>CM027825.1:16464242-17693409 GCA_016097485.1 Eucalyptus sideroxylon x Eucalyptus melliodora | reverse complement strand
TTCAAGAAAAAGAATTACATGATATTTGTAACTTATTGCAGAAAGCACAGGCATTGAAAGAGCATTGACATCGCGCATGCCACTGAAAAATCGAAATACGATTAATGTAGTTCAAGATTATTGACCTTAAGAACTAGAGGTACCACAAAGCTCGAGCGTCATGTAGGACTCGATCTCCTCAGGGGCATTCCTAAAAGAATGACGACCCATCTATTTAAATAAGGATTTAGCCATTCAGGACTCTCCTCACAACGTGTATTTTGTATGTCAAGATTCGGCATATGATCACAAGAAAATACAGAATAAAAGTGAAAAAAGGAATTGAGACACAAGATTTTTATCCAGTGTCATGACCAATTTTTCAGGGGTGAACCAGTTAAGGTTTGGCTAATAGATTGCTAAGCCTAGACTTAGTTCGGGTTTTCCTAAGCCCATACCAATTCGTGACTTAAGTAAAGTTTTTAACATGTAAATGGATTTTATTTAGGAGTCGCCACTAATTTATTTTTGGTGGGTCGATTAGTTACACTAGACTCCTCTAATGCTCTTTCGGTACCATTATTTTATTTTCCAATTTTTTTTTTGTAGGCAGCTTAAATTGATTTTAAATCTATTTTCCTAACATGTGAGGTAATTCATGTGGGTGCGCAATCCACCAATTTAACACCCAGATAAACAATGAATAAATTGCAAAAACTTACCTCAAATCAACAAAAGCATCTACGATATTAAATTAAAATTCACATCAATAACCCTAGATATGGTTTCTAATTAACACGCAATTTTTTTTTTGTTTTCACTTAATTAATGAAAATCATGCAATATGCAGTGCAATATTAACTAAATGACCTAATTCTAATGACATGTAATTTCTAATTAAATGAGCCTAGCAAAAATACTAAATGACATGTGTTTCAGTGAATCTAACCCTAATGATGTGCATATGACATTTTTTTGTATTTTTCATAAAATTCGAAATTTGGTGAAATGTGAAAATTACCTAACTAGATTAAGATCCTATTTAATTTATATTAGGAATTAGGTTGAGCCAAATCCTAATTTAAACTAAAATATTATCTTAACCTAAATAATCCTAAAATGCAATATATCTAAAAAATACCTAAACTTATAATAAATTAAGAAAAAATATTATCTAAGCATAGTGCAATTTAACCCTAATATGCAATGATGTACAAAATATGCCATAATTCTACATGACATATGTATGATGATTTTTGTTGTTTTTTTAATTAATTTTCGAAATTAATAATTGCCAAATAATTAAACATGCAACTCAAATTAAAATCTAGCAACCTAAATTGATTTATTTGAATTTTGATTTTGATTTTTTTTTTAAAATTTGAAATAAAATTCCTATTCTAAACATGTAAACCCTAAAACATGCAATATTCTAACTCAAACATATCTCAAGATAAACAAGGCAATTAAGACGAGACAACTCATTCAAAATCATCAAAAATATCATACATCGTTTAGATCAAGAGATAATATTTCGCTAGTAAAATCGATAAATTGATCTTAAGCCTTAAAGATCAAAATATCAATTTTATTCCCACTTGATTAATTATTTCATCTAAAGCCTTATAGATGAAATAAAAAACCCTGGTGCGGTTGCGAATCAGGTGATATATTAGGATTTCCAATTATGCATAGATAGGTATTTCAACCAAAGAAAACAACATATAAAGAAATAATAATAATAATAAATAGAGAAAAACCTAAACTTGCCTAATAAAGTAAAGCAAAAATACCTAATAATTTTTTTCTTTTTTTTTTTTAAAGAAAAAGGGAAATCTTGGCCGCTGGTTTTGGGGGAATCGCCGACGAGGGTTTCCAGCGAAGACACCGGGAGCGGCTCGACGGTGGCGAGGCAACAGGGAGCGTCGCGGGTCCGGTGTGGGTGTCGCGGGCGAGGGACTCCGAGCGCGAGCAAAGGCAAGACGGAGACGGCGTCGGGGCGGCGAGGCAGGGAGCGTTGCGGGCGGCACGGCGAGACCGGCGAGCAACGTTGTGGGTGGAGTGGGAGCTTCGAATCTCTTGGTGTTGGTCATGAGTAGGGCGGAGAGCAACCCCGGGTCGTTAGGTCATTGGATCTGTGGTGTCGGGTCATTGATCAGAGGTCGCGATGAGGTTGCAGGCGGACCACGATAGAGCAGGGGCTTCGGATTGATGTGGGCTTGTGAGTGGAGGTTTGGAGTGGTGGTCCAATGTCGCGGGTGCGGCCGAGTCGCGGCAGCGGTGGCAAGTGAGGCGGCGACAATGCGGGCAAGCAGCGCCGGTGCCGGTAGGGACACCCCCACGAGGAAGATGAAAATTCGCGTGGGGGCTTTTCTCTCTCTCTGGTTTGGTCTCTCTCTCTCACGTCACTTTTTCAACTTTTCACTTTTGTGTACTTTTTCACCCGAAAGAAAGAGCCCCCTTTTACTTTGCGCGCGGTGTATTTTATAGGTCCAAAAAATGTATCCTCACAACATATATTTTTTCCTTTTTTGCTTGTGCACGATACCCCAAAATATGTTGTTGAAACATACATACCCTGTGCAATATTCCCTTTTGTATTTCTTGCATATTCTATCCAGAAAAATTCCCTATTTGCACAAAATACACCCCTAGTGTATCTTACCTAAAAATATGAGAAATTTAAATGGAATATGTGAAAAATCTTCCCTTCACCGGCGGCCTAAAATAAAACAAAATAAAAATAAAATGTTTCTAAATTATATGCCATGTGTGTTTTTTTATTTTATTTTTTACTTTAGTAAAAATTAACCCAAAATTTGTGCAAAAATTTATGTGTCAATAGCTGTCCCTATTTGAAGGCGAGCTCATAGAGGTTGCCTTCAAAGATAAATTGAGACCTAAATTTTGATCATGCACATGCAATGAATGATTTTTTTTTTAAAATATTTTTTTAATTCCATTTTTGAATGCAATTTACATGATGCATGGAAATGCTAATGCAAATGATAAATGAACTTACCTGGAATAACTTACCTTCAAGGAGGATAGAGTAGTTCGAGGTAGTTGGTGTTACATATCTAGGACCCGTACCATTCTATGGTCACCTAGAATAGTAACGTGGCTTTGCAAAGTGACTGCTTTCCCATGACCCGTATCATTCTACGGTCACCCAGTATGATAGTATTTGGTTGTATCTAGGATCCGTACCATTTTACGGTCGCCTAAACGGAGATTCATTTTCCAAGACTCGTACCATTCTACAGTTGCCTGAACAAGGAAATAGGTGTTGTCGAGGACCCGTACCATTCTATAGTCGCTTTGATGGGGATTCATATTCCAGGACCCATACTATTCTACGGTTGCTTGAATGAGGAAATAGGTATTGTCTATGACCCGTACCACTCTACGGTCGCCTAAACGGGGATTCACTTTCCAGGACCTGTACCATTCTACGGTCGCCTGAATAAGGAATAGGTGTTGTCGAGGACCCGTACCATTCTACGGTCGCCTGAATGGGGAAATTGCTTTTCCAAGACCCGTACCATTCTACAGACACCTAAACAAATATTTTGCTTAGCTAGGACTTGAACCATTCTTCGGACACCTAAACAGATATTTTGCTTAGCTAGGACTTGAACCATTTTTCGGTCGCCTTAATCAGACTGAATTTGGTGAAAAATCTTTGAAGACAACTCAATTGAGTGTTAATGTATTCAAAAAGGGAATACCTGTGCAACGACAAGTATATAAGGTATGGATAGGGATATACTTACCTAGTGACATTTATGTTC
The DNA here is from genome assembly GCA_016097485.1 of Eucalyptus sideroxylon x Eucalyptus melliodora. Taxonomy (NCBI): domain Eukaryota; kingdom Viridiplantae; phylum Streptophyta; class Magnoliopsida; order Myrtales; family Myrtaceae; genus Eucalyptus; species Eucalyptus sideroxylon x Eucalyptus melliodora. Next base: position 17,689,636 of record CM027825.1, on the reverse strand, counting down.
CTTGGGGATATGTCTCCTACAAAACATGATCGTAGGAGAGGCAACATGTGACATCCTAAAATTCGACCCCTTTTCGATAAAGTGAAATGTGCATATCGTCGGCGCGCCTATGGTCCTTTTTTTTTTTGAGCTGATCACTCACGAGTTAGCTAACCTATTGGGTGAAGCCGTTAAGAGATATAACCGCGGTAAAATCCCTAAAAGCTACTTAATTGGTTGGATTGGACTAAAATCACGTCCGGTCGATTTTAATCATGAAATTTAATTCGGTTTTGGGAATCGAATATTCGAGCGTGTCACAATTCAATTTTAGGACCGTCTCATCGCCCGTCAAATTATTGATGAGTCCGAAATTTCAATAAAGAAATTATCGGAGGATTAATTGAAGACCAAGAGAAAATAGAAAGGAAAAAGGGAGGAGAAAAGGAAAATATGAATAATGATATTAAGCATTTTCTTTTTCTCTCTCTCTCCCTTTTCTCTCTTTTTCTTTCTTTTCTCTTTTCTCTCTCTCTTCTCTCCCCTCTCCCTTTCCCCCGTGCGATCCCCCCACCGCTTGCCCTCTCTTCTCTTTTTTTTTTTTTTTCTCTTTGACCGATCAATACCTATCCTCTCTCTCTCTCTCTCTCTTTCTTTTTCTTCTTCTTCTCCTCCGTGCGTCCGAAGAAGCGAACCGAACCGGGCCGCGCTCGCCGTCTACTCCGTCGCCACTCGTCCCGCGCCGCACCGCACGCCGCACGCGCGCCGTGTGCGCGCGCCGTTCGCCGCCGTGCGCCGCCAGCCCCGTCCCTCGCACTAGGCGTTCCCCCGCGCAACCCAACCGCTGCCCAGCCTTCGTCCAGCCTTGTCCGGCCACCTCCGGCCGCCGTTCGACCCCGTCGGACCTCCCCGGCGTCCTTCCCTCGCCCTCCGCCGGCCTCCCCTCGCCGCCCTAGCCACCGGATTAGCTCCGGCAAGCCTTGAACCGCAACCCATGAAATGGGTTTCTAGCTGGTTTGGGCCCGCTTTTGAGCTGTTTCCGAGCCCCGAACCTGAGCCGTGCTTTGGGAAGAATCGTTCCTCGCGCCGCCCCCTTCGGATTGATCCGATTTGGGCGCGATTTGGTGAGTAATCTCACTAATCTCGGATTAGTTGGCTAATTATGCTTAAGGTTGGTTTTGTTTTAATTAATTATGTTTAGGTTGTTAGATTAGAATAAATTAGCAATTATTAGTCAATTGTGATGCGATTTAGATAAATTGATTGCGCAATTAACAAGTAGACGTGGTCTACTAATTATTGGAAGTGCCTCAGGATTTTTCCCAACCCTTAGTGGGCTTCAATTAGGCTTTTCGGGCCTAAGTGGAATTTTTATTATTTAAATATTAATTTTCGGAATTAACTTAAATAATTATTTATTTTTCAAAAATTCAACTGAGATGGTCCGGGACTGGAATTTTATGCTGGTGATTGTGGTGAAGTCCGTTTATTTAATTGGGTCTTATTTTGAGCTAAATGGAATTTTTAATATTTATTAATTAATTTTCGAAATTAATTAATTAATTATTTTTCGGAAATTAAGATTTTGATGGCCGACGACCAAATCTTGTGTTGATCATCATGGCACAGTCCGTTTATTTAATTGAGTTTTATTTTGTGCTGAAATGAATTAATTATGATTAGAAGATTATTTTCCTGGATTAATTAATTTGGATAATTAATTGGAAGATAACCGGGCGTCGGTTGATAGCACCAAAAGTGTTTTGGTGGACGCAATTAATGGTGGGATTTGTGGAATCGAAATCATTATATTTTAGTTAAGGCCAATCGTGTACCTACGCACGATATTTTATCAATGATGATAAAAGATGAGAAAAACGCTGTGTGATGTGGCTCGGCGATTATTACATCGCTTTGGCATGTAGGATGCCTTAGAGAATGCACATAAATTGTTGATAGTTGATCATGCCTGTGTGGCGATAGTTGATCATGCCTGTGTGGCGATAGTTGATCATGCCTGTATGGTGTAGGTCGCGCCTGTGTGGCGTAGGTCGTGCCCGCGTGGCCGTATTTCTGTGTGCCGAGTATCGTGCCCATGTGGCTGAAGGAAAGTGGAATGCCTAAAAGTATGCACATAAAGTGTTTATTGTACATCACCTTGGCGAATAGACGCCCGGGAGCATTACTGTAGCTTTGTGACTGAGTGTACTATTGAGGATTATATGGTGTGGAGTGAGATGATCTAGAAATGGTCTAACTGACATGTAATTGACTAGGTCGATTGATCATGATTTGATCCGATGTTGTGAAATGATTGATTGAATGAAAATGACCGTGAGTGGTCTTGTTGGCGTGTGATCGACTGGGTCGATTGATCGAGATATCGATCTGTGATGTGATTGCTTGGGTGCCTATTGAACTATGCTAATATGCAGGTGGAATCTGAGGCCAAGGTAAGTCCTCTGCCTTGTGCGGTTTATGCAGCCTGTGGTATAATACTTTACTAATTAGGCTTAGTGGGGTAGAACTCGCTAAGACGTAGTCTCATCCCAGTTTGGGGAAAACATTTCAGGACCCCCGATGAGGAGCTGAAGAGGAGGAGTTTGAGAAGGAGAACTCGGAGGTGAAACTTAAGGAGAAAGATTTTTGGGAGAAGAAGATAATCCCGAGAAGGGCCTTGAGTACGGCTCGGATGGCTGAGAATTTATCTTATTTTGAGATCTCCTTTTTGATGTGATTAAAGTTTAGAGTAAAAAGTTGTAGAGTGCTCTAGTTTGTGTTTTGTATAAAAGTTTGGTTATAAATTTCAATATGAAAAATATGGCCCTGCTTTTCTATCCCATCGTTTTATTGTCTGGGGATTTTAACTACTTCCGCATGTGCTTAAAAAAAAAAAAAAAGGGTCGGCGATTCATTGTCCTGGGATATCGCATTATAAAATTGACCAAGTGAGAAGGATGTGTGCGTGCCTGAGGATCGGGGCGTGACATCCAGTTTAAGTGGTATCAGAGCGAAGTTAAAGATTGGAGTGATAAGGAGCGTTGACCATGGGATAGTTAATAGGAAAGGCCTTTAAATTCATATTGATACATGTCCGTGTTAGCTGAGTGCTAAAATTGTTTGTTGTTTGGATCGCTCACCTTCTACTCCAGTGTGGATGTGGAAGACGGGTTTCAGTGTAAAGACTGAACCACGAGCGAGCAGGAGCTGAGAACTCCTAGTAAGAGGACAATGTCCTTTGTGACTCGGGATAATGCACTGACAAAGGTTGGTACTTGAGGTGGTTGTGGCTAAGTGTTGGCTTTGGCCAGCTCGAGTGTAAGAGTACCACCGTAGGTTGGTACTAGTGTAGCAGTGTAGAATGATCCTAAGTTCGATAGGATCGTTCTGATGCTAGTGTTCCTTGAGAACTAATGAGCCAGCAAGCTCAGGATCAAGCCGCTGTTGTTGTCGCTATCATTACTGCTGTTGTCACTTCACCTACTGAGATCCAGAGTGGAGATGTGATCCAGGAGCGAGTCATTGCATTCGAGCCGAGGTATAGATCCAGTTCAGGCAGAAATGGAAATCGATCAAAGAAAAGACCGAGGTCGAGAGAAAAGTATTCTATTCCACTCACGAAGAAGGGTGGTATAGTTAAGTCAGGATTGAGTCTAATAGATCAGGTTATTTCGGACGCAATGATGGAGATCAATCTTATGTCCTTCCTAAGACGCGAGATTGTTTGGAGTATAGCTAACAGGGATATCTAGCTGGGAGTTGTCCTAGCAGACTGATGGGGCAACCGGAAAGAGTGTGTGCTGTCACTTGGTAGGAGATAGAAGACTCACTTGATAGGTGTCAGAATTGTAGAAGGAAGCATGGATAAATCCAGTGTCCGAGTATGACTAGAACATGTTGTGATGATGACTAGCATGGCCATCAGGTGAAGGATTGTCAGTGGGAGTCTAAGGTAGCATAGGCATCGCTACTGCGGCCAGAATGCCATTAGGATGGCGAAAGGAATGCGAGTAGAATTAATCTTGCACCAATTAGAGAAAGAATGTGTTGGAAGTGATCTCATCAGAGTAACGTAGCTGAGTTTTGTGCTGAGTTGGTAGAACTTAAATTGTTGAAGTAAAAGTGACAGAGGGGAAATCATTAGCAATAGTTGTGCTTGATTAGTTGCTGAAGTGTGAATTTGATGCCACATGAATAGTGTGGGCTCATGGAGCATCTAGTGATAATGAATCACGATCTTGGAGCAATCCAGTTTAGTCCATTAGCATGTGAAAGTGTCGAGGTTATTGGGAGTCGAAAAGAATCTTCGATTTCATTAATCTCGCTGGTTGAAGGCAACTTGTTTGTTAGATGGAGGTTGCCAAGGTTGCTTGGCGATTGTCTTGGGTAAGACAGATTAAAGAACTAGAGATGGAGGACATCTCAGTGGTCTAAGAATTTTTAGATGTGTTGTCACAAGAACCGTCAGACCGTCGTTACAGAACGAGATAGAAAGTGTGATCGAGCTAGCACCAAGATAGAGCTACTCTCGAAGGCTTCTTACCAGCTGTTGTTGTCTGAACTGGTAGAATTGAAGATGCAGATGTGAAGATTGATGAATGAGGTATTCGTGCATATCAGTGCATCACTTTGGGGAAACATCAATTTTGTTTGTGAGAAGAAGAAAGATGGTTCGTCGCGAGTGTGCATCGACCATCGTCAACTCAATTAGGTGAAAATCAAGGACAAGTGTTCTTTGCCAAAGATCAATGAATGGTGTGACTAGTTGTAAAGAGTATTGATGTTTTAAAGGTCGACTTGAGATTATGAAATCGTCAGTTACGAACCATGATGAAGGTTGTATGAAAGACAGCTGTTCGGACTTGATATGGTCTTTACTAGAGTATTATAAGATCATTTGGCCTGGTGAACACTTAGTTGTTGTCATGGATTTGACAAACAGAGTGTTTAAGGAATATCTGGATCAGTTTGTGATCGTGTTCATTGATGATATCCTGGTCTATTCGAGAAGTAATGAAGAGCATGAAAATCATCTGAGATTAGTGCTTCAGACCTTAAGAACTCATCGGTTGTACGCTAAGTTTGGCAAATGCGAGTTTTGGTTGACTCGTGTTGCGTTCTTAGGTCATGTGATTTCCGGAGAAGGAATCTCCGTCGACCCGAGCAAGATAAAAGCCGTGATCAAGTGGCCGAGACTGACATCAGTAACATAGATAAGAAGTTTTCTGGGGTTAGCAGGCTATTACAGACGGTTTGTGGAAGGGTTCTCATCGATAGCGTCGCCTCTGACAAAGCTCATGAAGAAAAATGAGAAGTTCATATGGTCAGACAAGTGCGAGCGTAGTTTCCAAGAGCTGAAGGAAAAGCTGACTACCGCATCTGTGCTGACGATTCCATCTGGTCCTGGAGGATTCGAGATCTATAATGATCCATCATTCAGGGGACTGGGTTGCGTGCTGATGCAACATGGTAGAGTCGTTGCATACACTTCCCGGCTGTTGAGACCTCATGAATTGAATTATCCGACGCACGACTTAGGTTTCGCAGCCATCATATTTGCGTTGAAGATTTGGAGGCACTACTTGTGTGGAAAAAAGTTTCAGATCTTCACGGACCATCAGAGTCTCAAGTATTTGTTCTCTCAAAAGGAGTTGAACATGAGACAACGGCGATGGATGGAATTGCTAAAAGACTACGATTGTGACATTCTATATCACCCGGGAAAGGCGAACAAGGTCGCCGATGCATTGAGTCGGAAGTCTTTAGTGGCACGGATCATGGTTAAGGAGTGGAACTTAATCGAGAGAGCTCGAGATTCAAAATTCAAATTTGAGGTAGGCCACCTTTCAAGTTTTATGGCCACCCTCAGAATTGAGTCGGATATCCAAGTCAGAATCAAGCAACTTCAACTGACATATCCAAACGTACAGAGAATTCTTCAAGAGGATATTGATAAAAGAAAGGTTGATTTTCAAGTTTCTAATGATGGGGTACTTAGGCTTCGTGGACATTTGGTTGTACTTGACGATGTAGAGCTTAGAGAAGAAATTTTATCGGAAGCACATCGTAGCAATTACAGCGTTCATCTTGGAAGCACTAAGATGTATCAGAATTTGCGTCAACACTACTGGTGGTCAGGTATGAAGGCGGACATCGCCAAGCATGTGACCAAGTGTTTGACTTGTCAGCAAGTAAAAGCCCAGCATTGCAAGTCAGGAGGATTTCTGCAACCTCTCGCGATCCCAGAGTGGAAATGGGAGCATATCATGATGGACTTCGTGACTGGACTACCAAGGAGTTAGAGGGGAAATGATTCGATTGGGTAGTAGTCGACAGGCTGACAAAGTCGGCTCACTTCATTGCAGTTCGAAAGGACCTTAGTCTAGATAGACACGCAGACCTATGTGTGTGTCAGGTGGTTCGTATGCATGGAGTGCCGGTTACGATAACATCCTATAGAGACTCGAGGTTTACTACTGCTTTTTGGAAGAGCTTGCAGAGTGCTTTAGGTATAAAGCTTCAGTACAGTACGGCGTATCATCCTCAGATGGATGGCTAGTCTGAAAGGGCAATTCATACTCTTGAAGACATGCTGAGAGTGTGTGTAATAGACTTCAAAAGAAGCTGGGAAGATCAGCTTCATCTAGTGGAATTCGCCTACAACAACAGTTATTAGCAGAGTATCAAGATGGCTCATTTTGAAGCGTTGTATGGCAGAGTGTGCAGAACTCTGGTATGTTGGGATGAAGATGGAGAAATGAAGATATCATGCCCCAAATTGGTTCAGCAATCAATAGATGCCGTGGTAGTGATCAGAGACAGATTAAAGACAGCGTAGAGTAGGCAGAAAAGTTATGCAGATAAGCGTCGAAAGTCTTTGGAATTCCAAGTTGGTGATCACGTTTTTCTGAAAGTGTCACCAATGAGGGGAACTTCGCGCTTTAGTAAGAAATGCAAACTGAGTTTGAGGTACGTAGGTTCATTTGAGATTCTTGAGAGAATCAGAAACCTAGCATATCGTCTTGCATTGCCGCCAAGATTGGTGCAAGTACATGAAGTCTTTCACGTGTCGATGTTAAGGAAGTATGAACCTGACCCGACCCACGTGCTCAATTTCGAGGAATTAGACGTGGATGACTGTGTGTTATACGTTGAAAGCTCGGTTCAAATTGTTGATCACAAAGAGAGCAAAGTTCTGCGTACAAAGACCATTTCATTGGTCGCAGTGGTCTAGCAACACCACGGTACTGAAGGAACGACATGGGAGACTAAAGAGCCGATGAGACAATTGTACCCTCGCCTTTTTGAGCAAAGTATGTAAGTGTTTAAATTTCGAGGACGAAATTTTTATAAGAGGGGAAGAGTTGTGACATCCTGAAATTCGACCCCTTTTCGATAAAGTGAAATATGCATATTGTCGGCGCGCCTATGGTCCTTTTTTTCTGAATTGATCACTCACGAGTTAGTTAACCTATTGGGTGAAGCCGTTAAGGGATATAACCGCGATAAAATCCCTAAAAGCTAGTTAATTGGTTGGATTGGACTAAAATCGCGTCCGGTTGATTTTAATTATGAAATTTAATTCGGTTTTGGGAATCAAATATTCGAGCGTGTCACAATTCAATTTTAGGACCGTCTCATCGCCCGTCAAATTATTGATGAGTCCGAAATTTCAATAAAGAAATTATCGGAGGATTAATTGAAGACCAAGAGAAAATAGAAAGGAAAAAGAGAGGAAAAAAGGAAAATAAGAATAATGATATTAAGCATTTTTTTTTCTCTCTCTCTCACTTTTCGTTCTTTTTCTTTCTTCTCTCTTTTCTCTCTCTCTTCTCTCCCCTCTCCCTTTCCCCCTCGTGTGATCCCCCCACCGCCTGCCCTCTCTTTCTCTTTCTTTTCCCTCTTTGACCGGTCAATACCTATCCTCTCTCTCTCTCTCTCTCTCTCTCTCTCTCTTTCTTCTTCTTCTTCCTCCCCGTGCGTCCGAAGAAGCGAACCGAACCAGAAGTTGCAGCTCGCCATCGGCTCCGTCGCCGCTCGTCCCGCCACTGCATCGCACGCCTGCGCCCGTGCCTGTGCGCGCGCCGCTCGCTGCCGTGCGCCCGTGCCTGTGTGCGCGCCACCGTGCGCCGCCAACCTCGTCCCTCGCGCCAGGCGTTCCCCCACGCGACCCAACCGCTGCCCAGCCTCCGTCTAGCCCTGTTCGGCCACCTCCAGCCGTCGTTCGACCTCGTCGGACCTCCCTGGCGTCCCCCTCGCCCTCCACCAGCCTCCCATCACCGCCCTAGCCGCCGGATTAGCTCCGGCAAGCCTTGAACCGCAACCCACGAAATGGGTTTCCAGCTAGTTTGGGCCCGCTTTTGGGCCATTTCCGGGGCCCGAACCCGAGCTGTGCTTTGGGAAGAATCGTTTCTTGCGTCGCCCCCGTCGGATTGATCCGATTTGCGCGCGATTTGGTGAGTAATCTCACTAATCCCGAATTAGTTGGCTAATTATGCTTAAGGTTGGTTTAGTTTTAATTAATTATGTTTATGTTGTTAGATTAGAATAAATTAACAATTATTAGTCAATTGTGATGCAATTTAGATAAATTGATTGCACAATTAACAAGTAGACGTGGTCTACTAATTATTGGAAGTTGGATTTTTCATGCCTTAGTGGGCTTCAATTAGGCTTTTCGGTAAATGGAATTTTTAGTATTTAAATATTAATTTTCGGAATTAAATTAAATAATTATTTATTTTTCAAAAATTCAACTGAGATGGTCCGGGATCGGAATTTTATGCTCGTGGTGAATTTTGTTTATTTAATTGTGTCTTATTTTGAGCTAAATGGAATTTTAATATTTATTAATTAATTTTCGAAATTAATTAATTAATTATTTTTCAGAAATTAAGATTTTGATGGCGTCTCGTGCGATCGTCATGCCCGTTTATTTAATTGAGTTTTATTTGTGCTGAAATGAATTAATTATGATTATAAGATTATTTTTCTTGGATTAATTAATTTGGATAATTAATTGGAAGATAACCGTTGGTTGATAGCACCAAAAGTGTTTTGGTGGATGCAATTACTGGTGGGATTTGTGGAATCGAAATCATTATATTTTGGCTGATGATAAAAGATGAGGAGAAATGCTGTGTGATGTGGCTGAAGGAAAGTGAAATGCCTAAGACTATGCACATAAAGTGTTTATTGATCATCACCTTGGCGAAGTTGATCATGCTTGTGTGGTGTAGGTCGCGCCTGTGTGGCGTAGGTCGTGCCCGCGTGGCTGTATTTCTGTGTGCCAAGTATCGTGCCCATGTGGCTGAAGGAAAGTGGAATGCCTAAGAGTATGCACATAAAGTGTTTATTGTACATCACCTTGGCGAATAGACGCCCGAGAGCATTACTGTAGCTTTGTGACTGAGTGTACTATTTGGGATTATATGGTGTGGAGTGAGATGACCTAGAAATGGTCCAACTGACATGTAATCGACTAAGTCGATTGATCATAATTTGATCCGATGTTGTGAAATGATTGATTGAATGGAAATGACCGTGAGTGGTCTTGTTGGCGTGTGATCGACTGGGTCGATTGATCGAGATATCAATCTGTGATGTGATTGCTTGGGTGCCTATTGAACTGTGCTAATATGCAGGTGAAATCTGAGGCCAAGGTAAGTCCTCTGCCTTGTGCGTGTTTATGCAGCCTGTGGTATAATAGTTTACTAATCGGGCTTAGTGGGGTAGAACTTGCTAAGACGTAGTCTCATCCCAGTTTGGGGAAAACATTTTAGGACCCCCGATGAGGAGCTGAAGAGGAGGAGTTTGAGAAGGAGAACTCGGAGGTGAAACTTAAGGAGAAAGATTTTTGGGAGAAGAAGATAATCCCGAGAAGAGCCTTGAGTACGGCCCAGATGGCTGAGAATTTATCTTATTTTGAGATCTCCTTTTTGATGTGATTAAAGTTTTGAGTAAAAGGTTGTAGAGTGCTCTGGTTTGTGTTTTGTATAAAAGTTTGGTTATAAATTTCAATATGAAAAATATGGCCCTGCTTTTCTATCCTATCGTTTTATTGTCTAGGGATTTTAACTGCTTCCGCATGTGCTTAAAAAAAAATGAAAGGGTCGGCGATACATTGTCCTGGGATATCGCATTATAAAATCGACCAAGTGAGAATGATGTGTGCGTGCCCGAGGCTCGGGGCGTGACACAACATGCATTTGTAATCACAAACATGCATTAATTCCAATAAGGTTCATGCGTAATGATTTTTATCAACCATGCATCATCCTAATTCTAATAGGAATGATTTTGAAAGATGATTCTAATATGAATGTATGAATGTCATGGATGTGTGAGGGATCTTTCGGTTTGAAAGGACTTTTCACTCATCCTATTTAAAAGTGGCTATTTTATCTTGACATTTGATGCAGGATATTGACAATCATTCTATCTCACCATCGTCATGCTAGACAAGGTTTTGAGCAATCTCCCAAGTGGTATGCCCTTACCAATTTGAGGGGTCTTTAATAGGGACCGTATTGTTGGCTTGGTCAATGGCTTAACAAAGGGGACTCTTTGAGTCGAGACTATTTGAAAAATGACATTTTGTAACTGTCTTGGGATTTTCAAATCAAGAAACATATGAAATGAGGCAGTAATTATCTTACTCGTATTTCTTTAAGTGATGCTTTCAAGCATATGAACTTTTACGTTAATTCAAGTGCCATAATCTGAAGAGACTTTGCAAGGGGCGTAACGTAGGCTTGGTTCATGGGTTGTGAAATGAACGGATTATTAGGCTCAAAAAGTGTTTAGATGGTCAGAGTTGGTGATTATCTTGACATTTCCACTACTTTCCTTCTCCACTATCGAAATTTTTTTCATAAAATCTCCATTGATTGCAATAGCATTTGAGTTTTAGTATTGCCTTGTTGGTGATACGACTCATTATATCAAGAGTTTGATTTTTTTTCTTTTCTGGGTATTGGCTTTGCTTTTACCAGGCACACAGCTTTTTCATACCCCATTTTTGCACTTATTTTCCTTGAATATAGTCTCCATTTTGTTAGTATTCTAGTTCATGCTACTTGAATGTTTTTGTCTTACCCCAGTGTAGGGGATGATCACCAATTGGGTTTAATATGAAATGAATCTATACGCTCAAATGGGCTATGCAATGGATAGAAGTGTATAGGATAGAAAAATGATTGTTCTTCATCATCCTAAGGCACTTCAATTATCATACAAGTTATACTGCGAAAGTAATACCTGAAAATTGATATAAGTGTAAGTAAGAAAATTCCTACCATTCATTTCAAACTTGTCCTAATGTAGGATGATCCTTAACAGGGATAATTTAAAAAACTCTTCATGTGTGTGGGCTCAAAGGGCTAAACAATGAATATACCTGTAGTGTTTTGGGTAGATGAAGAACTGCCTCTCGTCACCTTGGTTAGTGTACCCTTTGCGAGATCACCCTCTTCCCTATGGGCATGAAACTCCTCCACACAACTCATCGATGATTAGTGTATGGGATATTGTATGGAACAAGGCTTGCCTTTCATCATTCAATTTATCTCACACAATTCATTAAGGAAGAAAAATGAAAGATTTATGACAAATTTGAACAATTCAACTGATTAAGACATCTTATTTATCATAAAATACTTGCAGTTCAAGACAAGACATGGCAAATTCTATCATGGATAATACTTCTTGACAGCATCAGCATTGACTAGAGTAGAAAACTTATGACCATCCATCTTTGCCAAGATTAGGGCACCTCCAGGAAGTACCTTCTTCATTACATACGGGCCGCCATAATTCGGAGCGAACTTGCCCCCGGGATCTAGAAAAATTGGCAACAACTTTCTTAAACAAGATCATTCATCTCGAAATGTCTTGGTCGTACTTTTTGGTTGAAGGATCTAGCAACTCTTTGCTGATAAGCTTGGCCATGGCAAAGAGCCTTCAGTCTTTTCTCATCAATCAGGTTTAACTGTTCAAGTCTTTGTTGTGACCATTTAGCTTTAGACAACTCTGGTTGGGATAAAACTCTTAGGGATGGAATCTCCACTTCCATAGGCAAAACTGCTTCCATGCCGTACACTAGAACAAAGGGGTTGTCCCGGTAGAAGTACAGATCGATGTCCGGTACGCCATTAGTGCAAAGGGTAATCTGTCATGCCAATCTCGATAATTCTCAGCTGTTTTAGCTAAGATTTTCTTAATGTTCTTGTTGGCCACTTCAACAGCCCCGTTCATTTGAGGGCGGTAAGGAGACGAATTCAAATGCTTAATATTAAACTCATTGAGCAACTCATCAACAGTTTTATTGTTCAGATTTGTCTCGTTGTCAGTGATGATTGCTTCGGGGACGCCATAACGAGCAATTATGTCACATTTGATGAACTTTGCAACATTGCGGGCAGTAACGCTTGCAAAGGATGTAGCTTCAATCCATTTGGAGAAATAATCTATTGCTACCAAAATGAATTGATGCCCATTGGAAGCCTTAGGATTTATTGGGCCAATCACATCAATACCCCACATTAGGAAGGGCCATGGCTCGGAAAATTGATGCAGCTCAGTTGGAGGAACGTTTATCTTATCACCATGTATTTGGTAGCGGTGACAACTCCATACATGCTTGATGCAGTCACTTTCTAGTGTGAGCCAGTAGTAGTCTAATCTCATAATTTTCTTAGCTATCATATGCCCATTCATATGAGGGCCACATATTCCTTCGTGCACTTCTTGCATGATTTGAGTGGCTTCGGTTGCATCCACACACCGCAACAAGACTGAATCATAAGATCTCTTATACAAATTCTTGCCATCGACGAAGAATTTTGAGGCCATCTTTGTGATGTACTTCCTATTAGCGGGAGTGCTTCATTCGGGAAATTCCTGCTTTTTAATGTAGTTCATGATATCGTAATACTATGGTTTTCTATTAGGTTCTTCAATTATGATCATATAATAAGTTGGTTTTGGCAAAACCTCTATTTTCAATGGCTCGACTTCTAACTCGTCAGTGACTAGTAACATGGATGACAAAGTCACGAGTGCATCGGCGAATTGGTTGTGAGACCTTAGCAAGTATTCAAACGAAATTTCTTTGAATTGCTTCATGAGACATTCTAAGTACTCGTGGTACGGGAGCAATTTGGCATCTTTAGTCTTCCATTCATCTATGGTTTGAAATATGATAAGTGTTGAATCTCCGAATACACTTAATTTGGCTACACCCATCTCGATTGCGGCTTGAAGTCCGAGGATGCACACTTCATACTCGACCACATTGTTTGTGCATGGGAATATCAATTTTGCAGCTACCGGATGGTGTTGCCCGTCTGGGGATATCATAACTGCCCTAGTACCAGAATCAGACAAGTTTACAGCTCCATCAAAGAACATCTTCCATGAGTCTTCGTTTACACTCAAGACAGGGTCATTAAGGAAACTGTCATCGTCATTAGAGACTCTTGAATTCTCGGCCAATAGATCAGGGATCGCTTGACCCTTAATTGACTTTTGTGGCATGAATTGCACATCAAATCCCGAAATTAAAATTTGCCATTTGGCCAACTTACCCACCAAAGCTGATTGATCATGTAAGTACTTGATGGGGTCGTTCTTAGTCACGAGGAGTGTCTGGTAATGCAGTGTGTATTGTCGCAATCTATGCAATACCCACACCAATGCCGCACAAGTCTTTTCAACATCATAATATTTTAGCTCTGATACAATGAACTTCTTACTCAGATAATAAATGGCTCGTTCTTTTTTATCCACAAGACTTTCCTAAGCCAACATTGCACCCAATGATTCACTATGAATGGTGAGGTAGAGAATCAAGGGATGCCCCGACAAGGGTGGGACAAGAATTGGTGGATTCATCAAGTATTGCTTCAGCTTGTCGAACGCTTTTTGACACTCATCATCCCAGTTGACTTGTGCATTCTTCTTTAGGAGCTTGAAGAATGGTTTGCCAGTTTCAGAGAGTTGGGAAATGAATCGAGCTATGTAATTCAATCTTCCTAAAAGGCTCCGAACTTCCTTCATCGTTGATGGAGGTTGCAACTAGCATATAGCCTTAGCCTTGGATGGGTCAATCTTAATCCCCTTACTATTTACAATGAATCCGAGTAATTTACCGGATGTTGCCCCGAACATGCATTTAGTGGGATTTAGCCAAAGCTTAAATTCACGGAGTCGGTTAAACAACTTCCTCAGGGTTTCTACATGGCTTCTTCTAGGCCAAGTCTTTGCAATCATATCATCAACATAGATTTCAATCTCCTGATACATCATATCATGGAATAGTGTTACCATGGCTCGTTGGTAAGTTGCCGCTACGTTCTTGAGTTCGAAGGGCATGACCTTGTAATGAAAGGTCCCCCACGGGGTGATAAATGCAGTCTTCTTCTTGTCTTCCTCCTTCATCCTTATTTGGTTGTACCTGGAAAAACCATCCATAAATAAGAATTGTTCAAATCCGGCAGTATTATCCACAATGACATCTATGTGAGGTAGTGGGAAATCATCTTTCGGGCTGGCCTTGTTCAAATCTCAATAGTCGACACAAACTCGAACTCGACCATCATTTTTCATCACCGGCACGGTGTTAGCCACCCATTCAGGGTATTGCGAGACTTCGATGAATCCCACCTTCAAAAGCTTCATCACCTCTTCCTCTATCCTCTTCGATAGCTCGGGTTTAGTTCTCCGTGGCCTCTGCTTCTTAGGTGGCATGTCCGGATTAGTAGGCAAGCAATGCTCGATGATCGATGGGTCTAAACTAGGCATGTCAGCATAGGTCCATACAAAGACATCCTGATATTCCTTTAGTAGCTGAATTAGGTGCTCGGCCTCGTCTTTGGGGAGATTTGCCCCAATTACAACTTCCTTGACTTCTTCGATGTCACCTAAATTAATAGTGACAATCTACTTAGATGTGAAGGCCTTGGCTTTTTCATATTGTTCCCAGCTTCGCTGCACCTCAATGGAATCTTCACTCAAGTCCTCGAGGTCGTCAATGTCAGCATTTGTTGCATTGGGCGGGACCATTTCCATACCTTTGTACGCCATAAAATTGCTCCTAAAACATGAAGTAAATAAATTAGAAAGACAAACCGAGTAATCTATATTTTTTGTTTTTGTTTTTTTAATTATTTCTTTTAAAAATAATTTTGGCAAAAACATTTTTTTTGAAATATTTTGACACGAGAAAGCATGATGAAGCCTAGGCCTCAGAATTCTCCTTGAATTTTCTTTTTCTTTTATTAGCTGGATATCATCACTGGGTTGGTACCTCATTATGCCCTCAAAATAACACTTTTAATTTTATTGAAATTCATCAATCAATTACAATTTATTGAATGGAAAATGCGATTCAAGCCCTAAGAAGAAAGCGACAAAGAAATCAAAAACAACTCATAGAAAGCAATAAAAATTCCCGCGTAGGGGAATATGTGAAAGTGATAAATGGGTTACTCTTGTGGGCTAGGGCCCATTTCCTTTGGAGGTCCTTCGTCAATGGTTCCTATGAAGACGTCATCGAAGAGACTTGTGATTCTTTCCAATGCCTCATCAGGGTTCTCTATCTTCGGGGGCGTCAGATCATCCATGCCACCCCATCCATCTGGGACAATGCTGTGAGGATCAATGTAGAAACTGGGAGGAGTAAATACTTCACCAAATAGTTGAATTTTCCACTTGGTTGCCCTAGGGTGTCAATTACTTCTACTTCATCCTACATCATTATTGGAGGACCAAGGAATGTCTCGTGAATGCTCGGGGGTGGTAGGTTTTACCTTCCTCGCCTTTGGTCAGGTGGCTAGCTACACCTTTCCTGTCTTCGTCCTCCAGAACTTTCCCCACCTCTTCCAGCAGCACGGGACCTTTGAAGGGCTTCATTGGGACTTCGAATACCCTGACCATTTCTTCCAAGGCCTCTACCAGGAACAAAACCATTCCCAGCCATCACCCTTCCCATCATAAGGGCAGCATTTGAAACTTCATGAGTGGGTGGTGGTGAGTCTTGAAATGCATGTATGGTGGACACCAACTCAAATGAGTGGTAACTCGATTCGAATTCAACATCTGGCTCTAAGATAGCATTGACTGCACCCTCATGTTTGGTAGCGGATTTTCTTGGGCATTCGGCCTAGTGGTTTGAAACGAAAAAGGCCTTCATGTCCAAGAGGTTTTGGATCTTATGCTTGAGAGTGAAAACATTCATTAGTTGAATGCCCCAGTTCGCTGTTGTGGTAGTCACATTTCTTCATTAGGTTGTAGCCTCGAATGCTTTCACGGTTGGGACGCTTTGGTTCACTAGTAAGCAAACCTTTCTTTCTTAGGATTGCCAACATTTGTGATGGAGATCTAGGGAGAGGGGTGAACTGTCTTCTTGCTTGGGCAGCTTGTTGTTGCTTTTGATTGATTTGGATAGCCGGGGCACAATTGGTACTTTCTTAGCTATAAGCCATATTCACATCTTCAGTAGCTTCTTTATCCTTCTTGACGAAGAATCTTCTACTCGATGGCTCCGTAAACCAGCCTTCCCTTATCCCCATCTCGATTTGTTCTCCCATGGAAATGAGTTGATTGAAGTTTTCAATGTACATGCTAGCCATCCGGTTACGGAACTCAGATGGGAGAGTTTTGATAAACAACTTCATCAGCTCCTTGTCAGCAGGCTCAGGAGTGATTTGAGCTGCCAGATTTTGCCATCTCACGGCATACTCCTTGAACGATTCGCTCCTCTTTTTCTCCATCCTCTCAAGATCTTCATGGGAATGTGCAATGTCCATGTTGAACTTGTATTGCTTGAGAAATGCGTCGGCCACTTCATTCCGGGTATCGAGAAGGTTCACATTCTTCATGACATACCAACTCAGCGCAGGCCCGATTAAACTCGCATGGAATGATTGAATCATGAGGGGCTCCTTCTTGATATATTAGGCCATGCGTATGTGGTACATCTGCAAATGAGCTTTTGGGCAGGAAGTACCATTGTATTTCTCAAAGTCTAGCATTTTAAACTTCTTCGGCATCTTGACCTTCTCATAGACCGAAAGGTCGAACGGGAGTGAGTTCTGTGACTCTTGCAATTGTTTTACTTTCTCTTCCAGTTCTAAGAAGCGTTCATCCTGCTCCGTCTTAGAGACATTGACAAGCTTAGCTTTTTCCACATTGATTGGGAATGGGTCATCTTCCAGCTCAGGCATGTCATCCTCACCCATTTAGGCATTGTTTGCTTGCTTCGTGACAACTATCTCAGGGAGAGCGGGTGCAAAAGCCAGATTCACTCGGAGAGATTGGATTTGAGTTGTTATAAGCTCCATAGAGGTGGCTAACTATTGGATTTGCCCTTCCATAGTGGAGATACGATCACACATTTCGGTTTGGTCGGCCATTCTACATCTCAATCGCGTAATAATAGGTGAGCGTGGAGGATCCGTTATCACCTAAATAATAAAATGTGAATACACATAAGCATTTCACATAAAACATGTCGGTCCATGATGAAAGTCTAATCGCTCTTATTCATTAATGAAATTGTTTAGCATTGACAATGTAAAAACACTTGAAAAGCTCTAGACAAAAAGTAAATGACTCAACTTCCTAAACATTAAGCTAAAGTAAAAAGACTAGATAGATTCACAAACAAGTGGGAAGCCAATGCTTGACGTAATTGCCTCTTCTCCTTGGCATCCTTCTTGGCTTGCTTCTCAAGTTGTTCAATCTTCTTTTTGTGATGATTAAGCTCTGCTTGCCGAGTGGGCTTTTCAGTCACATCCTTTAGGAGATACTCGGTCAGAATCTTGTGTTGCCGGATGTATCGAGTAGTGGCATAGTAAGTCTTTTCCTTCCCTTCAAGCTCATCTTCAGGTAAGCTCAACTTTTGCTCACGACATGCGAGCCAAGCTTGTTCGATACAACGGAGCCATTTTTTGTGATCACCATCTTTGGTAGTTAATCGGACTTGGAACAAACCAAGCTTGAGAGGGGGCGGTAGGTCCTGCACAACTCAATATTGACAGGCCACTTGGGGTGGGTAGTAGGAAGTGGCATCGGCGATCCCCAACAGTGGGATCGGGTCATTATCGTCATGAGAGAGACTCGCCTTGGAGACTTGGAACCATTTAGCATGCCATAGGAAAATCTTGGTATTTGGATTTTTCAACAATTTGACCTATTTTGAGTAAGAAAGATTTAGAGTTCGATTCTGATGATTTTTGAATACCTTGATGGGATGATGGGAATCATAGACATTAATAATATTCATGCGAATATCGATCTTACTCATATGAGAAAAGAATCAGATTTGTAAGAATTCAATTGATACACGAAAGGTTTTATCTTCATCTTCTTTAAATCGGGTGAGTGACAAAAATGTTTCAGCTAGAATAGTGTTAACAAAACTAATCCTAGCACACACTTGTTTGACCACCCATGCGACAACAGGATTAATGGCACTTTTACGAAAAGGAAAAACAATAAACCCGAAAAAAGGCTAGGAGGAAGATCTTACTTTTTAAGAGAGTGTTAGCACTAGCAAAACTTCGATCTAGGAAGGAAAAAGGACATGCAAGACAATTATCTTTCAACACTCTTTTAATCTAATTCTTATCCATCCTAAGAAAGTCAGAAAAAATTGATTCAAGTTCTATTCCAAGAGGTGGATTTATTAGTTCCAATTCCAAAGGTTTTCCTATGGCAATGTTGTATTCCTCCAAAGTCGGGGTTAGCTTGTGCTTACCGAATATGAACATTGATGTTTGGGGGCACCAAAAATAAGCGAGTGCTTGCATGATGCCATTTTGAACATCAATGTCAAGGAGGGGAACAAGGCAACCAAGTTTGCTTTCCACATAGCTTTGACCATCGTGACCTAGACGATTCCACCATGATTTGAGTTCAGCCTTCAGTGTAGGCACGAATCGAATGCCAAATCTTCCCATTGTTTATAGACCAAGACTCGACCAACCTAACGTCATGGACCGACCAAAGACATAATAAAATAAGTAAATTGCAAGAGTAAAGGGTAGGAAACTTACTTCACCAAACAATTAAAGCAACCACATAGACAAGCGCATGAAGTGTAAGGTTCGATTTCTAACTAGGAAGGCTAAGCAAGGTGGAGTTAAAAGCGTGAGATTACTTAGTTGCAGCCTTACATATTAAGTCAAGTCCTCATAACTCCGGCTTAGTCAAGAATGAACCCAATGCGACGCAGCCTCGCGGGCAAAGGTAAACATTCTTAACACCAAGAAAAACTTTCGGGATTGAGTTGGGCAACCTTTACTACGCAACCTTGCGGTTGAAGTCGTATCCAACTCAACATCATCCTATGTATCCTAGTGTAGCCTGGGTCTGGCAGTAGGTTGTGTGTGCAAAAGTGTAGTGTAAATGCAAGATATGCACAACAATTTAAATCAAACAACACTTTAATAAATCGAATCTAAAACATTCATTCTCAACTCCAACCTGCAAGACAAGGGTTAGTAAAGACTACTCCCCTTATATCTCCCCATCTACAATAACATTTAACACCTAAATGTTAAAGACGTACTATAATCATCGTTGCCAAACAAAAACATTTCAAAAAAAGAAAATTGGCCTAAGTCCACTAAGTGTTTTAACACAAGTCTCCAGTGGAGTTGCCAAGCTGTCGCGACCAATTTTTCGGGGGTGAACCACCTAGGGTTTGGCTAATGGATTGCTAAGCCTAGACTTAACTCGGGCTCTCTCAAGCCCAAACCAATTCGCGACTTAAGTAAAGTTTTTAACATGCAAATGGATTTTATCTAGGAGTCGCCACTAATCTATTTTTGGTGGGTCGATTAAAAACCTAAGTAAAGTAATTGAAGTTTTACTTTACTTCTACGAACCAGAGACTATGGGTACGGGGACTTGGTTACACTAGATTCCTCTAATGCCCTTTCGGTACCATTATTTTATTTTCCAAAAAATGTTTTTGCATGTAGCTTAAATTGTTTTTAAATCTATTTCTCTAACATATGAGGTAATTCATGCAGGTGCACAATCCATCAATTTAACAGATAAACAATAAATAAATTGCAAAAACTTACCTCAAAGCAACGAAAGCATCTGCAATATTAAATTAAAATTCACATCAACAACCCTAAATATGGTTTCTAATTAACACACAATTTCTTTTTTATTTTCACTTAATTAATGAAAATCATGCAATATGCAGTGCAATATTAACTAAATGACCTAATTCTAATGACATGTAATTTCTAATTAAATGAGCCTAGCAAAAATACTAAATGACATGCGTTTCAGTGAATCTAACCCTAATGACGTGCATATGACATTTTTTGTATTTTTCATGAAATTCAAAATTTGTTGAAATGTGAAAATTACCTAACTTAATTTATATTAGGAATTAGGTTGTGCCAAATCTTAATTTAAACTAAAATATTATCTTAACCTAAATAATCCTAAAATGCAATATATCTAAAAAATACCTAAACTTATAATAAATTAAGAAAAAAATATTATCTAAAATTAAACTAAGTACAATTTAACCCTAATATGCAATGATGTACAAAATATGCCCTAATTCTACATGACACATGTATGATGATTTTTGTTGTTTTTTTTTAATTAATTTTCGAAATTAATAATTGCCAAATAATTAAACATGCAACTCAAATTAAAATCTAGCAACCTAAATTGATTTATTTGAATTTTGAATTTTGATTTTGATTTTTTTAAAATTTGAAATACAATTCCTATTCTAAACATGTAAACCTTAAAACATGCAATATTCTAACTCAAACATATCTCAAAATAAACAAGGCAATTAAGATGAGACAACTCATTCAAAATCATCAAAAATATTACACATCGTTCAGATCAATGGATAATATTTCGCTAGTAAAATCAATAAATTGATCTTAAGTCTTAAAGATCAAAATATCAATTTTATTCCTACTTGATTAATTATTTCATCTAAAGCCTTATAGATGAAATAAAAAATCCTGGTGCGGTTGTGAATCAGGTGATATATTGGGATTTCCAATTATGCATAGATAGGTATTTAACCAAAGAAAACAACATATAAAGAAATAATAATAATAATAATAATAATAATAATAATAATAATAATAATAAATAATAATAAAATAATAAACTTGCCTAATAAAATAATAAAATAATAAAAATAGCAAAAAACCTACTTGATAATAAAATTTTTTTTTTTTTTTTTTTTTAAAGAAAAAGGGAAATCCCGGCCGTTGGTTGTGGGGGGAATCACTGGCGAGGGTTTCCAGTGAAGACACCGGGAGCGGCTCGATGGCGGCGAGGCAATAGGGAGCGTCGTAGGTCTAGGTGCGGGCGAGGGACTCCGAGCACGGGCAAAGGCAAGGTGGAGACGGCATCGGGGCGGCGAGGCAACAGGGAGTGTTGCGGCCGGAGCAGGAGCTTCAGATCTCTTGGCGTCGATCATGAGCAGGGCGGAGAGCAACCCCGGGTCGTTAGGTCACTGGATCTGTGGCGTCGGGTCATCGATTGGAGGTTGCGATGAGGTTGCAGGTGGAGCGTGACGGAGCAGGGGCTTCGGATCGACATGGGCTCGTGAGTGGAGGTTCGAGCGGCGGTCCGACGTCGCGGGTGCAGCTGAGTTGCAGCGATGGTGTGGGCAAACAAAGCCGGCGTCGGCAGGGACACCCCCACGAGAAAGATGAAAAGTCAAGTGGGCGCTTTTCTCTCTCTTTTTTTTTTTTTTTTGGTCTCTCTCTCTCTCTCTTCTCTCTCACGTCACTTTTTCAACTTTTCACTTTTGTGTACTTTTTCACCCAAAAGAAAGAGCCCCCTTTTACTTTGCATGCGGTGTATTTTATAGGTCCAAAAAATGTATCCTCATGACATATATTTTTTCCTTTTTTGCTTGCGTACAATACCCCTAAATATGTCGTTGAAACATACATACCCCGTGCAATATTCCCTTTTGTATTTCTTGCATATTCTATCCAGAAAAATTACCTATTTGCACAAAATACACCCCTAGTGTATATTACCTAAAAATATGAAAAATCTAAATGGAATATGTGAAAAATCTTCCCTTCACCGGTGGCCTAAAATAAAACAAAATAAAAATAAAATGTTTCTAAATTATATGCCATGTGTTTTTTTTTTCTTTACTTTAGTAAAAATTAACCCAAAATTTGTGAAAAAATTTAGGTGTCAACATCCAGATTCACCCTTAACTAGGGATATATCTAGTAAATGATTTTATTATAATTAGCATCTCGCACTTCTCTATTACATCATTCAATTACAAGAAAAAGAGATTATCTATATCTAGTAATTATTAATGGGTTTAGGCCTAAACTACCAATAAAATATGGATTTAAACTATAAAAGCCCTCTAGCAACTTAGGTGTGCTACTTTTGTGACCCCCATCGAAGAGGCCTCCTTAAACTCCCACCTGCTCACTAGGACTATGCAAAAAAAAAAAAAAAAAAAAAAATTGGGAATTGTTCAAAATGGGATTGGACCGACCCAAAATTGACGGTTCCTATGGGGACCGGTCTAGTTCCTAGTTCCAATTAACCATAACTTATGAGTACTAGTCCGATTCCGAGTTCAAGATGTGGAGTCGTCTGTTCAAACCAGATTGGTACACACACACACACACACACACATATAGAATTTTTAAATAAAAAAAGTTTAACTTTTCAAATCAAAATCTTAGTTTCCTCTTTGTTTCTCTCCATTCGCCATCTCACTCATCTCGCAATCTTACCTTCCTCTCTCATTCTCACTCTCAATGGGCTTTAACTTTGTTGATCCCTCTTTCACTCTTGCTCTAGATCACCTCGAGCCTCGTTGCTCTCTCTGTCATTCTTTTTCTTGGTTGTTTCTGATCTCCAACCTCATTCACTCTCAAGTCTTGTGTCTCTTTTGAAGTGAGGACATTTCGATCAGTTCCATGTACCCATTGAAAAATTGGATTGGATCAGCGATCAGGTTCCAGGTGAGTTTATGGAATCAACAAGCAGTTCTTGATTTTAATTTTTTTAGAGTCAGTCCTTAGTTGGGAGTGCTTGATTCCAGGGAGAAAACCACCCACTCCAAAACGGATCGCCACTACTCTTCATTAGAAAGTGGAATGTTCGTGCTATCCTGTCAATGAGCAACACCCCAATATTGTGACACGGAAAAGTTCTTGTAGTCATATATATGAAGGATCATCGCCATTAGTTGGTCACCTTGCCCTTGGCCGCCCCGTGGCCACGTGGAGGCAAAAAAAGAGAAAAGAAAACAAGAACAGAAAATTCGGACAGACACGAGTCCCCCGAAGAGAGGAAATTCTCCCTTTTATGGTGATTGCGTTTCAGTCTCGAACTCAAAATAGGAATCCAATTCGAGATGCCGCGGCTTTATCGAACGGTGCAAAGCCGGACACAGCAGTGGCCAAATGGCCACGCAATCGAATCATGTCCTGCCCACACAAATGTTGATGTCTCACCGGTTTCTGCCTTGTCTGAATTGACCCCTCATGAACAAGAGGATCTCAAAACTATATCACATGGGGAACCACATCCTAATAATTTTGTCTACTGACGTCGTACTCCATGTTGGCTTTTCGGATGGGATTGAAAGCCTACATACATAAATAGCGAGGAATCCATTGTATTGAGACAATTGGAAGTTTAAACTCATCGCCCGGTGATTTTCTTTCGAGGTTGACCGCCCCAAAGGATTCGATGAACCGGCGCCGAAGTTCATAGACACATCTAGAGATGATCGGACATGACATTAGAAATAACTTTACCGATAAATTAGGGCTAGGCTTTCGAGGGTTTGAGTTTATATTGGCTAGAACGTGTTAAAGCTTGATGTGTTATTGTGCGTGCAAGTGTTATTTCATATCTCGTTTCTTGCATGCATGATGATAATCTACCTTGAAGGAAGAATATATAAAGGCTTGAATGTAACAAATGATAAAGGTCAAAATCAACACATAAATTACAATTCGAACTTCAATAGTGAATCGATTATATCCCTATTAATGTTATTTACTTCTCCGATTAAGCACTCTTTACATAATTGTAAATTGTGAATAGGTAAACTAACTTCATCACACTATTTTTATATATGGATTCCAACTAAAACGAGATACCGTGTTCTACAGAATCTTGATGGGTCCACTTATCATGGTGAGAATTAAGAAATTATTATCTCAAATTGATTTAATAAATTTATTATTATTTAGTAAAATAAAAATATATTATTTATTGGATTTAACCCCCTTAGGGGTAGAATGATTTTTCACCAGGATTTTTCTAGGGAGGGTCATTGCGCCATGACTCAATTGTAATTGGCACAATGCTATAGTTCACATTCTTTGACTTGGTGGGATAAAATATTATTTTCCTGTCCAAATTATTGAGTTTCGGTCTACCAATAATGGATTTAGCATGTGTAGCATATGATGGTGGTCTATCTCGATAGGTGAGATCCATGATTGAAACCAGGACCCTGATGGTTAAACCTCGTGCTAAAGACAAAACGAATTATTGCAACATATAACATAATAACCTAGTGGGGGGAAAAATAAACATTTTCAACTTTAATAATTGAAGCCCATGTCATGATGTTGAATCAGTCCTTCCTTTAGTGAAACGACATTTGACTTATATTATTGTAAGCTCCTAGATTTACCCTAGATATTCTCAACCTTGCCACAGAAGAAAACGCAAATAGTGAATTCTTACCAAGTCATAGAAAGAAATGTCAAGAAATAGAGGAGATATAGAATGATTTCTTGCTTTACTAACTCCGTTATGCATCATCAGTGCCAATGATCGCAAATCTTTTTTGGTATGATGCAGACTAAAATGTCAGTGGAAAATCTGAAGAAAATATTGAGCTAGAAAATTTGGGAAAAAATTAGAAAAATGAAAGAGGGTTTTGGAAATTATTTGGAAAAAAAGAAAATAAAAAGAAAATGAGAGGTAGAACTAGAAACAATCACATCCCAGGAACACTTGGGTACAGAAGCAGCCAAAATTCCAGGGCTCAGAAGAAGCCTCCACTGAATTCAACATCCCCTGTACAAGACAAAAGATGATAACTTTCTCCATTTTTTTTTTTTTTTTTTTTTTAATCCCTTTTTGGTTGGGTTTTCAAGAAAGCCAAACCAAGATCAGGAATAGCTAGGTTTTTCTCTGCTTTCTGTTACCCTCAATCAGTACAGTGAGTATGGTGATTCATCACCAAATTTGGGAGGTGCTGGTTGATCTTGAGTACTTCTTAGAAGACGAAGAAGAAGAGGAAGACAATGAAGAAGAAGAAGATGATGAAGACGACAGATCGCCAGACCTCCTCCTCAGCATCTGCCTCATCCCATCAGCGACTCTGAATGCAGGGCTGGACTTGTACTTTCTGCAGAAGGACATGTGAGCTCCCACGGCTTCTTCAACCCCGAATGGCTTCTTGTTGTTGCTGTTGGCTCTGTTTACTTCGTCCCGCACGGCCTCCGAGCACAACCCACAGAGCCATTTGCCTTCAAATTTGGACTTCACTTGGGATATGTAGTCTTGTGTGCAGTCCTCCTTCAGCCCACAACACTCGCACTTCACCATTTCAATCTCCATACTCTGTTCTCGTTCCTCTCTCTCTCTCTCTCTCTCTCTCTCTCTCACCTTCCGGGTCTTCTTTTTTTGTAGGGTTTGTCTTTGGGCGGTTTGAGGACTTTTTTTCCCAGAGAGAGTCTCAAAAGTCAGGAGCTAGAAAGTGATCAATTTGGGAGACTCTGCCGTAAATTGAGGATGCGCTTTTATAGTTGGGCTTGACTTATGCAAATGAGAGAGAGAGAGAGAGAGAGAGAGAGAGAGTGGGCATGGGGGAGAGCAATGAATGATTTCTTTACAATTTCTTTTTTGTTTCATTTTTCTTAGGGTTGGTGCCTCATCACATGAGATAGTTTTTGGTGTATTGAAAGTAATGCGAAGCTCTGAATCTCTCGAAGAGGAGGAGAACGTTTTTATAGCATTTTTTTTTTCTTTTGGTTCATAACATTTTTTATAGCATATGCGGAGAGTAAATTGAAGAAGTTGGTCGAGGGCAGTGTCAAATAGGGATAAAGTCACTCTCAATTTCTGTACTTACAATTTAAAATTGCCCTTCTACCTTTTTTCCCTATTCAAAATGGCTGTTATTCTTTTATAAACAATTCATAGTCATATACTTGTTTAATTTGATTGGTGTTAAGGCTTATGATTTGCTCAAATTTCTCACATGATGCCAAATAAGCTCCCCATCAGCAACAATCATCAAAGAGGCGGGCGCCACCTCGAGGTGGTGGTGATCGTTGTCACCTGGGGGGAGGGAGTTTTCAGGTTAGAAAAATTTAACATCATTAAAATGATATTAGCAAAATCAATCATCAAATTCCTCTAAGGATGTAAATATAACTCTCTTGTTAAAAATAATCAAAAGATGATTTTGAAATTCTAACAAAAATATAAGAACTGATAAGATTTTTAACTGCTAGCAATTCCGCTGTCTTATGTGAAACACCATAGATTTTTCATCTCTTGGCACAATTGTCCGAATCATGTGCTCTCTCTTAATCTTGAATACAACTATTTGAAATATTTGTTGTTGTAGAGAGCGAAGAGGGTTTTTTTTCATATTAGATGAAGAGGTTTGCGCCCATTAACCTCCTTCCACACCGCATCCTAAACCATGAACAAGGTATTTTGTGCAGATTATATGGAATAAGATGGTTTTGCACTCATTTATCTTGTCCAGACCATTTATACCTAGACTCAATTACCCTTTCATTATAGTCTTGTTTAACTAACACCTCCTCCTTTTACTTTGCAAAATTCAAATATTTGTTCTTGATAATTTGTCTTCAAACTATGAAAATTTATACCATTATAGGTAGTTTACAAATTACAATGTCAAAATTTCAGCAACACGGTCTTTCGATGTCAAATTGTTCACCAGGCAATGGTGTTTACTATTTACCAAAGTGAAATCATAAGCAATTTGATAATTTGCTTGGTTAACCATCTCATAAGAATTTGAAAAGTCACGCAATAAATCAAAACGAATTAATTCAATAACAAGTTCTTAATAGTCCTCTCGTCATTTTCCTATCGAATGCTTTTTACATTTGTTGCTTTTCAAGGCGAAAGCAAAATAAGGCTCTAAATTTCCCGAAGCTTAAAATAACTAGAGAATTGGTGTAATATCCGATTTTAATAAGCATAACTGTCTTCCTCGCTTAACACCTTTTTTCAAACCGCATGTTTTGCATTCCATTAATTTTTTTTTCATCGAGCAACAGTATACATGGAACATCTATTAGAGATTATTCGGATGCTCAAAACATTTAGCACAAACATTTTTTATGTATTGCCTGCAAGGCTGCAACATATTAGACAATAATTGTGAGAGAGAGAGAGAGAGAGAGAGAGAGAGAGAGAGAGAGAGAGTCTAGTGGAGAAGGCAGCCATAATTTACTCCATGTTCTCAGGGACATGGGCAGTGGAAAATGAGACAATGTGGTCAGGGGGGCCTCATGAGTGGCCTTTTCTAAGCATTTTATAGAGCGACACAGTTCATCAGGCAATAGAAAATTCATTAGGTTACATGTTCTTCTCCTCTCTCCTTTGTCATTTTGCAAATGCATTGGTAGTTGGAAACTCCATATAGTTATTCTATTCTCACCTTTTCTTTCGCCCCCTTTGACGGTTACTTTCAGTTGAACCGGTCGTTGTTTGGCTTTTTTCTTGGCTTCGCTCCACCAAGCCATGGCTCGAGCTTCTGGCTCAGACATATGTTTCTATTTTCTTGCTCTTTCTTCGGGTTTAATGAGCTTAATTTCTGTTTTGTCCCTCGTGCAAATATTAAGTTGTTTATAACGCCAGATTTTATGCGCATATCACGTTATCAAGAGTAATGGTTAGGCGAAAAAATCATTGTCGATGGACCTAATGAAAATTTTTATTGGATACCAGTTCTTACTTTTCGACCGATATTGAACCACCCCTTATTATACCTCGATGTTGTTCAAATGATGCATTATGTAAGGACAAGAACAATTCATAGGTGACATTTTTCTTTCTCCTTAAGTACAAGGATGAGAAAGTCTGTAGCCAATAACCTTCCTCAAGCTTGAAATATCACATATGTCATAAACTATTTTCTAAGTGATAGGCTCCTAAAGGGACTCAAGGATGGGCAAGCCCTCCTCAATAAATGTAATACTTTTTTCCCCTCTTGTGAGGTTTTATGGAATCATTATTAACTATTTCAAAAACTCAAACATTTTAAATAAATGCGTAATTTATTATTTAAATATTTGATCACTCCCCTTTATACTTAATCTCTTTTTTTTTTTTTGCTTAGTACTATATGTGAAAATATCTCATTGGGGAGGTCAATAGGACTTAGAAGATTCGACTCAAAATATCTTCCTCTAATATCATTTGAGGTGGTATGGTATCACTGTCAACTGTTTTAGAATCTTAAATTTTTAGAGGCATATATGAATTTATTACTTAAATTTTCTACCACTTTATATCTACATCCTGATTTCTCAAATGGGAAAGAGAAACAACAAGGTTGCTGTACACTTCGGACGGTTGAATGTAATTCTAAAAGGGGAATCGATTCTACAATAATTGATGACCCTCTCCTTCACCTGCTTTTTGTCTTGTATTGGGCAAATGATTGTTTTTCAATGTAGAAGGTATATATTTTTCATGTGACTTTTGATTTGTAGTCAGAATCGTTTGGTCCTTTTGCACGTAAGGGCATTTTCATACCCATTTCCCCAACCCCCCCGATTTGTTCACGTCCCACCCTTCGCCATTTTCTCTTGTCCTCTCCATTGACTTGCGCATGTAAAACCCTTCTTCCTTTATTAAACCTTTGCTAACACAAATTGAAAATTCATGTGTTTGGTCATGTTGGACCATCTCGCATCACTTTCTTGTTGATGCCATTCTTTCTTTCTTTTGGCAACACCATTGAAAAGGAAATATATCGGTTGCTCAAATTAGATGACACAATGCCTGAAATTTCCACACCATGTTGAGTTGCTTAACGAGTAGGGCATTGAACGTGCTTAACCCACATGCGACTTGGGGTTGCTTTCTCCATCGCTTTAGTTCTCCATCACGTCATCTTTTGCTCGACAATTTTGTCAAAAAGAGTGTGCTTGAACTTGGGATATGGCTCTTCATCATTGGCTCAGTTTCGTCCGTCCAAATTTGTACTCGGACGGTCCCTTAGGGCTCCATACCCATTCGATTTGACCGATGACTATCGTCCGAGCAAGCCTGTTTGGTACTTTAGTCTGTGGTACTGACAATGTGGAATAAGGCAAATCAGAATCCACATTTGAAATGAACTATTAACTACATAGAGTGCAAACAATTGAAACTTGGCTCTGATACCTTGGATAAAAGTTTTATCTAAATATTCATGTCGTTATTTGGAGAAGAATCACATGTATATACAGTTTAGACAAATTCCATTAATAAGTGATTTATGACACTTGCCTTCTGTAAATTATCTTTGCACAGTCAGTAGACCTAACATGAGTCTACATACGGATTACAATATCAGGATTTTTATTCCAGCTGAGTTCTTCAATTGCCAATGAATTTTGTTAAGGCATGCTTCTTTATTGGCCGGTTGGAATTGCATCATTCTTAATTCACAAATCACACACACACACATCTATATATAAATAGATGGTAAGAGGTATTCTGTCAATAATAATAAGAATAATAATAATAATTCAAGGTCATAAAGGACTCTTGATGGACCAAATTTTTATTACATGTATAGCTGCGGCCTTTTGCCTACCTTGTAACCCTAGTATCTATCGGAAGAGAACCACGCTCAAGAGATATATGTGCATGGTCCACTTACAGAGTGGAGATTTTGATTGAATCCCCAGTACATGGATCGCAATCATTCCATGAATGTCAAAACCACGCATGATCTCACCACAATCTAATCATCAAGATTGATTTCAACGTAAGCAACAATCGAAAAAGACTCATCAATGATCAGGCGCAGTCATGATCTATCATATGGACTATGCATTGCCTTGCACTTTCAGAAAAGGAAGAAAGAAAGAGAAATTATTTTGCTCTTGACTTTCTCATGCTTTAGCTCAACCTTATCCAAGAGACCCACATGATGGAGGTTAAGGAGAAAGGACTCCTATGATTGCATAATTGCAAATTTTGAAAGAATGGAGTCAAGTAATTGAAGAGATTGCGGTGAAGATCTCAAAGTTATCTTTGTATTGACTTGCAAGAGAGCAAAAACATGTACACGAAAAAAAAAAAAAACAGAATTATTACTTTTATCTCTTGAAGAAGGTAGTACAGGAATACACGTAGGTGCTCATGGAATCATGCATTCACATTGAAAAAGCTGAAACTATCATATCTAAGGATGGTCCCACCTTTACTATTGGTGTTTATGAAATATGCCTATTATTTGGTTCAGCACTTGCAGTTTGCAAGTTGCATTCACCAATTAGAACCAATCATTTCTCCCTCCATTTTCATCCTTACCCAAAATCATTAGAAAAAGTAAAAAAGCCAATAGAAAGGTCACGTTTTGAGTTCATATTGATCCTCTTAAGCTTTTCAGATTATTATCTGCATTTCAAGGAACATCTGAACATACTTGTATATGACCTAGTCTCCATGAGCCCTCGTACTATTTTTTTTTTTTTTTTTGGGTGACTTCGTCTCGACAAGTGAACACTATAAACACAGAAGCAGCCAATGACATATCCCTTCTAGAGAGCCGCAACTATGTCCTGGCCTGCTCTATATTTCTCTTATTTTTTCAAATTTGAGCTTGTCTCCACATGCCCTCATGCCGTCATCTCTTCTAGTTTAATGTAACTCAAAATGAATTCTCATTTTCCTGTGTTGATTCTCTTTGATAAGGGGGCTTCAATTCAAGTAGATGGGAGGCCTACAAATCCAAGGCCTTGTTATGCAATAGAATCTCATAATTAGATCATCGGATTCATGTCATAGCACCTGACATTTGCATATTATTAGATTCTAGGGTTTCGGGTAAGAATAGTGAGAGGATCTAAAATTCTCTTACCTCTTGTTTGCTAGCAAATATAGCCCAACTTGAGCGATTTAGATTGATTAGACTCAACTTCGTCCCTATTCTCCCGACAGATGAGACTTTAATTAAAAGGTCCAAAAAGAAAGAAGAGTATCACTACCTCTTGTTTGATGCATAAAGAAATAGATTATCTAGGATTTTCTCCCTTTTGGGGTTAGTGCTTCGTTTAAAAATAAAGGTTAATCAAAAACGGTTTCAATGCTTGAAATCTTAGTTACTATCCAAGCAACTTGATCATCTGAACCTTCTATGTGGTATCAGGTCTTTTGACTCATTAATTTACGCAATTGAATCCTTCTGTGACTTGCCTGCGACAACTTCATCAATTCGCTCTTGGAGCACTGCCAAAGTCAGGGGCAGAAGAAAGAGAAGGAGCCTCTCCATGGCAAAAAGTTTCTACATGCAGTCAATGCACGAGAGTTCACTGCATTTCAATTGTTTAATTGTGTAGATTCCTCTTGGAACTAAGACTATCTAATGATTAAGATGAAGTGAGTTCATATATGCCGAGCATATACAAAACTTGCTCCTCCATAATTAATAAGAGTTGGCCAATTAGACTTAGAACTAGTGCATGCTTATCAGTTGGCCCTCAAAATTTGTGGCTAGGGGATGGTCACAACCCTCACATTAGCCCAAGGTGATCAAGTCTATGATGAACTCCCTTCCCCCAAAACTGAAACCTTTTATATCTAGGAAACCACATGCCATGTCAACATGGAATGATATTTTTTTAATAATTTTTAAAATTAAAAATTTATCATAGTTATCAAAAGTAGATAATAGAAGAAACTGGAGGTTGGGATACCTGGAGTGCCATAACTTGGCACGGAAAGACACTTAAGTGCCATAACTTTAAAATGGTACACTTAAGTGCCAATATCGGAGTAAAATGGGACACTTAAGTGTCACTCCGGCGAAAATCCGGCCAAATGGTTAACGTGGCCATTTTTCGGCGAGTTTGGTCCAAAAACGGGCGTCGTTTTGCACTCTGACGTGGCGGAGAAAATGCAAAAACGACACCATTTCATGTCTACGTCTAAATAATAATATAAAAATTAATTAAATTAGATTTAAAATTAATTTTATTTAAAATATTCAAAAAAAAATTTTAAAATTTTTTAAAAAATTAAGAAATTTTAAAAAAATTTAAAAAAGGGGGGTTCGAACGGGCGGCTGAGGGCTGAGCCCTCGCCACCGCCGCCTCCCCCCATTTGTCACCTGGAAGCCCCTTTTTTAAAATTTTTAAAATTTCTTAATTTTTTAAATTTTTTGAATATTTTAAATAAAATTAATTTTAAATCTAATTTAATTAATTTTTATATTATTATTTACATGTAGATACGAAACGGCGTCGTTTTTGCATTTTCTCCACCACGTCAGCGTGCAAAACGACGCCATTTTGGACCAAACTCGCCGGAAAGTCGCCATGTCGCCATTTGGCGGATTTTCGCCGGAGTAGCACTTAAGTGTTCCATTTAACTTCAAAATTGGCACTCAAGTGTACCATTTTAAAGTTATGGCACTTGGATTGTTCTTTTGCCGAAGAAACTGATGCTACAAGTTTAACAAAAAGACTCAATTGCAATAAAGGGGGAAAAAGAGACTTAAGAGAATCAAAGTCCATGTTAATTGAGAATCAACGATGACTATGGCTATTGGGGCTCCTCTTTTCTTTCACTATGGCCCTTTTTAGGACAAAATTGCGAGCACATGGGTCGAATTGGACAATAGCTTATGATGGGACCTAAAGTTCTTCTTTTCTAGTCTTATTTGACTTCATTACATGCACCTCCTCATGCACAATGATAGAAGTTGAAATAGGATTTTCTTTCCCTCTCTTCAAAATAACATGAACCCCCACCCCCCACCCCTCCCCCTTCTCTCTCTCTTTCCTCCTCTATTTCTCCAAACCAAACAAGCAGGTACAATCTTCTCTCCAAACTATTGGTTGGCCATCAAATGGGTCCACGAAAACCAAGAAGTGCCCTAGCATGTGGGTTCTTTCGTGTGTTCAACTTGAAGAAACCCCACAAACACACACCCGTGTTTTCTTATAAAAGAGTAATTGTCATCATCAAGAGGCAATTTTCCAACATGTGAGTGCTTGTGCTTGTCCGGTAGATCTCCCACATTTCCAATGGCCACAGGAGCATTTCATGTCTCTTTCTTTGTGGTCTCTCCAACAGCAAACCCTGTCCCTCTTGAGACTCAAACACATACCAAAGCCTAAGCTGCACCATCAATTT
Source organism: Eucalyptus sideroxylon x Eucalyptus melliodora (assembly GCA_016097485.1). Lineage (NCBI taxonomy): Eukaryota > Viridiplantae > Streptophyta > Magnoliopsida > Myrtales > Myrtaceae > Eucalyptus > Eucalyptus sideroxylon x Eucalyptus melliodora. The sequence continues at coordinate 17,656,240 of CM027825.1, read as the reverse complement.
GGATTCAGATCTTCTCCACCAGCAATTTTCTTTATCATTATTTTTTTTTCTTAAAGTAGGGCAAAGTCTTGTCTCGGGTTGATAATTAGAACATGACCATTTACTCCACTAAATTTATATGATAAATGAAGGATATCTACCTTTCTTAATTAGCAGAGGATAAATTCACTCATCCTTGCAATATAAAAACATGATATAAGAATATGTAGACCTTATATTCCCAAAAAGACCTTATCTTCCCAAAAAGCAAATAAGTGGTGATGTGTCACAATCTCAAAAGAGAGTTAATTGATAGGATCTAAACTCATAAAGAGGACGACCTATAAGTAGTTTGTTCAATTTTGTAGAGTACTGCAAGAGTTAAGTTTACAATGTCATTCCATTCATGAGTTGCTTGTGGAAGTATGTATTATATAATTGGCAAGTCGACGTTGTAACATTATCCTAATGTGATATTTTTCTTTATCCCTGATTGGAGGAAGTTTTGATTGGTTGAAGCAAGCACAGGCCGAAGTTTTGCATGTGGAAAATGTTGACATTTATAACCCATTAATCAAACGCTTGGTTGGAGGATGACACAATATAGGCCTTTCTCCCATTGTTCCATTGTTATTAGAAAAAGAATCACTAATAATCTAATAAAAATTGTCAAATTCGTGGAGAGAGTGCAATTTCACACATTAAGAAACTTGAATTCCTTATTTCATTCTTAATTACCAAACAAAACATTTTGAAATTAAAATGTGGAAGTGAATTTGAAAATGAAGATCTCAACCGGATCTTGAGTAATGAGAGTTATCAATAGAAATATTATGCTCAAACTGGCTAGTCACTCTTACTAGCTCCAATAGACACATCAACATGAACTGACCAAATTTGGAATCAAAGGATTTTATTTACAAAACTCATGCAAGTTGAAAAAATTAATTAGATAAATTAAAAGTTTAAGGACTTAATTCAAAAACATGTGCAAAGTAAGGGACCAAAGGTAGAATGTTACCTCTAAGATAGATGCACACTTGGGTTGAGTGTATATTTTGTGGCTTCTAGCCAGAAGGGCGCTTGGCTTGGCAGTCTCAGCCAAGCCATTGGGATCAAATAATTTATTACAAATTCACATGTATCTCAATAGTTTTTCTATATGAGTTTGGTTAGCCGCACGTATATATATGCACATATAATGCGAACATATCCAAATAAATTTGCTATATAATATATATACTTTTTCTTCAGCTATCATATCACACCCTCAACAGGATTGGCTCCACGCCCTGATCGTGCACAGGGTCAATGATTTCTCACATGGGGCCTTGTCTGTTTCTCCCGTCATCATATGAACTAATGTAATGAAAAAAAGAACATAAAACATTAATAAATGAATTAGCAAAAGGAAAAAGAAAAAAAAATTGGAGGTATCATCATAAAATAAAGCCTTCACATGGCTTCCCACATGCATCCACTTTAACTCTTGACTCTCATTTAAGGATCTTCCTCTGTACTCATCTAACTGCCTCTTCCTCTCCTCCATATCTTCTCTTGCTTGCAATCAATCATTTGTCAATTTGCCGATTGAAAATGTGTTGTGTTCATGGGAATGAGGAACGCTCTAGATATTTATAACCGCACCGAATTGAATAGGGGAAGCTCACCCTAACCATCCTAAGGATTGGATCGAGTGACTTGACATTTCATTTGGACATGGAAAATTTTATTTTCGAACCGTGGTATTCTGCACTCAATAGTGATTTTAGAAATGATGGTTGCCCTATGCAGGAAATCTTACGCAATGCATGCGAGTGATGTGATTTATGTACATCTATAAAGATTAGTCGAGTCGAAAGATTCTGATATCCCACGTAAAGAAAAAATGAAAGCTTGTCTTCAACTATCATCTATGTCCACTTTGCCTCCTATAGGATATGAACATCATCCCCAGAAAAAAAAAAATGATAATAATAATAATAACTGAATTTAGAAATAGAGATTGTCCTTAACCTGAGAAATTTTTAGCATCATGAATGCTCAAGCATGACCGGAAATCCTACTTTAGGTAGAATGGGTAGTTGAAACAGGAATCGAACGTTAAGTGATGCCTCAATTGACATTGAAGCCTATCCCATTAACCATGTCAATTGAACCTTGACTTTAAAATCACTCAAAAACTTTAAAGATCTAAAAAGTTCAAATTGCAAAAAAATAAGGTTATACTAACAATTTATCTATTGTCAAGTCAAATTGGATACTTGTAACGGTAACTACAACATATAGATATCACCTCTCCGTTCTAAAGCCGGAGCGATATCAATAACAATAGACCCATAGTCGGAATTCGATTATCTTGGGGAATCCGATTAGTCTAACATGTTGTCATTCCAATTTATTTTGACTCCATTTATTTCGCGAAAAATGAAAAATTTGAAAAATAGTTTCCCAAGACCGACTGCTTGTATTGTTTAAAACAATTACTCGATGAAAAATATTTTCATTATTAACAATAATTTATGTCTTATTTTTTTAACTATGAAAATACTTTTCATTTAATTTCTTAAACAATAGTAACGGTTATTTTTATTTTCTTTTTAAATTATTTATTTTTCACGAAATAAATGCACCATTTATTTGAAAAGTAACTTAAACAAATATTATTAGTAACTTCTATTTTCCACTGGGAGAATCGTCGCCAATCTTCTCTAGCTTTGACTACTTTTTGCTTGAACCTTAAGTCCGATCCATGTGCTACCATATCAGTCTAAACCTAAACACGTTGAATGGGTATTCCGATTGTTCTCTCTTCCAAACTGGCCGTCCACCAATTTCTTCAACGTTTTCTTGGCCAAACCCTACTTCCCTTTGGCGCCCATTGGGACAGCGGTTTATGGATTCCACTTTTGTGATTCTGTGGACCGGCTTGGAAGTTATTGAATTCTCTAGTGCTTGAACTTTATGTTTTAAAAATTGGCTCAATCATTTGAAACTCAACCACCCATTTCAACTTCCAACTCCCACCATATTAAATCTTCTTGGAAGGATGATATTTTGGCCTCGACCCACGAAACCCTAAGTGCGAAATAATGTGGTACATACATATTTGGGTACTATATCTATCTATCATGATTGAATATGGAATTGTTTTGGATAAACGTTGCGGACTCTATTAAAGGGCCCATGCTGGAAAGAGTTGAATGCACTGCGAAAATCGGAAACGAAAAGGAGAGAGGAGAGATCAGAGAATCTGAGATGCCAAAAGACGAGGAGTGCATATTCATATATGATTATGACGTAATATGCCTAAAATGCATTTGTTCTAGAAAAAATAAATGATTTAGAAAATATTATCGCCTGTATTACTTATAAAAATAAATCAATCAAAATTATTTTCATAATTCACGAAAAATTTTATATATAAATTGTTATCAATGGTGAAAATATATTTTAAAACTAGTTATTTATAATGAGATTGTGACATAATACACTTAGGCTCCGTTCATTTTACGGAAAATATGGTGTTTCTAGAAAATGTTTTTTAAGAAGTCATTTTTCCAAAAAAATAACCATATTTTTCACTATTCGGTAAAGAAAAAATTTCCACCATGCACCCCTTTTAATAATTCGTTATTATTATATCTTTTAAATTGTCTTTTTTTCCTTTCTATTTCTTTTTCTTTTTCTTTTTTTTTTCATTTTTTGTCCGTCAACCGGCCAAGGTCAATGAAGAGGAAGAAAAGGAAAGAAAGAAAAGAAAAAAAGAAAAAAAATTAAAATTAAAATTGAAAATTTTTAAAGAAAAAAGAAAAAGATAACATAAAAATAAAATGAAAATTAGTTTGGTGAAAGAAAATGAGTTGGAAATAGTTATGGAAAATTTTTATACTTTTGAGAAGTGAAAAACATTTTACTCACTTTTGAAAGTGTTTTTTTAATAACAGAAAATTTTTTCTTTGACTAATTTATTTTCCATAAAACAACGCTGGAAAAGTCAGAAAATGCTTTCCAAGAAATTATTTTCTATAAAATGAATAAAGTCTTGGAGGCAAGTAAGAGCATTGCATGTGAGCTTTGGAGGATTTTACGTTTGTGAAATCTTTTAAGATAGCTCTAACAAATATTACATGAAATAATCGTAAAAATATTTGGAGATTTCCTGGAAGTCTAGGTCTGATCTATATATGGAAAACAAAGAAAAGTTTCTGCAGTGGTCAGTATCTCTGTAGTCTTCTCCATGCAAAACCAATCTATACTAGCCTATCATGTGCGTGCATGAATGCATGTCTTTCTCATGAGCAAAATTTATTCAAGTACTAAGAACAATGCTGGAGATATTAAGACCGACACATTGAATTGGATTATTAAATGATACGACAAATCACCGTTAGATGCTTATATGGGTGCATCGGTTTAAATGACCATTCACAATTTGGCAGATCGCCACTTAGTCAACCCATTTAGTATACCAATCTCGGTGTCTCTAGCATTAATCACCTGCTCATTAGGCTCAACTACAATTTAAAAGGTGATTACTGGATCCAATGTATTGTCCTCGATAAAGATACGGTGCTTTTACAAGCTCTCGAGGAACTATCTTTGGTTCCTAACACTTGGTAATTCATTAGAAAGACGACGATGAAGCATAAGATGAAACCACCTAACACTTGGTAGTTACCCAACATTTATGTGAGCAGGTCTTCCATAAACAAAACAAAGATAAGAAAATTGAAGACGGATAGGACAAGTAACCAAAGCACGAACATGTGGCCTGACCAGGAACCTCAAAAGCTCATTGGCACATGAGATTTGTAAGGAAGCTTGAACATGCCATCATGGGAAGTTTGGCCTTTAGTGAGGCCCTAGCGGATCAAATGTTGAAGTTTTTGAAGTCATGTTCAGTTCAGTCCCTAAAAAAATTAAATTTGGTATGCAGAGAAGAAGTTGGGATTGGAGAGAATGGACAAGACAATGGATAAGTCGGAGGACCCACCACGTGGTGTTGTCCAATGAATCGTCCACAGGAGACAGGTGTACTGAAAAATTGGGCTATTGAGAATGACTCATGAATTTGTGAACACCATGGACTTGGCTTTGCACATTTATGGACTTGTCAAGTGGGCAATATGTGGACTGTTCTTTGGATATATTATTATTAATTTTGTTGCTCATCAACAAATGTAGAAATATGGCCTCTTTGCTGCTTGTGTTGTTTGCCTTATCCTCTGTTTGCAGCTTTTCCTTGACACTCTTCCACTCGATTTGATGCCTATGTCCTTTTGAGTGCAAGTTTTTTGGTACCGAATCCCTTGCTGTACATCTGCATAGCTCTTGGTTCAAAAGTCAATATACTTCTTACTTCTTACCAAAAAAAAAAAAAAAATGTAGAAAGAGACCTTGTAGGTGCCCATTTTGTTCCAATTTGCAATCAAACCAATTCAAGTTTCAATTTAGTTTGATGTTTATTCGGAGTATCGCTAACTAATTTCCACTCAAATTTACTAACGCAATTAAATCATTTGCCCAGAGTACATTGGTTTTGTCACATCCTATTAAGTAGAATCATCCAAAATTGTATTATCTAGAATATAGTTTATTCTTTGTGGATAAATTTTGCTAATTAAGATGAATCATATCATTCTTTTCATTCTTAGTTAGATAAATTCGATTGAGTTAAATAAACTAGTTCCTTAAAATTAAATTTGAGATATTTTTCGTTTATCCTTTTTGAAAATATAAGTATAACAAGAGATGGAGCTTGTGGACTACGAATCAACATGAATTATTGTTAGCTCCGGCTTTAACATGGGGAAGAAAAAAAAAAAAGACAAAAATAAACTATTTTTAGAGTGGGTTATTGGGCTCGGGTTCACTTTTTCGAGGTCTAGTGTTCATGTCCGTAAATTAATAATAAAAATAGAAAGGAGGCAAAACCGACATTCCTACTAAACTCGGTAGAAATTTAAAATGTACAACATGTTCATATCACCCTCATGCGGCGTTCCTAAATGCGGACCGAACCCAGTTGCATGGTGCCTTAGAAGAAAAACGAAATGAAGGCCCCAATATGTTGCAGAAATGGGCTTTTACAGGAACTGAAACTATCGTTTATTTCGTAAAAAAATAATAATTCAGAGAACACATTTTTAAAAATAATTACTTATATCGTTTACAAAAATATATTAATAAAAATATTTTCATTGGCCACGAAAATATTTAAACATAAATTGTTGATTACTTCAAATTATACAAACAATCATTTTTAGAAAAATGTTTTTCAAATTATTTATTCTTCGCAAAACAAATGAAGACCTAATTATGTATTTTTATTAGGAAGACCCATTCTTAATTTTTTAACTTCTCAATTGGGGCCCATTTCTTCTTCTGGCTGTTGGTATCACCCACCATGATCCGAAGGATCCTCGGTCTATTTATTGAATAATATATTTTAGCTGTTTGACAACAACATTATTATTGACATTAGTGACAAATTATGATGTACGCCCACATGAACTTCTTTAGACCGCGAATATATCTATAACTACATTTATATCCATACTTATATTCATGTAAAACTTAAATTAAAGCAAATGCGAGTGAGCTTGTCTCACTTTTTGTTGGGAAAAACAAATATCAAAATTTTATAAGATTCACACATCAGTTTTCAAAGGAATTTTCCATGAGATAATACGTTACAAGTTCTCTGCTCCATCTCCCGTTGTTCCTCTCCATAATCAGTAATAATAGAAGTAATTTTTGGGCTTGATTTACGTGGGATTCTTCCCATCCCCCATCAGTTCTTTCCATAACGACTGGTAGCAATTATAAGCTCTGCAAAAGTCGTTGATTGTGTGATTGAGGAGACATTAAACTCCTCGAGGGAAGATGTCAACCCATTTCTTTTTCGACTTCAGGTTTCCTTGGATCGTTAGACCACAACCTCGTCCTTCATGTGTTTCTCAGATTGAGGTTGAGAAGATGATGAATAGATAGCTCGCTTGGATTACATTTCGCATGAGGAATAGATAGCTCGCTTGGATTACATTTCGCATGAGGTCCAACTTCGGCACGAGGTTATACGACACGTCCGCGCAACTTCAGTCGATAGAGACAAGAATGGACCGGGGTTCTTCCCATTGCCCATCTCAAGGGAACAACATCGGATCACTATTTCCAGCTTGACAGCGAGTTTATGCAATTCACGGTGAGCTCCCAGGTAGATAGTTTCCAGTATCGAATCCCATTTTCGGCTTGTAATGTTATTGTTGATTAGTTGGGCCTATGTTTACAGAGATCCTACGTCTCACTGAAGGGAACAAATTTCTCCAGCTCAGCTATGCACTGTTATGCTTTCGCTGTTGTATGAAGGTAAAAAAGTATTCAAACTGAGTAGATTCCCTCTTCCTATTTCCTCACTAGTTTAAGCAATAAGTTTGTGCTAAATCCAAGATTTTCTCATCGACTTCGTAAGAGATTTGAAGTAATTATAATGGTCTTATGTCTGAGAAATTCGACGAAGTTCTCTACATCCTTAGAGAATCGACGGTAGGTAGTGATAAATGACGAGGGTTATTAGGAAAATTGGACATGGAAAAGGAAAAACCTATGCCTCCTTTTATATTTAAATTGACTCTGGCTCTGAATCTCATGTGACTGAAATCAAGAGAGATTTTTACCACTCTCGGACCGCTCAATTTGGCTGGCAACTTTATTTCATAGAGAAGTATGACTCTGTTTGAAGTCTAAACCATGATTTTCCAGGAGCCAAAAGCTTCTGTTCCCACTATTTCCCCAGCTACCAATGGTTTCCACGTTCTCTCTATTCTTAAGAAAAATGACTGATATTTTACCTGTTCTATCTGTTAAGCATACATTTGAGGACTCAGCAGTACAAAGCATATGGAATGAGACAATATCATACTGCAATTCGACAAATTGATTGCGAACCTAATTGTTCCAAAATCTGAAACTTTCCTATTATAGAAGAATACGCACCGTGAACGGCATATTTTGCAAGTTGAAAATCTGAAAGCTGCATCAATTTAGCGCACACAATTCTGTAGTGAAAAGTGTCATTCTTTCTTACTGCATGAGGTGAACTCGCCCAGTATTTTACTTCAAGCACCTGCTGCTGAGACGTTGAATATATGAGAGTTTGGGCCTAATAGAACCTTGCAATCCACTTACTACAGTTAGACTCAGATTTTGAAAATGTCAGCTGCATTTGGAGGAAGAGTGGCTTCACAACTACAGATTGGAATGAGTGGTAGCTGTAGTTCCAGCCAACTTGCCCTTGACTGCGGATACTTGTGATCCTCTCTCTCTCTCTCTCTCTCTCTCTCTCTCTCTCTGTGCATATTCTACAGTAAGGTGAATAATATAAGAGGGGCTGTGCCCAAACTAGGAAAATTTAATGGCACAAACCACTCAGTTGGACTTCATCTCAATATCTTCATCGTCGCTCAAGGTCGTGTCAAAATCATCCTGCGGAAGGAGGCCGAGGAGAGGCAAGGGCAACAACGAGCTGAGATTGCACAGCACTATCAAAAAGACCAAATTGTCAAACCTGTCCTTGGTGATACCAAAGAGCTGTGTCAGTCCAGCACCAATAAGCCCACCTAACACGCTCCCCGCATTGGATATGGACATGAGAGTAGCAAACAATGTAGCTTCCATTCCCTCTGGACACAGTCTTGCCGCCAGGACAAGGACAGGCATGAAAGAAGCCTACAATGCAGAAATAAGGGGTTAAATGATCTCTCCAATCTCTATATATTAAAGCAAACCTGAAAGGAACCTTAAACCTCAAACTTTTTCCTAGAAATTCCACAATATACCCATGCATTCTAAGGAAACAAACACTGATTACATATTATCAAACAACGGACAGAATAGTAATTTAAAATGTAAACATTATTATCATGTTATCTGAGACATCTCTTTTAATTTGAGCGATCTTCCTTATACAACAATTTAAAATTATTCCTGAAGTAACTCAAACAACATGTTCCCTAGCCGCTAGCACAGAGACTAAGAGTGCAATGGGAGCATCCGTTGGCAAAAGGATCACCAATTTTTTCCTCGATACATCTATTCAAGTAGCTATACCTGTAATAGGATCCCCTTTTAGTAGCATTAGCGAAAGAAATCATTCCGCCTAATAGTAATTCCTTTTCCTGTTTTCCATATTTAAAGTGTGTACTCTTATCTAGTGACTCAGTAGGATAAATCACTAGTTCGTTAAGTCAGCAGTCAGCACCAGAGGATGAGAATAATGCACTGGTGTGAAAGCAATTAAATTAACACATATTCCTTCGATTGTAGCATGACAGCTGATGCTGTCACATGGAAGTCTCACGTTGGAAGAGTCATACTAGAAGGTTGTACAGTAATCTAACAAAGAAACAAAGCTCAGAAGCAGCACAAGATACAAGAGGCAACAGTATTTGTGCCCCATATTAGGACATTTTAGTCACAAAAATCTGGTTGCCCTGCACAAATATGTACAAATAAGTGATCTTACGACCCAAGTCTTCTATTGGTGGCACTTCCAATATCGAAATGACATAATATGGATTTGAGAGATATGTTAGAATGCTACATATTGGCCCTAGAAATCTCAAGAAACGTATTTGGCCCTATAATTCAACAACTTTCATAATAAAAATTTGAAAAAGTAATGAATGAATTCCATTTTTCACTGAAAAGAGAATATCCCAAAACTGCAAATTCTCTGACCAGCATCATGATAATTTCTTATGTTCATGTCCATGGACCTTCATCTAAAACATTATACTAATTAGCCTATATCATAGTCCCCATTTTAGAGCAATAGACCAGCACCAAGGACAACATATGTGGTTGACACCTGTATTTCTAGTCTGACTGACCTAGCACACAATTATTTATGGGCTAAGTGCACTGGGTTTTGCGGAAATGGTGCATGATTAAGATACACCAACATAATTGAATATATTAGAAACTAATTACCTGGCCCAGAACGGTCAATATTAAGGAGTCGCCAATTGCAAACCATTCATCGCTTATACCAAATTGACGGTTTAAGCCGGTCACAAGGAAAACCTAACAAAGAAAGAAAGCAAGTGATGCAACAAGCCTGGGAATCAGGGCAGCTTAATCTTAACTAAAAACAAGCATGACACCTGCCTGTGTCATTCCCAGCACCGATCCGAACACTGTTGTCACAACAAAGATCTTCCGTAGTGGAACCTTTTTCAGAAATCCATTATAGAGTCCAACACCAAGAAGTGATGCAACAGAAGTGACAAGTTTGACACGTCCAAGAAACTCCGGAGTGAAACCAAGTTTGTTTGTGCTGAATTCCCAAAAATGTTATCAAAATTGCAATTATGTAAGGAGATGAGAATCCTCCTTCGTCTAGAAAGAGGTGTCGGAATCAAAAAGACCAATCACTTCTGAACTTACGTGAAGTAAAACATAGCAGAATCTGATTGTGGTGTAGCCTGCCAAAGAAAGATGAATAATGTGGGGAGAAGTACATTGGGTTGCTTCACCGCACCCCAAAGCTTTATAATATCCTCTTTTGACTTTTCCAGAAAGCCAGCGTCGGCAAGAGGAAGATTCTGTTTCAGTCCTCTTACTGAACCAACCACTGGCTGCTCTTTAACAAGAACAGCTACTGCAGATGTTATCAGAGGAAGCAGGGCTGTAAGACCAAATACAAACCTGGGACACAAGATTGACATGGGAAAATTCAGTATTTTAGAAGTTGCGAAGGCTGCTTGAAGTGCAACCAGAACAAAGATCAATATTAGTTTGCCAACAAATGAAAAATTCACAATGAGCACCTTACTCCATATGCGTCCACAAGGGACCCACTAAAGTAAGAGCTCACAATTCCACCAAAAGCTGAGGATCCCCAGCATAAAGACTGAAGGGATCCAGCCATGCTTTGTGATTCACCACGGGCCCTCTCCACAACCATGGAATCCACAACCTACAGCATACTTCAATATTTGGCATGATTTGTATGTATCCAGAGGAAACAACACTGGCAAATATTCAACTTAAAGCTAATTATCTCCTTAAGATAGATTTGATTGTGAACATTCAGGTGGAAAACCCAAATAGTAAGAGTGACAAGAAAGTGGAAACAAATCTGACAGATTATGCTATGAGAAAGCTGGTCAAGACATGACCTTTTTTACGAACAAGCAGGTTCAATTTAAGCCCAGCATACTTGCTCATTCCATTACAACTCAACTCCACTATAGTTTCGCATGAAAAAGAGGTTAAGTACATGCTAGCAATAGGCGTTGTCTAATCTCAATGCAGTGTAATTTCCCTTTGTGCAAGTAGCGAAGAAAAGAGATTCTTGGATTAGCTGTGTAGCCCTTTCATGCTCAGAAAAAGGAAAAATTATTAAGGCATCCTGCAACCAATCACTAGATTCTCATAAAATCGTATGAATTTCAACCGCCAATATCCAGAGATACCCAGTTTCCAGAGTCCTACATCTGGCATTAAACCATTTCTTTTGCTAATTTGTCATTTTAAGCTGTCACAGAAAATCATAGGCATCTACACAGAAAGTTATTTTTGGAGGCCAAAAAACATCATATCTGTGGAAGTATGGAATTTAGGGTGGATACATACAACATCAGAGAAGGCAACAGAGAGAGATCCAAGCAGTATGCAAAATGCTGCACCGTATTTGCTATCAACAAAGGTGGCCATTAAACTCCATGAAAATGCTCCGAGAAGCCCTGATAAAACCAAGTATGATCTTCTTCGGTAACCAAAAAGTGGGACAGAGTCACTGCAACAACAATCCAGTTTGTGAACAATTTTCCTAGAATTAAAAATAGATGCAATTCTTATGAGAAACAAATGTGGTCCATTAAAACAAGATTAAAAGAGAAAATGTACCTAATAAACCCATATAGAGGTTTTACGAGCCATGGCAATGCAGAAAAACCGGATATCACAGCTGTCTAGTCAACCGCAAACAGAGTATTAGTCCTCATGAGTATCAGAACAAATGGAAGCTGATTAGCTGCTTAAAAAGGTGTTCCTTGCTATTAAGAAGCGTAAATATTTGCTAATGATTTGGCCAAGTCAAGACTAACAGAACCCATAACAGACAAGAAAATCTTCCTAAGTCTTAAGGAAAGCACAGAGGTATAGACTATCAGAGGAAACTCACAACTTTCTCTCTTCATACTGCTGGAACATACGAATTGAATGTTCTCAAAGGAAATCTAATTTTTCGTTAAGAATCCTAAAAGAACAATGACATACCTCTGCAGGATCTAGATGCAAATCATCTTTCAAATAAAAACTAACAGCGAGTCTTGCAAGCCCCAAGACACCTTGAACAAAATAAACCATGGCAACGGCAATATTATCTGGGGACAAGTCGACCCCAAAAAACTTTATAGAACTTGTATAGCTTTTTTTCTTGCGAAGAACATTTCTACTGGAAGTGCTTGTTTCTTTGTCATCGTTCGCTGTCAACGTATCCCCATTTCCTGCCCCTGGATTACCGATGGAAACAGATATGGAAAAAACAGCATCAGAGCAGTAATGGCATTAGGGAAGCAGCATCACACTTTTATTGATAATGTTTGGGAAATGATTGTAACAAGCTAATTATGTTCCTGACTAGAATTCGACGGCTGCCAAAATGAATAACAAGGAAAAAAGCCACTTCAGGTCAGTGACCCTTCACAGAGGAGTCCACTTCCGAGATAAGTTGTGAAACTCCATCACTTCACAGGTCGAAACATTTTTCATGTTCGAAAAGATTGAGCAGTTGAGATGATGCGCTTGCATTTACTCCACACAACCAAGAAGCAGCACATATTTGCCCATAAAATCGATATTTCAGCAGGTTTCACTTCACTCAAACGGTATTTTACAATGCTCGAAGAACGCTCATATCTCTACTTGTACAACTTCAACTAGACCGGACAGGTGACAGATCAGCTCAACTTAAATCAGAGATGAGCACGAGCAAAGATGATCGGCCAAGAGGACCAATCTACCGCCATGAATTGAATTATACCCATCACCACTTAACCAGTTCAACCCACAATAACGTCATCGCCACCGTCACGTCAAGCAGACTCACAAGTCCTTCAGACCGACATAAACCCAAATAAGCAAAATCATAATTGGGTACCAAACAAACATCCGAAATTCAAGCATCATCTTCCACCTACGCTCAATCAAACACCATAAATTCCTCGAGGATAAAACAAATGCGTCCACGATTGGGGTAAATTGGCGAAAACAATCATTGGGTAAGAAAAAATCGACGCAATGAAATTTACCCATAGAACTCAGCAACCGTTCATGATCCTCGTCCCACCGGCGAGGGGCCGCCGGCATCTGGACGGCGGTGGACATGTCGTTACCCGGCGGCGGCCGCGGGTTCTTCCGGCGAGCTCGTCTCCGGTGCCGGGCGACGAGGTTGGACGAGTTCCTGCGAATGCGGGAGGAGATGAGGAGAGCAGGGGAGTGGGAGATGGAGGAGAAAGGTGGGATCTTCGGGGAGGACAGTTTGGAGAAGGAGAGGGTTGTAAGGATTGCCATTAAAATAGAGATAAAAGGTTTCAACTTTAATTTCCTCGAAAATTCCGATGGCTTCTGTTTTTATTTTATTTTGTTGTCTCCCAGTTTCGTGGGGTTTTGGTTGGTTGGAATTGGAGTGAACTGTCCTCCTCTTCTTGTGATGTTATGCACAGATCTTAACACAAAATTAATTTGCTTCAGTACACTTTGTAATTCCTTGGGAATGTAATACGTAATTGATTGTATGAAAAGCTAGTCTTGGATACTTTTCATGAAGAAGACCTACTTTGTGCATAAAAATTATTTCCCTTATATAAAATCCACTAAAATCAGAAAATTTACTTGGATTGGATTTATTTTTTGAGGTCAAATTCAAGATATAATCTTAGCATTTATGATTTTGAATCCATGCAAATCTAGTCAAAAAATAAAAAAGAAAGTATAATTCATCTTTTACTGATACTAGTTTAATTTATGTGTCCCAACTGCCCACAAACATAAAAGGATATATATCTTCTCTTTTTGTAGATGCTCAAAACTAGTGGTGAAATTATTTAGAATAAAACAAAACTTTGAGTTCTAGCTTACTTAATTGAAAATCCATTTTACCATCCATTTTCAACGCGGTAGTATAGGGTAGCTTGAAACTCATGAAACCGATAGATTTTAAGCAAGTTCAAAATGTTTGTAAGATAAGTTTCAGATTTCAAAAACTTAAAATTGATACCTACGTGATAGAATAAAATAGAGGTCTATAAGTTGAGAAGTAATTGCAAGAGAATGGCTCCCTCACCTCTCCCATTAAGTATTCCACATAATTCAATGTAAGATTCCAAAATATCAGTACTTGAAAACTAATAGGAGATTATTGATATCTCATCTAAGAAATCACACTCATTGAAATTGATTAAGTTCGGATCTCATAAGAAAATTTCTCTCCATTGTTTTATTATTTACATCAAGTAACAATTCAGACTTCAATTTTTCTGCCACATCTCAATGCAAAAAAGTTCACGTTTTTCCATGGCCATGCTCCACATTAATTTCCACGAACTAGCTACTGAAGTTCCAAGGTTGACATTTGGCGGTAACGTGCTCTAATTAAGATTAATATGTATGATGGTGTTCAAAGCCAATCTAAGAACCTCTCTTACCTCTAATAACAGCAGCTAATTTTTCTTTTTTTTTAAACAGCAGCTACTTTAAAGATGCGAAAACGGGGGTTCTCAAGTTGGCGAATCTCACAGCTAAATTCGAAATAAGCCTGAAGATTATAATCCATTTAAATATGACTTCTTTCTAAATTTCAAAGCCCATCTGTCTTCTATTTAAATTTCCACATAATCTCATACCAACGGTTTTATCGATCCCAGTCCCGCATTTTCTTTTTCTTTGTTGTAAAGGGAGGGTGGAGAGTAGCATTCAAGGTGACCATGCTTTATTTCCCTGTGTCTTTTTTTTTTATGCGTTATTGCTCTATTGAGTTGTCATAAAAAAGCTCACCCCTACCATAAGGTATTCCGATATAGAATTGTGAGAAGGTTGTCATCCAAGTCCAGTTACAAGAAGCACACCAAATCACGTGAGGTCCTCTTGCAGGCAAGATAAGATACACGTCACTACCCTCGTCAGTGGGTTATCTTTGTGACCCAACACTTATGAAATCATCGTGTTATACCATTAGGTCAACATTATTGGGGATCTATGGTCTCCCATAATTCTGCATTAATATAATCAAAAGGGCCATTCAAGAAAAAAAAAACAAAATGATCGAAAGGGTCACTCATTTATGAGACTCGAAATAGGAAGTACTCTGATATGTCTTGTTCGTAGGTTTTTGGTTGCTTTTGTGTGAGTATGAATACAATTTGTTTGTCTAGTTACTCTTATAATTGTTTATTTACATGACAAATTAATTTTTAATGGGGACAACTTGATTTTCTCATCACAGATTCTTTATTTATTCCCATTTTCCATCTCACTAACAAACTTCCCATTTTCCATCTCACTATGGAAATGGGAAACTTCCACCTTTTAGTGGAAAATTAATTTTAGGAGTGAGAATTATAATAAGAGTAGAGTAGAACCGACAAAAAAAAAAAACTTCAAGTGGAACTTGAAGAGTCCAAAATGGTTGTGATTGGATATGAAATTTTTGTATTAATGATTGCAGTTGGCCAAAAATAGGGAATTAAAAAAAATTTCTAGGGCCTAATTATTATTTTGAGTGGTATAAAATGGTCTTTAGTTATTTGTCATATAGACACCTATAAATATAATATTGATATTACTTGAAGAAAGCAATTATCAACTAACTAGGGCTGTGCTTGATTAACTGAAAATTTAATATTTTCAACTAGTTTCTTAGAATTAATTTTCGAGTAAATAATTTTTTTTTTTTGGTGTTTGGTAGAAATTTGAAAATGAAAAAAAAAAATATTTTAAGCTGTTCGGATAGAAAATTAGATATCATTCTCTTATATGGGCAGGGAAAGTGGTTTGGGCCAAATACTTCACTTTTTTGGTCGAACATTCTCCTTTTCCTTCTTCTTACCACTTTCTTTTATCCCTTCTTCTCCGCCCGGCACCGTGAAAAGCTAAACACCGTTCATTCCCACCGCAGCCATGGTAGTCACAGAATACAAAGTCAAATGGTAGCGACCAGGTGGCGGAAGAGCTCGAGAAGCCCCTCCGACCCACATTTTTTGATTACTTGGCCATCCGATTGGTGAAATTTCCTCCGCCCTAGCTTTCTTTTTCTTTTTTTCCTGAATTTTTGCTGGCTGTGAACGGTGGCGGTGGCGGTCGTGGTGATCGAGTCTGTGGTGGTGCTTGTTACTGCGGTTGGGAATGGTTTTGAAGGAGGAGGGTTCAATGGGTTGGGGATTTGGGTCTGTTTGGTGATCGATGGCGGCGGTGGAAATGGGAGGGTGGCATTTGCGTGTGTTTGCAGAGGAGAGGAGACGGATGATGATGAAATTGGTCTGCGATAGTGAGAGGGGTAAGCAGCAATTTTAGATTTTATGATCTGAAATTATTCTCCTCAATTTTGAGGCATGGCTTTTCCCCCAGTGGAAATTATTTTCCTGGACCAACTAAACTTTTAGCATCAAACAATAGAAAAGAAGAAGAAGAAGAAGAAGATATTCACTTAGGGATGGAAGAGGAGAGATGTGAAAGGCAAAGCAACAAACCCAATTGGCGTACTGCAAAGTCCTGGTCTTCCTGGATTTCATTGAAGTTTCGTTCCCACATAGGGATTGAACACGACTTTCCTGTTCATTAATGTGATGCTTAGATGTTATTATTCCATTGATTATATGTTATTCGTTAGTGATTTTTTAACTCATTTACTGTTTCCAGATTAAAATAAACCAAGCTGCTTAATGGATTAGTTAGTGTGCCTGACTTGTAGATTGGTAGTGCAAAGAGCATGCTTTTGTTTTCCTCATCGAATATACAAAGTTAGCTGCCTCTGATAACTTGTAGATGTGTAACAAAAAGTCTTTGTCTTCAAATAAGATATCTGGGGATAATCTCTAAACATTAAGAGAGGAGAAGTTTTGGGCAAAAAGTATTTTACCTTGATTTCTCTAACCATTGATGTGTATCCTTGGAAGTCTTGGTCTTTGTTTAATGTTTTTGGGAGGTGAAAGTCTTTCTTGCCATCGCTTCACTTCACCATAACCCTTGCTATTATATACTTTGTGACTCATTCACCCATTTTATATCTCCATTAGCTCATTGTCACTTTGCTTCACCATAACCTGTGTTCTCTACGGTTGACGGATTCACCCATGGCCATTGGGGAGATCCTTTTGAGTGCCTTCCTTTAGGTCCTGTTCGAGAAGTTGGCTTCTTTAGGACTAGACTATGTGCAAAGGGAAGGAGCACTGCCTTCTCTAGAATCAGCATTGACTTGCTCAATAAATGGGAGAAGATGCTGGACACAATCAATGCAATGCTGGATGATGTAAAGGACAAGCACTTGAGTGGTAAAGGTCTAGTGAAGCTATGGTTGGATGATGTTAAGGACCTAGCCTATGACATGGAAGACTTGCTTGATGAGTTTGCGATCGAAGCCGCTCAGGCCAAGTCAGAGGCAGAATCTAACACAAGTGGAGGTGAGGTGAAGTTCTATTTCTTTAGCCAATGTAAATCTTCCAGATCCAATCCAAACCCAAGCTTGCTCGTGTCTAAAACTAAGGTTCGAAGATCGATGGCGGTTAGAGGACATTGTTGCCGGATGGCTTATCTAAGCTTGACAGAGAATGTTGTGGGTAGAACTGACTTCACCAACAAAAGGCCCCACAACATTTGTCTATCAGAGACTCGTTTTTTTGGCACGGAGAAGGAAGAAGCGAAGATACTCAAATTATTGAATGGTGAAGCTGAAAATTCTGATGCCATGTTGAGCATAATGCCCATAGTTGGGATGGGTAGTGTTGGAAAGACGGCCTTGGCTCAACGGCTGTATAATGATGCCAACGCAAGCGGCTGCTTCGAGAGAAGAGCATGGGTTTGTGTTTAGGATGTTTTTGATGTTCTCAACATAACAAAGGCTATTTTGCGGTTGATCACTAAGTTGTCATGCAAGGACAAAGATCTCAACTAGCTTCAAGTTAAGTTGAAGGACAATCTATCGGGGAAGAAGTTTCTTGTGGATTTAGATGATATTTTATGGGGAATGGACTGCCCTCTTAAAGCCATTTGAAGCAGGGGCTAAGGGAAGCAAGATCATCATCCCGACTCGAAATAGTTCGGTTGTTTCCTTAGCATGAGCTTCGCCCCATCCTTTGAAGGAGTTGTCTATTGATAATTGTACAAGCTTATTAGCCTTTCATGCTCTTAGAGCAACAAATTTTGAGAGGCACCTTGATCTTGAAACTATAGGCAAGAAAATAGCTAAAAAATGTAAAGTTTCACCTTGGTGATGAAGGTGTTAGGTGGTTTCCTGCATAATAAAGGGGATCTCGATGAATGGAAGTTATCTTAAATAATAGAATGTGGGATATTCTGATGGGAAAAAATGATGAGGTTCTCCTAGTTTTGAATTTGAGCTACAATAGGCAAGAAAAGAGCTGAAAAATGTAAAGTTTCACCTTGGCTGTTAGGTGGTCTCCCGCATAATAAAGGGGATCTCGATGAATGGGAAGTTATCTTAAATAATAGAATGTGGGATATTCTTATGGGAAAAAATGATGAGGTTTTCCTAGTTTTGAATTTGAGCTATGTCCATCTTCCTTGTTATTTGAAGAGATGTTTTACTTATTGTGCAATGTTTCCCAAGGATTACGAAATTGAGAGGGATGAGCTGGTACTCTTGTGGATAGTGGAGGGCTTTTTAGATGGACAAAAAAGAAAGGAGAATAACTTGAGATTAGGATGGAATTACTTCGATGAGTTAGTATGCATATCATTTCTTCAAGAATCAAGTGTCATTGCATCTAAGTTCTCAATGTATGATTTTTTGAATGATCTAGCAAAGTCAATTGTAGGTGGGACATGCTTTAGCTCAGGGGTGTCTTAGCTAGTAGGAAATGAAGACAATGCATCTCTTGTGAAAGCTTGTTATGCATCATTCATCTCGTCATGGTCTGTTACATCAAAATGCTTGAGAGCGTCTTACCGAATGAAGGTACTAAGAAGTTTAATGCTACTTCATATGGGATCTAGAGGGGGCAAGTAAGTTCTACATTTCCAACGAGGTGTTGTATGACTTGCTAATAGAATTAAAGTACTTGAGGGTGGTCTCATTATGTCATTGTGACATCATAGATGTACCAAATTGTGTTGGTGATTTAAAATATCTTTGATATCTCAATTTCTCATACACAGGACATCAAAAGACTACCTAATTCAATTGTCACCTTATGTAAATACAAGCTTTGATCTTAGGAGGTTGTCAAAAGCTTTTTATGTTGCCTCTAGGTATCACAAAATTGGTGAGCTTATAGTTTCTTGACATTAGAGATACACACAATCTATACGAGATGCCTTTGGGTATTGGTAATTTGAAAAATCTTATTGTCTTGCCTAACTTCAATGTAGGAACTAAGAAAGGGTTACAGTTAAAGGAGTTGAAGAATTTGTCCTATCATCAAGGAGAATTAGTTAAATCAGAATTGCAAAAAGTGCAAGAAGCTAGAGATGCTATTGATGCTAATTTTTTTGGAAAGCAAGGCCTTAGCAACATGTTCTTGCATTGGAGTGAAGATTTTGGAAATCTGTGGAGAGATAAGCATGAAGCACAAATGCTTCACTCTTTGCGAACCTCGCACTGATCTTGAAAATCTCACTATGTCATATTATGATGGTGCAATATTCCCATCATGGTTAGATGGTCCATCCTATTGTAAGCTAGTGTCTTTGTGCTTACAGGGCTGTCCTAATGTTATATTGTTGCCCCCACTTGGACAACTACCTTTACTTAAGAAATTATGTTTTAATGGTCTTCATGCAGTAAGAATGATAGGCTTTAAATTTTACAAAGGTAAAAGGCCTTTCTCATCCTTAACAACTTTGAAGTTTGAAGAGATGTTGACATTGAATGATTGGTATCATTATGCTTGGGGCCCAAAAGAAGAAGTACCATTCTCCTGTCTTCAGCATCTTGTTGTTCGGAGCTGTCCTTTGTTGGTTGGGACATTGCCTTGTCAACTTGATCGTCTCATAAAGCTTGAAATCCATTTGTCCCCACATTTGAAAAATTCAACTAGTGCGGTTTGTCTTCCATTTCTCTACAAGTTATACCTTAAGGATTGTAATAGAGGGATCTTAAAGTGCTTGGTCAACATAACTTCTTTAATCATTGTCAGGATTCAAAATCTTGCAGAGCTTGTTTGCTTTAATCACGAGATTATGAGCTATTTGGTCAAGCTAAAGGAGCTTCATATAAGAAGCCGTGACAAGCTAACATACTTGTGGCAAGATGGAAATGAAACACGAAATCTTACTTGCCACCAAGAATTATCCATCCAAAGTTGTCCTAAATTCATGTCTTTTGTGGCGAAGAAGGAGAGATAGAGTTGCCTTTCAACCTCGAAACAATGGAATTGAGGGATTGTGCGAGTTTAGAAAAGCTTCGAGGCAAGATGCGCACGCTCAAAGATTTGTTAATTGAGAAGTATCCAAAACTCATGGGATTATTAATAATTACTCCAAATGACTTCACTAGCAATAATCCGATGCCTCAACATGCTGCTGTCAAGACACTTATTATTGGGCATTGTGAGGGAGTGGAGTTGCTGGAAGAGATCGTTGTAGAATTGCCGAATTCTATGATAGCTGTTTGAATTTGGGAAGCCTACCACAGTGTCTTAACATGCTCTCCCATTTCACTCTTTTGAAAATAAGTAACTGTTCGACATTGGAGATAGAGTCTTCCCTTCCCTTCCCATCACCCTGTCATATTTCTTTCTCTATAATTGTCCAAAGATAAAGTCTCTACCAAATCAGTGGCATCATCATGTATCCCTTCATATGTTGTATATTATGTATTGCCAAAATATCAAATGCTTCCCCAAAGGAGGTTTGCTTCAATTTGTTGGACCTTACAGTTTTAGCATGTGAGAATTTGAAGCAGATAGTGAGAGAGTGGGGCTTACCCATGCTCACATCCTTCAACTTTCTGTTAATTGACTTGAACATGGGAGGGGAAGGAGAGAAGGTATGGTTTCCTTCGGAGGAAGAGGATGTGTGGAGTCTTCTCTTTCCTTCCTCTTTGTCTTTGGATATTTAAAATGAGGAACGTGGGAAGACTATCAAGCTTTCTTTGCAACTATCTTTCCTCTCACATTTTTACACCTTCACGATTGCCCAAAGTTGAGGTGCTTGCCGAGGATGGGCTCCCTCCCTCCCTCCCTCCCTCCGAGAATTGCGCATAGATGGGTGTGAGATTCTGAAAGATCGATGCTTAAAACTCACTGGCGATTATTGGCCCCTCATCCAAGAGATCCCGAGCATCCTCATTGATGATGTTTGAATCCAGTGAATCCATGTATGAGCAGTTTCCTAGGGTTCAAGTAAGTTTTTGGTTTTGATTTTAAGTTTTTGGTTTTGATTTCAATTCCGCTTCCTCAATTCAATGTGTAATACAAATTGATATTTTTCCGTTGGAAATGTTTCCCATGAATTTCCAAAATCTAGCCACTAAAGGTTAGACTGACATTTGAGTGGGTGTTCTCATTGGGTCGGATCGGCTCTGTTTCATTGGACAATAAATTGTGGGACGACATATCATATCTTGAACTCTGCTTGATGCCCAAACAAATTGTGAATGCAAATGCACTATGCTTTGCATTAGAATCCTGATGAATCATTGCATTCCACCATCATGGCAAGCAATTTGAATTTAGACCAAAGAGACCATGTTTTGATGCACAGTGTCCTTGAGTTAGATAAATCAATTGTTCTCATTTTTCTTCAAATCAAGACTTTTGGCTATCGTTTGAAAGAGATGACCTTTTCTTGCAGCAATCCAAAATATAGGATAATAGGTGATATTTCTTCATAGGAAAAAGTACAAAAAAAGTCCTAAATCTATGGCACTAGTACCAATTCAATCTTAAACTTTTCGGTTGGACCAATTTAGTCTTAAATATTTTTACATTGGCACTAATCTAGTCTTTTTGGCCAATTTTGGCTAACTAGTGCTGATGTGGATGTTTGCCGGTTGGCGAACACTAATGTGACAATTTTTAAATAATTTTTTTAAATTTTTAATAATTTTTTTCCTTTTCTTTTTTTTTTCCTCTTCATCCTCTTGGCCTTCTTCTCCTGCAATGGCCAATGAGTATAGGCTTTTACATGGCAGCTATAATGCTAGAAATTTGCAGCAAAGTGGGTGGCAATGATCTGTTGGAGGGTGCTAAAGTAGTTGTTGATGATAATGAATCACTTGATAGGAAAATCGTGGTCCTTTGAATGAAAAAAGCTAGCCCAAAGCAACTTGCTTGATGGATTAGTTGATGATTTGTGAATTGTGTACGATTTCCAAAGTAAAAATTAAGCAAGTTGCTTCATGGATTCGTTGGTCTACCCAACTCTTTTTCTTGTTTGGCCCAAAGCACTTGTTTCTGTTCTTCTTATCGAATAGTCAAAGTTAGTTGTCTTTGATGACTTGCTTATCTATAATAAAAAGTAAGATGCAATTGTTAGGTGGAATGTCAACATTTATTTTAGTCGGTGCAAGTTGTACAAAGATGCTTATTTGTCAGTCCTATTAATTGTGGTCAGCTTCATTCATCGCTAGACAAGAAAAAGGGCCAGGCTCACCAACTAACAAAGTACTAGATATATGCTAGGCATCACGCTTATGAATAGGAAAATCGTGCAAAGGACCACGATTCTCCTATCAAATGGTTCTTGATCATTAACCATTAACTCAGTACCCTTCAGTAGATCATTGTTGCCCATTTGGCTGCAAATCTTTAGCACTATAACTACCACATAAAAGCCTACATTGATCACATATTCACCAATAACACAATAAACGAAGATATTGAAATTATAAGGCTACTAAGAATGTACGGATGCAAAAAAAAAGGGGATAAGTGCATTATAAGTTCTAAAACTTGCCACAAAAGTGCAATTGAGTTTTAACACTTTCAAAAACACAATTAAGCCCAAAAGTTTGCTATGAAGTAGAATTAAGTCTTAAAATTTTCAAAAAATGCAATTAAATCCTAAAACATGTCAAATAGGTTCAATTAAGTTCTTTCGTTGATTGCAATTTTCGAAAATTTTAAGATTTAATTGCACTTTCAAGACAAGTTTTAGGAATTGATTGCATTTTTTAAAATTTTTAGGACTTGATTATATTTTTGTGACAAGTTTTAGGGTATCTTTCGAAAATTTTAAAATTCAATTGTACTTTCATGATAAGTTTTCGGACTTCCCATACACTTATTATTATTATTTTTTAAAAAATCCTTGGTCTGTCTTTGTTTAATGTTTTAGGACTCAATGGTTTTTGTTAGGGTAGGTTTCTCATTTTTTAGAACTTGGAACCTACCCTATATGTTATGGAACTTGGAACCTAGAACCCTTGTTGTTCTCTCAATGATTGGTAAACCCATGATCATTGGAGAGATCTTTTGGAGTCCCTTCTTGGCTTCCTTCTTATGTTTATTTCTAGTATTGTTAATCTTAAGAAGACACGTAACGTGTGGAAATTCTACTAGTAATGTAAAAAGTGACATTAACATAAGGATGGAAGAAGAGGGATGTAAAAAGTGAAGCAGTAAAGCCAATTTGTGTCCCGTAAAGTCTTGGTCTTCCTAGAATTGATTAAAGTTTCTTTCCCACTATCACTTTTTCCCTTGTGCTTAATTTTTCACACAAAAAAGTTGATGATTCCCAATAAAGTCTTGGTCTTTCTAATACTCCAAGAAGTTTGAGCTAGACCGGAGAGCACATGTTTTGACACACATTATGTCATCGAGTTATATTGTTCTCCTTTTTCTTCAAATCAAGGCTTTTGGATGTCGCTTAAAATAGGGGACCATTTCTTTTGACTTAGAGCATGTGATTTTGTTTTCCTTACCAAACAAACAAACCTAACTGTCTTTGATGACTTGTGAATACAAAACATACAATAAGATGCCATTGTTGGTTATGTCATCAGTAATTTAGGTTTCAATAACTTTGACAAAGCGGCGATCCTTTGATGCGATTTTGGCCCCATGATGCACGAGAGATACTGGGGAGACATATGTTGGCACGAGATGGCTAGCTGCAGAATTCTTGCAACAATAGATGTCCAGCTTCAAATTCATTATATGGTCTAAGTTCAAATTTCAAATATTTTGTGAACGGGCTTCTAATAGTGCGTGATTATGAATTCTCTAGAATCATTATAATTAGTATATACACCGGCATGTGATACTAATTCACTTCAAGTAATATTAGAGGAAAGGCATAATACTAATTTGTGAGCTCACTCATAATAAGTAGGTTGAATTGTCCTCGAAATTCTAAAATTATAGATAATCTAGATCCATTGTCTAGAAAATATTTGATACTAGTTAGCTTATTTTCCACACTAAAAAAAGAAAAACAAATTTCTCTTTAAGAAAGGAAGATCATGCAATACATGCTAGTGTCATGGCCCGAAAGAAAGTTGATCCAAGAGATTCCTATGGAACGGACGTGACACATTTGACTCTCGGCTTGTATCCCCGAGACTTAGGGTTTTCTCGAGCCTTCTAGAATACCTGGGGGCAGGTGATACGGTAATTGTATTCGTTTATAATAAATGCGGGTAGTTGGTACTTGGGGAGATGTAATTTCCACCGTTAGATCAAGAGAAGACCTACAGATACGGTTTGCCTTGTCTTTGTATAAATAGGGGTCTCCTCCTCTTCATTGTATTATCTCATTCACAAGTGAAATACAATCCTAAGCTTCTCTCTCTAGAGTTTTCTCTCTCTAAGATCTTTGTGAGTCGAGTGTTTAAAGGCTACTTAGGGTAAAATCCTAAGGCCACACGGGTCAGCCTTTGAGTGATCGAGAGTAAATCGATCGGCCCGTGACAAGTGGTATCGGAGCTGAGTTTGTTTCAAGCGCAAACACAATAGCTGATCCACGATTTGATGAGGCGCAAGCCATGGGTGGTGACTATGTTGATCGTGGGAGGAACACCGAGAAGGTTGCTGCCAAGGGGAAGAAGACCCGTGGTGGTTCGAGTTCAAAGGATCCAACGGGGGACCTTGTGCATTGCATGACAAAGCTAGAGTTGTTTGTTACCGATGTCCAATGATTGGTTGATGACCTGACCCAAACCGTGGATGGAGTTGACGCCGGAAGAGAGGAGCTGATTGCTAAGGTGCAAGAGCTCAAAACCGGCATGGGAGAGCTCTGCCACGAGTTGCTAGGGACCCTACGGAAAGAACTCGCACAACGGTACGAACCCCTGAAGGCCATGATGGCCGCCATGCGCGTGGAGATAGCGGAGCTTAAGGGTAAGCTTGCTGAATCGGAAGTTGCACGCATGAATAGGGTGATCACTATGCAAAGTCCACGAGTGGACACCCCGAAGCCAAAGGATTTCCGAGGCTTGCGGGTGGCGAAAGACGTAGACAATTTCCTCTAGTATATGGAGCGGTACTTCCAAGCCATGGGGATTAACGACGAGCAATCACGGGTAAATACTGCATCTATGTACTTAGTCGATAATGCATTGTTGTGGTGGCGTCATCGGTCAGATGATAGATGTGGGGTACTTATCACAACCTAAGGTAAATTCATCGAGGAGTTCCTATGAAACTACTTTCCCGCTTATGTGGAGGAGGAAGCTCTTCACAAGCTGAAGCGTCTCGAGCAAAAAGGTGGTGCGCGCGACTACATCAAGCGGTTTTCGGAGTTGCTACTCCAAATCCCTTCGATGAATGAGATTGAAGCGTATCACCAATTCATGAGTAGTCTCAAACCATGGACTAAGCAAGAGTTGAAGTGGTGCAATGTGGGAGATCTCACGACGGCCATGACCATGGCCGAATCGCTTGTGGAATACAAGGCGCTTTCCACATCTCGATCAAACTCGTGTCCAAGGAACAAAGCCACTTGTGGGGGAGATCGAGGGTGATACCACTGCCCGATCGGAGGTAGACCACTGGCTGGTCCTTATAAAGCTCATGCGAAGTCGAGCGGAGGAGGACAAATGAAGGTACGCTCATACAAATGTTTCTTTTGCCATGGTTTGCACATAGCACGGGATTGCCCGAACAAGGCCAAGCTAGCCGCCCTTTGCAAGGAAGATGAGCCTAGGGAGGAAACGTGGTTAGGTTCACTGCAACTCCTTAGCACGATCAAGTCCAAGAAGACCAAGGAGCCTAAAGGTTTGATGTTTGTGGACTTGAAGATCGGAGAGTCCACAATGAGTGCGCTTGTGGATACAGGAGCCTCCAACCTTTTTATATCGGAGCAAGCCGCGAAAAGACTTAACCTACGGGTTGATAAAGGAGTCGGGTGGCTCAAGACGGTAAACTCCAAGAAAATCCATGCAATCGGTGTTGCAAGGGACATGAAGCTACAACTCGGGCCATGGAAGAGCAGGGAGACTCTAAAGGTAATTCTCCTTGACGACTACGACTTTATCGTTGGGATAAAATTCCTAGATAAAATCCATGTTGTTATATTGCCTTTCGCCGAGTGTATATGCGTGTTGGACAAGCATTGTCAATGTGTGATTCCAGTACATCGTGAGTCGGACCGTGATAAGAGGATGATCTCGGCTATGCAACTCACCAAAGGGGCAAGGAAGGGTGAAGTGACCATCCTAGCTGCCTTGAAGATTAAAGACAACAAAGGCGAAGGGAAGGAAGTCCTAATGGAGGTAGCCCAAGTCCTCGGCTCGTTCAAGGACGTGATGCCTTCAGAGTTGTCGAAGAAGTTACCACCTCAAAGAGAGGTGGATCATCGGATCGAGCTGGTGCTTGAAGCTTGACCGCCTGCCATGGCGTCTTATCGCATGGCGCCCCCCGAATTGGAAGAGTTGATGAGGCAACTAAAGGAGTTGCTCGATGCGGGCTATATTCAGCCATCCAAAGCTCAGTTCGGTGCACTAGTCCTGTTGCAAAAGAAGCACGATGAGTCACTTCAAATGTGCATCAACCACCAAGCATTGAATAAGCTAACCATGAAGAACAAGTACCAGATTCCACTCATCGCGGATCTCTTTGATCAACTTAGTGGAGCTAAGTGGTTTACCAAGCTGGATCTCCGATCTGGCTACTATCAAGTTCGGATCACCAAAGAAGACAAGCCGAAGATAGCCTGCGTGATGCGGTATGGATTTTATGAGTTCCTCGTGATGTCGTTTAGCCTGATCAACGCTTCGGCCACATTCCTCATGAACAAGGTACTCTACCTTTCCTAGATCGATTTGCAGTGGTTTACCTAGATGATATTGTAGTCTATAGTTGGACGCTCGATGAGCATGTTGAGCATCTAAAGCAGGTCTTCCAAGCCTTGCGCAAAAACGAGCTGTATGTTAATTATGCGTTTGCCCAAGAGGAAGTCCCCTTTTTGGGGCACATTGTCGGGGGTGAACGAGTGCGTATGAACAAAGCGAAGATTCAATCAATCGTCGAATGGGAGCCGTTGACAAAGGTGATGGGGGTGAGGTCGTTCGTGGGCCTCACCAACTACTACCGGTGATTCATTCGGAGCTACTCGAGTATCATCGTGTCGCTCACGGACTTGCTGAAGAAGGAGAAACCATGGGAGTGGAAGGATCGATGCCAAAGAGCATTCGATCGGTTGAAAAAAGCCATGACCGAGGAGCCGGTGTTGGCGTTGCCTGACCACATCAAGCCTTACGAGGTAGAAATTGACGCCTCAAATTTTGCTATTGGTGGCATCCTTATGTAGGAAGGACATTTGGTGGCGTACGAGTCTTGCAAGTTGAACAATACCGAGCGCCGGTATATCGTTCAAGAGAAGGAGATGACCGCGGTGGTCCACTGCCTTCGGACGTGGAGGCACTATCTCCTGGGATCAAAGTTCGTCGTGAGGATAGACAACGTGGCCACGACCTATTTCTAGACCCAGAAGAAGCTGAGTCCGAAGCAAGCTCGCTGGCAAGACTTCTTAGCGGAGTTCGACTACACATTGGAGTACAAGCTGGGGAAGGCCAACTCCGTGGCGGACGCATTGAGTTGAAAAATGGAGCTGATGAGTAGCTCAGTGAGTCGATCGAGTTGTCCTTGGGTTGACCGCATAAATGAGGGGTTGAAGCATGATTCAAGAGGTCAAGCCCTTATTAGGTATGCGAACGAAGGTAGGACTCGACAATTCTGGTGTGAGGACGAGCTCCTTTACACCCAAGGAAGGCATTTGTATGTGCCTTCTATGGGAAGTTAAGGAAGGAGATCTTGCGCGAGTGCCATGACTTGAAGTGGGTAGGTCATCCAGGGATCCATTGCACATTAGCCCTCGTCGAAGATCGGTACTATCGGCCGCAAATGCGGGACAATGTGGAAGCTTATGTGAAGACTTGTTTGGTGTGCCAATAAGATAAGCTAGAGCAACGATCGTGGTTGGGCTTGTTGGAGCAGCTTCCCATTCCAACTCGTCCATGGGAAAGTGTTTCCATGGACTTCATCGTCAACCTGCCAAAGTCCGAAGGGTGTCGGACTCTCATGGTCGTGGTGGATAAGTTTTCCAAGTATGTGACTTTCGTGCCTACGACAAAGGATTGTTCGACAAAGGAGGCGGCCAAGCTATTCATGAAGCACGTGGTTAAGTACTATGGAGTGCCACAAATAATCACGAGCGATTGCGATCCTCATTTCACGGGGCGTTTCTGGTCCAAGTTGTTCAAGTTGCTGGGGTTAGAGCTAAATATGTCCACGAGTTTGCATCCCCAAACCGACGGTCAGATGGAGCGGGTCAATGCACTCTTGGAGATTTATCGTCAAACTATGTGAGTACAACGCAAGTGAATTGGCGAAGTTGATCAACGCAGCCAAGTTCTCCTACAACTTGCATCGGAGCGAGTCAACCAGCTAGAGCCTGTTCGAGATCGCAACTGGGCAGCAACCGAATACCCCTAGCGCCATTGCTTCGAGTTATCGGGAGAGTAGTCCACCCGCGTATAAGTTCGCCAAGGATTAGCAAGAGTAGGCTGGCTTGGCAAGGGTGTGTCTACACAAAGCCTCCAAGCCCATGAAGAAGTGGGCCTACAAAAAGCGATGGCACGTGGAGTTCCAGGTTGGGGACCAAGTGCTGGCCAAGCTACACATGGTTTTTTGATACAAGGACGTGCACAGGGGGTTGATCCTCACTACGAGGGGCCGTTTCTTGTGTTGCAACGGGTTGGGAAGGTCACATACAAATTAGAGCTACCACCAAAGCTCAAGGTACATCCGGTTTTCCATGTGAGTATGCTTAAGCCTTTCCAGTTTGATGAGGAAGACCCAAATCGAGGGGAGTCGCAATGGGTGCCACTCGGAGCAAAAACCTCGTATGATCGAGAAGTCGAGAGCATCACGGCGGATCGAATCATATGGAAGCAGTATCGCACGCCCAAGCGAGAATATTTGATCCGATAGAAGGGTCTTCTAGAGAGTGAAGCAAGTTGGGAGTCCAGGGAGAGTCTTTGGCATTTCAAGAAGGAGATCGACGCTTTCCATGCTGAAGATGTGACGAGGGCGTCGCCTGATTAAGTGGAGGAGAATGTCACGGCCCGAAAGAAAGCCGATCCAAGAGGTTCCTATGGAACGGGCGTGACACATCCGACCCGTAGCTTGTATCCCCGAGACTTAGGGTTTTCTTGAGCCTTCTAGAATACTCCTAGGGGTGGGCGATACGGTAATTATATTCATATGTAATAAATGTGGGTAGTTGGTAGTTGGGGAGATATAATCTCCATCATTAGATCGAGGAGAGATCTATGGATACGGTTGGGGAGATATAATCTCCTCCCCCTCATTGTATTATCTCATTCACAAGTGAAATACAATCCAGAGCTTCTCTCTCTAAGATCCTTGTGAGTCGAGTGTGGGAAAGGCTGCTTAGGGGTAAAATCCTAGGGTCACATGGGTCAACCTATGAGTGATCGAGAGTGATCAATCGGCCCGTGACACTAGACTCCAACTTGACGTAATATGATGGCTCTCTCTCTCTCTCTCTCTCTCTCTCTCTCTCTCTCTCTCTCTCTCTCTCTCTCTGTGCTAAAACCTCGAGTCATTCCATGTCCACACGCATTACATGTTCCGCTTGTGTGTATTTAGATTCTCGACTTTTGTTAATTCTTAGAACCTACAACTAAAACATGATTAATAAAAGTATTTAAAATACTATGGACTAATTTTATGATACAATCGTAATACCATATGAGTCTTAAATGCTCTTCTTTTTTGAATGAAAAATGGTGAACATTTTCATTTCATCCTTTAATAATTGATGGATGAAATACAAATGAGTGCCTTAAAGATTGGTTAAAATATGTCTCGAGTTTGAGCCCAATGCGAAATTCCGAATTGGAAATGTTGTGGACGTTCGAAATCGAACAAAGAAAATCCGAAGATCAATTTTCCAAATTTGAATATGCGTTTGAGAGTTTGGCCGCTAAAATAGGAAAGTTCAACTTTCACTTGGATTTGGATTTTGTTTAAAACATACAGAGATATGTTTTGGATAAAATCGTTTATGATAGGAAACAGAATCCTATGAGAAGTTAACAAAAGAATAAGGGTCTCACTTATATATAGACTTGTGACTATGGATGGAAGAGGGTTGATCATGAAAAATTGATCTTAAAGCGCCATCTCGTTGTCGAGTGCTTGGGAGGGATTTTCTTTGTCGTTCTTGTCCGTGAATTACATCCAAGAAGATTTAGTGTTTGTAGCCAATTAAATCTTGTGGTAAGATTTGCGTTTAATTCCTTCGTGAGATTGTGAGATTATTTCTTGAGGAATTTTAGGGCTAAACAATACGTGCATTATTGGGTGTAATTGGGGCTTGGGAAACGCCGAGATAGTGTTTGAGTGACTCGAGTGTGTAATCTCCTTGTATTGCTTAGTCTATAGTGAAATTCGATGCTGCTCTCCCCGTGGACGTAGGTCTTTACGACTGAATAATGTAAATCCGTTGTCCGATTTATTTTCTTCTTCTGTCTATATTATTGTTTGATCGCTCGCCTTTCGCAACAAGTGATATCAAAGCCAGGCTTGGCTAAGTTGAAGCAAATCGATGGCGACAAAAGAAGTAAAAGTGAGAATCAACAGATTTGATGGGAAAGATTTTAGTTTTGGAACATGCAAATTGAAAATTATCTTTACCAGATGAAACTGCACTTACCTTTATTTGGGGAGAAACCAGAGACGATGAAGCAAGCTGATTGGGATTTGCTGGATAGACGAGCTATGGGTGTTATTCAGCTGACGTTGGTTCGTAACGTCGTGTTTAACATCTTGAAGGAGAAGACCACTGATGATTTGACGCAAACCTTATCAGATATGTATGAGAAGCCCTCTGCGATTAACAATGTCTATTTGATGTGACGTTTGTTTAATTTGAAGATGAGCGAAGGTGCATTAGTTGCAGATTATATCAATGAATTAAATGTGATTGTTAGTCAATTAAGTTCAGTTGAGATTGATTTTAAAGATGAGGTATGTGCTTTGATTCTGTTATCCTCATTACCTAATAGTTGAAACACTACTATTTCTGCTATTAGTAATTCCTCTAGGTCAACAAGTTTGACGTTTTATTGGTTCGAGATTTAATTCTGAGCGAGGACATTCGTAGAAGAGAATTTGGCAAATCTGTATCTACTACTTTAGTAGGTGAAAATAGAGTAAGATCTATAACATGTGTGGGTAAGAGTAGTACTAATATGAACAGGTGTAGTCAGTCTAGGACTGGTGATGTTGTCTGTTGGAGCTGTGGCAAGAAAGGGGCATCTTAGAAGGAATTGTCTTAAGCTGAAGAATGAGAATGGTAAGAAAATTATAGTTGATTCTGCAAATAATGCTGCAGCTGTAGTAGCCAATGTCGATTATGTCTTGTCTGTCTCTAGTGATTCATCGTTTGATGGATGGATTATGGATTCTGGTTGTTCTTTTCATATCACACCAAATAAAAACTAGTTTATCACTTATCAGTGCTCGGGTAGTGGTAAAGTCCAATTAGGGAACAACGCTGAGTATGATGTTGTGGGTGTTGGTGATGTTAAAATCAGAATGCACGATGGCATTGTGAGGACATTGACTGGAGTAAGACACGTTTCGGAATTGAAAAAGAATTTAATTTCTTTGGGTGCTCTAGATTCAGCTGGTTGTAGGTATTCTTCAAAAGGTGGAGTTCTGAATATTGTTCGAGGTGCCCTGGTGATAATGAAAGGAATCAAGCATGGAAGTCTGTATAAATTTCAAGGTGAGATAATGACAAATTTCGCTGTGGAGACGTCAGATGCATCTGTTCGAGAGTCTTTTGACTGCTTGAGGAAGATTTGGGTGTTTATGCCAATACACAAGTTTGATAACTGGTGTTAGGATCACACGGTTGAAAGCTTTGATCGAGACAGAGACTAGTAAGTCGATC
The DNA here is from genome assembly GCA_016097485.1 of Eucalyptus sideroxylon x Eucalyptus melliodora. Taxonomy (NCBI): domain Eukaryota; kingdom Viridiplantae; phylum Streptophyta; class Magnoliopsida; order Myrtales; family Myrtaceae; genus Eucalyptus; species Eucalyptus sideroxylon x Eucalyptus melliodora. Next base: position 17,623,651 of record CM027825.1, on the reverse strand, counting down.
AAGCATGTGCGAACTGACAATAGCATGGAGTTCTGCTTGAAGCTGGCAAATAAATTCTACATGAAAGAGGGCATAGTGAAACGTCACACTAGTGTTAGTAAATCACAACAATTTGCAGAATTGCTGAGCAGAACATTACTAGAGACAAGCCGAAAAATGATTTCTAGTGTTGGTATTACTAGGAGAATCCTAACTAATGTGCTTAATACAATAAACTATCTAGTGAATAGATTCCCATCAACTGCTATTGAATGGTGGTCTTCTAAAGAAGTGTGGTCAGGTAACGTTACTGGTTATTCTATTATTAAAATGTTTGGTTGTCCATGTTATTTTCGAGTGAGTGATGGTAAGCTCGATTGGAGGGCAAGGTACATATTTCATGGCTATGCACAAGGTGAGCGGGGCGATCGGTTGTGGTGCCCAGATATGAATTAACTTGTTAACAGCAGAGAAGTTACCCTTGATGAATCTCCAGTATTTCTGGCTAGGAATGTTTGTGGCAGTGTTAATACAGATCTGGACGTTGTTCAGCTTGAGGTGGAGTTGCGACTAGAAACTCCTGAGGTAGCGAGTACGAGTACTAGCAAAGTAATCGACACAGATGGTGCTTGTAGCGATGTGGAGTCTATAGAGCTGATAGTTGCTATAACTACTGAAATTAACAAGGTATGTATTCGATCTCCTAACAAATATGGATGCAATAGTGGTTTTGCTTTATCTCCGGTTGAGGAGGTTGCGTTTGAAAATCCTTGTGGAGCAATTAAAGGTGCATGTGGAGTTAGTATTCTGATGAGGTCCTCAGTTATGGCAAAGTTCAAGCGAGGCTTGGATTTAGATAATATCTGTGGCGGTTGAGCCCATCGGAGGCTATGGGAAAGTAGCAGCATGGTTTGAAATTTTTGCGAAGTTATTGTGACTTGGCTCAAATGTTAAGGCAAGGTGGAGATTGTTAAAATATATCTCGAGTTTAAGCCCAATGCGAAATTCCAGATTGGATATGTTGCGAATGTTTGAAATCGAGCAAAGAAGATCCGAAGATCAACTTTCCAAATTTGAATCTGCGTTTGAGAGTTTGGCCGCTAAAATAGGAAAGTTCAACTTTCACTTGGATTTGGATTTTGTTTAAAACATATAGAGATATGTTTTGGATAAAACCGTTTAAGATAGGAAACAAAATCCTATAAGAAGTTGACAAAAGAATAAGGGTCACACACACACACACACACACACACACACACACACACACATAATGGAAGAGGGTTGATTGTGAAGAATTGGTCTTGAAGCGCCATCTCATCATCGAGTGCTTGAGAGGGATTTTCTTTGTCATTCTTGTCTGTGAATTACATCCAATAAGATTTAGTGTTTGTAGCCAATTAAATCTTGTGGTAAGATTTGCGTTTAATTCCTTCATGAGATTGAAAGATTATTTCTTGAGGAATTTTGGGGCTAAACACTGCGTGCGTTATTGGGTATAATTGGGGCTTGGGAAACACTGAGACAGTGTTTGAGTGACTCGAGTATGTAATCTCATTGTATTGCTTGGTCTATTGTGAAATTTGCTGCTATTCTCCTTGTGGATGTAGGTCTTTACGACTGAACCACGTAAATCCGTTGTCCGATTTATTTTCTTCTTCTGTCTATATTATTGTTCAATCGCTCACCTTTCGCAACAGTATTGGTGTTTTGGGGGGGGGTAATCCTCGGAGGGTCAAGTCCTTAATGCTATGGTTGATTGGATATGGTGACAAAAAAGGACAATGAAGGCCCTCGCAGTTCCATCATTTTGTTTAAACATATATAGGACCCATCTTTGGTCACTATTGGTGAACATGATCCAATAATTGGTTTAGCATATACATAGACTCCATGATTACTCTCATCCTTGGTAAACTGAAGTCATGGCAAGCATGATTAACAAAAACCATCGTGAAATTTGTTTGGACTCTTGTAAAATCTCTCCATGACTCTTTAAGTCGAACCGACTTGATTTCTACTCTTTACCGTGTAAAATGCAAGAACATAAAAACTTTAAATACTTAAAATATATTTTTTAATTGAAAACTCAAGATTTAGAAAATATTTTCGAGAAACTGATTGATTTTTAGCTCATAAAAATGAACGAATCAATTTTTTTCACATTTACTAAAATAAATAGGTATAAATTGATGTTGGCAATGAAAATATTTTACGTTGATTAATTTTTTTAAAATGATATAACTAATCATTTTTCGGAAAATGTTATCCAAAAAGTTTTTTTTTTGAAACAAACACATCCTTAAACTATTTTGATGGAGCAAAACAAGAGGAATTGACTCAATTCGATCCAAAAGAGGAACATAACGGAAAATCTGAAAAGAAGCAGAAGTCAAGTACAAATCCTAGTGTCTGAACCTCCACAGCCATTCCTCTGCAAAGAGAGGCGAAACGTGAGCAACAAGCAGGCGGTTACAGCCACACCTGGAAAGGATCACTCGACAATTCCACACATCCAAAAAATTAAGAAATCTCGAGTTACCGAAATAAGTATAAATAACTTAAAAATAATCATTTAATTGTTAAAACTTGTCGATACCTAACTTCTGCCCAAAAGTGGTTTTCATTTATTTTTGGAAAACTGGAACAGATTTTCCTCCCAAAGAAGAAGTCTATTGGAATTAAAGCATTTTATAAGCATATACCAGAATTTCGACAAATAGGATTAGGTTCTTTCGAATTTATTCCCCAGATTAAAAAAAAAGAAAAAAGAAGAAGAAGAAAAGAAAAGAAAAGATAAAATGGGAACCTCCGAGAGAAAAACAGACACCACAAAATCCATCTTGGTTCTCCTGCTCCTTTCCTTAAAACCACGCCGCCTCACTTTTTCTTCACCCACCACCACCACCACCACCATCATCATCAAACTCACGCCCACAGACTCCACTCATTCAATTCACTTCTTGCTTGCATATCGATTGTTGCCAATCACCACCATCTCTAGTCGTCGCTCCATCAATACCATCGTTCGTCGTTGCAAGCAGCGACCACGCATTGCCGTAGCTGAATACGCACGCGTACAGTGAACTGCCAAACCTAGCGCTCGTGCTTGCTGGATTGCTGTTGTGGATCTTATCCCATTCGCCTGGTCAGCTCCAGGAAGTCCACTTGGAATAGGTAAAAGACATCTTTCTACCTGCTCTCTTTTTCCCTTGAACTGATGCAGCAAGTTTAATAGCAAAATTGGGGGAAGTTGATGCCATATACTTGCTGGCCAGGTTAAAGTTGCAGCTTGATTGCATAATTCATGGTGATTTGTTAATTTTGTTTTAATCAGGTGATACATCTGCACGCATAATTGTTTGAGCCAAAACTCAGACCTTTATTTTTTGATTTTTCATTACATATTAGCATAAATTGCATTATATCCGTATCAGGAAAATATTAGAAAACTTAGAATTTTCATGGATAAGCATTATCATGCGCATCTAGGCTTTTTGGAGTGCATTATTGTTAATTCTCTTTTTTGCACATTTCCTTTGATAAATCACATGCTATAACTTGGGAAATTTGGGAAAATCTTATCTTGCATATTAATAAATTTAGATTGCATCTTCATAAAAAAACAAAACAAAACAAAAATGTGAAGTGGAACTCTCCGCGAGTCACGAAGAGTATTATCACCCCATTCCTGCATTTTTTTTTTCTTCATCAGTTTTTTGCTGTTTTTCTTATTTAGTTTTTCTTCTTGCTCTTTTTCCATTTATTAGACTTATATTTGAAAAGATAAATGGAAATATAGACATAATTCCAATAGACAAGTACAACAGAGATTAATGAATGATTAATCACAATATGATTAAATATGACAAAAGTTGGACTAAGATTATAGTTTTGTCAATTTGAGCAAGAGAACAATAATCACTGCTAATTGTCAATCACACACATAAAAAAATAAAAATAAAAATTGGCATCCATGTAACGTGTGGAAAATTACTAGTAATGTAAAAAAGACATTCACATGGGAACGGAAGAGAAGGGATTTGAAAAGTGAAGCGACAAATCCAATTTGCATCTCCGTAAGTCTTAGTATTCTTCGATTTTATTAATTTTTCTTTCCCATAAGCTCTTTATCAATTATACTTCACTTTCTCGACAAAAAAGTTCATGATACCCAGTGAAGTTTTGGTCTTCCCGAGTTTATGATTTTTTTATATGAACAAGTATATGATCGTGGATACTACATATGTACGGGGATAATCTCTAAATATTACAGAACAAGCACTTGTGAAAAAAAGAAAAAGAAGAAAAAGTTGCAGCAAGATGGGCGGCAATATCTGCTGAAAGGTGATGGGTTAGTAGTTGATGATGGGGAATCGCTTGAAGCGAGAATCATGGTCCTTTGAACTTGATTTTCTTGTTCATTGGTGTGATTGGTAGAGTATAATTTTCAGTAGATTATATTGTCGTTTGGTGATTTCTGACTATTCACTATTTGCAGAGTAAAATAAAGCAAGTAGCTTAATGAATTAGTCGGTGTGCTTGACCCTTTTCCTTATTTAGCCTAAAGCACGTGTTTCTATTCTCCTTATCCACTGCAAATGGTAAACGAGTCCAGTATTAACAACATATAATCCACTGGATGTCACACTCTACCCATTACACTAATGAACTTGATAATCGTGTTCAAATGATCGCGAATCTCCTATCAAGGTGATTCCCGATTATCAACCACTACCTCAGCACCCTTCAGCAAATCATTATTGCCCATCTTACTGTCAATCTTTAGCACAAAAACTCCCATGTAAAAGACTTCATTAATCTCACATTCATCAATAAAGCAGAAAACAAAGACATTGAAATCATGAGGTTACTAAGAATATACAAACGCTAAAAAAGCCAACAAAACACTCGTGAGTGATAACACTTATGGCGAAAATATGCATACACTCTAAGTTTGTCATATTAAGACTCTATTCTGATGGCCAAAAGTAAAGGTCCAATAGCCAAAAAGTCTTGATCCGAAGAATAAGGAGAGCAATTGATGTAACTAGCACTTGTGGACAAATAGTATTTTATTTTGATTTGTCTAACCTTTGATGTGCATCCCTTGAAAGTCTTGGTCTTTATATATATATATATACTATTTGTTTCCTAGGTCATCATCTTGGTCTTCCTAGGACTTCGTAGTTTTCTCTCTCCATTAGTTCATTTTCACTTTGCTTCACCATAACACCTTTGTTGTTCATTACAGTGACTGATTCATCTATGGACATTGGAGGGATCGTGTTGGGTTCCTTTTTGGCTTCATCCTTTCAGGTCCTGTTTGACAAGTTGGCTTCTCCCGCATTAGTTTATGCACAACGTAAAGGAATCAGCACTACCTTGCCTAAGGAGTGGAAGGAGAAGCTAGTCATAATCAATGCAGTGTTGGCTGATGCAGAGGACAAGGAACTTAGCGATAACCATCAAGTGAAGCTGTGGCTGGACAAGGTTAAGGACTTGGCCTATGACATGGAAGACTTGCTCGATGAGTTTGAGATCAAAGCTACTCAGGTTGAGTTAGAGGCAGAATCTAGCACAAGCAAAGGTTTGGGGAAATGGAAGTTTGTATTTAGCCGACCACCCTCGCTCATGTCTGAAACCAAGGTACAAGAGATCAATGGCCGGTTGGAAGCAATTGTCACTAGAAAGGCTCATCTAAACTTGAGAGAGAATGTTGTGGACAAATCCAACTACACTAGCAAAAGGATAACCACTTCTCTATCAGAGCCTCAGTTTTTTGGTAGGGAGGAGGAAGTAGAACAAATACTCGAACTATTGATCAATGAGGTCGAAAATTCTAATGCCACGCTAAGCATAGTCCCCATAGTTGGGATGGGCGGCATTGGAAAGACTGCCTTGGCTCAACAGCTGTATAATGATGCCAAAGTGAATAGATGTTTTGAGATGAGAGCATGGGTTTGTGTTTCAGATGTTTTTGATGTTCTCGACATAACAAAGACTATTTTGCGGTCAATTACTGGGTTGCCCTACGAGGGCAAAAATCTAAACGAGTTTCAAGTTAAGTTGAGGGACAATCTTTTCGGAAAGAAGTTTCTTGTGGTTCTAGACGATATCTGGAATGAGAAGTACGAAAAATGGACTGACCTCTTAAAGCCATTTGTAGTGGGTGCTAGGGGAAGCAAGATTATTGTTACGACTCGCAACGATGCTGTTGTTTCAAGAAACAAAAGCACCGCCAATTCCTTTGAAGGAATTGTCCCTCGATGATTGTACAAGCTTATTAGCCTTTCATGCTCTTGAAGCAACAAATTTTAAGAGCCACCCGGAATTTGAAACAATAGGCAAGAAAATAGCTAAAAGATGTAAAGGTTTACCTTTGGCAGCGAAGATGTTTGGCGGTGCCCTACGTAATAAAATGAAACCCATTGAATGGGAAGATACCTTAAATAACTTAATATGGGATCTTCCGACGACAAAGAATGATGAGGTTCTCCCTATTATGAAATTGAGCTATGTCCATCTTCCTTCCTATTTGAAGAGATGCTTTTCTTATTGTGCGGTATTTCCTAAGGATTATGAAATTGAGAGGGATGAGCTAGTACTCTTATGGATAGCGGAGGGATTTTTAGATGGACAAAAAACAAAGAAAAATAAGTTGAGATTAGGACAAAATTACTTCGATGAGTTAGTATCAAGATCATTTCTTCAACAATCAAGTGTGCACGTATCTAAGTTTTCAATGCACGATCTTTTGAATGATCTAGCAAAATCAATTGCAGGTGGGACGTGCTTTAGCTCCGGGGAATCTCAGCTGGCAATTAATGAAGATGAAGCAACTCTTGAGAAAGCTCGTTATGCATCATTCATCTCGTCAGAATTTGTTACATCAAAATGCTTGAGGCCATATCATGATATGAAGGTATTAAGAAGTTTAATTCTAGTGCGTATTGGACCTAGTGGCAACTCTCTCCTTATATCCGACAAGGTGCTACATGACTTGCTAACAAACTTGAAGTTTCTTAGGGTGTTTTCATTATGTCATTGTCTCATTGTAGAGGTACCGAATTGTGTTGGTGAATTAAAACATCTTCGATATCTCAATTTCTCGAACACTTCTATCAGAAGGCTACCTGAGTCAATTGGTGACTTGTGCAAATTACAAGCTTTGATCTTAAGAGGTTGTCATCAGCTTTCAAAGTTGCCTCACGGTATCACAAAGTTGGTCAGCTTACAGTTTCTTGATGTTAGAGATACAGAAAGTCTAAAAGAGATGCCATTGGGTATCAATAACTTGAAGAATCTTACTATCTTGTCCAAGTTTGTGGTAGGAACAGAGAAAGGGCTACAGTTAAAGGAGTTAAAGAACTTGTCGCATCTTCAAGGAGAATTATTCATATTGAAATTACAAAAGGTGGAAGATGTTAGAGATGGTGTTGATGCTAATTTGTTTGGAAAGCAAGGCCTAAGAAAATTAGTCTTGCATTGGGATAAAGATTTTGGAATTCTTCGGAATGATAAGCGCGAATCACGGGTGCTCGAGTCTTTGCAACCTCCCATTGATATTGAAAATCTCACTATTTTGAACTATGGTGGTGCAATATTCCCGTCATGGTTAGATGGTTCATCATATTCTCGGATAGTGTCTTTGAGCTTGTGGAACTGTCCTTATGTCACATCATTGCCTTCATTTGGACAACTACCTTCGTTGAGAGAATTATCTCTTAAAGGTCTAAATGCAGTAAGAATAATAGGCTCTATTTTTTATGGAGGTGATAGGCCTTTTTCTTCCTTAATTACTTTGCAGTTCGAAGAGATGTTGGCATGGAAGGATTGGTCTCCTTATGCAGGGGGGCCAAAAGAAGAAGTCCCATTCTCCTATCTTGAGCATCTTATTGTCCGGAGCTGTCCTTCGTTGGTCAAGACATTGCCTTGTCAACTTGATCGTCTTATAAAGCTTGAAATTCATTCATGCCAACAATTGAATAACTCAACCGGTGAGTTATGTCTTCCATCTCTCGATGAGTTATACCTTGAGGATTGTAGTAAGGAGATCTTAAAGAGCTTGTTCAAGCTAACTTCTTTGACAATTCTCAAAATTAACAAACTCATAGAGCTTGTTTCCTTTGATCATCGATTTATGAGTTGCTTGGGCAAGCTAAGGAAGCTTCATATAGGATTGTGTGACAAGCTAACATGCTTGTGGCAAGATGGAAATGAAACGCAAAATCTCACTTGCCTCCAGGAATTAACCATTAAAAGCTGTGCTCGATTCACATCTTTTGTGGCAGGAGACAGAGAGATAGAGCTACCATGTAATCTTGAAAGGATGGAATTGGTGGATTGCACAAGTTTAGAAAAGCTTCCAAGCAAAATGCACGCACTTAGACATTTGGTGATTGAGAATTGTCCAAAAATCATGGCTCTAAACATTCCTCAAGGTGACCCTTGCAGCAATAATTCGATTTCTCAACTTGAATCTTTTAAGATACGTCACTATTATGATTCTCCGATATCCTTTTCATTTGCCAAGGGTAGACTTGCTGCTCTGAAGGCACTTCATATAGACAATTGTAAGGGAGTGGAGTCGTTGGAAGGGATTGCCGTAGAATCGCTTGAAATAATGACAATTAACGATTGTCAAATTATGGGAAGCTTACCACAGTGCCTTCACATGCTCTCCCATCTCACTCGATTGCATATTTATAATTGTCCAGCATTGGAGATAGAGGACTTCCCTCCCCTTCCCGTAACCCTCTCGAGTCTTGTTCTTAATCATTGTTCTAAGATAAAGTCTATTGCCGACTGTAACATTGCCAACTGTAACAATCTCACTGAATTGGAAATATGGGAGTGTCCGATATTGGAGATAGAGGACTTCCCACCCCTTCCCATCACCTTGCAGCGGCTTAAACTTTGGGATTGTCCGATGATAAAGTCCTTGCCAAATAAGTGGCATCATCTTACATCCCTCCAAGAGCTATTTATTCTCGTTTGCCAAAATATCAAATGCTTACCCAAAGGAGGTTTGCCTCCCAAATTGCGAAAGCTTGTTATTTCGGGGCTCGTGGATCTGAAGCAACCGGAGAGAGTGGGGCCTACACCTGCTCACATCTCTTGAGAGGCTAGGCATTGAGTTTAACATGGGAGGGGAGGGAGAGAAGGAGTGGTTTCCTTCGGAGGATGAGGATGCTTGGAGTCTCTTTCCTTTCTCTCTAACCTATCTTTCGATATATGATTTGAGAAAAGTGAAAAGACTATCGAGCGGCCTTCGCAACCATCTCTCCTCTCTCAAGTATTTAACGATTGCAAAGTGCCCCAAGTTGAGGTACTTGCCAGAGGATGGCTTCCCTCCCTCCCTCCAACAATTGCGCATATATCGATGCAAGATTTTGAAAGAGCGATGTGCAAAACTCACCGGCAACTATTGGCCCCTCATCGAAGAGATCCCTAATATCGAGATTGATGACTAGCCGATCTACACTATAGTCAGTTTTCTTAGGGATCGGGTAAGTTATTTTTGGTTTTGAAGGCATCTTTTTCCATTCTACTTTCTCAATTCGATGCTCAGTACGAACTAATGTTTGGGTGGGGGATCTTGTTGGGTTGGATTGGCTCTGTTTCGTTGGACAATGAACTGTAGGATGAAATGCTCGCAATGCTGCCTCTTGCAATGTTGATGACATATCCTTATTTCTAATTGATGCCCAAACCATTTGTGAATGAAATCGCACCATCACGAAGAATCATAGCATTCCACAATCATAGTCCTCTGCATTTTCAGCGTCTATTGTCTATTCTCTTCCCAACATCTTTTTCTTGGGCCCATAAGCTCATTCACTTTGGTTGTTTTGCAGATACCATTGTGATCTTGCATTGGCAGAATCTCTTGGAAGGATCATGTGCTAACGCTGCTAAAGTAAGGCTAATGCTGTTAGTGTCAATGTCTTGTTTTTTTTTTTTTTTTTTTTGCAATTTATCAAAAGAGGGAGAAGCAATTAAATATATTTGTTGCACTATTGTGGTATGAATTTTCCTTCTAGTGAATATGATCTAAATAAGAACAAATATTTTTCAAAATCTAAAAGCATGATTAGTTTTGTGGAAACTATGATGTGATTGGGAAGAAAAGGGATGCAGGTTTTTTTTTTTTTTTTTTTAATGTTTTTCTTTAGAATTGAGAACCTTTTTTTTTTTGTTGACGATGATTCTTTGTAGGATTAAGCAGTCAATCCGGGATAAAATTCTGAGGTGGCTCATGGCTTCAAGCTTTCACGTGACAGCATTGATATTCCATAAATTGCTTGCTGGTTGGGTCTTGAACTTTGGTGGTTTTGGAACTGTTGCTCACTGCTTGCTAGAAATTTATAGCCAATATACTTATGCTTGTTTGGTTGAGATTGTAATGTAGTGACCTCTGGGTTGGCATTTCCATTTGCTCAACCGCAGAATATATTTCATCATATATTATGCCATTTTATCTTAAAATAACCTTCTCATGTGGCATTCTTCCTGCAGGGAGTTCCGGAACAAAATGTTCAAGCTCACATGGGTTCTTTTGCTTGATGAGCCATCCAATCATATGGTAAGTTCTACTCATATTTCTCCATTTTATGACTTTGATTACTTTTTCGGTTAGCTTATTATTGTCCTTGCACTAATTGAACTTGTCGGAATTTGGTCTTTACATTAAAAATAAAGTAGAACCAATTAGTGGTCACAGCTGCTGGTAGCCCTTGTCATCATACATCTAGCAAATAATGGAACAGAAACCAATCTAATTGCTCCAATGTGGAAAATATTCCGAATAGAGTAATCTACAATACCAAATGGTACTAATCTCTATGCCTATAGGCAATATTGGGCTTTACAGACAAATATGTAGACCCCTTTTTGTTTATAAATCCGGTCTTTAAGTTTTGCTTTAATGACTTGTGACTAAAGAATTATCTTTGTAAATTGTTATTTTATTGTCTAATGATTAGTGTTTTTGTTTTTTTGCCTATCCAAAACTGTAGGATTTGGATGTAGCTGAGGCACTCATTCAACGTCTAGCCTTGTTCCACGGAGTAATTTCGATGGTGAGATTGATTTTCTTGTCAAAATACTTCAATTTGACCAACAATGGATAATTTCACAGCTAATGGCCCTCTTTTCACCTTGATTTGCAGATTAGTCATGGTGAGCATCTAATAGCTAGAAGCTTGGATGAGGTCTAGGTGGTTTCACAAGGCAAGGTGGCACCTCTCTATGGGAATTTCCGAGACTATAGGAATGTACTCCGGTTTTTGTTGAATCAGGTGAATCTAGTTATTGCCATCAACTAAGAATGGTTCACTGGGTTCACATTACCTCACATAACTGAAAATGAGGCTTAGCTACATAGAGAAAGAGAAAAAGGATGAAGAGAGGATTGCTGCTAATATACAGGACGGACTCATAGTTACACCAGCCCTTATTTGTCATTTATACGTGACAAGGGCTCATGGAACGATGAGTCTGAGTTTTTGACATCGAGCATGCAGTATCATTTGTAATAGCTTAAGAACTGAGTTGGGATTGCAGTCCTAATATAATTTATGATTCTTTGCACATTTTGTTCTAGCAATAGGTTCATTTGTTGTGCCCCTAGAAGTTTGATACTCTATTGCCGTTGAAGTCAGCTTTCCCATGCACACTAAAACGATTTAATCTTTGCAAATGAATGTTTTTGCACAGTAAATTATTTTCCCCATTTTCACTCTTTGGCACTGTTTAGGAGAATTAATTATGAAAATATTATCACGGTCAACAAAACTTTGTATTCAACTCTAAGTACAGAATTGCTTTTACTAACTATAATGTAGGCCTTGCGTAGCTTGGTCAAAGATTATATTTCATCCTTCTTTTATTCAAATACATGAGAATCATGAAGATTCAATGGTGTTCCACAATCATATTCCTCTGCATTTTCAACATCTGTTGTGTGCTATCTTCCCAACATCTTTTTCTCGTGCCCTAGCTCATCCACTTTGATTGTTTTGCAAGATGCCATTGTCATCTGTATTGGCAAAATTTCTTGGAAGGATCACTTGTGAAAATTATTGAGGTAGGGTTGTGTTGTCAATGTTATGTGTCATTTTTAACAATTTACAAGAAAGGAAGAAGCAGTTAAATTTATTTGGTGCACTGATATGCTATAAATTTTCTTCTTGTGATTATTATCCAAATAAGAATTATCTCTCTCAAAATCTAAAAATCAAATTAGTCATGTGGAAGCTGTGATATGATTGTGAAGAAAGGGGATGCAATTTTTTTTTTTTTAATTATGGTTTTCTTTAGAATTGAGAACCTTCTTTTTATTGATGATGATGATCCTTCATAGTATTAAGCAGTCTATTTAGGGTGCTCATGGCTCTAAGCTTTCAATGCAACCCAAATTCATGATAGGATCGATATTCATAAACCACCTTATTTTTAGGTCTTGATCTCTGTTGAGTTAGGAACTATTACCTACAGCTTGCTAGAAATTTTTAGCCAATATACTCATGCTTATTTGGTTGAGACTGTAACGATATCCTACCTGCCTCTAGGTTTGCATCGTCAGTAGTGACCTCTGGGGCAAATCTTGTCAGTTCTTTAAATTCGTCATACACCATGTCGCTGTATCTGAAATTACCTTGTTATGTGGCATTCTTCCTGAGCTCACCTGGGTTCCTTGGTCTAACTGGAAATCCTGCACTTCATCAATGTATACCTTGTCTAGATCATCTTCTCTCTCTCTTTGCTACTGTTGCGCATGTAAAAAAAAAAAATTCATGCAATTTTTGTGTGATATCGTGAAGCTGAGGTTAGTTGATATGTAATCTCAATTGTGGTTCATTGTGTACTTGCTCTAAGGCTTTTTGGATGTTATTGCACATATAACATGGTGCTTTGACCATGTACATAGGTGGTTAGATAAGCAGAGTTGCATCTGCCAAGATAACTGTCAAGAAACCTCACATAGTTCTGCTTGACAAGCCATCCAATCATTTAATTGGTTTACTCATTTTTCTTTTTCAGTTAGCTTGTTATTGTTCTTGCACCATTTGAACTTATCAGAATCTGGTCTTTACATTGAAAATACAGTAAAACCAATCAGTGATCACAGCTACATGGAGCATTTGTCATTGTACATCTAACTTACAATGGAATAGAGACCAATCTAGTTTTTCCAACTTGCAAAATGTTGGGAATAGAATGGTTCTGCTAGCCTGATCAGTGTGTTTGTATTACAGTAATCTATTATACTACCAAGTAGTTCCTATGTTTGTGCTTCGAGGTAGTGTTGGGCTTTGCACATAATGAATGTGGACCCTTTTCTTGCTTATAAATGTTCACTCTTAGTTTTGCTTTAATGAGTAGTGACTACTCAAGTGTCATCTTTGTAAATTGTTAGTTTCTTGTCTAGAAATAGATATGATCCTGCCTTTTCCACTATACCCAATTGTAGGATTTGGATGAGGCACTCATTCAAGGTCTGGTCTTGTTTCTTGGATGGATCATTTCGCAGCTGACAGCCCTCTTTTCGCCTTGATTTGCAGGTTAGTCTCGATGAGCATCTAATATCTAGAAGCGCAGACAAGCTATTGGTGGTTTCTCAAGGCAAGGTGGCGGCTTTCCATGGGAATTTCCAGTATTATAAGAGTTTGGATGTCCTGAGGGTATCTCTGGGGTTATTGCCTTCATCATCTGCACTAACGGTGGAGGACAAACATCCCAAAATGAAGTAGAAATTGGTTGAGCTCGCCCAATCTCTGAATGCAGCATGTGTGGATTAATTTGATTAAATTGTTCTGGGACCCAACTCTGAACACATCGATCTGGATTCAAAATTCTTTAGTTCCAATTAAAAGCAAACTAGGTTAAGTGACCTTGCTCTGGCCTGTATTAACTGTAGCACTTCCAGCTGTATTTAAATTTGCATCCTGTGATGCAGTAGCGACTGATTTGTCAAATAAGCTGCGGTTATGGCTTAAACCGAGTAACTCATAATGAGTATGGTAACTTTCATGGGAACCTCTATAGGGTCTATTCTGTTTTCCTATCCTTCGTTATGAATGGTTAAGGCAAAGAATTTCTCATGGAACTTTGTAAGACCGCCGTGGAAACGTGCTTTTCCCAGCCGGCATTGAGAGTTGAAAATTTTCCACTTGCAGTCTGCCCTATAAAGGTTCAAGTTTCATACCAATAAATCTTTTTACCTTCCCAAGTTTTTTACGTTAATTCACCAGCTTTTAGGCGGAGTTACTGATGATGAGTATGGATTCTCCATTCCAATTTGCATACTACAGAGGAGACCGAGGGAATGTTTTACGAGAAATTAGCTGTGTGAAAATATATTCCCCATTTTTGTCCTTAAGTACTGTTTAGGAGAATAAATTGTGAAAATGTTTTCGTGATTGACAAAATTTTTTACTTTCAGCTCTAAGTACAGAATTGCTTTTAGTAAATATAATGTAGGCCTTGCCTAGCCAAAAGAAAAATCTATGATGAAATTCCGTGTAAACACTCAAATACAAGTTAAAATATGGAAATTCAGGAGTGCCCGAAAACTGACAGGAAAACAAAAATCCACCAAACCAGGAATAACGAATTTATCAAGTCGATGCATCTTCTATAACCTTAACGTCCGGCCAGGAAAGAGAGAATCTCCCAGACAACGAATTCCTTCCAAAGAGCCACCAATTCCACCGGTTCCCCACAAAAGTAACACTCGAGGATACAATCGCGAAAGAGGGAAAAACCCTAGCCTGAGCTCGTCGGATGCAGGCGACGAACTGGAGCCGCCGGTAGAGCTTCCGGAGGCGACGGTGGAGGCGGAGGCAGAGGCAGCGACGTGGTCGGGAGTGACGAGGAAGACACCTTCGCTGTAATGGGAGCGAAGCGCGCGCACGGAAGGTTCAAGCTCGAGCTCGCTGGGCCCAGATGGCGGATCGGAGCCGCCGATGGGCTCCGAAGAACGCGACGAGCGGAGGCGGGGCGGATCGGCGCAGTTCGTCAATAGGAATAGTCAGAAAAATGAGCCTGGGATTGAGAGGGAAATTGATGCTCTTGGTCAGAGCAAAGAGAGAGAGGCCAATTTAAAATATCTTTTAGGTGGGATCCTACTGTACAGGTGGCGAGACTTGAGAGAGAGAAGGAACACTTTTTATATGCCGGCAATAAAAAAGATCTCAAATTCCGCTCAAGCTACTCATATTCCCTAAGTCACTATTTCAAAACCTACAAAGTAATTTAATGCATGTCTTGATAAATAAATAAATAAGCAAAAGACATAGCAACTTAGTATGAATTGGAGCAAATGATCGGTAACCTCACATGTGGATTACAGTTAGCTTTACCGGTTCTTTGTATTTGCCTCTGTTGGCACATGAATTTTCTCCAAAAAATCAAGTATTGCCTTTTTGAAAATTGATAAATAAGAGTAAAAAGAAAAAAAATAATAAATAAACAAATTAACAAATGACAAAAGAAGAAGAAGACGCAGAAGGAGGAGGAGGAGGAGAATAAAATAATAAAGCCTCGGCCCTATTCAGTCCAGTCCAGTCCACAAAGCCCATTCAAATCCACGGCCTCAATCCATCAGCCCATTCGTTGATTGAAAACGTCCTGAACTGATTTTGTACGACTTTGGTCTCTAATCCGAGTTCAGCGATGCCTCCTTTAAATCCTTAGTCGATGAACGTAAACTGTCCGATGAAATGTCGCTGAGACAGGGTTGTGTAATAGTTCTTCCATAATTGTCTAATCTTAGAGCAAATTGACATAGTTTACATTATATTTTTTGTTTTTTTTTAGCTATTAGGCATGATTTGTTAGACACGTAACCTGCGTTTCATTTGTTCTGCGTTTCGCACGTTCGTTTGGCGATTTGCGGGTGGACACCGGAGATATAAAATTGTTTGGAGTCGATTTCTAGTGGTGGTTGTGTGAATCTCTCTGTTGCGTTCCTATTTTCTCATCCATGCTCTGTGTTACTCGGGAAAGCCGTGGTCGTGCGTCTAGTGGCCGTACATGAAGTTGGTGGAGAGGGACCGAGAACAAGAAGAAAACAATAAAAAAATTATAATAAATTAAAAAACGACGACGATGATGATGATGAAAAAATCTTACTAGCATTTACGTTAGTATTACTTTAGTTCGTTTATGTTCTCGTCTATAATATCGTTATTGAAACCGTAGGCAATTCTCCTTTGCCAAAATTAGACTTTGACTTGATTTTGAAAATTACCTCATCGGTTGATGTCCCGAAACTTAATAATAAAGCAATGTATACTTTGCTCGTCTCATTTCGGATTTACTTTCCACACTTTATTTTTACTCGTCCTTTAGTATCATTTTGATGTATCATGCTGTTTCCATTATATTGATTTCGTAATTTGATTTCTTTAGATTCATTCAATGAGTATATTGCACTTTAGAGTCAATCTCGATCAAACAAGCATGCATGGACACGTTGTGGAGAATACTACTACGTGTAATCATATCTTTGAATTCTCTAGCTTATATAAAGTAATGCGTTTTCCCGTTAGCTCCTAACTAGTTCCAATAAGCTAGTAATCAGTATATTTCTCAATGTTATGTGCGGTTAGGATTTCAAAGAGCTCACACCGAAGGAGAGGGATCACACGTTCCCGTTCAATAAGCTATTAAACCCACTCATCCCGCTCGGGAGCATCGCAATATCTTCTGACTGCCTTTGCACTTACTATCGGCATTTCTATTTTTACCAAAATATTACGAAGGCAATTTAAATTCAGCATCTTATCAACTCGATTGAATCTGTCTCAGTATTGTGTTGATCTTGAATCACTTGAGCCAGTTGGATTGTTCCGCCCTCTGGGAACCAGATTGTCCTCTTTGGCTCTTCTACTTCTCTCTGCAACTTTGACCTTCATGGTCGTATCTGTTGCTCTAGTCATCCACTTAGAGGTGATCCTTTGACGGGGTTTTGGCTCCCGATGCTCAAGGAGCTGCTGGGGAGACATATGTTGGCACGAGATCGCTAGTAGCAGGATCCTCTGCCACGATTACCATGTAACGATGGAGTTTAACATAATTTCGAGCCTTTGGATATAGACATCCAGCTTCAAATTCATTTATATAGTATAAGCTTCCGATAGTGCATGATTGTGACTTCTCCTGAATAACAATAATTAGTATGTACACATTGTATTTTCAACGAGGCATAACGCTATTTTGCTTTTAGTAATAATAGAGGAAGGGTTTGGCTTTCATATAAATTGCGTGCTCGCTCTGAACAAGTAGGCCAACTTTGTTCTCTACTAGAAGGAAACGTTTGGGTAAGGCAAGTCGTCTTGTCAACTTGTTTTCTTGAAGTGACGGCTTGGAACCTCAACTTAAGATTCACGGCTAGTTTCTCTTCCTTCTTTAGTGGGCAAGTTGACTAAGATTTGGAGGCCAACTTTGATTTTTCTTCTTGACAGTCCCCTACAAACCTGTCCTAGTCGTAGCTCCGTCGATATTATCTTCTATCGTTGCAAGCAGTGGCCACCCATTGCCGTAGCAGAGTTCACGCGCATACACCGTGAATTGCCGAACCTGGCGCTCGTCCTTGCTGGATTGCTGTTGTTGATCTAATCTTGTTCACCGGTCAGCTCCAGAAAGTCTACTCGGAATAGGTAAATCTCTTTTTCCCTCAAACTGATTCATCCAGAACCTCATTGCTAAAGTATCCGGTAGGCCTTTATTACACGAGAGCAGCCACCAGTCATTTCTGAAATCTTTCTATATACTTGAAGCAAAAGAAGAGGTGGCAGCAGCAACAATATTTTCGTTCTTAAACTGACTCAATGCCTGTCTATAATCCCGATTGCAAGTTTAATAACAAAATTTTAGGAGAAGTTGATGTCAAATACTTGCTGTCCCGATTAAAGTTGCGTCATGGTGATTTGTTGAATATTTTTGCCATCCGTGTTTATGAAATTGCATATGGCTAGGTCACTCTCGATCACGTCTTCACGTGTAATTTCATGAATTTACATGTGTCAAATTTCATAAAAGTCATCCACGGCATGTTATATACATTCGTTGCATTCTAGATTGTATATCAGGGGAGGTGTTTAATAAAACCACGTGTAGAGTTATTAGGTGTTGCACATTTAGGAAATTGCATATCATACATTTACATATTTAGGGAAAGTCATATTCACATTTTTAAGTGTGTTCATATTTGCTGATTTGGACAGACTTAGGATTTTTCATTACATATTAGGATGGAATTTCATCATATTCGTGTCAAGATATTATATTCGAAAAATTACAATTTTCATGGACAAGCATTATCGATTGTCGCCAATCACCACCATCTCTAGTCGTCGCTCCATCAATACCATCGTTCGTCGTTGCAAGCAGGGACCACGCATTGCCGTAGCTGAATACGGACGCGTACACAGTGAACTGCCAAGCCTAGCGCTCGTGCTTGCTGGATTGCTGTTGTGGATCTAATCCCGTTCGCCTGGTCAGCTCCGGGAAGTCTACTTGGAATAGGTAAAAGACATCTATCTACTTGCTCTCTTTTTCCCTTGAACTGATGCAGCAAATTTAATAACAAAATTGGGGAAAGTTGATGTCATATACTTGCTGGCCAGATTAAAGTTGCAGCTCGACTGCATAATTCATGGTGATTTGTTGATCTTAATGTGGCTTAGTTGTTTTAATGAGGTGATACATCTGCACGCATAATTGTTTAAGCCAAAATTTGGACCTCTATTTTATGATTTTTCATTACATATTAGGATAGAATTCATTATATCCGTATCAGGACAATTATATTAGAAAACTTAGAATTTTCATGGACAAGCATTATCATGCACATCTAGGCTTTCTGGAGTGCATTATTATTAATTCTCTTTTTTGCACGTTTCCTTTCATAAATCACATGCTATAATTTGGGAAATGTAGGAAAATCATATCTTGCTTATTAATAAATTTAGATTGCATCTTCATAAAAATGTGAAGTGAAACTCCCTGCGAGTCACGAAGAGTCTTATCGCCCCATTCCTGCATTTTTTTTTCTTTATCAGTTTTTTGCTGTTTTTCGTATTTAGTTTTTCCTTTTGCTCTTTTTACATTTATTAAACTTATATTCTGAAAAGATAAATGGAAATCTAGACACAATTCCAATAGACAAGTACAATAGAGATTAATGAATGACTAATCACAATGTGATTAAAAATGACAAAAGTTGGTCTAAAATTATAGTTTTGTTAATTTGAGCAAGAGAAACAATAATCAGTGCCAATTGTCAATCACACAAAAAAAGAAAATATCGGCACCCACGTAATGCGTGAAAAATCTACTAGAAATGTAAAAGAGACATTCGCATGGGAACGGAAGAGGAGAGATTTGAAAAGTGAAGCGATAAATCCAATTTGCATCTCGGTAAGTCTTGGTCTTTCTGGATTTTATTAAATTCTCTTTCCAATCAGCTCTTTACCAATTTTGCTTCACTTTCACGACAAAAAAGTTCATGATACCCACTGAAGTTCTAGTCTTCTCGAGTTTATGATTTATTTACACGAATGAGTATATGATCGTGGAAACTACAAATGTGCGGGGATAATCTCTAAATATTACAGAACAACCACTTATGAAAGAAAAAGTTGCAGCAAGATGGGCGAAAATATCTGCTGAAAGGTGATGAGTTAGTAACCGGTGATGGGGAATCGCCTAGAAAGAGAATCATGGTTCTTTGAACTCAATTTTCCTGTTCATTGGTGTGATGAATAAAGTATAACTTTTAGTAGATTATACATTTTCATTTGGTGATTTGTGACTTGTTCACTATTTGCATAGTAAAATAAAGCAAGTTGCTTAATGAATTATTAGGTGTGCTTGACCCTTTTTCTTATTAAGCCCAAAGCACGTGTTTCCCTTCTTCTTAATGGACAGACAAAGTTAATTGTCTTTGATGACATGTACATGTATAACAAAAAATATGATGCAATTATTGGGTGAATCCTCAATATGTTATGTTTCAAAAGCATTTATTTTACTAAGTTGCACAAAATGTTTATTTGCCGATCCTATTAATTTGGTCAACTTCATTCATCGCTAAACGAGAAAAAAGGGATAAGCACACCGACTAATCCATCAAGCAAGTTGCTTTCTCTCACTCTGGAAATGGTAAATGAGTCCAGTATTAACAATATATAATCTACTAGATGTCACACTCTACCCATTACACTAATGAACTTGATAATCGTGTTCAAAGGACCGCAATTCTCCTATCAAGGCGATTCTCAATTATCAACCACTACCTTAGCACCCTTCAACAAATCATTGTTGCCCATGTTGATGTGAATCTTTAGCATAGTAATTGCCATATAAAAGAATTCATCAATCTCACATTCACCAATAAAGCAAACAAAGACATTGAAATCATAAGGTTACTAAGAATATACAGATGCTAAAAAAGCCAACAAAACACTTGTGAGGGATAACACTTATAATGAAAATATGCAAACACTCTTAAGTTGGTCATATTAAGACTGTTTTGGATGGCCAAAAGTAAAGGTCCAATAGTAAAAAAGTCTTGATCTGAAGAATAAGGAGAGCAATTGATGTAACAAGCACTTGTGGACAAATAGTATTTTGTTTTTTCGATTTGTCTAACCTTTGATGTGCATCCCTTGAATATTTTTCCTAGGTCATCATCTTGGTCTTCCTAGACTTCATAGTTTTTTCTTTCCATTAGCTCATTTTCACTTTGTTTCACCATAACACCTTTATTGTCCTTTACAGTAACTGATTCACCTATGGCCATTGGAGAGATCGTTTTGGGTTCCTTTTTGGCTTCGTTCTTACAAGTCCTATTCGACAAGTTGACTTCGTCCGCATTAAGTTGTGCACAACGAGATGGAATCAACACCGCCCTTGAGGAGTGGAAGGATGTGTTGGTAACAATCAATGCAGTGTTGGCTGATGCAGAGAACAAGCAACTTAGTGGTAACCATCAAGTGAAGCTATGGTTGGACAGGGTTAGGGACTTGGCCTATGACATGGAAGACTTGCTTGATGAGTTTGCGATAAAAGCTGCTCAAGTTGAGCTAGAGGCAGAATCCAACACAAACAAAGGTTTGGGGAAATGGAAGTACTCTGTCTTTGGCCGACCACCCTCGTTCATGTCTGAAACCAAGGTACAAGAGATCAATGGCCGATTGGAAGCGATTGTCACTAGAAAGGTTCATCTAAACTTGAGAGAGAATGTTGTGGACAAATCCAACTACACCGGCAAAAGGATAACCACTTCTCTATCGGAGCCTCAGTTTTTTGGTAGGGAGAAGGAAGTAGAACAAATACTCAAACTATTGATCAATGAGGTCGAAAATTCTAATGCCACGTTGAGCATAGTCCCCATAGTTGGGATGGGTGGTATCGGAAAGACTGCCTTGGCTCAACAGCTATATAATGATGCTAGAGTGGATAGATGTTTTGAGATGAGAGCATGGGTTTGTGTTTCAGATATTTTTGATGTTCTCGACATAACAAAGACTATTTTGCAGTCAATCACTAGGTTGCCCTGTGAGGGCAAAGATCTAAATGAGTTTCAAGTTATGTTGAGGGACAATCTTTTCGGAAAGAAGTTTCTTGTGGTTCTAGACGATATATGGAATGAGAAGTACAATAAATGGACTGACCTCTTAAAGCCATTTGTAGTGGGTGCTAGGGGAAGCAAGATTATTATTACGACTCGCAACCTTGCTGTTGTTAAAATAACAAGAGCTCAGCCGTATCTTTTGGAGGAATTGTCCCTTGATGATTGTACAAGCTTATTAGCCTTTCATGCTCTTGAAGCAACAAATTTTAAGAGCCACCCGGAATTTGAAACAATTGGCAAGAAAATAGCTAAAAGATGTAAAGGTTTACCTTTGGCAGCGAAGATGTTTGGCGGTGCCCTACGTAATAAAATGAATCCCGGTGAATGGGAAGATACCTTAAACAACATAATAGGGGATCTTCCAACAGCAGAGAATGATGAGGTTCTCCCTATTTTGACATTAAGCTATGTCCATCTTCCTTCCTATTTGAAGAGATGTTTTTCTTATTGTGCAATATTTCCCAAGGATTATGAAATTGAGAGGGATGAGCTCGTACTCCTATGGATAGCAGAGGGATTTTTAGATGGACAAAAGAAAAATAAAAATAAGTTGAAATTAGGACGGAGTTACTTCAATGAGTTAGTATCTAGATCATTTCTTCAACAATCAAGTGTTGACACATCTAAGTTTTCAATGCATGATCTTTTGAATGATCTAGCAAAGTCCATTGAGGGTGCAATATGCTTTAGCTCTGGGGAGTCTCAGGTGGTAGTTAATGAAGATGATGCATCTCTTGGGAGAGCTCGTTATGCATCATTCGTCTCATCATGGCTTGTTACATCAAAATGCTTAAGAGCATATCATGGATTGAGGGTCTTAAGAAGTTTGATTCTAGTGCGTGTTGGATCTAGTCAGGGCCCAAATTATTTCTCTATTTCCAACAAGGTGTTGCACGACTTGCTAACAAACTTGAAGTATTTGAGGGTGTTTTCATTATGTCATTGTAGCATTGTAGAGGTACCGAATTGTGTTGGTGAATTAAAACATCTTCGATATCTCAATTTCTCGTACACTAACATCGAAAGGTTACCTGAGTCAATTGGCGACTTGTGCAAATTACAAGCTTTGATCTTAAGAGGTTGTCATCGGCTTTCAAAGTTGCCTCACGGTATCACAAAGTTAGTCAGCTTACAATTTCTTGATATTAGAGATACAAGAAAGTCTAAAAGAGATGCCATTGGGTATCAATAATTTGAAGAATCTTACTATCTTGTCCAAGTTTGTGGTAGGAACAGAGAAGGGCCTACAGTTAAAGGAGTTAAAGAACTTGTCGTGTCTTCAAGGAGGATTATTCATATCAAAATTACAAAAGGTGGAAGATGTTAGAGATGCTGTTGATGCTAATTTGTTAGGAAAGCAAGACCTAAGAAAATTATTCTTGCATTGGGATGAAGATTTTGGAATTCTTCGGAATGATAAGCATGAATCACGAGTGCTTAAGTCTTTGCGACCTCCCATTGATATTGAAAATCTCACTATTTTGAACTATGGCGGTGCAATATTCCCGTCATGGTTAGATGGTTCATCATATTCTCAGATAGTGTCTTTGAGCTTGTGGGACTGTCCTTATGTCACATCATTGCCTTCACTTGGACAACTACCTTCATTGAGAGAATTATCTCTTAAAGGTCTAAGTGCAGTAACAATAATAGGCTCTAATTTTTATGGAGGTGATAGACCCTTTTCGTCCTTAATTACTTTGCAGTTCGAAGAGATGTTGGCATGGAAGAATTGGTCTCCTTATGCAGGGGGCCCAAAAGAAGAAGTTTCATTCTCCTGTCTTGAGCATCTTATTGTCCAGAGCTGTCCTTCGTTGGTCGAGACATTGCCTTGTCAACTTGATCGTCTTATAAAGCTTGAAATTCATTCATGCCAACAATTGAATAACTCAACCAGTGAGTTATGTCTTCCATCTCTTGATGAGTTATACCTTGAGGATTGTAGTAAGGAGATCTTAAAGAGCTTGTTCAAGCTAACTTCTTTGACAGTTCTCAAAATTAACAAACTCATAGACCTTGTTTCCTTTGATCATCGGTTTATGAGTTGCTTGGGCAAGCTAAGGAAGCTTCATATAGGACTGTGTGACAAGCTAACATGCTTGTGGCAAGATGGAAATGAAACGCAAAATCTCACTTGCCTCCAGGAGTTAACCATTAAAAGCTGTGCTCGATTCACATCTTTTGTGGCAGGAGACGGAGAGATAGAGCTACCCTGTAATCTTGAAAGGATGGAATTGGTGGATTGCACAAGTTTAGAAAAGCTTCCAAGTAAGATGCATGCACTTAGACATTTGGTGATTGAGAATTGTCCAAAAATCGTGGCTCTAAACATTCCTCAAGGTGACCCCAGCAGAATTAATTCGATTTCTCAACTTGAATATCTTAAGATACATCACTATGATTCTTTGATATCCTTTTCATTTGCCAGGGGTAGACTTGCTCCTCTGAAGGCACTTCATATAGACAATTGTAAGGGAGTAAAGTCGTTGGAAGGGATTGCCATAGAATTGCTTGAAACAATGAGAATTAACGATTGTCAAAATTTGGGAAGCTTACCACAGTGCCTTCACATGCTCTCCCATCTCACTCAATTGCATATTTATAATTGTCCAGCATTGGAGATAGAGGACTTTCCTCCCCTTCCCGTCACCCTCTCGAGTCTTGATCTTAGTTATTGTTTTAAGATAAAGTCTATTGCCAACTGTAACATTGACAAGTGTAACAATCTCACTAAATTGAAAATATGGCGGTGTCCGATATTAGAGATAGAGGACTTCCCATCACCCCCATCACCCCGCGAGTCTTTCACTTAAGGATTGTCCGATGATAAAGTCCCTACCAAATCAGTGGCATCTTCTTACATCCCTCCAGGAGATGATAATTCATTATTGTGAAAATATCACACGCTTCCCCAAAGGAGGTCTGCCTCCCTATTTGCTAACACTTGGTATTTGGGGGCTCGTGAATCTGAAGCAGCCAATGAGAGAGTGGGGCTTGCACCTGCTCACATCTCTCTCGAGTCTTTTTATTGATTTTAACATGGGACGGGAGGGAGAGAAGGAGTGGTTTCCTTCAGAGGATGAGGATGCCTGGAGTCTTTTTCCTTCCTCTCTAACCTATCTTGGGATACGGTATTTGAGAAATGCGAAAAGACTATCAGGTGGTCTCCGCAACCATCTCTCCTCTCTCCAAATGTTATGGATTGGAGATTGCCCGAAGTTGAGGTACTTGCCAGAGGATGGCTTCCCTCATTCCCTCCAACTATTGGGCATATCTAGATGCGAGATTCTGAAAGAGCGATGCGCAAAACTCACTGGCGACTATTGGCCCCTCATCGAAGAGATCCCTGATATCTACATTGATGAGCCGATTCGATGAATTGATTCGTGCATCTACACTACAGTCAATTTTCTTAGGGTTTGGGTAAGTTATTTTTGGTTTTGAAGGCATCATTTTCCATTCTACTTTCTCAATTCGATGCTCAATATGAACTGATGTTTGGGTCGGGGATCTTGTTGGGTTGGATTGCCTCTATTTTGTTGGACAATCAATTGTAGGATGAAAGGCTTGCAGTGCTGCCTCTTGCTATGTTGACGACATATCCTCATTTAAGCTTAATGCCCAAACCAATTGTGAATGAAATCGCACCATCACGAAGAATCGTAGTATTCCACAATCATAGTCCTCTGCATTTTCAACGTCTATTGCCTGTTCTCTTCCCAACATCTTTTTTCTTGGGCCCTTAAGCTCATTTACTTTGGTTGTTTTACAGATACCATTGTGATCTTGCATTGGCAGAATCTCTTGGAAGGATCACGTGTGAATGCTGCTAAGGTAGGGCTAATGCTATTGGTGTCATTGTCTCGCTTCATTTTTTTTTTTTTTTGCAATTTATCAATAAAGGAAGAAGCAATTAAATATATTTGTTACACTGCTATGCTCTGAATTTTCCTTCTGGTGAATATGATCTAAATAAGAACAAATATTTTTCAAAATCTAAAAGGATGATTAGTTTTGTGGAAGCTGTGATGTGATTGTGAAGAAAATGGATGCAGTTTTTTTCTATTTATGGTTTTCTTTAGAATTGGGAACCTTCTTCTTCTTCTTCTTCTTCTTCTTCTTCTTCTTTTTATGATGATTCTTCGTAGTATTAAGTAGTTAATTTGGGATAAAATTCTGAGGCAACTCATGGCTCCAAGCTTTTGCGTGACAGCATTGATATTCCATAAATCGCTTTCTGGTTGGGTCTTGAACTCCAGTGTTTTAGGAATTGTTGCTCACAGCTTGCTAGAAATTTTTAGTAAATATACTTATGCCTGTTTGGTTGAGATTGTAATGATAGGCTGCTTGCCTCTCAGTTTGCATCGTCAGCGGTGACCTCTAGGTTGGCATTTCCGTTTGCTCGACCGTGAAATATGATTTCATCATACGTTATGCCATTTTATCTTAAAATACCTTCTCATGTGGCATTCTTCCCATAAGGAGTTCCAGAACAAAATGTTCAAGCTGACATGGGCTCCTTTGGAGTAACTGGAAATCTTGCGATTCAACCAATTTGTATCTTGCCTGGTATATCTCCTCTCTTTGTGCTAGTGTTGCATGTATAAATTTTTTGTTGAAGCAATGTTCTCATGACATTGTGAAGCTTAAGTTTTTGACATCGAGCATACAGTATCATTTGCAATAGCTTAAGAATTGAGTTGGGATTGTTGCGATTAGGCGAGCTATCGAACAAAATATAGACGGAAGAAGAAAAATAAATCGGACACTGGATTTACGTGGTTCAGTCGTAAAGACCTACGTCCACAGGGAGAGCAGCAGCGAATTTCACTATAGATCAAGCAATACAATGAGATTATACACTCAAGTCACTCAAACACTCTCTTGGTGTTTCCCAAACCCCAATTTAATCCAAACCCAAGCCACGGCACTAAAATTATCACACAAGCTCAAAACAAACGCTGAAAAAGAACTCCTTTTCTTGATCGCGCTTCAGCTTGAAGATATGCGGCTCCTCCTTTTCTCTCGTACAGGTGCAACAGCAACACCCAAGAAAAAGGACCTCTTTCGCGGCTTTTGCAAGCGGTACGGATGTGCGAAAAAACTCCTCTAATGTGCGGCTCCTCTACGTAGGGTTCTCTACGTAGGTCTTCGAGCAGCCTCCGCATAGAAAGAAAACCTATATATATAAGTATGCCTAAGGTCAAAGTTTGACCTTAGGCCCCACCAATTTCAATCTTCACGGAGGAACTTCACGCCAAAAGGGAAACCTATTTTATTATAATACATGTGCCCAGATTTCCTTTTCCAAAGGAATTAGAAACTGCAGGGGTTCCTTCTTCTTTATTTTATTCTTTTGTAATTCCTTCGCGAGTCCACCAAATTTCGCATTTTAGTAAACGCTCAAACTCAAGTCATATTTAACAATCTCCACCTTGGCTTGACGTTTGAGCCAAATAACAATCGCTTCGTAAAAATTCAAATTCTGCTGCTACTTTCCCATAACCCCCGATGGGCTCAACTGCCACAGATATCATCCAAGTCCAAGCATCGCTTGAACTTCGCCATAATTGAGGACCTCATCAGAATACCAACTCCACATGCACCTTTAACTGATCCGTAAGGATTTTCTGACGCAACCTCTTCAATCGCAAATAAAGAAAAACCATTATTGCATCCATATCTATTAGGAGATCAAACACGTACCTTGTTAATTTCAGCAGTTACAGCAACTGTTAGTTCTATAAGCTCCACCTCGCTATAAACACCATTTGTGTCGATTACTTTGCTAATGCTCGTACTCACTACCTCAAGAGTCTCTGGTCACAACTCCACATCAAGCTGAACACCATCTAGATCCATATTAACACTGCCACAAACACTCCTAAGAAGTATTAGAGACTCATCAAGGGTAACTTCTCTGCTGTTAACAGGTGAATTTATATTCGAGCACCACAACTGATCGTCTCGCTCACCTTGTGCATAGCCATGGAATATTCACCTTGCCCTCCAATCGAGCTTACCATCACTCACTCGAAAATAACACGGACAACCAAACATTCTAGGAATAGAATAATCAGCAACGTTACCTGACCACACTTCTTCAAGAGTCCGTCATTCAATAGCAATTGATGGGGATCTTTTCACCAGGTTGCTTACCGTACTTAGCACATCAACTAGGAACCTCCTAGCCATACTAGCACTAGAGATAATTTTTCGGGCCATCTCTAGTAATGTTCTGGTCATCAATTCTGCAAATTGTTGTGATTTACTGGCACTAGTGCGGTGTTTCACTATGCCCTCTTTCATGCAAAATTTATTTGCTAGCTCTGAGCAGAACTCAATGCTATTGCCAGTCCGCACATGCTTGATCGACTTACCAGTCTCCATCTCGATCAAAGCTCTTGACTGTGAGATCCTGACACCAGAATCAAACTTGTGCATTGGCACAAACCTCTAGGTCTTCTTCGAGCAGTCAAAAGACTCTCGAATAGATGCATCCGACGTCTCCGGGGCAAAACTTATCATTGTCTCACCTTGAAGTTTATACAGGCCATCATGGTTGATTCCTTTCATTATCACCACGGCACTTCGTACAACCTTCATAACTCTACCTTTTGAAGAATACCTGCAACCAGCTGAATCTAGGGCACCCAAGGAAATTAAGTTCTTTTTCAATTCTGGAACATGCCTCACTCCAGTCAATGTCCTCACCATACCATCATGCATTCTAATTTTAACATCACCAACACCCACAACATCGCACTCAGCATTGTTCCCTAACTGGACTTTACCACTACCCGTGCACTGATAAGTGATAAACAAGACATAATTGGCATTATCTGCTTAGCTGCAACATTATCTGCAGAATCAACCATAATTCCCTTACCCTTTTCATTCTTCAACTTAAGGCAATCCCTTCTAAGATGCTCCCTTTTGCCACAGCTCCAACATACAACATTAGCAGTCCTAGATTGACTACGTCTGTTTATATTAGTATTACCATTACTCACGTGTGTTACAGATCTTCCTCTATTTTTACCTACTAAAGCAGTAGATACAGATTCGCCAGATTCTCTTCTATGAATATCCTCGCTCAGAATTAAATCTCGAACCCCATCAAACGTCAAACTTGTTGACCCAGAGGAATTACTAACAGCAGTAACGGTAGTATTCCAACTATCAAGCAATGAAGATAATAGAATCAAAGCACGTACCTCATCTTCAAAATCAATCTCAACTGAACTCAATTGACTAACAATCACATTGAATTCATTGATATGATCTACAACTGACGCACCTTCTTTCATCTTCAAGTTAAACAGACGTCACATCAAACAGACCTTGTTGATCACAGAGGGCTTCTCGTACATATCCGATAGGGCTTGCATCAAATCAACAGTGGTCTTCTCCTTCAGGATGTTAAACGCGACGTTACGAGCCAACGTCAGTCGAATAACACCCATAGCTCGTCTATCCAGCAAATCTCAATCAGCTTGCTTCATCGTCTTTGGTTTCTCCCTAAATAAAGGCAAGTGCAGATTCATCTGGTAAAGATAATCTTCAATCTACATCTTCCAGAAACTAAAATCCTTCCCATCAAATTTGTTGATTCTCACTTTTACTTCTTCGGTTGCCATCGATTCACTTCAACTCAGCCAAACCTAGCTCTGATACCACTTGTTGCAATTGGGCGAGCGATCGAACAAAATATAGATGGAAGAAGAAAAATAAATCGGACACCGGATTTAAGTGGTTCAGTCGTAAATACCTACGTCCACAGGGAGAGCAGCAGCGAACTTCACTATAGATCAAGCAATACAAGGAGATTACACACTCAAATCACTCAAACACTCTCTCGGTGTTTCCCAAACCACAGTTTAATCCAAACCCAAGTCACGGCACAAAATTATCAAACAAGCTCAAAACAAACGCTGAAAAAGAACTCTTTTTCTTGATCACGCTTCAGCTTGAAGACATGCGGCTCCTCCTTTTCTCTCGTACGGGTGCAGCAGCAACACCCCGGAAAAAGGACCTCTTTCGCGGCTTTTGCAAGCGATGCGGATGTGCCAAAAAACTCCTCTAATATGCGGCTCCTCTCTACGTAGGGTTCTTTACGTAGGTCTTCGTGCAGCAGCCGCAGAGAAAGAAAACCTGTATATATATAAGTATGCCCAAGGTCAAAGTTTGACCTTGGGCCCCACCAATTTCAATCTTCACGGAGGAACTTCACGCCAAAAGGGAAACCTATTTTATTATAATACATGTGCCCAGATTTCCTTTTTCAAAGGAATTCGAAACTGTAGGGGTTCCTTCTTCTTTATTTTATTCTTTTGTAATTCCTTCGCGAGTCCACCAAATTTCGCATTTTAGCAAATGTTCAAACTCGAGTCATATTTAACGGGGATTGCAGTCCTGATATAATTTATGATTCTTTGCACATTTTGTTCCAGCAATAGGTTCATTTGTTGTGCTCTGGAAGTTTGATACTCTATCGCCGCCAAAGTCAGTTTTCTCATGCACACTAAAATGATTTAATCATTTGCAAAAGAATATTTTAGCACAATAAATTATTTTGTAAGACAATCTATTGTGTGAGAAAGCTATATAAATATATATTTTCCCCATTTTCACTATTTGGCACTATTTTGGAGAATTAATTATGAGAATATTATCATGGTCAACAAAAGCCATTCTTTAAAAGTAGGTGAGCTCTACCACTGAAAGTCAAAGACTAACATTTGAGCAGGATTTCTTGTTGGGTTGGATTGGCTCCGTTTCGTTGGACAATAAATTGTAGGTTGAAATTCACTCAGTGTTGCCTCTTGCTATATCGATGGCATATCTTCAACTTTGCTTGATGCTTAAACAAACTATGAATAAAGATGCACTCTCACGAAGAATTATAGTGTTTCACAATCATATGTCTTTGCATTTTCAGCATTTCTTGTATGTTCTCTTCCCACCATCTTTTTCTTGTGTCCTAGCTCATTCATTGTTTTTTTTTAAATGGTGTTCTTTAGAATCGAGAACCTTTTTTTTTTTTTTTTTATTGATGATGATCCTTTGTAGTATTAAGCAATCCATTTGGGACACAATTCTGGGGCAGCTCATTGCTCCAAGCTTTTAATACAACTCCATCATATGACAGCATTGATATTCCATAGATCACCATTCTGTTTGTGTTTACAACTTGCTAGAAATTTTTAGCCTATATACTCATGCTTATTTGGTTGAGATTGTAACGATATGCTACCTGCCTTTGTGTTTGCATTATCAGCAGTGACCTCTAGGGCAAATCTATTCAGGTCTTTAAAGTATTGGTTGTTTGCATTTACTCCACTGCAGAATATGATTTTGTTATACATGATGTCGTTTTATCTGCAAATACCTTCTTATGTGGCATTCTTCTTGCAGGGATTTTCGATCAAAAAGCTTCGAGCTCACTTGTGTTCCTTTGGTGTAATTGGAAATCTTGCACTTCAACTAATGTATACCTTTTATGATACATTGCCTCCCTCTCTGCTATCGTTGCATATGTAAAAAAAATTTGAAGCAATTGTTGCATGACATTGTGAAGCCCGAATAGAGGTTAGACAATTTGCAATCTCAAGTGTAGTTCACTATGTACTATTCTAAGGCTTTCTAGATGCTCTTGCACATGTAACATGGTGCTTTGACCATATAAATAGGTGCTCAGAAAGGCAGAGTTGCATTTGCCAAGATAACTTTGAAAAAGCCTCACATAGCTTTGCTTGATGAGCCATCTAATCATCTGGTAAGTATGCTCTTTTTGTCCACCTTATGACTTCAAATACTTTTCAGTTAGCCTGTTGTTGTTCTTGCACTAATTGAACTTATCGGAATATGATGTTACATTGAAATAACAGGAGAATCAATCAGTGATAACAGCTATAGAGAGCCTCTGTTCTGTCATCAAATATCTAACTTATAGTGGAACAGAAACCAATCTAACCATTTCAACTTGGAAAATATTTGGAATAGAATAGTTAGCCCGATCAGTTTTTTCGTATTAGAATAATTTGTAATACCAAAGAGTTCTGAAATCATGTGCCTGTAGGTAGTATTGGGCTCTGTTTATAAATGTGGTCTTCAAGCTCGCTTTAATGAGTAGTGACTACTGAAGAATTATCTTTGTAAATTGTTAGTTTCTTGTCCACGAATGAGTGAGTGCGACTCTACTGTTTTGCCTATCCACAACTGGAGGATTTGGATGTGGCTGAGGTGCTCATTCAAGGTTTGGTCTTGTTCTAAGGAGCAATTGAGATGGTGAGATTGATTTTTTTTTTTTTGTCAAAATACTTCAATTTGACCAACCATGGATCATTTTCACAGCTAATAGCCCTCCTCTCGACCTTGATTTGCAGCTTAGTCACGATAAGCATCTAATAGTTGGAAGCTCAGATGAGGTCTGGGTGATTCCACAAGGCAAGGTGGCACCTATCCATGGGAATTTTCAGGACTATAGGATGGTACTCCAGTTTTTGTTATATCAGGTGAATCTAGTTATTACCATCAACTGAGAGTGGTTCATTGGGTTCCCATTACCTTACAAAACTGAAAATGAGGCTTAGCTACATAGAGAAAGCCGAAAAAGATGAACAGAGGATTGTCACGCCCGATCCTCGTGCACTTACATATCCCTTACCTTGGTCGAATTTAAATGCGATATCTCAGGACTATGTATCGCCGACCCTTTTATTTTAATATGCACATGTGGAAGCAATTATAAATCCCCAAACGATAAAACAATGGGACAGAAAAGTAGGATTCTAAAATTTCACTTTAAAAGCATCCACACTTATATCCATTGCCAAACATAGTGCAAATATATACAAGTTGAATTGTTAAGCCAAGTTTAAACCATAGGTTTCTAAAACGGAGTCTGCAAAATGGAATTGACTTCTAACAAAAGATAATTGCCATATGACTAGCTAGTCCAATAGGGTAGTCAATTCTTCAGGCTTCCCTTTCCACACCTCGAGCCTCCAGTCTTTCACCAACGCTATCTAAGGACCTGAAAATGGTTATTCAATAACCAGTGAGACAACGTCTCAGTAAGTTCTATTCCCTAAAATCCGATTAGTAAACCAATACACTACGGGCTGCCTAAGCACACACGGGTGAGAAGGCTTACGTTGGCCTCAGATTCCATCTGCAAATCAGGACAGTTTAAACAGGCACCCAATCAAATGCTACCGATCAAAGCATCAGTCAATCGACCTAGTCGATTTACATGTCAAACAGACCATCACTTGGTCATTTCAATCAATACTGTCCATTCTTCAAAATAACCTATCGGGTTACCGAGCCAGTATTTTATACGATTCATTCTTCGAAATGACATTATAAGTCATCAAGTATATTCATCATAACGTTCATTCTACAAAATAACCCATCGAGTTATCGAGCCGTTATGACATGTCGTCCATCTACGAAATGACCTATAGGGTCACCGAGCCGGTATGGGATACCGTCTGTCTACAAAATGACCTATAGGGTCACCAAGTCAGTATTTCACATGATACTCGAACGTACAATCAATTTGCCCATTTTTATTCTTTTTCTCGACAAGAGTACACGTGCGTGGGCACGCGGTCGGCCTTAACCAAAATATTAAGATTTTCTTTCCACAAATCCCACTCTTATCAATATTCCACCAAAATATTTTTAGTGCTGTCAACTAACACCCGGTTATTTTCCAATTAATTATTCAATTTAATTAATTCAGGAAAATAAGCATATAATCACAATTAATTCATTTCAGCACAAAATAAATCTCAATTAAATAAACGGACTGCACCACGACAATCAGCATAAAATTCCAGTTGTTGGCTATTCCTGCCTAATTTTCGAAAAAATAAATAAATAAATAAATAAATTTCTAAAATTAATAAATAAATACGATAAATCCAATTTATGCCCGAAATGCCTGATTGGAAGCCGATATGAGCCCGGAAAATTACCAAGACTTGTTCAATAAATAATAAGACTTGTCTACTTGCTAAGTACACTAACTATTTGCCTAACATGCATAGATAGATCCCTAATTTAATTATTCTACTATAATCTAACCACCTAATTGCACTTAATTAAATATAATCAACCCTTAAGCATAATTAGCAAACTAAGAAAGCATTAGTGAGTAAAACTCACTTGCGCAAAGTGAAGACTGAGACACTGCGACGATGACCCGACGGCGGCCGAATTCCAAAATTTCAATGGCGTCGATGGACCCTCGGGCCAGGCCCAAAGACCTTGCCTCGCAAGCTTGGGCTTCAAAAGAACTTGCTAGACTTCACTGGATTATGGGCTGAATCAAGTGGGCTGAAATGCAACTTCAATGGATTGAGGATGGGCTGAACTTGCTGATTTGGGCTTCAAGTTGTGGGCTAGGCTTCAATTGAATATGGGCTGTTGTTGGAATTTCGTTTGAGATGGGCCCACAACGCTGGGCTTCGTGGACTTCGCACGGCCAGATGAAGGCCGCGGGCTGGGCTTGACTTCGTGCCTCTCGAACGAAGACATGAAGAAGACGATGCTGAAGACGTGCGAGACGGTGGGAGCGTGGAGCTGCTTCATGGAGCCAGACCGAAGATGGGGGCAGTCAACAAGCCAAGTCTGCTACTGGATGGTTGATCGGGGATTAGGGGAAACGGACGAGGGAAGTAACTTAGCTGGCAGCGACAAAATGAAGTGGAGCTGCAGGTTCGTGGAGAGGAATTCGTGGGATGAGGCGTGAGTGGCCGACAGAGTCAACAAGTGGCCTCTGGTTGACTCGGTGCTGGCGTGGAGCTGGCGGACGCGCGTGAAGATGGAAGTTGATGGTGGAGACGGCCGCGTGGAGATGGAGCAGCTTCGTGGGACGTGGACTGAGCAGAGAGACGAGCAGGTGGGCGCGGGGTTTCGATTGTTGAAGGCCGACTGAAGGAGTTGAGCTTCTTCTCTTTTGTTGGTGTTGGCATCGCACGAAGTAAGAGAGAGAGAGATAGCGGTCCGGTTGAGGTGAGGGAAAGAGAGATGGATAGAGATGAGAATTGAGGGGCTTCACCAAGCCCACTTTTTCCACAAAAAATATCTTTCAAACCTTGCCCAAGAAGTTTTACTTGGCTGCAATTTGGCCACATAAACACACCACACAACTCCTCAAATGGTCCAATTTTGCTAGGCTTAAGGGAGGTTACAAATTTGAGAGAGATGGCTTCAATTGGACTTAAATTCTCTCTTGAATTAATCCCAAATGACCTCAATAAATTCAATTGATCACCCATTGATCATCTCTACATTTTTCCTCACTCAAGAATCCATCACGCATCTCAATTTTGCCATCAAAAACCATCTTCAGCATTTTCCGCACAAAAACAACCCGGCGACAACTTTCTTCCAAAAAGTGTCGGGCGTTAAAAAAATCTTTTAAGACTGATTCGATACTCCTAGAATTTATTGTGACATGAAAAAAAACTTCAATTTCCGAAATCGGACTTGAATTCACGGTTAACTTCCACTTGGTGCGTTTTTAGCGTGACCTAGAATACGGGGTAACTTTCAGAAATTTTTAAGGGCAAATGACCCGTGGTCGATTTTCTTCGAGCCACAATGAACCCACTCGACTCATTGACGATTCTCGGTTATCGTGAAAATCTCGAGGACACAAATATGGACACAAGGTACCAAAACAATAAGAAAATCAATCTAGTGCCGGTCGACGAGAATTTTCCAATTTAGTGGTGTCACCCACGATTAGCCACACATCTCTATCGATCCAATCTATCTCTGATTTCAAATCGATTTTTAACTATGCCGTAATGGCCTCTAAAGATAGACACGGTCGAGAAGCCGATTCCTGATCGAGTTTTCAAGTCTATTGCTTTAAAATTCTTTAATAATTTTCCCAAATAGTTTAGTTATCTTAAGAATGATCAGTTCTGAGAATAGCCCTATAGATGTGTCAATGAAATGCCCGATTAATTCAATAGAAAACAGATCTGAAAATTCGGGATGTCACAAAATTGCTGCTGATGTACAAGATAGACTCACTGTTACCCTGGCCCTCGTTTGTGATACATACTTGATAAGGACTCATGGAAGGATGAATCAAAGTTTTGACATTAAGTGTGCAGTATCATTTGCAATAGCTTAAGAACTGAGTTGGGATTGTATTCTGGGTATAATTTATGCTTTCTTGCACACTTTGTTCTAGTAATAGGTTCATTTGTTGTGCCCCTAGAAGTTTGATACTCTGTCAGCCATGGAAGTCAGCTTTCCCATACATAGTAAAATGATTTAATCATTTGCAAAAGAATCCTTTTAGAGTAGTAAATTATTTTGTAGGACAATCTATTTTTATATGAATATATTTTCCCTATTTTCATTCTTTGCACCGTTCAGGAGAATTAATTATGAAAATATTATCACGGTCTACAAAACTTTATATTCAACTCTAAGTACAGAATTGCATTGACTAATTATAATGTAGGCCCTGCGTAGCCAAAAAATACTATAATAAAATTCCATATAAATACCTGGATTTGTCAGATAATATACTTCTAACATGTTCTGGTCATATCATTGAAAATGAGAAGCTTTCTTTCTCCCAACTGCTACGGTGCAGATGGACAAACGGAACTGATAGCAGAGGTTTGAGTAAGCGAATGACAGCTAAATTCTGAATGAGCCTGCTGGTGAAAACATGTTAGTAAACCGGTTGCCTGGTCAAAGATTGAATTTCATTTTCCTTTTATTCATATACCCACTCCACTCCCATCTCTTGACAACATTTTTAGCGGTCCTACATATTATATTTCCTGTGCAGGACGGGGAATGGGAGGGAGGATCAATAGCCGTGGCTACCCTATGGATGTTTCTTTGAGGACTTGCGTCTGCTATGAGATATTCTGATTCCGAGAAGATCGTCACTTAGCACCGCTCATGATTAACTCCTTGAAGTGGGCAAGCCCCACCACATTTACCCCCATCGAGGTGCTGAAGGTCCAGAACCATTCACACGTGACGAGATACATGCACTACCATTGCAAATGGTTTCAATCTCGGGAGCTCACATGTTGAAGATATACCTTGAATTCAGGCAAATGAAGGGAATTTGATCCAAAAAGGAAATGTGCTACTATGGCTTCCATGATAACAATATTGAGGAATACTGTTACATGAGTTATATTATTGGACACTTCTGTTACATTATAAAGTTATTGCCTGCTATATGAGGTTTTTGCCACGACAATTATTCCCATCCCATGTTGAGGAGCGAAACTGTTTTCTACTTCTTCATCGTCAGACCCTGCTTGAGACACTGTCTCACGAACTACTTTTAGCATAGACTTTTGATCTGGAGCTGCTGCGAGTTGAGCTTGATGTTGACATTTGTGGAGGAAAAATTGAGGTTGTCCTGGTAGACTGTGGCTTTGACCGAGTAGGATCTGCAGCGAACCATAACCGCTTCTTCATTTGCGAATTGAGGGGTAAATTTTGCCCACCATTTAATTTTTTAGTTGTCTTTCGGGAATAGGACCCTCACGGTCTACTAGACAAGATCTAACATGCGAACTATTATTTTCAGGTCTGAAAATATCTGACATGTGAAGATGAAGAGGTTCTTGAAGAGGCTTAATTGTTAGAGAAAATCATTTCTCCGTGTATGGAGCTTGATTCTCTTAATTGTTACAGAAGATCTTTTCTCCGTGTATGGAGCTTGATTCTTCTTTTTGAGAGACTTACATTTTTGGCTCGGTTTTTCATTAGGATCCTTGACATTGGTTATGAGTAATTTCGATAGAGTTTGTATAAACGAGAATGAACTCTTAAAAAAGTTTTGGTTATAAGATGATGATTTGTAATATAATGAATATCCGGAGGGATGTCACCCTGCATTATTTTATGATTGATCTTTGAAAAGGTCTTCTTCTAGTATTCTGTTTGTTTTGAGAGAAACATTTTAATAGGAAAAATGTTTGTTTTCATTTTTCGCTATTTAGTATGATAAAAAAAAAAAAAGCCGGTCAAAGGAACTTACTTTAGTCAATCGGAAAATCAAATAATTTTTTTTACTTTAAAAAGTTGAGTACGAAAATAGTATGGAGGAATATCTACACGGGAAAAGAGGTGTGACGGTGTCGTTCTGCTGCAGTCCTTCATCCACCACATATTTCAGAAAATGCAAAACCAATAAACTAGCACTAGCAATCGTTTTTATGATATATTCAGAAAGTTTGGCACGAGATTGTAGTGGTGTTTTCTTGATTTACATTGTCGGGATCACCACTCAAATGATTTTCATTTTAGTTATTACACAGATTTTCTTTTGATTGATTAGTTTGACACCATTTTTTTTTTTTTTGGGTCGAAAGTTTGACGCCATATTGATTTGAGCTCCTTTGGTGTAACTAGAAATTTTGTGGTTCAACCAATGCATACCCTATTTGGCATATCTCCTCCCTTTCTATTACCGTTACATATAATTTTGTTTGTCTGATCACTCTCATAGCTCTTTATTATGTATGAAAGATAATTTTAATTAATTGTTCCTTTTCGGATTTTTTAAATTTTCTTATGTTCATCTCGTACCTACGTCATTATTCCAATTGTGTTGGTTGATAATGATGGCAATTAGCAAAAGCCAGGGAATTAAAGAAAAATCTGGGGCTTTTACTTTGTTTTTCAATACATATATATATTTGTGACTGAATAATTTTGGAGTTGGTTATTAATTGAAGCAAGAAATTCTCAACTAGCACCAAGATGCAACAAAAAAAAAAAAAATGCCAACTTCCTCACATTTTGTATGATAGGATAAAGATTCTCTTATTTGGAAAAGAAAAAAAAAGAGGGGAAAGTATAGATTGTCCATTGAAAATTAGTCTTTTCAATTGATTGACTCCTTGAAATTTATTTTATGTCTATACTTTGGCAATAGGCATGATTTTACCCAAACTCCTTTGGAATGGTGTCTTTATAGATTTAGAATGTTGTATGATACGATATGTGGATCGCAAGCCCGATAGAATTAGAAAGTAATAGCACAAAAACAATGTGCAGCCAATCAGGAAATTCTCAACGAGTAATATCACGCTGAATCACGAGTTTAAGCTGAGCCCAAAAGGCCCATCAGCCCAAAGCCCGCGAAAATGAACCAAGCCCAGCCACATCTTCGGTTTATCCTCTCTCTCTCTCTCTTCCGTTTTCCCGCCCGAAGCTCCATCTCCGCGGTTCGAGTTTCACCGGAGGTTATTCATGGCCGATTCTAGTATTCTGCCATCTCCGCCACCTCGCATCGGCTTCTCCGGCCTTCGGATGTAACTCTTCCAGCTCCTTCCACGGCGAAAAGCTTTCTGAGTCGTGCCGAAAGCTCTGCAGTTCCGGTCTCGATTCATCTTAAATTCACTGCATTCACTTGAAGCTTCTCCATCTCACTTAAACGACAGCCAATCGTAGCCAAGCACCTTTCTCGCTGGACGACTTCATTATCTTTCGTTTTTGTCACTGCCTCCTCCTTCGGTTTCCATACAGGGGAGAACAGCCGTGACCGAAACTCTACTGAACTCGGATTCTTCACTTCGAGCTCTTCATCATCATTCGTTTACTGCAACAATTTTGAAGGTGAGTTCTCTCTCATTCTCTGGATTTCATTTTTCAATTCAGTTGATAGCATTCATTCTCAGTCTTTCTCTGAATTTCCAGAGACCTCTTCATCGAAATTTCTTCTCTATTGCCCTCTCGACACTGTTAGCCACCACCAACCACCACCGGTCGTCACCGTTCCCATTTCCACGGCCAACAGCAGAAGCTCTGTGCGCCCCTGTTCTCGGTCACCATTGCTGAAGTGCTCGGACTGCGGTCACCACCATCTCTCACGATGGTTCCTCTTCATGAAGCTGCTTCTATAATCACCTTATTGAGGTCCGATCGTTAATCATCACAGGTAATCATCCTTTATTCAATCGAATCACATATGCTCTGTTTCCAGTTGCTCTACGTACAAACCACTGCATGGGTAAAATCTACTAATTGCTTTTGATGATCTTGTTTACATAACTGAACTGTATTGATATGCATATTTGAAGTTGAGGTGTTTTTCTGTATTTTCATATCTGAGCCGAGACATTCTTAAGTATATTTGTCGACTTACTTTCGACGATTTCTTCAATGCATGTACGACCGTCAGTCTCAACACGTTGTGCTGATGGAACCAAGCTTATACTCGACTGGTAATGTTTAGCACTCCACTTGCTAGTAGCTCCAACATTTATAAATAAGCTGAAGGAAGTTAGTCCGTTGGGCTTCTAAGATGGAGCTTCTTGGGATAAAATAAGAATTGGCCCAATTGGGTCTCTTGGGCCTAAACCCAATTTTATTTCATGGTGGCGGCCTGTAAAGTCTTAGACGCGGGATGAGGGGAAAATAGTGAATGAACCCTGAGCATTTGAGCTCGGCTCAAATCGACCATCGAATGGTGTGGGCTCCTTGTGAAAGCTAACTTTTCAAAGTGCAGCGGAAAAATTATGAACCTAAAATTCATTATTTACAACGCAAATTTCCCTATAGATAGAGTTAGGTTAAAATTGGGTAATTAAATGTGAGATGATTAGTCTAGGTAGGAGCGCCAGCTGCGACGGTGTTGGAATAAGTTGTCCTAGCGGTGGTGTTGATGACCACAGCGTGGCAATGGCCGTGGGATTGGTGGCGCTCTCTTAGTCGCCTCATTCCTAATTTTTTTTAAAGTTTTTGCTGTTCGTCTTCTTCGTTTCTCTTTATGTCATTTTTATTTTATCAAATTTTAACTTGTAAACATAAATGGAAACCTAGACATAATTTTAATAGACACGCGCAATAGAGAGTAATGAATGAAAAACCCCAACATGATTAAACATGAAAAGAGTTGAATGAAAATAATATTGTTAATTATATATAATACGTGAAAATTCTGCTAGTATTGGAAAAAGAGTCACATAGAAATGGTGGAGGAGGGATGCGAAAGTAAAGCAGCAAAGCCAATTTGCATCATGCAATCTCTTGATCTTTGTGGAATTGATTAAAATTTATTTTCCATTGGTAGTTTTTCTTTAAGTGCTTCACTTTTGCTTCACATGTTAGGCATAGAAATTTCCAGACAAGATAGCACAGGATATTTAATAAAGTCTTTGGGGGATATTCCCCGAATATTACAAAACAAACAGTTGTGCACAAAAAAAGTATTTTATTTTGTTTACTATAACCTCTAATAGGCATTTTTGAAAGTCTTGGTCTTTATTTAATCTATGATAGTTTGGTGTGGCAAGTATATTATATGTGTGTGTTGTGTAGTGTAATTTTCTATACATTATATTAATTGGTGATTTTTGACTCATTCGGTATTGCAAAGCAAGTTATTCAATGGACTAGTTGGTGGGGGAAAATTATTCAAAATTCCTAACTTTATTGCACTTTTTACCAATTCAATCATAAATATTTTAATTAAGTCATTTTTTTTTGTCAAAATTGTGTCAATCAAATCCTTAACCTTTTAACCACTGGGAGTTTGCCCTAGTGGCCATCCTTCCAACTTGGAAGGGGAGGTTGGGGGTTCAAATCCCCACATTTTTAAGGGGGATTAGGGGTGGGGACGATTTCATTTCAGGAGTGAGTTTCGACTCCCATGCGCTACACGGAGGCAGGAGAAAAGTCTGAAAGTGAGTGTTAGAGTAGGATTAGAGTAGGACCGACCAAAAAAGAAAAATTCCTTAACCTTTTCATATTTTGTTAATTAAATCCATTTGTCTAATTTTATTCGAAAATCACTAATATTGACACTAGCTGTCCAATGTAGCAGGATAACTAGCATTGATGTGGACAATTTTAATATTATTTTATATATTTTTGGGAATATTCTAAATATGATGACTTGTTGATGTATAACAAAAACTAAGCTGCCATTGCTTGGCGTATCTTTCAAAATGTTTATCTGAAGATTCAGTCAATGCAAGCAAAAGCACAAAGATGCTCATTTGCCAATCCCAATTATGATGGTTAGCTTCATTCATCGCTAAAATATTTGCTAATCTTTTGGCAAGAACTTTACGTTCGTCCACATTAAAGGACTAATCGAGCACCTTCACTTATCCAAAATATACTCAAGGTAATTGTTTTTGTTGGAAGATACACATTACCTTCTAGATACTATTAGGATCAATTAATATCAGATTGATTCATAGATTATTTAGTTGCCTTTTCTTGTACATGACTTGTACTATAATATCACTCTTGTACATTGAGATGAATATACAGAAATATAGAAAATTTTCCCAATGTTCTCCTCTCTTTTTCCTTGCCTTCGTCCTCTTTCATGGTATCAGAGCACGGTTGTGCTTCTGTATTTCGTTTCCATGCTCTCTCTCTCTCTCTCTCTCTCTCTCTCACTTGAAAGGATCTTACCACCACCATGGCCGATGAGCAGATTCCTACAAAAACACCTACCTCGAAGGTGTAGGACCTCATGCAGAATACAGCCGGTGGAGTCCAAAGTTAGCCCATTATGGGGCCATTAATCCAGTGGTAGCCCACTTCGAGCTTTCCATACTAGTGGGTGTCGATGCCGATGTATTATGGGCCCAACTCGAGTTTTTCTTTTCCAGGAGCCCAGATGCGGAGAGATGATGGCCCCCCAGCCACAAATGGGGCGGGTGCAACAGAAGGATCCGGGTCATCTTATGCGGGTATAGACCCCAATGGGGCAGGCGAATCAAATACAAGAGTGTTGGGCGGGTCACATCCGGGCCAAAATTGGAATCCTTACATGGGAGTTCCACCTAGTTTCCTATCGTTCCCCTTCACGGCCACCATGGGTCGCCCGAACTCGGCAACGTGCTGTACATCTCCACCGCCGATGGATCGAAGCTGCGGCTCATTAGCCACCTTCTCACGAGACTAGAAAATTACTCGAACTGGGCGCGGGATTTTCGGCAAGCCCTTGTCACAAAGGACAAGGACGGCTTCATCGACAAAAGCATCCCCATTCCAACCGACGAAAAATTGGCACAGCAATGGAAAAAATGCAACCAATTAGTGAGAACTTGGGTAGGAAATTGTATAAGCCCCGAGATTGCTGCCGGTCTACCCCCACACTCGGACCATTTGGGAAAGCATTTAAGAAATGTACGAGAAGTTAGACCGAGCGAAGATTTTCTCACTGCACCAAGCCCTCACAAAATCGAAGCAAGGAAACATGACCATAACGACATGCTTCAACAAGCTTTCAGCTCTGTGGAACGAGCTGGAAGCGACCGAGGAGAAGTTAGAAGGGCCAGAGGTGACACTTAGACAGTATAAAGCCATGGAAGACCGAGAAAATGCCACTCGGTTTCTCTTAATTTTGAACAATTCTTACCTCAATTTCAGATCACAGATCTTAGCAATGAAGCCTACACCTCCTCTTGGTTGGATCTTTCAATTGGTGGTGCAGGAAGAAAGCCAATGCCTTACCTCATCAGAAACAAAGGGAGTCGAGATTATAGCACTAGCGGCAAGAGGAGGAAGAGGGCCAAAACTAGGGGTGAGCATGGTTCCCGGGTAGAACCGGGAACCGGAGAACCGAACCGGAGGTTCCGGTTCGGTTCCTGTTCTAGGAAAAGTGGTTCTGGTTCCGTGGAAAACGGAACCGGAACCGGAACCGAGAACCGGCTAGG
The DNA here is from genome assembly GCA_016097485.1 of Eucalyptus sideroxylon x Eucalyptus melliodora. Taxonomy (NCBI): domain Eukaryota; kingdom Viridiplantae; phylum Streptophyta; class Magnoliopsida; order Myrtales; family Myrtaceae; genus Eucalyptus; species Eucalyptus sideroxylon x Eucalyptus melliodora. The sequence goes on along the minus strand of CM027825.1, from coordinate 17,580,334 downwards.
GTTCCACAAAAAGCCCTAAATTAATTTTACGTTTACCCTTCTCACTTCTCAGTTCACACTTCACAGTTCTCTTTCCTCTCCCGTTCCTGCCTCACGCTGCTCGCGTCGACGAGTTCCTCGATGAATCGGGCGATCACCTTCTTGGATCTCCACACGGACTCGGGCCACAAGTCCCTCGACGAGTTCCTCTCTGGCAAGACTTACATCTCCGGGTAACGCTTCAATCTCTCTCTCGCTCTCTCGGTTCTTTGTGCGAGGGATCAATCGGTCGATTCGGTATCTTGGGCCCCCTTGCTTGTTTGGGATGTTTATCAGCGTCATTTTTTATGGCAAAGATCAGCTCATGAAGGACGACATCAAGGTATACGCCGCGGTTCTCGATAAGCCCGGAGGCTCGTTCCTGAACGCCGGCAAGTGGTCCAAGTGTGTGTCCTCACATCTCGCCTCGAGGTTCGTTTCTCTCCTCGATTTGGCTCTTATGTTGATGGGTTGCTCGATTTTGCTTGATTCGGAACTTCCTTTTTGGATAGGATCGCTTCTAGTAGTTTCTGTAGTGATTGATTCGATGATTGTGAGTTTTAGATGCTGGTTCTTGGTACCATGTTTCGTGATTTAGCATCTTGGTACTAGTACCCAAAAGGATTCTCAAAAGCGAGGATTTTTTTGTGTTTAGGAATGCCTGTTATGCTGGATTTCTTGTACTTTGGCCCAAAATAGCCAGCTCTGTGGGGTGTTTCAAATTCCTTTTGTCTTCCCTTGAGGCGGCGTACCTCATAGTTTTAAATTTCATAAGCTTCTAATCCTAAGAGTTCTCTCATGTTATCATGTCTGTTGCCTGTTATTTTGGAATTATGAGATTGAGTTTTGCTATCATTATTGTCTTCTGGCAATGCATAGCAGCTTCATATTTTTGTCATCTGAACATATAATATATTCTTATGTTGGATGAGTTGTAGTGCATTACCGAAACATTTTTCCCTTTATCTGATCTTGCAATAAATTACAACTGTTGTTAGTCTATGTAAGAGAGGGAGAGAGAGATTGTCAAGTAATTCTTTCCTCAAGTTAAGAGTTCAAACATCATCTAATGTGCAGGATAATGGCCTTGTGCCCATCGTTGAACCTGAGATTCTTCTTGATGGAGATTTCCCTATTGAGAGGACTCTTGAAGTGGCAGAGAAGGTTTGGTCCGAGTTCTTTCTCTATTTGGCTGAGAACAATGTTTTGTTTGAGGGTATCTTGCTTAAACACAGCATGGTAACTCCTGGAGCTGGGCATAAGAAGAAGGCTTCTCCTGAGACAATTGCCAAGTACACTCTTACAATGTTGAGAAGGAGAGTTCCACCTGCTGTTCCAAGAATCATGGTATGTTTATGTTAACATTTATACATCTTTGCAGCCTATTGTAGTACATATAAGCCTAATGATTTGGCGGGCTGGTTGTGTGTTGTCATTCATTCTTATTCTAATGTTGGATGGCTTTTCTTGTTGATTTGTTTTTGTGGTACATGATGCGTATAGTATGTTTCTGCTGAAATAGGCACCAATATATGAACCCGAGGGTAAGTTTGGGCATCTAGGTTTGACTACTATAGATATACTAATGTGGGAGGGATTCTTATGAATATATGATAGTAATCGCCGTTGTTGGGGAGGTTAGCATGATAGTAGGTAATTGCATAGTTATGATAAGAGAGCATCAATTTCAATAGAACCTATTAGATAATTGGCATTTTTTTTTTTCTCTTTGTTTCCAGTTTTTGTCAGGAGGACAATCTGAAGTTGAAGCCACCCTTAGCCTTAACGCAATGAACCAGAGCCCCAACCCTTGGCATGTGAGAGCACTCTTACAGCTACTTTAAAAAGACACTTTTGCTAAGAGATATATAATGCACTTTGACATGAATCATGACTTTCAAAATCAAAAGGGGCTGTAGTCCTGCACTTTGACATGCTTGGTCGAAGTTTGTTGCTTGCATCAGTGATTTTCTTGTGTTTGTCAATTGTCACAACAAAAGTGGTCAAGTTGCCATCATTTTTGTGATCTTGGCTTGAGCTGACATAGAAGCTTTGGTTTGTCTCTTTGCTTCTTTGTTGTAGTTCAAATTTAAAAATGAAAAAAAAAAAAAAAAAGAACTGTTGGAACCTGGAACCGACCCTGGAACTTGTGACAGGGTAGGTTCCAGGTTCCAAAAAATGAGGAACCTGTACCCGAGGGTAGGTTCCAGGTTCCAGACGGAACCGAACCGGAACCGGGAACCGCTCACCCCTAGCCAAAACCCCTAGATAGAGAGGAAAGACATACGGCACTAGGGTTTCTAGCAGATCAACAAGCCTTTAAGGGCTCTGGGTTCGACGGTTAGGATCGTTCGCCATCATCTGACGGCTCCAAGAGCACCTGTGATCTTCAAACCTTGAATGGTAGAGATGGCTCCACATCAAAGGGATCCAACGGTGGTTATTTTTCGAAGAATTATGGACAGAATTCAAGAAATAAAGGGAAATTATACTGTGAATTTTGCAAGCGGCCCCACCACATAATAAAAAATTGCTGGAAATTACACAGTCGACTTGGAGAAAAAGAAAAAAAAAAAGAGGAAAAGAAACATCAAAAGCAGTTGCTTATCAAAATACTAGTCGCGAGATGCAAATCAACCCATCAATTATAAGCCATATCAACAATTGCTGCGAGGCCCTACAAAAGTTGGAGACTCCTAACAAAGGAAGTAGTTTCATAGGTATTTCTCATAGCACGATATATACAATATCGAGAAATGCTTGGATTGTTGATTCGGGAGCCGGTGATCATATTGCACGTGATAAAAGTCTATTTTCCATTATTCATGAAAAATTGGATAATCCCATTATTGTCCAATTGCCAAATGGAAACACCACCCATGTCACCATAACAGGAACAATCAATCTTAACCCTGCGATTATCCTCACGAATGTTCTTTATGTCCCGAGTTTTCAATTTTACCTAATTTCCGTGTCTAGAGCCTATGAGGAAAATTCATGTCTTGTTCTTTTCAATGTTGATACCTGTCTCTTTCAGGCGCGTTTGACTGGCAAACCGATGGGTTGGGGTAACCTCTCTGAAGGTTTATTTTTTTGGAATAGTTCATCCAAGGAACTTAGTTTTTCCGATATTCCTTGTAATTAGAAATCATTGTTTAATTTGACAACCAATGATGAAAATTGTCTTATGCATTCCAGAATGGGCCATAGTTCTTCATTTCCTTATCCTCAATGTCATATTTGTCCACTTGCAAAGCAATCACGCCTTTCCAATAAGCAAAAATCATGCAAACCGTATTTTCTCATTACTTCATATTGATGTGTGGGGACCATATTATACTCCGAACCATGATGGGTCTCGATTCTTCCTCACAATTGTGGATGATCATTCTAGAGTCACATGGATTTTCCTCATGCAATCTAAGAGTCAAGTTTCATCGAACTTGAAAACTTTTCTTTCTCTGTCAAAGACTCAATTTGGAAAATCTATGCAATGAATCCGAACAAACAATGGAAGAGAGTTTTTTAATCATGATGGTGCTGCACTATTCTCTTCTCAAGGGATATTACATGAAAGTTCATGTACTTATATACCACAACATAATGGAGTGGTGGAACGGAAGCATTGCCACCTATTGGAAGTTGCACGGGCCTTGAAATTTCAAGCTTCCATTCCAGACAAATTTTCGGGTGATTGTGTATTGACTGCAGCTTACTTGATCAACCGCACGCCAACTAAGGTGCTTAACGGACGAACTCCTTTTGAGTTACTTTTTGGCAAGAAACCAGAGTTGAGCCATTTGAAGGTTTTTGGATGTTTATGCTATGCCACAATAGTAGGACCTAAAGATAAGATGGGTCCTCATGCTCACTGCTGCATATTCATGGGATATCCTACTCTTCAAAAGGGATATCGAGTATTTGATCCATTCATAGAAGAGTTTTCTGTTAGCAGAGATGTTGTGTTCCAGGAAAATGTTTTCCATTTGCTACACAAGAACCAACCGTGGATAAGGGGCATTCTTATGCTTCTCATACTAAGGAAGTCTTCAAATATCCGGAATATGCTTTCTTTCCTTCCTTAGAAAACACAAGTAATTCTCTGGGATTTAAGTCCACTGCAGAAGTGACTCCTCTTATGGAAGTGATAGATCACGACTCTAATGATGGGGATACAAATGACTTATCTCACTCAGAGACTCAAGAAGACCACTCACCTCCAAAGAATGATCAACCGTAATGTTCCGAACGAGCTACGCGCCCACCAACTTGGACCCGGGATTACATATGCAGTGCATGGAACCCACCAGGTACTCGATTTCTAATTTCTTCCTATGTTTCTTTTGATCAATTATCTCTAGAACATAGATGTTGCATCACTCACATATCTGAAGAGCAGGAACCATCGACCTATAATGAAGCATGCACTGATCTGCGATGGTAGAAAGCTATGGAGGCAGAACTCCAAGCATTAGTGGATAACCAGACATGGGAAATTGTCTCATTACCGCCTCATCGCAAGGTAATTGGCTGCAAGTGGGTATACAAGATTAAGTATCGAGTAGATGGATCGGTAGAAAGATACAAAGCACGATTGGTTGCAAAGGGTTTCACGCAGTGAGAGGGCTTCGACTATCGCGAAACCTTCTCCCCTGTAGCCAAAGATGTTACAATTCATTCTTTTCTTTCCGTAGCGGCATTTCAGGACTGGCCCTTGCACCAAATGGATGTCAACAATGCTTTTCTTGCATGGAGACTTAAATGGAGAAATTTACATGGACATGCCATAGGGATTATAGAGACAAGGGGAGAATTGGGTATGTTGTCTTCGCAAATCCCTGTATAGCCTTAAACAAGCCTCCAGACAGTGGTACGCCAGGTTTGCAGACTCTCTAAATATGACTATGATGTTTTTACATGGACCAAAGGTATGTGGTCTATCTATTCGACGATATATGTAGACGATATACTTATTATAGGCAATGATGAAGTAGCTGTCAAAAAATTCAATGAATATTTGCATTCTATCTTTCATATAAAGGATTTGGGTTCAGCCAAATATTTCCTTGGAATTGAGATTGCATGATCAGACCAGAGAATTTCTCTCAGCCAAAGAAAATTTGCCTTGGAAATCATATCAAAAATAGGTTTATCAAGATACAAACCAGCTCTATCCTAATTGAGCAAAATGTCAAATTAACTACATCGGATTATTATGCTAGAGTATCTCAAGAAGACGATCCTGTACTCAAAGATCCTTTGGGTTATCAGAAGCTTGTTGGGAAACTCATATATCTGACTATGATCAGACCATATATAAGTTATGCAGTGTAGACGCTCAGTCAATTCATGCACAAGCCACAGCAGTCTCATATGAATGCAGCACTAAATATAGTGAAATATTTGAAGAAGTGTTCTGGACTTGAGATTCTCCTTTCCAAAAAGTGTGATATGAGTATGACTGCATATTGTGATGCGGATTATGCGACCTGTCTGATAAGTAGAAGATCTATTACCGGTTTCTGTATTAAATTGGGGGATTATTTACTTTTGTGGAAGACAAAGAAGCAACCAACCGTCTCATTGTCTTCAACAAAAGCAGAATATTGAACAATGGCAAAGACCACATGTGAAATAGTTTGGTTGTGAGGCCTACTTCAAGACCTTGGGGTACGAGTTAGAGGACCTACTAAATTATTCCGCGACAATGATGCAGCTCTCAAACTTGCATTAAATCCCATTGTTCATGAGAGGACAAAGCATATAGAAGTGGATTGCCATTTCACTCGAGAGAAAATCCAACAAGGAGTGATTGAGACACAAGGAATTGGGACAGAAGAACAACCAGCAGATATCTTCACCAAACCCTTATGTCAAAGACGACATGCGTATCTTTTAAGCAAGTTAGGTGTCTTGGATATTTACAAGCCACCGGCTTGAGGAGGAGTGTTGGAAGATATGCAATATCTTCTAGATACTATTAGCATCAATTAATATTAAATCTAATTCATAGATTATTTAGTTGCCTTTTCTTGTACATGACTTGTACTATAATATCACCCTTGTACATTGAGATGAATATACAAAAATATAGAAAAATTCCCCAACGTTCTCCTCTCTTTTTTCCCTGCCTTCGTCCTCTTTCAGTTTTCTTAAACATTTGGGAATTTTTAGGGTTGTAACGTTCACGAAAAAGCCCACGTTGATTGCATATTCAACGATATGTAGAAATCGTTAGGATGCTAGAAATTTAAAGGTGCATTCAAAGCAAAAAAGCAAACAAAACACAGGTAAGGAAAGAAAAGATGCGTGGACTTGGTCATATTAAAAAAAATAAAAATTCTTTTGTCCTCTATTCTGGATGCCCAAAAGAAAAAGGTCCTCTGTATCAAACGACAGCGAAAAATCTTGATATGAAGAAAAAGGCTAACAATTCACGAAATAAGCACACTTGTGGAGAGAAAATATTTTACTTTGATTTGTCTAACCTCTTGTGTACATCCTTGAGAGTCTTGGTCTCTGTTTAATCTTTTTGGTTGGTGAAAGTTTTGGTCATCTTGAACTCTACAGTTTTCTCTCTCCATAGGCTCATTATCACCTAGCTTCACCATATCCCTTGTCGTTTTCCACAGTGACCAATTCAACATATAAAGAGATTGTTCCGGGTTCTTTCATGGCTTCCTTCTTATGCTAATTTATAGTATTGTTAACTTTAAGCATGACATATATTATGTCAAAGTGCTATTTGTACTGGAAAAAGAGACTCACATAGGGATGAAAGAGGAGGGATGTGAAAAGTGAAGCAATAATGCCAATTTGCGTCCTCCAAATTCTTTATCTTCTTGGAATTGATTAAAATTTCTTTCTGATCAACACTTTCTGATCTTCTTGCGTACATGATATCCAATCGAAGTATAGGTCTTCCTGATGAAAAGTATTTTAATAGAGCATATTATCACGACAAGCTGTTTGAGTTAGACCGAAGAGAGACCTTGATGCACATTATGTCCTTGAGTTTAGATAAATCAATTGTTGTCCTTTTTCTCTATATCAAGACTTTTGGCTGTCATTTGTAAGAGAGGGCCCTTTCTTTTGGCATAAAAACAGAGGATAAAAGGTGATTTTTCTTCATACGACGAACTTAGGGTGCATGCATATCTACATCTAGAATTTATAACTTCTAAGTGTGCTGTTATTTATTATTATTATTATTATTATTATTATTATTATTATTATTATTATTATTATTATTATTATTATTTGTAGTTATAGGCTTTTACATGCCCGCTATAGAGCTAAAAAAAATGGCAGAAAGATCGGCGGCAATGATCCGTTGCAGGGTGCTAAAGAAGTTGATAATCATGAATTGCTTGTTAAGAGAATTGTGGTCCTTTGAACAGATAAAGTTAGCCCAAAGCAACTTGCTTAATGAATTAGTTGGTGATTTATGACTTGTTCACTATTTCAGGACTAAAATAAAGCAAGTTGCTTGATATATTAGCTGCCTGTCATTATTTTAGGACTAAAATAAAGCAATTTGCTTGAGGGATTAGCTGGTGTGCCAGACCCTTTTTGTTTAGCCCAAAACACGTGTTTCCGTTCTCCTCATCGAACAGATAAAGTTAGCTGTTTTCGATAATTTGCAGACTTATAATAAAGAGTAAGATGCCATTATTGTGTGGATCCTTAATATTTTTTCTTTCAAAAATATTTGTTTTAGTCCGTGCAAGTTGCACAAAGATGCTTATTGTAGTCTACGCCAGTTGCACAAAATGCTTATTTGCTGGTCCTTTAAACAATGGTCTGCTTTATTCAATGCTAAATAAAAAAGGGCCAAGTATTGCCAACTAACAAGGTATAATCTCTAGCATCACACTAATGACCGGGAAAATCATGTGAAGGATCACAATTGTCTTATCAAGCGGTTCCCTATCGTCAACTACTGGCTTATCACCCTTCAGCCGATCATTGCTGCTCATCTTGCTGCAAATTTTCAGTGCGTAACTGCCACGTAAAGACCTATATTGATCGCCTATCCACCAAGAGCGCATAAAACAAAGACATTAAAACATACGGTCATTGAGAATGTATGGATGAAAAAAATAAAAATAAAAAAGAAGCCAATGAGACACTTGTAATAAATGTTTAACGATAATCCGCACGCACTCTAAGTTGGTCATGTGAAGAAAAATCACATTTTCTCCTCTGTTTTGGATCAAGACTTTTGGCTTGTGTTTGAAATAGGGGATCTTTTCTTGTGGCCATGCAAAACAGAAAATAAGAGGTGATTGTTTTCCATATGACCAACTTATATGCACGTGTATTTTCTCCAAAAATCTGTTGATCACTATTGGCTTTCTGGCTCTTTTAGCAGTCATATATCGTCAGTATCCTTGTGATTCCAATATCTTTATTTCATGCTTTATTGGTGAATATGCGATCAAATGCAAGCTTTCACATGGTAGTTACAGTATAAAGACTTCGCCTACGTTGGAGAAAATGATACACTCAAATAACTTGAGTATGTTATGGAAATATAAGAAGTTCCTCGGTTCCTCAAATGGGCACAAACATACAAAGTTACCTTTTCCTTATTTAACGGACAAAGGTAACAAATGTTAACCTGGAGTTTGTGAGCCCAATTCACATTCACTGTTGAATGATGTGAGCTCAACGTGTAAGCCAATTTTTCACGATGCACGTGAGAAACTGATGACCCTAGAATTAATCCTTTACATTATGAAATCGCCTCTAGATCAATTTAGGTTAGTTATTAGGTAATCAGAGGCAATTGCCTGTGATGGTTGCTCCGCTTAGAAGCGCCAGCAGGGACAGTAGTGGCGGCATTGGATGAGTTGCCCAGGCGGTGATGCTAACACAACGGTGCGGCCGTGACAATGGGATTGATGGCGCGCTCTCTCGCCCCATTCTTGCATTTTATTTTTGTTAGGTTAGAATATGGTCTTCTTGGACTTTATCATTTTCCCTCTCCATTAGCTCATTGTCACTTTGCTTCACCATAACCCTTGTTAAATGATTCACCAATTTTCTCCCTCCATTAGCTCATCATCACTTTGCTTCACCATAATCCTTTTCTCTATAGTTGACTCATTCACCTATGGCCATCGGGGAGATCCTTTTGAGTGCATTCCTTCAGGTCTTATTTGAAAAGTTGACTTCCCTCGGATTGGACTATGTGCAAAGGGAAGGAGCACCGCCTTTCTCTGGAATCAGCACTGACCTACTCAACAAGTGGAGGAAGATGCTAAACACAATCTATGTAGTGTTGGATGATGCAGAGGACAAGCAACTGAGTGGTAAAGGTCTAGTGAAACTATGGCTGGATGATGTTAGGGACTTGGCCTATGACATGGAAGACTTGCTTGATGAATTCGAGATCGAAGCTACTCAGGCATGTCGAAGGCAAAATTCAGCATAATTACAGATCGTGTGAGGTTTTCTTTCTTTAGCCAACATAAATCCTCTGAGTCAAATCCAAACCCATGCTCGTTAATGTCTGAAACAGTGGTACATAAGATCAATGATAGGTTGGAAGAGATTGTCACCAGGAAGGCTGATTTAAGCTTGAGAGAGAATTCTGTGGATAAATCTGACTACACCAACAAAAGGCTATCAAGCACATCTCTACCTGAGCCTCGATTTTTTGGTAGGAAGAAAGAAGAAGCAGATATACTCAAACTATTGATCGGTGATGCCAAAAATGATGATACCACCATGAGCATCATCCCCATAGTTGGGATGGGTGGTGTTGGAAAGACGGCCTTGGCTCAACGGTTGTATAATGATACAAGAGTGAGTAGCTATTTTGAGAGGAGAGCATGGGTTTGTGTTTCAGATGTTTTTGATGTTCTTGACATAACAAAGACTATCATGCGGTCGATTACGAGGTTGTCCTACGAGGGCGAAGATCTTAATGGGCTTCAAGTTAAGTTGAAGGATAGTATAACTGGGAAGAAGTTTCTTATAGTTTTAGATGATGTCTGGAATGAGAACTACGGAGAATGGACTACCCTCTTAAAGCCGTTTGATGTGGGGGCTAAGGGAAGCAAGATCTTTGTTACAACTCGCAATCGTATTGTTGTTTCCATAACAGGAGCTTTGCCATATCTATTGGATGAGTTGTCCCTTGATAATTGTACAAGCTTGTTAGCCTTTCATGCTCTTGGAGAAACAAATTTCGAGAGGCACCCGCATCTTGAAATAATTGGCAAGAAAATAGCTAAAAAATGTAAAGGTTCACCTTTAGCCTCAAAGGTTTTGGGGGGTCTCCTACGTAGTAAAGGGAATTCTGATGAATGGGAAGCTATCTTAAATAACATAATGAGGGATCTTCCAACTGGAGAAAATGATGAGGTTCTTCGAGTTTTGAAACTGAGCTATGTCCATCTTCCCTCTTATTTGAAGAGATGTTTTGCTTATTGTGCGATATTTCCCAAGGATTACAAAATTGAGAGGGATGAGTTGGTATTCTTGTGGATTGCAGAGGGCTTTTTAGATGGACTAAAAGCAAATGAAAATATCTTGAAATTGGGACGAACTCAATTCAATGAGTTAGTTTCTAGATCATTTATTCAACAATCAAGTGTAAATGCATCTAAGTTTTCAATGCACGATCTTTTGAATGATTTAGCAAAGTCAATTATAGGTGGAATGTCCTTTAGCTTTGGGGAGTTTCAGCTAGTAGGTAATGAAGATGATACATCTCTTGAGAAAGCTCGTTATGCATCATTTGTTTCCTGGTGTGCTACATCAAAATGTATGAGAGTGTATCACCGGATGAAAGTACTAAGAAGTTTAATGCTACTGCATATTGGATTTAGTCAACATGACAAGTTCCACATTTCCAACAAGGTGCTACACGACTTGCTAACAGAATTGAAGTACTTGAGGGTGTTCTCGTTATGTCATTGTTCTATCGTAAAGGTACCAAATTGTGTTGGTGATTTAAAACATCTTCGATACCTCAATTTCTCGTACACAGACATTAATAGTTTGCCAGAGTCAATTGTCAACTTGTGCAAATTACAAGCTTTGATATTAAGAGGTTGTCAGAAGCTTTCTATAGTGCCTTCAGGTATCACAAAACTAGTCAGCTTATAGGTTCTTGACGTTAGAGATACAAAGAGTCTAAAAGAGATTCCACTGGGTATTAGTAATTTGAAAAATCTTACTATATTGTCCAAGTTTGTGGTTGGACAAGACAAAGGGTCGCAATTAAAGGAGTTAAAGAACTTGCCACATCTTCAAGAAGAATTATCCATATCAGAATTGCAAAAGGTGGAAGAAGTTAGGGATGCGATTGATGCTAATTTGTTTGAAAAGCGAGGCCTTAGAAACTTATTCTTGCACTGGGGTGAAACTTTTGGCAATCTACGGAATGATAAGCGTGAAGCACAAGTGCTTCACTCTTTGCAACCTCATACTAATCTTGAAAATCTCACTATCTCCAACTATGGTGGTGCAATATTCCCATCATGGTTAAATGGTTCATCTTATTCTAAGATAGTGTCTTTGTGCTTGCGAGGTTGTCCTCATGTTGGATCGCTACCCTCACTTGGAGAACTCCCTTCACTTAGAGAATTATATCTCGAAGGCCTACATGCAGTAAGCATGATTGGCTCTGAATTTTATGGAAGTAAAAGGCCTTTTTTATCCTTAATAACTTTAAAATTCGAAGAGATGTTGGCATGGAAAGATTGGTCTCGTTATTCCAACAACCAAGAAGTCACATTCTCTTGTCTTGAGCATCTTGTAATCCGAAGCTGTCCTTCATTAATTGGGACATTGCCTTGTCAACTTGATCATCTCATAAAGCTTGAAATTCATTCATGCCCGCTATTGAATTACTCAACAAATGTGATTTGTCTTCCATCACTTCGTGAGTTATGCATTGAGGATTGTTGCAAGGAAATCTTAAAGTGCTTGGTCAACCTAACTTCTTTAACCACTCTCGAAATTGTTAACCTTGCAGAGCTTGTTTGCTTTGATAATGGGTCTATGAGTTGCTTGATCAAGCTAAAGGAGCTCCATATAGCACGATGTGACAAGCTAACATACTTGTGGCAAGATGGAAATGAAACACGAAATCTTACTTGCCTTCAAAGTGTGGTCATCAAAAGTTGTCCTCAATTCACATCTTTTGTGGCAGGAGAAGAAGAGATAGAGCTACCCTGCAACCTGAAAATAATGGAGTTGGAGGATTGCACAAGTTTAGAAAGGCTTCCAAGCAAGATTCATAATACACTCGAAGTTTTGTGGATTGTTAATTGTCCAAAAATCATTAGAATAACCAATCCTCCAGATGACCTCAATAGCAATAACCTAACATCTCAATTGAAATCTTTGTATTTTTTCGAATGTATGAATCTAAGAAGCCTAACACGGTGCCTTGATAGGCTAGGCCATCTCACCTATTTGAATATAAAATTCTGTCCGGCATTGGAGATAGAGGAATTCCCTCCTCTTCCCATCTCCTTGTCACGTTTTAACCTTCTTGGCTGCCCGAAGATAAAGTCTCTACCAAAGCAATGGCATCATCTTACATCCCTCAAGAACCTATCCATTTCATATTGCCAAAATATCAAATGCTTGCCCGAAGGAGGTTTGCCTCCCAATTTGCAGGGCTTTTCAATTTGGGAATGCGAGAATCTGAGGCAGCCAGTGAGAGAATGGGGCTTATACCTGCTCACATCCCTCATATTTCTACATATTGACGGAAGAAACATGGGAGAGGAGGGAGAGGAGGTGTGCTTTCCTTCGGAGGACGAGGATGCGTGGAGTCTTCTCTTTCCTTCCTCTATAACCGGTCTTGACTTGAGTCATATGAGGAAGATGGAAAGACTATCAAGCGGTCTTCACAACCATCTCTCCTCTCTCACCAAATTATGGATTATAGATTGCCCGAAGTTGAGGTGCTTGCCAAAGGATGGCCTCCCTCCCTCTCTTCATTTTCTATTCATAAGAGGATGTGAGATTCTGAAAGATCGATGCTCAAAACTCACTGGCGACTATTGGCCCCTCATCCAAGAGATCCCTCAGATCTACATCGACGACGTTCAAATCTTGTGAATTGATGCTTCCATGTTTTTTCTAGGGTTCGGGTAAGCTTTTGGTTTTGAAGGCATCAGTTTCCATTTTGCTTCCTCAATTCGCTGCTTAATACGAACTCATTTTTCCCATTACTTTTCACATAAATCTATGTAAAACAGTCATTGGAGGTAAAAGACTGACATTTGGGTGGGTGTTCTCATTGGATTGGATCGGCTCTGTTTCGTTGAATAATAAAGTGCAGGACAAAATGCTTACGGTGTTGCCTCTTGCTAAATAAATGACATCTTTGACTCTACTTGATGCCCAAAAAGTTTGCTTATTTTGCACCCGAGCAACCCACCAAACAAATTGTGAATGAAGGTGCACTATGCTTTGCATGAAAATCACCAAGAATCATAGCGATCCACTATCAATTCCCCTGCATTTTTTAGCATTTGCTGTATGTTCTCTTCCCAGCATCTTCTTTTGCCCTAGCTCATTCACTGTGGTTGATTTGTAGATACCATTGTGATCTGTGTTGGCAAAATCTCTTGAAAGGATCACTTACATATGCTGTTGAGGTAGGGCTAATGCTGCCAATGTTATGTGTCACATTTTGCAATTTGAAAAAAGAAAAGAAGTGTTTGATTTTATTTGGTGCGCTAGCATGTTCTATATGTTTTTCTAGTGAAAACTAAAAGCATGATTAGTTATGGGAGGGTGTGATCTGATTGTGAAGAAAGGAAATGCAGTTTTTTTTTTTTTTTCCAATGGTTTTCTTTAGAATTTAGAACCTTCTTTTTGTCAAAAATTATGCTTTGCAGTACCAAACAATTGATCTGGAATAAAATTCTGGGGTAGCCCATTTTTCGAAGCTTTCAACACAAGTCCACTTCACAACAGCATTGATATTCCATAAATCTCCTTCTGTTTGGGTCTTCATCTTTGGTGGGTTAGCAACTATTACTTACAGCTTGTTAGAAAATTTCAGTCAATATACTTGTGCTTGTTTGGTTGAGATTGTAATGATATGTTGCCTCATCTGTGTTTGCATCGTCAGCAATGACCTCTGAGGCAAATCTATTCAGTTCTTCAAAGTATCAGTTGCTTGCTTTTACTTCACCATGGAGTATGAATTCATCATACATTATGTCATTTTATCTGAAAATAACTTCGTATGGCATTCTTCCAGCAGAGAGTTCCAGAACAAAAGCTTCGAGCTCACTTGGGTTTCCTTTGGTGTAACTGGAAATCTTGTGCTTCAACCAATGTATACCTTGTTCGATGGATCTCCTCCCTCTCTGCTACTGTGGCATATGCCAAAACATTTGTTGAAGCAATTTTCGCATGACATTGTGAAGCTCTAATATAGGTTCGTCAACCTGTAATGTGAATTGTAGTTCACTTTGTACTTTCTCTGAGGCCTTTTGGATGTTATTGCACATATAACATGGTTCTTTGACCATATAAACAGGTGGTCAGAAAGTAGAGTTGCATTTGCCAGGACAACTTTCAAGAAACCTCACATAGTTTTGCTTGACAAGCCATCCAATCATCTGGTAAGTTTTAACTCATTTTTCTCCACCTTATGACTTTGATTAGTTTTTCAGTTAGCTTGTTATTGTTCTTGCACTAATTGAACTTATTGGAATCTGGTCTTTACATTGAAAATAAGTTAGAACCAATCAATGCTCATAGCTACAGGGAGCCTCTGTCATCATAAATCTAAGTTATAATTAACGAAAACCAATCTAATTGTTCCAACTTGGAAAATATTGGGAATAGAACAGTCATGCTAGCCTGATCAATTTTTTAGTATTAGAGTAATCTATAACACAAAATAGTTCTGATATCTGTCCCTATAGGTACTATTGGGCTCTACATATAATTAATGTGTGCCTCTTTTTGTTTATCAATGTAGTCTTCAAGTTCTGCTTTATTGACCAATGATTGCTGCAGTATTATCTTTGTAAATTGTTTGTTTCTTCTCTAAGGATGAGTGTGATTCTGCATTGTTGCACCCCCACAACTGTAGGATTTGGATGCGGTTAAGGCACTCATTCAAGGTCTGGTCTATTCCATGGAAGAATTCTGATGGTGAGATTGATATTCTTGTGAAAATACTTCAATTTGACTAATGATGGATCATTTTCACGGCTAATAGCCCCCCCTTTGCACCTTGATATGCAGGTTAGTCACAATGAGTGTCTAATAACCGGGAGCTCAGATGATGTCTGGATGGTTTCTCAAGGCAAGTGGGAATTTGGAGGACTATAGGAAGATTATTTTTGGTCGAATCAGGTGAATCTAGTTATCGTTATCAAGTAAGAATGGTTCACCAGGTTCTCATTACCTTACAAAACAGAAAATGAGGCTTGGCTATAGAGAGAAAGCAAAAAAGGACGAAAAGAGGATTGCTGCTGATATACAGGACGGATTCACAGTTACACAAGCCCTCGTTTGTTATTTATACTTGATTAGGGCTCGTGGAGGGATGAGTCTAAGTTTTTGACACTGAGCATGCGGTATCATCTGGCAATAGCTCAAGAACTGAGTTGGGATTGCAGTCCTGGTATGATTTATGACCCTTTGCGCATTTTGCCCTTGCAATGGATCATTTGTTGTGCCCCTGGAAGTTTGATACACCATCCCCGCAGAAGGCAGCTTTCCTATACTCAGTAGAATGATTTAAACATTTGCAAAAGAACCATGTTAGCACAGTACATTATTTTGTAGGAAAGTGAGTCTATTTTCCAAGAAATTAGTTGTATTAACATATTTTGTTGTTTGGCACTATTTAGGAAAATTAATTACGAAAAATTAATCATGGTCAACAAAAACTTTGCATTCAAGTCTAAGTACAGAATTGCTTTTAGTGACTATAACGTTGGCCTTGCTAGGCAAAAAATACTGCAATGAAACTGTAAAAATACCTGAATTCTGAATGAGCCGTGCAGGTCAATATTCAAAACTAAGAAGCTTTCTTTCTGGTCAATATTCAAAATAAGAAGCTTTCTTTCTATCAACTGCTACGATGCACATGGAAGAACGGCACCGAAAACAGAGGTTTTGAATATGCTAATGTAACAGCTAAATTCTGAATGAGCCGTGCAGGTCAAAACCTATTCACAAACTGGTTGCCTGGTCAAAGATTAAACTTCATCTTTCTTTTATTTAAATACCCACTCCATCTCTTGACAACATTTTTAGCGGTCCGACATCTTATATTTCCTGTGCAGGAGAGGAAACAGGAGGGAGATCAATAGGTGTGACAACACTCTGGATTTTACTTCGAGGATTTGCGTCCGCTATGAGATAATCTTATTCCAAGAAGATCACATAGCACCAGTAATGATCATTTCCCTGAAGTAGGCAAGCCCCATTACAATTTCCCTCATTAAGGTGCCAAAGGTCCAGAACCATTCACATGCAAAGCAATACGCGCACTACCATTGCAAATGGTTTCAATCTCGTGAGCTCTCATGTTGAAGTTATATCTTGAGTTGGAGCAGATGAAGGAAATTTGATCCGGAAAGGACACGTGCTTCTTTGGCTTCATGATATACAATATTGAGGAATGCTGTTGCATAAGTTCTATTATTGGACACTTCTGTTACATGATAAAAGTTTTGCCAGCTACATGACGTTTGTGCCATAACAATCATTTTCATGTCGAGGAGCAAAAACTGTTTTCTACCTTTTTATCATCGGAACCTCCATTAGACATTGTCTCACGAGCTACTTTTAGCAGTTTTTTTATCTGAAGCTGCTGCAAGTTGAGCTTGATGTTGAATTTTGTTGAGGAAAAATTGAGTTTGCTCTGGTAGTCTGCGACTTTGACCGAGTAGGATTTGCAGCGAACCGTAAACGCTTCTTCATTTGCCAATTGAGGGCAAATTTTGCGCACCATTTGATTTTTCAATTGTCTTTTAAGAGTAGAGCATGTAACGGTCTATTGAACATTATCTAACATGTGGACAATCATCTTCATCTCTTAGAAGTATCTAACATGTAAAGATGAGGAGGTTCTTGAATATTTCGAGAGAGTAATTGTCTCCATTTGAAGACTCTGTTGGTAAAATATGAGAACCTGGACCAAATTAGAGTAAACCAGTCTTCGAACCAAATAGAACTCGTTTCCTGAAATTTTTTATCGAAGAAGAAGAAACATGAATGATCAAAATTTTTCTGATTGAAAAGTTACACCATGCTTGCATAAAATCATAGTAACTAAATGATTGAGGCTTATATTAGTTCATAAAAAGTTCAGATTTTAAGAGGATGATCTGTAATATAATGAAAATCTGGAGGAATGTACCTACATTATTATTATTATTATTATTATTATTATTATTATTATTATTATTATTATTATTATTTGGTAAAGTAAGAATTATATTGAGCTTTAACCAACTATACAAAAGGTAAATCCGTCACCAAAAACTTGCACTCAAAATGACAAGGGGTCATGGTGAGTGGAAGAGTGCCGGAACAAAAGAAAGCCAACAAAGATGCCCAACAAGCCAGACAGCCAACAGACGGCTAGGAGAACAGCCAACACAGTGGCAAAACTACCAAAAAACACAACCACAACAACCAGAGGCAGGAGGGACGGACCCACCAGCAGCGGAGCATCCCACAAACCAACTTCGAATGCAGAGCTAGTTCCACCAACAAGGCAGCAAAAGGAGGATGAGATGGACACAGCCATCGGATAGCAGGAAGATTTATACCAGGGACAGCACCTCCAGTGACAGAGCTAGTACCCTACATTATTTTTATGACCGAGTTTTGAAAAGTTCATCTAGGATTTTGTTCGTTTGGAGAAAAATATTTTAACCGAAAATTATTTTTTTCTCTTCACTATTTAGAGGGGTAAAAAATGCTTGTCGAAGGAAATTACTTCGGTCAATCAGAAAATCAAATTATATAAATAAATAAGAAAACAAATTTTAAATTTTAAAAGTCAAATCGACCAAAAAAAAATTTAAAAAGTCGAAGTACGAAAATAGTATGGACACAAGAGTCTCAGACGAACTATTTTAGGCCAAAAAAAAAAAAAATTAATAACGGAGCTCCTCTGGTTTGCTGTCACAAGAAGTTGCCACCGGATATAGTGGCGATTCCTTGATTTACATGGGGGGGATCACCACTCAAATGATTTTCTTTTTAGTTATTGTGTATAAAATATTTTGATTGATTAGTTTGAGGCCATATTGAACTCACTAAATTAAGACAAACTTGACCATATATAAACCCAATTCAACTTGTTTAAGATTAGTATGGGACAAGCATGTCGAACAAAAGAGAAAATCAACGTCGGTTCATATAATTTGAGAAAAGTAAGAACGTTGGATCAAGCTGTGTCTGCGAGACTCAGTGCATTTCTCCTTGCAAAAGATAGTATAAAAGTTTGCTGTGAACTTTGCTCGTTTGAATCAATTTTTGCATGACTTTCCATATTATTTTACCATTTAGGATTAAGTAACTTATTCATCCTGAATTCGTTACACCATAGATGACAAATCGATGAAGCTCCACTACTACCTAATATCAGTTCATTTGTTTCTTAAAACGGACTTGTTTGATTTATCGAGTCTAAATAATATTTTCTCATTCTTTTAATAAACAAAGTACGTATCTTTTCATGATTTACTACTTACTTATTCAGAAAGGGACGGACTTAATGTTTCACTATTTAGTTTCTTTCACCCTTTTTCTTGATTAGTAATGGATCAGTTGCTGCTCCATTTAGTTTTTCTTTTGGCCTTACTTACCCAGCCGGTTGCCTTATCTTGGTGTAAGGTAATTGTGGTTCAGAGGTTCAATCCAATCGAGCTCCTACAAATTCCGATTTGCACGCTGTCGGTTCTCGAGGTATCACGGTTTCTTCTCATTAAATTTTTGTTGGTGGTATTACTTATGTGTCGATGAACTGCTGTTTTTGTGTCGATGAATGAGTCGAAGAAGAACTAGTTCGAGAGATAAGTCCTCGTTTTAGCTATTAGCATCCTATATTTCGGAGAAAGTTGGTTAGGATCACTGAGTTTCTTTGATGAGTGGACAAAAAGCTGATTTATGCCTGCTTAACATCGTCTGCTTAGCTG
The DNA here is from genome assembly GCA_016097485.1 of Eucalyptus sideroxylon x Eucalyptus melliodora. NCBI lineage: Eukaryota > Viridiplantae > Streptophyta > Magnoliopsida > Myrtales > Myrtaceae > Eucalyptus > Eucalyptus sideroxylon x Eucalyptus melliodora. The sequence goes on along the minus strand of CM027825.1, from coordinate 17,561,159 downwards.
GCCAAGCCCTAGGGGTGAGCGTGGTTCCCGGGTAGAACCGGGAACCGGAGAACCGCACCAGAGGTTCCGGTCCGGTTCCCGGTTCTGGGGAGGCCGGTTCTGGTTCCCGGTTCCCTTTTTCTGGGAACTGGCGGTTCTCGGTTCCGGCCCTAAACCTAAAAAGTAAAAGCCCTCTTCAGTCTTCACGCTTCAATTGTTTTACCCTTCTCCTGTTCTCTGCCCAACCCCAGTCCCCGACGCCGCTCGCCTCATCCTTCTGCTGGACGCCGCTGGTCGCCGGTCGTCTCTCGTCCCTCCGCTGGACGCCGCTCGCCCCCAGACGCTCGCCCTCGACGCCGCTCGCCTCGTCTCGCCGCTGGTCGGCAGTCGCCGCTCGTCCTCTGTTGGACGCCGCTCGCCCCCAGACGCTCGCCCTCGACGCCGCTCACCTCGTCCCGCCGCTGGTCGCTGGTCGCCGCTGGAAGCCGCTCGCCCCAGACGCCGCTCGCCCACGATGCCGCTCGCCTCATCCCGCCGCTCGCCCCCAGACGCTTGCCCTCAACGACGCTCGCCTCGTCCCACCGCTGGTAGCCGCTCTCATCCCACCGCTAGACGCCGCTCGCCCCTAGATGCTCGCCCTCGACGCCGCTGGTCGCCGCTGGACGGCACTTGTCCCCCCGCTGGACGGTGCTCGCCCCCCGGTGATGCCCTTGACGACGATGCCCCCTTGCTTCCCTCGACGCTGCTCACACCCCACTCGCACCGCCGCTGGACGACACTCGCCCCTTCTGGACCCGCCCTTACAACTTGGGTATTCCGTTCCTTCTTGTTCTCTTCTTTAATTGGAATGGGTTGTCAGTTGTTTCTATGCTTCTACTTCTACTGGTGCGAGTTTCTTTAAGAAATGAGTCACAACAGGTAAGACTCAAGAGGCCGCTTTAGCAGCCCATGTTGTTAGATGATTGTGATCACTTATTTTTGTCAACTTAAGGTTGATTTTCTTTAATTTTGTGTTAACATAAAACAGGGGAGATGCTAGTAGGGCCAGCCAACATGTTTTTGTCATCATGAAGATTTGTTCCTAGAATTTTAAAGAGGACAGTAAATTTATCATTCTCATATGTCCTCTTAACTCCTTGGGTTGAGCTGTTGATATATTTGTCGCATCTTTTGGGTGTCTGTAAATTTTGATGCAAGTCATAGTATGTTGATCTGTGTTGCTGCTGCTTTTTCCTCAATTCTTTTCAGTGGTGGTCTATATTGTTTCCCCAGTTGCTAGAGACTTTGATGCCTTGGTGTTGTTCCTGATGGGTGCTTCTTATGCTGCGGTTAAAGCTTTTCCACATAGTTAGTTCCATGGCTGCCCCAGCTACTGACTCTGAGAAATTTATTTGCACTGTATTAGAAGCTGAACGACCAGAAATCAGGTTCTTTACAACCTGTCTTTTGGACTTGCTAGGTCTTTCTTGTTTGTTTTTTCAATATGACAGTCTTTTAACACATACAATTGTTCATCTTGCAGTCATTTGCATGGGAAGTCTCTTTTAGAGGCAAATGAGTCATTCCTTGATAAGCATAAAGGTATCCTCAACATCAGACAATTTTCTTACGTGTGTTATAACATGTTCTAAGTGTGCTTGGTCTTTTTTAATTGTGTGTGCAGATTCCTTAATGCACAGGGTGCCCTAGTTGCAAATTATCCATGGGATGGAACAGAGGACAAGAGGTGATCATCTGACATTCCGATTCATATGGTGAATTCGTGGGCCACTTATCTTGATAATTTGCTTGATTTCCCAGCCTGCGTGCAGAGCCTATTGTCACTTTGATCTGTGTTGTCCTACATGTTATTTGCTAGATGTACTAGGCATTACTTTTTCATTGATCGGTTGTTCTTTCTCTATGTTCGTGAGTTAAATCTCCAGCTAATATGTAGATCAAAGTTCTGCTTTGATCTCCAGTTTGCAGCGTGTCCCAAACCTTTTCTGTATTACTCCTATGTTAAGTTAAGTCATCCTTTCATAGTGACGAAAAAGTTGAAATCATTCAGTTTTAAAGGGACAGCAGAATATAGAAAGGTGCTGCACATTAATCGAAGTTTACATGTGATCTTTTATTGGCCTACTTGAATTGTTGTTTATAACTTTTCATAAATTACTGCAGTAATTATACTTTTGCTTTCATATCCTATATTCTTAATGACTATTGGCAATCCTAAATTGTAGGAGACATTACTTTGCCAGCCCTAATGATGAAGCCTTTCGGTTCATGGCAAGTATATATAGTCGCTCTCATCGTAACATGTCATTGAGTAAAGAATTTGAAGGAGGAATTAGGAATGGAGTAGCTTGGTATGACCGTTTTGAGGTAAATCCATTGTAGCTCATAATATAGGAAGTGCTGATCTTTTCAGTGTTTTAATCTAATACCTTTGTGAAGTGAATCGCTGGATTTTGCAAAAGAAAAATAGTTTACATTCTATAATATTAAACGCTTATGAGTATTATAGATTGTGTTTGTGTTGTATTCTCTTTGATGAATGAAAATTTTGTTTATTATTGCTGCATTCATTTCCATTTTCTTTTAAACTAAAAATGAAACAAAAAAAAAAGAACCTGTTGAAACCTGGAACCGACCCCAGAACCTGTGACAGGGTAGGTTCTAGGTTCTTGGTTCTAACGGGTAGGTTCCAGGTTCCAAAAAATGAGGAACCTATACCCGAGGGTAGGTTCCAGGTTCCAAGTAGAACCTGTGAGGAACCGGGAACCGCTCACCCCTACCAAGCCCCTTTCATTGTGCTTTTTAAGTCGTTGAATGGAATTTCAAAAGGTTCGCTGGATTTTTTTTATTTCGATACCCATTTCTTTTCTGGCTGGATACTGCTAAACTAAAGCTGTCCTAAGTGTTAGGGAAATCCCTTATGATGTTTTGAAGATGACAAAATAAATCAAAGGCTACTAACACGTTTGATGGTTGAGTAATAGACTATGCGGATGATTGAACGTGTAAAAGATATTATCAAAGTCTATTCTTGGAAGAACCGAGAAGATACGAAGCTGAACCATAAGACAAACTCTATGCTGAAGCAGAATATGTTCAGACTCAGATTGTTAAGTCTATTGCACTCAAACTCAGATTGTAAAGTCCATGGCTCTCAGACTTTACATCCGGATTCGACAGAACGTAACTCAAGCCCCGAAGATATAACGGCTAGTGATCTGGTTTGGATTCTACATCAAGATTGATTTAATTGACTTAATCTAATTGATTGACAATTAGATCTTGAAGACAAGAACTTTCTATACGAAAGAGCTTTACTTATGGAAACCAAGATTCTGTTTGTATGTGCGATCGGAATCAATTTGGAATTTTACCTTTGTCACTCAACTGTTACCAAATCTTCTAGATACAGAGCTGTCCAATGGGTAGATTGGAAGATGATCCTCGAGATACTGTCCAACGGCTAGTTTGGAAGTGGAGAATTATTTAAGGAGATGAAGGACCAATGAGCAAGTAAGAGATAGAGCGTAGAATTTATAATTCCAAAGTCTGAGCAACCTTCGATCATACACTTGTCTTTGGAGAGCTTAAACATTTGTGATCGTGAGAGAAATACCAAAAGAGTGACTTAGTGAGATAGTGTGATCTACTAAGTGTTTGCACTCGAAGTTGTAATCTCTTGTTGATTGCATAGTGGAATCCAGCCAAGAAGGCTGTTAGCGTGGGAGAGTGGACGTAGGCTTGGATTAAGCCGAACCACTATAAATCTTGTGTTCTTATTCTCTTCCCTAACTCTTTTGTTTTACTCGAAGTTTATTTTATTCCGCATATATTTGCCAATATTTATTTTAAACATCTATTCACCCCCCTTTAGGTGTTCATTTTAGCACTCTCACTAAGGAGCAAAATTAGCATTTGCAGAGTGACTTGGGAATTGCTTTTAGCCTATATCTCTCTCATTTTCATCGATATGAAGTTCCCCTCTTTTCGAACTTGCCTATTCTATCTAGCTTGACTCTGATGGGATTTTGTTATCTTTAACACCAAAGCTGCCAGTGGTTCATCATACGCTAAATCATTTGTAAACATAGGAAGCACGATGAAGATAATTCGACGATACAATACAATGTCTTTGAAGTTTTTCTAGCTTCTTTAGCTATACGGCTCTATGTTTTGTTTGTTTACCGACCAAGACGGATCTTAAATTTTTTTTTTTTTTATCGGTCTTACTCTACTCATATTCTAATACTCACTCTTAAACTTTTGCCCTACCTCCTTGTAAGACGTGAGAGTCGAAAGCCACTCCTGAAATTAATGCGTCTCCACCCCAACCCCCTGGAAATGTGGGATTCGAACCCCCACCTTCCCATTTCAAGTTGGAAGAGTGGCCATTGGGGTAAACACCGGTGGTTAGATGGATCTTAAATTGGTGGTTGACACCTCTCACTGAGAATCCAAATCATATGCTAATTAAGGGCATTTACATCATTTTGTTTGCTACTGATCTAGGCGTGGATGGTGAGGACATGACCAATTTTGACTGTGTTTTCGTCCAAAAGATTATCAGCCTGATGTTCACCTACTTGAGAATTGGGGATAAGGCGATCCTTCTTCTATTGAGTGGCAAAAATTGATCTTACTTGTATAATGAGATGATATAAATGTCACCACAGATTGCTCTTGCGCCAATGGTCGAGCCCCTTCGGCTTTGTATTGCTAAAAATGACTGGAGAATGATTTTCCTTTTCGGAGTCATCATGGCTATTAGAGAAATTAACTCTGATTCTGTGATTTTTGCTTTTCTGATGTTAGGGGTGATTCAATTTGTTTTATGAGATTGGTTAGAAGCGCAACTGTACGTATTTGTAGTAGTTACTATAATTAGCTCAACAGGTATTCGTTAGAATGTCCTCGAAAAACTTGAGCTGAATAGCTTTTAGGATAATCATCTTCAACACACACACTTTCGTACAAAGTGGAGGTGTGAGATTTTATCTCTTCATTTTTTCTATAATTCTTTGCTTATTTAAGTTCCTCGCTACTTTCATCTTGAGTATAATGTTTATCATTTCAACTTGCTCAAAAAAAAAAAAAAAAAAACTTGCTCAATATCTTTTTTGTGTAATTCTAATAATCAGCCGTCTTAGTGCTTAAAAAAAAACTAAGCTTTCTTAATCTTTGCTTACAAATTTGGGACCTTATAGCATCTCCTTTGAAATTGAATTCAATTAAAATGCATTTAAAATTTGATAATATAGCATGAAAATTCCTTATATGACGCAAATAGAGTATGTCTCTTTAGGTAAAATTTTCTTTTCAAACAATGAAAAATAATTTTGAGTTCATTTTCATATTTCAGCCCAACGTCGGAAAATGTTGCTATTTTCCCAGTTGACATCTGAATTTTCTCCAATAAATTTAACATACGTTCATATAAAAATTTAAGTATATATAGTAAAAGAAAAAAATAAATAAGTACAGATAAAAAAACAAGAGAGAGAATATAAAATGGTAAAAACTCAAGCTCACCAGAGGAGGTTCATAGATCTTGTCCAATTCATGCAACCCAATTCGACCCAAAACTCATCAAATACGTAAAGCCCGCTCATCAGCCACACCAAGAGGCCCATCAGCCCAAAGCCCACGAAAGGAACCAAGTTCGGCCATTTCTTTTGGCTTTTCCTCTCTCTCTCTCTCTCTCTCTCTCCCTCTTACCTTCGGAAGCCCCAAAGGTCACGCAGAGGAAGGGGTAAGGGAATTGATCCTTCGCTGGTTTTAATATCCTGCATCTCCGCCGCATCGCATTGGCTTCTCCGGTCTTCATTACTGGAAAATCTACTATGTGCTCGTCCATACACCCGAACTGTATTGATATGCTGTTGGATATATTATTAATATAGTCCAAAATAATATGTTCACATACAAGTCTAATAGGTGAAAGCATGGTTATTTGGGTCCATATGGGTCGGAGCCCAATAACTTGCATATAAAAACTCGGTTTCCCTACGCTGGAGATAACATTGTTAAGCGTTCCAAACTTGATGCATCTTGGTGTAATACTTTAAGCAACCGCTTCTTCCCTCTCAAACCTATAACCTCCAACATATGCATGTTTGAGGATTGTTTCTGCATTGAAGATATCCCATTGTGTAGTGTGTACTTGAGCTGCAACATTCTTCAGCATACTTGTCGACTTACTTTCATCAGTTGGTTCAATGCAAGTATGTATAACCGTCAAGTCTCTCAACACGCTGTGCTGATCAACACTTCATAGAAGTTGCACGTGGATTTGCTGTAACCTGCTTACACTCAACTATGGGTGTCAAAATGGGTCATTGACCCATTTATAGACCCATTTATAGCTAAATGGGTCGAGCTTGCACCCATAATGGGTTTTAAAAGTAAAAAAAGCTTAAATAAATGGGTTTTAAATGGGTCTGTTCTCAGACCCATTTATGACCCACTTATCAACCCACTAAAGCGAACCCATTTACTCTCCCTCTTCGACGTCTTCGTTTTCTCGCTTTCCCTCATCCATCGTACGACGTACTGCAAGTCGCGACTCAGAGGCCGAGAGCTCGCCGGTGAATTCCTGTCTTTTTCCGAGCACTCCTTCTCCTTCCGCCATCAGTCGCCGCAGCCACCGCCGTCATCGCCATCTTCGCCGTCGAAAGCGCGGTTGCGCTTTGATTGGGCGAATCTGCGGTCTTTTTTAGATCTCCGTCACTCTCGTCCGGCGCAGTTCAGCCGCAAACCTAAGCCGTTTTCGTAACAGCCGGGTAAGTAATCGTGTCGTGGGCACGCCCTTCTCGCTTGTCTCGTTTCTGGGTTTGGCCTCTTCTTTGGTGGCAAGCTGATCGGGGCATGGGGCTTGCTGGGTTTTTCTATTGGATTGAGTTGCGATGTGGGTCATTCCGATTGGTTAACCTCGATTGGGGGCTCCAAAGGTTCTTATTCTTCGGGTGAAACAACGGATCTTTCATTACCAATACAATGCAGCTTAACCTCAATCACGGGCTCCGTAGATACATGTTCTTCATTTGAAAGCCAAGAAATTGAATCATGGAACTCATGACTGTTGCTAGGCGGATGGTAGCTAGGGCCAAAGTGATTCATTCATGTTGTTTCGTCCGTTTGTTTTTGTGATCTTTACAATAAGAACAGTGTTCTTGAAATTGTGCGCATGTATTTTTTCAAAAGGACCTACGTGAAATAGAAAAATTATTACTTGATTCCCTGGTCTTGTTATGAAAGTGTCTGCATTGCTTGGTGTATTCGGCTTTTTAATGTTCATGATTTTTATGTTATCCTAGAGGTTTTGCTTAGAGATGAGTCTTTTGCAGCATCTTCACCATCTGTGTGCAGGCTTGGTCTCTCAGACTATTTGTAGGGTTTGTGTGTTTTGAGTGAGAATATAGATTTTATGGGGTAACTATAGTTTACAGGTGAGTGGGTATGTGCAATAAAATTTGTTCGCAATATAAGTTCCTGTTCATTTGGAGATAGAAATAGAGATATTGGTGATGTCACAATTAAACTGTTAAAGTGATGTTTGGGGTTTGAGTGACATTTCTCTGCAAGTGCTTGTAAATTTGGAATAGCTAAAATCTTGATTATGTTTGACGAGTATCTTTTTGGAGAACATGAAGTTAAGATTTTGCTTATAAATCATCGTTACTTCTGCATTTGACACTTTCTTCGAATGAATGCCGGACGAGGAAGAGGCGAGGTGGATACCAATCCGAGGGCCTAAGGGGACGCTTGGGTGGTCGAGTTTGGGCGGGGGAAGCAACCTGGATAATGACTACAGCCGTCCGAGGGGCAATGGCTCCTACTTCCGTGGTTCGCAATGAGTTATTCGTTCGACCTTTTCGAACCGTTATAGCTGTGGCCAAAGGCTCGTTAGGTTGCTATGGGTGATTCCATGTACGATGGTTTCCTGAAGTCGTGGTCTATGCTTCTTGAGGTGTGTTTCTTCCTTTTTGGCATGATTAGATTTTTAAGACCTTTTTCACCTTTTGGCCCTTGCGGAGAGCTTAGATGAGCCTTTCCCCTTGAATGGTTTTTGTGATGCAATTCAAGCGGGAGTTTTGGGCGCCATCGAGCCTTTACACTGTGAGGGCTGGTGAATTAGGTTCTATATTGGAAAGTTTGTAACTATTCGACGGTTTTCTGTTATCTTTTGTTCAACGGTATAATTCCTACCTTTGTTGTGTATATAAACTGTTTATGCTACCTGCTTCTGAGTTGGGTTTATACGAAATCAGCTGCAGGGTGTTTACTTTCTCTTAATTTTATTATGATGTTTTAGGTGCTTTCCTCCCCTGTTTTATCTACTATTTGTGAGAGATATTACAAAGTCACAGCAGAAGCATTACGAGTTTGTGGGGAGCTTGTTTGTGTTGTTCGCCCAAATATTGAGGTGGGGCTTATCTTATGATTTAAGATTTGTTAGTTGACATGTCAAGACATAGCGAGGATCAAGGAGAATATTCAACTACCGAACGATCCAAGAGAGTTACATCCTTAGTTCATGAGGATGAGGAAGATATCTCTACTTCCTCTATGCGTTCAAGAAAACACACTTCGATTGTATGGTCTGAATTCGAAAAATTCACAGATGGTGATGGCATGAGTAAGGCTAAATGTAAATGGTGTGAAGTAACTTATATGGCTAGCCATGGGACAAAAAACTTGTTGCGTCATTTAAATACTTGTCCCAACCGAGAGGTTAATGTTGATGGTTCTGTGGTACAATTTGACCAAGGTGTGTTTAGAGATATGCTTGCAAGAGCGATAATCAAACACAATTATACATACTCTTTTGTAGAGCATGAGGCAACAAGAGAATTGTTTAGTTACCTCAACCCTAATGTGAAGCACATATCAAGGAATACAGCAAGAAGTGATGTGCTAAAAGTTTATGAGAAAGAGAAGGGAATTTTGAAATCCAAATTATTGTCTCTTTCGAGCCGAATATGTTTGACTTCTGACCTATGGACTTCTATTACTACGGATCATTATATGACTGTCACTGCTCATTATATTGATGATGATTGGGAATTGCAATCAAAAGTCTTGTGTTTCTCCTATGTGCCACCTCCATATAGTGGTGTCATACTTTTAGAAAAATTGTTGTCTTTGTTGAGAGAATGGGGCATTGAGAGAAAGATCTTCAGTATCACTTTAGATAATGCATCATACAATGACAGTATGATTGATATTTGGAGAAATACACCTTTTGTGAGATCTTCTTTGTTATGTGATGGACAATTTTTTCATGTGCGTTGTGGTGCGCATGTTTTAAATCTAATTGTACAAGAAGGTTTAAAGGTTATTGATGGATCCTTACATAATATTAGAGAAGCTGTCAAGTATGTGAGGGCTACACAAGGGAGGAGAGTTAAATTTGCGGAATGTATATTGCAGTCGTGCTTAAAGACCAGTAAAAGGTACGTCAAGATATGGCCACCAGATGGAATTCTACATACCTAATGCTTGAGGGTGCCATTTTCTTTGAATGTGCATTTTCGCATTTGAAGTTAATTGACTGTAACTTTGTAACATGTCCATCTTCTGAAGATTGGGTCGAGGAAAGAAAATTGCTTTGTTGTTAAAACCCTTTTATGATATTTCTACTCTATTCTCTGGAGTTAGATATCCCACAGCAAATTTATATTTTTATGGAGTATGGCAGATTCAACTTCGTTTAATACAGGCAAGGGATACTGAGGATGAGGCTATTAGTTCTATGGCTAGGGCAATGCTCAAAAAGTTTGAAAAATATTGGAAGTGTTATAGTGTTGTCTTATCATTTGCTGTTATATTGGATCCTCGTTATAAGTTACACTTCTTGGAGTTTTGTTACTCAAAGTTGGATATGGATGATCATGTAGAATTTGTACGGGGCATTCGAGAAAAACTCTACACACTTTTTGATGAATATGTAACCTCCATGTCTAGAGATGATCGCTTTACTTCTTCAACAAGTCGAGGTAACATTTCAGTTGAGGGCATCGATGAGAACATTGGGGATGACATTGATGAGTATGATGCATTTGAGAGTGAACACTTTGGATCACAATCTACTAAGTCACAATTGGATTTGTATTTGGAGGAGAATAGGCTTGACAGAAAGAAGTTCCCGGATCTCAATGTCCTTGATTATTGGAAGACTCATTCTCATCGATATCCCGAGTTATCCCTTATGGCACGTGATATATTGAGCATTCCTATTACTACCGTTGCCTTAGAATCAGCCTTTAGCATTGGAGGACGTATTTTAAATAAATATCGTAGTTCCCTTTCCCCTGAAAGCGTAGAGGCTGAGCTGTGCACTAGAAATTGGTTATTTGGAGTTCCGCCTGAGGAAGATTTGGATGAAGAGTCTCTCATCATTGACTTTCAAGACTATTTGCATTAGGTACTTTTTTTCATCTCATTCTTTTTGTTTGCTCATATGATTTCATACACTTGTCTTTATAATTATGTATTCTTTTCAGGTTCTAAACTAGTGTTGGGTCTTAATTTGAAATTCCTTTTACTCAGGTATCAAGTTGATACTAATGCCTTTTTGTCAATGTTCGCGCTTCAACCTATTCCGAAGATGGAATCAGTGCCTACCATTGTTGTGGGGCTTCCTTTTTTTCCTCTTTTACCCCAAATTGACGGTCAAAGACGATTGGATTGGTGGATTTTTTGTTCTGTGAGTGATGTTCATGGGGCGGTTTGTGGTGATTGCGAGTTGGGCTCTGATTCTTGTTTCTTTCTTTTTGCATTTTCATTGGCTGATTGGTGGGCTTTTCTGTTTTGCAGATACTGAGCAGACAGCCGTATGGACAAAGAAATTTACAATCAGCTGGTTCAAGGCTGAAGAAGAAGGGTATGACGTGAGCAAGTTCCACAAGACTCCACATAGCGACAGTCCACCGGAAGAAGAAGGACCCAAGGACACCAAAGGCGTTTGGTGGATCAAGTCCATTCTAGGAAGATAGGGGGAACTCGATTTCACAGCCAGCTTGATGAAGATGATGCAGCAAAGGCTTCATGGAGTTCTGAGTACATATGAGTTTTCATAAATAATCAGCATATGATGTACCCCTGTTTTAAGTTAGATTGAAATCTTTTAGTCTCGAGACTACCATGCGTTTGTTTTGTTTGATGTATATTTTGCTTCTGCTGTGTGCGGATATTGTATCAATGATGAGAGATTGGCAATGAATAGGAGCTGTTCAATTATGAGATCATTTTGGGATTCCTTTCCGCTTGACGGAGTGTGGGTCAGTGGCAAATTTCAATACTTGTGACCTCTTAAAATTAGTCTAGGCATAAAGGTGGCACCGTAGAGAATGTTGCATCAAAGTTATTTGTTCAATGCTCTCAGCAAAGGGGGCTCATGAAGATCTATAGACACTTTCTCAACTATCAAAGTATTGCACTAATATTCCTTAAATTCTTACATCCATTGAGACACATTCCATCTATAAAAAAAGAAAAAAATTCCTTAGAAAAATCAGTCACTTGGCCAATTGGAAAAATGATACTAGAGAAGGATAGATTGGTTTCTCTTTTTTCCATTGGTTTATTTTGGCCTCATAGTAAAATGAACAAATGCTTGTAAAGTAGAAAGAAAGCAACTTAGCTATTCTTTTAACGTATGTTGGAACCCTTATGAAAATACTTACATAATTTGCTCGATCATATTGCAAAATATATATATCCTCTAGAGCTCGTCGAGCGAGCTCGAGGCTCGCTTATGGCCAATTGCCGGCCGTTGTCGTGGCCAGCGGCCGGCCAAAGAAGAAGAAGAAGAAAAAAGAAAAAAAAGTTATATTTAAAAATTAAAAAAATTAAAATTTTATTTTTCTAAAAAAAAAAAAATAATTAAAATTCAATTTTTTAAAATAATTATTTTAAAAATGATAAAAATTGTCCATTAAATTTGTGTTCTATAAAATTATTTTAGCAATACCATTTATATATATATAATAAATTAAGTTTAGTTAAATGGGTCGGGTATAGGTCGGGTCGGGTATGGGTCAAAATTTTTGCATTGCAATAAACGGGTCATAAACGGGTTAAATGGGTCGATTTGGGTCAGACCATTTATGACCCGACCCAAACCCGACCCGACCCACCCATTTAACGGGTCTACACTCAACCGGTAATGTTAAGCTCATTGATGTTTAGAGCGTATGTGCCATTTTAGAACGGAACGTGTCAAGGGATTGCAAAGTATATAATGGTCGTAGTTTGTCCGCCGCTGCGTTTGTTGATCATGCGGCCACGGGAAATCCACTCTTGTAGATTCAAGCAGTATGCAGAAAGCTTGCACTATACTTTGCTATCAGCAAAGGCGGCCGTTAAGCTCCACGAAAGTGCTCCCAGAAGACCCGGTAAAACCAAAGTAATGATCTTCTTCAGTAACCAAAAAGGGACGGAGTCACCGCAACAGCCATCTAGTTCGTGAATAATGTCCTACAAATGAAAGTAAATGCGATTTTTTAAGTGAAAAAAATGCCGTCCATAAAAACAAGATAAAAATAAAGAGAAAATGTACCGGGTAATTCCGTATAGAGGTTTGATGAGCCGTGATAACTGGTAATGCAGAAGAACCAGATATCATATCACGGCTGCCTAGTCCAGCGCAAACAGATCGCTAGTCCTGTTAAGTATCAGAGCAAACGGAAGCTGATCAGCGCAAACAGATTGTTAGATCTAATTTTCCATTAAGAAAACCTTCGATCTAGATGCCAATCATCTTTCGAATAAAAATGTATGAAGGGCCCAAGACACCTTGAACAACATAAATTATCACAACTGCATTGTCATCCGGGGAAAGTCGACCCCGAGAAACACTACTGAACTTGTATAGGTTTTCTCTTGCGAAGAACATCTTTGCTGGAAATGCTTGTTTCTTCGTCAGTGTTTGTTGTCAACGTATCCCCGTTTCCTACGCCTAAATTACTAACGGAAAAGGATAAGGAAACACGGCATCAGATCAGCAGTGGCATTAGGGAAGCAGCATCAAGTTTTGTGGATACATGTTAGAGAAAAGACAGCAACAATGCTAAGTCATGTTCCTGAGTAAAATCTAACAGCTGCCAAAACGAACAAAAAAAGAAATTAAAAAAAAAAAAAAAAAGCCAATTCAGATCGGTGACCTTGACAGAGAATTCTGCTTCGCCATAGGTTGTAAAGTTGCATCTAGTTTACAAGTCGACTCTTTTTTCATGTTCGAAAAGATTGAGCATTGGAAATGACAAGCTTGCGCACAATTCCACGCAACCAAGAAGCAGCACATATTTGGCCGATAAAATTCGATATTTCAGCAGGTTTTTTACTTCACTCGAGCAGTATTTTACGTTGCTCGAAGAATACTCTTGTCTCTATTTGTGCAACTTCAACTAGATTAGACAGGTGATAGATCAGCTCAGATTATATCAGAGATGTGCATGAGCAAAGACGATTGGCCAAGAGCACCAATAGCCAGCGGAGGGAATTGAATTATAACCATCACCACTTAGCCAGTTAAACGAGCAACAACTGCATTGCCAATGTCACGTAATTGGGTACTTAACATTCATCCTAAATTCAGGCATAAATTCCCCAAAAGGAAAACAAATGTTTCACCAGAGAACAAAAGGCTATTATTATTATCCACAATTGGGGTAAATCGGTGAGAATAACCATCGGAGACTGAAAAATTTTGACGCAATAAAAAGTTAACGATTCTGGAATTCGGAAGCCAGTCACGATCCTCTTTGAAATGGCAAGGCGCCGCCGACATCAGGACGGCAGCGGCATGCGGTTGCCCAGTGGCTCCTGTGGACTTTTCCGGGGAGCACGTCTCCGGGAACCGAGCTTCGAGGTTCGACGACGTCCTGCGAGATGAAGGACAAAGGTAGAATCTTCGGGGATCGGCAGTTCGAAGAACGAGATGGTTGTTAGGAATTTTATCTTGTCGCCTTTTGGATGGTTGGATTGATTGAACTGCCCTCCTCGCGTGGGATTATTCATGGGCGGACCTTGGTTGTCACTGTATTGATTAAATCACCTTTACCAATGCCATTTTCATAACTGAAAAATCGTGGCAATGAAACATTTCATAGCTAAAAAAGTATAAATTCTTTTTTGGCCACCATTGTAGCCACGGTTTTTTTTTTTTAGTGACCCAAGAACCGCCGTACAGCCGACATTCGACGACGTAAATTCGGGACGGTGCCGCAAGGACCCACCTCCCATGACATCGCAGGTTAGGCGAGCAATGCGCACGACGGGACTCGAACCTCCCCCCTTCCGCAATTAGAGGGGGAAAGGCCCAAGCCAGCACACCCACAAGCGGGTGGGTGTAGCCACGAAAGTTTTCGTTTATATTTTTGAAAGAAATTTGGTTAGGATCACCTAGTTCAATTGATAAATTGGTCTCAGTTCAGTCCTAAACCTTTTGATAGTACTAATTTAATCATAAATCTTTTGAATTTGTGCTAATTTTGTCTTAAACTTTTTGAACTATTGCTAATTTAATTCTAAACGTTTTGACTTGATGTTAATTCAGCTCTTCTAGTTAATTTTGATTGTATATTGCTTGACAAGGACGCTGCCAGCTTACGTGGCATTGTCGATCTTGATATAGATAATCTTTAATAATATTTCAATATTTTTCAATTTTTTTTTCCTTTTTACTATTTTTTTCTTCTTCTTCCTTTTCCCAATGACTGGCCACCGGCCACGATTGAACAAGCTAGCCTCACCTGGTCATGGCGAGGCCGAGCCTCGACGAGGGTCGACCTCACTTTGGATTTGGCTTAGGCAAGGCCGACCTTCCCTAAGCGTCACCTTCACCCGTGTTTTCTTCTAGAAGATTATCAGCATGATGTGCACCTATTTGAGACTAAGGGATAAGCTGGCCATTCTTCTATTGAATGGCAAAAGTTGATCTTTCTTGCATAATGAGATGAGAGAACTGTTACCACAGATTACTCTAGCACCGATCTGCGAGCTCCTTGGGTTCTGTATCGCTAAAAGAATTGATTGGAGAATGATTTTCCCTTTCAAAGTCATCATGGTTGTTAGAGAAATTAAGTCTCGATTCCGTGATTTTTTATTTTCTGATGTTAGGGGTGATTTTCTCAATTTGTTTTGAGATTGATTCTATGAAGATGGCAAGAGTCGCAGTTATATGGATTCGTAGTAGTTACTATAATTAGCCTGGTTGGTGTTCGTTAAAATTTCCTAGGGAAATTTGAGTTGATTGTCACACTGGACAATCATCTTTTGTGAATGATAAATGTGTCTTCACTTTTGTGCAACGTGCAGGTGTGAGATTTTATCTCTTCATTTTCTATAGTCCTCTGCTCAAGTTATTTTGGGCAGTTCCAATAATCAGCTTAAGTAAGCTGTCATTGTGTTTGGTAAGCTTTCCTAGTATTTGCTTTACAAATTTGGTACCTTACAGCGTGTTATGAAAATTGAATTCCATAAAATTGTATTTAAAGTTGATTACATAACATGCATATCCCTTATATTGCACGAATAGAGAATGTCCAAGTTTTCCTTTTTTAACAATGGAAAATAATTTCTAATACGAGTTCCAAGTTTTAGCCAAACATCAGGAAATATTATCATTTTCTCAATTGACACCCGAATTTTTGCCGATAAATCCAGCACACAGAAAATATAATTGTAGTTAAAAACAAAAATAAAATAAAAAATTACAAATGAAAAAAGAGGGAGAGAAAATAAAATGGTAAAACTCAAGCTCGCCAGATGAAAGTCATCAATCTAGTCGAATCCGTGCAACCACTCCGGCCCAAAACTCATCAAATAGGTAAAAGCCCGCTCACCAGACCCGTGAAGCTTCAGTCCACACTTCGCATAGGCCCAGAGTCACAAGTCTGAGCTGAGCCCAGAAGGCCCAACAGACCAAAGCCCACGGAAGGAACCAAGCCCACAGAGGATTTGCGTTTTCTCTCTCTAGCGCTCTAGAGCATCAAACGAAAACGCTCTAGCGGAAACCAGACAGAGAAGAAGGAAGGAAATCTGGAGAAACTTTTTCTCCCTCTCTTGCCCGAAGCTCCATCTCCGCCATTCGAGTTTCACAATGGCCGATTCTAGTATTCCGCCATCTCCACCGCCTCGCATCGGCTTCTCCGGGCTTCAGACGTAACTCTTCCAGTTCCTCCTATGGCGAAAAGCTTTCAGAGTCGTGCCGATAGCTCTGCGGTTCCAGCCTCGACTCGTCTTGAATTTCCTGCATTCCCTTGAAGCTTCTCAATCTCACTCGAACTGGAGCCAATCGTAGCCAAGCGCCTCCCTCGGTCGACGACTTCATTATCGTTCGTTTTTGTCACTGCCTCCTCCTTCGGTTTCTATCATCTTCGTTCCCCGATGGAGGAGAATAGCCGTGACCAAAACTCGATCAGAATTGGATTCTTCACTTCGAGCTCTTCATCATTCGGTTACTGCAACAATTTTGAAGGTAAGTTGTCTCTCATTCTCTGGATTTCATTTTTCAATTCAGTCGATAGCATTCATTCTCGGTCTTCTTCTGAATTTCCAGAGAACTCTTCATCGAGATTTCTTTCTCTATTGCCCTCCGGACACTGTCAGCCACTGCCAACCGCAACCGATCGTCACCGTTCCCATTTCCACGGCTGCCATCGGAAGCTCTGTTCGCCCCTGTTCTCCGTCACCATTGCTGAAGTGCTCGGACCGCCGTCATCACCGTCTCTTGTGACAGTTCCATTTCACGAAGCTGCTTCTGCGATCACCTTACTAAGGTCTGATCATTAATCGCCACAGGTAATCATCCTTTATTCAATCGAATCACATATGCTGTGTGTCCAGTTGCTCTACGTACAGACTACTGCATGGGTAAAATCTACTAATTGCTTTGTGATCACTCGTTCCCATAACCGAACTGTATTGATATGCATATTCGAGGTTGAGGTGCTTTTCTGTATCTTCATATCAGAATTGTGCAGTGCGTGCTTAAGCCGAGACATTCATCAGTATAATTGTCTGACTTACTTTCGTAGATTTGTTCAATGCATGCCCGACCGTTGCTCTCAACACGTTGTGCTGATCAACGCTTTATAGAAGTTGCGTTTGGATTTGCTGGAACCAGCTTATACTCGACTGGTCAAGTTGAGCACCATACTTGCTATTAGCAAAGGCGGTCACTGCAGCAACCATCTAGTTCGTGAATAATTCCCCTACAAATGAAAAAAATAGGTGCAATTCTTAAGAGAAACGGCCGCGGTCCACGAAAACAAGATGAGAAAAAGAGACAAATGTACCCGATAAACCCGTATAGAGGTTTAACGAGCCATGGTAAAAAGCAGAAAAACCAGATGTCACAGCTGTATAGTCAAGCGCAAACAGATTGTTATGTTTTTTCTTTTCTTTTTTGGTAAAAACAGATTGTTATGTTAATCCTGGTAAGTATTGGAGCAAACTGAAGCTGTTCAGCTGCTTAGAAAGATACTCATTTGTATTAAGATGCCAAAAAAAAAAGAAAACCAAGCTGACAACCAGACTTCTTAAGTACTCGCGTTTCTCTCTTCATACTGCTGGAACATACGAATTAAATGTTCTCGAAGGAGTCCTAACCAAACCCACAACATAGATAAAATTCTACTGGAGAATTATAATAGAGATTAATATAATGAAAAACCCCAATATGATTAAACATGAAAATAGTACAATGAAAATTATAGTATTATTAATTTCACATGTAACACATGTAAATTTCACTGGCAATGGAAAAAAAAAGACATTCACATTGCGATGTGAACGAGAGATGTGAAAAGTGGAGGAACTAAGCCAATTTGCATCCTGCAAAGTCTTAGTCTTCTTGGAAATGATTTTTCTCCCATTATCACTTCTTTTTCCGCAAAGTCTAGGTCTTCATGGTTGATTAAATTTTTTCTCCCATTATCACTATTTTTGCAAAGTCTTGGTCTTTCTAGAAATGGTTAAAGTTTTTCTCCGATCACTTTTATTTTTTCGCAAAGTCTTGGTCTTCGTGCAATTGATTAAAGTTTCTCTCTAATTGTCACTTTTTGTCCAGCAAAGTCTTGGTCTATTTGGAATTTATAAAAACCTCCCACCATCACGAATTTTTATTAAAGTGCTTCACTTTTGCTTTACATGTGTGAGTGAAAATTATGTAATTTTGCTTCAACTTTCCCAAAAAAATGCACATGATATCTAGCAAAATCTTTGGTCATATTCTCTAAATATTGTGAAAAATGCACTTGTGGACAAAAAGTATTTTATATCGATTTCTCTAACCTTTACACGCATTTTTGAAAGTCTTGGTCTCCCTATAGTTTGTAGTTTTCTCTTTCCATTAGCTCATTATCACTCAACCCATGTTTTTCTCTTTAGTGACTGATTCACCCATGACCATTGGAGAGCTCTTTTTGAGTTCATTCTTGGCTTCCTTCTTGTACTAATTTCTAGTATTGTTAATTTTAAGCAAGACATGTAGCATGTGTAAATTCTACCAGTAATGGAAAAAGAGACATTGTCATAGGGATGGAAGAGGAGGGATGTGAAAAGTGAAGCAACAATGACAATTTGCGTCCTACAAAGTCTTGGTCTTCCTAGCATTGATTAAAGTTTCTTTCCCATTACCGCTTTTTCTCTTTGGCTTCACTTTTTACACAAAAAACTTGATGAGATTCTGATCCAGTAAAGTCTTGGTCTTCCTAATACACCAAGAAGCTTGAGTTAGATCAGGAAGTGTATGTTTTGATGCACATTATGTCCTCGAGTTAGATTGTTCCCCTTTTTTTTTTTTTGACCAAAGCTCGTGATTTATATTTCCTTATCAAACAAACAAACATAAAGGTCTTTGATGACTTATGGATGCATAGTAGAAAATAAGATGCCATTGTTGGCTTTATCCTCAATAATTTAGGTTTTAATTCATCGACAAAGTAGGGATCCTTTGATGCGATTTTGGCCCCATGATGCATGAGAAACTATCGGGGAGGCATGTGTTGGCACGAGATGGCTAGCCACAAAGTCCTTGCAACAAGTACCATGTCATGATGGAGTTTGACATAATTTTGAGCCTTTGGATGTAGATGTCCAGCTTCAAATTCATTATATGGTCTTAATTCAAGTCTCAAATTGTTTGTGTATGGGCTCTTGATAGTGCATGATTGTAAATTCTCCAGAATCATTATACTCAACCTATACACCAATGCATAATACTAATTCGCTTTAAGTAATATTAGAGGAAAGGCATAATACTAATTTGTATGCTCACTCAAAATAAGTTGGTTGAATCGCTCTCAAAATTCTAAAATCATAGATAATCTAGATCGAGTTGTCTAGAAAATATTCCATACCAAATGGTTTGTTCTCCCCATTGAAAAAAGAAAAACCAATTTTGCTTTAAGAAAGCAAAATTCATGCAAGACATGCTAGACTCCAACTTGACGTGATTCTAGGGCTCTTATTCCATACCAAATGGTTTGTTCTCCCCATTGAAAAAAGAAAAACCAATCTTGCTTTAAGAAAGCAAAATTCATGCAAGACATGCTAGACTCCAACTTGACGTGATTCTAGGGCTCTTATTCCATACCAAATGGTTTGTTCTCCCCATTGAAAAAAGAAAAACCAATCTTGCTTTAAGAAAGCAAAATTCATGCAAGACATGCTAGACTCCAACTTGACGTGATTCTAGGGCTCTCTCTCTCTCTCTCTCTCACTGGTTAAACCCCTTGAGTCGTTCCATATCCACACACATTACATGTTCCGTTCATGCATATTTAGATTCTCGACTTTTGTTAATTCTTAGAACCTACAATATCTAAAACATGATTGAGGAAAGCATTCAAAATAGTATGGACTAAATTTATGATAACAACCAGTGCCAAACACAATAGTTCGAACATGATTCCGATAGTACACAATAAGCTTTGAAATTTCATCCCAACCAAACCATAATCCTAAGTTGACTTCCATAAAATCCCATAGTTTCATGATACACCAAAGTTTCATTACTACACGATTTCATAGCTCAACAACCTTTATAATCAACCTAGCCACCTAAAACCAAAATGGAATTGAAATTACAGCTTAATCTAGAAAAATTTCTTCTTCTTGATTCTTCTTTCTCCCTCTTTAACTATTCCTCTTTTCTCTGATTAGCCAACTACTACAATTATAATTAAGCTGAAGGAAGTTAGTCCGTTGTGCTTCAAAGATGCAGCTTCATGGGTGTAATAAATAAGAATTGGGCCTCTTGAGCCTAAGTCCTTTTTTATTTTTATTTTTTAAATCTTTCGTTGGGGGTAGCAACTCTTGTTAAAGTCTTCGACACAGGATGGTGGAAATTTTTTTAATGATCCCGGAGCATGTGAACCCAACTCACATCCACTATTGAATGATGCGAGCTCCACGTTGAACTCAACTTTTCATGGTGCATGTGAGAAATTTTAAATCCTAGAATTCATTCTTTCCATTATAGATTAAGTTAGTTTGGTCATTAGGTAATTTAAGTTAATTGGTTGTGATGGTTAGTCTGGCTAGTGGTGCCAACTACAACAATGACGATGGAATGAATTATCCTACGGAGGTGCTAACGACAGCGGCATGACATTGGCCGTTAGATGGGTGGCGCTCTCTATGTCGCCACATTCCTTATTTTTTTAATTTTCAGTTTTTTTGCTGTTTTTGTCTCGTTCGCTTTTCTTTTTGCCCTTTTTTCTTTTATCAAACTTAAACTTGTAAACATAAAGGAAAACCGAGAGATAATTCTAATGGAGAAGTACGACAAAGATTGATATAATGAAAAACCCTGATTAAACATGAAAATAGTGAAACGAAAATTTTAGTATTGTTAATTTTAAACATAATACATGGGAATTTCACTAGTAATGGAAAAAAGACATTCACATTACGATGAACGAGAGATGCGCAAAGTGAAGGAACAAAGCCAATTTGCATCCTTGCCAAGTCTTGGTCTTCTTGGAAATGATTTAAGTTTTTCTCCCATTATCACTTTTTTTTTTTTGCAAAGTCTAGATCTTCCTAGTTGATTAAAGTTTTTCTCATTATCACTTTTTTCACAAAGTCTTGGTCTTCCTGGAATTGATTAAAGTTTCTCTCCCATCATCACTTTATTTTGTAAAGTCTTGGTCGTCTTGGAATTGATTAAAGTTTCTCTCTCATTATCACTTTATTTTGCAAAGTCTTGGTCTTCTTGGAATTGATTAAATTTTCTCTCCCACCATCAAATTTTTTTATTAAAGTGCTTCACCTGTAATGCATGCAAATTATCTAATTTTCTTCACCTTTCCGGGCGCATGATATCCAGCAAAATCTCTAGGAATATTCTCTAAATATTGTGAAACAAGTACTTGTGAATAGAAAGTATTTTATATCGATTTCTCTAACCTCTATGTGCATTTTTGAAAGTCTTGGTCTTCCTAAAGTTTGTAGTTTTCTCTCTCCATTAGCTCATTATCACTCAACCTGTGTTTTTCTCTTTGAAGACTGATTCACCCATGACCATTGGAGAGGTCCTTTTGGGTTCCTTCTTGGCTTCCTTCTTATACTAATTTCTAGTATTGTTAATTTTAAGCAAGACATGTAGTGTGTAGAAATTCTACTAGCAATGGAAAAAGAGACATTAACATATGGATTGAAGAGAAGGGATGTGAAAAGTGAAGCAACAAAGCCAATTTGCATCCTACAAAGTCCTGGTCTTCTTGGCATTGATTAAAGTTTCTTTCCCATTACCACTTTTTACACAAAAAAGTTGATGAGTTCCCATAAAGTCTTGGTCTTCCTAATACGCCAAGAAGTTTGAGTCAGATAGAAGAGCGTATGTTTTGATGCACATTTTGTCCTTGAGTTAGATTGTTCTCCTTTCTTTTTTTTCTTTTTTTTGACCAAAGCACGTGATTTTGATTTCCTTATCAAACAGACAAACCTAGCGGTCTTTGATGACTTGTGGTCGCATAACAAAAAATAAGATGTCATTGTCGGCTGTATCCTCAACAATTCAGGTTTCAATTACATCGACAAAGTAGGGATCCTTTGATGCGATTTTGGCCCCATGATGCACGAGGAGCTGTCGGGAAGGCATATGTCTGCACGAGAGGGCTAGCTGTAGAGTCCTTCCGATGAACACCATGTCATGATGGAGTTCGACATAATTTCGAGCCTTCAAAATTAGATGTCCAGCTTCAAATTCATTATATGGTCTAAATTCAACTCTCAAATTATTTGTGTACATACTTTTGATGGTGCATGAATGTGAATTCTCCAGAATCATTATAATCAGCCTATACACCAATGCATAATACTAATTCGCTTCAAGTAATATTAGAGGAGAGGCATGATACTAATTTGTGCGCTTACTCAGAATAAGTACAAAATTCTAAAATTATAGATAATTTATATCCATTGCCTAGAAAATATTACATACCAATTGGTTTGTTCTTCCCATTGAAAAATGAAAAACGAATCTTGCCTTAAGAAAGCAAAATTCATGCAAGACATGCTAGACCCCAACTTGACATAATTCGATGGCCCTCTTTCTATCTCTTTAGTTGGTTACCCCTCAAGTCGTTTCATGTCCACACGCATCACATGTTCCACTCGTGCATATTTAGATACTCGACTTTCGTTAATTCTTAGAACCTACAACTTTACCAAAAAAAAAAAAAAAAAAAAAAAAAAAAAATTCTTAGAACCTACAATATGCTTTTGAAATAGCATGGACTAAATTTATAATAAACAACCAGTGCCAGAAACAATAGTTTGAATATGGTTCCGACAGCCCACAATAAACTTCAAAATTTCACCCCAACCAAACCGTAATCCTAAGTTGACTTCCATAAAATCCCATAGTTTCATGACACACCAAAATTTCATTACTACATGATTTCATAGCTCAACAACCTCTATAATCAACCGAGCAACTTCAAACCCAAATGGAATTGAAATTACAGCTTAATCTAGAAAAATTTCTTCCATTAGGTGTATTAAGTCTTTGGATTCTTATCAAGCGCTTCTTGTACGACATTAATCCAACACATTAAGATGTCCCCAGCGAACTTGAACCGAACCCTTTCTCTCTCTAGTGCGCGGTTCACTTCACTTTTCCAGCTTTCTTGATTCTTCTTTCTCTCTCTTAACTATCTCTTTTCTCTGATATGCCAACTGCAACAATTATAACTAAGCTGAAGGAAGTTAGTCTGTCGGGCTTCAAACTCCATGGGCGTAATAAATGAGAATTAGGTCTCTTGAGCCTAATTCCTTTTTTTTTTTTTTTTTTTTTGTGGTTAAAAATCAATAAAAAAAAAGAGAAAGACTCTTTCATTGCAATAGCAACTATTATTAAAGTCTTAGATACAGGATGAGGGAAAATTATTGAATGAACCCAAAGCATGTGAGCCTAGCTCAAATCCACTATTAAATTATGTGAGCTCCACATTGAACCCAACTTTTCACGTTGCTTGTGAGAAATTGCAAATCCCAAAACCCTGTACCGCGCCCGGCGATCGTCGAGAGGCCGGGAAGGCATAGCGGGGCTCGGTCGTGGCTGCCCGTTCCCCGTAAAGGGGTTGTGGCCGGGACAGCCAATGGGGCCAGAATATTTTTCGTCCCCGGATCCCGGGACTATCCTGTCTTTCCGGGATATCGAGCCTTTTAAGGACCTGCTCGGTCCCCAAAATTTATTCTTTCCATTGTGAATATATCTATAAATTAAGTTAGTTAGTCATTAGGTAATTTAAGGTGACTGGTTGTGATGGTTAGTCCGGCTAGTAGTGCCAACTGCAACGATGGCGATAGGGTTGGAATGAGTCATCCTATAGAAGTGCTGACGACAATAGCATGCCAATGGCTGTTGGATGGGTGGCGCTCTCTATGTGGCCCTCTCCTGATTTTTTTTTTCTTTTTCATTTTTTTGCTTTATTTTTTGTTCGCTTTTCTTTTTGCCTTTTTTCTTTTATCAGACTTGCATGGATGAAAACCTAGAGATAATTCTGATAGACAAGTACAATAGAGATTAATGAACAAAAACCTCAATATAATTAAACATGAAAATAATTAACCGAAAATTATAGTATTGTTAATTTTACATGTAACACATGGAAATTTCACTAGCAATGGAAAAAGAGACATTCACATGGCAATGAATGAGAAAGGTGAAAAGTGAAGGAACAAAAGCAATTTGAGTCCTGCAAATTCTTGGTCTTTTTGAAAATGATTAAAGTTTGTCTCCCATCATCACTTTTTTCGCAAAGTCTTGGTCTTTGTGAAATCGATTAAAGTTACTCTTCCATCATCACCTTTTTTCGCAAAGTCTTGGTCTATCTGGAATTGATTAAAGTTTCTCTCCCATTGTTACTTTTTCTTAAAAAGCTTCCCTGTTGCTTTCTAAGTAAAACCGACACGGACATGCGATATACGACACGATACGCCGGCACGTCATTTCTCAAAAAACAAAAAATTCCAACACGTTGAAATACATTGTATATTAAATAAATATTTTTTATATATACATAATAAATTATTATTTATACAAATAGATAAATAATAGAAAAAAAAAAAAGAGCCTAAAATGAGCTCACGAGCCCTCTATCCCGCCTTGGCTACCGCGCCTTTTTGGCAATTCATTTGAACACACGTTCTCAGAACAAGATAGAAATTCTTTTACATTTTCCTTTGAAGATAATTGATATAATAATATATTAATCTAATGATTAATAAAAATTAAAAATCTACTCTGACCATCTCTCTCGCCCTCTTCTTGGGGTTTTCCAGACCAAGAAGCTTGCCCTCAACAAATAGCTGAGGACTTTAACCGTCAAGCAACGCGACGGCGGCCCCAAGTGAAAGCAAGGGATGCCGTTCGTGGAAGCTCACCATGGTCGCGATGGGCGAGGTCGAGATTCCGACAATGGACTTCCAGATCTGGAGGCTCCTGGCCACGACCGGCTCGTCCATGGCCCAAGTAGGCAAGATCGAGATACGGTTGTGATTGGGCTCCATCTTCCCCGTCATTGCCATGGCTGCTGCAGATCTAACTGTTCAGATTGGATCTGCAGTGGCGGAGGCGCTGGGTGGGGACTCACTGTTGGGCGCGGCGGCCATGCGAGTCCTCCACCTCCCGCTTCTCTACCTCCCTTGAGAACACCAACCCACACCTCCCCTACGGCGGCACATGGCAGAAACATAATTCCTCAAATGCCCCTTTGCGTGTTGGAATCGGGTATCGGAATTTTAGACTCGCATGTCGGAGTATATTAGGAGTAGTTGACCAGTTGTCGAATTTTCCGACACTTAATGACCACGTGTCGGAACATGTCGAATACATGTTGGAGTATCGGACACGACACAAAAGCTTCCGAAAAGTGTCGGTACTTCTTAAGTTACGTCACATGTAATGCGTGGAAATTATCTACTTTTGCTTCACCTTTCCATCAAAAAAAAAAAAAAGCACATGATATCCAGCAAAGTCTGTGGAAATATTCTCTAGATATTACGAAACAAGCACTTGTAGACAAAAAGTCTTTGGAAATATTCTCTAGATATTGTGAAACAAGCACTTGTAGACAAAAAGTATATTGCATCTATTTTCTCTAACCTCTGATGCGCATCTTTGAAAGTCTTGGTCTTGCTAAAGCTTATAGTTTTCTCTCTCTACTAGATCCTTATCACTCAAACCTTGTTTTTTCTTCAATGATTCATTCACCCATGACCATTGGAGAGATCTTTTCGGGTTCCTTCTTGGCTTCCTTCTTATACTAATTTCTAGTATTGTTAATTTTAAGAAGGGTTAATACCTTGAAAAATTCCAAACCGGTACATATGTGATAAATTTACCATAAACTATTTTTTTAACTACTAAAAACCCCAAATTGGTATACTTTTGACAAATTTACCTTAAATTGGTATACTTATGACAATTTTATCCTCTGTTAGTTTTCGTTAAATTTTACTATCAAATTATTAAGTTAAATAATATGTGACGGTTGACTATATATCAATTTGAGATTTTACGCTCCGTTTGTCACGTTTACAAATTTTGTAATTTTTTTTTATGATATTAATCTAATTTAGCGGAGGGTATGTTTGTCATAAATTTACTAGTTTTGGATTTTTTATGGTCGAATAAATTAGTTTGGGGTAAATTTGTCATAAGTGTACTTGGTTTAAGGTTTGTTATAATTAATCGAGGTAAATTTATCACGAGTGTACCAATTTGGGGTTTTTCATAGTAAAAAAAAAATAGTTTTGGATAAATTTGTCGTAGATGTACTAGTTTGGAATTTTTCAATGTATTAACCCTTTTAAGAAAGACGTGTAATGTGTGTAAATTCTATTAGTAATGGAAAAAAGCAACATTCACATAGGGATGGGAGAGGAGGGATGTGAAAAGTGAAGCAACAAAGCCAACTTGCATCCAACTTGCATCCTTCTTGGAATTGACTAAAGTTTCTATCCCATTGTCACTTTTTCCCTCTTGCCTCACTTTTTACACAAAAAAGTTGATTCTCCAGATCAAGACTTTTGGATGCCGTCTGAAACAGAGGACCATTTCTTTTGGCCAAAGCACATGATTTCGTCTTTGGTGACTTGTCGATGTATATAAAAAAATAAGATGCCATTGTTGGTTGTGTCCTCAATAATTTAGGTGTCAAAAACATTGATGTCGAACTGACTTGATTTCTACTCTTTACCTTGTATAATGCAGGAACAATAAACTTCAAATAATTAAAATATATTTTTTTAATTGAAAACTC
Organism: Eucalyptus sideroxylon x Eucalyptus melliodora; assembly: GCA_016097485.1. NCBI lineage: Eukaryota > Viridiplantae > Streptophyta > Magnoliopsida > Myrtales > Myrtaceae > Eucalyptus > Eucalyptus sideroxylon x Eucalyptus melliodora. The sequence continues at coordinate 17,534,400 of CM027825.1, read as the reverse complement.
AAGATTTAGAAAAATTTTCAAAAAACTGAGTTTTTTGATTTATTGCTCACAAAAATGAGCAAATCAAATTTTTTCACCATTTACTAAATAGGTAGGTATAAATTGATGTTGGCAATGAAAGATATCTTGTGTTAGTCAATTTTTTTAAATGATGTAACTAATTATTTTTCGGAAAATGTTATCCAAATCTTAAGTTTTTTCATACTCTTAGGGTGCATTTGGTAATGCTCCCAAACACTTGTTTATGTTTTTTTGTTCCCGAAAATAGAAATGGAACAAAAATGTATTTGGTAAATTTTTTGTTCATGAGAATAAATGTGTTCTCGAACAAATGTTATCCAAATCTTAAGTTTTTTCATACTCTTATGGTGCATTTGGTAATGCTCCCGGAACACTTGTTTATGTTTTTTTGTTCCCGAAATTAGAAATGGAATAAAAATGTATTTGATAAGTTTTTTGTTCCCGAGAATAAATGTATTCTCGGAACAGCTGGGAAACAGAAATCAGAACCAAAAAAAAAAGTTACTATTGTTCCGGGAGCAAAAATAAAAAACGGAGTTAATTCTCATTCTTTTTAAAAATTCTTGGCAGACGTCTTTTTGTCTCTCACCTCTCTCTCTCTCGTGAAGTTTGTCTCTCCTCCTCCTCTTCGCATCGTTCGCCGGAGAAGACAGAGTCGCGACACCTTTCCTCCTCCGTTGTTGCCGCAACTAGTCTTGAGAAACGGTAGGCGTCTCTCTCCTTTTGGCAATTCTTGCTCTCTCTCTCTCTTTGGCGATTCTCGCTTTGTTTTCCATTGCTCCCCTTTGCCTTTTTTATTAGTGTTTGATTTGTCGCTCGATTGAGCTACGGGGTTAGTCGTATATCGTTTGCGTTTTGCTGTTCGTTCGATTTCTTCCTGTTGTAGCTCGTCTCGTGTCGTTTTTGGAGGTGCTCTCACTCTCGCCATTGACGTACGGACCGCTCGTGCTCTCGCTTCCCGTTCTTCTTAACAACAGATCCGCAATTTGGGGTTCCCTGCAATTCTTCTTTCCTCGTGGGTTTCTCCACCTTTGCGGAATCGAAGTAGTGGGTAAAAGGAAAAATGAGATTTTGGGGTCGATGGTTCGTGTGTTTCACGAGTGTGGTAGAAGCGGTTGCTTGAGAAGATTACCAGCGTCACAAAGCGGTGGGTTCTCAAATAGTGCCGTCAAATCCTCGAACATTCTCGAACTCGCTCGAAATGCTCCCCTTACCTTATCTATGCTTTTATACCTGTCTGTCCCCAGCAGAGTTTTGGCTGGGCGTTTTCTCGAATATACGTTTTCCAGCATCCATTCTTGAATTTTCATGCCTTTCTATTCTCTTGTGCGAGGTTCTTTGAATTGAAATATTTGAAGCAAAGTATTTGTGTTCACGGTTCTCTGGGTTCTAGCAATTTCATGATAAGCTCTTCGTGTTTTTGATTGTTTTAAATTTGCTTTGACATTTATTATGTGATGAATAAAAGTTGGGTTTTTTTTTGGGTGTTTTGCTTCTTTTTGTTGGGTGGTTGTGTTTCAGAAGCGCACCTGAAGTTCGGATTTTGGAGTCGAAAAACCAGGAGATAAAGTAGCATTTTTTTGACTCAAAGCAGGTATGATCATGAAAACTTTAACCCGCAATCAGACATGCAAAGTTTTAAATTTTGGAACTGTCTTGGTGGCTTATGTGGAAATGAGCATGTACATGCGTGGAGTGGCCTCTTTTTACAACCTTTTTTTAATTTCTGTCTGTTTCGCTCGCTCGAGGAGGTCAGGAGGTCGGTGGTTTCTATACAGTTTTTCCTTGTTAAGGCTCCATGTGCATTTAGCCTAATCTCTGCCGATTGGCTTTAGTTCAAAACACTGCAGGAATTATCAATGGCGATAGTTTTCTAGCATATTAGGCCTCATTCGAGTTTATAATTCCAATTAGCCAATGACGGCATTTTTTTTTTTTAAATTTTAAAAACACGAGTTTATGATTCCAATTCCACCTTCCTCTTTCAAGAACTTTATATATTCAACTATAATTGACATTTTATAAATTAAATGAAAAAAATTGGGAATAAATATTTTTTGGGAACAGAAATTTTTATTCTCGTAGTAAACAAGTTTTTTTTTTTTTTTTTTTTTTGTTCCGGAATATAAATTTTGTGTAGTTACCAAACGTGTTTTTTTGCCCAAAAACTATTCCCGAGAACAAAAATAGAATAAAATTGTTCCTGATAATAGAAATATTACCAAACGCACCCTTAAACTACTTTGATGGAGCAAAACAAGAGGAATTGACTCGGTTCGATCCAAAAGAGGAACGTAATGGAAAATCTGAAAAGGAGCAGAAGTCAGGTACAAATCCTAGTGTTTGAACCTCCAAAACCATTCCTCTACAAAGAGAGGCGAAACGTGAGCAATAAGCAGGCGGTTACAGCCACACCTGGAAAGGATCATCTGACAGCTCCACATCCAAAAATTAAGAAATCTCGAGTTACCAAAATAAGTATAAATAGCTCAAAAAATAATCATTTAATTGTTAAAACTTGTCGATACCTAACTTCTGCTCAAAAGTGGCTTTCATATATTTTTGGAAAACTGGAACAGATGTTCCTCCCAAAGAAGAAGTTTATTGGAATTAAAGCATTTTATAAGCATATACCAGAATTTCGACAAATAGGATTAGGTTCTTTCGAATTTATTCCCCAAATAAAAAAAAAAAGAAAAAGAAAAGAAAAGCAAAGATAAAATGGGAACCTCCGAGAGAAAAACACACACGGCAGAATTCATCTTGGTTCTCCTGCTCCTTTCTTTAAAACCACACCGCCTCACTTTTTTTCATCCACCACCACCACCACCATCATCATTAAACTCACGCCCACAGACTTCACTCTCATTCAATTCATTTCTTGCATGCATATCGATTGTCGCCAATCACCACCATCTCTAGTCGTCGCTCAATCAATACCATCGTTCGTCGTTGCAAGCAGCGACCACGCATTGCCGTAGCTGAATACGCACGCGTACACAGTGAACTGCCAAACCTAGCGCTCGTGCTTGCTGGATTGCTGTTGTGGATCTAATCCCGTTCGCCTGGTCAGCTCCAGGAAGTCTACTTGGAATAGGTAAAAGACATCTTTCTACTTGCTCTCTTTTTCCCTTGAACTGATGCAGCAAGTTTAATAACAAAATTGGGGAAAGTTGATGTCATATACTTGCTGGCCAGATTAAAGTTGCAGCTTGACTGCATAATTCATGGTGATTTGTTGATCTTAATGTGGCTTAGTTGTTTTAATGAGGTGATACATCTGCACGCATAATTGTTTAAGCCAAAATTTGGACCTCTATTTTATGATTTTTCATTACATATTAGGATAGAATTCATTATATCCGTATCAGGACAATTATATTAGAAAACTTAGAATTTTCATGGACAAGCATTATCATGCACATCTAGGCTTTTTGGAGTGCATTATTATTAATTCTCTTTTTGCACGTTTCCTTTCATAAATCACATGCTATAATTTGGGAAATCTAGGAAAATCATATCTTGCTTATTAATAAATTTAGATTGCATCTTCATAAAAAAAAAAAAAAAAAAAAACGAAACAAAAATGTGAAGTGGAACTCCCCGCGAGTCACGAAGAGTATTATCGCCCCATTCCTGCATTTTTTTTCTTTATCAGTTTTTTGCTGTTTTTCGTATTTAGTTTTTCTTTTTGCTCTTTTTCCATTTATTAAACTTATATTCTGAAAAGATAAATGGAAATCTAGACACAATTCCAATAGACAAGTACAATAGAGATTAATGAATGACTAATCACAATGTGATTAAAAATGACAAAAGTTGGACTAAAATTATAGTTTGTTAATTTGAGCAAGAGAAACAATAATCAGTGCCAATTGTCAATCACACAAAAAAAAAAAAATCGGCACCCACGTAATGCGTGGAAAGTCTACTAGTAATGTAAAAGAGACATTCGCATGGGAACGGAAGAGGAGAGATTTGAAAAGTGAAGCGATAAATCCAATTTGCATCTCCGTAAGTCTTGGTCTTTCTGGATTTTATTAAATTTTCTTTCCAATCAGCTCTTTACCAATTTTGCTTCACTTTCACGACAAAAAAGTTCATGATACCCACTGAAGTTCTGGTCTTCTCAAGTTTATGATTTATTTACACGAACGAGTATATGATCGTGGAAACTACAAATGTGCGGGGATAATCTCTAAATATTACAGAACAACCACTTGTGAAAGAAAAAGTTGCAGCAAGATGGGCGAAAATATCTGCTGAAAGGTGATGAGTTAGTAACCGATGATGGGGAATCGCCTAGAAAGAGAATCATGGTCCTTTGAACTCGATTTTCCTGTTCATTGGTGTGATGAATAAAGTATAATTTTTAGTAGATTATACATTGTCATTTGGTGATTTGTGACTTGTTCACTATTTGCATAGTAAAATAAAGCAAGTTGCTTAATGAATTAGTCGGTGTGCTTGACCCTTTTTCTTATTAAGCCCAAAGCACGTGTTTCCATTCTTCTTAATGGACAGATAAAGTTAATTGTCTTTGATGACATGTATATGTATAACAGAAAATAAGATGCAATTATTGGGTGAATCCTCAATATGTTATGTTTCAAAAGCATTTATTTTACTAAGTTGCACAAATATGTTTATTTGCCGATCCTATTAATTTGGTCAACTTCATTCATCGCCAAACAAGAAAAAAGGGATAAGCACACCGACTAATCCATCAAGCAAGTTGCTTTCTCTCACTCTACCCATTACACTAATGAACTTGATAATCGTGTTCAAACGACCGCGATTCTCCTATCAAGGCAATTCTCGATTATCGACCACTACCTTAGCACCCTTCAACAAATCATTGTCGCCCATCTTGATGTGAATCTTTAGCATAGTAATTGCCATGTAAAAGAATTCATCAATCTCACATTCACCAATAAAGCAAACAAAGACATTGAAATCATAAGGTTACTAAGAATATACAGATGTTAAAAAAGCCAACAAAACACTCGTGAGGGATAACACTTATAATGAAAATATGCAAACACTTTAAGTTGGTCATATTAAGACTCTGTTTTGGATGGCCAAAAGTAAAGGTCTGACAGTAAAAAAGTCTTGATTTGAAGAATAAGGAGAGCAATTGACGTAACAAGCACTTGTGGACAAATAGTATTTTATTTTGTTTGATTTGTCTAACCTTTGATGTGCATCCCTTGAAAGTTTGGGTCTTTTTTTAAATATTTTTCCTAGGTCATCGTCTTGGTCTTCCTAGACTTCATAGTTTTTTCTCTCCATTAGCTCATTTTCACTTTGTTTCACCATAACACCTTTATTGTTCTTTACAGTAACTGATTCACCTATGGCCATTGGAGAGATCGTTTTGGGTTCCTTTTTGGCTTCGTTCTTTCAGGTCCTATTCGACAAGTTGACTTCATCCGCATTAAGTTGTGCACAACGAGATGGAATCAACACCGTCTCGCTTGAGGAGTGGAAGGATATGCTGGTAACAATCAATGCAGTGTTGGCTGATGCAGAGAACAAGCAACTTAGTGGTAACCATCAAGTGAAGCTATGGCTGGACAAGGTTAAGGACTTGGCCTATGACATGGAAGACTTGCTTGATGAGTTTGCGATAAAAGCTACTCAGATTGAGTTACAGGTAGAATCTAGCACAAGTAGAAGTCTACAAAAATGGAAGTCCCTTTTCTTTGGCCAACCACACTCGCTTGTGTCTAAAACCAAGATACAAGAGATCAATGGCAAGTTGGTAACGATTGTCACCGGAAAGGCTAATCTAAGCTTGAGAGAGAATGTTACGGACATATCCAACTTCACCAATAAAAGGGATCCAACCACTTCTCTACCCGAGTCACAGTTTTTTGGTAGGGAGGAGGAAGAAGCACATGTACTTGAACTATTGATAAATGATGTGCAAAATTCTGATGCCAAGCTGAGAATAATCCCCATAGTTGGGATGGGCGGTATTGGAAAGACGGCCTTGGCTCAGTGGTTGTATAATGATGCTAGAGTGAATAGATGTTTCGATAGGAAAGCGTGGGTTTGTGTTTCGGATGTTTTTGATGTTTTCGACATAACCAAGAATATTTTCCACTCGATCACCGGGTTGTCATGTCAAGACAAAGATCTTAACGGGCTTCAAGTTAAGTTGAGGGACAGTCTATTTGGGAAGAAGTTTCTTGTGGTTTTAGACGATATCTGGAATGACAAGTACGAAAGGTGGACTGCCATCTTGAAGCCATTTGAAGCGGGGGCTAGGGAAGCAAGATCATTATCACGACTCGCAACCGTGCTGTTGCTTCCATAACAAAAACGTTGCCGTATTGTTTGAAGGGATTGTCCCTTGAAAATTGCACAAACTTATTAGCCTTTCATGCTCTTGGAGAAATAAACTTTGAGAGCCACCCGAAATTTGAAAAAATATGCAAGAAAATAGCTAAAAGATGTAAAGGTTTACCTTTGGCAGCGAAGATGTTGGGTGGTGCCCTACGTAGTATAACGAATCCCGATGAATGGGAAGATATCTTAAACAACATAATAAGGGATCTTGCAATGGTAGAGAATGATGAGGTTCTCCCTATTTTGACATTAAGCTATGTCCATCTTCCTTCCTATTTGAAGAGATGTTTTTCTTATTGTGCAATATTTCCTAAGGATTATGAAATTGAGAGGGATGAGCTCGTACTCCTATGGATAGCAGAGGGATTTTTAGATGGACAAAAGAAAAATAAAAATAAGTTGAAATTAGGACGGAGTTACTTCAATGAGTTAGTATCTAGATCATTTCTTCAACAATCAAGTGTTGACACATCTAAGTTTTCAATGCATGATCTTTTGAATGATCTAGCAAAGTCAATTGAGGGTGCAATATGCTTTAGCTCTGGGGAGTCTCAGGTGGTAGTTAATGAAGATGACACATCTCTTGGGAGAGCACGTTATGCATCATTCGTCTCATCATGGTTTGTTACATCAAAATGCTTAAGAACATATCATGGACTAAAGGTATTAAGAAGTTTAATTCTAGTGCGTGTTGGATCTAGTCGAGGCCCAGATAAATTCTCTATTTCCAACAAGGTGTTGCATGACTTGCTAACAAACTTGAAGTATTTGAGGGTGTTTTCATTATGTCATTGTACCATTGTAGAGGTACCAAATTGTGTTGGTGGATTAAAACATCTTCGATATCTCAATTTCTTGTACACTAACATCGAAAGGTTACCTGAGTCAATTGGCGACTTGTGCAAATTACTAGCTTTGATCTTAAGAGGTTGTCATCGGCTTTCAAAGTTGCCTCATGGTATCACAAAGTTAGTCAGCTTACAATTTCTTGATATTAGAGATACAAAAAGTCTAAAAGAGATGCCATTGGGTATGAATAATTTGGAGAATCTTACTGTCTTGTCCAAGTTTGTGGTAGGAACAGAGAAAGGGCTACAGTTAAAGGAGTTAGAGAACTTGTTGCATCTTCAAGGCGAATTATTCATATCAGAATTGCAAAATGTGAAAGAAGTTAGAGATTGTGTTGATGCTAAGTTGTTAGGAAAGGAAGGCCTAAGCAACTTATTCTTGCAATGGGATAAAGATTTCGGAAATCTCTGGAACGATAAGCACTATTTTCAGGTGCTTAATTTTTTGCAACCTCACACAAATCTTGAAAATCTCACTATCTTGTACTATGGTGGTGCAAAATTCCCACCATGGTTAAATCATCCATCCTATTCAAAGATAGTGTCTTTGTGCTTGCAAAGTTGTCCTAATGTCACATCGTTGCCCTCACTTGGACAGCTACCTTCACTGAGAGAATTATCTTTTGAAGGTCTCGATGCAATAAGAATAATAGGTTCTGAATTTTATGGAGGTAAAAAGCCTTTTTCGTCCTTAACCACTTTGAAGTTCAAAGAGATGTTGGCATGGAAGGATTGGTCTCCTTATGCCAGGGCCCCAAAAGAAGAAGTCCCATTCTCCTGTCTTCAGCATCTTGTTATCCAAAACTGTCCTTCATTGGTTGGGACATTGCCTTATCAACTTAATCGTCTTATAAAGCTTGAAATTCGTTCATGCCTACAATTCAATAACCCAATCAGTGAGGTTTATCTTCCATCTCTCGGTGAGTTATACATTGATGATTGTAGCAATGAGATTTTAAAGAGATTGGCCAACCTGACTTCTTTGACCATTCTCAAAATTAAGAGTATTATAGAGCTTGTTAGCTTTGATCATGGATTTATGAGCTACATGGGCAACCTAAAGAAGCTTCATATAGGACAGTGTGACAAGCTAACATTCTTGTGGCAAGATGGAGATGAAACACGAAATCTCACTTGCCTCAAGGAATTAGTCATTAAAAAGTGTCCTCAATTCATATCTTTTGCGGTAGGAGGAGGAGAGATAGAGCTATCCTATAATCTTGAAAGGATGGAATTGGTGGATTGCACAAGTTTAGAAAAGCTTCCAAGAAAGATGCACACACTCAGACATTTGGTGATTACAAATTGTCCAAAAATCATGGAACTAAACATTCCTCAAGATGACTCCAGCAACAATAATCCGATTTCTCAACTTGAATCTCTTAAGATAAGTGACTACAATTCTCTAATATCATTTTCGTTTGTTAAGGGTAGACTTGCTCCTGTGAAGGCACTTTCTATAGATCGCTGCAAGAGAGTGGAGTCGCTGGAATGGATTACCGTAGAATCGCTTGAAAGAATGAGAATTGAAGGCTGTGAAAATATGGGAAGCTTACCACAGTGCCTCTACACACTCTCTCATCTCACTCAATTGGATATTTCTAATTGTCCAGCATTGGAGATAGAGGACTTTCCTCCCCTTCCTATCACCCTTTCGAGTCTTGAACTTAGTTATTGTTCTAAGATAAAGTCTATTGCCAATTGTAACATTGCCAATTGTTACAATCTCACTAAATTGGAAATATGGGGGTGTCCGGCATTGGAGATAGAGGACTTCCCACCCCTTCCCATCACCATGCAGCGTCTCACACTTTGGTCATGTCCGATGATAAAGTCGCTACCGAATAAGTGGCATCATCTTACATCCCTCCGGGAGTTGAATATTAGTTTTGGCAAAAATATCAAATGCTTCCCCAAAGGAGGTTTGCCTCCCAAATTGCGAGACCTTACAATTCGGGGGCTCGTGGATCTGAAGCAGCCAATGAGAGAGTGGGGCTTACACCTGCTCACATCTCTTGAGAGACTGAGCATTAATTTTAACATGGGAGGGGAGGGAGAGAAGGAGTGGTTTCCTTCGGAGGATGAGGATGCCTGGAGTCTCTTTCCTTCCCCTCTAACCTATCTTGAGATATATGATTTGAGAAACACAGAAAGACTATCGAGCGGTCTCCGCAACCATCTCTCCTCTCTCCGATTGTTATTGATTGGAGATTGCCCCAAGTTGAGGTACTTGCCAGAGGATGGCTTCCCTCCCTCCCTCCAACGATTGTCCATATATGGATGCAAGATTCTGAAAGAGCGATGCGCAAAACTCACTGGCGACTATTGGCCCCTCATCCAAGAGATCCCTTACATCCGCATTGATTACAAAGACATCCAATGAATTGACTACATACATATCCGATGAATTGATTCGTGCATCTACACTACAGTCAGTTTTCTTAGGATTCGGGTAAGTTATTTTTGGTTTTGAAGGCATCCTTTTCCATTCTACTTTCTCAATTCGATGCTCAATACGAACTGATGTTTGGGTGGGGGATCTCGTTGGGTTGGATTGGCTCTATTTCGTTGGACGATGAACTGTAGGATGAAATGCTCGCAGTGCTGCCTCTTGCTATGTTGATGACATATCCTCATTTCTGCTTGATGCCCAAACCATTTGTGAATGAAATCGCACCATCACGAAGAATCGTAGCATTCCACAATCATAGTCCTCTGCATTTTCAGCATCTATTGTTTGTTCTCTTCCCAACATATTTTTTCTTGGGCCCTTAAGCTCATTCACTTTGGTTGTTTTGCAGATACCATTGTGATCTTGCATTGGCAGAATCTCTTGGAAGGATCACGTGCGAACGCTGCTAAGGTAGGGCTAATGCTGTTGGTGTCATTGTCTTGCTTCATTTTTTTTTTTTTTTTTTTGCAATTTATCAATAAAGGAAGAAGCAATTAAATATATTTGTTGCACTGCTATGTTCTGAATTTTCCTTCTAGTGAATATGATCTAAATAAGAACAAAGCTTTTTCAAAATCTAAAAGGATGATTAGTTTTGTGGAAGTTGTGATGTGATTGTGAAGAAAATGGATTCAGTTTTTTCATTTGATGGTTTTCTTAAGAATTGGGAACCTTCTTCTTCTTCTTTTTTATAATGATTCTTTGTAGTATTAAGCAGTCAATCTGGGATAAAATTCTAAGGCAGCTCATTGCTCCAAGCTTTCACGTGACAGCATTGATATTCCATAAATCGTTTTCTGGTTGGGTCTTGAACTCTGGTGGTTTAGGAACTATTGCTCACAGCTTGCTAGAAATTTTTAGCAAATATACTTATGCTTGTTTGGTTGAGATTGTAATGATAGGCTGCCTACCTTTGGGTTTGCATCATCAGCGGTGACCTCTAGGTTGGCATTTCCGTTTACTCGACCACGGAATATGATTTCATCATACATTATGCCATTTTATCTTAAAATACCTTCTCATGTGGCATTCTTCCCAAAAGGAGTTCCAAAACAAAATGTTCGAGCTAACATGGGTTCCTTTGGAGTAACTGGAAATCTTGCGATTCAACCAATTTGTATCTTGCCTGGTATATCTCCTCTCTCTGTGCTAGTGTTGCATGTATAAATTTTTTGTTGAAGCAATGTTCTTATGACATTGTGAAGGTCTATTAAAAGTTAGATAATCTGTAATCTGAATTGCGGTTTACTGTGTACTTTCTCCAAGGCTTTTTGGATGTTATTGCACATATAACATGGTGCTTTGACCATATAAATAGGTGGTTAGAAAAGCAAAGTTGCATTTGCCAAGATAACTTTCAAGCAACCTCACATAGTTTTGCTTGACGACCCATCCTATCATTTAGTAAGTTCTACTCATATTTCTCCATTTTATGACTTTGATTACTTTTTCAGTTAGCTTGTTATTGTTCTTGCACTAATTGAACTTGTCAGAATCTGGTTTTTACATAAAAAATATAGTATAACCAAATGGTGGTCACAGCTGCTGGTAGCCCTTGTCATCATACATATAGCAAATAATGGAACAGAAACCAATCTAATTGTTCCAATGTGGAAAATATTCGGAATAGAGCAATCTACAATACCATATTGTACTGATCTTTGTGCCTATAGGCAGTATTGGGCTTTACATACAAATATGTGGACCCCTTTTTGTTTGTAAATCCGGTCTTTAAGTTTTGCTTTAATGACCAGTGACTAAAGAATTATCTTTGTAAATTGTTAGTTTCTTGTCTAATGATTAGTGTTTTTGTTTTTTTTTTTCCTATCCACACCTGTAGGATTTGGATGTGGTTGAGGCGCTCATTCAAGGTCTGGTCTTGTTCCAAGGATTAATTCTGATGGTGAGATTGATTTCCTTGTCAAAATACTTCAATTTGACCAATGATGGATCATTTCACAGCTAATAGCCCTCTTTTCACCTTGATTTGCAGGTTGGTCATGATGAGCATCTAATAGCTAGAAGCTTGGATGAGGTCTGGGTGGTTTCACAAGGCAAGGTGGCACCTCTCCATGGGAATTTCTAGGACTATAGGAATGTACTCCTATTTTTATTGAATCAGGTGAATCTAGTTATTGCCATCAACTAAGAGTGGTTCACTAGGTTCACATTACCTCACAAAACAGAAAATGAGGCTTAGCTACATAGAGAAAGCAAAAAAGGATGAAGAGAGGATTGCTGCTGATATACAGGACGGACTCACAGTTACACCAGCCCTCATTTGTCATTTATACTTGACAAGGGCTTGTGGAACGATGAGTCTTAAGTTTTTGACATCAAGCATACAATATCATTTGCAATAGCTTAAGAACTGAGTTGTTATTGCAGTCTTGGTATAATTTATGATTCTTTGCACATTTTGTTCTAGCAATAGGTTCGTTTGTTGTGCCCCTGGAAGTTTGATACTCTATTGCCGCCAAAGTCAGTTTTCTCATGCACACTAAAATGATTTAATCATTTGCAAAAGAATATTTTAGCACAGTAAATTATTTTGTAAGACAAATCTATTTTGTGAGAAAGCTATATTAATATATTTTCCCCATTTTCACTATTTGGCACTATTTTGGAGAATTAATTATGAAAATATTATCATGGTCAACAAAACCCATTCTTTGGAAGTAGGCGAGCTCTACCACTGAAAGTCAAAGACTGACATTTGAGCGGGATTTCTTGTTGGGTTGGATCGGCTCTGTTTTGTTGGACAATAAACTGTAGGTCGAAATTCACTCAGTGCTGCCTCTTGCTATATTGATGGCATATCTTCAACTCTACTTGATGCTTAAACAAACTGTGAATAAAGATGCACTATCATGAAGAATTATAGCTTTCCACAATCATATGTCTTTGCATTTTCAGTGTTTCTTGTATGTTCTCTTCCCACCATCTTTTTCTTGTGTCCTAGCTCATTCTTTGTTTTTTTTTTTTTTAATGGTTTTCTTTAGAATCGAGAACCTTTTTTCTGTTTTTTTTATTTTTATTGATGATGATCCTTTGTAGTATTAAGCAATCTATTTGGGACACATTTCTGGGGCAGCTTATTGCTCCAAGCTTTTAATACAACTCCATCATGATAGCATTGATATTCCATAGATCACCATTCTATTTGTGTTTACAGCTTGCTAGAAATTTTTAGCCTATATACTCGTGCTTATTTGGTTGAGATTGTAATGATATGTTGCCTGCCTTTGTGTTTGCATTATTAGTAGTGACCTCTGGGGCAAATCTATTCAGGTCTTTAAAGTATCAGTTGTTTGCATTTACTCCACTGCGGAATATGATTTTGTTATACATCATGTCGTTTTATCTGCAAATACCTTCTTATGTGGCATTCTTCTTGCAGGGATTTTCGATTGAAAAGCTTCGAGCTCCTTGTGTTCCTTTGGTGTGATTGGACATCTTGCACTTCAACCAATGTATACCTTTTATGATACATTGCCTCCCTCTCCGCTACCGTTGCATATGTAAAAAAAAAAAAAAGCAATTGTTGTATGACATTGTGAAGCCCTGATAGAGGTTAGTCAATTTGCAATCTCAAGTGTAGTTCATTGTGTACTATTCTGAGGCTTTTTGGATGTTATTGCACATGTAACATGGTGCTTTGACCATATAAATAGGTGCTCAGAAAGGCAGAGTTGCATTTGCCAAGATAACTTTGAAAAAGCCTCACATAGTTTTGCTTGATGAGCCATCCAATCATCTGGTAAGTCTGCTCTTTTTGTCCACCTTATGACTTCAAATACTTTTCAGTTAGCCTGTTGTTGTTCTTGCACTAATTGAACTTATCGGAATCTGATGTTACATTGAAAATACAAGAGAATCAATTAGTGATAACAACTATAGAGAGCCTCTGTTCTGTCATCATATATCTAACTTATAATATCATTTCAACTTGGAAAATATTTCGAATAGAATAGTTAGCCTGATCAGTTTTTTTGTATTGGAGTAATCTGTAATACCAAAGAGTTTTGATATCTGTGCTTGTAGGTAGTATTTGGCTCTATTTATAAATGTGGTCTTTAAGCTCTGCTTTAATGAGTAGTGACTACTGAAGAATTATCTTTGTAAATTGTTAGTTTCTTGTCCAAGGATGAGTGAGTGCGACTCTGCTGTTTTGCCTATCCACAACTGGAGGATTTGGATGTGGCTGAGGTGCTCATTCAAGGTCTGGTCTTGTTCTAAGGAGCAATTGAGATGGTGAGATTGATTTTGTTGTCAAAATACTTCAATTTGACCAACCATGGATCATTTTCACAGCTAATAGCCCTCCTTTCACCTTGAGCAACTTAGTCACGATAAGCATCTAATAGCTGGAAGGTCAGATGAGGTCTGGGTGATTCCACAAGGCAAGGTGGCGCCTATCCATGGGAATTTTCAGGACTATAGGAAGGTACTCCAGTTTTTGTTATATCAGGTGAATCTAGTTATTAGCATCAACCGAGAGTGGTTCATTGGGTTCCCATTACCTTACAAAACTGAAAATGAGGCTTAGCTACATAGAGAAAGCCAAAAAAGATGAAGAGAGGATTGCTGCTAATGTATAGGATAGACTCACTATTACCCTGGCCCTCGTTTGTCATACATACTTGATAAGGACTCGTGGAAGGATGAATTGAAGTTTTGACATTAAGTGTGCAGTATCATTTGCAATAGCTTAAGAACTGAGTTGGGATTGTATTCCTGGTATAATTTATGCTTTCTTGCACATTTTGTTCTAGCAATAGGTTCATTTGTTGTGCCCCTAGAAGTTTGACACTCTGTCGCCATGGAAGTCAGCTTTCCCATACATAGTAAAATGATTTAATCATTTGCAAAAGAATCTTTTTAGCAAAATAAATTATTTTGTAGGACAATCTATTTTTATATGAATATATTTTCCCTATTTTCATTCTTTGCACTGTTCAGGAGAATTAATTATGAAAATATTATCACGGTCAACAAAACTTTATATTCAACTCTAAGTACAGAATTGCGTTGACTAATTATAATGTAGGCCTTGCGTAGCCAAAAAATACTATAATGAAATTCCATATAAATACCTGGATTTGTTAGATAATATCCTTTTAACATGTTCAGGTCATCACTGAAAATGAGAAGCTTTCTTTCTCCCAATTGCTACGGTGCAGATGGACAAACGGAACTGATAGCAGAGGTTTGAGTAAGCAAATGTTACAGCTAAATTCTGAATGAGCCTGCAGGTCAAAACATGTTAGTAAACTGGTTGCCTGGTCAAAGATTGAATTTCATTTTCATTTTATTCAAATACCCACTCCACTCCATCTCTTGACAACATTTTTAGCGGTCCTACTTATTATATTTCCTGTGCAGGACGGGAACAGGAGGGAGGATCAATAGCCGTGGCTACCCTCTGGATGTTTCTTTGAGGACTTGCGTCTGCTATGAGATATTCTGATTCCGAGAAGATCGTCACTTAGCACCACTCATGATTAACTCCTTGAAGTGGGCAAGCCCCACCACATTTACCCCCATCGAGGTGCTGAAGATCCAGAACCATTCACACGTGACAAGATACACGCACTACCATTGCAAATGGTTTCAATCTCGTGAGCTCACATGTTGAAGATATACCTTGAATTCAGGCAAATGAAGGGAATTTGATCCAAAAAGGAAATGTGCTACTATGGCTTCCATGATATACAATATTGAGGAATACTGTTACACCAGTTCTATTAGTGGACACTTCTGTTACATTATAAAGTTATTGCCTGCTATATGAGGTTTTTGCCATGACAATCATTTCCATGTTGAGGAGCGAAACTGTTTTTCTACTTCTTCATCGTCAGACCCTGCTTGAGACACTGTCTCACGAACTACTTTTAGCAGAGACTTTTGATCTGGAGCTGCTGCGAATTGAGCTTGATGTTGACATTTGTGGAGGAAAAATTGAGGTTGTCCTGGTAGTCTGTGGCTTTGACCGAGTAGGATCTGCAGCAAACCATAACCGCTTCTTCATTTGCGAATTGAGGGGTAAATTTTGCCCACCATTTAATTTTTTAGTTGTCTTTCGGGAATAGGACACTCACGGTCTACTGGACAAGATCTAACATGCGAACAATTATTTTCAGGTCTGAAAATATCTGACATGTGAAGATGAAGAGGTTCTTGAAGAGGCTTAATTGTTACAGAAAATCATTTCTCCGTGTATGGAGCTTGATTCTCTGAATTGTTACAGAAGATCTTTTCTCCGTGTATGGAGCTTGATTCTTCTTTTATAGAGACTTTGACATTTTTGGCTCGGAATTTCATTAGGATCCTTGACAGAGTAATTTCGATAGAGTTTGTATAAATGAGAATGAACTCTTAAAAAAGTTTTGGTTATAAAATGATGATTTGCAATATAATGAATATCCAGAGTGATGTCACCCCGCATTATTTTATGATTGATCTTTGAAAAGGTCTTCTTCTAGTATTCTGTTTGTTTTGAGAGAAACATTTTAATAAAAAAAAATGTTGTTTTCATTTTTCGCTATTTAGTATGATAAAAAAAGCCGGTCAAAGGAACTTACTTTAGTCAATCAGAAAATCAAATAAAAAAGAAAATAATTTTTTTTTTAATTTAAAAAGTTGAGTACGAAAATAGTATGGAGGAATATCTACACGGGAAAAGAGGTGTGACGGTGTTGTTGTGCTGCGGTCCTTCATCCACCACATATTTCAGAAAATGCAAAACCAAGAAACTAGCAACTAGCAATTGTTTTTATGATATATTCAGAAAGTTTGGCACAAGATTGTAAGATGAACTATTTGAGGGGGAAAAAAGAGTAGTCCCTCTAATTTGCTGGTACAATATAGTGGTGTTTTCTTGATTTACATTGTTGGGATCACCACTCAAATGATTTTCATTTTAGTTATTACACAGATTTTCTTTTGATTGATTAGTTTGACACCATTTTTTTTTTTTTTTTTGGGTTGAAAGTTTGACGCCATATTGATTTGGGCTCCTTTGGTGTAACTAGAAATTTTGTGGTTCAACCAATGCATACCCTGTTTGGCATATCTCCTCCCTTTCTATTACAGTTACATATAATTTTGTTTGTCTGATCACTCTCATAGCTCTTTATTATGTATGAAAGATAATTTTAATTAATTGTTCCTTTTCGGATTTTTTAAATTTTCTTATGTTCATCTCGCGCCTTATGTTGTTCTTCTTGTTGAAGAGTCTTAGATACAAATGACGCCATTATTCCAATTGTGTTGGTTGATAATGATGGCAATTAGCAAAAGCTAGAGAATTAAAGAAAAATCTGGGGCTTTTACTTTGTTTTTCAATAAATATATTTTATTTTATTTTTGTGACTGAATAATTTTAAAACCATTAGAGTTGGTTATTAATTGAGGCAAGAAATTCTCATCTAGCACCAAGATGAAAAAAAAAATTCTCATCTAGCACCAAGATGCCAACTTCCTCGCATTTTCTATGATATGATAAAAATTCTCTTATCTGGAAAAAAAAAAAAAAAGATGAGGAGGAAGTATAGATTGTCCATTGAAAATTAGTCTTTTTAATTAATTGGCTCCTTGAAATTTATTTTATATCATTACACCGTAAACTTTCGCAATAGGCATCATTTTACCCAAACTCCTTTGGAATGGTGTCTTTATAGATTTAGAATGTTGTATGATACGATATGTGGATCGCAAGCCCGATAGAATTAGACCTGAATAAAGTATTTTGTATCATAAGCATACAAAGTAATAGCACAAAAACAATGTGCAGCCAAGCAGGAAATTCTCAACTAGTAATATCGCATCGGCTTCTTCTGCCTTCAGACGTAACCCTTCCAGTTCCTTCCATGGCGAAATGCTTTGAGTCCCGCCTATGGCTCTGCGGTTCTGGTCTCAATTCGTCTTGAATTTACTTTATTCAGATGAAGTTTCTCAATTTAAACTGGTGCCAATCGTAGCAAAAAGCCTCCCTTGACGACTTCATTATCGTTCGTTTTTGTCACTGCCTATACCTTCGGTTTCTATCACTTTCGTTCTCCGACGGAGGAGAATAGCCGTGACTGAAACTAAGATAGAACTCGGATTCTTCACTTCGAGCTCTTCATCATTCGGTTACTGCTACAATATTGAAGATAAGTTCTCTCTCGTTCTCTGGATTTCATTTTTCAATTCAAGCAACAGCATTGATTCTCGGCCCTTTTCTGAATCTCCAGTGGCTTCCTTATCGACTTTCCTTTACTATCGCCCTTCGGACACCGTTGGCACACACCGGTCGTTGCCGTCCGAAGCTCTGTTCGCCCCTGTTCTCGGTCATCATTGCTGAAGTGCTCGAACTGCAGTCAGCATGTCTCTCATGACGATTCCAGTTCACAAAGCTGCTCCTGCGATCACCTTACTAAGGTCCGATCATGAATAGCCACAGGTAATCATCCTCTATCCAATCGAATCGCGTATGCTCTGTTTCATGGTGTTCTACGTACAAACCACTGCCTGGGTAAAAATCAATTATGACTGAGCCTGTGTTAATGTTTTGAACTTGCTACGTTGCTTTGTGATGATCTCGCTCACATACATGTACTGTATTGACATGCATATTTGATTTTCATATCTGATTTTGTAGTGCGTACTTGATCTGAGACATTTTACAGTATGTTTGCCGACTTATTTTCGTCGATTGGTTCAATGCAGGTATATAAAACATCGAGTCTCGACACGTTGTGCAGATCAACGAAGCTGTGTTTGGATTTGCTGGAACTACCTTATACACAGAGTGGTAATGTTTAGCTCATTGATATGGTGTTGGGTTTGTTTAATTACTTTTCTCTGCTAAATCCTACCTGCGAGATGTTTTGCGTGTGTATGCCATTTTAGAACTGAACATCTCAATGGATTGCAAAGTATATAATCGTTGTAGTTTGTCTGCCGCTGTGTCTGTTGATCATGTGGCCACGGGAAATCCACTCTTACAGATTCAAGCAGTATGCAGAAAGCTTCACTATACTTTTGCTATCAGCAAAGGTGGCCATTGTAAGCTCGATGAAAGTGCTCCCAGAAGAACCAAGTAATGATCTTCGGTAATCAGAAAGTGGGACGGAGTCGCAGCAACGACCATCTAGTTCGTGAATAAATTCCCCAGAAATGAAAAATAGATACAAGAGAATCTTCTCAAGTATTAAGGAAAGTACAGAGGCATAACAACTATCAGAGGGAAAGGTCACGAGTTTCTATCTTCAGACTGCTGGAACATACAAATTGAATGCTCTCAAAGGAGATCTGATTTTTCATTAAAAATCCTTCAAAAACAACGACATACCTCTGAAGGATCGATCTAGATGTCAATCATCTTTCGAATAAAAATGCAGCTGAGTCTTGGAAGGCCCAAGACACCTTGAACAAATAGACCATCGCAACTGCAATATTGTCTGGGGACAAGTCGACCCCAAAAAACTTTATTGAACTTGTATTGCTTTTTTCCTTGCGAAGAACATTTTTACTGGAAGTGCTTGTTTCTTTTGTCATTGTTCCTGCCCCTGGATTACCGACGGAAACAGATAAGGAAAAAACAGCATCAGAGCAGTAGTGGCATTAGGGAAGCAGCATCACAATTTTATGGATAATGTTCGAGAAATGATTGCAACAAGCTAAATCATGTTCCTGACTGGAATTCCACAGCTGCCAAAATGAAAACAAGGAAAAAAGCCACTTCAGGTCAGTGACCCTTCACAGAGGAGTCCACTTCCGACGTAAGTTGTGAAACTCCATCACTTCACAGGTCGACACATTTTTCATGTTTGAAAAGATTGAGCAGTTGAGATGATGCGCTTGCATTTACTCCACACAACCAAGAAGCAGCACCTATTTGCCCATAAAATCGATATTTTAGCAGGTTTCACTTCACTGGATCAGTATTTTACAATGCTCAAAGAACACTCTCATCTCTACTTGTGCAACTTCAACTAGACCAGACAGGTGACAGATCAGCTTAACTTGAATCAGAGATGAGCACGAGCAAAGATGATCGGCCAAGAGGACCAATCTACCGCGGGATGAATTGAATTATACCCACAACAACTTCATCGCCACCGTCACGCCAATCAGACTCACAAGTTCTTCAGACCAACATAAACCCAAATAAGCAAAACCCATAATTGGTTACCAAACAAACATCCGAAATTCAAGCATCATCTTCCACATACGCTCACTCAAACACCATAAAATTCCTCAAGGATAAAACAAATGCGTCCATGATTGGGGTAAATTGGCGAAAACAATCATTGGGTAAGAAAAAATCGACGCAATGAAGTTTACCCATAGAATTCAGCAACCGGTGATGATCCTCGTCCCACCGGCGAGGGGCCGCCGGCATCTGGACGGCGGTGGACATGTCGTTACCCGGCGGCGGCCGCGGCTGCTCCGGCGGGCTCGCCTCCGGTGCCGGGCGACGAGGTTCGACGAGTTCCTGCGAATGCGGGACGAGATGAGGAGAGGGGAGTGGGAGATGGAGGAGAAAGGTGGGATCTTCGGGGAGGGCAGTTCGGAGAAGGAGAGGGTTGTAAGGATTGCCATTAAAATAGAGATAAAAGGTTTCAACTTTAATTTCTTCGAAAATTCCGATGGCTTCTGTTTTTATTTTATTTTGTTGTCTCCCAGTTTCGTGGGGCTTTGGATGGTTGGAATTGGACCGAATTGTCCTCCTCTTGTGATATTATGTACAGATCTTACTAACAAAATTAATTTGCTTCAGTACACTTTGTAATTCCTTAGGAATGTAATACTTAATTGATCGTACATAAAAATTATTTCCCTTTTATAAAATCCACTCAAATCAGAAAGTTTACTTAGATTGGATTTGAGGTCAAATTCGAGATATAATCCTAGCATTTATGATTTTGAATCCACGAAAATCCAGTCAAAAAAGAAAAAAGAAAGTGTAATTTATCTTTTACCGATATTAGTTTAATTTCTGTGTCCCAACTGCCCATAAACAAAAAAGGATACATATTTTCTCTTCTTTGTAGATTTTCAAAAACCAATGGTGAAATTATTTAGAATAAAACAAAACTTTCGGTTTTCTTTTTGGATATTTTAGCTTACTTAATTGAAAATCCATTTTACCATCCATTTTTAGCGAGGTTGTATAGGGTAGCTTGAAACTCATGAAACCGATAGATTTTAAGCAAGTTCAAAATGTTTGTAAGATAAGTTTCAGATTTCAAAAACTTAAAATTGATACCTATGTGATAGAATAAAATAGAGGTCTATAAGTTGAGAAGTAATTGCAAGAGAATGGCTCCCTCACCTCTCCCATTAAGTATTCCACATAATTCAATGTAAGATTCCAAAATATCAGTACTTGAAAACTAATAGGAGATTATTGATATCTCATCTAAATTGATTAAGTTCGGATCTCATAAGAAAATTTCTCTCCATTGTTTTATTATTTACATCAAGTAACAATTCAGACTTCAATTTTTCTGCCACATCTCAATGCAAAAAAGTTCACGTTTTTCCATGGCCATACTCCACATTAATTTCCACGAACTAGCTACTGAAGTTTCAAGGTTGACATTTGGCGGTAACGTGCTCTAATTAAGATTAATATGTATGATGGTGTTCAAAGCCAATCTAAGAACCTCTCTTACCTCTAATAACAGCAGCTAATTTTTTTTTTTTTTTTTAAACAGCAGCTACTTTAAAGATGCGAAAACGGGGGTTCTCAAGTTGGCGAATCTCACAGCTAAATTCGAAATAAGCCTGAAGATTATAATCCATTTAAATATGACTTCTTTCTAAATTTCAAAGCCCATCTTTCTTCTATTTAAATTCCCACATAATCTCATACCGACGGTTTTATCAGTCCCAGTCCCGCATCTTCTTTTTTGTTGTAAAGGAAGGGTGGAGAGTAGCATTCAAGGCGACCATGCTTTATTGCCCTGCTTTTTATTTTTATTTTTAATGCTTTACTGCTCTATTGAGTTATCATAAAAAAGCTCACGCCTCCTATAAGGTATTCCCATATAAAATTGTGAGAAGGTTGTCATCCAAATCCAGTTACAAGAAGCACACCAAATCACCTGAGGTCCTCTTGCAGGCAAGATAAGATACACGTCGCTACCCTCGTCAGTGGGTTATCTTTGTGACCCAACACTTATGAAATCATCGTGTTATACCATTAGGTCAACATTACTGGGGATCTATAGTCTCCCATAATTCTGCATTAATATAATCAAAAGGGCCATTCAAGAAAAAAAAAAAACAAAATGATCGAAAGGGTCACTCATTTATGAGACTCGGAATAGGAAGTACTCTGATATGTCTTGTTCGTAGGTTTTTGGTTGCTTTTGTGTGAGTATGAATACAATTTGTTTGTCTAGTTACTCTTATAATTGTTTATTTACGTGACAAATTAATTTTTAATGGGGACAACTTGATTTTCTCATCACAAATTCTTTATTTATTCCCATTTTCTATCTCACTAACAAACTTCAAGTGAAACCACTCCCGAGTTGCCGCTCTTTTAACATGGAAGGGGAGATGGAGGGTTCTCCACCTTCTCGGGGCATCACAAATTAATTTCAGGAATGAGAGTTAGAATAAGAGTAGAGTAGAACCGACAAACTTCAAGTGTAACTTGAAGAGTCCAAAATGGTTGTGATTGGATATGAAATTTTTGTATTAATGATCGCAATTGGCCAAAAATAGGGAATTAAAAAAATTTCTAGGGCCTAATTATTATTTTTAGTGGTATAAAATGGTCTTTAGTTATTTTTCATATACACACCTATAAATATAATATTGATATTACTTGAAGAAAGCAATTATCAACTAACTAGGGCTGTGCTTGATTAACTGAAAATTTAATATTTTCAACTAGTTTCTTAGAATTAATTTTTGAGTAAATGATTTTTTTTTTTTTGGCGTTTGGTAGAAATTTGAAAATGAAAAAAAAATTAATTTATGCTATTTGGATAGAAAATTAGATCTCATTCTCTAATATGGGCAGGGAAAGTGGTTTGGGCCAAATACTTCACATTTTTGGTCCAACATTCTCCTATTCTTCTTCTTACCACTTTCTCTTGTCCCTTCTTCTCTGCCCGGCACCGTGAAAAGCTAAACACCATTCATTCACACCGCAGCCATGGTAGTCACAGAATACAAAGTCAAATGGTGGCGACTAGGTGGAGAAAAGCTCGAGAAGCCCCTCCTACCCACATTTTTCGATTACTTGGCCATCCGATTGGTGAAATTTCCTCCGCCCTAGCTTTCTTTTTCTTTTTTCCTGAATTTTTGCTGGCTGTGAACGGTGGCGGTGGCGGTGGCGGTCGTGGTGATCGAGTCTGTGGTGGTGCTTGTTACTGCGGTTGGGAATGGTTTTGAAGGAGGAGGGTTCAATGGGTTGGGGATTTGGGTCTGTTTGGTGATCGATGGCGGCGGTGGATGATGATGGTGTGTAAATGGGAGGGTGGCATTTGCGTGTGTTTGCAGAGGAGAGGAGACGGATGATGATGAAATTGGTCTGCGATAGTGATCGGGGGAAGCAGCAATTTTAGATTTTATGATCTGAAATTATTCTCCTCAATTTTGAGGCATGGCTTTTCCTCTCAGTGGAAATTATTTTCCTGGACCAACTAAACTTTTAGCATCAAACAATAGAAAAGAAGAAGAAGAAGAAGAAGAAGATATTCACTTAGGGATGGAAGAGGAGAGATGTGAAAAGCAAAGCAACAAACCCAATTGGCGTAATGCAAAGTCCTGGTCTTCCTGGATTTCATTGAAATTTCGTTCCCACATAGGGATTGAACACGACTTTCCTGTTATGTGATGCTTAGATAGTTATTATTCCATTGATTATATGTTATTCGTTAGTGATTTTTTTAACTCATTTACTGTTTCCAGATTAAAATAAACCAAGCTGCTTAATGGATTACTTAGTGTGCCTGACTTGTAGATTGGTAGTGCAAAGAGCGTGCTTTTGTTTTCCTCATCGAATATACAAAGTTAGCTGCCTCTGATAACTTGTAGATGTGTAACAAAAAGTCTTTGTCTTCGAATAAGATATCTGGGGATAATCTCTAAACATTAAGAGAGGAGAAGTTTTGGGCAAAAAGTATTTTACCTTGATTTCTCTAACCATTGATGTGTATCCTTGGAAGTCTTGGTCTTTGTTTAATGTTTTTGGGAGGTGAAAGTCTTTCTTGCCATCGCTTCACTTCACCATAACCCTTGCTGTTATATACTGTGACTCATTCACCCATTTTATATCTCCATTAGCTCATTGTCACTTTGCTTCACCATAACCTGTGTTCTCTACAGTTGACGGATTCACCCATGGCCATTGGGGAGATCCTTTTGAGTGCCTTCCTTTAGGTCCTGTTCAAGAAGCTGGCTTCTTTGGGACTAGACTATATGCAAAGGGAAGGAGCATTGCCCTTCTCTGGAATCAGCATCGACTTGCTCAATAAATGGGGGAAGATGCTGGACACAATCAATGCAGTGCTGGATGATGCAGAGGACAAGCACTTGAGTGGTAATGGTTTAGTGAAGCTATGGTTGGACGATATTAGGGATCTGGCCTATGACATGGAAGACTTGCTTGATGAGTTTGCCATCAAAGCCGCTCAGGCCAAGTTGGAGGTAGAATCTAGCACAAGTGGAGGTGAGTGAAGTTCTATTTGTTTAGCCAACATAAATCTTCTAGATCCAATCCAAACCCAAGCTTGCTCATGTCTAAAACTAAGGTTCAGAAGATCGATGGCAGGTTGGAGGACATTGTTGCTAGGATGGCTTATCTAAGCTTGATAGAGAATGTTGTGGGTAGAATTGACTTCACCAATAAAAGGCCCCACAACATTTGTCTATCAGAGACTCGTTTTTTTGGCATGGAGAAGGAAGAAGTGAAGATACTCAAATTATTGACTGGTGAAGCTGAAAATTCTGATGCCATGTTGAGCATAATCCCCATAGTTGGGATGGGTAGTGTTGGAAAGACGGCCTTGGCTCAATGGCTGTATAATGATGCCAACACAAGCAGTTGCTTCGAGAGAAGAGCATGGGTTTGTGTTTCGGATGTTTTTGATGTTCTCAACATAACAAAGGCTATTTTGCGGTTGATCACCGAGTTGTCAAGCAAGGACAAAGATCTCAACTAGCTTCAAGTTAAGTTGAAGGACAGTCTATCAGGGAAGAAGTTTCTTGTGGTTTTAGATGTTGTTTGGGTATGGGGAATGGACTGCCCTCTTAAAGCCATTTGAAGCAGGGGCTAAGGGAAGCAAGATCATCATCCCAACTCGCAATAGTTCGGTTGTTTCACCCCATCCTTTGAAGGAGTTGTCCATTGATAATTGAACAAGCTTATTAGCCCTTCATGCTCTTGGAGCAACAAATTTTGGGAGGCACCTTGATCTTGAAACGATAGGCAAGAAATTAGCTGAAAAATGTAAAGGTTCGCCTTAGGCAATGAAGGTGTTAGGTGTCTCCTGCATAATAAAGCGAATCTTGATGAATGGGAAGCTATCTTAAATAATAGAATGTGGGATATTCCGATGGGAAAAATGATGAGGTTCTTCTAGTTTTGAATTTGAGCTACAATAGGCAAGAAAAGAGCTGAAAAATGTGAAGTTTCACCTTGGCAGTGAAGGTGTTAGGTGGTCTCCTGCATAATAAAGGGGATCTCGATGAATGGGAAGTTATCTTAAATAATAGAATGTGGGATATTCTTATGGGAAAAAATGATGAGGTTTTCCTAGTTTTGAATTTGAGCTATGTCCATCTTCCCTGTTATTTGAAGAGATGTTTTGCTTATTGTGCAATGTTTCCCAAGGATTACGAAATTGAGAGGGATGAGCTGGTACTCTTGTGGATAGTGGAGGGCTTTTTAGATGGACAAAAAAGAAAGGAGAATAACTTGAGATTAGGATGGAATTACTTCGATGAGTTAGTATGCATATCATTTCTTCAAGGATCAAGTGTCATTGCATCTAAGTTCTCAATGCATGATTTTTTGAATGATCTAGCAAAGTCAATTGTAGGTGGGACATGCTTTAGCTCAAGGGAGTCTCAGCTAGTAGGAAATGAAGACAATGCATCTCTTGTGAAAGCTTGTTATGCATCATTCATCTCGTCGTGGTCTGTTACATCAAAATGCTTGAGAGCGTCTTACCGAATGAAGGTACTAAGAAGTTTAATGCTACTTCATATGGGATCTAGAGGGGGCGGTAAGTTCTACATTTCCAACGAGGTGTTGTATGACTTGCTAACATAATTAAAGTACTTGAGGGTGGTCTCATTATGTCATTGTGACATCATAGAGGTACCGAATTGTGTTGGTGATTTAAAATATCTTTGATATCTCAATTTCTCATACACAAACATCAAAAGACTACCTAATTCAATTGTCACCTTATGTAAATACAAGCTTTGATCTTAGGAGGTTGTCAAAAGCTTTTTATGTTGCCTCTAGGTATCACAAAATTGGTGAGCTTACAGTTTCTTGACATTAGAGATACACACAGTCTAAATGAGATGCCTTTCGGTATTTGGTAATTTGAAAAATCTTATTGTCTTGCCTAACTTCGATCTAGGAACTAAGAAAGGGTTACATTTAAAGGAGTTGAAGAATTTGTCCTATTGTCAAAGAGAATTAGTTAAAACAGAATTGCAAAAAGTACGAGAAGCTAGAAATGCTATTGATGCTAATTTTTTTGGAAAGCAAGGCCTTAGCAACATGTTCTTGCATTGGAGTGAAGATTTTGGAAATCTGTGGAAAGATAAGCATGAAGCACAGGTGCTTCACTCTTTGCAACCTTGCACTAATCTTAAAAATCTCACCATCTCATATTATGGTGGTGCAATATTGCCGTCATGGTTGGATGGTCCATTCTATTGTAAGCTAGTGTCTTTGTGCTTATGGGGCTGTCCTAATGTTATATCGCTACCCCAACTTGGACAACTACCTTTAGTTAAGAAATTATGTCTTAATGGTCTACATGCATTAAGAATGATAGACTCTGAATTTTATGGAGGTGAAGGGCCTTTCTCATCCTTAACAACTTTGAAGTTTGAAGAGATGTTGGCATGGAATGATTGGTCTTGTTATTCCGGGGGTCCAGAAGAAGAAGTACCATTCTCCTGTCTTTAGCATCTTGTTGTTCAGAGTTGTCCTTCGTTGGTTGGGACATTGCTTTGTCAACTTGATCGTCTCATAAAGCTTGAAATCCATTTGTGCCCACATTTGAAAAATTCAACTAGTGCGGTTTGTCTTCCATTTCTCTACAAGTTATACCTTAAGGATTGTAATAGAGGGATCTTAAAGTGCTTGGTCAACATAACTTCTTTAATCATTGTCAGGGTTCAAAATCTTACAGAGCTTGTTTGCTTTAATCACGAGATTATGAGCTATTTGGTCAAGCTAAAGGAGCTTCATATAAGAAGCCGTGACAAGCTAACATACTTGTGGTAAGATGGAAATGAAACACGAAATCTTACTTGCCACCAAGAATTATCCATCCAAAGTTGTCCTAAATTCATGTCTTTTGTGGTAGAAGAAGGAGAGATAGAGTTGCCTTTCAACCTCGAAACAATGGAATTGAGGGATTGTGCGAGTTTAGAAAAGCTTCGAGGCAAGATGCACACGCTCAAAGATTTGTTAATTGAGAAGTATCCAAAACTCATGGGATTATTAACAATTACTCCAAATGACTTCACTAGCAATAATCCGATGCCTCAACTTGCTGCTGTTAAGACACTTATTATTGGGCATTGTGAGGGAGTGGAGTTGCTGGAAGAGATCGTTGTAGAATTGCCGAATTCTATGACAGCTGTTTGAATTTGGGAAGCCTACTACAGTGTCTTAACATGCTCTCCCATTTCACTCTTTTGAAAATAAGTAACTATTCGACATTGGAGATAGAGTCTTCCCTTCCCTTCCCATCACCTTGTCATATTTCTTTCTCTATAACTGTCCAAAGATAAAGTCTCTACCAAATCAGTGACATCATCATGTATCCCTTCATATGTTGTATATTATGTATTGCCAAAATATCAAATGCTTCCTCAAAGGAGGTTTGCTTCAATTTGTTGGACCTTACAGTTTTAACATGTGAGAATTTGAAGCGAGATAGTGAGAGAGTGGGGCTTACCCATGCTCACATCCCTCAAGTTTCTGTTAATTGACTTAAGCATGGGAGGGGAAGGAGAGAAGGTATGGTTTCCTTTGGAGGAATAGGATGTGTGGAGTTTTCTCTTTCCTTCCTCTTTGTCTTTGGATATTTAAAATGAGGAACGTGGGAAGACTATCAAGCTTTCTTTGCAACTATCTTTCCTCTCACATTTTTACACCTTCACGATTGCCCGAAGTTGAGGTGCTTGCCAGAGGATGGGCTCCCTCCCTCCTTCCCTCCCTCCCTCCCTCTGAGAATTGCACATAGATGGGTGTGAGATTCTGAAAGATCGATGCTTAAAACTCACTGGCGATTATTGGCCCCTCATCCAAGAGATCCCGAGCATCCTCATTGATGATGTTTGAATCCAGTGAATCCATGTATGGTCAGTTTCCTAGGGTTCAAGTAAGTTTTTGGTTTTGATTTCAATTCTGCTTCCTCAATTCAATGTGTAATACAAATAGATATTTTTCCGTTGGAAATGCTTCCCATGAATTTCCAAAAACTAGCCATTAAAGGTCGACTGACATTTGAGTTGGTGTTCTCATTGGGTTGGATCGGCTTTGTTTCATTGGACAATAAAACTGTGGGACGACATATCATATCTTGAACGCTGCTTGATGCCCAAACAAATCGTGAATGCAAATGCACTGTGCTTTGCATTAGAACCCCGATGAATCATTGCATTCCGCCATCATGGCAAGCAATTTGAATTTAGACCAAAGAGACCATGTTTTGATGCACAGTGTCCTTGAGTTAGATAAATCAATTGTTCTCATTTTTCTTCAAATCAAGACTTTTGGCTATCGTTTGAAAGAGATGACCTTTTCTTGCGGCAATCCAAAATATAGGATAATAGGTGACATTTCTTCATAGGAAAAAGTACAAAAAAAGTCCTAAACCTGTGGCACTGGTACCAATTCAATCTTAAACTTTTCGGTTGGACCAATTTAGTCTTAAATATTTTTACATTGGTACTAATCTAGTCTTTTTGGCCAATTTTGGCTAACTAGTGCTAATGTGGATGTTTGCTGGTTGGCGAACACTAATGTGACAATTTTTAAATAATTTTTTTAAATTTTTAATTATTTTTTTCCTTTTCTTTTTTTTTTTTCCCTCTTCTTCCTCTTGGCCTTCTTCTCCTACAATGGCCAATGAGTATAGGCTTTTACATGGCAGCTATAATGCTAGAAATTTGCAGCAAAGTGGGCGGCAATGATCTGTCGGAGGGTGTTGAAGTAGTTGTTGATGATAGT
The DNA here is from genome assembly GCA_016097485.1 of Eucalyptus sideroxylon x Eucalyptus melliodora. Classification (NCBI taxonomy): domain Eukaryota; kingdom Viridiplantae; phylum Streptophyta; class Magnoliopsida; order Myrtales; family Myrtaceae; genus Eucalyptus; species Eucalyptus sideroxylon x Eucalyptus melliodora. The sequence goes on along the minus strand of CM027825.1, from coordinate 17,505,287 downwards.
GAATCATTCGATACGAAAATCGTGGTCCTTCGAATAAAAAAAGCTAGCTCAAGAGAACTTGTTTGATGGATTAGTTGATAATTTTTGAATTGTGTACAATTCCCAAAGTAAAAATTAAGCAAGTTGCTTCATGGATTCGTTGGTCTACCCAACTCTTTTTCTTGTTTGGCCCAAAGCACTTGTTTCTGTTCTTCTTATCGAATAGTCAAAGTTAGTTGTCTTTGATGACTTGCGGATCTACAATAAAAAGTAAGATGCAATTGTTAGGTGGAATGTCAACATTTATTTTAGTCAATGCAAGTTGTACAAAGACGCTTATTTGTCAATCCTATTCATTGTGGTCAGCTTCATTCATCGCTAGACAAGAAAAAGGGTCAGGCTCACCAACTAACAAAGTACTAGATATACGCTAGGCATCACGCTTATGAATAGGAAAATCGTGCAAAGGACCACGATTCTCCTATCAAATGGTTCTCGATCATTAACCACTAACTCAGTACCCTTCAGTAGATCATTGTTGCCTATTTGGCTGCAAATCTTTAGCACTATAACTACCACATGTTTTGACGCACATTATGTCATCGAGTTATACTGTTCTCCTTTTTCTTCAAATCAAGGCTTTTGGATGTCGCTTAAAATAGGGGACCATTTCTTTTGACCCAGAGCATGTGATTTTGTTTTCCTTACCAAACAAACAAACCTAACTGTCTTTGATGACTTGTGGATACAAAACATACAATAAGATGCCATTGTTGGTTATGTCATCAGTAATTTAGGTTTCAATAACTTTGACAAAGCGACGATCCTTTGATGCGATTTTGGCCCCATGATGCACGATAGCTACTGGGGAGACATATGTTGGCACAAGATGGCTAGCTGCAGAATTCTTGCAACAATAGATGTCCAGCTTCAAATTCATTATATGGTCTAAATTCAAATTTCAAATAGTTTGTGAACGGGCTTCTAATAGTGCGTGATTATGAATTCTCTAGAATCATTATAATTAGTATATACATCGGCATGTGATACTAATTCACTTCAAGTAATATTAGAGGAAAGGCATAATACTAATTTGTGAGCTCACTCATAATAAGTAAGTTGAATTGTCCTCAAAATTCACAATCCAGATCCATTGTCTAGAAAATATTTGATACCAGTTAGCTTATTTTCCACACTAAATAAAGAAAAACGAATTTCTCTTTAAGAAAGGAATATCATGCAATACATGCTAGTGTCATGGCCCGAAAGAAAGTCGATCCAAGAGGTTCCTATGGAACGGGCATAACACTTTCGACCCTCGACTTGTATCCCTGATACTTAGGGTTTCCTTGAGCCTTCTAGAATACCTGGGGAGGGCGATACAGTAATTGTATTCGTTTATAATAAATGCGGATAGTTGGTACTTTGGGAGATGTAATCTCCACCATTAGATCAAGGGAAGACCTACAGATATGGTTTGCCTTGTCTTTGTATAAATAGGGGTCTCCTCCTCTTCATTGTATTATCTCATTCACAAGTGAAATACAATCCTAAGCTTCTCTCTCTAGAGTTTTCTCTCTCTAAGATTCTTGTGAATCGAGTGTGGGTAAAGCTGCTTAGGGGTAAAATCCTAAGGCCGCACGGGTCAGCCTATGAGTGATCAAGAGTGATCGATTGGCCCGTGACAAGTGGTATTGGAGCTAAGTTTGTTTCAAGCGCAAGCACAATAGCTGATTGTGGGAGGAACACCAAGAAGGTTGTTGCCAAGGGGAAGAAGACCCGTGGTGGTTCGAGTTCAAAGGATCCAACGGGGGACCTTGCACATCGCATGACGAAGCTAGAGTTGTCTGTCACCGATGTCCAGTGATCGGTTGATGACCTGACCCAAACCATGGATGGAGTTGACGCCAGAAGAGAGGAGCTCGTTGCTAAGGTGCAAGAGCTCAAGACCGGCATGGGAGAGCTCTACTACGAGTTGCTAGGGACCCTACGGAAAGAACTCGCACAACGGTACAAACCTCTGAAGGCCATGATGGCGGCCATGCGCATGGAGATAGCGGAGCTTAAGGGTAAGCTTGCTAAATCGGAAGTTGCACGCATGGATAGGGTGATCACTATGCAAGGTCCACGAGTGGACACACCGAAGCCAAAAGAATTCTGAGGCTTGCTGGTGGCCAAAGATGTAGACAATTTCCTCTGGTATATGGAGAGGTACTTCCAAGCCATGGGGATTAACGACGAGCAATCACAGGTAAATACTGCATCTATGTACTTAGTCGATAATGCATTGTTGTGGTGGCGTCGTCGGTCAGATGATAGATGTGGGGTACTTATCACAACCTAAGGTAAATTCATCGAGGAGTTCCTATGAAACTACTTTCCCGCTTATGTGGAGGAGGAAGCTCTTCACAAGCTGAAGCGTCTCGAGCAAAAAGGTGGTGCGCGCGACTAAATCAAGTGGTTTTCGGAGTTGCTACTCCAAATCCCTTCGATGAACGAGATTAAAGCGTATCACCAGTTCATGAGTAGTCTTAAACCATAGACTAAGCAAGAGTTGAAGTGGTGCAATGTGGGAGATCTCATGACGACCATGACCATGGCCGAATCACTTGTGGAATACAAGGCGCTTTCCACATCCTGATTGGACTCGTGTCCGAGGAACAAAGCCACTTGTGGGGGAGATCGGGGGTGATACAACTGCCCGATCGGAGGTAGACCACTAGCTAGTCCTTACAAAACTCATGCGAAGTCGAGCGGAGGAGGACAAAGGAAGGTATGCTCATACAAATGTTTCTTTTGCCATGGTCTGCACATGGCGCGGGATTGCCCGAACAAGGCCAAGCTAGCCGCCCTTTGCAAGGAAGATGAGCCTAGGGAGGAAATGCGGTTAGGTTCGCTGTGACTCCTTAGCACGATAAAGTCCAAGAAGGCAAAGGAGCCTAAAGGCTTGATGTTCGCGGACTTGAAGATCGGAGAGTCTACAATGAGTGTGCTCGTGGATACGGGAGCCTCCGACCTTTTTATATCGGAGCAAGCCGCGAAAAGACTTAACCTATGGGTTGAGAAAGGAGTTGGGTGGCTCAAGACGGTAAACTCCAAGAAAATCCATGCAATCGGTGTTGCAAGGGACGTGAAGCTACAACTCGGACCATGGAAGAGCAATGAAACTCTAGAGGTAATTCTCCCTGACGACTACGACTTTATCATTGGGATAAAAATTGTAGATAAAATCCATGTTGTTATATTGCCTTTCGCCGAGTGTATATGTGTGTTGGACAAGCATTGTCAATGCGTGATTCCAGTACATCGTGAGTCGGACCGTGATAGGAGGATGATCTCGACTATGCAACTCATCAAAGGGGCAAGGAAGGGTGAAGTGACCATCCTAGCTGCCTTGAAGATTAAAGACAACAAGGGCGAAGGGAAGGAAGTCCTAACGGAGGTAGCCCAAGTCCTTGGCTCGTTCAAGGACGTGATGCCTTCAAATTTGTCGAAGAAGCTACCACCTTAAAGAGAGGTGGATCATCGGATCGAGCTGGTGCTTGAAGCTTGACCGCCTGCCATGGCGCCTTATCGCATGGCGCCCCCCGAATTGGAAGAGTTGATGAGGCAACTAAAGGAGTTGCTCGATGAGGGCTATATCCAGCCATCCAAAGCTCCGTTCGGTGCACTAGTCCTGTTGCAAAAGAAGCACGATGAGTCACTTCAAATGTGCATCAACTACCAAGCATTGAACAAGCTAACCATGAAGAACAAGTACCCAATTCCGCTCATCGCGGATCTCTTCAATCAACTTGGTGGAGTTAAGTGGTTTACCAAGCTGGATCTCCGATCGGGCTATTATCAAGTTCGGATTGCTAAAGAAGACGAGCCGAAGATAGCCTGTGTGATGCGGTATGGATCCTATGAGTTCCTCGTGATGCCGTTTAGCCTGACCAACGCTCGGGCTACATTTTGTACGCTCATGAACAAGGTACTCCACCCTTTTCTAGATCGATTTGTAGCGGTTTACCTAGATGATATTGTAGTCTATAGTCGGACACTCGATGAGCATGTCGAGCATCTAAAGTAGGTCTTCCAAGCCTTGTGCAAAAACGAGCTATATGTTAAGCACGAGAAGTGTGCATTTGCCCAAGAGGAAGTCCCGTTTTTGGGGCACATTGTCGGGGGTGAACGAGTACGTATGAACAAAGCGAAGATTCAATCGATCGTCGAATGGGAGCCGTTGACAAAGGTGATGGGGGTGAGTTCGTTTCTAGGCTTCACTAACTACTACCGGTGATTCATTCGGAGCTACTCGAGTATCACCGTGTCACTCACGGACTTGTTGAAGAAGAAGAAACCGTGGGAGTGGATGGATTGATGCCAAATAGCATTTAATCGGTTGAAAAAAGCCATGACCGAGGAGCCGGTGTTGGTGTTGCCTGACCACATCAAGCCTTACGAGGTAGAAATTGACGCCTCAAATTTTGCTATTGGTGGCGTCCTTATGTAGGAAGGACATTTGGTGGCATACGAGTCTCGCAAGTTGAATAATAGTGAGCGCCGGCATATCGTTCAAGAGAAGGAGATGACCGCGGTGGTCCACTGCCTTCGGGCGTGGAGGTACTATCTCCTAGGATCAAAGTTCATCGTGAGGATAGACAACGTGGCCACGAGCTATTTCTAGACCTAAAAGAAGCTGAGTACCAAGCAAGCTCACTGGCAAGACTTCTTAGCGGAGTTCGACTACACGTTTGAGTACAAATCGAGGAAGGCCAACTCCGTGGCGGACACGTTGAGTTGAAAAATGGAGCTGATGAGTAGCTCAGTGAGTCGATCGAGCTGTCCTTGGGTTGACCGCATAAATGAGGGGTTAAAACATGATCCAAGAGGTTAAGCCCTTATTGGGTATGCGAACGAAGGTAGGACTCGACAATTCTGGTGTGAGGACGAGCTCCTTTACACCCAAGGAAGGCATTTGTACGTGCCCTTCTATGGGAAGTTAAAGAAGGAGATCTTGCACAAGTGCCACGACTTGAAGTGGGCAGGTCATCCAGGGATCCACTGCACATTAGCCCTCGTCGAAGATTGGTACTACCAGCCGCAAATGCAGGATGATGTGGAAGCTTATGTAAAGATATGTTTGGTGTGCCAATAAGATAAGCTAGAGCAACGATCGTCGTCGGGCTTGTTGGAGCAACTTCATGTTCCAACTCGTCCATGGGAAAGTGTTTCCATGGATTTCATCATCAACCTGCCAAAATCCGAAAGGTGTCGGACTCTCATGGTCGTGGTGGATAGGTTTTCCAAGTATGTGACTTTTGTGCCTATGACAAAGGATTGTTCAACCAAGGAGGCGGCCAAGCTATTCATGAAGCACGTGGTTAAGTACTGGGGAGTGCCACAAACAATCGTGAGCGATCGCGATTCTCGTTTCGCGGGGCGTTTCTGGTCTAAGTTGTTCAAGTTGCTGGGGTCGAAGCTAAATATGTCCACGAGTTTGCATCCCCAAACCGACGGTCAGATGGAGTGGGTCAATGCACTATTGGAGATTTATCTTCAAACTATGTGAGTACAACGCAGGTGAATTGGGCGAAGTTGATCGACGCAGCCTAGTTCTCCTATAACTTGGAGCGGAGCGAGTCAACTAGCTAGAGCCTGTTCGAGATCGCAACTAGGCAACAATCGAATACCCCTAGCGCCATTGCTTCGGGTTATCGGGAGAGTAGTCCACCCACGTATAAGTTCACCAAGGATTGGCAAGAGCAGGTCGACTTGGCAATGGTGTGTCTACACAAAGCCTCCAAGCCCATGAAGAAGTGGGCTGAAAAAAAAAGCGATGGCATGTGGAGTTCCAGGTTGGGGACCAAGTGCTGGCCAAGCTACACATGGTTCTTTAATACAAGGACGTGCATAAGGGGTTGATCCTTGCTACGAGGGGCCATTTCGTGTGTTGCAACGGGTTGGTAAGGTCGCATACAAATTAGAGTTACCACCGAAGCTCAAGGTACGTCCGGTTTTCCATGTGAGTATGCTAAGCCTTTCTAGTTTGATGAGGAAGACCCAAATCAAGGGGAGTTGCAATGGGTGCCACTCGGAGCAAAAACCTCGTATGATCAAGAAGTCAAGAGCATCATGGCGGATCGAATCATACGGAAGTAGTATCGCGCGCCCAAGCGATAATATTGATCCAATAGAAAGGTCTTCTGGAGAGTGAAGCAAGTTGGGAGCCTACGGAGAGTCTTTGGCATTTCTAGAAGGAGATCGACGCTTTTCATGCTGAAGACGTGATGAGGGCGTCGCTTGATTAGGTGGAGGAGAATGTCACGGCCCGAAAGAAAGCCGATCCAAGAGGTTCCTATGGAACGGGTGTGACACATCCGACCCTTAACTTGTATCCCCGAGACTTAGGGTTTTCTTGAGCCTTCTAGAATACTCCTAGGGGTGGGTGATACGGTAATTATATTCATATGTAATAAATGTGGGTAGTTGGTAGTTGGGGAGATATAATCTCCATCATTAGATCGAGGAGAGATTTATGGATACGGTTTGCCTTGTCTTTGTATAAATAGGGGTCTCCTCCCCCTCATTGTATTATCTCATTCACAAGTGAAATACAATCCAAAACTTCTCTCTCTAAGATCCTTGTGAGTCGAGTGTGGGAAAGGCTGCTTAGGGGTAAAATCCTAGGGTCACATGGGTCAACCTATGAGTGATCAAGAGTGATCGATCGGCCCGTGACACTAGACTCAAATTTGACGTAATATGATGGCTCTCTCTCTCTCTCTCTCTCTCTCTCTCTCTCTGGCTAAAACCTCGAGTCATTCCATGTCCACATGCATTACATGTTCCGCTTGTGCGTATTTAGATTCTCGACTTTTGTTAATTCTTAGAACCTACAACTAAAACATGATTAATAAAAGTATTTAAAATACTATGGACTAATTTTATGATACAATCGGTAATACCATATGAGTCTTAAATGCTCTTCTTTTTCGAATGAAAAATGGTGAACATTTTCATTTCATCCTTTAATAATTGACGGATGAAATACAAATGAGTGCCTTAGATATTGGTTAAAATATGTCTTAAGTTTAAGCCCAATGTGAAATTCCAAATTGGATATGTTGTGGATGTTCGAAATCGAACAAAGAAAATCTAAAGATCAATTTTCCAAATTTGAATATGCGTTTGAGAGTCTAGCCGCTAAAATAGGAAAGTTCAACTTTCACTTGGATTTGGATTTTGTTTAAAACATACAGAGATATGTTTTGGATAAAATCATTTAAGATAGGAAACAAAATTCTATGAGAAGTTGACAAAATAATAAGAGTCTCACTTATATATAGACTTGTGACCATGGATGAAAGAGGGTTGATCATGAAAAATTGGTCTTAAAGCGCCATCTCGTCGTCGAGTGCTTGGGAGGGATTTTCTTTGTCGTTCTTGTCCGTGAATTACATCCAAGAAGATTTAGTGTTTGTAGCCAATTAAATCTTGTGGTAAGATTTGCGTTTAATTCCTTCGTGAGATTGAGAGATTATTTCTTGAGGAATTTCGGGGCTAAACAATACATGCATTATTGGGTGTAATTGGGGCTTGAGAAACACTGAGAGAGTGTTTGAGTGACTCAAGTGTATAATCTCCTTGTATTGCTTGGTCTATAGTGAAATTCGCTGCTGCTCTCCCCGTGGATGTAGGTCTTTACGACTAAACCATGTAAATCCGTTGTTCGATTTATGTTCTTCTTCTATCTATATTACTGTTCGATCGCTCGCCTTTCACAACAAGTGATATCAGAGCCAGGCTTTGCTAAGTTGAAGCAAATCGATGGCGACAGAAGAAGTAAAAGTGAGAATCAACAAATTTGATGGGAAAGATTTTAGTTTTTAGAACATGCAAATTGAAGATTATCTTTATCAGATAAAACTGTACTTACCTTTATTTGGGGAGAAACTAGAGACGATGAAGCAAGCTGATTGGGATTTGCTGGATATATGAGCTATGGGTGTTATTCAGCTAACGTTGGCTCGTAACGTCGCGTTTAACATCTTGAAGGAGAATACCACTACTGATTTGATGCAAACCTTATCAGATATGTACGAGAAGCCCTCTACGATTAATAAGGTCTATTTGATGTGACGCTTGTTTAATTTGAAGATGAGCGAAGGTACATTAGTTGCAGATTATATCAATGAATTAAATGTAATTGTTAGTCAATTGAGTTTAGTTGAGATTGATTTTGAAGATGAGGTATGTGCTTTGATTATGTTATTCTTATTACCTAATAGTTGGAATACTACTGTTTCTACTATTAGTAATTCCTCTGGGTCAACAAGTTTGACGTTTTATTGGTTCAAGATTTAATTCTGAGCGAGTACATTCGTAGAAGAGAATTTGGCAAATCTGTATCTATTAATTTAGTATGTGAAAATAGAGGAAGATCTATAACATGTGTGGGTAATAGTAGTACTAATATGAACAGGCGTAGTCAGTCTAGGACTGGTGATGTTGTCTGTTGGAGCTGTGGCAAGAAATGGACATCTTAGAATGAATTGTCTTAAGCTGAAGAATGAGAATGGTAAGAAAATTATAGTTTGATTCTGCAAATAATGCCGCAGCTGTAGTAGACAATGCCGATTACGTCTTGTCTGTCTCCAGTGATTCATCGTTTGATGGATGGATTATGGATTCTGGTTGTTCTTTTCATGTCACACCAAATAGAAACTAGTTTATCACTTATCAGTGCACGGGTAGTGGTAAAGTCCAATTAGGGAACAATGCTGAGTATGATGTTATGGGTGTTAGTGATGTTAAAATCAGAATGCACGATGGCATTGTGAGGACATTGACTGGAGTAAGACACGTTCCAGAAATGAAAAAAAAAATTAATTTCTTTGGGTGCTCTAGATTTAGCTAGTTATAGGTATTCTTCAAAAGGTTGAGTTCTGAATATTATTCAAGGTGCCCTGGTGATAATGAAAGGAATCAAGCATGGAAGTCTGTATAAATTTCAAGGTGAGACAATGACAAATTTCGCTATTGAGACGTCAGATGCATCTATTCGAAAGTCTTTTGACTGCTCGAGGAAGACCTAGGTGTTTATGCCAATACACAAGTTTGATGCTGGTGTTAGGATCACACGGTTGAAAGCTTTGATCGAGACAGAGACTAGTAAGTCGATCAAGCATGTGCGAACTGACAATAGCATGGAGTTCCGCTTGAAGCTGGCAAATAAATTTTACATGAAAGAGGGCATAGTGAAATATCGTACTAGTGCTAGTAAATCACAACAATTTGCATAATTGATGAGCAAAACATTACTAGAGACGGGCCGAAAAATGATCTCTAGTGTTGGTATTACTAGGAAAATCCTAGCTGATGTGCTTAATACAATAAACTGTCTGGTGAATAGATTCCCATCAACTGCTATTGAATGGTGGTCTCCTAAAGAAGTGTGGTCGGTAACGTTACTGGTTATTCTATTATTAAAATGTTTGGTTGCCCGTGTTATTTTCGAGTGAGTGATGGTAAGCTCGATTGGAGGGCAAGGTGCATATTTCATGGCTATGCACAAGGTGAGCGGGGCGATCGGTTGTGGTGCCTAAATATGAATTCAATTGTTAACAGCAGAGAAGTTACCCTTGATAAGTCTCCAGTATTTCTGGCTAGGAGTGTTTGTGGCAGTGTTAATACAAATCTGGACGGTGTTCAGCTTGAAGTGGAGTTGCGACTAGAAACTCCCCGAGGTAGCGAGTACAAGTACTAGCAAAGTAATCGACACAGATGGTGCTTGTAGCGAGGTGGAGTCTATAGAGCTGATAGTTGCTATAACTACTGAAATTAACAAGGTATGTATTCGATCTCCGACAAATATGGATGCGATAGTGGTTTTCCTTTATCTAGGGTTGAGGAGGTTGCGTTGGAAAATCCTTGCGGAGCAGCTTAAAGGTGCATGTGGAGTTAGTAATCCGATGAGGTCTTCGGTTATGGCAAAGTTCAAGCGAGGCTTGGATTTGGATAATATCTATGGCGGTTGAGCCCACGGAGGCTATGGGAAAGTAGCAGCATGGTTTGAACTTTTTGCAAAGTTATTGTGACTTGGCTCAAACGTTGAGGCAAAGTGGAGATTGTTAAAATATGTCTCGAGTTTAAGCCCAATGCGAAATTTCAGATTGGATATGTTGCGAACGTTTGAAATCGAGCAAAGAAGATCCGAAGATCAACTTTCCAAATTTGAATCTGCGTTTGAGAGTCTGGCCACTAAAATAAGAAAGTTCAACTTTCACTTGGATTTGGATTTTGTTTAAAACATATAGAGATATGTTTTGGATAAAACCGTTTAAGATAGGAAACAAAATCCCATAAAAAGTTGACAAAAGAATAAGGGTCACACACACACACACACACACACACACACACACACATAATGGAAGAGGGTTGATTGTGAAGAATTGGTCTTGAAGCGCCGTCTCATCATCGAGTGCTTGGGAGGGATTTTCTTTGTTGTTCTTGTCTGTGAATTACATCCAATAAGATTTAGTGTTTGTAGCTAATTAAATCTTGTGGTAAGATTTGTGTTTAATTCCTTCGTGAGATTGAAAGATTATTTCTTGAGGAATTTCGGGGCTAAACACTGCGTGCGTTATTGGGTGTAATTGGGGCTTGGGAAACACTGAGACAATGTTTGAGTGACTCGAGTGTGTAATCTCCTTGTATTGCTTGGTCTATTGTGAAATTCGCTGCTACTCTTCCTGTGGACGTAGGTCTTTACGACTAAACTATGTAAATTCGTTGTTCGATTCATTTTCTTATTATGTCTATATTATTGTTCGATCACTCGCCTTTCGCAACAGTATTGGTGTTTTGGGGGGGTAATCCTCGGAGGGTCAAGTCCTTAATGCTATGGTTGATTGGATATGGTGACAAAAAAGGACAACCCTCGCGATTCCATCATTTTGTTTAAACATATATAGGACCCATCTTTGGTCACTATTGGTGAACATGATCCAATAATTGGTTTAGCATATACATAGACTCCATGATTACTCTCATCCTTGGTAAACTGAAGTCATGGCAAGCATGATTAACAAAAACCATCGTGAAATTTGTTTGGACTCTTGTAAAATCTCTCCATGGCTCTTTAAGTTGAACTGACTTGATTTCTACTCTTTACCTTGTATAATGCAAGAACATAAAAACTTCAAATAATTAAAATATATTTTTTAATTGAAAACTCAAGATTTAGAAAATATTTTCGAGAAACTGATTGATTTTTAGCTCATAAAAATGAACGAATCAATTTTTTCATCATTTACTAAAATAAATAGGTATAAATTGATGTTGGCAATGAAAAATATTTTGTGTTGATTATTTTTTTTTAAATGATAGAACTAATCATTTTTCGAAAAATGTTATCCAAAAAGTTTTTTTTTTTTAAACAAACAAATCCTTAAACTATTTTGATGGAGCAAAACAAGAGGAATTGACTCAATTCGATCCAAAAGAGGAACATAACGGAAAATCTGAAAAGAAGCAGAAGTCAAGTACAAATCCTAGTGGCTGAAACTCCACAGCCATTCCTCTGCAAAGAGAGGCGAAACGTGAGCAACAAGCAGGCGGTTACAGCCACACCTGGAAAGGATCACTCGACAATTCCACACATCCAAAAAATTAAGAAATCTCGAGTTACCGAAATAAGTATAAATAACTTAAAAATAATCATTTAATTGTTAAAACTTGTCGATACCTAACCTCTGCCCAAAAGTGGTTTTCATTTATTTTTGAAAAACTGGAACAGATTTTCCTCCCAAAGAAGAAGTTTATTGGAATTAAAGCATTTTATAAGCGTATACCAGAATTTCGACAAATAGGATTAGGTTCTTTCGAATTTATTCCCCAGATTAAAAAAAAAAAAAAAAGAAGAAGAAGAAGAAGAAGGAAAGATAAGATAAGATAAGATGGGAACCTCCGAGAGAAAAACAGACGCCACAGAATCCATCTTGGTTCTCCTGTTCCTTTCCTTAAAACCACGCCGCCTCACTTTTTCTTCACCCACCACCACCACCACCACCACCATCATCATCAAACTCACGCCCACAGACTCCACTCATTCAATTCACTTCTTGCTTGCATATCGATTGTTGCCAATCACCACCATCTCTAGACGTCGCTCAATCAATACCATCGTTCGTCGTTGCAAGCAGCGACCACGCATTGCGGTAGCTGAATACGCATGCGTACACAGTGAACTGCCAAACCTAGCGCTCGTGCTTGCTGGATTGCTGTTGTGGATCTTATCCTGTTCGCCTGGTCGGCTCCAGGAAGTCTATTTGGAATAGGTAAAAGACATCTATCTACCTGCTCTCTTTTTCCTTGAACTGATGCAGCAAGTTTAATAGCAAAATTGGGGAAAGTTGATGTCATATACCCAGCTTGATTGCATAATTCATGGTGATTTCTTAGTTTTGTTTTAATCAGGTGATATATCTGCACGCAAAATTGTTTGAGCCAAAACTCGGACCTCTATTTTATGATTTTTCATTACATATTAGGCTAGAATTGTATTATATCCATATCAGGATAATTATATTAGAAAACTTAGAATTTTCATGGACAAGCATTATCATGCGCATCCAGACTTTTTGGAGTGCATTATTATTAATTCTCTTTTTTGCATGTTTCCTATCATAAATCACATGTTATTATTTGGAAAATCTAGGAAAATCATATCTTGCATATTAATAAATTTAGATTGCATCTTCATTAAAAAAAAACAAAAACAAAACAAAAATGTGAAGTGGAACTCTCCGCGAGTCGTGAAGAATATTATCGCCCCACTCCTGCATTTTTTTTTCTTTATCAGTTTTTTGCTGTTTTTCTTTTTGCTCTTTTTCCATTTATTAAACTCATACTTGAAAAGATAAATGGAAATCTAGACATAATTCCAATAGACAAGTACAACAGAGATTAATGATTACTCACAATATGATTAATCATTCATTAATGTTGGACTAAAATTATAGTATTATAAATTTTGAGCAAGAGAACAATAATCAGTGCTAATTGTCAAATAAAATCTCATTCACACACACACAAAAATAACGCCCACGTAACACGTGGAAATTCTACTAGTAATGTAAAAAAGACATTTGAATGGGAACGGAAGAGGAAGGATTTGAAAAGTGAAGCAACAAATCCAATTTGCATCTCCATAAGTCTTGGTTTTCCTAGATTTTATTAAATTTTCTTTCCCATGAGCTCTTTATCAATTTTGCTTCACTTTCATGACAAAAGAGTTCATGATATCCAGTGAAGTCTTGGTCTTCCTGAGTTTATGATTTATTTACATGAACAAGTATATAATTGTGGAAACTACAAATGCCTAGGGTTAATCTCTAAGGATCACTAAACAAGCACTTGTGAAAAAAAGTTGTGGCAAGACAGGCGGCAATATCTGCTGAAAGATGATGATTTAGTAGTTGATGATCGGGAATTGCTTGATGGGAGAATCATGGTCCTTTGAACTCAATTTTCCTGTTGATAGGTGATGGGTAGAGTATAATTCTCAGTAGATTATACACTATCATTTCGTGATTTGTGACTTGTTCACTGTTAGCAGAGTAAAATAAAGAAAGTTGCTTAAGGAATTATTCGGTGTGCTGGATCATTTTTCTTGTTTAGCCCAAAGCACGTGTTTCTATTCTCCATAGTGGATAGACAAAGTTAACTGTGTTGATGACATGTATATATATAATAGAAAATAAGATGCCATTATTGGGTGGATCCTCAATATGTTATGTTTCAAAAGCATTTATTTTACTGAGTTGCACAAACATGCTTATTTGCTTATCCTATTAATTTGGTCAGCTTCATTCATCACTAAACAAGAACAAGGGATAAGCATAGCAACTAATCCATTAAGCAAGTTGCTTTATCTTATGTTGGAAATGGTAAACAAGGCCGGTATAAACAATATATAATCTATCGGATATTGCACTTACTCATCGCACTAATGAACTTGAAAATCGTGTTCAAAGGACCATGATTCTCCCATCAAGGCGATTCCCGATCATCAACCACTACCTCAACACCCTTCAACAAATCATTGTTGCCTATCTTGCTGCGAATCTTTAGCACAGTAACTGGCATGTAAAGACGTCGTTGATCGCACATCTACCAAGAAAGTAGAAAACAAAGACATTGAAATTATAAGGTTACTAAGAATATACTAACGCTAAAAAAGCCAACAAAACACACGTGAGTGATAACACTTATGAAAAAAAATATGCATGCACTCTAAGTTGGTCATATTAAGACTTTGTTTTGGATGGCCAAAAATAAAGGTCTGACAGCCAAAAGTCTGGATCCGAAGAATAAGGAGAGCAATTGACATAACAAACACTTGTGGACAAATAGTATTTTCATTTTGATTTGTCAAACCTTTAATGTGCATCCCTTGAAAGTCTTGGTCTTCTTAGACTTCATAGTTTTCTCTCTCCATTAGCTCATTGTCACTTTGCTTCATCATAACATCTTTGTTGTTGTTTACAGTGACTGATTCACTTATGGACATTGGAGGGATTGTTTTGGGTTCCTTTTTGGCTTCATTCCTTCAGGTCCTATTCGATAAGTTGACTTCTTCTGCATTGAATTATGCACAAAGGGAAGGAATTAGCACCACCTTGCCTAAGGAGTGGAAGGGGGAGCTAGTCAAAATCAAGGCAAGGTTGGCTGATGCAGAGAACAAGCAACTCGACGGTAACCATGAGGTGAAGCTATGGCTAGATAGTGTTACAGACTTGGCCTATGACATGGATGACTTGCTCGATGAGTTTGAGATCAAAGTCGCTCGGGTTGAGTCGGGGGTAGAATCCAACACAAATAGAAATTTGGAGAAATGGAAGTTCTCTCTCTTTGGCTGACCACGCTCGCTTGTGTTTGAAACCAAAATACAAGAGATCAATGATAGATTGGCAAAGATTGTCATTGGAACGGGTAGTCTAAACTTGAGAAAGAGTGTTGAGGACATATCCAACTACACCAGCAAAAGGGATTCAACCACTTATGTGCCGGAGCTTGGGTTTTTAGGTAGGGAGAAGGAAGAATCAGATATACTTGAACTATTGATCAATGACATCGAAAATTCTGATGCCACGCTAAGAATAGTCCCCATAGTTGGGATGGGCGGTATTGGAAAGACGGCATTGGCTCGACGGCTGTACAATAATGTCAAAGTGAATAGATATTTTGAGAGGAAAGCATGGGTTTGTGTTTCCGATGTTTTTAATATTTTCAACATAACAAAAAACATTTTGCACTCAATCACCGAGAAGGCCTCAAAGGACGAAGATCTTGCCAGGCTTCAAGGTAAGTTGCGGAACAGTCTATCTGGGAAGAAGTTTCTTGTGGTTTTAGATGATATCTGGAATGACAACTATGAAAGATGGACTACACTCTTAAGGCCATTTGAAGCGGGGGCTAGGGGAAGCAAGATCATTGTCACGACTCGCAACCTTCCTACTGTTTTTAGAAAAGGAGCTTCGGCGTATTTTTTAAAGGAGTTGTCCCCCAATAATTGTGCAAGCTTATTAGCCTTTCATGCTTTTGAAGAAGCAAACTTTGAAAACCACCCGGAATTGGAAACAATAGGCAGGAAAATAGCTGAAAAATGTAAAGGTTTACCTTTGGCAGCGAAGATGTTGGGCGGCGCCCTATGTAATAAAGAGAAACCTAATGAATGGGAAGATACCTTTAAAAAAATAACAAGGGGTCTTTTGACGATAGAGAATGATGTTCTCCCTATTTTGAAATTGAGCTACATCCATCTTCCTCCCTATTTGAAGAGATGTTTTTCTTATTGTGCGATATTTCCTAAAGATTATGAAATTGAGAGGGATGAGCTAGTGCTCTTATGGATAGTGGAGGGATTTTTAGATCAACAAAAAATAGAGAACAAATTGAGATTAGGACGGAATTACTTCAATGAGTTAGTATCTAGATCATTTTTTCAACAATCAAGTGTTGATGCATCTAAGTTTTCAATGCATGATCTTTTGAATGATCTAGCAAAGTCAATTGAGGGTGGGACATGCTTTAGCTTTGGAGAGTCTCAACCGATAGTTAGTGAAGACGAAATTGAGAAAGCCCGTTATGCATCATTCTTCTCGTCACAGTTTGTGACATCAAAGTGCTTGACAGCATATCACAAAATGAAGGTAATGAGAAGTTTAATTTTAGCGTGTGTTGGATCTAGTGAGGAATCTCTCTCTATTTCCGACAAGGTGTTGCATGACTTGCTATCAAACTTGAAGTACTTGAGGGTGCTCTCATTATGTCATTGTGACATCGTAGAGGTACCAAATTGTGTTGGTGAACTAAAACATCTTCGATACCTCAATTTCTCGCACACTTATATCAAGAGGCTACCTGAGTCAATTGTGGGCTTGTGCAAATTACAAGCTTTGATCTTAAGAGGTTGTCATGAACTTTCAATGCTACCTCAAGGTATCACAAAGTTGGCCAGCTTACAATTTCTAGATATTAGAGATGCTGAAAATCTAAAAGAGATGCCATTGGGTATTGGTAACTTGAAGAATCTTACTATCTTGTCCAAGTTTGTGGTAGGAACAGAGAAAGGGCTACGATTAAAGGAGTTAGAGAACTTGTCGCATCTTCAAGGAGAATTATTCATATCAGAATTGCAAAATGTGAAAGACGTCAAAGATTGTGTTGATGCTAAGTTGTCAACAAAGGAAGGCCTAAGCAACTTATTCTTGCAATGGGATAAAGACTTTAGAAATCTCTGGAATGATAAGCACTATGTCCAGGTGCTAGATTTTTTGCAACCTCACACAAATCTTGAAAATCTCACTATCTCTTACTATGGTGGTGCAAAATTCCCGCCATGGTTAAATTGTCCCTCCTATTCAAACATAGTGTCTTTGTGCTTCCTGAGCTGTCCTAATGTCAGATCATTGCCCTCACTTGGACAGCTACCTTCATTGAGAGAATTATCTTTTGAAGGTCTTGATGCAGTAACAATAATAGATTCTGAATTTTATGGAGGTAAAAAGCCTTTTTTGTCCTTAATCACTTTGAAGTTCAAAGAGATGTTGACATGGAAGGATTGGGCTCCTTATGCCAGGGCCCCAAAAGAAGAAGTCCCATTCTCCCATCTTCAACATCTTGTTGTCCGAAACTGTCCTTCATTGGTCGGGACATTGCCTTATCAACTTAATTGTCTTATAAAGCTGGAAATCCATTCATGCCTACAATTCAATAACCTGATTAGTGAGGTTTATCTTCCATCTCTCAATGAGTTATACATTAAGGATTGTAGCAAGGAGATTTTAAAGAGATTGGCCAACCTGACTTCTTTGACCATTCTTAGAATTGAGAGTATTATAGAGCTTGTCAGCTTTGATCATGGCTTTATGAGCTACATGGGCAACCTAAAGAAGCTTCATATAGGACAGTGTGACAAGCTAACATGCTTGTGGCAAGATGGAAATGAAACGCAAAATCTCACTTGCCTTCAGGAATTAACCATTGAAAGGTGTGCTCGATTCACATCTTTTGTGGCAGGAGACGGAGTGATAGAGCTACCCTGTAATCTTGAAAGGATGGAATTGATGGGTTGCACAAGTTTAGAAAAGCTTCCAAGTAAGATGCACACACTTAAACATTTGGTGATTAAGAATTGTCCAAAAATCATGGCTCTAAACATTCCTCAAGGTGACCCAAGCAACAATAATTCGATTTCTCAACTTGAATCGCTTATGATGTATAACTATTATTCTCCAATATCCTTTTCATTTGCCAAGGGTAGACTTGCTCCTCTGAAGGCACTTAAAATAATCAACTGCAAGGGAGTGGAGTCGTTGGAAGGGATTGCCGTAGAATCGCTTGAAACAATGAAAATTGATGGTTGTCATACTATGGGAAGCTTACCACAGTGCCTTCACATGCTCTCCCATCTCACTCAATTGTCTATTTGGAATTGTCCAGCATCAGAGATAGAGGACTTCCCTCCCCTTCCCATCACCCTCTCAAGTCTTGATCTTTTTAATTGTTCTAAGATAAAGTCTATTGCCAACTGTAACATTGTCAATTGTAACAACCTCATTGAATTGACAATTGATGATTGTCCAGTATTGGAGATAGAGGACTTCCCACGCCTTCCCATCACCCTACAGAGTCTTACACTTTGGAGTTGTCCGATGATGAAGTCCCTACCAAATCAGTGGCATAATCTTACATCCCTTCAAAAGCTAATAATTATCAATTGCCAAAATATCAAATGCTTTCCCAAAGGAGGTCTGCCTCCCAAATTGCGAGACCTTAAAATTTGGGGGCTCATGAATCTGAAGCAACCGGTGAGAGAGTGGGGCTTACACTTGCTCCCATCTCTCGAGAGGCTAAGTGTTGAGTTTAACATGGGAGGGGAGGGACAGAAGGAATTGTTTCCTTCGGAGGATGAGGATGCCTGGAGTCTCTTTCCTTCCTCTCTAACCTATCTTGAGATATATGATTTGAGAAACGCAAAAAGACTATCGAGTGGTCTCCGCAACCATCTCTCCTCTCTCCAAATGTTATATATTTTTAAGTGCCCCAAGTTGAGGTACTTGCCAGAGGATGGCTTCCCTCCCTCCCTCCAACAATTGTCCATAGAGAGATGTGAGATTCTAAAAGAGCGATGCGCAAAACTCACTGGTGACTATTGGCCCCTCATTGAAGAGATCCCTGCTATCTGGATTGATTACCAGCCGATCCGATGAATTGATTCATGCATCTACACTACAGTCAGTTTTCTTAGGGTTCGGGTAAGTTATTTTTGGTTTGGAAGGCATTCTTTTCCATTCTACTTTCTCAATTCGATGCTCAATACAAACTGATGTTTGGGTGGGGGATCTCGTTGGATTGGAGGCTCTGTTTCATTGGGCGATAAACTGTAGGATGAAAGGCTCGCAGTGCTGCCTTTTGCTATGTTGATGACATATCCTCATTTCTGCTTGATGCCCAAACCAATTGTGAATGAAATCACACCATCACGAAGAATCGTAGCATTCCACAATCATAGTCCTTTGCATTTTCAGCGTCTATTGTCTGTTCTCTTCCCAACATCTTTTTCTTGGGCCCTTAAGCTCATTCACTTTGGTTGTTTTGCAAATACCATTGTGATCTTGCATTAGTAGAATCTCTTGGAAGGATCACGTGCTAACCCTGCTGAGGTAGGGCTAATGCTGTTAGTGTCAATGTCTTGTTTCATTTTATTTATTCTTTTTTTTTTTTTTTTTTGCAATTTATCAAAAAAGGAAGAAGCAATTAAATATATTTGTTGCACCGCTATATTATGAATTTTCCGTCTAGTGAATATGATCTAAACAAGAACAAATATTTTTCAAAATCTAAAAGGATGATTAGTTTTGTGGAAGCTATGATGTGATTGTGAAGAAAAGGGATGCGGTTTTTTCTTTTAATGGTTTTCTTAAGAATTGGGAACTTTTTTTTCTTTTTTTTTTTTATGATGATTCTTCATAGTATTAAGCAGTCAATCTGGGATAAAATTCTAAGGCAGCCCATGGCTCCAAGCTTTTGCGTGACAGCATTGATATTCCATAAATCGCTTTCTGGTTGGGTCTTGAACTTCGGTGTTTTAGGAACTGTTGCTCACAGCTTGCTAGAAATTTTTAGCAAATATACTTATGCCTGTTTGGTTGAGATTGTAATGATAGGCTGCTTGCCTCTCAATTTACATCGTCAGCGGTGACCTCTGGGTTGGCATTTCCGTTTGCTGGACCGCGGAATATGAACATTATGCCGTTTTATCTTAAAATACCTTCTCATGTGGCATTCTTCTCATAGGGAGTTCCGGAACAAAATGTTCGAGCTGACATGGGCTCTTTTGGAGTAATTGGGAATCTTGCGATTCAACCAATTTGTATCTTGCTTGGTATATCTCCTCTCTCTCTGCTAGTGTTGCATGTATAATTTTTTTGTTGAAGCGATGTTCTCATGACATTGTGAAGCTCTATTAAAAGTTAGATAATTTGTAATCTGAATTGTGGTTCACTGTGTACTTTCTCCAAGGCTTTTGGATGTTTTGCACTTATAACATGGTGCTTTGACCATGTAAATAGGTGATTAGAAAAGCAGAGTTGCATTTGACAAGATAACTTTCAATTAACCTCGCATGGTTTTGCTTGACGAGCCATCCAATCATCTGGTAAGTTCTACTCATATTTCTCCATTTTATGACTTTGATTACTTTTTCAGTTAGCTTGTTATTGTTCTTGCACTAATTGAACTTATCGATCTTGTCTCTACATTAAAAATTTAGTAGAACCAATTAGTGTTCACAGCTGCTGGTAGCCCTTGTCATCATACATCTAGCAAATAATGGAACAGAAACCAATCTAATTGTTCCAATGTGGAAAATATTCGGAATAGAGTAATCTAGCACACCAAATGGTACTAATCTTTGTGCCTATAGGTAATATTGGGCTTTACCTACAAATATGTGGACCCATATTTGTTTATAAATTCGGTCTTTAAGTTTTGCTTTAATGACAAATGACTAAAGAATTATCTTTGTAAAGTGTTATTTTCTTGTCTAATGATTAGTGTTTTTGTTTTTTTGCCTATCCACAACTGTAGGATTTGGATGTAGCTAAGGCGCTCGTTCAAGGTCTGGTCTTCTTCCTAGGAGTAATTATGATGGTGAGATTGATTTTCTTGTCAAAATACTTCAATTTGACCAACGATGGATCATTTCATAGCTAAGGGTCCTCTTTTCACCTTGATTTGTAGGTTAGTCACGATGAGCATCTAATAGCTAGAAGCTTGGATGAGATCTGGGTGGTTTTACGAGGCAAGGTGGCACATCTCTATGGGAATTTCAGGACTATAGGAATATGCTCCAGTTTTTGTTGAATCAGGTGAATCTAGTTATTGCCATCAATTAAGAGTGGTTCACTGGTTCACATTACCTCACAAAATAGAAAATGAGGCTTGGCTACATAAAAAAAAGCAAAAAAAGGATAAGAGAGGACTGTTACCGATATATAGGATGGACTCTCAGTTACACCAGCCCTCATTTGTCATTTATCCTTGATAAGGGCTCGTGGAATGATGAATCTTAAGTTTTTTACATCAAGCATGCAACATCATTTACAATAGCTTAAGAACTGAGTTGGGATTGCAATCCTGGTATAATTTATGATTCTTTGCACATTTTGGTCTAGCAATAGGTTCATTTATTGTGCCCTTGGATATTCGATACTCTATTGCCGCCACAGTCAGCTTTCCCATGCACACCAAAATGATTTAATCATTTGCAAAAGAATATTTTAGCACAGTAAATTATTTTGTAAGAAATCTATTTTGTGAGAAAGCTGTATTAATATATTTTCCCCATTTTCACTCTTTGGCACTGTTTCGTAGAATTAATTATGAAAATATTATCACGGTCAACAAAACTTTATATTCAACACTAAGTATAGAATTGCTTTTACTAACTATAGTGCAGGCCTTGCGCAGCTTGGTCAAAGATTATAGTTCCTCCTTCCATTCAAATACATGAGAATCACAAAGAATCAATGGTGTTCCACAATCATATTCCTCTGCATTTTCAGCATATGTTGTATGCTCTCTTCCCAACATTTTTTTTTTCTCGTGTCCTAGCTCATCCACTTTGATTGTTTTGCAGATGCCATTGTCATCTGTATATGCAAAATCTCTTGGAAGGACACTTGTGAAAACTATCGAGGTAGGGCTAATGTTGTCAATGTTATGTGTCATTTTTTACAATTTACAAGAAAGGAAGAAGCATTTAAATTTATTTGTGCATTGATATGTTCTAAATATTCTTCTAGCAATCATTATCTAAATAAGAATAATCTCTCTCAAAATCTAAAAACAGGATTAGTTATGTGGAA
The DNA here is from genome assembly GCA_016097485.1 of Eucalyptus sideroxylon x Eucalyptus melliodora. Taxonomy (NCBI): domain Eukaryota; kingdom Viridiplantae; phylum Streptophyta; class Magnoliopsida; order Myrtales; family Myrtaceae; genus Eucalyptus; species Eucalyptus sideroxylon x Eucalyptus melliodora. The sequence continues at coordinate 17,483,388 of CM027825.1, read as the reverse complement.
GCTGAGATATGATTGTGACAAAAAAGGATGCATTTTTTTTTTTAAATTATGGTTTTCTTTAGAATCAAGAACCTTTTTTTTGTTGATGATGATCCTTCATATTATTAAGCAGTCTATTTGGGGCGCTCATGGCTCTAAGCTTTTAATGCAACATAAATTCATGATAGGATCAATGTTCATAAACCACCTTCCGTTGGGTCCCGATCTTTGTTGAGTTAGGAACTATTACCTACAGCTTGCTAGAAACTTTTTAGCCAATATATTCATGCTTATTTGGTTGAGATGGTAACGACATCCTGCCTACTTGTGGGTTTGCATTGTCGTAATGGATTTTTTCTTTATTGATGGGCTTGAGTTGGCCCGTCCGCCCAAGTTGGGCCCAAAAAGCCCGGCCCACGGGAATAGGGCCCGTGGATGGGGGAAGGTATAAAAGGGAGGAGAGAGAGAGAGAGAGAAGACACCATTTGGCCATTCTAACGTACGCTTCTCACTCTCTCTTTCCCTCCAAACGCTTAAGGCACGTTGTTTCCCTTTTCAAGGCAAATTGACATCATCGAATCAGAATTTCTTCCTCGGTCTTCAGCATTGGTGTTTAATCTGTGGCTAACAAGGTACGCTCGAATCCATGGTGTGCTTTAGGATCGGTGATACGTGATTTTCTCGGGCTTCGCTTCCGCATTCGTTTTAGGGGTTCGATTTAGTGTCAAATCCGGTTTCGTTCCATGTACCACAGGAAGTTGTCCACGTCCTTTGCCACCCGGGATCCCTTGAACTCCTTCGGTTTGGGCGCATCGGCACGGGATCGCACGGTGATCGGACCGTTGGATCGGAGGGACGATCCACGGGCGAGATTCGACCCGCTCATGTATAAATAGGGATCCCTCTCCCACCTTGTAACCAGTTCGTTCACAAGCAATATACACTTCGGGGATCCGTTATTCCCAACATTGGTATCAAAGCCCTAGTTCACATTTTCCCGATCAATTTGACGATTTTTGATTGATTTTTCGCAAAAATCATTCGGCCGTACGGATTGGGGCGAGAAATCCCGACACTCGAGCGTTGTTCGGCCATTTTTCTGAGTTTTCGTAAGTCGAAATCGTTTTCTGAACACATGGGGAGAAAGGCGACGTCGAGACGAGTCCGGCGACATGTCGCACGCCGCCGGGAGACGCCGCACGCGCCCACACGCGCGGCCAGAAGCCGCTGCGTGTGGGTGCGACGCGCCCGGAAGCGCTGGCTTCGCCAGCGCGTGCGTCACACACGCCGGTGGCGAACTGGCATGTGCGCGCCGGTGGCCGGCAAACCGGCATGCGTTGGTCGGCGGACCAATGCGTGCTGACGTCACCGTGACGTCACGGTAACCGCCGGGATGACGTCATTGGTGACGTCGTCGCCGACGACCGTTGGTCGGTCGGTCACCGGCCGGTGACCCGACTTGACGACGACCTGACCCGAACCGTGACGCCCGGCACGCGCGCGGCACGTGCGGTCGGTTCGCCCGAACCGGCTCGACCGGCGCGATCGGTTCGACCGGTCTGTCCGGTTCGACCGGTCCAACGACCATTTACCGTTGACCGACGACCGTTGACTTTGACCGTTGACCGAAAAAAAAGAAAAGAAAAGGAATTTCTTTCTTTTTCATGTATGCCTATATGGTTTATATGTAATCAATTATTTATTTTGCATTTGTTACATGAATTATGGAAAATTATGTATTTTCCATTTTGTTTATTGTGGATTATAAGTGATCCATTTAAGTTCTGCATTCGTTGCAGGAACTATGATGCGTTATGCACGGATACCTGCAATCCCGAGAATGGATGAGGGAAATGCAAGACTTAAAAGGCTGATGTTAGATTTAGCTAAATATTGGTGGCATAACGGTGATTTAGTATCACATGTGGTCAAGGTCAATTAGATGATACAAGAAATCATCAGTAATGATTATCTTATGCCGGATTTTGAGATGGTGCCGGCTTTGATGAACACTCTTCCACCTGAATGGCAAGCAGTGTTAGGTCGGCTATGGGAGGTCAACGTAGTCCCAGATTATAGGAGGCTAGTGGAAGCTTTTGTAAGAGAGTACTATAGGATTGAGTTGGTCAAAACTTCAACCCTTAGATTGAGTGCCACATGGCGTAGAGTAAATGCTCCTTGGTGGCGACATGAATGCTCTCCAAAAGTTTTTCCATGGTTGGCAAATGTGCCTTCAGTTTTCTCAGATGTTTTGAATGATAGATTAGAAGGGACATTCCCTATTTATTTCTATGATTAATTATGTAATGTTTACTGCCTGATTGTTGTTGATGTAGCAACCGACATTTTAGTTGTATTATGTGAAAGCACTATTATTCTATTCGATGTTAGATAATATTTGCTTTCTTTTACTGCTGGTTGCCGTGGGTAATTATCTGTGGGTAGTAATAGAAGTTTTTGTAACTTCATAGAATTTATTTGCATAAGACAATTATATTAATAATAATTTTGAGTTAGGATTTTTGGAGGATGATTGGAAACATAATGACATTTTGATTCTGAAGCCTTACTTGAAATTATTCATTAATATGATGGGTCTATGCAAATAGGGATGCATAAATGATAGACATTAATTATTCGTGCATGTATGTCTGATGTGTTCAGATCGATGGTTCAGCAACTAAGAATGTGATTGATGATATGAACGGCAACAATTGTGAAATATTGAATATGAAGATTCAATATGTGCTGGAAAAGCAAGAAGCACTAGAAGCTCTTGACCATGTTATGGAAGATCTTGAGGATGCTGTGCGCCACCTTGAGCTAGCTGAGGACCGCCTAACGGCATTTGAGCCGAAAATAGATATTTTCGATGCTGGTTCTGGCTTAAAAAGGGCTTTGTGCTATAAGCACAAGCGTATTGATTCGTTCAATATGTGGGAATGCAAATGATCAAGTCCTTATTGCAAGAAATCAAGAGTTAACCAACACAAGAGAGGAAAACGTACTCAAGTGAATAAAATGTCAAGGGTGAGATGTTACAATTGTGACAAGAGAGGTCACTATACTTGCAACCGTTGTTGAGCCAAAAAAGGTCAACACCTCTTGTACATTTGAGAACTTTGCTTATGTGTCAAGTTCTGAATTATTGGTTGAATCCAATCCTTTGTGGAATGTAGATTCAGGAGCGACAGACCATGTAGCAAAGGATAGAGGATCCTTCGTGGAATTCCGACGATACCAACTGGAACTAAGTGGATCTATATTGGAAATAACTCCAGAGCTGAAGTTAAAGGGATTGGCACCTGTCAATTGAACATGCATGGTGGACGCATCTTGATGTTCTATATGCTCTGGAGATTCGTCGAAATTTAGTGTCTGTCTTAATGTTGGTTAAGCTTGGTTTTGGTATGAATTTTTATAATAAAGGTGTAGATTTGTGTTTGAATACAAATTACTATGGTTGTGGTCACTTACTGAATGGTTTTATTGTACTAAATGTTGACTGTGATGATGTCAATATGTTATTCCCTTATTTCACGTCTTCTACCTTATATGATAATGATGTAAATATGGTGGCATGCTAGACTTGATCATATGGGCCAACAACATATGAAGAGACTAGCCAAAGAGAGCTTATTGGGCAATATTGAAAAAGCCGATTTGTCCATATGTGAGCATTGCCTAGTAGGGAAAATGACAAGGAAACCATTTGGAAAAGGTAAAAGAGCTGAATTTCCTCTGCATTTAATCCATTTGGGCGTCTGTGGTTCAATGAATGTGAGAGGAAGGCAAGGGGCTGTTTATTTCATCACTTTTTTTATAGATGATTATACTCGAGTCGGATATGTCTATTTGATTTTTCATAAATCTGAAGTATAAGTTGTTTAAGAAGGTTTATGAACCTGGCAGAAAATTATTTAGATCCGATCGAGGTTGAGAATATTTATCTGATAAGTTCAGAAAATTATGTGATGAAAAAGGAATAGAAAGATAGTTGTCTATTCCATATACTCCTCAACAAAATGGTGTTGCAGAGATAATAAACAGAACTCTACTGGAATGGTTAGGTCCAAGATGGCGCATGCTAACTTACCTATCACTTTTTAGAGTGATGCGTTGTTAATTGCTGCCAATATACTTAACCGGATGCCTTCCAAATCAGTTATTTCCACTTCATATGAGTTATGGACAATTAGAAAATCGGACGTAAGTTTTCTTAAGCCATGGGGTTGTGCGGCCTATATTCATGAGTCCTCTCACAAGTTTGGGAAATTGGGTCCCAAAGAAAATAAGAGTATTTTCATGAGATACTGCGAACACTCAAAATGGTATGTGTTCATAGGTGAGCAGGAAAGTGGGAGTATAACTGAATTTGAATCACGAGATGTCACATCCTTAGTGGATGAATTTCCTAAGAGGGGTGAAATAGGGAAAATTACTCCCTATTTGAAACCTTGGATCAAGATAATGATGTCGGTTGAGTTCGTCCAAATGGGAGTAATATGAGATATGATGAATTGAATTCAACTCATTCTCAATTGAAACCACCTGATGTGACGACATCATCATTACCTAATCCAAGTGGGAGCATGATGGGGAATGATGTGCTAAGTGTACAATCTCCCATACGGTAAACAAGTCACCAAAGTATTTCCCGTCGATGTTTTGACATTGAAAGGGAAACTTTTATGGTTGCTCCACAAGATAAGGATGAGCCAAGAAATATTAATGAGGCTCTGAATTGCCCTAATAAGGAAAAATGGATTCATGCAATGAAAGAGGAAATGGAGTCAATGAAATCAAACCAAGTCTGGGAACTGGTTGATCTTTCAAAAGGACACAAAGCTATTGGGAACAAGTGGGTTCTCAAAATAAAGCGAAAGGATGATGGCTCGGTAGAAAGGCATAGGGCTCGCCTTGTGGCGAAGGGGTAATCAACATGAAGAAATTGATTATGAAGATACATTTTCTCCTGTAGTGAGATTTACCTCGATTCGTATTATTCTGGCAATAATGGCAAGTATAGATCTTGAATTACATCAAATGGATGTAAAGACTGCTTTCCTCAATTGAGGATTAGATGAAGGAACATATATGGAACAACCTGCTGATTTCATAGTGAAAGGCCAAGAAGAAAAGGTATGTCGACTTTGGGGATCGATATATGGCCTTAAGCGATCGTCAAGACAATGGTATACATTTTCATAATGCCATAATGGCATATGACTTTACAATGATAGATGATGATCATTGTGTATATATCAAAATATCTAATGATCAATTTGTGATCATATCATTATATGTTGATGATATACTAATTGCCGGAAGTAATATGGAGTTTGTCAATACTGTCAAAAGTTGGTTGTCTTCTAATTTTGAGATGAAGGATATGGGTGAGGCTGTATACATTCTTGGAGTTAAGATTTCAAGAAATCGTTCGAAGAGATCGTTGTCTCTTTCGCAAGAAACCTATATAAATAAGGTTCTTGAACGATTTCATATGCAAGACTGTAAACCCATAGACACTCCTATTGCAAAAGGTGAATGATTAAGCCACAAACTGTGTCCAAGGGCTCCACAAGAAAAGGAACAAATGAAACATGTTCCTTATGCTAGTGCTGTTGGAAGCTTGATGTACATTATGATGTGTACAATACCTGACATATGTTTTGCAGTTAGAATGGTGAGTAGATACCAATCCAATCCAGGTTAAGCACATTGGAAAGCCGTTAAGAGAATACTAAGGTATCTAAAGGGGACTGCTGATTATACGTTGAGTTATTAAGGAAAGGATCTGCAACTCAAAAGCTATTGTGATACTGATTGGGGAGGAGATTTAGATGAAAGAAAATCTACCTCTGGGTTTATTTTCTTACCGAATAATAGCACCATATGTTTGAGCAGTAAGAAACAAAAGTGTATAGCCTTCTCCATGATAGAAGTTGAGTTCGTGGTATTATCAACAGCAGTATAAGAAGATGTTTGGCTTAAGAGATTTTTTGGATCATTTAGCTGTTATTGGAAGTGCTGCAGATTCATTGTTGGTTAACTGTGATAGCCAAGCAGCAAAAGCGTACACCAAAGATTCAAAATATCATGGCAAGACCGAACACATAGATACCAAGTATAATTTTGTAAAGGATATGGTTGCACGGAAGGATGTGAACTTAAAGTACATACTACGCATAGAATGGTAGCAGATCCTATAACAAAGCCAATACCTAGAGATATGTTTAGTGGCCATATGAAATCTCAAGGATTGCGTAGAGACTGATGTACTTAATATTGTATTTTCCCTAAGTGTTCACAATTGATGAATTTGTGTTTTCATCATTAATGCCTATGAATCTTTGTTTGATCTTTATGCATATTAATGCTCAATGCATTACTTTAAGTTGAGAAAGTATGTCGACAGATATAAGATTAGCCCACTCACACGGGTAATCGCCTCGTTTACTATGTGATAAATAGAGATGAGACTGTTTATAAGCTTATTATATAGGTGATAATTGAGAGCTCAAGCTTAAAACACATATGTCGCCTTACCTAGGTGTTAAGATGATGATATAATACTTACTATGTCCGAAAGTAAAATAACCCACATATTTTATTTTATCTGTCTATGATGCCAGATGTGAGTTCTGATGAATTTTGTGATTGAGTGGATATGTGAACTCAAGTTAGACATTAGGTATGTCTGAACTATCATCTGTACGGTATTGAAAGGTGTAGACATGCGCTCCATGGGAAATGAGTTAATACCGTAATACGTATTTCATAGTAATACGTATTTCATACTACGTATGCATGAAACGACCAATAAGAGTGGCAAAAGTTTGATCTCAACTTTTATGTCGTGTGAGACTCTTGAGGAAGAGAGTTCTACAATTTCTTAGTCCCCTCATGACTCTTACTTATTCTCAAGATTTCTATTTAGTGTTTGCTATCTTAGGATGTTGCCAATGGTCATGAGTGATTCGATCTAATTGGACATTTCTAGAAAAGTAAGCTGAACTGAAATTGAGAGTTTGAAGGAAAGAGGAAGATCGAATTTGGAGAATCACATTATAATTTTGTATTCACCGGTTAACCAATTATGACCGTCTTTGTGATAATAATAATTGTGAATACAATATATATACCATTGTTTGAAAGAGATCAAGAGAGATATAAATGTGATCGATCGATCTAGGGTACTGCATACTAAATCTACTCAGGATGTGATGCCAATTATGAACTGCTATATATTCCTAACAGATGTATGGCAACGAGCTCTCAAAGTATGCTGGTCGCACGGATTATTCACCGGTATGAATGTTGAAGAGAGGAAAAGAGGATTATGTTCGGCCCACCATGTTAAGTGAGAGTCTATGATGGATTTTTCTCTGATGGGGTTGAGTAGGGCCTGTCCGCCCATGTTGGTTTTGGACCACCATGTGCGAGTGGGAGATGATGGATTTTTTCTTTATTGATGGGCCTGAGTTGGCCCGTCCGCCCAAGTTGGGCCCAAAAAGCCCGACCCACGGGAATAGGGCCCGTGGATGGGGGAAGGTATAAAAGGGAGGAGAGAGAGAGAGAAGACACCCTTTGGCCATTCTAACGTACGCTTCTCACTCTCTCTTTCCCTCCAAATGCTTAAGGCACGTTGTTTCCCTTTTCAAGGCAAATTGACATTATCGAATCAGAATTTCTTCCTCGGTCCTCAGCATTGGTGTTTAATCTGTGGCTAACAAGGTACGCTCAAATCCATGATGTGCTTTACCGCCTAAGTTGGGCCCAAAAAGCCCGGCCCACGGGAATAGGGCCCGTGGATGGGGGAAGGTATCAAAGGGAGGAGAGAGAGAGAGAGAAGACACAATTTGGCCATTCTAACGTACGCTTCTCACTCTCTCTTTCCCTCCAAACGCTTAAGGCACGTTGTTTCCCTTTTCAATTGACATCATCAAATCAGAATTTCATCCTCGGTCTTCAGCATTGGTGTTTAATCTGTGGCTAACAAGGTACGCTCGAATCCGTGGTGTACTTTAGGATCGGTGATACGTGATTTTCTCGGGCTTCGCTTCCGCATTCGTTTTAGGGGTTCGATTTAGTGTCGAATCCGGTTTTTGGGGATCCGTTATTCCCAACAATCAGTGGTGACCTCTGGGGCAAATCTTGTCAATTCTTTAAATTCATCATACATCATTTCATTGTATCTAAAATTACCTTGTTATGTGGCATCCTTCCTGAACTTACTTGGGTTCCTTTGGTCTAACTGGAAATCCCGCACTTCAATCAATGTATACCTTGTCTAGATCATCTCCTCTCTCTTTGCTATTGTTGCGTGTGAAAAAAAATTTGAAGCAATTTTCGTGTTACAACATGAAGCTCTATTGGGGGTCAGTTAATATGTAACCTCAATTGTCGTTCACTGTGTATTTGCTCCTAAGCTTTTTGGATGTTATTGCACATATGACATGATGCTTTGACCATGTAAATAGGTGGTTAGATAAGCAGAGTTGCATATGCCAAGATAACTTTCAAGAAACCTCGCATAGTTTTGCTTGACAAGCCATCCAATCATTTGGTAAGTTTACTCATTTTTCTTTGTTCAGTTAGGTTGTTATTGTTCTTGCACTAATTAAACTTATCGGAATCTAGTATTTACATTGAAAATACAGTAAAACCTATAAGTGATCATAGCTATAGGGAGCCTCTGTCATTATGCTTCTAACTTACAATGGAATAGAGACCAATCTAGTTTTTCCAACTTGCAAAATGTTGGGAATAGAATGGTTCTGCTAGCCTGATCAGTGTTTTTGTATTACAGTAATTTATAATACCAGGTGATTCCTATGCTTGTGGTTATAGGCAGTGTTGGGCTTTGCGCATAATGAATGTGGACCTTTTTCTTGTTTATCTCTTAGTTTTGCTTTAATGAGCAGTGGCTACTCAAGTGTCATCTTTGTAAATCGTTTGTTTCTTGTCTCGAAATAGATATGATTCTGGCTTTTCCACTATACTCAATTGTAGGATTTGGATGAGGCGCTCATTCAAGGTCCGGTCTTGTTTCTAGGATGGATCATTTCGCAGCTGACAGCCCTCTCTTCGCCTTGATTTGCAGGTTAGTCACGACGAGCATCTAAAACCTGGAACCGCAGATGAGCTATTGGTGGTTTCTCAAGGCAAGGTGGCAGCTTTCCATGGGAATTTCCAGGATTATAAGAGTTTGGATGTCCTGAGGGTATCTCTGGGGTTATACTGTTGATCATCTACACTAACAGTGGAGGACAAACATCCCGAAATGAAGTAGAAATTGGTTGAGTTATGCAGCATCTGTGGATTAATTTGATTAAATTGTTCTAGGACCCAACTCTAAACACATCAATATGGATTCAAAATTCTTTAATTCCAACTAAAAGCAAACTAGGTTACGTGGCTTTGATCTGGCCTGTATTAACTGTAGCACTTACAGCTATATTTAAATTTGCATCATGTGATGCAATAGCGAATGATTTGTCAAATAAGCTACGGTTATGGCTTAAACCAAGTAATTCACAGCCAGTATGGAACTTTTAGAGGAACCTCTACGGGTTCTAGTCACTTTTTCTATCCTTCGTTATGAATAGTTAAGGCAAAGATTTTCTCGTGGAATTTTGCAAGACCGCCGTGGAAACATGCTTTTCCCATGCGGCATTGACAGTTGAGATTCAAGACATACTCGTTATGTGGACGCGCGAAATAATCCGGTTATGCTTCTGAAAAGAAAATTTTCCACTTGCAGTCTGCCCTATAAAGGTTCTAGTTCCATAAATCTTTTTATCTTCAAGTCTTTACGTTGATTTACCAGTTTTTACGTTAATTCACCGGCTTTTAGGCGGAGTTGTTGATGTTGAGTATGGATTCCCCATTCCAATTTGCATACTACAGAGGCAACCAAGTTACTGTTTTGCGAGAAATTAGCTGTGCGAAAATATTTTCCCATTTTTGTCCTTCAGTACTGTTTAAGAGAATTAATTGTGAAAATGCTTTCGTCATGACAAAAATTTTATACTTTCAACTCTAAGTACAGAATTGCTTTTAGTAAATATAATGAAGGCCTTACCTAGCCAAAAAAAGAAGAAAGAAAAATCTATAATGAAATTCTGTATAAATAGCCAAATTGGTTAGATAATATCCTTTTAACATGTTCAGGTCAATTTTCCAAATAAGAAGCTTCTTATCTTCCAGTAAAAGCCACTGTACAGATGGAAGAAAGGATGGAAAACCTGAGGTTTTGAATATGCGAAATCAACGGCCAAAATCTAAATGAACCTTGCAGATCAAAAACCATTTACAAACTGATTGCCTGGTCAAAAAATTAAGTTCATCTTTCTTCCATTCAAGTGCTCAATCCATCTCTTGACGACATTGCAGCAATCTCAGATATTAGTTTTCCCGTGCAGGGGAGGAAAGGGGAGGGAGGATCAATCCCCGTTGCTTACTTTAAGGATTTTGCGCCCACTATGAGTTATTCTTATTCCAAGAAGGTCATCATTCTGCACCACTCGAGACCCATTGTTTGGAAGTAGGCGAGCCCATCACTATTGAACTCAAAAAGGTGCCAAAGGTTTACACATTACAGCATGATAGAAATTGTATTGATGTATGATGGGGACTAGGAAAGTCAGGGAATTAAAGGAAAAGTACAGAGCCTTCACCTATTTATTCCGGCCGGCCACCGCGGGCAGCGTGCCACTGCCCAGGCCTTGTATTTTCCCTGAACCCAGCCTAGTATGCTAGGAGAAGGGCTTCACGGGGATCAAAGGTGGGTCCCTTACCCTTTCGGGTCTGGCCGGGATACCCAATGGGACCACTATCCCATACTACTCTCCCCTCACTTGCCTGTAAATGGCTTGTGAGGAGGAGTCCTCCCAGGATAGTCTATTCAGGAGGGAGCAGTTTAAAGACCTGCTCAGGTTTTATTTTGACCGAATCATTATGGAGTGAGCAATATTTTCAACGTTTACACATTAAGCATTATTTGAAGCAAGAAATTCTCAAATAGCACCTAGACGGGAAAAAAGAAAAATCCCTAATCTCTCACGTTTTGTATGATAACATAAAGCTTATTTACGTATAAGGAAGAGGGGAAGAATTACAAATTTCCACTAATTAGTCTCTTCAACTAATTTACTCCTCAAAATTTATTTTGTGTCATCGCATCATAAACATTCACAAGATGCATCAATTTGCCCAAAATTCTTCGGGATAGGGCCTTATGTAGACTAGATATGTAGTATGGACGGATAGAAGGATGGCAACGACGAGAGAATATCTGAACAAAGTATTATATCTCGAACACATACAAAGTAGGGGCTCAAAAACTCAATACCTAGTAAGAGATTTAAATGGCGCGCCTTATGACTCAATACCTGCACCTGTTCTTGAGTTCATCTTTCAAATGCTCAAGCAAATACTTAATATTTTTCATGTCATCTTCAAGGACGGAACCTTCGTAATAGAATAAGGAACATTGCAAGTACTCTCAATCACTCTGGATGAAGACATCGTAGCTGCAAGATAACACTTTTCTTTTTATTATCATAATCAGATCATTAAGATGAAAATACAACGAAAATACAAGTACGAATAAGAAATCTTTCAACTAAAACAATGTTAACCAAGCAATACATCGTTTTTCTCGGAATCAGATTGTTAAGATGAAAATATAAACACTATCGCAATCTCTCTAGAAATACTCTTGCTAAATACTCTAAAAGCTACTAAGCAATGCACTGAAAGTGACATAGACAGAATTTCCATTAGAAATAATAACCTATGAATTGAAGACAGCTCCACCACTTGCTGAATCTTTTCCATTCAGGATATAATCAAAGATAAAAGTAAAAGTAAAAGCCCCAGCTAGAACAAGCAACCACTTCTATTTCTCAGACCCAAATCCAATCTAGAAGGTTTAAAAGTTGCTAAGGGCCCTGCTAATTCGATCAAGAATTTCTATTTCGCAGACCCAATTCCAAGCCAGAGGGTTAATAAGCCAGCTAAAATAGCAGGCATTAGTAACAATCTTCATTGAGGGAAAGAATACCCATGTTCAATTACATAACTCGTACTCGGCACGGACAAAATTCCTATATATAAGAAATCTTCGAATTCAAAATGTAATGCTCACCGAGCAATACTTGTTTTTCTCGGAATGAGATTGTTACTTGGGTAACTTCAAGCTTCAAAATCCTAAGTACTCAATAGTTATGTAATTGAGCTCATGCTGCCAGTATTTGTTTAGCAAGATTCACCATTGGACATTCAATTGTCTACGCTGACTTCAGTTCCCTTTTAAACTCATTTAAAAAGTTCCCATTTCAGATGCGCGTGCAACAGACTCTGAATTTGACTCCAATAAAGCCAGCATCCTCCTCTGTCAATTCTCTGTTTTGAATTATCATAATCGATTCAAACGCATCGACGTTACATTATATATCTCAAAGGCGAATGCGCTAAAGCAAGTGGGATAGAAAAGCATACTCTTACGGCAGAAATAACTCAAAGACTCATACGCACATGCAATACAAGTTAAAATATGGAAATTTGGGAGTGCCAGAAAACTGACAGAAAAACAAAAATCCACCAAACCAGGAATAACGAATTTATCAAGTCGATGCACCTTCTATAACCTTAACGTCCGGCCAGGAAAGAGAGAATCTCCCAGACAACGAATTTCTTCCGAAGAGCCACCAATTCCACCGGTTCCCCACAAAAGTAACACTCGAGGATATAATCGTGAAAGAAGGAAAAACCCTAACCTGAGCTCGTGGACGCAGACGAAAACCGGAGCCCCGGTGGAGCTTCCGGAGGCGACGGCGGAGGCGGAGGTGGAGGCAGAGGCGGCGACGTGGTCGGGAGTGACGAGGAAGACACCTTCGCTGTAATGGGAGCGAAGCGCGCGCACGGAAGGTTCAAGCTCGAGCTCGCTGGATCCAGACGGCGGATCGGAGCCGCCGATGGGCCACGGAACGAGACGGGCGGGGGCGGAGGTGGAGGCGGCGGCGCAGTTCGTCCTAGGATTGCGAGGGAAGAGAGCGAGGGAGAGGAGAGAGAGGGAATTTCAAAATATCGTTTCGGTGGGACCCTACTATACGCGTGGCGAGATTTGAGTGGAGAGTCCTGTTGCCGATTTGGCGACTCTCACCCACGCAATATTTTCTGGTGGGCCTGGCTTTATTATAAAGATCCAAGAAAACCGAAATCGTCTCCGTGTGAATGTCCGACATCTTTTCCTGATCACAAAATTAAAGTTAGAGAAAAAAAATCAGAAATATAAAATACCACAATAAAAGAATGATTAAGGATGTTACATAATTAGGCCTTGCTCGCCCATCAACCCACTTCCCATTATTTTTCGAGTAGAATATCTGGTACCCATCAGTCTTGTTAAGTTTACAAAAAAAAAAAAAAAAAAAGGAGAAGAAATACTAGTAATTAGCATTATTTAAAGATGAACAATAGCATTGTCAATTTTAAAAGTGACAGTCAAACCATAAACACTAAAACCGATGCTCTTAGTCATAAGCAAAACCCCTCTCTTCTCGTACTAATGCCTACAAATAACATTCACTAAGCTATAATAATTCAAGAAGAACCACTTTTTATATGCCGACAATAAAAATGATCTCAAATTCCGCTCAAATTGCTCATATTCCTTAAGTCACTATTCCGAAACCTACAAAGTAATTTAATGCATGTCTTGATAAATAAATAAATAAACAAAAGACATAGCAGCTTAGTATAAATGGTAGCGAATGATCAGTAACCTCACATGTGGATTACAATTAGCTTTACCGATTCTTTGTATCTACCTCTGTTGACACATGAATTTTCCTTTAAAAAATCAAGTATTGCATTTTTGAAAATAGATAAATAAAAGTAAAAAGAACAAAAAATAGATAAACTAATTAACAAATAACAAAAGAAGAAGAGGAGGAAGAGAATGGTATAATAAAGCCTCGGCCCTATTCAGTCCAGTCCAGTCCACAAAGCCCATTCAAATCCACGGCCTCAATCCATCAGCACATTCGTTGATTGAAAACGTCCTGAACTGATTTTGTAGGACTTTGGTCTCAAATCCGAGTTCAGCGATGCCACCTTTAAATCCTCAGTCGATGCACGTAAACTGTTCGATGAAATGTCGCTGAGAGAGGGTTGTGTAATAGTTCTTCCAAAATTGTCTAATCTTAAGGCAAATTGACATAGTTTACATGATATTTTTTGTTTTTTTTTAGCTATTAGGCATGATTTGTTAGACACGTAACCTGCGTTTCATTTGTTCTGCGTTTCGCATGTTCGTTTGGCGATTTGCGGTGGACACCGGAGGTATAAAATTGCTTGGAGTCGATTTGTAGTGGTGGTTGTGTGAATCTCTCTATTGCGTTCCTATTTTCCCATCCACGCTCGGTGTTACTCGGGAAAGCCGTGGTCGTGCGTCTGGTGGCCGTACATGAAGTTGGTGGAGAGGGACCGAGAACGAGAAGAAAACAATAAAAAAAAATTATAATAAATTAGAAAAACGACAATGACGACGACAACGACAACAATAATGATGATGAAAAAATCTTACTAGCGTTTACGTTAGTATTACTTTAGTTCGTTTATGTTCTCGTCTTTAATATCGTTATTGAAACTGTAGGCAATTCTCCTTTGCCAAAATTAGACTTTGACTTGATTTTGAAAATTAGCTCACTGGTTGATGTCCCGAAACTTAATAATAAAGCAATGTATACTTTGCTCATCTCGTTTCGGATTTACTTTCCACACTTTATTTTTACTCGTCCTTTAGTATCACTTTGATGTGTCATGCTGTTTTTATTATATTTATTCCGTGATTTGATTTTTTTAGATTCATTCAACGAGTATATTACACTTTAGAGTCAATCTCGATCAAACAAGCATGCATGGACACGTTGTGGAGAATACTACTACGTGTAATCATATCTTTGAATTCTCTAGCTTATATAAAGTAACGTGTTCTCCCGTTAGCTCCTAACCGGTTCCAATAAGCTAGTAACGAGTATATTTCTCAATGTTATGTGCGGTTAGGATTTCAAGGAGCCCACACCAAAGGAGAGGGACCAAGCGTTCCCGTTCAATAAGCTATTAAACCCACCCATCTCGCTCGGGAGCATCGCAATAGCCTCTGACTGCCTTTGCACTTACTATCGGCATTTCTATTTTACCAAAATATTACGAAGGCAATTTTGATGAGAGAACGGTAATAATTCGAACAATATCGAATCAACGCAGCGGAATAAAATAATCTCCCATCTTGTGTAAACCTAATAGGAATCGATATAGTAGAGTAAAATAAATACAAAGCACGCGAACACAAGACGATTTTTTTACGTGGAAAACCTCCTCGATGTGAGAAGATAAAAAACCACGGGACCGGAGTCCACCTGAAAATCTTCACTATCAATAAAATTGTTCTTCTCTAACAAATACTGGAGGTACATAGTAGCAAACACCTCAAGAACATAATTCTTGGCAATACACATGAACTTCACAAGAGATCAAGGATAAATTTGACCAAAAACGCAGGTTTTGATCAATCCACGAAAAACCTGATGTATGGAGCTTCAAACGAAAATCAAACCGTTCAGATTCGATAAAATTGCGCCACGAACATGCTGACAAAATTTCAGCTCAATCGGATCACGAATCGACCTCCGACGCCAGCTTGATGTAAATCAGATATTGCCCCAAACCCCAGATTTTCTGCTTTCTCTTTTCTCTTGTTACTGTTTCCTTTTCTGCTGCTACCTCTTTATATAGATAGTAAGAAACCATATTTCCTCATATAACTTATTATATGGGCTCAAGTCCTTTTTTGAGCTTGCAACTCATTGGGCTTCCTCCACATAGGAGTAAACCCAGCTAACAAATCTCCCCCTCACGACAATGTGGAGGGATTCACCATCCCTGCTATCAAATGGCAATGTTCAAGCTTCTCTCTTGGTAGAGTCTTCGTCATCATATCGGAGCCATTATGATCCGTATGAATTTTCTCAAGTTCCAACAACTTTTCATCTAGAACATCCCTTATCCAATGATATCTAACATCAATATGTTTCGATCTAGAATGAAAAGATAAATTCTTACCAAGATGAATTGCGCTTTGATTATCGCAAAATAGCACATATCTCTTTTGCTTGAACCCAAGTTCTTCTAAGAACTTATTCATTCATAGCATCTCTTTACTAGCTTCAGTCACTGCAATAAATTCAGCTTTGGTTGTAGAAAGTGCAACACACTTCTGCAATCTTGACTTTCATGACACAGCTCCACCCGCAAAAGAAATCAAATAACCAGAAGTAGATTTACGAGTATCAATATCTCCTACCAAGTCGGAATCTGTGTATCCAACTAACTCAAGTTTCCCGGTCCCGAAACTGAGTTTCAAATTTGAAGTTCCTCGAAGATACCTCATAATCCACTTCACTGCATTCCAGTGCTCTCTACCTAGATTTGACAAATAGCGACTAACAACGCCAACCGCATGCGCCAAGTCTGGGCGTGTACATACCATCGCATACATTAAGCTTCTTACAGCTGAAGCATATGGAATACTTTCCATATCTTTCTTCTCTTTATCAGTCGTAGGACTTTGCATCATATTTAACTTAAAGTGGGCAGCAAGAGGAGTACTAACCACTTTAGCCTTGTCCATGTAAAATTTCTGAAGGATCTTTTTGATATATTTCTCTTGCGACAAAAACAACTTCTTAACATCTCTGTCTCGGGTAATTCTAATGCCAAGAATTTGCTTTGCCAAGCCCAAGTCTTTCATGGCAAAAGACTTGCTCAACTGCTTCTTCAATAACTCAATTCTTGAAGCATTCCTGCCAACAATCAGCATATCATAAACACAAAGCAAAAGAATAATAAAGTCATCATCAGAAAATTTTTGGACAAATACACAATTATCCGAAGAAGTCTTCTTATAGCCCTGTTCTGTCATAACTGACGCAAACTTTTTATACCACTGTCTTGGTGCTTGTTTTAGGCCATAGAGATTTTTCTTCAATTTGCACACATAATCCTCTTTCCCTTTCACTTTGAAACCCTCGGGTTGTTCCATGTATATCTCTTCCTCCAAGTCACCATGTAGGAAGGCTGTTTTAACATCCATTTGCTCAATTTCTAAATCTAGGCTAGCTGCCAAGCCTAGTACCACACGGATAGAAGACATTTTTACTACCGGAGAAAATATATCATCAAAATCAATACCCTTTCTCTGACCGAATCCCTTAACAACCAATCTAGCTTTGTACCGTGGTTGTAAAGTATGTTAATCTTGCTTCAACCTATATACCCACTTGTTCTTCAAAGCTCTTTTACCTTTAGGTAACTTCACCAAGTCAAAAGTATGATTATCATAAAGTGACTGCATCTCATCTCGCATAGCATCGAACCAATTGCTTTTTGTACTCATCTTCTATTGCTTCGCATAACACTCGGTTCACCCGCATCGATCAATAATACATACTCATCTTCAGAATACCTGGTGGAAGGTTGTTGGTCTCTAATGGATCTCCGAACTGGAACATCTAGTGGAACATCTAATTGAGCCTCTGGTTCAGGAATAGTATTATCTATTTCAACATGTTCGTTATTTGGAACATTGACTTCCTGCTGCTCTTCATCAACCTGTGTAGGGATATTTGTAAGAGGAACTGGATCTAAATCAACCAGATTATCACTAACCTGTGGTACTGAAATCATCTCCGCTTTCTCAATATCCTCTATTGTTTGATCTTCCATAAACACAACATCTCTGCTTCTTACAATTTTCTTTTCAAGTGGATCATAAAATTTGTAGCCAAGCATATCCTGTCCATAACCAATAAATATACACTGTCGTGTTTTCATATCAAATTTGGACCTCTCATCTTTGGGAACATGTACAAATGCTTTGCACCTAAATACACGCAAATAATCATAAGAAACTTCTTTGCCTGTCCAAACTCTATTAGGAACATCAAACTCTAAAGGAACGCATGGAGTAAGATTTAATATATGCACAACCGTACTTAAAGCCTCACCCCCAAAAGGATCCAGTAGTTTTGACTGTGAAAGTAAGCATCTTACCCTTTCAACCAATGTTCTGTTCATTCTCTCGCTAAGCCATTTAACTGAGGCGTCTTGGGAGGTGTCTTTTGATGTCGAATACCTTATTGTCTGCAGTATTCATCAAAAGGTCCAATATACTCTCCCCCGTTATCAATTCTGATGCATTTCAATTTCTTTCCAGTCTATCTCTCAACTGAAGCCTGAAATTGCTTAAAAGCATATAATACTTGATTTTTAGTTTTCAAGGTATAAATCCAAATTTTCCTTGAAAAATCATCTATGAAGGTAACAAAATAAAGAGAGCCACCAAGTGATTTTGTTTTCATAAGACCGCAAACATCATAATGCACTAAATCCAATATACTTGACTTTCTTGAAGGAGGGGAGCTTTTAAATGCAACTCCGTTCTGTTTTTCTGCTAAACAGTGAGCACACTTCTTTAGTACTGAAGTTTTCAATCCTGAAAGGAGCTTCTTCTTGGCCAATATTGACAAACCCTTCTCACTGATGTGACTGAGCCTCTTATGCCATAACTCAGCTGCATCCTTGCTATCTACTGTATTAATTTTGTCTGTGGACAACTTTACCTGCATAATGTATAATGAAGAATATTTTTCACCTCTAGCCACAACAAGAGAACCTTTGGTAAGTTTCCATTAACCATTACTGAAGGTGCTGCAATACCCCTCATCATCCAACTTGCCTATAGAAATCAAATTCAAGCAGATATCAGGTATATGTTTAACATTATTCAATACTAACCTTGTGCCATTGCTGGTTTCTAGGCACAGATCACCGATGCCTACAACTTGAGCTAGTCCATTGTTTCCCATCTTCACAGATCCGAAGTCACCTGACCTGTATGATGTAAATAAATCCCTACGAGATGTAGCATGAACGGATGCATCACTATCAATTACCCAACTGATCTCATGAGAAACAAAATTCACCACATCACCATAAAAAATAGTGAGAAAGTCTTCTTTAAGTGCAGCGACACGATTGTCATCACTATCATCATCACTTTTCTTCTTTTTATCTTTCTCCTTTTGTTTCTCCCTTTTTAACTGGCGACAAAACCTCTGAATATGTCCCTTCTGATGACAATAATGGCACTCAACATTAGCATATTTATTATACTTACCTCTGCTTTTGTCTCGACTTTTATCTCTATTTCTCGAATATCGAGACTCACTTCTCCCTCTTTTCTCAACAACTAAGGCATCAAAATGTGAAGAGGACGATCCCTGTGTCTTCCTTCTCATCTCTTCATTCAAAATACTACTCTTGGCCAAATCCATGGTAATTGTACCATCCGGGGCAGAATTAGACAAAGATGTTCGGAACGTCTCCCATGAGTCCGGCAAAGTACCAAGCAACCATAGTGCTTGTATCTCATCATCAAACTTGATTCCCATCGCAGCCAACTGATTTATAATTCCTTGAAAATAATTTAAATGATCAGTTAAACGAGTACCATCATGATATCTCAGAGCCATCATCTGTTTTATCTAAAATAACTTATTATTCCCAGTCTTTCGAGCATATAATTGTTCGAGCTTATCCCATAAACTGCGTGCATGTGTTTCCTCAATAATATGGTTCAAAACATTATCATCTATCCACTGCCTAATATAACCACACACTTGACGATGAAATATAGACCATTCAACATTAGTTTTATTCTCTGGTTTCTCCTCAGCAAATACAGGCAAATAAAAATCTTTCACATATAAAAGATCTTCCATCTTCCCTTTCCAAATATGATAATTCGAACCATTCAGTGTAACCATTCTACTCATATTCGTTTCCATTGTTTAACACAAGATAGAAAAATCAAGCAATAACCTGATGCTCTGATACTACTCTGATGGGAGAACGGTAATAATTCGAACAATATCGAATCAACATAGCGGAATAAAATAATCTCCCCTCTTGTGTAAACCTAATAGGAATCGATATAGTAGAGTAAAATAAATACCAAGCACGCGAACATAAGACGATTTTTTTACATGGAAAACCTCCTCGATGTGAGGAGATAAAAAACCACGGGACCGGAGTCCACCTGAAAATCTTCACTATCAATAAAATTTTTCTTCTCTAGTAAATACTAGAGGTACATAGCAGCAAACACCTCAAGAACATAATTCTTGGCAATACACATGAACTTCACAAGAGATCAAGGATAAATCTGACAAAAAACGCAGGTTTTGATCAATCCACGAAAAACCTGATGTATGGAGCTTCAAACGAAAATCAAACCGTTCAGATTCGATAAAATTGCGCCACGAACATGCTAACAAAATTTCAGCTCAATCGGACCACAAATCGACCTCCGACGCCAGCTTGATGTAAATAAGATATTGCCCCAAACCCCGATTTTCTGCTTTCTCTTTTTCTCTTGATACTGTTTCCTTTTCTACTGCTACCTCTTTATATAGATAGTAAGAAACCCTATTTCCTCATATAACTTATTATATGGGCTCAAGTCCTTTTTTGGGCTTGCAACTCATTAGGCTTCCTCCACTTAGGAGTGAACCCAGCTAACAAATTTAAATTCAGCATCTAATCACGTCAATTGAATCTGTCTCAGTATTGTGTTAATCTTGAATCACTTGAGCCAGTTGGATTGTTTTGACCTCTGGGAACCAGATTGTCTTCTCCGGCCTGCTGCTCCTCTCTGCAACTTTGACCTTCATGGTCGTATCTGTTGCTCTAGTCGTCCACTTAGCCGTGATCCTTTGATGCGGTTTTGGATCCCGATGCTCAAGGAGCTACTGGGGAGGCATATGTTGGCACAAGATCGCTAGTAGCAGGATGCTCTGCCACGATTACCATATAAGATGGAGTTTAACATAATTTCGAGCCTTTGGATATAGACATCCAGCTTCAAATTCATTTTGTTGTACTTTAGCTAGTACGTCCATGATGGGGTGTGATTGGACCGCACCATTTGGATTTGATATGCTACGATGAAGGGGTGTAATGGGGTCATATAAAAGACCCCTAAAGATAACTGTTGGAGGGGTTGGAAAAACGTACGTTCAGAAAATTTTCTTCCTTTCTCTCCCCTTTCCATCAAGGCATTCCATTTTCTTCTTTACGAGAATGATTTGCATTTATGCCGTGAAAATCGGGTGCTTTCCTCGTGATCGCATCCAGACCGACGTGAGATAGTTTTTGTTCGTGATTTATTCGCAATTCAACGTTCGTTCCAGGGTTAATTGTTGTTTGCACATCGGAATCAGGTAAGTCGTCTTCCACCGACTTGAATTCCAACACATTTATATAGTTTAAATTCAAGTCACGAATCATTTGGTTATAAGCTTCGGATAGTGCGTGATTGTGACTTCTCCTGAATAACAATAATTAGCATGTACACATTGCATTTTCAATGAGGCATAACACTATTTTGCTTTTAGTAATAATAGAGGAAGGGTTTGGCTTTCATATAAATTGCGTGCTCGCTCTGAACAAGTAGGCCAACTTGTTCTCTACTAGAAGGAAACGTTTGGCTGAGGCAAGTCGACTTGTCAACTTGTTTTCTAGAAGTGACGGCTTGGAACCTCAACTTAAGATTCACGGCTAGTTTCTCTTCCTTCTTTAGTGGGTAAGTTGACTAAGATTTGGAGGCCAACTTTGATTTTTCTTCTTGACAGTCCCCTACAAACCTGTCCTAGTCGTAGCTCCGTCGATATTATCTTCTATCGTTGCAAGCGGTGGCCACCCATTGCCGTAGCAGAGTTCTCACGGATACACCGTGAATTGTCGAACCTTGCGCTTGTCCCCCCTGCTCAGCAGTTTTCTCTTCCTTCTCGTCCAAACCTGGCGCTCGTCCTTGCTGGATTGCTGTTGTTGATCTAACCTTGTTCACCGGTCAGCTCCAGAAAGTCTACTCGGAATAGGTAAATCTTTTTTTCCCTCAAACTGATTCATCCAGAACCTCACTGCTAAAGTATCCGGTAGGCCTTTATTACACGGGAGCAGCCACCAGTCATTTCTGAAATCTTTCTATATATTTGAAGCAAAATAAGAGGTGGCAGCAGCAACAATATTTTCGTTCTTAAACTGACTTCATGCCTGTCTATAATCCTGATTGCAAGTTTAATAACAAAATTTTAGGAAAAGTTGATGTCAAATACTTGCTGTCCCGATTAAAGTTGCGTCATGGTGATTTGTTGAATATTTTTGCCATCCGTGTTTATGAAATTGCATATGGCTAGGTCACTCTCGATCACGTCTTCACGTGTAATTTCATGAATTTACATGGGTCAAATTTCATAAAAGTCATCCACGGCATGTTATATACATTCGTTGCATTCTAGATTGTATATTGGGGGGGGGTGTTTAATAAAACCACGTTCATTCAATTCATTTCTTGCATGCATATCGATTGTCGCCAATCACCACCATCTCTAGTCGTCGCTCCATCAATACCATCGTTCGTCGTTACAAGCAGCGACCACGCATTCCCGTAGCTGACTACGCTCGCGTACACAGTGAACTGCCAAACCTAGCGCTCGTTCTTGCTGGATTGCTGTTTTAGATCTTATCCCGTTCGCCTGCTCAGCTCCAGGAAGTCTACTTGGAATAGGTAAAAGACATCTTTGTACTTGCTCTCTTTTTCCCTTGAACTGATGCAGCAAGTTTAATACCAAAATTGGGGAAAGTTGATGCCATATACTTGCTGGCCAGGTTAAAGTTGCAGCTTGATTGCATAGTTCATGGTGATTTGTTAATTTTGTTTTAATCAGGTGATACATCTGCACGCATAATTGTTTGAGCCAAAACTCAGACCTTTATTTTATGATTTTTCGTTACATATTAGCATAAATTATATTAGAAAACTTAGAATTTTCATGGATAAGCATTATCACGCGCATCTAGGCTTTTTGGAGTGCATTATTGTTAATTCTCTTTTTCGCACATTTCCTTTGATAAATCACATGCTATAACTTGGGAAATTTGGGAAAATCTTATCTTGCATATTAATAAATTTAGATTGCATCTTCATAAAAAAACAAAACAAAACAAAAATGTGAAGTGGAACTCTCCGCGAGTCATGAAGAGTATTATCGCCCCACTCCTGCATTTTTTTTCTTCATCAGTTTTTTGCTGTTTTTCTTATTTAGTTTTTCTTCTTGCTCTTTTTCCAGTTATTAGACTTATATTTGAAAAGATAAATGGAAATCTAGACATAATTCCAATAGACAAGTACAACAGAGATTAATGAATGATTAATCACAATATGATTAAATATGACAAAAGTTGGACTAAGATTATAGTTTTGTCAATTTGAGCAAGAGAACAATAATCACTGCTAATTGTCAATCACACACATAAAAAAAATAAAAATAAAAATTGGCATCCATGTAACGCGTGGAAAATTACTAGTAATGTAAAAAAGACATTCACATGGGAACGGAAGAGAAGGGATTTGAAAAGTGAAGCGACAAATCCAATTTGCATCTCCGGAAGTCTTAGTATTCTTCGATTTTATTAATTTTTCTTTCCCATAAGCTCTTTATCAATTATACTTCACTTTCTCGACAAAAAAGTTCATGATACCCAGTGAAGTTTTGGTCTTCCCGAGTTTATGATTTTTTTATATGAATAAGTATATGATCGTGGATACTACATATGTACGGGGATAATCTCTAAATATTACAGAACAAGCACTTGTGAAAAAAAGAAAAAGAAGAAAAAGTTGCAGCAAGATGGGCGGCAATATCTGCTGAAAGGTGATGGGTTAGTAGTTGATGATGGGGAATCGCTTGAAGCGAGAATCATGGTCCTTTGAACTTGATTTTCTTGTTCATTGGTGTGATTGGTAGAGTATAATTTTCAGTAGATTATATTGTCGTTTGGTGATTTCTGACTATTCACTATTTGCAGAGTAAAATAAAGCAAGTAGCTTAATGAATTAGTCGGTGTGCTTGACCCTTTTCCTTATTTAGCCTAAAGCACGTGTTTCTATTCTCCTTATCCACTGCAAATGGTAAACGAGTCCAGTATTAACAACATATAATCCACTGGATGTCACACTCTACCCATTGCACTAATGAACTTGATAATTGTGTTCAAAGGATCGCGAATCTCCTATCAAGGTGATTCCTGATTATCAACCACTACCTCAGCACCCTTCAGCAAATCATTATTGCCCATCTTACTGTCAATCTTTAGCACAAAAACTCCCATGTAAAAGACTTCATTAATCTCACATTCATTAATAAAGCAGAAAACAAAGACATTGAAATCATGAGGTTACTAAGAATATACAAACGCTAAAAAAGCCAACAAAACACTCGTGAGTGATAACACTCATGGCGAAAATATGCATACACTCTAAGTTTGTCATATTAAGACTCTGTTCTGGATGGCCAAAAGTAAAGGTCCAATAGCCAAAAAGTCTTGATCCGAAGAATAAGGAGAGCAATTGATGTAACTAGCACTTGTGGACAAATAGTATTTTATTTTGATTTGTCTAACTTTGATGTGCATCCCTTGAAAGTCTTATATATATATATATAGGTCATCATCTTGGTCTTCCTAGGACTTCGTAGTTTTCTCTCTCCATTAGTTCATTTTCACTTTGCTTCACCATAACATCTTTGTTGTTCATTACAGTGACTGATTCATCTATGGACATTGGAGGGATCGTGTTGGGTTCCTTTTTGGCTTCATCCTTTCAGGTCCTGTTTGACAAGTTGGCTTCTCCCACATTAGTTTATGCACAACGTAAAGGAATCAGCACTACCTTGCCTAAGGAGTGGAAGGAGAAGCTAGTCATAATCAATGCGGTGTTGGCTGATGCGAGAGGACAAGGAACTTAGCGATAACCATCAAGTGAAGCCGTGGCTGGACAAGGTTAAGGACTTGGCCTATGACATGGAAGACTTGCTCGATGAGTTTGAGATCAAAGCTACTGAGGTTGAGTTAGAGGCAGAATCTAGCACAAGCAAAGGTTTGGGGAAATGGAAGTCTGTATTTAGCAGACCACCCTCGCTCATGTCTGAAACCAAGGTACAAGAGATCAATGGCCGGTTGGAAGCAATTGTCACTAGAAAGGCTCATCTAAACTTGAGAGAGAATGTTGTGGACAAATCCAACTACACTAGCAAAAGGATAACCACTTCTCTATCAGAGCCTCAGTTTTTTGGTAGGGAGGAGGAAGTAGAACAAATACTCGAACTATTGATCAATGAGGTCGAAAATTCTAATGCCACGCTAAGCATAGTCCCCATAGTTGGGATGGGCGGCATTGGAAAGACTGCCTTGGCTCAACAGCTGTATAATGATGCCAGAGTGAATAGATGTTTTGAGATGAGAGCATGGGTTTGTGTTTCAGATGTTTTTGATGTTCTAGACATAACAAAGACTATTTTGCGGTCAATTATCGGGTTGCCCTACGAGGGCAAAAATCTAAACGAGTTTCAAGTTAAGTTGAGGGACAATCTTTTCGGAAAGAAGTTTCTTGTGGTTCTAGACGATATCTGGAATGAGAAGTACGAAAAATGGACTGACCTCTTAAAGCCATTTGTAGTGGGTGCTAGGGGAAGCAAGATTATTGTTACGACTCGCAACGATGCTGTTGTTTCAAGAACAAAAGCACCGCCAATTCCTTTGAAGGAATTGTCCCTCGATGATTGTACAAGCTTATTAGCCTTTCATGCTCTTGAAGCAACAAATTTTAAGAGCCACCCGGAATTTGAAACAATAGGCAAGAAAATAGCTAAAAGATGTAAAGGTTTACCTTTGGCAGCGAAGATGCTTGGCGGTGCCCTACGTAATAAAATGAAACCTAGTGAATGGGAAGATACCTTAAATAACTTAATATGGGATCTTCCGACGACAAAGAATGATGAGGTTCTCCCTATTATGAAATTGAGCTATGTCCATCTTCCTTCCTATTTGAAGAGATGCTTTTCTTATTGTGCGGTATTTCCTAAGGATTATGAAATTGAGAGGGATGAGCTAGTACTCTTATGGATAGCGGAGGGATTTTTAGATGGACAAAAAACAAAGAAAACTAAGTTGGAATTAGGATGGAATTACTTCGATGAATTAGTATCTAGATCATTTCTTCAAAAATCAAGTGTTGATACATCTAAGTTTTCAATGCATGATCTTTTGAATGATCTAGCAAAGTCAATTGAGGGTGGGATATGCTTTAGCACTGGGGAGTCTCAGCTAGCAATTAATGAAGATTATGCATCTCTTCAGAGAGCTCGTTATGCATCATTCATCTGGTCGCAGTTTGTTACATCAAAATGCTTGAGGCCATATCATGATATGAAGGTATTAAGAAGTTTAATTCTAGTGCGTATTGGACCTAGTGGCAACTCTCTCCTTATATCCGACAAGGTGCTACATGACTTGCTAACAAACTTGAAGTTTCTTAGGGTGTTTTCATTATGTTATTGTCGCATCGTAGAGGTACCGAATTGTGTTGGTGAATTAAAACATCTTCGATATCTCAATTTCTCGAACACTTCTATCAGAAGGCTACCCGAGTCAATTGGTGACTTGTGCAAATTACAAGCTTTGATCTTAAGAGGTTGTCATCAGCTTTCAAAGTTGCCTCATGGTATCACAAAGTTGGTCAGCTTACAGTTTCTTGATGTTAGAGATACAGAAAGTCTAAAAGAGATGCCATTGGGTATCAATAACTTGAAGAATCTTACTATCTTGTCCAAGTTTGTGGTAGGAACAGAAAAGGGCTACGTTAAAGGAGTTAAAGAACTTGTCGCATCTTCAAGGAGAATTATTCATATTGAAATTACAAAAGGTGGAAGATGTTAGAGATGGTGTTGATGCTAATTTGTTTGGAAAGCAAGGCCTAAGAAAATTAGTCTTGCATTGGGATAAAGATTTTGGAATTCTTCGGAATGATAAGCGCGAATCACGGGTGCTCGAGTCTTTGCAACCTCCCATTGATATTGAAAATCTCACTATTTTGAACTATGGTGGTGCAATATTCCCGTCATGGTTAGATGGTTCATCATATTCTCGGATAGTGTCTTTGAGCTTGTGGAACTGTCCTTATGTCACATCATTGCCTTCATTTGGACAACTACCTTTGTTGAGAGAATTATCTCTTAAAGGTCTAAATGCAGTAAGAATAATAGGCTCTATTTTTTATGGAGGTGATAGGCCTTTTCCTTCCTTAATTACTTTGCAGTTCGAAGAGATGTTGGCATGGAAGGATTGGTCTCCTTATGCAGGGGGGCCAAAAGAAGAAGTCCCATTCTCCTGTCTTGAGCATCTTATTGTCCGGAGCTGTCCTTCGTTGGTCAAGACATTGCCTTGTCAACTTGATCGTCTTATAAAGCTTGAAATTCATTCATGCCAACAATTGAATAACTCAACCGGTGAGTTATGTCTTCCATCTCTCGATGAGTTATACCTTGAGGATTGTAGTAAGGAGATCTTAAAGAGCTTGTTCAAGCTAACTTCTTTGACAATTCTCAAAATTAACAAACTCATAGAGCTTGTTTCCTTTGATCATCGATTTATGAGTTGCTTGGGCAAGCTAAGGAAGCTTCATATAGGATTGTGTGACAAGCTAACATGCTTGTGGCAAGATGGAAATGAAACGCAAAATCTCACTTGCCTCCAGGAATTAACCATTAAAAGTTGTGCTCGATTCACATCTTTTGTGGCAGGAGACAGAGAGATAGAGCTACCATGTAATCTTGAAAGGATGGAATTGGTGGATTGCACAAGTTTAGAAAAGCTTCCAAGCAAAATGCACGCACTTAGACATTTGGTGATTGAGAATTGTCCAAAAATCATGGCTCTAAACATTCCTCAAGGTGACCCTTGCAACAATAATTCGATTTCTCAACTTGAATCTTTTAAGTTACGTCACTATTATGATTCTCTGATATCCTTTTCATTTGCCAAGGGTAGACTTGCTGCTCTGAAGGCACTTCATATAGACAATTGTAAGGGAGTGGAGTCGTTGGAAGGGATTGCCATAGAATCGCTTGAAATAATGACAATTAACGATTGTCAAATTATGGGAAGCTTACCACAGTGCCTTCACATGCTCTCCCATCTCACTCGATTGCATATTTATAATTGTCCAGCATTGGAGATAGAGGACTTCCCTCCCCTTCCCGTAACCCTCTCGAGTCTTGTTCTTAATCATTGTTCTAAGATAAAGTCTATTGCCGACTGTAACATTGCCAACTCGTAACAATCTCACTTGAATTGGAAATATGGGAGTGTCCGATATTGGAGATAGAGGACTTCCCACCCCTTCCCATCACCTTGCAGCGGCTTAAACTTTGGGATTGTCCGATGATAAAGTCCCTGCCAAATAAGTGGCATCATCTTACATCCCTCCAAGAGCTATTTATTCTCGTTTGCCAAAATATCAAATGCTTACCCAAAGGAGGTTTGCCTCCCAAATTGCGAAAGCTTGTTATTTCGGGGCTCGTGGATCTGAAGCAACCAGTGAGAGAGTGGGGCTTACACCTGCTCACATCTCTCGAGAGTCTGATCGTTGAGTTTAACATGGGAGGGGAGGGAGAGAAGGAGTGGTTTCCTTCGGAGGATGAGGATGCTTGGAGTCTCTTTCCTTTCTCTCTAACCTATCTTTCAATATATAATTTGAGAAAAGTGAAAAGACTATCGAGCGGCCTTCGCAACCATCTCTCCTCTCTCAAGTATTTAACGATTGCAAAGTGCCCCAAGTTGAGGTACTTACCAGAGGATGGCTTCCCTCCCTCCCTCCAACAATTGCGCATATATCGATGCAAGATTTTGAAAGAGCGATGTGCAAAACTCACTAGCAACTATTGGCCCCTCATCGAAGAGATCCCTAATATTGAGATTGATGACTAGCCGATCTACACTATAGTCAGTTTTCTTAGGGATCAGGTAAGTTATTTTTGGTTTTGAAGGCATCTTTTTCCATTCTACTTTCTCAATTCGATGCTCGCACGAACTAATGTTTGGGTGGGGGATCTTGTTGGGTTGGATTGGCTCTGTTTCGTTGGACAATGAACTGTAGGATGAAATGCTCGCAATGCTGCCTCTTGCAATGTTGATGACATATCCTTATTTCTAATTGATGCCCAAACCATTTGTGAATGAAATCGCACCATCACGAAGAATCATAGCATTCCACAATCATAGTCCTCTGCATTTTCAGTGTCTATTGTCTATTCTCTTCCCAACATCTTTTTTCTTGGGCCCATAAGCTCATTCACTTTGGTTGTTTTGCAGATACCATTGTGATCTTGCATTGGCAGAATCTCTTGGAAGGATCATGTGCTAACGCTGCTAAAGTAAGGCTAATGCTGTTAGTGTCAATGTCTTGTTTCTTTTTTTTTTGCAATTTATCAAAAGAGGGAGAAGCAATTAAATATATTTGTTGCACTGCTGTGGTATGAATTTTCCTTCTAGTGAATATGATCTAAATAAGAACAAATATTTTTCAAAATCTAAAAGCATGATTAGTTTTGTGGAAACTGTGATGTGATTGGGAAGAAAAGGGATGCATGTTTTTTTTTTTAAATGTTTTTCTTTAGAATTGAGAACCTTTTTTTTTTTTTTGTTGACGATGATTCTTTGTAGGATTAAGCAGTCAATCCGGGATAAAATTCTGAGGTGGCTCATGGCTTCAAGCTTTCACGTGACAGCATTGATATTCCATAAATTGCTTGCTAGTTGGGTCTTGAACTCTGGTGGTTTTAAAACTGTTGCTCACTGCTTGCTAGAAATTTATAGCCAATATACTTATGCTTGTTTGGTTGAGATTGTAATGTAGTGACCTCTGGGTTGGCATTTCCATTTGCTCAACCGCAGAATATATTTCATCATATATTATGCCATTTTATCTTAAAATAACCTTCTCATGTGGCATTCTTCCTGCAGGGAGTTTCGAAACAAAATGTTCAAGCTCACATGGATTCTTTTGCTTGATGAGCCATCCAATCATATGGTAAGTTCTACTCATATTTCTCCATTTTATGACTTTGATTACTTTTTCGGTTAGCTTATTATTGTCCTTGCACTAATTGAACTTGTCGGAATTTGGTCTTTACATTAAAAATAAAGTAGAACCAATTAGTGGTCACAGCTGCTAGTAGCCCTTGTCATCATACATCTAGCAAATAATGGAACAGAAACCAATCTAATTGCTCCAATGTGGAAAATATTTCGAATAGAGTAATCTACAATACCAAATGGTACTGATCTCTATGCCTATAGGCAATATTGGGCTTTACAGACAAATATGTATACCCCTTTTTGTTTATAAATCCAGTCTTTAAGTTTTGCTTTAATGACTTGTGACTAAAGAATTATCTTTGTAAATTGTTATTTTATTGTCTAATGATTAGTGTTTCTGTTTTTTTGCCTATCCAAAACTGTAGGATTTGGATGTAGCTGAGGCACTCATTCAACGTCTAGCCTTGTTCCACGGAGTAATTTCGATGGTGAGATTGATTTTCTTGTCAAAATACTTCAATTTGACCAACAATGGATAATTTCACAGCTAATGGCCCTCTTTTCACCTTGATTTGCAGACTAGTCATGGTGAGCATCTAATAGCTAGAAGCTTGGATGAGGTCTAGGTGGTTTCACAAGGCAAGGTGGCACCTCTCTATGGGAATTTCCGAGACTATAGGAATGTACTCCGGTTTTTGTTGAATCGGGTGAATCTAGTTATTGCCATCAACTAAGAATGGTTCACTGGGTTCACATTACCTCACATAACTGAAAATGAGGCTTAGCTACATAGAGAAAGAGAAAAAGGATGAAGAGAGGATTGCTGTTGATATACAGGACGGACTCATAGTTACACCAGTCCTTATTTGTCATTTATACGTGACAAGGGCTCATGGAACGATGAGTCTGAGTTTTTGACATCGAGCATGCAGTATCATTTGTAATAGCTTAAGAACTGAGTTGGGATTGCAGTCCTAATATAATTTATGATTCTTTGCACATTTTGTTCTAGCAATAGGTTCATTTGTTGTGCCCCTGGAAGTTTGATACTCTATTGCCGTTGAAGTCAGCTTTCCCATGCACACTAAAACGATTTAATCTTTGCAAACGAATGTTTTTGCACAGTAAATTATTTTCCCCATTTTCACTCTTTGGCACTGTTTAGGAGAATTAATTATGAAAATATTATCACGGTCAACAAAACTTTCTATTCAACTCTAAGTACAGAATTGCTTTTACTAACTATAATGTAGGCCTTGCGTAGCTTGGTCAAAGATTATATTTCATCCTTCTTTTATTCAAATACATGAGAATCATGAAGATTCAATGGTGTTCCACAATCATATTCCTCTGCATTTTCAACATCTGTTGTGTGCTATCTTCCCAACATCTTTTTCTCGTGCCCTAGCTCATCCACTTTGATTGTTTTGCAAGATGCCATTGTCATCTGTATTGGCCAAATTTCTTGGAAGGATCACTTGTGAAAATTATTGAGGTAGGGTTGTGTTGTCAATGTTATGTGTCATTTTTAACAATTTACAAGAAAGGAAGAAGCAGTTAAATTTATTTGGTGCACTGATATGCTATAAATTTTCTTCTTGTGATTATTATCCAAATAAGAATTATCTCTCTCAAAATCTAAAAATCAAATTAGTCATGTGGAAGCTGTGATATGATTGTGAAGAAAGGGGATGCAATTTTTTTTTTTAATTATGGTTTTCTTTATAATTGAGAACCTTCTTTTTATTGATGATGATGATCCTTCATAGTATTAAGCAGTCTATTTAGGGTGCTCATGGCTCTAAGCTTTCAATGCAACCCAAATTCATGATAGGATCGATATTCATAAACCACCTTATTTTTAGGTCTTGATCTCTGTTGAGTTAGGAACTATTACCTACAGCTTGCTAGAAATTTTTAGCCAATATACTCATGCGTATTTGGTTGAGACGGTAACAATATCCTACCTGCCTCTAGGTTTGCATCGTCAGTAGTGACCTCTGGGGCAAATCTTGTCAGTTCTTTAAATTCGTCATACACCATGTCGCTGTATCTGAAATTACCTTGTTATGTGGCATTCTTCCTGAGCTCACCTGGGTTCCTTGGTCTAACTGGAAATCCTGCACTTCATCAATGTATACCTTGTCTAGATCATCTTCTCTCTCTTTGCTACTGTTGCGCATGTAAAAAAAAAAAATTCATGCAATTTTTGTGTGATATCATGAAGCTGAGGTTAGTTGATATGTAATCTCAATTGTGGTTCACTGTGTACTTGCTCTGAGGCTTTTTGGATGTTATTGCACATATAACATGGTGCCTTGACCATGTACATAGGTGGTTAGATAAGCAGAGTTGCATCTGCCAAGGTAACTGTCAAGAAACCTCACATAGTTCTGCTTGACAAACCATCCAATCATTTAATTGGTTTACTCATTTTTCTTTTTCAGTTAGCTTGTTATTGTTCTTGCACCATTTGAACTTATTGGAATCTGGTCTTTACATTGAAAATACAGTAAAACCAATCGGTGATCACAGCTACGGGGAGCATTTGTCATTGTACATCTAACTTACAATGGAATAGAGACCAATCTAGTTTTTCCAACTTGCAAAATGTTGGGAATAGAATGGTTCTGCTAGCCTGATCGTGTGTTTGTATTACAGTAATCTATTATACTACCAAGTAGTTCCTATGTTTGTGCTTCGAGGTAGTGTTGGGCTTTGCACATAATGAATGTGGACCCTTTTCTTGCTTATAAATGTTCACTCTTAGTTTTGCTTTAATGAGTAGTGACTACTCAAGTGTCATCTTTGTAAATTGTTCGTTTCTTGTCTAGAAATAGATATGATCCTGCCTTTTCCACTATACCCAATTGTAGGATTTGGATGAGGCACTCATTCAAGGTCTGGTCTTGTTTCTTGGATGGATCATTTTGCAGCTGACAGCCCTCTTTTCGCCTTGATTTGCAGGTTAGTCTCGATGAGCATCTAATATCTAGAAGCGCAGACAAGCTATTGGTGGTTTCTCAAGGCAAGGTAGCGGCTTTCCATGGGAATTTTCAGTATTATAAGAGTTTGGATGTCCTGAGGGTATCTCTGGGGTTATTGCCTTCATCATCTGCACTAACGGTGGAGGACAAACATCCCAAAATGAAGTAGAAATTGGTTGAGCTCGCCCAATCTCTGAATGCAGCATGTGTGGATTAATTTGATTAAATTGTTCTGGGACCCAACTCTGAACACATCGATCTGGATTCAAAATTCTTTAGTTCCAATTAAAAGCAAACTAGGTTAAGTGACCTTGCTCTGGCCTGTATTAACTGTAGCACTTCCAGCTGTATTTAAATTTGCATCCTGTGATGCAGTAGCGACTGATTTGTCAAAT
This sequence comes from Eucalyptus sideroxylon x Eucalyptus melliodora, assembly GCA_016097485.1. Taxonomy (NCBI): domain Eukaryota; kingdom Viridiplantae; phylum Streptophyta; class Magnoliopsida; order Myrtales; family Myrtaceae; genus Eucalyptus; species Eucalyptus sideroxylon x Eucalyptus melliodora. The sequence continues at coordinate 17,449,961 of CM027825.1, read as the reverse complement.
AAGCCGCGGTTATGGCTTAAACCGAGTAACTCATAATGAGTATGGTAACTTTCATGGGAACCTCTATAGGGTCTATTCTGTTTTCCTATCCTTCGTTATGAATGGTTAAGGCAAAGAATTTCTCATGGAACTTTGTAAGACCGCCGTGGAAACGTGCTTTTCCCAGCCGGCATTGAGAGTTGAAAATTTTCCACTTGCAGTCTGCCCTATAAAGGTTCAAGTTTCATACCAATAAATCTTTTTACCTTCCCAAGTTTTTTACGTTAATTCACCAGCTTTTAGGCGGAGTTACTGATGATGAGTATGGATTCTCCATTCCAATTTGCATACTACAGAGGAGACCGAGGGAATGTTTTACGAGAAATTAGCTGTGTGAAAATATATTCCCCATTTTTGTCCTTAAGTACTGTTTAGGAGAATAAATTGTGAAAATGTTTTCGTGATTGACAAAAATTTTTACTTTCAGCTCTAAGTACAGAATTGCTTTTAGTAAATATAATGTAGGCCTTGCCTAGCCAAAAGAAAAATCTATGATGAAATTCCGTGTAAACACTCGAATACAAGTTAAAATATGGAAATTCGGGAGTGCCAGAAAACTGACAAGAAAACAAAAATCCACCAAACCAGGAATGACGAATTTATCAAGTCGATGCATCTTCTATAACCTTAACGTCCGGCTAGGAAAGAGAGAATCTCCCAGACAACGAATTCCTTCCAAAGAGCCACCAATTCCACCGGTTCCCCACAAAAGTAACACTCGAGGATATAATCGCGAAAGAGGGAAAAACCCTAGCCTGAGCTCGTCGGATGCAGGCGACGAACTGGAGCCGCCGATAGAGCTTCCGGAGGCGACGGCGGAGGCGGAGGCAGAGGCAGCGACGTGGTCGGGAGTGACGAGGAAGACACCTTCGCTGTAATGGGAGCGAAGCGCGCGCACGGAAGGTTCAAGCTCGAGCTCGCTAGGCCCAGACGGCGTATCGGAGCCGCCGATGGGCTCCGGAACGCGACGGGCGGAGGTGGGGGCGGAGGCGGCGGCGCAGTTCGTCCGAGGAATAGAGAGGAGCCTGGGATTGAGAGGGAAGAGAGCGAGGGAGAGGAGAGAGAGGGAATGTCAAAGATCTCAAATTCCGCTCAAGCTACTCATATTCCCTAAGTCACTATTTCAAAACCTACAAAGTAATTTAAAGAATGTCTTGATAAATAAATAAATAAGCAAAAGACATAGCAACTTAGTATGAATTGAAGCAAATGATCGGTAACCTCACATGTGGATTACAGTTAGCTTTACCGGTTCTTTGTATTTGCCTCTATTGGCACATGAATTTTCTCCAAAAAATCAAGTATTGCATTTTTTAAAATAGATAAATAATAGTAATAAGAACAAAAAATAGATAAACAAATTAACAAATAACAAAAGAAGAAGAAGACGTGGAAGGAGGAGGAGGAGGAGAATAAAATAATAAAGCCTCGGCCCTATTCAGTCCAGTCCAGTCCAGTCCACAAAGCCCATTCAAATCCACGGCCTCAATCCATCAGCCCATTCGTTGATTGAAAACATCCTGAACTGATTTTGTACGACTTTGGTCTCAAATCCGAGTTCAGCGATGACTCCTTTAAATCCTCACTCGATGCACGTTAACTGTTCGATGAAATGTCGCTGAGATAGGGTTGTGTAATAGTTCTTCCATAATTGTCTAATCTTAAGGCAAATTGACATAGTTTACATGATATTTTTTGTTTTTTCTTTTAGCTGTTAGGCATGATTTGTTAGACACGTAACCTGCATTTCATTTGTTCTGCGTTTCGCATGTTCGTTTGGCTACATTGCTTCGGCTAGTCGTTGCATTAGATTAATGCCAAAAAATTATGTCGGCGTCATTATTCACTAGGCGACATGGAGACCATACCCATCTGATCGATCCATCCTCCAAACGGAATTCCTTTCGCCAACAGATAATATTTGGTTTTCTATCTAATCGTGTTCCATGGCAATTCGAATAGGAAGTGGCACGCGTAACCAAAAACTAGAATTAATTACTCTAGAGCAAAGTTAAAATGCAGGAAGTAGAAAATTAAGTCAATAAATTGAAAAACATAATTTGAATTGATGATCTTGTATCCCTTGCACAAATAATCCAACATGGCTTATATAACCCTATCGCCAGACGTAACCGCTCCTAAGTGGTCAGTATTCAAATTAAAGGTTACAAACTGCAACTCCACGATCTTAGGCTCTATGAACAAATTCCATGATTGCACATTAACTTTATCCATATGCGGCGGTGAAATCAAATAACACATTTCCACAATGTTGGCGTACAAAACTTGATTCGGTTTTCAAATAACATGTTGTGAAATCTTCACTTTTGTGGTCTTGGGTTCAAATCTTATTGGAAGCGCTCCAGAAGTAAAATTCTGAGTGCAGTAGGCTGATGTCTGCAAGTACCTCCTTACATATCACTTGGAGTGGTGGATCAATCTAAATGCACAAAAACTGGCCAGGACACTATTTTAACACTAAAACCGAAAAAGAAATGAAAGGAAGAAGCTTCAACTACATTTTTGGTCTCTCTCTCTCTCTCTCTCTCTCTCTCTCTCTCTCTCTCTCTCTTTTACCGGTGGTGGCAACAACGTGAAGAAAAACGAAAGATGGTAACAAAAACTGATTAGGAAAAGTTTAGAAAATTGTCAAAAAATTTACAAAGATTGGAGTAAGTTATCATATGGATTTGTAAGTGGGTTTCAAGTGCCAAGCCTTTCTGTAAACAGAGCACCAGGGCCACAGGGCCACAGGGCCAATCAAATGAGACCAAGAGCACTTTGCCTAAGTCCATGAATCAAACGGAACCATATAGCATCGGCAAAACAGGAAAATCAAACAATAAAAAAAAATTATAATAAATTTAAAAAAATGACGACGATGATGATGAAAAATTCTAACTTGCTTTTACGTTATTATTACTTTAATTTGTTTACGTTCTTGTCTTTAATATCATTATTGAAACCGTAGGCAATTATCCTTTGCCAAAATTAGACTTTGACTTGATTTTGAAAATTAGCTCACTGGTTGATGTCCCCAAACTTAATAATAAAGCAATGTATACTTTGCTCGTCTCGTTTCGGATTTACTTTCCACACTTTATTTTTACTCGTCCTTTAGTATCATTTTGATGTGTCATGCTGTTTTCATTATATTGATTTCGTGATGTGATTTCTTTAAATTCATTCAACGAGTATATTACACTTTAGAGTCAATCTCGATCAAACAAGCATGCATGGACACGTTGTGGAGAATAGTACTACTTGTAATCATATAGGCTAGTAATGAGTATATTTCTCAATGTTATGTGCGGTTAGGATTTCAAAGAGCTCACACCGAAGGAGAGGGATCACACGTTCCCGTTCAATAAGCTATTAAACCCACTCATCCCGCTCGGGAGCATCGCAATAGCCTCTGACTGCCTTTGCACTTACTATCGGCATTTCTATTTTACCAAAATATTACGAAGGCAATTTAAATTCAGCATCTTATCAACTCGGTTGAATCTGTCTCAGTATTGTGTTGATCTTGAATCGCTTGAGCCAGTTGGATTGTTCTGCCCTCTGGGAACCAGATCGTCTTCTCTGGCCTGCTGCTCCTCTCTGCAACTTTGACCTTCATGGTCGTATCTGTTGCTCTAGTCATCCACTTAGCGGTGATCCTTTGACGCGGTTTTGGCTCCCGATGCTGATGGAGCTGCTGGGGAGACATATGTTGGCACAAGATCGATAGTAGCAGGATCCTCTGCCACGAATACCATCTAACGATGGAGTTTAACATAATTTCGAACGTTTTGATATAGCCATCCAGCTTCAAATTTATTTATATAGTTTAAATTCAAGTCATGAATCATTTGGTTATAAGCTTCCGATAGTGCATGATTGTGACTTCTCCTGAATAACAATAATTAGCATGTACACATTGCATTTTCAACGAGGCATAACGCTATTTTGCTTTTAGGAATAATAGAGGAAGGGTTTGGCTTTCGTATGAATTGTGCGCTCGCTCCAAACAAGTAGGCCAACTTGTTCTCTACTAGAAGGAAACTAATGGTTTTATTTATTTATGTTGATGGGCCTAAGAGGGCCCGTCCGCCCATGTTGGGCCTAAAAGCCCGGCCCGCAAGATAAGGGCCCATGGATGAAGGGTTGAGATATGAAGAGGTGTTACGTTGAGGGAATGTGTCTTTTGGAGAAGACGTATTTAAGGGGAGAAAAGAAAAAGAGAACGCACCTTTTGGATGTATGTACGCTTTTCTTTTCCCCTTCTCCCAAAACCAATGTAAGTTTCTCCCCCTTGAAGCAATAGGACGTTCCTCGATAGAACAGGATCAGAATCCTTCCTCGATCTTCAACATTGGTGTTTAATCTGTGGATAATAAGGTACGCTCGATTCCGCAATGTGTCTTTGATCGGTGATACATGTTTGTTCTTGGGCTCGTTTTTCGCATTCGTTTTAGGGGTTTGATTTAGTGTCGAATCCATTTTAGGGAATCAATAATTCCCGACATTGGTATCAAAGCCATAGTTCATGTTTCCCGATCCCCTTTTTATGTTATTGAATTAATTTTTGAGGTCGAAATTCAAGAAAAGCCGCTGTCGGTTGATCGGGGACGGTAAAACCCGACACCCGCGTCTGTTCACCCTGTTTTGTAATTTTCTGCAAGTCAAAATTCATTTTTGATAGAGTAGGGATGAAGGTCTCATCGATACGAGAAAAACGAGTCGCGGATCGCTATCGAAGGCCGCCGGACGTGCCGCCAGGCGCCGATTCGGTCCCCCGCAAGTGCAATGTGCCGTTTCGGCCCCAGGCGCGTGTGATGCACGCGCGGGGTGCTGGCGTGTGCCACGCATGCCCCGGCTGACATCATTGTGACGTCATCCAAGCACAAGCGTGGCACATGCCGGTCGGTTTGTCCGACCGGCCCGACCGGTCCGACCGGGTCGTCTAGTCCGACCCGGCCCATCCGGTCCAATCCAATCCGACCCGATCCATCTACCAACCTGACCACCCGTTGACTCCGACCCGACTAACCGTTGACCGCAACCGTTGACCATTGACTTTGACCATTGACAAAAGAAAAAGAAAAAAAGAATGCGTTTCTTTTTTCAATTAAGTTTATGTGGATTATATGTAATCCCTTATTTGTCCTGCATTTGTTGCAGGAACAATGCCTCCCCTTAAGTTGTGTACACCTATTTACGCAATTACCGATGAACAAAATGAAAGACTTTCTAAGTTGATAGCTGAGCTGACTAATTATCGATGGGAGAATGGCGACTTAATTGATCACGTTCTTGAAGTCAATGGGAAAATACAAAAGATTATATGGAATGGTAGTCCCATGCCACAGTCTGAGATGATGCAATTTTTCATGAACACTCTTCCACAAGAATGACAAGGAGTGTTGAATCGCGTATGAGAAGTCAACAGAGCTGCTTCGTATAGGAGAATTGTGATGACTTTTATAGATGATTATTACTGGATTGTTACCAGGGAAAAGATCAAGAAATTGAACAAAAGAAGATCTTTCCCAGTTCGTATATTGACTTTGTGTTAGATGTTTTGGCTGGTCTTTATTTAGTGTACTTTGTGGATATTTTATGTAATGTTTTCTACCTAGTGTTGTTGGTGTGCCAACTGATATGTTAGTGTATTATGTGAAAGCATTATTATTATATCATTGTTTGATATCAAATATTATTTGTTTTCTATTATTATTAACTATTGTGGATAGTTCATAGAAATTTTTGTTATTTCAAAGAATTTATTTTGCATAGAATGTTATATTAATAATAACTCCAAGTTATGATTTTGGATGATGATTGGAAACATAGTGACATTTTGATTTTGAAACCTTACTTGAAATTATTCATTAATATGATGGTTTTGTGCAAAATGGATGCATAAATGATAGGTATTAATAATTCGTGTATATATGTATAATATGTTCAGATCAATGGCTTCAGCCACAAAGAGCATAGTCGCCGAGCTGAACAAAGGTGAGAAGCTCAATGGTGATAACTATGAAATATGGCACATGAAAATCCAATATGTGTTGGAAGAGCAAGAGGCACTAGAAGCTCTTAACCTGACCATGGTAGAACCTGAAGAAGGAAACACTGCACAACACAAGAAAGATAAGGATACATTTGTTGCATGGAAAAAAGAGTTCTCTTGCTCGCATTACATTGTTAAGTAGCATGGAAATTGACGTCATGCGAGAGTTCAAGCGTTTTGAGAATGCCAAAGAAATGTGGGAAGCGTTGGTAGCAAGGTTTGGTCATACTTCGGTGACTAGACTGAGACAACTCACTATTAGGTTTGACTCTTATAAGAAGCCTCATGGTCAGACCATGAAACAACACCTTAGAAAGATGTCAAACATGATTAATGAGCTAAAAGATGCTGGCCATGTCCTAATTGATGAGCAGTAAGTGCAAGCAGTGATTCGTTCCTTACCTTAGAATTAAAAGCATATGAAGGTGCACCTGACCTATAATGAGAATATCAAAATTTTTGAGGATGCAATGCGTCATCTTGAGTTGGAAGAGGACCGCCTCTTGGCAGCTAATGCCGGAAGCTGAAATCTATCATGCTGGGTCTAGCTCACATGGAGTTTCGAGCTCCAAGCACAAATGTCCTAATTGGTTTGATAAAAGGAAAGGCAAGGGAGCAGGTCCTTCAGCGAAGAAACCTAAGCTTGACCAACATGAAAGAGGAAAGTGTCCTCGAATGAAGAAGCTTACAAGGGTGAAGTGTTACAATTGTGACAAGAATGGTCACTATGCTCGCGATTTTCGTGAGCCAAATAAGGTATACACCCCTTGTACTTTTCAGAACTTTACTTATGTGTCGAATTCTGTATTTTTAACTGAGTCTAATTATTTGTGGACTGTGGATTCAGGAGTGACAAACCACGTAGCGAAGGATAGAGAATTCTTCGTGAAATTCCGACAAGTACCGACTGGAACTAAGTGGATCCATGTAAGAAACAACTCCAGAGCATAAGTAAAAGGAATTGACAGCTGTCAATTGAACATGCGTGATGAACGCACTTTCTTCCTACATGATGTGTTGTATGTTCCGAAGATTTATCGAAATTTAGTATCTATTTTAGTGTTGGTTAAACTTGGTTTTAATATGAACTTCCATAATAGTGGTGTCGATTTATATTTGGATATAAATTACTATGGTTGTGGTTATTTTCTAGATGGTTTTATTGTATTAAATGTTGACTATACTATTGCCAATGTTTGTTATTCCCTTTTCACATCTCCTAATTCATATGATAATGATATGAGTGTGTGGCATTGCTAGACTTGGTCACATTGGTCAACAACGTATGAATATACTAGCCAAAAAGGGCTTGTTAGGTAATATTGAAAAAATCGATTTGCCCATATGTGAGCATTGCCTAGCAGGAAAACGATAAGAAAACTATTTGAAAAAGGTAAAAGAGCTGAATTTCCTTTGCAATTAATCCATTCTGACGTCTATGGTCCGATAAATGTGAGAGGAATGCATGAGGCTGTTTATTTCATCACATTTATAGATGATTATACTCGATTAGGATATGTCTATTTGATTTCTCATAAATCTGAAGTATTGAGTTGTTTCAAAAAGTTTATAAACTTGGTAGAAAATCAATTAGACAAAAAAAAAAGTATTGCAATCCGATCGAGGTCAAGAATATTTATCTCGATGAGTTTAGAAAATTATGTGATGAAAAAGGAATAGAAAGACAGTTGTCTATTCCATACACTTCTCAACAAAATGGTGTTGCAAAGAGAAAGAACAGAACCCTATTGGAAATGGTTAGATCCATGATGGCGCATGCTAACTTACCTATCACTTTTTGGAGTGATGCGTTGTTAACTGCTGCCTATATACTTAATAGAGTGCCTTCTAAATTAGTTACTTCCACTTCATATGAGTTATTGACAGGCAGAAAATTGGACTTAAGTTTCCTTAAGCCATGAGGTTGTGTTGCCTATATTTATGAGCCCTCTCACAAGTTTGGGAAATTGGATCCTAGAGAAAAGAAGAGTATTTTCATAAGATACTCCAAACACTCGAAATGGTATGTGTTCATAGGTGAGTAGGAATGTGGAAGTATAACTGAATTTGAATCATGGGATGTCACATTCTTAGATAATGAATTTCCTAATAATGGCGAAATAGGTAAGGATTACTCCTTATTTGAAACATTGGATCAAGATAATAAACTTAATGGAGTTCGTCCAAGTGGAAGTAACATGAGAAGTGATGAATTTAATTCAATTCACTTTCAATTACAATCACATGATGAGATGATATCGTTATAGTCTAATTCGAGTGGGAGCATGATGGAGAATGATATGCAAAGTGTACAATCTCCCATATGATGAACAAGTCGCAAAAGTATTCCCCATTGACGTTTTAACATTGAAGATGAAACTTTCATGGTTACTCCACAAGATGAGGATGATCTAAGAAATGTTAATGATGCTCTAAATTGCCCTAGTAAGGAAAAAATGGATGCATGCGGTGGAAGAGGAGATGGAGTCAATGAAGTCAAATCAAGTTTGGGAACTGGTTGATTTTCCAAAAGGACGCAAAGTTATTGGGAATAAGTGGGTTCTCAAAATAAAGCGTAAAGTTGATGGCTCAATAGAAAGGCATAAGACTCGCCTTGTGGCAAAGGGTTATAATCAACAGAAGTAATTGATTATGAAGAAACATTTTCTCCAATAGTGAGATTTACCTCAATTTACATTATTCTAGCAATAATGGCAATTATGGATCTTGAGTTACATCAAATTAATGTAAAAACTGTTTTCCTCAATGGAGAATTAGAGGAAGAAATATATATGGAACAACTTGCTGGTTTCATAATGAAAGGCCAAGAACAAAAGGTATGTCGATTTTTGAGATCGATATATGGCATTAATTAGTCGTCGAAACAATGGTATATATGTTTTCATAATACCATAATAATATATGATTTTACAATGATTAATGAGATCATTGTGTATATATCAAAAGATCCAAAGATCAATCATTATATGTTGATGATATATTGATTGTTGGAAGTAATAAGGAGTTTATTAATACCGTGAAAAGTTGGTTATCTTCCAACTTTGAAATGAAAGATATGAGTGAGGCTGCATACATCATTGGAGTTAAGATTTCAAAAGATCGTTCAAGAGATCATTATCTCTTTCACAAGAAACATACATCAATAATTTTTTAGAACGATTTCGTATACAAGATTGTAAACCCATATATACTTCTATTGCAAAAGATGAAGGATTGAGCTATAAACTGTGTCCAAGGACTCCACAAAAAAAGGAATAAATGAAACATGTTCCTTATGCTAGTGCTGTTGGGAGCTTGATGTACGCTATGATGTGTACAAGACTTGATATATGCTTTGTAGTTGGAATGGTGAGTAGATACTAATCCAATCTAGGTCAAGCACATTGGAAAGCCGTTAAAAAAATACTGAGGTATCTGAGAGGAACTACTGATTACAAGCTAAATTACTAAGGAAAATATTGCGACTTGAAGGCTATTTAAATGCTGATTAGGAGGAGATTTATATGAAATAAAATCTACCTCTGGTTTTGTTTTCTTACTGAACAATGGCTCTATATCTTAGAGCAGTAAGAAACAAACGTGTATAACCTTTGAGCTAAAGCCAAGTGTTCTGGCTTCATTCCCATATGACTCGCCTTTGTTGGGTTGATGTTTTCATTCTTTTTGAAAGGAAGACGAACAAAGAATTCAAGATTTTCCCATAAAGGATGAGAACATTTTTAAGCGAATTCTGAATGGGATTCTGAGCAGGATTCTAGCAACTTTTGCATGATTGGATCTAATAAGCTTATCTGAATGGAAAAGAGTCTCTGAATATTGACGAATTCAGAGAATTGGTCTTTATGTCTGAGACCTTTTCCAGGAATGATTCGGAGTTGAGAGATTTGAGTCATAATGTCCCACCCAATTATTAGGTCTTTATTAGGAAGGCTTGATCCAAAAATCTTTGTGGTTATGGAACACTGAGGAAAAAATTGGACGGTGACTGGAGTGGTTCTGACATCTGTGGAGAAAGTATCTCCTAAAGTAGAATTGAAGTATCGATGTAGGGAGTCTAGAAGTCTTCAGGCAGAATTTTAGTATCTAGTATTGAACAACTTGCTCCTGTATCAATAAGAGCAATGACATTGATGGGTTTGGCAAACTTCGAGGTGAGGATTTTTACAGGAAAATGAGGACAGTGAGTTTGACTTGAGAATATGTCAGGATTTGGCTCTGAAGATATGGGAGATATATGAAAAATGTCTTTAGATTCTGACTCGTCAGACTCCGTTTCACTGGAAGTTCGATAGAAAGGGATAACACAAAGAGTTTGTTCCATTGGTTCTTCATCAGCAAAAAATAAGGATTCAATGTCATCATTTTCAAGAGAAATACCTGTTTCATTTTCAATTAGATGATTATGACCTTTTTTCCCTTAGGGATAGTTTTTGGCAAAGTGTCCTTTCTTGTTACAAATGTAGCAACGGCTTGATTTCTTATGGCTTGTGCTATCCTTCCTTTTTCGTAGGTATCGCCATTTTTTCTTTTTATGGAAATGCTTGGAGCCATGTTTGGATTTCTTTATCGAATACTTCTTGTAGTGCTTTTTCTTCCGGGAATACTGACCACAATTACCATCACAGTCTTTCTTGGAGCATTTGATCTTTAACTTCTGGCGAGAACAAGCTGATTCAAGTCGCTTATCATCTGTAATGTAGGTACGGACCATTCGACGCTTTAAGCATAACTCTTCAAGGCATAGATGGATTTCTTGTTGGATTTCTCCCAAAGGAATATTTTGTATTCTCTTTTGTTTTCCAAAAAGATCTTTCAACCATCTGGGATAGCTCTTTTGGAATGGATGTGAGAAAGACATGCTTCAAATTTGGATTTGCGCCAATTTGGTAAAAGAGCTGAAGCATTATTCGATAATGCTTATCAAGATGCTTTTCTTGAAAGGAGCAGCATCTTCTTTCGAAGAATTCTCTTTGTTTTATCTCAATGAGATCTCCGGGTGTTCCCACAAAAACATGGTATAAGTAAGTGAGGGCATGGCTGAAGTTGGGTGACATCAGAAACAAGATATGGTCTTGTTCTGTAAGTGACTGCCACCAAAATTTAAGGCTCCCTGTGAACCTTGTAACAAAGTTGTAGAGAACATCATTCATATCATGGTTGGTGATGGACTGTGTATTCAACCAAGTATGAAATTCTTCAAGCCTTTCTGGCCATTTCAGATAAGGAATATCGTCGATGGTGAAGAACTGTTTTGATGCCATGGACACATGCCTAGTAGGATTGTTCCTAGTAGGATTGCTTGTTTGTCCAATCCCTGGATTGGAATAATTTGATTCCATTTCATAATCCGGAGGAGAATCAGCCATGAATATTTGTGAGGTTAATGGTGCCGTGGGGGGAGATTCAACTGTAGGAGTTGAGAAGGAAGAGGTAGAAGAAAGAGATGCTGAATCTAATGTAGTATGAGAAGTTTGTTCAGCTGGAAACAGAATTTGCTTATCTGGGATGGTAGGATCAGGCTTAGTCTGTTGGATAACAGGTTCAGGTTCCTGAGTACCCAGGTCCTTTAGAAAGGATTCTAATGAATTTGATAACATCATCTGCTCTGGCTTGTCTCTTATAACAATTGAACTCGATTTCGTAGGTGAGCTTTTTTCTTTTCCTTTTTCCTTCTGCAGGGCCTTGAGGCGCTTTCGTATTTCTGCCATATCTGGTTCTCTTCTGTACTGGCAAAAATAGACGTCTCTGGATGTGGGGGTAGATACCCAGTTTTAACAGGAGGTGCCAATGGATCGAAAGGTCTGAACCTTCCTTCTTCAAAAAGTTGGATCTGCTTCTTGAGCTTTTCTATCTCTGGCTTTGGGCTGTCAAGATAATGATACCCAAGATGTTGTCCTGATTCCAAGGCATGAAGCCTTTTTTGGAACTCAGAAAGTATTTTTTTGGTGCCTTCATCATATCTGCGAAGATCTTGTTGTACACTTCCAATCTTGGAATCAATAGCCTTGAAGGCATTGCTTTGTGCCAACAGGGTCTCTGATTGCTAGTTTATAAGAGCTTCAGCTGCAGGGGTTTTCTTCTGTCTCCCGTGTTCATCCACATCTGTGGGGGTAGGAATTTTAGGAACATGGCGGTATCTGCCATAGGGATTAATAAACTCTTCTGGGGCAGGGAACGAGAGTTTAGAGCTTTCCTTGACAAGAGGAGGAAAATCAGTGTCTTGGAACATGGCAATAGAAGAAGTGGGTGGTGCTTCTGCTGGGACTTCAAGTGGGTAAGAATGTTTTTTAGCCCATTTGAGGATTGGCTTATAAAATGGAGAGAGAGCTTGCTTTTTCTGGGGAGGAGAGGGTGGTGGTGATTTTGGTGGATCTGGTAAGACTTGGGATATAGTACTGGACTCTGGTGGTGGAGGTGGTGCATAAGAAACCATGAACTGGTATTTATCACACTCACCAAGAGTATCTACGGAGGAATCTCCATCTAAGTACCTTTGGTACACCTTATCCTTGGATTTTTTCCTTCGAGGTGGGGTTTTTGCAAGAGGGTTTACCTCGTCAGGAGAATTTGTACAGTAGGAACATTGGCAAAAAGGATCCCAAAAACAATGACCATAATTGTCCTTATAATAATGAATAGGTTGTCCATCACCATCAAAGTGTCGAACATGCTTTTATGGATCTGGTTCAGAAATAGATTCTGGAACACATGGTTCAATCATGAAGAGGGTTTGGAAGATAGAAGGACTTTCTTCCTTTTATTTGCCAAATTTGATGGAAACAGTTTCATCTTTTTTCCTTACAAACTCTGAGTCTGTGGACTGGAAAGGCTTGTTATGCTGGTGTAGCTTTTCATAGTTGGTGATCCAAGTCTCTGGAAGGAGCTTGGCCAACGTATCCTTTGGGATCTGTCTGGGAACATGGATGCAGGACGCCTGGTCATTCTGCATAGAGATGAACAACGCATCTTCATTACCATTATTGAAGTTAAGGTCGAGGGCATGGTTCTGCACTCGATAAACCATCTGGTAATGTAGGGTTGCGGCTACAGAGTCAGCAGTTTGAAGGGCTCCAGTGAGCTGAACTTGGACTTTCAAGAAAGAAAGAAGTTGGGGATCTGAAAGAGCGATGTTGAAGTTTGGATACAAAGTTACAAATATTGTTCCGGCATTCAGAGTAGTTTGAACAGTACCGATGCAAGCATGCTGATATTGTAAAAATCTGGTATCTAACAAAGCAATTCTTGCCACAACTGGCAAACCTTTTCGACCATGAAAAGTGAGAGCAAGACGAACAGCTCCATAGTGGACATGAGAATATCCCTGTTGAACCCATTGTCTGGGGAATTCTTGAGGGATTTGAAGAGTAACAAAGTACTCCTTTTCAGTAGCAGGAATAGGATGCTGATCGAATTTGGAAGACTGGACATACTCTTTTACTTGCTTTGGGGTTTGGTGAATAAGTTGGCGAATGGAGTGGAGTGGATAGGTGAGAATGATGAGGTGGGTTTAACGAAAGCAGGATAAGGATTCATAAGAGGAAGCTGAGTTTCGGAGATTTTGGTTTCATCACTAAGAGAGACTTCGTAAAGATAATCTATCTTAGAAGCATTTGAAACACGAAACTTTGGAGTGGTTGAGGATGATGAAGAAGGTGCAAGGGAAATTGGTGCTTCGAGGATTTCTGGTTCTGTAGACATGATGAGAAAAGATCTTCTTAGTACTGGATTCACCTGTCAAGCGCATGGAATGGATAATATCAAAAACGAAACCTTGGCTCTGATACCATGAATGGACCTAGACTTAGAACCAGGGAAGGAGAGTAAATTTCCTGCAGGTATGCATCCCACATTGGGCAAACAACTCCCGTTCAAGCCCTTCAGGGACAGCCTTTTAGCGAAAAACCACTCAACCCTTTAGTTCAGAGCCTAGAGACACCCAGAAGATGCCAAGATGGAAACGCTTTTAATCTACCCAAGCTGCATTTCTCGGAGGATCATACTGGGTTAGAGAAGAGGAGAAATTTAGAAAGCCATGGAGAATTTTTCACAAAGCACACACTTTTACTTCAGAGGACTCTGCTCCAAAACAATACACTCTCCTTGCCTTATATAGGCAATAAGAGATCACAAGGACAAACACAAGGACCAACTCATGGGTCCAGATACAAACAGAGGTACCGGAAATTTCCGGGAGGGAATTATTCGCACACTATGAATAGTAACTATACTGTGAACAGTACATTCCCTAGCCTAGTGCTACAGTAAAAGTAAACAGTGGTTTGCTACAATGAAAAATGTACGGACTTCAGCGATCTCGTCCGTCACGGGCATTGTAGCTACACACTGAGTCATCAGCTGAGTTCGTAGTATTATTAGTAGCAGTATAAGAAAGTGTTTGGCTTAAGAGATTTTTGGATAATTTAGGTGTTATTGGGTATGCTGCAAATCCATTATTGGTTAACGTGATAGCCAAGCAGCTATAGCATACACCAAAGATCCAAAATATCATGACAAGACCAAACATATAGATACCAAGTATAATTTTATTAAGGATATGGTTGTACGAAAGGATATGAACTTACAGTATATATCTATGCATAGAATGGTAGCAGATCCTATGACAAAGCCAATACCTAGAGATGTCTTTTGTGGTCATGTAAAATCTCTAGGACTACGTAGAGGCTGATGTACTGAATATTGTAATTTCTCTAAAGTGTTCACATTTAATGAATTTGTGTTTTTCATCATTAATGCCTATGAATCTTTGTTTGACGTTTATGCATTTTAATGCTCGGTGCATTATATAAAGTTGAGAAAGTATGTCGAACAAATAAAATATTAGCCCATTCACATGGGTAATTGTCTCTATTTACTGTGTGATAAATAGAGATGAGACGGTTTTTAAGCTTATTATCTAAGTGATAATCGAGAGCTCAAACTTAAAATATATATGTCGCCTTAATTGAGTGTTCAGATGAGGATATAATGGTCCTATTTAGTTCAGCATTTGAAATGCTCATTTGGGCTCTAAAGTCCTTTGGCCAAATGCAAAGGTGTTTGGTTCATTTTTTTGTGTGACTTTGGCGAGATGCAATTGCATTTCCAAGCGACTCTAAGGGCCTTTAGCCCAATGCAGCTCTTGAGGTCCTTTGGCAAGTTGCATCTTCATAATGCAACTTCGGTACTGTTCATCTTCTTTAGAGATACGAACGAGGGCCGACGACCGCCGGCCAAGGAGACGCCCACATTAGCAACTGTCGCTGGAGGCGTCACTAACCCCGGCAAGCGTTGCTTGGGGATTGCGGCCACCCGGCGACCACCGCCTAAGGTCGTGCGACCTCGGGCGTCGCCTAGGTCGCACGGCCTTATCGCCGAACCTTAGGCATCGCCCGAGGTCCGGCGACCTTAGGGCGGTGGTCGCCCGGGTTCGTGCAACCCGTGCAACGAGGCTTGAGGTCATCGAACCTCAGGCGTCGCCTAAGGTCCGGCGACCTCGGGTAGTGGTTGCCGGGTTCGCGCGACCCGTGCGACGGAGGCTTGAGGTCGTCGGATCTCGAGGCAATGCCTGGGTTGCGTGACCCACGACGGTGCACGGGTTGCAAACCCCATGCGTCGTTTGAGGTTTGGCAGCAACAGGCGATCGTCGCCTGGGTCGCGCGAACCCAGGCAACCCTCGCTTGAGGTCGCTGGACCTCAGGCGAGGCTGTCCGGTGGCCAGATCTAGCCGTCGGACATTGGCCGCCGGTGGCTTCCTTTAAAAAAAAATTAAAAACTTTTTTTATATATAAAATTTACGAAAAATCCTTCACGAAATGTAGTTTTTACCAAACGGTGTTTAAGCTAAAGTTCTTTTACAATGCACTTTAAAACTATAATTTACCAAACACTATTTGCATTTGCACAAACCCCTTTAGCTCAAAAGTATTTGCATTTTCCCAATGACATTTGCCCAAAGTCGAATCAAACGGGCCAAATATTTACTATATCCGAAAGTAAAATAACCCACATATTTTACTTTGTCTGTCTATGATGCTAGATGTGAGTTCTGATGAATTTTGTGTATGAGTAGATATGTGAACTCAAGTTAGACATTGGGTATGTCTGAACTATCATCTATACGGTATTAAAGATGTAGACATACGCTCCATGGGAAATGAGTTAAATATCGTAATACGTATTTCATACTACATATGCATGAGATGACCAATAAGAGTAGCAAAAGTTTGATCTCAACTTTTATGCCATGTGAGACTCTTGAAGAAAAGAGTTCCTCAATTTAGTACCCTCATGATTCTTACTTATTATCAACATTTTTATTTAGTGTTTGCTATCTTAGAATGTTGTCAACGATCATGAATTGATTTGATATAATGGGACATTTCTAGAAAAGCAAGATGCGACATCCTGAAATTCGACCCCGTTTCGATAAAGTGAAATTGGCATTTCGTCGATGTGCCTATGGCCTTTTTCTCTGAGCTGATCACTAATGAGTTAACTAACCTATTGGGTAAAGCCGTTAAGGGATGTATCAGCTGTAAAATCCCTAAAAGCTACTTAATTGGTTGGATTGAGCTAAAATCACGTCCGATCGATTTTTAACCACGAAATTGAACTCGATTTCGGGAATCGAATTTTAAGCGCGTCATAATTCTTATTTTTAGGATCCTGTCTCATCGCTCGTCAATTTATTGACAAGTCCAAAATTTCAATAAAGAAATTATTGGAAGAAAATTGAAAGGAAAAGGAAAAAGAGAAAATGAAAATTGAATTAATTAATTATGTACTTCCTTTTTCTTTTTCCTCTCTCTCCCTCTCTTTTCTTTTCTTTCTTTTTCTCTCTTTTCTTTCTCTCTCCTCTCCCCTTTTTCCCTCCCCCTCGTGCGAATTGCTCCTCATCGCTCACTTTCTCTCTCTCCTCTTTGACCAGTCCAACCCTATCTCTTCCCTCTCTTCTCTCTCTTCTTCTTTTCCCCCTCACACGACAGCTTCCTTCCTCTTTCTTCTCTCCTGTTCGTGCGAACAAAAACCAGGAGCTGAAGAACGAAAGTTGCAGCTCGCCGTCGCTGCTCCGTCGCCGCTCGTCCCGCCGTCGCACCGCCGCACCGCCGCCGCACCGCCGCACCGCCGCCCGCACCGCGCCCGCGCGCTCGCCGTCGTTCCGCCGTCCGTGCACGCCCAGGCCACGCGAACCAGCCGCTGTTCGCCCTGTTCCGCACCGACCAGCCACCGTCCGGTCACCTCCGGCCACCACCTAGCCCCGCTGGACCTCCCTCGCGACCCCCTCGCCCTCCACCGGCTTCCCCTCGCCGCCCTAGCCGCCAAAGCAGCCCTAATCGGCTCCATCCAGCAGACCCACGGAGTGGGTTTCAGCAACTTCGGGCCCGCTTTTGGGGCGTTTCCCGGCCCTGAACCCGAGCCGTGCTTTGGGAACAATCGTTCCTCGCGTCGCCGCCGTCGAATTGATCCGATTTGCGCGCGATTTGGTGAGTAATCTCACTAATCCAAGATTAGTTGGCTAATTATGCTTAAGGTTGGTTTAGATTTAATTAATTATGTTTAGGTTGTTAGATTAGAATAAATTAGCAATTATTAGCCAATTGTGATGCTATTTAGATAAATTGATTGTGCAATTAACAAGTAGACGTGGTCTACTATTTATTGGAAGCATTTGGGAATTTTCCGACGCCTAATCGGGCTTCAATTTGACGATTCGGGCCTAAGTGAGATTTTTGGCATTTAAATATTATTTTTCGAAATTAAATTAAATAATTATTTATTTTCCGAAAATTCAACTGAGATGGCCTGGAATCGGAAAATTATGCTGATGACCGTGGTGAAGTCCGTTTGTTTAATTGAGTTTTAGTTTGTGCTAAATTGAATTTTTAATATTTATTAATTAATTTTCGAAATTAATTAATTAATTATTTATTTTTCGGAAATTAAGATTTTGATGGCCAACGACCGAAATCTCGTGCTGATCATCGTGGCGCAGTTCGTTTATTTATTTGAGCTCTATGTTGTATGGAATTGAACAAATTGTGATATTTTAGGGATTTACCCTAAATTGATTTGGAATTGATTGAGATTGAATGATTGATTGGTAGATGGCTGAGTATGTTTGTTTAGCATTTATAATGCTTTGATTGAGTTGTAAAGTGGATGGAGTTATGAGAGAATTGGAAATACTCTGGAATTGAACCAATCGACAAAGATATAGACCTACGTGGTTCGGTGATTGGGACATCACTGGCGAAAACGGCGCCTTAAAGAACGCACGTATCAGTCTAGTACATACATTATTGTGGACCTACGTGGTTCGGTGATTGGGATATCATTGGCGAAAACGGCGCCTTAAAGAACGCACGTATCGGTCTAGTACTCGTATTGTTATAGGCATGTATGGTTCGGTGATTAAGGACAGCACTGGCGAAAACGACGCCTTAAAGAACACATACACTTGTCTATTAAATACATGGTTGTAGGCATGTGTGGTTCGGTGATTTGGGATATCACTGACGAAAACGGCGCCTTAAAGAACGCACACAATTGTCTATTTGAGTACATGGTCATAGGCATGCGTGGTTCGGTGACTAAGGAGGTCACTGGCGAAAACGGCGCCTTAAAGAACGCACGCAATTGTCTAGTGGATAAATCACTTTGGCGAACTTGGCGCCCGAGAGTATTGACCTAGAATGGTCCGCCTGACATGTAATCGACTAGATCGATTGATCATTGCTTTGATTTGATGTTGTGAATTGATTGATTGAATGGAAATGACCGTGAGTGGTCTTGTTGGCATATAATCGACTATGTCGATTTGTTCGATGCTTCTATCGGCGATATGACTGTTTGGGTGCCTATTATGAATTATACCGACTTGCAGGTAGGATCTGAGGCCAAGGTAAGTCCTCTGTCTTGTGCGTGTTTAGATAGCCTATAGTATAATGGTTTACTAATCGGGCTTAGTGGGGGTAGAACTCGCTGAGACGTAGTCTCATCCCAGTTTGGGGAAAACCATTTTAGGACCCCGCTAAGGAGCTGAGGAGGAAGAGTTGGAGAAGGATTTTTGGGAGAAGAAGACAATCTCGAGAGGGGCCGTGAGTACGGCCTAGATGGACTAAAATTTTATCTTCTTTGATATCTCCATTGTGATGTGAATAGAGTTTAGAATAAAAAGTTGTGAAGTGTTCTGGTTTGTGATTTGTATAAAAGTTTGGTTATAAATTTCAATATGAAAAATATGGCCCTGCTTTTCTATCCCATCGTTTTATTGTCTGGGGAATTTAACTGCTTTCGCATGTGCTTAAAAAAAGAAAAAAAGAAAGGGTTGGCGATACATTGTCCTGGGATATCGCATTATAAAATCGACCAAGTGAGACGGATGTGTGCGTGCCTGAGGATCGGGGTGTGACACAAGCTGAACTGAAATTGAGAGTTTGAAGAAAAGAGGAAAATCGAATTTAGAGAATCACATATTAGTTTTGTGTTCACTAGTCGACCAATTACGACTGTCTTTGGGATAATCATAATTGTAAATACAATATATCATTGTTTAAAAAGAGATTAAGAAAGATATAAATATGATCGATCAATCTAGGGTACTGCATACAAAATCTACTTAAAGTATGATGTCCATTATGAGCTGCTATTATATTTTTAACATATATATAGTAAAAAGCTCTCAAAGTATGCTGGTCGCACGGTTATTCATCGGTATGAATATTGTAGAGATGTAAAAAGGATCCTGTTCGGCCCACCATGTGCGAGTGAGAGATGATGATTTTATTTATTTATGTTGATGGGCCTTAGATGGCCCGTCCGCCCTTGTTGGGCCTAAAAGCCCGGCCCGCAAGATAAGGGCCCATGGATGAAGGGTTGAGATATGTGTTATGTTAAGGGATGTGTCTTTTGGAGAAGATGTATTTAAGGGGAGAAAGGAAAAAGAGAACGCACCTTTTGAATGTACGTAGGCTTTTCTTTTCCCCCTCTCCCAAAACCAACGTAAGTTTCTCCCCCTTGAAGTAACAAGACGCTCCTCGATAGAACATGATCAGAATCCTTCCTCGATCTTCAACATTGGTGTTTAATCTGTGGATAATAAGGTACGCTCGATTCCGTGGTATGTCTTTGATTGGTGATACATGTTTGTTCTTGGGCTCGTCTTCCGCATTCGTTTTAGGGGTTTGATTTAGTGTCGAATCCGTTTTAGGGAATCAGTAATTCCCGACAGAAACGTTTGGCTGAGGCAAGCCGACTTGTCAACTGTTTTCTAGAAGTGACGGCTTGGAACCTCAACTTAAGATTCACGGCTAGTTTCTCTTCCTTCTTTAATGGCAAGTTGACTAAGATTTGGAGGCCAACTTTGATTTTTCTTCTTGACGGCCAATGTAGGATGTTGATTATTCAACACCACCCTCTTTTGATCTGCCCAGTCCCCAACAAACCTGTCCTAGTCGTAGCTCCGTCGATATTATCTTCTATCGTTGCAAGCAGTGGCCACCCATTGCCGTAGCAGAGTTCACACGCATACACCGTGAATTGTCGAACCTAGCGCTCGTCCCCCCTGCTCAGCAGTTTTCTCTTCCTGCTCGTCCAAACCTGGCGCTCGTCCTTGCTGGATTGCTGTTGTTGATCTAATCTTGTTCACCGGTCAGCTCCAGAAAGACTACTCGAAATAGGTAAATCTCTTTTTCCCTCAAACTGATTCATCCAGAACCTCACTGCTAAAGTATCCGGTAGGCCTTTAATACACGAGAGCAGCCACCAGTCATTTCTGAAATCTTTCTATATCTTTGAAGCAAAAGAAGAGGTGGCAGCAGCAACAATATTTTCGTTCTTAAACTGACTTCATGCCTGTCTATAATCCTGATTGCAAGTTTAATAACAAAATTTTAGGAAAAGTTGATGTCAAATACTTGCTGTCCCGATTAAAGTTGCGTCATGGTGATTTGTTGAATATTTTTGCCATCCGTGTTTGTGAAATTGCATATGGCTAGGTCACTCTCGATCACGTCTTCACGTGTAATTTCGTGAATTTACATGTGTCAAATTTCATAAAAGTCATCCACGGCATGTTATATACATTCGTTGCATTCTAGATTGTACATCAGGGGAGGTGTTTAATAAAACCGCGTGTAGAGTTATTAGGTGTTGCACATTTAGGAAATTGTATATCATACATTCACATATTTAGGGAAAGTCATATTCACATTGTTAAGTGTGTCCATATTTGCTGATTTGGACAGACTTAGGATTTTTCATTACATATTAGGATGGAATTTCATCATATTCGTGTCAGGATATTATATTCGAAAAATTACAACTTTCATGGACAAGCATTATCATATCCCACAGACTTCACTCTCATTCAATTCATTTCTTGCATGCATATCGATTGTCGCTAATCACCACCATCTCTAGTCGTCTTTCAATCAATACCATCGTTCGTCGTTGCAAGCAGCGACCACGAATTGCCGTAGCTGAATACGCACGCGTACACAGTGAACTGCCAAACCTAGCGCTCGTGCTTGCTGGATTGCTGTTGTAGATCTTATCCCGTTCGCCTGGTCAGCTCCGGGAAGTCTTCTTGGAATAGGTAAAAGACATCTATCTACTTGCTCTCTTTTTCCCTTGAACTGATGCAGTAAGTTTAATAACAAAATTGGGGAAAGTTGATGTCATATACTTGCTGGCCAGATTAAAGTTGCAGCTTGACTGCATAATTCATGGTGATTTGTTGATCTTAATGTGGCTTAGTTGTTTTAATGAGGTGATACATCTGCACGCATAATTGTTTAAGCCAAAATTTGGACCTCTATTTTATGAGTTTTCATTACATATTAGGATAGAATTCATTATATCCGTATCAGGACAATTATATTAGAAAACTTAGAATTTTCATGGACAAGCATTATCATGCACATCTAGGCTTTCTGGAGTGCATTATTATTAATTCTCTTTTTTGCACGTTCCTTTCATAAATCATATGCTATAATTTGGGAAATGTAGGAAAATCATATCTTGCTTATTAATAAATTTAGATTGCATCTTCATAAAAATGGGAAGTGGAACTCCCCGTGAGTCACGAAGAGTCTTATCAGTTTTTCTTTATCAGTTTTTTGCTGTTTCTCGTATTTAGTTTTTCCTTTTGCTCTTTTTACATTTATTAAACTTATATTCTGAAAAGATAAATGGAAATCTAGAGACAATTCCAATAGACAAGTACAATAGAGATTAATGAATGACTAATCACAATGTGATTAAAAATGACAAAAGTTGGACAAAAATTATAGTTTTGTTAATTTGAGCAAGAGAAACAATAATCAGTGCCAATTGTCAATCACACAAAAAAAAAAAAATCGGCACCCACGTAATGCGTGGAAAGTCTACTAGCAATGTAAAAGAGACATTCGCATGGGAACGGAAGAGGAGAGATTTGAAAAGTGAAGCGATAAACCCAATTTGCATCTCCGGAAGTCTTGGTCTTTCTGGATTTTATTAAATTTTCTTTCCAATCAGCTCTTTACCAATTTTGCTTCACTTTCACGACAAAAAAGTTCATGATACCCACTGAAGTTCTGGTCTTCTCGAGTTTATGATTTATTTACACGAACGAGTATATGATCGTGGAAACTACAAATGTGCGGGGATAATCTCTAAATATTACAGAACAACCACTTGTGAAAGAAAAAGTTGCTGCAAGATGGGCGAAAAATATCTGCTGAAAGGTGATGAGTTAGTAACCGATGATGGGGAATCGCCTAGAAAGAGAATCATGGTCCTTTGAACTCGATTTTCCTGTTCATTGGTGTGATGAATAAAGTATAATTTTTTAGTAGATTATACATTGTCATTTGGTGATTTGTGACTTGTTCACTATTTGCATAGTAAACTAAAGCAAGTTGCTTAATGAATTAGTAGGTGTGCTTGACCCTTTTTCTTATTAATCCCAAAGCACGTGTTTCCATTCTTCTTAATGGACAGACTAAGTTAATTGTCTTTGATGACATGTATATGTATAACAGAAAATAAGATGCAATTATTGGGTGAATCCTCAATATGTTATGTTTCAAAAGCATTTATTTTACTGAGTTGCACAAATATGTTTATTTGCCAATCGTATTAATTTGGTCAACTTCATTCATCGCTAAACAAGAAAAAAGGGATAATCACACTGACTAATCCATCAAGCAAGTTGCTTTCTCTCACTCTGGAAATGGTAAATGAGTCAAATATTAACAATATATAATCTACTAGATGTCACACTCTACGAACTTGATAATTGTGTTCCTATCAAGGTGATTCTCGATTATCGACCACTACCTTAGCACCCTTCAACAAATCATTGTTGCCCATCTTGATGTGAATCTTTAGCATAGTAACCGCCATGTAAAAGAATTCATCAATCTCACATTCACCAATAAAGCAAACAAAGACATTGAAATCATAAGGTTACTAAGAATATACAGATGCTAAAAAAGCCAACAAAACACTTGTGAGGGATAACACTTATAATGAAAATATGCAAACACTCTAAGTTGGTCATATTAAGACTCTGTTTTGGATGGCCAAAAGTAAAGGTCCGACAGTAAAAAAGTCTTGATCTGAAGAATAAGGAGAGCAATTGACGTAACAAACACTTGTGGACAAATAGTATTTTATTTTATTTCTATTTGTCTAACCTTTGATGTGCATCCCTTTAAAGTCTGGGTCTTTTTTTAAATATTTTTCCTAGGTCATCGTCTTGGTCTTCCTAGACTTCATAGTTTTTTTCTCTCCATTAGCTCATTTTCACTTTGTTTCACCATAACACCTTTATTGTTCTTTACAGTAACTGATTCGCCTATGGCCATTGGAGAGATCGTTTTGGGTTCCTTTTTGGCTTCGTTCTTTCAGGTCCTATTCGACAAGTTGACTTCGTCCGCATTAAGTTGTGCACAACGAGATGGAATCAACACCGTCTCACTTGAGGAGTGGAAGGATATGCTGGTAACAATCAATGCAGTGTTGGCTGATGCAGAGAACAAGCAACTTAGTGGTAACCATCAAGTGAAGCTATGGCTAGATAGGGTAAAGGACTTGGCCTATGACATGGAAGACTTGCTCGATGAGTTTGCGATAAAAGCTGCTCATATTGAGTTACAGGTAGAATCTAGCACAAGTAGAAGTTTGCAAAAATTGAAGTCCCTTTTCTTAGGCCAACCACACTCGCTCGTGTCTAAAACCAAGATACAAGAGATCAATTGCAGGTTGGTAACGATTGTCACTGGAAAGGCTAATCTAAGCTTGAGAGAGAATGTTATGGACATATCCAACTTCACCAATAAAAGGGATCCAACCACTTCTCTACCTGAGTCACAGTTTTTTGGTAGGGAGGAGGAAGAAGCACAAATACTTGAACTATTGATAAATGATGTGCAAAATTCTGATGCCATGCTGAGAATAATCCCCATAGTTGGGATGGGCGGTATTGGAAAGACGGCCTTGGCTCAGCGGCTATATAATGATGCCGGAGTGAATAGATGTTTCGATAGGAAAGCATGGGTTTGTGTTTCGGACGTTTTTGATGTTATTGACATAACCAAGAATATTTTCCACTCAATCACCGGGTTGTCATGGCAGGACAAAGATCTTAATGGGCTTCAAGTTAAGTTGAGGGACAATCTATCTGGGAAGAAGTTTCTTGTGGTTTTAGACGATATATGGAATGACAAGTACGAAAGGTGGACTGCCATCTTGAAGCCATTTGAAGCGGGGGCTAGGGGAAGCAAGATCATTATCACGACTCGCAACCGTGCTGTTGCTTCCATAACAAAAACGTTGCCGTATTGTTTGCCGGGATTGTCCCTTGAAAATTGCACAAACTTATTAGCCTTTCATGCCCTTGGAGAAATAAACTTTGAGAGCCACCCGGAATTTGAAAAAATATGCAAGAAAATAGCTAAAAGATGTAAAGGTTTACCTTTGGCAGCGAAGATGTTGGGCGGTGCCCTACGTAGTATAACGAATCCCTATGAATGGGAAGATACCTTAAACAACATAATAAGGGATCTTGCAATGGTAGAGAATGATGAGGTTCTCCCTATTTTGACATTAAGTTATGTCCATCTTCCTTCCTATTTGAAGAGGTGTTTTTCTTATTGTGCAATATTTCCTAAGGATTATGAAATTGAGAGGGATGAGCTCGTACTCTTATGGATAGTAGAGGGATTTTTAGATGGACAAAAGAAAATTAAAAATAAGTTGAAATTAGGACGGAGTTACTTCAATGAGTTAGTATCTAGATCATTTCTTCAACAATCAAGTGTTGACACATCTAAGTTTTCAATGCATGACCTTTTGAATGATCTAGCAAAGTCGATTGAGGGTGCAATATGCTTTAGCTCTGGGGAGTCTCAGGTGGTAGTTAATGAAGATGACGCATCTCTTGGGAGAGCTCGTTATGCATCATTCGTCTCATCATGGTTTGTTACATCAAAATGCTTAAGAGCATATCATGGACTGAAGGTATTAAGAAGTTTAATTCTAGTGCATGTTGGATCTAGTCGGGGCCCAAATAAGTTCTCTATTTCCAACAAGGTGTTGCACGACTTGCTATCAAACTTGAAGTACTTGAGGGTGCTCTCATTATGTCATTGTGACATCGTAGAGGTACCGAATTGTGTTGGTGAATTAAAACATCTTCGATATCTCAATTTCTCATACACTGACATCAAGAGGCTACCTGAGTCAGTTGTGGGCTTGTGCAAATTACAAGCTTTGATCTTAAGAGGTTGTCATGAACTTTCAATGTTGCCTCAAGGTATCATAAAGTTGGTCAGCTTACAATTTCTTGATATTAGAGATACAAAAAATCTAAAAGAGATGCCATTGGGAATTAGTAATTTGAAGAATCTTACTATCTTGTCCAAGTTTGTGGTAGGAACAGAGAAAGGGCTACAGTTAAAGGAGTTAGAGAACTTGTCGCATCTTCAAGGAGAATTATTCATATCAGAATTGCAAAATGTGAAAGACGTCAAAGATTGTGTTGATGCTAAGTTGTCAAGAAAGGAAGGCCTAAGCAACTTATTCTTGCAATGGGATAAATATTTTAGAAATCTCTGGAATGATAAGCACTATTTCCAGGTGCTTGATTATTTGCAACCTCACTCAAATCTTGAAAATCTCACTATCTCTTACTATGGTGGTGCAGAATTCCCACCATGGTTAAATTGTCCCTCCTATTCAAAGATAGTGTCTTTGTGCTTCCTGAGCTGTGCTAATGTCATGTCGTTGCCCTCACTTGGACAGCTACCTTCACTGAGAGAATTATCTTTTGAAGGTCTCGATGTAGTAACAATAATAGGTTCTGAATTTTATGGAGGTAAAAAGCCTTTTTCTTCCTTAATCACTTTGAAGTTTAAAGAGATGTTGACATGGAAGGATTGGTCTCTTTATGCCAGGGCCTCAAAAGAAGAAGTCCCATTATGTTGTCTTCAGCATCTTGTTGTCCGAAACTGTCCTTCGTTGGTCGGGACTGATATTGCTAGTATGAGTACCTAGAGGGGGGTGAATAGGTATACAAAGATTTTTCTTTGAAGATTGCACAATACTTTAGACAGTTGAAGAATTAGCAATAATCAAAAACCAATCGTGAGACTGAGTAAGGGAAAGAGAGAATTGAACACTCGGTTTATAGTGGTTCGGCTTGATTCAAGCCTACGTCCACTCTTCTGCACTGACAGCCAATTGGCTGGATTCCACTATGAACAAAGAGATGTTACAATATTGATCTTCCTTGATTTCTTGGCGTAGATGATCTACCACACTCACTCAAGGTATCACCAAGTACAAACACTCTCTGTGTGTACAATTTCGCTCGAACAGTCTCAACTAACAATCAAGGTTCTTCAGACTCTGGAATTTCTCTATCGATCACACCCTTAAAAACAACTAGAACGTCTTCCTTTTATACTCCTTTATGCCATCATAGCCGTTGGCACTTACCAAAGGAATTCCTCCAATCTACCCGTTGGACGGAATCAATCAAGAAGATCGTCCGAGCTATTTAAGGAATCTGATGATAGCCCATCAATCCTGTTCGCCCATACAATCAGGATCTTGGTTTCCAAGAATAGAACATTCCAAGATTATTTCGTCGACCATCGGATCTTCAATCGATCTTAGATAAGAATTAAAGAATCCGAAATGATTATCCAACCAAAGAATCTATTCCAGAGGATAGGATCGAATCCTCAACCATATACCTCGGCTTTGGATTTCCTTCGTCACTGGATTAGAAAGACTGTCAGTGAGAATAGACTTAAGTCTTGAGTCTTGAGTCTTAGGTCTTGAGTCTTGAGTCTTGAGTCTTGAGTCTCGAGAAAACAAAGTCTTCAGACTTTAAACTGTCGGTCTCCAAACATCCAGACTTAGACTGATAGAAACGTTTTGTCGGCTTCAAAATATTCTGGAAAGATTTCTCCAACAGGGACATTGCCTTGTCAACTTGATCGTCTTATAAAGCTTGAAATTGATTCATGCCAACAATTGAATAACTCGACCAGTGAGTTATGTCTTCCATCTCTCGATGAGTTATACCTTGAGGATTGTAGTAAGGAGATCTTAAAGAGCTTGTTCAAGCTAACTTCTTTGACAGTTCTCAAAATTAACAAACTCATAGAGCTTGTTTCCTTTGATCATCGGTTTATGAGTTGCTTGGGCAAGCTAAGGAAGCTTCATATAGGACTGTGTGACAAACTAACATGCTTGTGGCAAGATGGAGATGAAACGCAAAATCTCACTTGCCTCCAGGAATTAGTAATAAAAAATTGTCCTCAATTCATATCTTTTGTGGCAGGAGACGGAGAGATAGAGCTACCCTGTAATCTTGAAAGGATGGAATTGGTGGATTGCACAAGTTTAGAAAATCTTCCAAGCAAGATGCACGCACTCAAACATTTGGTGATCGAAAATTGTCCAAAAATCATGGCTCTAAACATTCCTCAAGGTGACTCGAGCAGCAATAATTCGATTTCTCAACTTGAATCTCTTAAGATACATCACTATCATTCTTCGATATCCTTTTCATTTGCCAAGGGTAGACTTGCTCCTTTGAAGGCACTTCATATAGACAATTGTGAGGGAGTGGAGTCATTGGAAGGGATTGCCGTAGAATCGCTTGAAACAATGACAATTAACAGTTGTCAAAATCTAAGAAGCTTACCACAATGCCTTCACACGCTCTCCCATCTCACTCAATTGGATATTTATAATTGTCCAGCACTGGAGATAGAGGACTTCCCTCCCCTTCCCGTAACCCTCTCGAGTCTTGTTCTTAAGCTTTGTTCTAAGATAAAGTCAATTGCCAACTGTAACATTGCCAACTGTAACAATCTCACTAAATTGGTTATATGGAAGTGTCCGGTATTGGAGATAGAGGACTTCCCACCCCTTCCCATCACCCTGCAGAGTCTTGAACTTTGGGATTGTCCGATGATAAAGTCCCTGCCAAATAAGTGGCATCATCTTATGTCCCTCCAAAAGCTAAGAATTTTCTTTTGCCAAAATATCAAATGCTTCCCCAAAGGAGGTCTGCCTCCCAAATTGTGAGACCTTGAAATTACGGGGCTTGCGGCTCTGAAGCAGCCAGTGAGAGAGTGGGGCTTACCCCTGCTCACATCTCTCGAGAGTCTGACCGTTGCGTTTAACATGGGAGGGGAGGGAGAGAAGGAGTGGTTTCCTTTGGAGGATAAGGATGCTTGGAGTCTCTTTCCTTCCTCTCTAACCTCTCTTTCGATATATGGTTTGAGAAATACAGAAAGACTATCGAGCGGTCTCCGCAACCATCTCTCCTCTCTTCGATGGTTTTTTATTAGAGATTGTCCCAAGTTGAGGTACTTGCCAGAGGATGGCTTCCCTCCTCCCTCCAACAATTGCGCATAGTTGACTGCAAGATTCTGAAAGAGCGATGTGCAAAACTCACTGGCGACTATTGGCCCCTCATCGAAGAGATCCCTGAGGCTCACATCTGGTGAATTGATTCGTGCATCTACACTACAGTGAGTTTTCTTAGGGTTCGAGTAAGTTATTTTTGGTTTTGAAGGTATCCTTTTCCATTCTACTTTTCTCAATTCGATGCTCAATACGAACTGATGTTTGGGTGGGGGATTGTGTTGGGTTGCATTGGCTCTGTTTCGTTGGACGATGAACTGTAGGATGAAATGCTCACAGTGCTGCCTCTTGCTATGTTGATGACATATCCTCATTTCTGCTCGATGCCCAAACCATTTGTGAATGAAATCGCACCATCACGAAGAATCGTAGCATTCCACAATCATAGTCCTCTGCATTTTCAGCGTCTATTGTCTGTTCTCTTCCCAACATATTTTTTCTTGGGCCCTTAAGCTCATTCACTCTGGTTGTTTTGCAGATACCATTATGATCTTGCATTGGCAGAATCTCTTGGAAGGATCACGTGCGAACGCTGCTAAGGTAGGGCTAATGCTATCGGTGTCATTGTCTTGCTTCATTTTTTTTTTCTTTTGCAATTTATCAATAAAGGAAGAAGCAATTAAATATATTTGTTGCACTGCTATGTTCTGAATTTTCCTTTTGGTTAATATGATCTAAATAAGAACAAATCTTTTTCAAAATCTAAAAGGATGATTAGTTCTGTGGAAGCTATGATGTGATTGTGAAGAAAATGGATGCGGTTTTTTCATTTTATGGTTTTCTTAAGAATTGGGAACCTTCTTCTTCTTCTTTATTTTTTTTTTTTTATGATGATTCTTCGTAGTTTTAAGCAGTCAATCTAGGATAAAATTCTGAGGCAGCTCATGGCTCCAAGCTTTTGCGTGACAGCATTGATATTCCATAAATCGCTTTCTAGTTGGGTCTTGAATTCTGGTGGTTTAGGAACTGTTGCTCACGGCTTGCTAGAAATTTTTAGCAAATATACTTATGCCTATTTGGTTGAGATTGTAATGATAGGCTGCCTACCTTTGGGTTTGCATCATTAGCGGTGACCTCTGGGTTGGCATTTCCATTTACTCGACCGCTAATATGATTTCATCATACATTGTGCCATTGTATCTTAAAATACCTTCTCATGTGGCATTCTTCCCAAAAGGAGTTCCAGAACAAAATGTTCGAGCTGACATGGGTTCCTTTGGAGTAACTGGAAATCTTGCGATTCAACCTTTCAACCAATTTGTATCTTGCCTGGTAAATCTCCTCTCTCTGTGCTAGTGTTGCATGTATAAATTTTTTGTTGAAGCAATGTTCTTATGACATTGTGAAGCTCTATTAAAAGTTAGATAATTTGTAATCTGAATTGTGGTTCACTGTGTACTTTCTCCAAGGCTTTTTGGATGTTATTGCACATATAACATGGTGCTTTGACCATATAAATAGGTGGTTAGAAAAGCAAAGTTGCATTTGCCAAGATAACTTTCAAGCAACCTCACATAGTTTTGCTTGAAGACCCATCCTATCATTTGGTAAGTTCTACTCATATTTCTCCATTTTATGACTTTGATTACTTTTTCAGTTAGCTTGTTATTGTTCTTGCACTAATTGAACTTGTCAGAATCTGGTTATTACATTAAAAATATAGTAGAACCAAATGGTGGTCATGGTTGCTAGTAGCCCTTATCATCATACACTAGCAAATAATGGAACATAAACCAATCTAATTGTTCCAATGTGGAAAATATTCGGAATAGAGCAATCTACAATACCAAATGGTATTGATCTTTGTGCCTACATGCAGTATTGGGCTTTACATACAAATATGTGGACCCCTTTTTGTTTGTAAATCTGGTCTTTAAGTTTTGCTTTAATGACCAGTGACTAAAGAATTATCTTTGTAAATTGTTAGTTTCTTGTCTAATAATTAGTGTTTTTGTTTTTTTTTTTTTTTTTTTTTGCCTATCCACACCTGTAGGATTTGGATGTGGCTGAGGCGCTCATTCAAGGTCTTGTCTTGTTCCAAGGATTAATTCTGATGGTGAGATTGATTTTCTTGTCAAAATACTTCAATTTGACCAATGATGGATCATTTCACAGCTAATAGCCCTCTTTTCACCTTGATTTGCAGGTTGGTCACAATGAGCATCTAATAGCTAGAAGCTTGGATGAGGTATGGGTGGTTACATGGCAAGGTGGCACCTCTCCATGGGAATTTCTAGGACTATAGGAATGTACTCCTATTTTTATTGAATCAAGTGAATCTAGTTATTGCCATCGACTAAGAGTGGTTTAGTGGGTTCACATTACCTCACAAAACAGAAAATGAGGCTTAGCTACATAGAGAAAGCAAAAAACGATGAAGAGAGGATTGTTGTTGATATACAGGCTCACAGTTACACCAGCCCTTATTTGTCATTTATACTTGACAAGGGCTTGTGGAACGATGAGTCTAAGTTTTTGACATCGAGCATACAGTATCATTTGCAATAGCTTAAGAACTGAGTTGGGATTGTATTACTGGTATAATTTATTCTTTCTTGCAAATTTTATTCTAGCAATAGGTTCATTTGTTGTGCCCCTAGAAGTTTGATACTCTATCGCTGTGGAAGCCAGCTTTCCCATACATGGTAAAATGATTTAATCATTTGCAAAAGAATCTTTTTAGCACAGTAAATTATTTTGTAAGACAATCTATTTTTGTATGAATATATTTTCCCTATTTTCATTCTTTGCATTGTTCAGGAGAATTAATTATGAAAATATTATCACGGTCAACACAACTTTATATTCAACTCTAAGTACAGAATTGCGTTGGCTAATTATAATGTAGGCCTTGCGTAGTCAAAAAAATACTTTAATGAAATTCCATATAAATACCTGGATTTGTTAGATAATATCCTTTTAAGATGTTCAGGTCATCATTGAAAATGAGAAGCTTTCTTTCTCCCAATTGCTACGGTGCAGATGGACAAACGGAACTGATAGCAGAGGTTTGAGTAAGCGAATGTGACAGCTAAATTCTGAATGAGCCCTACAGGTCAAAACATGTTAGTAAACTGGTTGCCTGGTCAAAGATTGAATTTCATTTTCATTTTATTCAAATACCCACTCCACTCCATCTCTTGACAACATTTTTAGCGGTCCTACTTATTATATTTCCTGTGCAGGACGGGGAACGGGAGGGAGGATGTTTCTTTGAGGACTTGCGTCTGCTATGAGATATTCTGATTCCAAGAAGATCGTCACTTAGCATCACTCATGATTAACTCCTTGAAGGGGGCAAGCCCCACCACATTTACCCCCATCGAGGTGCTGAAGATCCAGTACCATTCACACGTGACAAGATACACGCACTACCATTGCAAATGGTTTCAATCTCGTGAGCTCACATGTTGAAGATATACCTTGAATTCAGGCAAGTGAAGGGAATTTGATCCAAAAGGAAATGTGCTGCTATGGCTTCCATGATATACAATATTGAGGAATACTGTTACATGAGTTCTATTATTGGACACTTCTGTTACATTATAAAGTTGTTGCCTGCTATATGAGGTTTTTGCCATGACAATCATTTCCATGTTGAGGAGCGAAACTGTTTTTCTACTTCTTCATCGTCAGACCCTGCTTGAGACACTGTCTCACGAACTACTTTTAGCAGAGACTTTTGATCTGGAACTGCTGCGAATTGAGCTTGATGTTGACATTTGTGGAGGAAAAATTGAGTTTGTCCTGGTAGCCTGTGGCTTTGACCGAGTAGGATCTGCAGCGAACCATAACCGCTTCTTCATTTGCGAATTGAGGGGTAAATTTTGCCCACCATTTAATTTTTTAGTTGTCTTTCGGGAATAGGACACTCACGGTCTACTGGACAAGATCTAACATGCGAACAATTATTTTCAGGTCTGAAAATATCTGACATGTGAAGATGAAGAGGTTCTTGAAGAGGCTTAATTGTTACAGAAAATCATTTCTCCGTGTATGGTGCTTGATTCTCTTAATTGTTACAGAAGATCTTTTCTCCGTGTATGGAGCTTGATTCTTCTTTTTTAGAGACTTGACATTTTTGGCTCGGTATTTCATTAGGATTCTTGACATTGGTTATGAGTAATTTCGATAGAGTTTGTATAAATGAGAATGAACTCTTAAAAAAGTTTTGGTTATAAGATGATGCTTTGCAATATAATGAATATCTGGAGGGATGTCACCCCGCATTATTTTATGGTTGATCTTTGAAAGGGTCTTCTTCTAGTATTCTGTTTGTTTTGAGAGAAACATTTTAATAAAAAAAAATGTTGTTTTCATTTTTCGCTATTTAGTATGATAAAAAATGCCAGTCAAAGGAACTTACTTTAGTCAATCAGAAAATCAAATAAAAAAGAAAATAATTTTTTAAATTTAAAAAGTTGAGTACAAAAATAGTATGGAG
Source organism: Eucalyptus sideroxylon x Eucalyptus melliodora (assembly GCA_016097485.1). NCBI lineage: Eukaryota > Viridiplantae > Streptophyta > Magnoliopsida > Myrtales > Myrtaceae > Eucalyptus > Eucalyptus sideroxylon x Eucalyptus melliodora. The sequence goes on along the minus strand of CM027825.1, from coordinate 17,416,464 downwards.
GAATATCTACACAGGAAAAGAGGCGTGACGGTGTCGTTCTGCTGCGGCCCTTCATCCACCACATATTTCAAAAAAATGCAAAACCAAGAAACTAGGGACTAGCAATCGTGTTTATGATATATTTAGAAAGTTTGGCACAAGATTGTAAGATGAACTATTTGAGGGGGAAAAAAGAGTAGTCCACTCTAATTTGATGGTACAATATAGTGGTGTCTTCTTGATTTAGATTGTTGGGATCACCACTCAAATGATTTTCATTTTAGTTATTAGACAGATTTTCTTTTGATTGATTATTTTTCAGTCGAAAGTTTGATGCCATATTGATTTGGGTTCCTTTGGTGTAACTGGAAATTTTGTGGTTCAACCAATGCATACTTTGTCTAGTATATCTCCTCCTTATAGCTGTTTATTATGTATGAAAGATAACTTTAATTGACTGTTCCTTTTTGGACTTTTAAAATTTTCTTATGTTCATCTCGCACCTTATGTTGTTCTTTTTGTTGAAGAGTCTCCGATACAAATGACAGCATAATTCAAATTGTGTTGATTGATAATGATGGCGATTAGCGAAAGCCAGGGAATTAAAGAAAAATTTCGGGCTTTTACTTTCTTTTTCAATACATATTTTATATTTTATTTTTGTGACTGAATAATTTTGGAGTTGGTTATTAATTGAAGCAAGAAATTCTCATCTAGCACCAAGATGAAAAAAAAAGAATGCCAACTTCCTCTCATTTTCTATGATAGGATACAAATTCTCTTATCTGGAAAAGAAAAAAAAAGGGGGGGGAAGTATAGATTGTCCATTGAAAATCAGTCTTTTTAATTAATTGGCTCCTTGAAATTTATTTTATGTCATAACACTGTATACTTTTGCAATAGGCATCATTTTACCCAAACTCCTTTGGAATGGTGTCTTTATAGATTTAGAATGTTGTATGATACGATGTGTGGATCGCAAGCCCGATAGTATTAGACCTGAATAAAGCATTTCGTATCATAAGCTTACAAAGTTATAGCACAAATACAATGTGCAGCCAAGCAGGAAATTCTCAACGAGTAATATCACACTGAGTCACGAGTTTAAGCTGAGCCCAAAAGGCCCATCAGCCCAAAGCCCGCGAAAAGAACCAAGCCCAGCCACATCTTCGGTTTATCCTCTCTCTCTCTCTCTTCTTCGTTTTCCTAGCGCTCTAAAGCTTCAAACGAAGCTCCATCTCCGCGGTTCGAGTTTCACCGGAGGTTATTCATGGCCGATTCTAGTATTCTGCCATCTCCGCCGCCTCGCATCGGCTTCTTGGGCCTTCGGACGTAACTCTTCCAGTTACTTCCATGGTGAAATCTTTCTGGTTCGCGCCGAAAGCTCTGCAGTTCCGGTCTCGATTCATCTTGAATTCACTGCATTCACTTGAAGCTTCTCCATCTCACTTAAACGACAGCCAATCGTAGCCAAGCACCTTTCTCGCTGGACGACTTCATTATCTTTCATTTTTGTCACTGCCTCCTCCTTCGGTTTCCATACAGGGGAGAATAGCCGTGACTGAAACTCTACTGAACTCGGATTCTTCACTTCGAGCTCTTCATCATCATTCGGTTACTGCAACAATTTTGAAGGTAAGTTCTCTCTCATTCTCTGGATTTCATTTTTCAATTTAGTCAATAGCATTGATTCTCGGTCTTTCTCTGAATTTCTAGAGACCTCTTCATCGAAATTTCTTCTCTATTGCCCTCCGGACACTGTTAGCCGCCACCAACCACCACCGGTCGTCACCGTTCCCATTTCCACGGCCAACAGCAGAAGCTCTGTGCGCCCCTGTTCTCGGTCACCATTGCTGAAGTGCTCGGACTGCGGTCACCACCGTCTCTCACGACGGTTCCTGTTCATGAAGCTGCTTCTGTAATCACCTTATTGAGGTCCGATCATTAATCGTCACAGGTAATCATCCTTTATTCAATCGAATCGCATATGCTATGTTTTCAGTTGCTCTACGTACAAACCACTGCCTGGGTAAAATCTACTAATTGCTTTGTGATGATCTCGTTCACATAACTGAACTGTATTGATGTGCATATTTGAGGTTGAGGTGTTTTTCTGTATTTTCATATCTGAATTGTGTAGTGCATGCTTGAGCCGAGACATTCTTCAGTATATTTGTCGACTTACTTTCGACGATTTCTTCAATGCATGTACGACCGTCAGTCTCAACACGTTGTGCTGATGGAACCAAGCTTATACTCGACTGGTAATGTTTAGCACTACACTTGCTATCACCAAAGGTGGCCATTCGGTTCCATGTCGGAGCAAACCGAAGCTGTTCGGCTGCTTAGAAAGATATTCCTTGCAATTAAGATGCCAAAAAAACCAGACTCAGTAATTTTGCTAATGAATTGGCTGAGTCACGACTAACCAAGCCCACAACAGAGAACAAAATCTTCTTAAGTACGCAAGTTTCTCTCTTTGTACTGCTGAAACACACGAATTGAATGTTCTCAAAGGAGTCCTAATTTTTTCGTAAAGAAATCCTCAGGAAGCAATGACATACCTACAGGATCTAGACGCATACTATCTAAGTTTAATAAAGAGAGTTAGAAACTATCAAAATATATCAGGAATAGGACATGTGCTTACAATCCGCAAAAGTAAAGGAATTAGAAGAAATTGTTACGTGTAATGATCCGTTAGAATTACTTTAATGTTACTAGCTAAACTTCATTAATGAAGATCATGTCATTTAATTAACTGAAATGTGTGTGTAATTTAGCTTATCAAATAGAGTTGTCTTTGGCACCGCTCTTTCTCTAAACCCTAGATTAAGGTTTCCTTTCTTTTCCCTTGAAGCCACCTCCTATCTGCAGTGTTGTCCCTGAGGGGGAGAGGTCCCTTCCTCCCTCCCTCCCCACTTCCCTTCTTCCCTTTTTTGAAGTTTTCCATCTTTCTTTTTCTCCCAGTCTGTTCTAGGAGTTTTTGTATGATTATATTTTTGCAGCTGATCTTGGATGAATGTGGAGACCAGCTTGGCCATCCATCTAGTCGACACCGAGGATGGCGTTCGTAATGTGGCTCCACAACCTCTTTAAGGTTATGTTGTTTTCTTCTCTCGATTTGGACTTAGGTGAAGCTTTGGATTTTACTCTCTCAAACTCGATCAAAATATAGATCTGTGAGCTCCTTATAAGTACTTGATCTGTGTTCTTTCAACATTTTGATGCTGGTGTCTTTGCAAGATAATTTTGCAAGATAATGGTGATGAAGACATTGGACCTAGACGCGCACCGCAAGCCTTTGCAAATGGAGTGGGAGATTTCGGCGTGTACTCATGATTGAATCTAGTGACCATCCATCAATCGTCTATGGTATCAAAGTTGTTCTTAAGGGATGAAAGTGTGCTTCGAGTTACAAACTATTTCTTATTTGCTTTTTGGCTTCTGATTTGTTCTGCAATTATTTGGGATTTATTAAGCTTGAAAGCCTTCTATTTACCTCTCGAGTATTATTTTGATACATGAATAGTATCTTTCTTTCCACAAAAATAAATAAATAAATAAATAGAGTTGTGCTCGTCATTTACTTAAGGTACAAGCAGTTACAACTGAACTTTAGATAGGAGACATGACAACCAGAAAGATTATACTAAAAATGTTGCAAACAACCGACAACTAAAAAGTTTTACGTATCAAAACTTTTGAATTGGAAACAACTTACGAAAAATATGATAAGAACAAAGATATGCACTAAAGATGCTCTAATACTCTCCTCAATTTGATCAGGATGCCACCTCGAAGAGATTGTTCTTCAAAAGACGAAACATAATCCCTTGTAAAGATGTCAACTGAAAAATCAGTGGTCGGAATTCCCAAATGAAATGGATATTAATGTCAATATACTTGGTGTGAGCATGGAAAAGCCGGATTGGCAGCTCGATAAGTGGCTCCAACATTATCACAAATGACTTCAACAGGTTTAGGCAAAAATATATGAAGATCAACTGAAATCTGCCGAATCCAATTAAGTTTCTGCAACTCCATCGGCGAAACTCCTGTAGCCAGATTTCGCAAGTGGGTTGCTTTTTAAACCGTGCCAAAATAATGTCGGACCCAAGAAAAGTCACACATCCAGATGTTGAGCGACGGACGTATCGAGACAACCAGCCCAAATCAGCATGAGGGAAACGTCACTAAGGAGCTGTCAAGTATGGCTTCAAGAAGAGTCTATGATCAATGGTTCCGTATAAAAATCTAACAATGCACTTTACCGCTTGTAACTGAGATATACGAGGGCAATGCATGAACTGATTCACAATACTAACAGCATACGAAATGTGTGGTCTAGTGATAGTTAATTACTATAAAACCCCCCATCGTGCTTCTATGTTCGGTAGGATCCATCCATAAATCTTCTTCCACTGCTGTCCTTGGACTTTTTATCTTTGGTAGTGGATTATCAGTGATTTATTTTCCCTCAAGTTTTAATTTGAATATTTCTTTATTAATGTTATGGGTTTCTTCCTTTAAATTTTTTACCTCTTTATAGAGATCTTGGATAGTCAACCCGCGCCTGTATTATTCTTTGTCGTTGTCAAAATTTCTTGCAAATCGTACAATTTTTCTGAATTTTGAGGCAATCTCTTAATCTGTGTAAGTACTTCTTTCTTTCTGAACTTCTGCTTGCTATTTTTATTCTACCGTTATTACATTTATACTCGGAGTACCTAATCCACATGTGAAATTATCTTTATGATTACATTCTTGAATTTCTTCATCTTCCACTAATTCATACGCGTATTCTTCCTCTGTTTCTTATGACAATGACACAGTTTCTAGAATTAAACACAGTAATTTATGTTCCTTTGAATTTGCAATTTGACTCATGACAGACTACTTCTTTGTTTCTTTTATTTGTGAATTTCTTCCCATACTTTTCTCTATTATTCTTATATGATATGAGCCATTGAGATGAATGATGTGAGTAAGCCACCGTTTGGTGAAAAGTACAAGTCACTATGAAGCAGATTGAGCATTCACCTTGCACACTTATAAATGGTACTGGAAGCACATTTTTTTTTTTTTTTTAAATTCAGTACATGACATACATGCAAAGATCAAAGAGAAATTATATGACTTCAACAAAACTTCATATGTATCGGAAATACTTATTTAATTAATAACATTAAAGCAAACATCAATGAGTTAGTTTATTAATCAATCTAATGCTTAATATCAAACTATGGCCACGTTTAACACTCCGTGACAAGACCTAGCAAGATTCCCTTTTGACGCAGGTCTCCATCTTATATAAGCCAGCATCTCGACCAAAACAGGACATATTGAGAACTGTATACATACTCAAACCATTTAACAGGATCAAATCATAGCTGCAAGAGCATAAACTTCTCCAACCAGTCACGTAACTAATTCACAGTTCATAAACTATTTTACTAGTCAATACATCTATCATTGCACAATTCTTTCCATCAGGCAGAATGCATTTCACATTGCCCTTCTCAAACCATATCACAAATAATTAATTTTCAAACTATTTCAAGAGATACTTTGCTATGCCATTTCAATAACAAAAGCATATCCAATGTTCGGTCATGTTTTATGCAAAAAATATACTCTAAACTCCACTTCTTCTTCTTCTTTTCCTTTTAAATGAATAGCATACCATGCGTTATTTTATTGCTTATGGCGTAACTATTTTTTGTTATTTTCAGGACATGAGTTCACAAATCATACAATAGATAATCACCTGAATATGCAAAACCAAACAATGAAAGCTACCTTACAAACATAAAAACTTGAAATACAATCAATCAAGTGAGAAATGGAGATTGAAATTAAGTATTAACTACCTCAACTAAAAGTTGACTAATCTAAGCTTATTTGGTAACAAAACAACTTTAATGTGCTAACCGAAAGCTCACCTAAAGTAGAACTCACATGCGATGTTTGAAAAAATGAGCTCTAAGGAATTTTGTCACAAGTGGGTCCAAAGACATTAGAAATTTAACTTGACCTTTGACCCAGAAGAGGTCCAGAAAAGGGTGAAAACTGGTGTCAAACACAGTAGTTCCAAAAAGTGCAAATAAACTTCAAAATTTCATCCCGACCAAATCGTAATCCCAAATTTACTTCCATAAAATCCCATATTTCCATGACACATTAAGTTTCATCGCAACATGATTTTATAGCTCAACAACTTCTAGAATCAACTTGCCAACCTAAATCCCAAATTGAGTTGAAATTATAGCTTATCCAAGAAAATTTTCTTCAATTAGATAAATTAAGTCCTTGAATTTTTATCAAGCACTTCTCTGTTTCAGTTTTCTTGGTTCTTCTTTCTCTCTCTTAACTATTCTTCTTTTCCCTGTTAAGCTAGCTTCAACAATTATAAACAAGCCGAAGGAAGTTAGTCTGTCGGGCTTCGAAGATGCAGCTTCATGGTATAAAATGAGAATTGGCCCAATTGGGTCTCTTTGGCCTAAACCCTTTTTTTTTTTCTTTTTCATGGTGGCGGCCTGTAAAGTCTTAGACACAGGATGAGGGGAAAATAATGAATGAACCCTGAGCATTTGAGCTCGGCTCAAATCGACCATCGAATGCTGTGGGCTCCTTGTGAAAGCTAATGCAAATTTCCCTATAGATGGAGTCAGGTTAGTAATTGGGTAATTATATGTGAGATGATTAGTCTAGCTAGTAGCGCCAGCTGCGATGGCATTGGAATAAGTTGTCCTACCGGTGGTGTTGATGACCACAGTGTGGCAATGGCCGTGGGATTGGTGGCGCTCTCTTGGTCGCCCCATTCCTAATTTTTTTTTTTTTATAAAGTTTTTGCTGTTTTGTCTTCTTCGTTTCTCTTTATGCCATTTTTATTTTATCGAACTTTAACTTGTAAACATAAATGGAAACCTAGACATAATTTTAATGGACACGCGCGCAATAGAGAATAATGAATGAAAAGCTCCAATATGATTAAACATGAAAAGAGTCGAATGAAAAAAGTATTGTTAATTATATGTAATACGTGAAAATTCTGCTAGTATTGGAAAAAGAGACATTCACATAGGAATGATAGAGAAGGGATGCGAAAAGTAAAACAGCAAAGCCAATTTGCATCATGCAATCTCTTGATCTTTGTGGAATTGATTAAAGTTTCTTTTCCATTGGTAGTCTTTCTTGAAGTGCTTCAATTTTGCTTCACATGTCAGGCGTAGAAATTTCCAGACAAGATAGCACAGGATATCCAATAAAGTCTTTGGGGGATATTCTTCGAATATTACAAAACAAACAGTTGTGCACAAAAAGTATTTTATTTTGTTTGCTTTAACCTCTGATGGGCATGTTTGAAAATCTTGGTCTTTGTTTAATCTATAGTCGTTTGGTGTGGCAGGTATATTATATGTGTGTGATGTGTAGTGTAACTCTCTATATATTATATGGTATTAATTGGTGATTTTTGACTCATTCGGTATTGCAAAGCAACTTGCTCAATGGATTAGTCGGTGGGGGGAAATTATTCAAAATTCCTAAATTTATGGAACTTTTTACCAATTCAATCATAAATGTTTTAATTAAGTCAATTTTTTTGGTCAAAATTGTGTCAATTGAATCCTTAATTTTTTCACATTTTGTTAATTAAATCAATTTTCCCAATTTTAATCGTAAAATCACGACATTGACACCAGTGTCTTATGTGGTAGGACAATTAGCGTGATGTAGACAATTTCAATATTATTTTAATATATTTTTGGGAAAATTCTAAATAAGGGCCTGAAATATCTTTATTTTCTTAAATAAGAGTCTAACATGGACTTTGTTTCAAACAAAAACTTGAAGTGCCATCGTTTTCTCAAATAAGGACCTGAAATGACTATGTCTATTTCAAATAAGAGCTTCATTGTTTAGTTACTTAAGGGCATTTTCATCATCTATATTTTTCGAATTTTTTTCCTTTTTTTTTTTTTTCTTTTTTTCCTTTTTCTAGTTTTTCTTTCTTCTTCGTTGGTGGCTGGTCGGGCACTAGCGATGCTTGGAGAGAGCTAGATGAGGGCCACCTTCACTGACCATAGGCAAGGCCAACCATCAACAAGGTCGGCCCTTGCTAGTGGCCAATGAGGGATGGCCTTGCCTAGGCGAGGCAACCCTTGCCTTGGGTGAGGTTGATGAGGCTTGTCAAGCCCTCACCATCCCTTACCGGCCGTCGGCAAGGGCCACCTAACCCTCGCCGACCCTCGCTAGTGGTCGCGTGGCCCTTGCTTGAAAAAGAAAAAGAAAAAGAAAAAAGAACAAGAAGAGAATAAAAATAGTTTAAAATTAAATTGTGTTTAGATGAATGCACCCTTTAACCAGTCAAAATACAAAGCCAGCCAACAATTGACATGGTCGACACTTATCTGAAATAATCATGGCTATTTCAGGCCTATATTTGAAACAATTATGGTCACTTTAGATTTTTATTTGACACAAAATCCACTTCAGACTCTTATTTGAGAAAATGTTAGCACTTTAGGCCATTGTTTGGAATTTTCCCTTTTTTGTTCATTTGTTTTCTTTTTCCTTTTTTTCCTTATATATTCCTTCTTTATTTTATTTTTTATTTTCTTCTCTTTTACCTTTTTTTTCTTTTTCCCATTTTCCATTTGCTGGCCATCGCCTTGTCGATGGTCAATGAAAGGAAAAAGAAAAAGGAAACAAAAAATAAAAAGAAGAAAAGAAGAGAAAAGGAAAAAAATAAAAAAGACTTTTGAAAAAATATTAATATATTAATTACCCACGTCAAAGCCCATCGTGTCATGTAGGACAGCCAATATCCACATAAGCGATTTCCAACCAAAATTGACTAGATAGACTCAATTGACAAAATGTAAAGATCCATAGAACTAAATTGATGTTAGTTTAATTTTTATTTTTCCTTAAGCAATTATTTCTATTTTCCTTATCCAACACACAACGTTAACCGCCCATGATGACTTGTAGATGTATAACAAAAACTAAGCTGCCATTGGTTGGTGTATCTTTCAAAATGTTTATCGGAAGATTCAGTCAGTGCAAGCAGCACAAAGATGTTCATTTGCCAGTCCCAATTATGATGGTTAGCTTCATTCATCGCTAAAATATTTGCTAATCTTTCGGCAAAAGCCTTACGTGTTCATCCACATTAAAGGACTAATCGAGCACCTTCTTATTTATCCATAATATACTCAAGGTAATTGTTTTCTTAAACATTTGGGACTTTTTAGAGCTGTAGCGGCCACGAAAAAGCCCACGTTGATTGCATATTCAATGATATGTAGAAATCATTAGGATACTAGAAATTTACAGATGCATTCAAAGCCAAAAAACCAACAAAACACAGGTTAGGAAAGAAAACATGCGTGGACTTGGTCATATTAAAAAAAAAAAAATCTTTTGTCCTCTATTTTGGATGCCTAAAAGAAAAAGGTCCTCTGTATCAAACGTCAGCGAAAAATCTTGATATGAAGAAAAAGGCGAACAATTCACAAAATAAGCACTTGTGGAGAGAAAATATTTTACTTTGATTTGTCTAACCTCTTATGTACATCTTGAGAGTCTTGGTCTCTGTTTAATCTTTTTGATTGGTGAAAGTTTTGGTCATCTTGAACTCTATAGTTTTCTCTCGCCATAGGCTCATTATCACCTAGCTTCACCATATCCCTTGTCGTTTTCCAGAGTGACCAATTAAACATATAGAGAGATCGTTCCGGGTTCTTTCATGGCTTCCTTCTTATGCTAATTTATAGTATTGTTAACTTTAAGCAAGACATATAATACGTCAAAGTGCTATTTGTACCGGAAAAAGAGACACTCACATAATGATGAAAGAGGAGGGATGTGAAAAGTGAAGCAATAATGCCAATTTGTGTCCTCCAAATTCTTTATCTTCTTGGAATTGATTAAAATTTCTTTCTGATCAACACTTTCTGATTTTTGCTTCACTTTCTAAACAGAAATGTACATGATATCCAATCAAAGTCTAGGTCTTCCCGATGAAAAGTATTTTAATAGAACATATTATCACGACAAGCTGTTTGAGTTAGACCGAAGAGAGGACCTTGATGCACATTATGTCCTTGAGTTTAGATAAATCAATTGTTGTCCTGTTTCTCTATATCAAGACTTTTGGCTGTCATTTGTAAGAGATGGCCCTTTCTTTTGGCATAAAAAACAGAGGATAAAAGGTGATTTTTCTTCATATGATGAACCTAGGGTGCATGTATATCTACATCTAGAATTTATAACTTCTAAGTGTGCTGTTATTTATTTATTTATTTATCTATTTATCTATTTTTTATTATTATTATTATTATTATTATTATTATTATTATTATTATTATTATTATTATTATTATTATTATTATTATTATTATTATTATTATTATTATTATTTTGTAGTTATAGGCTTTTACATGTCATCTATAGAGCTAAAAAAATTGCAGAAAGATCGGCGGCAATGATCCGCTGTAGGGTGCTAAAGAAATTGATAATCGTGAATTACTTTTAAAGAGAATTGTGGTCCTTCGAACAGACAAAGTTAGCCCTAACTTGCTTAATGGTTGGTGATTGATGACGTTCACTATTTCAGGACTAAAATAAAGCAACTTGCTTGATGGATTAGCTGGCTGTCATTATTTTAGGACTAAAATAAAGCAATTTGCTTGATGGATTAGCTGGTGTGCCAGACCCCTTTTTGTTTAGCCCAAAACACGTGTTTCCGTTTTCCTCATTGAACAGACAAAGTTAGCTGTTTTTGATAATTTGCAGACTTATAATAAAGAGTAAGATGCCATTGTTGTGTGGATCCTTAATATTTTACCTTTCAAAAATATTTGTTTTAGTCCGTGCAAGTTGCAAAAAGATGCTTATTGTAGTCTACGCCAGTTGCACAAAATGCTTATTTGCTGGTCCTTTAAACAATGGTCTGCTTTATTCATTGCTAAATAAAAAAAGGGTCAAGGATTGCCAACTAACAAGGTATAATCTACTAGAGATTATACTCTACGCATCACACTAATGACCAGGAAAATCATGTGAAGGATCACGATTGTCTTATCAAGCGGTTCCCTATCGTCAACTACTGGCTTATCACCCTTCAGCCGATCATTGCTGCTCATCTTGCTGCAAATTTTCAGCGCGTAACTGCCACGTAAAGACCTATATTGATCGCCTATCCACCAATAGTGCATAAAACAAAGACATTAAAACATATGATCATTGAGAATGTAAGGATGAAAAAAAGAAGAAAGAAGCTAACGAGACACTTGTAATAAATGTTTAACGATAATCCGCGTGCACTCAAAGTTGGTCATGTGAAGAAAAATCACATTTTCTCCTCTGTTTTGGATCAAGACTTTTGGTTTGTGTTCGAAATGGGGGATCTTTTCTTGTGGTCATGCAAAACAGAAAGAGGTGATTGTTTTCCATATGACCAACTTATAGTGCACGTGTATTTTCTCCAAAAATCTGTTGATTACTATTGGCTTTCTGGCTCTTTTAACAGTATCCTTGTGATTCCAATATCTTTATTTCATGCTTTATTGGTGAATATCGATCAATGCAAGCTTTCACATGGTAATTACAGTATAAAGAATTCGCCTACGTTTGACAAAATAATACACTCAAATAACTTGAGTATGTTATGGAAATATAAGAAGTTCCTCGGTTCCTCAAATGGGCACGAACATACAAAGCTACCTTTTCCTTATTCAACGGACAAAGGTAACAAATGTTAACCTGGAGTATGTGAGCCCAATTCACATTCACTGTTGAATGATGTGAGCTCAACGTGGAAGTCAATTTTTCACGATTTACGTGAGAAACTGATAACCCTAGAATTAATCCTTTACATTATGAAATCGCCTCTAGATCAATTTAGGTTAGTTATTAGGTAATCAGAGGCAATTGCCTGTGATGGTTGCTCCGCTTAGAAGCGCCGGCAGGGACAGTAGTGGCGGCATTGGATGAGTTGCCTAGGCGGTGGTGCTAACACGACGGTGCGGCCGTGACAATGGGATTGATGGCGCGCTCTCTCGTCCCATTCTTGCATTTTTTTTTTTTTTTGGGTTTTTCAGGTTTTTCTTTTTCTTTCTTTTATTAAACTTTAGCTTGGAAAGATAAACGAATTTGTAGACATAACTATAAAGACAGGTACAATAGAGATTAAGGAATGGAAAACCAGAGTGACTAAAAATGAAAAAGTTCGACAATAATTGTAGTATGGTAAATTTTAAGCAAGAGAACAACAATCAATACTAATTGTCAAATAATATTTCATTCAAACAAAAAAATATCACTTAGAATCCATGTAACGATTGGAAATTCTACTGGTAATGAAAAAAAGAAAAAAGAAAGAAAAAACATTCACATAGGGATGTCGCGACCTCTTTTTTTTGGCGCTCGCAATCGGGTACGGGCGCCTAAGAAGGCTAATGGCTCGGCTGAAATTAATTATGCCTGGACTCTCCCAAGTCCACCAATTCACGACTTAATGGTTCAAGTTTTTAACCTGTAAGTTGATTTTTAAAATGGAGTCGCCACTAATCAATTTGGGGTGGGTTGATTAGAAACCCAAGTGAAGTATCGGGAGAAATACTCACTCTTGCGTAACCAGAGAAATTAGGATCGGGGACTTAATTACATTAATTAATCACTAATGCCCTTTCGGTACCTAATTTTGTTTAAATCCTAAGGCTTTTTTGGATTTTCAAAGGATTTTCCATGCATTTTTTAGAGGAAAAACATTTTTTGAGTCATTTTCTAATTTTTGGACACAAAAGAGATTTTTTCGTATTTTTTTTTTGGAAAAAATACAAGTCTTTTTGGCTTTTTCTGAATTTTTTTGGCTTTTTCATGAATTTTTGGCCTTTTTTGGATTTTTGGCATTTTTTGGAAAATATGAAATTTTTTTGATTTTTTTTATTTTTCGGAAAATAAAATATTTTTTAAAATATTTTTTTAATATTTTTGGAAAATAAATTATTTTTGATTTTTTCTTGATTTTTTTTAGAAAATAAAACATTTTCAACATTTTTTAAAATATTTTTCGATTTTCTGGAAATTAAAACATTTCTTAATATTTTTTGAAAATAAAGTATTTATTAATTATTTATTAAAATATTATTTAAAATAAAACTTTAAAAAAGGAAAAGTCGACCCGGGTCGGATCCGCGGGTTGGGTCCGATCCGCGTTGCGGGCCCGACTCAGATTTTTCTCCCTTTTTTTCTTTTTCCAAGCCCATGAACTAACCCAGGCCCATTTATGCACAAAAACAGCCCACACGGTTAGGCCTAGAGGACCCGAACAGGGAGAAACCCTACCCGGATGGGGGTTTCGCCCGACCCGGTTCAGACCCGACGCGGACGGAAACCCTAGGGCACCGGGTCACGCGCCCGACCCGGCTGACCTGATTTTCACAGCCGCTGCTGCCTTCACGATCCAGCGGCCGTGACGAGCGACGGAGCGGCTTCGACGCGGCTACAGCAAAGATGGTCAACCCAGAATCGAGGTGGCAGACGAGGGGAGGTCAGAGATGCTCATCGGCTTCGGGAATTTTAACCGAGGCTCGTTGGTAGGGGGCGGCACGGCAGTGGACGTCTTCGGTAGAGATCCGTGTCTTTGCGACATCGGGGACACGACGGCTTGGTTCGGGGCAACACGGCACGGCGAATGGACGGATCTGCGTCCGGTCAGCCCCCTCTCCTCCAGATCTGACCTTTCTCAAGTCCTCTTCTTCGTGGATCTTGAACTCTCTCCTCTCTTCCGGCCTCGACTGCTCGCAGATCTGGCGTGGCGAGCAGCAGCGACGGTGTGCGGACGGCGGCACGGCTCGACGCAGCGTCCGGTGTTAGCGGCAGCAGCAGCAAGAACCCTAGATTTGGACCTTGATCTACCCTCTCCCTTCGGCCGCTCTCCCTCAGATCTCAGCCAGCTCGCTCTCGAACCTCCCCGGAAGTCTCTCGGGGGAAGTTCTTCAGAGTTCGCCGGCTTCGATCCTTCGGCCGTGCTCGCTCTTTGAGCTCCCTGAAGTCTCTCAGGTTCCTCTCTAAGCTTGCTGGCCTCGTGGTTCTTCAACGGAGGTTGTGCCCTCCTATTTATAGGCGAGGAGGAGGCCGGTCGATGGAGGTTCGGCTGTTGGCCCTCGCACACCGACCGAACCCCCGTGGCTGAACCGGCGTCCCATCCGAGCTCCTCCAACAACGCATGCTCGGCATTGAAGGAAGCCAATGATGGCGCTTGAGATCTGTCTCTTCCGGCCGACATCGGCCTACACTCCTCGGCCGTAGGCTCCTTCGCGCGTGAGTTGCAGAGGTGGAAGGGAAGAAGAGGGAAGAAGGAAGAAGAAGAAGAGAGAGAGGGCCGGGCTGGAGGAGAAGGAGGTTGGGCCATAAGGGCCCATGCGGGGGAGAGAAAAAAGAGGGGGGCTGGGTGCGAAGGCCCAGCCCCGATGGGCTGCCAATTTTCGTTTTTCTTGTTTTTTTTGTTTATTTATTTATTTATTTTGTTGTTTTTGTTATTTATTTGTTATTATCTAAAAAAGGAAAATAAGACCTAATTAATAACCTAATCACAATTTAGGTGTCAACAAGGGATGGAAGAAGAGGGATGGGAAAAGCCAAGCAACAAATCCAATTTGCATCCTGCAAAGTCTTGGACTTCCCGGGTTTCATTAAAGTTTCCTTCCCACGTAGGGATTGAACACGATTTTCCAGTTCATTAATGTCATGCTTAAAGAGTTATTTCAGTAGGTTATAAATATTCGTTGGTGGCTTTTTTTTAACTTGTTTACTGTTTTCAGAGAAAAATAAACCAAGTTGCTTTATGGATTAGTTAGTGTGCATGACTTGTAGATGTTTAGGTGCAAAGAACGTGCTTTTGTTTTCCTTATTGCTCAGACAAAATTAGCTGTCTTTGATGACTGGTAGATGTGCAACAAAAAATCTGGGATAATCTCTAAACATGAGGAGACAAGCACCTATGGACAAAAATAAATTTATTTTTATTCCTCTAAATATTGGTGTGTGCCCTTCAAAGTCTTGGTCTTTGCTTAATGTTTTTGGTAGGTGAAAGTTTTGGCCTTCCTAGACTGTATAATATTCTCTCTCAACTAGCTCATTATCACTTTGCTTCACCATAACCCATGCTCGTTCCCTTGCTCAACAGTGTTCTCCTCCAACTTGTCTGAACCTAGCTCTCGCGCTTCCTGGATTGCTGTTGTCGATCTAATCCAGTTCACCAATCTGCTCCAGGAAGTCCACTTGGAATAGGTAAAAGATATCCATCTACTTGCTTTCTTTTTCCCCCAAACTGATGCAGCAAGTTTAACAACAAAATCGAGGGATTTTGATGTCAAATACTTACTGGCCAGATTAAAGTTGCCGCTTGATTGTTGATATGGCTTAGTTGTTTTAATAAGGTGATGCCTCTACACGCATACTTGTTTGAGCCCAAACTTGGACCTCTATTTTATGATTTTTCATTACATATTAGAATAGAATTGCATTATATTAGTATCAGGACAATTATATTAGAAAATTCAGAATTTTCATGGACAAGCATTATCATGCACATCTAGGCCATTTAGAATGCATTATTATTAATTGTCGTATTTGCATGTTTCCTCTCATAAGTCTTTCTTTTTTGTTTTTGGTCAGAACCTCTCATAAGTCACGAAGAGTAATATCGCCTCATTCCTGCAATTTTTTTGTTTTCGGTTATTTATTTTTGCTCTTTTTTCTTAAACTTAAATTTGAAAATATAGATGAAAATCTAGACATAATTCCAATAGACAAGTCAGACAGAGATTAATGAATGAAAAATCACAATATGATTAAAAATGACAGAAGTTGGATAAAATTTTTGCCTTTTGTTAGTTTTGAGCGAGAGAACAATAATTAATGCTAATAGTCCAATAATATCTCATACACACAAAAAAAAATAGCACCCATGTAATGCGTGGAAATTTTACTAGCAATGGAAAAAAGACATTGGAAGAGGAGGGATGGGAAAAGTGAAGCAACAATGCCACTCTACGTCTCCATAAGTCTTGGTCTTCACGGATATCATTGAAGTTTCTTTCCCATCAGCTCTCTCTCAATTTTCCTCCCCTTTCGCGACAAAGAAGTCCATGATATCTAGTAAAGTCTTGTTCTTCCTAAATATATGGTTTGCTTCCACGAACAAGTATATGATTGTGGAAACCACAAATGCCTTGGGATAATTTATCAATATTACAAAACAAGCACTTGTAGACAAAAATTCCCAGCAAGATGGATGGCAATATCTGCGGAAGGGTGATGAATTAGCAATTGATGATCGAGAATCGCTTGATGGGAGAATTGTGATCCTTCAAACACGATTTTCCTATTCACTTGTGTGATCGGTAGAGTATAATTTTCAATAGATTATACGTTGTTAGTTTTGACTCATTCACTATTTGCAAAGTAAAATAAAGCAACTTACTTGCTTAATGGATTGGTTGGTGTGCCCAACCCTTTTTCTTGTTCAGCTCAAAGCAAGTGTTTTTGTTCTCCTTATCGATTAGAAAAAGTTAGCCGCTTTTTATGCCATTGTTGAGTGGACCCTCAATATTTTATATTTCAAAAACATTTATTTTGGTCTGTGAAAGTTGCACAAAGATGCTTATTTGTCAGTTCTATTAATTGTGGTCGACTTCATTCATCACTAAACAAGCAAAGGGGTTGGATATGCCAACTAATCCAAAAAACAAGTTACTTTATTTTACTTTGTAAATAGTGAATGAGTCAAAAAGCATCAACTAACAATGTATAATTTGCTAGAAATTATACTCTATGCATCACACTAATAGGAAAGCTATGCAAAGGACCATGATTCTCCTATCAAGCGGTTCTCGATTATCAACTACTGCCTCAACACTCTTCAGTAGATCATTGCTGCCCATCTTGCTGCTAATTTTCAGCACTTCAACTGCCATGTAAAAGCCTACATTGATGGCATATTCACCAATAAAGCAGAAAGCAAAGACATTGAAACCATAAAGATACTGAGAATATACAAAAAAAAAAAAAAAAGCCTACAAAACACTCATAAGTAGGAAATTTTAAAGATAATCAACATACACTCTTAAGTGATTTTCCTCTAAAAATTTATTACTTTGTTTTGTTGGCTTCTTCTTTCCATCCGTATATTCTCAATATCTTTATTATTTCAATGTCATTGCATTATGTTTTATTGAACAATGTGCCATCAATGTAGGCTTTTACATGGCTGTTATTGTGCTAAAAATTTGCATATGTTTAAGAAAAATAATATACTCAAATAATTTGACTATATTATGGAAATATAAGATATTCCTCGATTCCTCCTTCAAAGTGGACGAACAGACAAAGTTACCTTTTAAAAGTTAGCTGTTGTAGATGTATAACAAAAAGGCTGGACTTCCTGAGTTTATGGTTTTTTCATATTAACAAATATATGATCGTAGAAACTACAAAAATCTGGGGATAATCTCTAAATATTACGAGACAAGCAAAATGGTTTTTTTTTTTTATTTCCTCTAACCACTAATGTGCATCCTTGAAAGTCCTAGTCTTTGTTTAATGTTTTTGGTAGGTCAAAATAGGGTCTTCTTGGACTTTATCATTTTCCCTCTCCATTAGCTCCTTGTCACTTTGCTTCACCATAACCTTTGTTAAATGATTCAATGATTCACCCATTTTCTCCCTCCATTAGCTCATCATCACTTTGCTTCACCATAATCATTTTCTCTATAGTTGACTCATTCACCTATGGCCATCGGGGAGATCCTTTTGAGTGCATTCCTTCAGGTCTTATTTGAAAAGTTGACTTCCCTCGGATTGGACTATGTGCAAAGGGAAGGAGCACCGCCCTTCTCTGGAATCAGCACTGACCTACTCAACAAGTGGAGGAAGATGCTAAACACAATCTATGTAGTGCTGGATGATGCAGAGGACAAGCAATTGAGTGGTAAAGGTCTAGTGAAACTATGGTTGGATGATGTTAGGGACTTGGCCTATGACATGGAAGATTGCTTGATGAATTCGAGATCGAAGCTACTCAGGCCATGTCGAAGGCAAAATCTAGCATAATTACAGATCGTGTGAAGTTTTCTTTCTTTAGCCAACATAAATCCTCTGAGTCAAATCCAAACCCATGCTCGTTAATGTCTGAAACAGTGGTACAGAAGATCAATGATAGGTTGGAAGAGATTGTCGCCAGGAAGGCTGATTTAAGCTTGAGAGAGAATTATGTGGATAGATCTGACTACACCAACAAAAGGCTACCAAGCACATCTCTACCTGAGCCTCGATTTTTTGGCAGGAAGAAGGAAGAAGCGGATATACTTGAACTATTGATCGGTGATGCCAAAAATGATGATACCACCATGAGCATTGTCCCCATAGTTGGGATGGGTGGTGTTGGAAAGACGGCATTGGCTCAACGGTTGTATAATGATACAAGAGTGAGTAGCTATTTTGAGAAGAGAGCATGGGTTTGTGTTTCAGATGTTTTTGATGTTCTTGACATAACAAAGACTATCATGCGGTCAATTACGGGGTTGTCCTACAAGGGCGAAGATCTTAATGGGCTTCAAGTTAAGTTGAAGGATAGTATAACTGGGAAGAAGTTTCTTATAGTTTTAGATGATGTTTGGAATGAGAACTATGGAGAATGGACTACCCTCTTAAAGCCATTTGATGTGGGAGCTAAGGGAAGCAAGATCTTTGTTACAACTCGCAATCGTCTTGTTGTTTCCATAACGGAGCTTTACCATATCTATTGGACGAGTTGTCCCTTGATAATTGTACAAGCTTGTTAGCCTTTCGTGCTCTTGGAGAAACAAATTTTGAGAGGCACCCGGATCTTGAAATAATTGGCAAGAAGATAGCTGAAAAATGTAAAGGTTCACCTTTGGCCTCAAAGGTTTTGGGGGGTCTCCTACGTAGTAAAGGGAATTCGATGAATGGGAAGCTATCTTAAATAACATAATGAGGGATCTTCCAACCGGAGAAAATGATGAGGTTCTTCGAGTTTTGAAATTGAGCTATGTCCATCTTCCCTCTAATTTGAAGAGATGTTTTGCTTACTGTGCGATATTTCCCAAGGATTACGAAATTGAGAGGGATGAGTTGGTATTCTTGTGGATTGCAGAGGGCTTTTTAGATGGACTAAAAGCAAAGGAGAATATCTTGAAATTAGGACGAACTCAATTCAATGAGTTAGTTTCTAGATCATTTATTCAACAATCAAGTGTAAATACATCTAAGTTTTCAATGCACGATCTTTTGAATGATTTGGCAAAGTCAATTGCAGGTGGAATGTCCTTTAGCTTTGGGGAGTTTCAGCTAGTAGGTAATGAAGATGATACATCTCTTGAGAAAGCTCGTTATGCATCATTTGTTTCTTGGAGTGCTACATCAAAATGTATGAGGCCGTATCACCGGATGAAGGTACTAAGAAGTTTAATGTTTTTGCATATTGGATTTAGTTGGTATGACAAGTTCCATATTTCCAACAAGGTGCTACACGACTTGCTAACAGAATTGAAATACTTGAGGGTGTTATTATTATGTCATTGTTCCATTGTAGAGGTACCGAATTGTGTTGGTGATTTAAAACATCTTCGATACCTCAATTTCTCATACACAAACATTGAAAGTTTGCCGGAGTCAATTGTTGGCTTGTGCAAATTACGAGCTTTGATCTTAAGAGGTTGTCGAAGCTTTCTACGGTGCCTTCAGGTATCACAAAATTGGTCAGCTTACAGGTTCTTGACATTAGAGATACAAAGAGTCTAAAAGAGATTCCACTGGGTATTAGTAATTTGAAAAATCTTACTATATTGTCCAAGTTTGTGGTTGGACAAGAGAAAGGGTCGCAATTAAAGGAGTTAAAGAACTTGCGAAATCTTCAAGAAGAATTATTCATATCAGAATTGCAAAAGGTGGAGGAAGTTAGGGATGCAATTGATGCTAATCTGTTTGAAAAGCGAGGCCTTAGAAACTTATTCTTGCATTGGGGTGAAACTTTTGGAAATCTTCGGAATGATAAGCACGAAGCACAAGTGCTTCACTCTTTGCGACCTCATACTAATCTTGAAAATCTCACTATCTCCAACTATGGTGGTGCAATATTCCCATCATGGTTAAATAGTCCATCTTATTCTAAGATAGTGTCTTTGTGCTTGCGAGGATGTCCTCATGTTGGATCGTTGCCCTCACTTGGAGAACTCCCTTCACTTAGAAAATTATCTCTTGAAGGTCTACATGCAATAAGCATGATCGGCTCTGAATTTTATGGAAGTAAAAGGCCTTTTTTATCCTTAACAACTTTAAAGTTCAAAGAGATGTTGGCATGGAAGGATTGGTCTCATTATTCCAACAACCAAGAAGAAGTCCCATTCTCCTATCTTAAGCATCTTGTAATCCGAAGCTGTCCTTCGTTAATTGGGACATTGCCTTATCAACTTGATCATCTCATAAAGCTTGAAATTCATTCATGCCCGCTATTGAATAACTCAACAAATGTGATTTGTCTTCCATCTCTCAGTGAGTTATGCATTGAGGATTGTAGCAAAGAAATCTTAAAGTGCTCGGTCAACCTAACATCTTTAACCACTCTCAAAATTGTTAACCTTGCAGAGTTTGTTTGCTTTGATAATGGTTCTATGAGTTGCTTGGTCAAGCTAAAGGAGCTCCATATAGCACAATGTGACAAGCTAACATACTTGTGGCAAGATGGAAATGAAATGCAAAATCTTACTTGCCTTCAAAGTGTGGTCATCGAAAGCTGTCCTCAATTCACATCTTTTGTGGCAGGAGAAGAAGAGATAGAGCTACCTTGCAATCTGGAAAAAATGCATTTGAAGGATTGCACAAGTTTAGAAAGGCTTCCAAGTAAGATTCAAAATACACTCAAAATTCTGTGGATTATTAATTGTCCAAAAATCATTAGAATAACCCATCCTCTAGATGACCTCAATAGCAATAACCCAACATCTCAATTGATATCTTTGTATTTTTTTAAATGCATGAATCTAAGAAGCCTAACACAATGCCTTTATAGGCTAGGCCATCTCACCAAATTGGATATAAGAATTTGTCCAGCATTGGAGATAGAGTACTTCCCTCCTCTTCCCATCTCCCTGTCACGTTTCCAACTTCGTGATTGCCCGAAGATAAAATCTTTGCCAAAACAATGGCATCATCTTACATCCCTCCAAGAGATATACATTGATGATTGCCAAAATATTAAATGCTGGCCTGAAAGAGGTTTGCCTCCTAATTTGCGGGGCCTTGCAATTACGAGGTGTGAGAATCTGAAGCAGCCAATGAGAGAATGGGGCTTACCCCTGCTCACATCCCTCACGCTTCTACTTATTGATGGAAGAAGCATGGGAGGGGAGGGAGGGGAGGGAGAGGAGGCGTGGTTTCCTTCGAAGGACGAGGATGCATGGAGTATTCTCTTTCCTTCCTCTCTAACCAGTCTTGACTTGAGTCATATGAGGAAGGTGGAAAGACTATCAAGCGGTCTTCGCAACCATCTCTCCTCTCTCACCAAATTATGGATTATGGATTGCCCGAAGTTGAGGCACTTGCCAGACGATGGCCTCCCTCCCTCCCTCCAACAATTGTACATTAAAGAATGCGAGATTTTGAAAGATCAATGCTCAAAGCTCACTGGCGACTATTGGCCCCTCATCCAAGAAATCCCTCTCATCATCATTGATGGTGTTCAAATCTAGTGAATTGATTCTTCTATGTACAGTTAGTTTTCGAGGGTTCGGGTAAGTTTTTGATTTTGAAGGCATCAATTTCTATTCTGCTTCCTTAATTCGATGCTTACTACGAACTCATTTTTCCCATTACTTTTTAGATTAATCTATGTAAACCAGCCATTGGAGGTCAAAGACTGACATTTGCGTGGGTGTTCTCATTGGATTGGATCGGCTCTGTTTCGTTGAATAATAAAGTGCAGGACAAAATGCTTACGGTGCTGCCTCTTGCTACATAAATGACATATCTTTGACTCTGCTTGATGCCCAAAAAGTTTGCTTATTTTGCACTCGAGCAACCCAGCAAACAAATTGTGAATGAAAGTGCACTATGCTTTGCATGAAAATCACCAAGAATCATAACGTTCCACAATTATATTCCCCTGCATTTTCAGCATTTGTTGTGTGTCTCTTCCCAACATCTTCTTTTGTTCTAGCTCATTCACTGTGGTTGTTTTGCAGATACCATTATGATCTGTGTTGGCAAAATCTCTTGAAAAGATCACTTGCAAATGTTGTTGAGGTAGGGCTAATGCTGTCAATGTTATGTGCCAAATTTTGCAATTTGAGAAAAGAAAAGAAGTGTTGGATTTTATTTGGTGCGCTAATATGTTCTATATGTTCTTCTAGTGAAAACTAAAAGGATGATTAGTTATGGGAGGCTGTGATCTGATTGTAAAGAAAGGAAATGCAGTTTCTTTTTTTCTTAATGGTTTTCTTTAGAATTGAGAACCTTCTTTTTGTCAATAATTATGCTTTGCGATATCGTGGATCAATTTGGAATAAAATTCTGGGGCGGCCCATTGCTCGAAGCTTTCAACACAACTCCACTTCACAACAGCATTGATATTCCGTAAATCTCCTTCTGTTTGGGTCTTCATCTTGGGTGGGTTAGTAACTATTACTTGTAGCTTGCTAGAAATTTTTAGTCAATATACTTGTGCTTGTTTGGTTGAGATTGTAATGATATGCTGCTTGCCTCTGTGTTTGCATTGTCAGCAGTGATTTTTGAGGCAAATCTATTCGGTTCTTCAAAGTATCAATTGTTTTCTCTTACTCCACCACAGAGTATGAATTCATCGTAAATTATGTCATTTCATCTGAAAATAACTTCGTATGGCATTCTTCCTGTGGAGAGTTCCCGAGCAAAAGCTTCGATTTCACTTGGGTTCCTTTGGTGTAACTAGAAATCTTGTGCTTCAACCAATTTATACCTTGTCACGCCCCGATCCTCAGGCACGCACACATCCTTCTCACTTGGTCGATTTTATAATGCGATATCCCAGGACTAGTATCGCCGACCCTTTCAATTTTTAAGCACATGCGGAAGCAGTTATAAATCCCCAGACAATAAAACAATGGGATAGAAAAGCAGGGCCATATTTTTCATATTGAAACTTATAACCAAACTTTTATACAAAACACAAACCAGAACACTTCAAAACTTTTTATTCTAAACTCTATTCACATCAAGATGGAGATATCAAAGAAGATACAATCTCAGTCCATCTGGGCCGTACTCAAGGCCCCTCTCAAGATTATCTTCTTTTCCCAAAAATCCTTCTCCGACTCTTCCTCCTCAGCTCCTTAGCGGGGTCCTGAAATGTTTTTCCCCAAACTGGGATGAGACTACGTCTCAGCGAGTTCTACCCCACTAAGCCCAATTAGTAAACTATTATACTATAGGCTGCCTATACACGCATAGGGCAGAAGACGTACCTTGGCCTCATATCCCACCTGCAAGTCAGTACAATTCATAATATGCACCCAAGCAATCATATCACTAATCGAAGTATCGATCAAATCGACCTAGTCGATTATATGCCAGGAAGACCATTCATGATCCTCTCCATTCAATCATTCAATTCACAACATCCAACCAAGGCAATGAATCACATCAAGTCACACTCAGATCGAATCATCGATCAATCGACCTAGTCGATTACAAGTCAATCAGACCACCTCATGGTCATTCCCAATCAGTCAATCTATTCACGATGTCAAATCAAAGCAACGATCAATCGACCTAGTCGATTACATGTCAACATGACCACTTCCGGTCATTTCAACTATTCCAATTTAGTTCCCAATTATGAATCATTGTCCTTAGGACACAACTTAATTATAGGTGGTAATCACGGCCCCACCGAGCAATTTTCTTAGATTTAGTGGCATCACGGCCCCACTCGGCAATGCTATATGTAGTGGCATCACGGCCCCACTCGGCATGTAGTGGCATCACGGCCCCACTCGGCAATGCTATATGTAGTGGCATCACGGCCCCACTCGGCATGTAGTGGCATCACGGCCCCACTCGGCAATGCTATATGTAGTGGCATCACGGCCCCACTCGGCATGTAGTGGCATCACGGCCCCACTCGGCAATGCTATATGTAGTGGTATCACGGCCCCACTCGGCATGTAGTGGCATCACGGCCCCACTCGGCAATGTTATATGTAGTGGTATCACGGCCCCACTCGGCAACTTTTTCAATATATTGGCATTATCAACCGATGCCCGGTTATTCTTCAAGTAATAACCAAAGATTACTCAATTTAGGAATAAATCCTAAAATCACTAATAAATCAATTTCTCACAAATTAAGCCTCGAATAAATAAACAAACCACACCATGACAATCAGCATGAAATTCCGGTCATCGGCCATCTCAAACTTAATTTCCGAAAAATAATTAATTAATTAATTAATTTCGAAAATTAATTATTTAATATTAAAAATTCTGTTTAACTCAAAATAAGGTCCAATTAAGTAAACGGACTTCACCACGGTCATCAACATAATTTTCCGGTCACGGGTCATCCCAGTTGAATTTTCAGGAAATAAATAATTATTTAATTAATTTCGAAAATTAATTAATATTAAAAATTCAATTTAGCTTAAAATAAAGTCCGATTAAATAAACGGACTTCGCGATCATCAGCATAATATTCCGGTTCCAGACCATCTCCCTTGAATTTTCGGAAAATAAATAATTATTTAATTTAATTCCGAAAATTAATATTTAAATTCCAAAAATCTCACTTAGGCCCGAATCATCAAATTGAAGCTCAATTAGGGGTCTGAAAATTCCCGAGACACTCCCCATAAATAGTAGACCACGTCTACTTGTTAATTGCACAATCAATTTATCTAAATCGCATCACAATTGACTAATAATTGCTAATTACTTCTAATCTAACAACCTAAACATAATTAATTAAAACTAAATCAACCTAAAGCATAATTAGCCAACTAATCCAGGATTAGTGAGATTACTCACCAAATCGCGCGCAATTCGGATCAATCCGACGGCGGCGACGCGAGGAACGATTGTTCCCAAAGCGGGCCTCGGGTTCGGGGCCGGGAAACGGCCCAAAACGGCCTTGAACAGTGCTGGAAACCCATTTCCTGCACTCTCTGTGCGCGGCTGGTTAAGGGCGAATGAGGGCGGATCCGGAGCTGGGTTGGGTCGGAAATGGACGGAAGGGCCGAACCGACCAAGGCGAGGCTTCACGGTGGCCGGAGGAGGGGTGGACGGCTCCCGGCGGAGCTCCACCAAATCTGAAACGTTGCTGAAACGGAGAGGGCCGAGCGAGGAGAGATGGTGACGCACGGAGTAGCGGCGAGGCGGCGGAGCGCGCGCACGGCGGCGCGCGGACGGCGACCCGGCGGCGTGCGGCGAGCTGCTCTTGCGCGGCTTCTTCTTCGCTCCTGGTTCGGTTCTGTTCGAACCGGAGGAAGGACAGAGGGCGGAGATGTGCGGACGACCGTGGAGCAGCGGCGGCGGCTCCGGCTTCGGTGGGTAATGACGGCGGCGAGAAGCGGCGACGAGTGGATTTGCTGTTCTGCTTCAGCTTCTTCGGCTTCCATGGCGCCGAGTAACTGAAGAGGAAGAAGGGGTGGGGATCCGTCGACGAAGGAGGAGAGAAGGGAGGAAGAAAAACTCAATTTTCCTTTCTTTTCTCTCACTCTCTCTCTCTCTCTTAGGTCAGCCGAACCAGCTGTCTTCCACTCCCTTTTCCTTGCCAAGAATGCCCCTTCTAGAAGCTTTAAATAGGCCAAAGTGTGGGGGTAGAGGTGGCATACGAATTTGCTATTTTTTCTCTCTTCAATTTTACTTAAATTGGTTCACTTCTCAACAAACAAAATTTCAATTGAAGCCTAAATAAATCCATCAAGGCATCCTTGTCCATTTCATGACTTTTCCCGTCATATAATCTAACTTGCATCCCAATTTCGAATTCAAGAACGGTCCTCTGAAATTTTCGATGAAAATGGCCCTACTTATCTAGTCGAAATTAGGACTCGAAAAATCTGGATGTCACATACCTTGTTTGATGGATCTCCTCCTCTCTCGCCACTATGGCATATGCCGAAACATTTGTTGAAGCAATTTTAGCATGACATTGTGAAGCTCTAATAGAGGTTAGTCAATTTGTAATATGAATTGTAGTTCACTTTGTACTTTCTC
This sequence comes from Eucalyptus sideroxylon x Eucalyptus melliodora, assembly GCA_016097485.1. NCBI lineage: Eukaryota > Viridiplantae > Streptophyta > Magnoliopsida > Myrtales > Myrtaceae > Eucalyptus > Eucalyptus sideroxylon x Eucalyptus melliodora. The sequence continues at coordinate 17,390,202 of CM027825.1, read as the reverse complement.
CGAGGCCTTTTGGATGCTATTGCATGTATAACATGGTGCTTTGACCATATGAATAGGTGGTCAGAAAATTAGAGTTGCATTTGCCAGGATAACTTTCGAGAAACCTCACATACTTTTGCTTGACAAGCCATCCAATTATCTGGTAAGTTTTACTCATTTTTCTCTGCCTTATGATTTTGATTAGTTTTTCAGTTAGTTGTTAATGTTCTTGCACTAATTGAACTTATTGGAATGTGGTCTTTACATTGAAAATAAGTTAGAACCAATCAGTGCTCATAGCTACAGGGAGCCTCTGTCATCATAAATCTAAGTCATAATGTGTGCCTCTTTTTGTTTATAAATGTGGTCTTCAAGTTCTGCTTCAATGATCAATGATTGCTACAGTATAATCTTTGTAAAGTTGTTTGTTTCTTCTCTAAGGATGAGTGAGTATGATTCTGCATTGTTGCACATCAACAACTGTAGGATTTGGATGCGGTTGAGGCATTCATTCAAGGTCCGGTCTGTTCCAAGGAGGAATTCGATGGTGAGATTGATATTCTTGTCAAAATACTTCAATTTGACCAATGATGGATCATTTTCACAGCTAATAGCCCCCCTTTTGCACCTTGATATGCAGGTTAGTCACAATGAGCATCTAATAACTGGAAGCTCGGATGATGTCTGGATGGTTTCTCAAGGCAAGGTAGTGCCTTTCCATCGGAATTTGGGGGACTACAGGAAGATACTTTAGTTTTGGTCGAATCAGATGAATCTGGTTATCGTTATCAACTAAGAATGGTTCACCAGGTTCACATTACCTTACAAACCGAAAATGAGGCTTAGCTATAGAGAGAAAGGGAAAAAAGACGAAAAGAGGATTGCTGCTGATATACAGGAAGGATTCATACTTGATTAGGACTCGTGGAGGGATGAATCTGAGTTTTTGACTTTGAGCATGCGGCATCATCTCGGCAATAGCTCAAGAACTGAGTTGGGATTGCAGTCGTGGTATGACTTACGACCCTTTGCGCATTTTTCCCTGCAATGGATCATTTGTTGTGCCCCTGGAAGTTTGATACTCTGTCACTGCAGAAGGCAGCTTTCTATAACCCAGTAGAATGATTTAAACATTTGCAAAAGACCCATGTTAGCACAGTACATTATTTTGTAGGAGAGTGAGATTATTTTCCAAGAAATTATTTGTATTAATATATTTTTGTTGTTCGGCACTATTTAGGAAAGTTAATTACGAAAATATAATCATGGTCAACAAAAACTTTGTATTCGACTCTAAGTACAGAATTGCTTTTAGTGACAATAACGTTGGCCTTGCCTAGGCAGAAAATGCTATAATGAAACTCTGTACAAATACCTGAATTTGTTAGATAACGTTCTGGTCAATATTCAAAATAAGAAGTTTTCTTTCTTCCAACTGCTACGATGCACATGGAAGAACGGCACCGAAAGCAGAGGTTTTGAATATGCTAATGTAACAACTAAATTCTGAATGAGCCGTGCAGGTCAAAACCTATTCACAAACTGGTTGCCTGGTCAAAGATTAAAGTTCATCTTTCTTTTATTTAAATACCCACTCCATCTCTTGACAACATTTTTAGCGGTCCTACATCTTATATTTCCTGCGCAGGAGGGGAAACAGGAGGGAGATCAAGAGGTGTGGCTACACTCTGGATTTTACTTTGAGGATTTGCGTCCGCTATGAGATAATCTTATTCCAAGAAGATCGTCACATAGCACCAGTAATGACCAATTCCCTGAAGTAGGCAAGCCCCATTACAGTTTCCCTCATTAAGGTGCCAAAGGTCCAGAACCATTCACATGCAAAGAGATACGCGCACTACCATTGCGAATGGTTTCAATCTCGTGAGCTCCCATGTTGAACTTATATCTTGAGTTGGAGCAGATGAAGGAAATTTGATCCGGAAAGGAAGTGTGCTTCTATGGCCTCATGATCTACAACATTGAGGAATGTTGTTACATGAGTTCTATTATTGGACACTTCTGTTACATGATAAAAGTTATTGCCAGCTACATGACCTTTGTGCCATAACAATCATTTTCATGTTGATATAGCTAGTATGAGTACCTAGAGGGGGGTGAATAGGTATAAAAAAATTTCTCGAAGCTTGCACGATATTTAAACAGTTAATGATTCAATCGCAAGAGTTAAATATCAATCGAGAGACTGAGTAAGGGAAAGAGAGAATTGAACACTCGGTTTATAGTGGTTCGGCTTGATTCAAGCCTACGTCCACTCTTACGCACCGACAAAATAGATTGGCTGGATTCCACTATGATCAAAGAGATGTTACAGTGTTGATCCTCCTTGATTTCTAGGTGTAGATGATCTACCACACTCACTCAAGGCGTCACCAAGTATATACTCTCTCTGTTTACAATTTCGCTCGAACAGTCTCAAATAACAATCAAGGATCTTCAGACTCTGGAATTTTTCTATCAAATCACACTCTCAAAACAACTAGAACGTCTTCTTTTATACTCCTTTATGCCATCATAGCCGTTGGCACTTACCAAAGGAATTCCTCCAATCTACCCGTTGGACGGAATCAATCAAGAAGATCATCCGAGCTATTTAAGGAATCGATGATAGCCCATCAATCCCGTTCGCCCATACAATCGGGATCTCGGTTTCCATGAATAGAACATTCCAAGATTATTTCGTCGACCAACGGATCTTCAATCGATCTTAGATAAGAATTAAAGAATCCGAATGATTATCCAACCAAAGAATCGATCCGAGAGAATAGAATCGAATCCTCAACCATAAACCTCGGCTTTGGATTTCCTTCGTCCTTTGGATTAGAAAGACTGTCAGTGAGAATAGACTTAAGTCTTGAGTCTTGAGTCTTGAGACTTGAGTCTTGAGTCTTGAGACTTGAGTCTTGAGTCTTGAGACTTGAGTCTTGAGTCTTGAGACTTGAGTCTTGAGTCTTGGGTCTTAAGTCTCGAAAGAACAAAGTCTTCAGACTTTAAACCGACGGTCTCCGATCATCCGGACTTAGGCGAAAGAAACGTTTTGTCGGCTTCAAAATATTCTGGAAAGATTTCTCCAACAATCTCCCCTTTTTGATGGTGACAAAAACTTTCTTGAAGATTTGAACATCTTTGACCTGCAAAACATTTCTCAAGCAATATGGCTAACTCATAAAGATTAATAAAACAACCGGACTACGCATCCACGAAAATTGGTTAGTCTTTCATGAGAAACACCATATAACAACACTTGAATAAATGCAACCAGTCAAGCATCACAATCCACAGTCAATTTCAGTCAAGTTCATATCCAAGTTCAAGTTCTCAAGTCATACTCAAAAATAAACATAACCACAAAAGTCAAAGTTTAAAAGATGATGTTTGTTCAAATTGGTTTTCTCCCCCTTTTTGTCAGCATTGAAAAGGGTGAGAAAGGAGTCATGTCTGCTTGGGAATGCGCACGATCTGGAAATCCCCAATGGACTGGACTACTCCTTCGAGCTTCTTCAGGTCTTCTCTCAGATGAGCTACCTCTTCTCCCTTGGCATTGGCTTGAAGTTGCAGAGCGAGGTCTTTGAGTCTATCCTCCATAGAGATCGAAGATGCTTGTCCAGCGCTCTTCAAAGCTTGGATTTCACGATCCCGAACATATATCGCTACGCATTTCCGAAGAATATTCATGATGCTACGAAAGTCTACGAATCATCCGTCTGTGTACTTGCATTGACTCTCTCGAGATGATGTGTATGCGACGATGGCGCTTTTGAATGGTCGCGATTTGGAATCGATGCAAAGCACCTTCTTCGGGTAATTGAGAGACTGAACTTCTTCTCGGGTCTTCCGGAGATTGTCTTAGATCTTCACCGACGGCGGGGGAGGTGTAGACCTCTCTTGCTCGCTAACTCCCCTGTTTCTAGGACATCGAAAGGGGAAGAGTGATGATCATGCTCTTCATTTCCCTTTTCTCCGAGAATTGTCGCAGACTTTTCTTTTTCTCCTTCTTCTTCTTCTTCAACTTCTTTCTCCTTCTCTCTCTGTTTTTCTTCTTCTCTCGTTCATTCTCCTTCTTCTCTCGTTCTCGCTGAAGATCTCGTTTGATGAGACACGAACGTCTTGTTCTTGTCGGCGCTTGGATAGTGGGATCTTCATCATCTTCATCTTCATCTTCTTCCTCCGGGATAAGAGTTCTTTTCCTCTTTTTCGATGAGACACCAATGGCCTCCTTTCCTTTCCTTCTTGAAGCGGTAGGACGGAGAGATTTCACTTTGAATTTCTCCATTGCCTTGGAGAGCTCTTGCAGACGCATCTTCATTAACATTTTCAATCCAACCACCATCTTATCACACGGTCGAACACAGAGAGTATGTGGTAGTTCAATGTTCGATGTCGAAGATCTTGGTCACCCGAGACCGGGATAAGGCAATTGTCCTTTGTCCTTTGACACTGTTCGTACATATGGAAAAGAATAGTGTGCGGGAGAGAAAACTTCCGTCCCGAGTTGATCGCATACATCAACTTTGCTTCGAGAAGAGACACGAAGTCTTTGATGTAGACTTCGGTCCGAGACAGATTGATCACAATCTTATGAAACACAATGTTGATGGCTTTCATCCTGGAATAGGTAATTTTCTTCTCTACGTCCCTATCTTTGACAAGATCCGAGTAGTACGAGCGGTGAGACTTTGATTGGGAGATAGCGTCCCCGTTCAACTCCAACAATGTCCGCCAACATATTCACATCTACCACGTAGACTTGATCTCGAACACTCGAATGAAATTCTATTCGCATCCAAAAAGCTAAGATTTGAATAGAAATAGGCGGTCGATGGAGCATACCCGTCTGTAGAGTCGGAAGCGAGAAAGTCTCAAGTTGAAGCAATTTCAACTTTTCTCTTAAGTTCACGTTGATGGAGTCCGAAGTCAAAATCGACACTTCTAGGGTTTATCACCCCTCTTTTCAACAGCCGAAATACACTTTCTCCGATCCTTGGATTTAAACAAATCCATCCGATTTCCTTTCACCATTGCTGCAACACCCATTCTAGGTTTAAATTCAAGGAACATTTTGTCATCATCGTTCCCGTCAATCGATTTTGTCCCGGCATACGAGGATCACTGGAATGTTCTCAAGAGCCTCCACTTTGCCCTTCCTTTAGGAGCAATTCCCAATTCCTCCATTTTCCGCAGAAAAAGATACTCATTTCCATAATTTTTGTCCTTAAGGAAGTCATCTATATATTTTAACGGAGAACCGAGGCTTTCAACGCACGATAAAGCTTATAGATAAAGGAGGGTCTTTGGACTCTTACTGGGTCGGCTTCCTCGATTATCTCTTCTTCCAGATGTTGACTTGCATCTTGTGGGGTAGGAGGTGCTGAATGACGTGGAGGAGAGCGAATCGGACTTTGTCGCTGACTTGGTAAGTCTTCTTCCTCTGTAAGATCGAAATGAATCGGCCCCTTCTCCATTCTTTGTGGTCCCCTGCTTGCTATTCTTGATGATTTCCTCGAAGACGACATTTTCCTTTGTCTATTGGAAGATTCCTTCACTTGCTTTTCCCAAGAAAAAAATGACCACTTTCTCGACGATGAACAAGGAGTAGAAACAGTATCGGGAGGAGAGTTTCTTTTTAGGGTTTTGAAGATTTGGGCGAAGAAAAAGAAAACTGTATATATATATGTACCTCGGATTTGAAAAGAGAAGATTAAATCGGTACAAGGAAGGTGTACGAACATATCGTTTCAAAATCAATAACTTCCAAAATTAATTCCTTGAAAAATTTTCGAATTATATCTAAAAGAGAGATCGTACCTTTTCGAGATTGGATAAAATAACTAAACAAGAATTCGTACCTTTTAGATAAAATAGCAACTTACGGTCTTTAGCCATGAATGATTGAGTCTCATGATTCAAAGTCGAGTCTTAGAGTTGGTGAGTCTCTAGACTTTAACTTCTTCAAGCTTTAAAATGTTGAGTCTTGAGCGATGAAGTCGAATTGATTTTTCTCCAAAGGCTTTGTGAATATATCCGCTAGTTGACTCTTCGAATCAACAAATTGAATCGAGATTTCTCCATTTTGAATATGATCTCTAATGAAGTGATGTCGAATCTCAATATGCTTTGCTCTTGAATGAAGGATTGGATTTTTGGTGAGATTGATCGCGCTCGGTGTTGTCACATCTGATTTCTGTGCATGAGTCTTCAATGCCAAAGTCTTGTAGCTGTTGTTTTATCCATAGAATTTGCGAACAGCAGCTTCCAAGAGCTACATACTCTGCTTCTGTCGTTGAGAGAGCTACAGTGCTTTGCTTCCTTGAGAACCAAGACACTGTCCTGTTTCCAAGCAATTGACAAGTTCCAGAAGTGCTCTTTCTATCAACTCGCAACCGCCGGATCTGCATCTGAGTATCCTAGAAGATTAAAGTCTCCCCTCTTTGGATACCAAAGACCGATGCTTGAGGATGAAGCAACGTATTTGATGATACGTTTCACGGCAATGAGATGTGATTCTCTAGGATCTGATTGAAACCTAGCACAGATGCAAACACTCAACAAAATATCAGGTCTAGAAGCAGTAAGATAAAGAAGTGAACCGATCATGCTCCTGTACAGCTTTTGATCTACTTTCTTCCCTTCTTCATCCTTGTCTATCTTTTAGTCTGTCGTACCAAGCTCGAGGTGCTTGCTTTAGACCATACATCAACATATATTTGAGCCTTTTTCGGTCCTCAAGACCGAGTCCGGCTTCTTTGGGTCTTCAAATCCAGCGGTTGTTCCACATAAACTTCCTCTTGGATAAATCCATTTAGGAAGGCACTTTTGACGTCCATCTCGGAATAACCTGAAATTTTTGTAACAAGCAAACGCAAGTAATAGACGAATAGCTTCTAACCTTGCAACTGGTGCGTAAGTCTCGTCATAGTCTATTCCTTCTTCTTGCGTGTATCCCTTGGCCACGAGTCTTGCTTTATTGCGTACGACTTTTCCTTCTTCGTTCATCTTGTTTCGAACACCCATTTGGCTCCAATAACAGTTTACCTTTTGGTTTAGATGTCAATTCCCAGACATCATTAATATTGAACTGTCGAGCTCTTCTTGCATAGCTTCGATCCAGCTTTCATCGATAAAGCTTCTTCTATGCTTTTTGGTTCAATTTCGAGATGAGAGCAACAGACACTAGATTCTTCACGCCTTTTTGATCTCGGTGCGGATTCCTTCATTGATTTCGCCAATAATGAGATCTTTTGGATGACTGGATTTGTGTTTCCGATTCTTGGTTGATTTGATTGGTTGATGATCTCTTTCTTTATTTGAGTCTTCATGAGCATCTTGATGATTGACTTCCGAGTCGAGATGCTTCTTGAGTTGAAGACTTTGGAAGTTCTAGAGCAGTTCGAGACTCTTCATATTGAGTTTGGCTGGATTCATCTTGTCTTGAGTCTTGGAATTTGACATTCATTGATTCTTCCACAGACGGCTTTTCTTGTTATAGACTCTTGTAGGCTTTGCTTGATGTAGAATATCCAAGGAAGATGCCTTCATCTCGATCTTTCTTCAAACTTACCAACTCGATCATTTGCATTTTTCAAAATAAAGCATTTGCAACCAAATACATGAAAGTATGAAACAATAGGCTTCTTACCTTTGAACAATTCATAGGGGTTTTTTCAAGAATAGGTCTTAGGAAGACTCTATTTATAATATAGCATGCAGTTGAAACAGCTTCAGCCCAAAATCGTGAAGAAATTTTACTTTCAATTAAAAGAGTTCTAGCCATTTCTTGAAGAGATCTATTCTTTCTTTCCACAACTCCATTTTGCTGAGGAGTGTATGGAGAGGAGAATATATGTTTAAAACCAGATTCATCACACAATTTTGTGAAATCTTGATTTTCAAATTCACCTCCATGATCTGTTCTTATACTTGAAATAGCACATCCTTTTTCATTTTGAACCTTTTTAGCAAATTTCTCAAAGTATGAAAAGGTTTCTGACTTATTTGCAAGAAAATATACCCAGGTAAAGCGAGAGTAATCGTCTACAATTACTAGACAATACTTCTTACCTCCAATGCTCTTGGGTTCTTGTTGGTCCGAAGAGATCCATATGAAGCAACTGCAGTACATGATTAGTAGATACATGATTTGTTTGCTTAAATGAATTTCTTACCTGCTTTCCCAGAATGCAAGGAGTGCATAAGTCAGACTTATGGTAAGGCAATTTAGGTAGACCTCGAACAAGCTGCTTTGAAGAGATTTTGGCTAATTGCTTCTTGTTGATATGGCCAAGTTTTCTGTGCCATAGAACTGCTTCATCTTGAATTGAGATTAAGCATTGTTCTTCATTTGGCTTTACATCAAGGAGATAGATGTTTCCATGCCTTTGACCCATGAAAGACTCGAGTCGAATCTTTGCTAATTCCAGAACATATGCCTTCTTGAAAGGAGATCTTGTAACCGCATCACACAACAGTGGCTAATCTTTGAGTAGGTTGTAGTTGAGTCCTTCCACTAGAGAGACATTGCTTATTGTGAGATTTCCAATTTTTACATTCCCGAATCCCACAATACTTCCTTTTATTTCCTCCGAAAGAAACTTTTCCACCATTTACTTGAATAAGCTTAATGAAACAATTTGAGTCTCCCGTCATGTGTCTTGAGCATCCGCCGTCAAGATACCACTTTATCTTCTTTTTGACAGACACGCATTCAAAAGAGAGTCTCAAGCTTTCTTTGGTACCCAAACTTTCTTGGGTCCTTTGGTGTTAGTAGGATGAGCATTATTAGGCCATACTCTCTTAACAGGCTTCCAAACCATAGGACACTCTTTTTCAAAATGATCCCGATCATTACACTTAGAACACCTTAAAGCATTTCGACCTACTGACTTTACAAACACTCTTTTGAAATGATTTTTATAAGCCTCTTTTGATGGTCTTTTCTTAATTCTTTCTTTTACTTTTGGAAAATCAATCAAGGGGATTGTTTCCGCTGTCATACCTAGACCAGACTTATTAAAGTAAGGTCTTTGACCGAAAGCACTTTTTCAAGCTTTTCGGATCCTATCGAAAACTTCTTTGAAATATTTGATAAGTCTGTTTTTAAGAAAACATTTTCTTTCAAGAGATCATCTTCTTTTTCTTTAAGAGCAGAAACATTTAGGTCTAGACTTTTAACTTTTTCTTCTAAAATAATTTCCTTTTGTTTCGAAATGAGTTTTCCTTTTTAAGTTCGGAAATTCTTTTGAGAGAAGTCTTGAGACCGAAACACGGTTCATCAATATATTTAGAGACTTTGACAGGAATTTTAAAATTACTTACCTCAAATTCACTGCATCGAGTCGATCCGAATCTGAGTCGAGTCTGAATGTGCCATCAAACATATGTTGGCGTATTCATTATCACTCTCTTCACATTCCGTATCACTCCGTGTTTCAGCTTTGAGAGCCTTTCGAAACTTCTCGCTTTTCCTCTTTTCTTTTTCGAAGAGGACAGTTGGGTCGATGTGTCCCTTCTTTTTACATTCGAAGCAAACTACATCTTTGTTTGGTTCCTCATCATCAACGGACTTGGTCTGCTGTCTCTCGAAAACTTTGTTTCCTTGGGATGAACCTTTCGCCTTTTCTATTCAGTTTTCGAATCTTCTTATCATGAGAGCAAGCTCCTCATCATCCATATCATCTTCGAATCTGCATCATCGAATCGTCATTTGATTTTAATGCAATAGATTTCTTACCTCTTGGATCTTCTTCTTCATTAATTCGTTCCACTTCGTAAGACCGAAGAGTTCCAATCGCTCGTCTACGAGATAATGGCATGATTCTTTGCGTCTCTCTTATTGAAGTCTTTATATGATTCCAATCCTTAGAGAGTCCACGCGAAGCTTGTTCACCTTCATGGGATCAGAAATTTTTTGTCCTTGGTTCTCAAGACCATTGACAATATCTCGTAAAACGACTAAACATGTCGGTTATAGATTCTCCTGGTTTCATTTTGAAGGCTTCATATTGACCAAGGAGAATGTTAATTCTGGTCTCCTTCACTCGTTCTGTCCCTTCATAGGTGATGTGTAATCTATCCCATACTTCTTTTGCTGTAACACAAGAAGATATTCTATTATATTCAGTTGGAGATAAAGCACAATATAAAGAGTAAATTGCTTTTGCATCGAGTGCTTGTCTCTTGTTTATCTCTTCTTGAGACATTCCGCTGGTTTCAATAGTGTCTTTCCCTCTTTCAGAGATTGATGCAGCAGCAGGAGTGATTCCTCTTTCCACAACATCCCATTCCAGAGGATCCTTTGATCGAAGGAAAGCTTTCATCTTGTTCTTCCAGATGTTGTAATCCTTTCCATCGAAGTAGGGAGGTCTGGTATTGCTTTGCCCCTCCATCGATCCCCGGTGCTAGCATACTAGCCATGGATCTTTTACTCAAGTAAAACACTTCAAACAAAGTAAGAACACGGGCTCGATACCAAATGATATAGCTAGTATGAGTACCTAGAGGGGGTGAATAGGTATAAAAAAATTTCTCGAAGCTTGCACGATATTTAAACAGTTAATGATTCAATCGCAAGAGTTAAATATCAATCGAGAGACTGAGTAAGGGAAAGAGAGAATTGAACACTCAGTTTATAGTGGTTCGGCTTGATTCAAGCCTACGTCCACTCTTACGCGACCGACAGCCGATTGGCTGGATTCCACTATGATCAAAGAGATGTTACGGTGTTGATCCTCCTTGATTTCTAGGTGTAGATGATCTACCACACTCACTCAAGGCGTCACCAAGTATATACTCTCTCGTTTACAATTTCGCTCGAACAGTCTCAAATAACAATCAAGGATCTTCGACTCGGAATTTTTCTATCAAATCACACTCTCAAAACAACTAGAACGTCTTCTTTTATACTCCTTTATGCCATCATAGCCGTTGGCACTTACCAAAGGAATTCCTCCAATCTACCCGTTGGACGGAATCAATCAAGAAGATCATCCGAGCTATTTAAGGAATCGATGATAGCCCATCAATCCTGTTCGCCCATACAATCAGGATCTCGGTTTCCATGAATAGAACATTCCAAGATTATTTCGTCGACCAACGGATCTTCAATCGATCTTAGATAAGAATTAAAGAATCCGAATGATTATCCAACCAAAGAATCTGATCCAGAGAATAGAATCGAATCCTCAACCATAAACCTCGGCTTTGGATTTCCTTCGTCACTGGATTAGAAAGACTGTCAGTGAGAATAGACTTAAGTCTTGAGTCTTGAGTCTTGAGACTTGAGTCTTGAGTCTTGAGACTTGAGTCTTGAGTCTTGAGACTTGAGTCTTGAGTCTTGAGACTTGAGTCTTGAGTCTTGGGTCTTAAGTCTCGAAAGAACAAAGTCTTCAGACTTTAAACTGACGGTCTCCGATCATCCAGACTTAGACTGAAAGAAACGTTTTGTCAGCTTCAAAATATTCTGGAAAGATTTCTCCAACACATGTCAAGGAGCAAAAACTGTTTTCTATTTCATCATCGGAACCTGCTTGAGACATTGTCTCACGAACTACTTTCAGCAGTCTTTTGATCTGAAGCTGCCGCAAGTTGAGCTTGATGTTGACTTTTGTTGAGGAAAAATTGAGTTTGCTCTGTTAGTCTGCGACTTTGACCGAGTAGGATTTGCAGCGAACCATAAACGCTTCTTCGTTTGCAAATTGAGGGGCAAATTTTGCCTACCATTTAATTTTTCAATTGTTTTTTAAGCGTAGAGCATGTCACGGTCTATTGAACATTATCTAACATGTGAACAATCATCTTCATCTCTTAAAAGTATCTAACATGTAAAGATGAGGAGGTTCTTGAATATTTTAAGAGAAGTAATTGTCTCCATTTTAAACCTTTGTAGGTAAAATATGAGAACCTGCACCAAATTAGAGTAAATCAGTCTTGGAACCAAATAGGACTCGTTTCCTGAAATTTTTTATCGAAGAAGAAGAAACATGAATGATCAAAATTTTTCTGATTGAAAAGTTACACCATGCTTGCATAAAATCATAGTAACCATATGATTGAGGCTAATATGAATTCATAAAAAGTTCTGATTTTAAGAGGATGATCTGTAATATAATGAAAATCTGGAGGAATGTATCCTAATTAGTTTTATGACCGATTTTTGAAAAGTTCATCTAGGATTTTGTTCGTTTGGAGAAAAATATTTTAACCGAAAGTTATTATTTTCATCTTTCACTATTTAGAGGGGTAAAAAATGCTTGTCGAAGGAAATTACTTCGGTCAATCAGAAAATCAAATTATATATATATATATAAACAACCTTTTTATTTTAAAAGTAGAAGTACAAAAATAGCATGGACACAAGAGTCTAAGCCGGACTATTTTAGGCAAAATGAAAAATAATGGAGTTCCTCTGGTTTGCTGTTACAAGCAGTTGCCGCCGGATAGAGTGGTGATTCCTTGATTTACATGAGGGGGATCACCACTCAAATGATTTTCCTTTTAGTTATTGTGTATAAAATCTTTTGATTGATTAGTTTGAGGCGATATTGAACTCACTAAATTAACTTGACCATATATAAATCCATGTCAACTTGTTTAAGATTAGTAGGGGATAAGCATGTCGAATGAAAGAGAAAATCAACGTCGGTTCAGTTAATTTGAGAAAAGTAAGACGGTCGGGTCAAACTGTATGTCTACGAGACAAGAGTATGTTTTCTTTACAGAAGATAGTATAAAAGTTTGCTCCGAACTTTGCTCGTTTGAATCAATTTTTACATGACTTTCCAGATGATTTTACCATTTATGATTAAGTAACTTGTTCATCCTGAATTTGTTACACCATAGATGATAAATCGATGAAGCTCCACTACTACCTAATATCAGTTCACTTGTTTCTTAAAATGGACTCGTTTGATTTAGTCGAGTCTAAATAATATTTTCTCATTCTTTAATAAACAAAGTACTTATCTTTTCATGATTTACTTGTTAGTTATTCAGAAAGGGACGGACTGAATGTTTCGCTATTTGGCTTCTTTCCCCCTTTCTCCGGACTAGTAATGGATCAGTTGTTGCTCCATTTGGTTTTTCTTTTGGTCTTACTTACCCAGCCGGTTGCCTTATAAGATAATTGTGGTTCAGAGGTTCAATCCGATCAAGCTGATGCAAATTCTGATTGCACGCTGTCAATTCTCGAGGTATCACGATGTCTTTTCGTTAAATTTTTGTTGGTGATATTATTTGTTTGTCGATTGGCTGCTGTTTTTGTGTCGATGAATGAGTTGAAGAAGAACTAGTTCGAGAGATAAGTCCCCGTTTTAGCTATTAGCATCCTATATTTCGGAGAAAGTTGGTTAGGAACACCGAGTTTTTTTTTATGAGTGGAGATAAAGCTGATTTATGCCTGCTTTAACATCGTCTGCTTAGTTGGCCAAGCCCCTTTCGTCGTGCTTTTTGAGTCGTTGAACGGAATTTCAAAGGGTTCGCTGGATTTTTTATTTCGACACCCGTTTCTTTTCTGGCTGGATACTGCTCAACTAAATCTGTCCTAAGGAGCAAAATTAGCATTCGCAGAGTGACTTGGGAATTGGTTTTAGCCTATATCTCTCTCATTTTCATCGATTTGAAGTTCCCCTCTTTTCGAACTTGCCTATTCTATCTAGCTTGACTCTGATGGGATTTTATTATCTTTAACACCAAAGCTGCTAGTGGTTCATCATACACTAAATCATTTGTAAACATAGGAAGCATGATGAAGATAATTTGACGATACAATACAACGTCTTTGAAGTTTTTCTAGTTTCTTTAGCTCTATGGCTCTATGTTTTGTTTGTTTATTGACTAAGACGGATCTTTATTTATTTATTTTTTTTATCATACTCTACTCCTATTCTAACGCTCACTCTTAGACGTTTGTCCTACCTCATTGCAGGGCGTGAGAGTCGAAACCCACTCCTAAAATTAATGCGTCCTCACCCCAATCCTCCGAAAATGTGGGGATTTGAATCTCTTACCTTCTCCTTCCAAGTCAAAAGGGTGGTCACTGGGATAAATCCCAATGGTTAGACGGATCATAAATTGGCGGTTGACACCTCTCACTGAGAATCCAAATCATATGCTAATTAAGGGCATTTACATCATTTTGTTTGCTTGATCTAGGCGTGGATGGTGAGGACATAACCAATTTTGACCATGTTTTCGTCCAGAAGATTATCAGTTCACCTGCTTGAGACTAAGGGATAAGGTGGTCCTTCTTCTATTGAGTGGCAAAAATTGATCTTTCTTGCATAATGAGATGATATAAATGTCACCACAGATTGCTCTTGCGCCAATGGTCGAGCCCCTTCGGCTTTGTATTGTTAAAATAAATGATTAGAGAATGATTTTCCTTTTTGGAGTCATCATGGCTGTTAGAGAAATTAACTCTAACTCTGTGATTTTTGATTTTCTGATGGTAGGGGTGATTTTATTTGTTTTATGAGATTGGTTAGAAGCGCAGCTGTATGTATCTGTAGTAGTTAATTTAATTAGCTCGACAGGTGTTCGTTAGAATGTCGTAGAAAAACTTAAGTTGAATAGCTTTTGGGATAATCATCTTTTATACACACACACTTTTGTACAAAGTGGAGGTGTGAGATTTTATCTCTTCATTTTTTTCTAATTCTTTGCTTATTTGAGTTCTTCACTACGTTCATCTTGGGTATAATGTTTATCATTTCAACTTGCTCAAAAAACAAAAAAAAAAAAAAAAAAAAAAAAAAAAAAAAACTTGCTCATTATCTTTTTTGTGTAATTCTAATAATCAGCTGTCTTAGTGCTTAAAAAAAAAAAAAAAACAAGCTTTCTAATCATTGCTTACAGATTTGGGACCTTATAGCATCTCCTTGGAAATCGAATTCAATGAAATTTCAAACAATGAAAAGTAACATCCTGTTCATTTTCATATTTCAGCCCAAACGTCACAAAATGTTGCTATTTTCCTGGTTGACATCTGAATTTTCTCCAATAAATTTAACATACATTCGTCTAAAAATTCAAATATATAAAAGAAAAAAAAATAAGTTCAAATTAAAAAACAAGAGAGAGAAAATAAAATGGTAAAAACTCAAGCTCACCAGAGGAGGTTCATAGATCTTGTCCAATTTGCGCAACCCAATTCGGCCCAAAACTCATCAAATACGTAAAACCCGCTCATCAACCACACCAAGAGGCCCATCAGCCCGAAGCCCACGAAAGGAACCAAGTTCGGCCATTTCTTTTGGCTTTTACTCTCTCTCTCTCTCTCCCTCTTACCTTCGGAGGCCCCAAAGGTCACGCAGAGGAAGGGGTAAGGGAATTGATCCTTCGCTGGTTTTAATATCCTGCATCTCCGCCACATCGCATTGGCTTCTCCAATCTTCATTACTGGAAAATCTACTATGTGATCGTCCACACACCTGAACTGTATTGATATGCTGTTAGAGATATTATTAATATACCCAAAATAATATGTTCACATACATGTCTAAATAGGTGAAAGTATGGTTATTTGGTCCATATGGGTCAGGGTCCAATAACTTGCATATAAAAACTTTAGGATTTCCCAACGCTGGAGGTAATATTGTTAAGCGTTCCAAACTTGATGCTTCTTGGTGTAATACTTTAAACAACTGCTTCTTCTCTCTCAAACCTATAACCTCCAACATATGCACGTTTGAGAATTGTTTCTGCATTGAAGATATCCCATTGTGTAGTGCGTACTTGAGCTGCGACATTCTTCAGCATACTTGTCGATTTACTTTCTTCAGTTGGTTCAATGCAAGTATGTATAACCGTCAAGTCTCTCAACACGCTGTGCTGATCAACACTTTACAGAAGTTGTGCGTAGATTTGTTGTAACCAGTTTATACTCAACTGGTAATGTTAAGCTCATTGATGTTTAGAGCGTATGTGCCATTTTAGAACGGAACGTGTCAATGGATTGCAGAGTATATAATGGTCATAGTTTGTCTGCCGCTGCGTTTGTTGATCATGCGGCCACGGGAAATCCACTCTTATAGATTCAAGCAGTATGCAGAAAGCTTGCACTATACTTTGCTATCAGCAAAGGCGGCCATTAAGCTCCACGAAAGTGCTCCCAGAAGCCCTCGTAAAACCAAAGCAATAATCTTCTTCAGTAACCAAAATGTGGGACGGAGTCACTGCAACAGCCATCTAGTTCGTGAATAATGTCCCTACAAATGAAAATAAATGCGATTTTTTAAGTGAAAAAATTGCCGTCCATAAAAAAAGATAAAAATAAAGAGAAAATGTACCGGGTAATTCCGTATAGAGGTTTGATGAGCCGTGGTAACTGGTAATGCAGAAGAACCAGATATCACAGCTGTTTAGTCCAGTGCAAACAGATCGTTAGTCCAGTTAAGTATCAGAGTAAACGGAAGCTGATCAGCGCAAACAGATTGTTAGATCTAATTTTTCATTAGAAAAACCTTCGATCGAGATGCCAATCATCTTTCGAATAAAAATGCAGTGAGTCTTGAAAGGCCCAAGACACCTTGAACAACATAAATTATCACAACTGCATTGTCGTCCGGGGAAAGTCGACCCCGAGAAACACTACTGAACTTGTATAGGTTTTCTCTTGCGAAGAACATCTTTGCTGGAAATGCTTGTTTCTTCGTCAGTGTTTGTTGTCAGCGTATCCCCGTTTCCTACACCTAAATTACTAACGGAAAAGGATAAGGAAAGACGGCATCAGATCAGCAGTGGCATTAGGGCAGCAGCATCAAAAAAAAAAAAAAACAATGCTAAGTCATGTTCCTGAGTAAAATCTAACAGCCGCCAAAACGAACAAAAAAGGCCACTTCAGATCGGTGACCTTGACAGAGGAGTCTGCTTCGACATAGGTTGTAAAGTTGCATCAAATTTACAAGTCGACTCTTTTTTCATGTTCGAAAAGATTGAGCATTGGAAATGACAAGCTTGCGCTCAATTCCACGCAACCAAGAAGCAGCACATATTTGGCCGATAAAATTCGATATTTCAGCAGGTTTTTTACTTCACTCGAGCAGTATTTTACGTTGCTCGAAGAATACTCTTGTCTCTACTTGTGCGACTTCAACCAGATTAGACAGGTGATAGATCAGCTCAAATTATATCAGAGACATGCATGAGCAAAGACGATCGGCCAAGAGCACCAATATCCAGCAGAGCGAATTGAATTATAACCATCACCACTTAAACCAGTTAAACGAGCAACAACTACATTGCCACCGTCACGTAAACAATCATCCTAAATTCAGGCATAAATTCCCCAAAAGGAAAACAAATGTTTCACCTGAGAACAAAAGGCTATTATTATTATCCACAATTGGGGTAAATCGGTGAGAATAACCATCGGAGACTGAAAAATTTTGACGCAATAAAAAGTTAACGATTCTGGAATTCGGAAGCCAGTCACGATCCTCTTTGAAATGGCAAGGCGCCGCCGACATCAGGACGGCAGCGGCATGCGGTTGCCCAGTGGCTCCGGTGGACTTTTCCGGGGAGCACGTCTCCGGGAACCGAGCGTCGAGGTTCGACGACGTCCTGCGAGATGGAGGACAAAGGTAGAATCTTCGGGGATCGGCAGTTCGAAGAACGAGATGGTTGTTAGGAATTTTATCTTGTCGCCTTTTGGATGGTTGGATTGATTGAACTGCCCTCCTCGCGTGAGATTATTCATGGGCGGACCTTGGTTGTCACTGTATTGATTAAATCACCTTTACCAATGCAATTTTCATAACTGAAAAATCGTGGCAATGAAACATTTCATAGCTAAAAAAGTACAAATTCTTTTTTGGCCACCATTGTAGCCACGGTTTTTTTTTTTTTTTTTGACCCAAGAACCGCCGTACAGCCTAACAGCCAACAACGTAAATTCGGGCGATGCCGCAGGGACCCACCTCCCATGACGTCACAGGTTAGGCGAGCAATGCGCACGCCGGGACTCGAACCTCCCCCCTTCCGCAATTAGAGGGGGAAAGGCCCAAGCCAGCACACCCACAAGCGGGTGGGTGTAGCCACGAAAGTTTTCGTTTATATTTTCGAAAGAAATTTGGTTAGGATCACCTAGTTTAATTGATAAATTGGTCTCAATTCAATCCTAAACCTTTTGATAGTACTAATTTAATCATAAATCTTTTGAATTTGTGCTAATTTTGTCTTAAACTTTTTGAACTATTGCTAATTTAATTCTAAACGTTTTGACTTGATGTTAATTCAGTTCTTCTAGTTAATTTTGATTGTATATTGCTGACAAGGACGCTGGCTAGCTTACGTGGCATTGTCGATGTTGATATAGATAATCTTTAATAATATTTCAATATTTTTCAATTTTTTTTTGTTCCTTTTTACTATTTTTTCTTGTTCTTCCTTTTCCCAATGACTGGCCACTAGCCACGGTTGAACAAGCTAGCCTCACCTGGTCATGGTGAGGCCGAGCCTCGACGAGGGTCGACCTCACTTTGGATTTGGCTTAGGCAAGGCCGACCTTCCCTAAGCGTCACCTTCGCCCGTGTTTTCTTCTAGAAGATTATCAGCACGATGTGCACCTATTTGAGACTAAGGGATAAGCTGGCCATTCTTCTATTGAATGGCAAAAGTTGATCTTTCTTGCATAATGAGATGAGAGAACTGTTACCACAGATTACTCTAGCACCGATTGGCGAGCTCCTTGGGTTCTCAGATCGCTAAAAGAATTGACTGGAGAATGATTTTCCCTTTCAAAGTCATCATGGTTGTTAGAGAAATTAAGTCTGATTCCGTGATTTTTGATTTTCTGATGTTAGGGGTGATTCAATTTGTTTTGAGATTGATTCTATGAAGATGGCAAGAATCGCAGTTATATGGATTCGTAGTAGTTGCTATAATTAGCCTGGTTGGTGTTCGTTAAAATTTCCTAGGGAAATTTGAGTTGATTGTCACACTGGACAATCATCTTTTGTGAATGATAAATGTGTCTTCACTTTTGTGCAACGTGCAGGTGTGAGATTTTATCTCTTCATTTTCTATAGTCCTCTGCTCAAGTTATTTTGGGCGCTTCCAATAATAAGCTTAAGTAAGTCTGTCATTGTGTTTGGTAAGCTTTCCTAGTATTTGCTTTACAAATTTGGTACCTTACAGCGTGTTATGAAAATTGAATTCCATAAAATTGTATTTAAAGTTGATTATATAACATGCATATCCCTTATATTGCACGAATAGAGAATGTCCAAGTTTTCCTTTTTTAACAATGGAAAATAATTTCTAATACGGTTCCAAGTTTTAGCCAAACATCAGGAAATATTATCATTTTCTCAATTGACACCTGAATTTTCGCTGATAAACCCAGCACACATTTGTGTAGAAAATATAATCGTAGTTAAGAACAAAAAATAAAATAAATAATTACAAATGAAAAAGAGAGAATAAAATGGTAAAAGTCAAGCTCGCCAGATAAAAGTCATCAATCTAGTCGAATCCGTGCAACCGCTTCGGCCCAAAACTCATCAAATAGGTAAAAGCCCGTGAAGCTTCAGTCCACACTTCGCACAGGCCCAGAGTCACAAGTCTGAGCTGAGCCCAGAAGGCCCATCAGACCAAAGCCCACAAAAGAAACCAAGCCAACAGAGGATTTACGTTTTCTCTCTCTAGCACTCTAGAGCATCAAACGAAAACGCTCTAGCGGAAACCAGACAGAGAAGAAGGAAATCTGGAGAAACGTTTTCTCCCTCTCTCGCCCGAAGCTCCATCTCCGCCATTCGAGTTTCACAATGGCCGATTCTAGTATTCCGCCATCTCCGCCGCCTCGCATCGGCTTCTCTGGGCTTCAGACGTAACTCTTCCAGTTCCTCCCACGGGGAAAAGCTTTCTGAGTCGTGCCGATAGCTCTGCGGTTCCAGCCTCGACTCGTCTTGAATTTCCTGCATTCCCTTGAAGCTTCTCAATCTCACTCGAACTGGAGCCAATCGTAGCCAAGTGCCTCCCTCGCTCGACAACTTCATTATCGTTTGTTTTTGTCACTGCCTCATCCTTCGGTTTCTATCGTCTTCGTTCCCCGACGGAGGAGAATAGCCGTGACTGAAACTCGATCAGAATTGGATTGTTCACTTCGAGCTCTTCATCATTCGGTTACTGCAACAATTTTGAAGGTAAGTTCTCGCTCATTCTCTGGATTTCATTTTTCAATTCAGTCGATAGCATTCATTCTCGGTCTTTTTCTGAATTTCCAGAGATCTCTTCATCGAAAATTCTTCTCTATTGCCCTCCAGACACTGTCAGCCACCACCAACCACAACCGGTCATCACCGTTCCCATTTCCATGGCTGCCGTCGGAAGCTCTGTTCGCCCCTGTTCTCGGTCACCATTGCTGAAGTGCTCAGACTGCGGTCACCACCGTCTCTCGTGACGGTTCCATTTCACGAAGCGGCTTCTGCGATCACCTTACTAAGGTCCGATCATTAATCGCCACAGGTAATCATCCTTTATTCAATCGAATCACATATGCTGTGTGTCCAGTTGCTCTACGTACAGACTACTGCCTGGGTAAAATCTACTAATTGCTTTGTGATCATCTCGTTCACATAACTCAACTGTATTGATATGCATATTTGAGGTTGAGGTGCTTTTCTGTATCTTCATATCAGAATTGTGTAGTGCGTGCTTGAGCCGAGACTTTCTTAAGTATATTTGTCGACTTACTTTCGTCGATTTGTTCAATGCATGCCCGACCGTTGCTCTCAACACGTTGTGCTGATCAACGCTTTATAGAAGTCGCGCTTGGATTTGCTAGAACCAGCTTATACTCGACTGGTCAAGTTGAGCACTATACTTGCTATTAGCAAAGGGGGTCACTGCAGCAACCATCTACTTCGTGAATAATTCCCCTAGAAATGAAAAAATAGGTGCAATTCTTAAGAGAAACGGCCGCACTCCATGAAAACAAGATGAGAAAAAGAGAAAATGTACCCGATAAACCCGTGTAGAGGTTTAACGAGCCATGGTAAAGCAGAAAAACCAGGTGTCACAGCTGATAAGTATCGGAGCAAACTGAAGCTGTTCAGCTGCTTAGAAAGATACTTAGATACTCCTTTATATTAAGATGCCAAAAAAAAAAAAAAAAAAAGCCCACAACCAGACTTCTTAAGTACGCGCGTTTCTCTCTTCATACTGCTGGAACATACGAATTAAATGTTCTCGAAAGGAGTCCTAACCAAGACCACAGCCTGACTTACTGATTGAATGTTCTCTAGTTTATTTTGTGGTGTCCCAGTTTTGGGGGTTTTCAATTGTTGAATTGACTGAATTGACATCTCTTGTGAGAATATTCTCGGATGGACTTCAGTTGTGAGGGTAATCAGACTCGGTTTCCTTCAATCAAACGGCAAATTTTTATTAGTTTAGCTTTTAGGTGGGGTCTTCTAGGTGAATTTGAATTCAATGCGACCAAGTGAAGATCATGTTGATATAGCTAATTTGAAATTAATTTGATTTTACTATTTTTGATACTTTTGATGAAAAGCAAGATTCCTCCTAATAATTAAAATTATGATATTTATATTGAAAATTTTATGATAAGATAAAATATTTTTCATGAAATTTTAATTTGTTTAATAGTTTAAAAAAAAAAAGTGATTTTCTTCTTATTAGAAGGGATGTGGTTTTTCCCCAATTTAAAATTGTTGCTTTTCAAAAAATATTTTTTTATAAATTAATTAATTTTCCATCATCTAAATATTAAAAGTCAAAAAGCAATTTCTCGAAAAATAACTTTCCTTCAAATAAACAAACCCTAAGTTTAAGTAAGTTCAGTAAACTATTTAAAAAGAAATGATCTTGTAACTCTGTTGGGAGACCTACCAAGAGACGTTGGCAAGAGGCTTTTAAACAAGCCCCCTCTTTCTATTAATGAGCAAGATCGGAGTCACTTGAATCTAAGTTTAATTCAGTTCAAAGAAGTGCTAAGATGTTGGCAAGAGACCCTTGAACAGGCCCTCTCTATCTCTTTACGAGCAAAATTAGTGTCACTTAAATCTAAGCTTAGTTTGACGAGTCAGAAACTATCAAAATATTCAGGAATAAGACATGTGCTTAAACTATCACTAGAATTAGAAGAGATTATTACATGAAATGATTCCCTAGGATTCAGGAATTGGACATGCTCTTACAATATCACTAGAATTAGAAGAAATTATTACGTGAAATGATTCCCTAGAATTACTCCATGTCACTAGCTAATCTTTATAAATGAAGATCTTGTCATTTCATCGTAAATTGCAAAATGTGAAATTAGTGCAATTTAGCCCGTCAAATTAAAAAAGAAAAAGAAAAAAGAGAGATGTGCTTCTCATTTTATATACAGTACAGGTAGTTACAATCAAATCTTTTGCAAAGTAGACATGAACGCTGAAAAGAGAACATATCAGAAATTGAAAACCACTGACCAGTAAAATTACATAACAAAACTTGTAAATTGAAAAATAAATAACAAAACATATATTAAAGATACTCTAATAATAACCCTAAATTTGAACCAGGTGCCACCACAATGAGATTGTCCTTCGAAATATTAAACCAATCAGAAGATAATTTGTAAAAGTGTCAGCTAACTAATTAGAAATTGGAATACATATTGAAATAATTTCACCAGATGCGATTTTGTCCTGAATATCAATGTGCTTGGTGTGAGCATGGAAAGCCAGATTAGCAGCTAAGTAAGTGGCTCTAATATTATCACATATGACTTACAGCCGGTTTAGGTGAAAATACATGAAGATTATAAGACATCTCTCAAATCCAATAAGTTTCTGCAACTGCAGAGGCGAAAACTCTAGTATTCAGATCCCGCAATGTAATATTGTACCCAATAAAAGCTAAGTATCCAGATGCTAAGTGATGAGTATCGGGACAACCGTCCCAAGAGCATCAGTTAATGTTACCAAGGAGCTGTCGAATGATGGCTTCAATAACAGTCCATGATCAATGGTTCCATTAAATTATATAAAAATGAGCTTAATCGCTTGTAAGCGAGATGTTTGACGGCAATGCATGAACAAATTCTCAACACGGGCAGCATAAGAAATGTCGGAAGGATCCATCAGTAACACACCATCATGTAAAGAAGGTTGAGACTTAAAACTGTAGAAGATTCCTAGTGTAATGTGTTTGAGACAGCAAAATTCCCGTACCTCTGGACTGGTCCTCAACGCCAAGAAAGAAATGCAATGGAAAAAAACTTTCATGGTAAAAGCAAAAAGAAGTTTCCGAATGAAACTATGTAACTCTGTGGCACTACTACCTGTTAAAAGATAATCATCAACGTGACGTGGTAGAATCAAGATTCTAGAGCTTGAATTATGCACAAATATGGAGTCAAATGCCTTGCTGTAAATAAAAGTGTTCGAATGCTTAAAGAACTCGTCTTTGACCTAAAAGAGGTCCATAAACATGCAAAAAGTAGTGCCCAACACAATAATTCGAATCTGATTCCAACAATGCGCAGTAAATTTCAAAATTTCATCCCGACCATACCATAATCCCAAGTTGACTTCAATAAAATCCTATAATTTCACGACACACCAAAGTTTTGTTACAACATGATTTCATAGCTCAACAACCTCTAGAATCAGCCTAGTAACCTAAAACCAGAATGGAATTGAAATTGCAGCTTAACCTAGAAAATTTCCTTCAATTGGGTGAATTAAGTCTTTGAATTCTTCTCAAGCGCTTCGTGTACCACATTAATCCAACGTGTTACAATATCCCTGATAAACTTGAACCGAACCCTTTCTCTCTCTACCACATAGTTCACTTCTCTTTTCCAGTTTTCTTGATTCTTCTTTCTCCCTCTTGACTATTCCTCTTTTCTCTAATAAGCCAACTACAACAATTATAACTAGGGCTTCAAAGATGCAGCCTCATGGGCGCAATAAATGAGAATTGGTCTCTTGAGCCTAAGTCCCTTTCTTTTTTTTTTTTCTTTTTTTTGAAAAGGGAAGACTATCGTTATGGCTGCAACTCTTGTTAAAGTCTTAAACATGGGATGGGGGAAAATTTTTGAATGAACCCAGAGCCCAACTCGCATCCACTACTGAATGATGCGAGCTCCACGTTGAACCCAACTTTTCACGGTGCATGTGAGAAATTGTGAATCCTGAAATTCATTCCTTCCATTGTGAATATATCCAATATGATTAATCATGAAAATAGTACAACAAAAATTATAAAAACCCCAATATGTATTGTTAATTTCACATGTAACACATGTAAATTTCACTAGCAATGAAAAAAATACATTCACATTGCCATGAATGAGAGATGTGAAAAGTGGAGGAACAAAGCCAATTTGCATCCTGCAAAGTCTTGGTCTTCTTGGAAATGATTTTTCTCCCATTATCACTTTTTTTTTTCCGCAAAGTCTAGGTCTTCGTGGTTGATTAAATTTTTTCTCCCATTATCGCTATTTTCGCAAAGTCTTGGTCTTTCTAGAAATGGTTAAAGTTTTTCTCCATCATCACTTTTATTTTTTCGCAAAGTCTTGGTCTTCGTGCAATTGATTAAAGTTTCTCTCTCATCATCACTTTTTGTCGGGCAAAGTCTTGGTCTATTTGGAATTTATTTAAATTTCTCTCTCACCATCACGAATTTTTATTAAAGTGCTTCACTTTTGCTTTACATGTTTGAGTGAAAATTATGTAATTTTGCTTCAACTTTCCCAAAAAAAGGCACATGATATCTAGCAAAATCTTTGGGCATATTCTCTAAATATTGTGAAAAATGCACTTGTGGACAAAAATATTTTATATCGATTTCTCTAACCTCTACATGCATTTTTGAAAGTCTTGGTCTTCCTATAGTTTGTAGTTTTTTCTTTCCATTAGCTCATTATCACTCAACTCTTGTTTTTCTCTTTAGTGACTGATTCACCCATGACCATTGGAGAGCTCTTTTTAAGTTCCTTCTTGGCTTCCTTGTTGTACTAATTTCTAGTATTGTTAATTTTAAGCAAGACATGTAGCATGTGGAAATTCTACTAGTAATGGAAAAAGAGACATTGACATAGGGATGGAAGAGGAGGGATGTGAAAAGTGAAGCAACAAGGACAATTTGCGTCCTGCAAAGTCTTGGTCTTCCTAGCATTGATTAAAGTTTCTTTCCCATTACCGCTTTTTCCCTTTGGCTTCACTTTTTACGCAAAAAAACTTGATGAGATCCAGTAAAGTATTGGTCTTCCTAATACGCCAAGAAGCTTGAGTTAGATGGAAGAGTGTATGTTTTGATGCACATTTTTTCCTCGAGTTAGATTGTTCCCCTTTTTTTTTTTCTTTTGAAAGCTCGTGATTTTATCTTCCTTATCAAACAAACAAACATAAACCACTGGGGGTTCGCCTCAATGGCCACCCTTCCAATATGGAAGGGGGAGGTGAGGGGTTCAAATCCCCACCTTCTCAGGGGGGGATGGGGTTAGGGACGCGTAAGTTTCGAGAGTGGGTTGAGACTCCCACGCCCAAGAAGAGGGGCACAAGTCCGAGAGTGAGTGTAGAGTAGGAATAGTCTTAACGGTCTTTGATGACTTGTGGATGCATAACAGAAAATAAGATGTCATTGTTGGCTTTATCCTCAATAATTTAGGTTTCAATTCATCGACAAAGTAGGGATCCTTTGATGCGATTTTGGCCCCATGATGCATGAGGAACTGTCGAGGAGGCATATGTTGGCACGAGATGGCTAGCTGCAAAGTCCTTGCGACAAGTACCATGTCATGATGGAGTTTGACATAATTTTGAGCCTTCGGATGTACATGTCCAGCTTCAAATTCATTATATGGTCTTAATTCAAGTCTCAAATTGTTTGTGTACGGGCTCTTGATAGTGCATGATTGTAAATTCTCCAGAATCATTATAATCAACCTATGCACCAACACATAATACTAATTCGCTTCAAGTAATATTAGAGGAAAGGCATAATACTAATTTTTATGCTCACTCAAAATAAGTTGGTTGAATCGCTCTCAAAATTTTAAAATCAGACAATCTAGATCCATTGTCTAGAAAATATTCCATACCAAATGGTTTGTTCTCCCCATTGAAAAAAGAAAAACCAATCTTGCTTTAAGAAAGCAAAATTCATGCAAGACATGCTAGGCTCCAACTTGACGTGATTCTAGGGCTCTCCCCCCTTGAGTCGTTCCATATCCACACACATCTCTCTCTCTCTCTCTCTCTCTCTCTCTCTCTGGTTAAACCCCTTGAGTCGTTCCATATCCACACACATTACATGTTCCGTTCATGCATATTTAGATTCTCGACTTTTGTTAATTCTTAAAACCTACAATATCTAAAACATGATTGAGGAAAGCATTCGAAATAGTATGGACTAAATTTATGATAACAACCAGTGCCACCCCTTGAGTCGTTCCATATCCACACACATTACATGTTCCGTTCATGCATATTTAGATTCTCGACTTTTGTTAATTCTTAAAACCTACAATATCTAAAACATGATTAAGGAAAGCATTCGAAATAGTATGGACTAAATTTATGATAATAATCAGTGCCAAACACAATAGTTCGAGCATGGTTCCGATAGTGTGCAATAAGCTTCAAAATTTCATCCCAACCAAACCATAATCCTAAGTTGACTTCCATAAAATCCCATAGTTTCATGATACACCAAAGTTTCATTACTACATGATTTCATAGCTCAACAACCTTTATAATCAACCTAGCCACCTAAAACTAGAATAGAATTGAAATTACAGCTTAATCTAGAAAAATTTCTTCAATTAGGTGAATTAAGTCTTTGAATTCTTATCAAGCACTTCTTGTACGACATTAATCCAACGCGTTAAGATGTCCCCAGCGAACTTGAACCGAACCCTTTCTCTCTAGCGCACTGTTCACTTCCCTTTTCTAGCTTCTTGATTCTTCTTTCTCCCTCTTAACTATTCCTCTTTTCTCTAATTAGCCAACTACTACAATTATAATTAAGCTGAAGGAAGTTAGTCCGTTGTGCTTCAAAGATGCAGCTTCATGGGTGTAATAAATAAGAATTGGGCCTCTTGAGCCTAAGTCCTTTTTTATTTTTATTTTTAAAAAGGAAAGATTCTTTCGTTGGGGTAGCAACTCTTTTAAAGTCTTCGACACAGGATGGTGGAAAATTTTTGAATGATCCCAACTCACATCCACTATTGAATGATGTGAGCTCCACATTGAACTCAACTTTTCATGGTGCATGTGAGAAATTGTAAATCCTAGAATTCATTCTTTCCATTATAGATTAAGTTAGTTTAGTCATCAGGTAATTAAATATAATAGGTTGTGATGGTTAGTCTGGCTAGTAGCGCCAACTACAACAATGACGATGGAATGAATTATCCTACGGAGGTGCTGATGACAGCGGCATGCCATTGGCCGTTAGATGGGTGGCGCTCTCTATGTCGCCACATTCCTTATTTTTTTAATTTTCAGTTTTTTTGCTGTTTTTGTCTTGTTCGCTTTTCTTTTTGCCTTTTTTTTTTTTTTTATCAAACTTAAACTTGTAAACATAAAGGAAAACCTAGAGATAATTCCAATGGACAAGTACCACAAAGATTAATATAATGAAAAACCCCAATATGATTAAACATGAAAATAGTGAAACAAAAATTTTAGTATTGTTAATTTTAAACATAATACATGGGAATTTCACTAGTAATGAAAAAAAGACATTCACATTGCGATGAATGAGAGATGCACAAAGTGAAGGAACAAAGCCAATTTGCATCCTTGCAAAGTCTTGGTCTTCTTGGAAATGATTTAAGTTTTTCTCCAATTATCACTTTTTTTCGCAAAGTCTAAATCTTCCTAGTTGATTAAAGTTTTTTCTGATTATCACTTTTTTCGCAAAGTCTTAGCCTTCCTAGAAATGATTAAGGTTTTTCTCCCATTATCACTTTTTCTTTCCGCAAAGTATTGGTCTTCATGGAATTGGTTAAAGTTTCTCTCTCATCGTCACTTTTTTTTTTCCCGCAAAGTCTTGGTCTATTTAGAATTTGTTAAAATTTCTCTCCCACTATCACAAATTTTTATTAAAGTGCTTCACTTGTAATGCGTGCAAATTATCTAATTTTGCTTCACCTTTCCGGGCGCATGATATCCAGCAAAATCTCTGGGAATATTCTCTAAATATTGCGAAACAAGTACTTGTGGATAGAAAGTATTTTATATCGATTTCTCTAACCTCTATGTGCATTTTTGAAAGTCTTGGTCTTCCTAAAGTTTGTAGTTTTCTCTCTCCATTAGCTCATTATCACTCAACCTGTGTTTTTCTCTTTGAAGACTGATTGACCCATGACCTTTGGAGAGATCTTTTTGGGTTCCTTCTTAGCTTCCTTCTTATACTAATTTATAGTATGGTTAATTTTAAGCAAGACATGTAGTGCGTGGAAATTTTACAAGTAATGGAAATAGAGATATTCACATAGGGATGGAAGAAGAGGGATGTGAAAAGTGAAGCAATGAAGCCAATTTGCGTCCTGCAAAGTCCTGGTCTTCTTGGCACTGATTAAAGTTTCTTTCCCATTACCACTTTTTACACAAAAAAGTTGATGAGTTCCAATAAAGTCTTGGTCTTCCTAATACGCCAAGAAGTTTGAGTCAGACAGAAGAGCGTATGTTTTGATGCACATTTTGTCCTTGAGTTAGATTGTTCTCCTTTCTTTTTTTTTTTGACCAAAGCACATGATTTTGTTTTCCTTATCAAACAAACAAACCTAGCGATCTTTGATGACTTGTGGTCGCATAACAAAAAATAAGATGTCATTGTTGGCTGTATCCTCAATAATTCAGGTTTCAATTACATCGACAAAGTAGGGATCCTTTGATACGACTTTGGCCCCATGATGCACGAGGAGCTGTCGAGGAGGCATATGTCTGCACGAGCGGGCTAGCTACAGAGTCCTTCTGATGAACACCATGTCATGATGGAATTCGACATAATTTCGAGCCTTCGGATATAGATTTCCAGCTTCAAATTCATTATATGGTCTAAATTCAAGTCTCAAATTGTTTGCGTATAGACTGCTGTTGGTGCATGAATGTGAATTCTCCGGAATCATTATAATCAGCCTATACACCAACGCATAATACTAATTCACTTCAGGTAATATTAGAGGAGAGGCATAATACTAATTTGTGCGCTTACTCAGAATAAGTAGATGGAATCGTTCTCAAAATTCTAAGATTATAGATAATTCAGATCCATTGTCTAGAAAATATTCCATACCAATTGGTTTGTTCTTCCCATTGAAAAAAGAAAAAACGAAACTTGCCTTAAGAAAGAAAATTCATGCAAGACATGCTAGACCCCAACTTGGCGTAATTCGATGGCCCTCTTTCTATCTCTCTAGTTGCTTACCCCTCAAGTCGTTCCATGTTAACACGCGCCACATGTTCCACTCGTGCATATTTAGATACTTGACTTTCGTTAATTTTTAGAACCTATAATATCTAAAACATGATTGAGGAAAACATTCGAAATAGTATGGACTAAATTTATAGTAACCAACTAGTGCCAAACACAATAGTTCGAATATGGTTCCGACAGTGCACAATAAACTTCAAAATTTCACCCCAACCAAACCGTAATCCTAAGTTGACTTCCATAAAATCTCATAGCTTCATGACCCCAAAATTTCATTACTACATGATTTCATAGCTCAACAACCTCTATAATCAACCTAGCAACTTCAAACCCGAATGGAATTGAAATTACAACTTAATCTAGAAAAAATTTCTTCCATTAGGTGTATTAAGTCTTTGGATTCTTATCAAGCACTTCTTGTACGACATTAATCCAACGCATTGTACCCAGCGAACTTGAACCGAACGCTTTCTCTCTCTAGCGCGCAGTTCACTTCACTTTTCCAGCTTTCTTGATTCTTCTCTCTCTTAACTATTCCTCTTTTCTCTGATATGCCAACTACAACAATTATAACTTTCTTTGGAGCAACTTGCTTTTGCTGCGGGTTTGAGGGTTTAACGTCTTTGGGGGCTGGTCCGTTCAGTGGTTGCCGCTTTTGCTACTGTGTGGAATGCCGCCGGTTGCTGCTTCCCCTCACTGTCCCTTTTCCGTTCCTTTTTTGCCATTGTTTGGCTGCCTTCTTTTTGCTGGTTGGCTGTTTCGCTGCCTTTGTTGGGCTGTTGTGGCTCTTTTTCTTGGGACCCTTCCACTCGTCTTGACATGTAAGTCTTTATGAGTGTAAGTTCTTTGGTGCCGAGATCCATCAGTTGTACATTTTGTGGTTAAAAGTCAATATAATTCTTACCTTACCAAAAGAAAAAAAACGATTATAACTAAGCTGAAGGAAGTTAGTCTGTTGGGCTTCAAAGGTGCAGCTCCATGGGCGTAATAAATGAGAATTAGGTCTCTTGAGCCTAATTCCTTTAAAAAAAAAAAAAAAAAAGAAACTCTTTCGTTGTGGTAGCAACTATTGTTAAAGTCTTAGATACAAGATGAGGGAAAATTTTTGAATGAACCCAAAGCATGTGAGCCTAGCTCACATCCACTATTAAATGATGTGAGCTCCACATTGAACCCAACTTTTCATGGTGCTCGTGAGAAATTGTAAATCCCAGAATTCATTCTTTCCATTGTGAATATATCTATAAATTAAGTTAGTTTAGTCATTAGGTAATTTAAGGTGAATGGTTGTGATGGTTAGTCCGGCTAGCAGCGCCAACTGCAACGGTGGTGATAGGGTTGGAATGAGTCATCCTACGGAGGTGCTGACGACAATAGCATGCCAATGGCCGTTGGATGGGTGGCGCTCTCTATGTGGCCATACTTGTGATTTTTCTTTTCTTTTTCATTTTTTTCACTTTTTTTTTTTTTTTGCCTTTTTTTTTTGTTTTATCAAATTTCCATGGATGAAAACCTAGAGATAATTCTGATAGACAAGTACAATAGAGATTAATGAATGAAAACCCCAATATGATTAAACATGAAAATAATTAACCGAAAATTATAGTATTGTTAATTTTACATGTAACACATGGAAATTTCACTAGCAATGGAAAAAGAGACATTCACATGGCAATGAATGAGAAATGTGAAAAGTGAAGGAACAAAGTCAATTTGTGTCCTGCAAAGTCTTGGTCTTCCTGGAATTGATTAAAGTTTCTCTCCCATCATCACTTTATTTTGTAAAGTCTTGGTCTTCTTGGAATTGATTAAAGTTTCTCTTCCACCATCACCTTTTTTTGCAAAGTCTCAGTCTATCTGGAATTGATTGAAGTTTCTCTCCCATTGTTACTTTTTCTTAAAAAGCTTCACTATTGCTTCTTAAGTAGAACCGACACGGATACATGATACACGACACAATACGTCGACACATCGTTTTTCAAAAAATAAAAAATTTCGACATATTGGGACACATTATATATTAAATAAATATTTTATATATATATATAATAAATTATTATTTTTATGATAAATTTACAAATAGATAAATAATAGAAAAAAAAAAAGAGCCTAAAATGAGCTTTCGAGTCCTATATCCCGCCTTGGCTACCGCGCCTTTTTGGCAATTCATTTGAACACACGTTCTCAGATCAAGATAGAAATTCTTTTACATTTTCTTTTGAAGATAATTGATATAATAATATATTAATCTAATGATTAATAAAAATTAAAAATCTACTCTGACCATCTCTTTCGCCCTCTTCTTGGGGTTTTCCAGACCAAGAAGCTTGCCCTCAACAAATAACTGTGGACTTTAATCGTCAAGCGTTGCTTGACGGTGGCCCCAAGTGACAGCAAGGGATGCCGTTCGTGGAACCTCACCATGGTCGCGATGGGCGAGGTCAAGATTCCGACAACGGACTTCCAGATCTGGAGGTGAGATCGAGATACGGTTGTGATTGTGCTCCATCTTCCCCGCTGTTGCCATGGTTGCTGCAAATCTAACTGTTTAGATCGGATCTGCAGTGGCGGAGGCATTGGGTGGGGACTCACCATTGGGCGCGGCGGCCATGTGAGTCCTCCACCTCCCGCTTCTCCGCCTCCCTTAAGAACACCAACCCCCACCTCCCCTACGGTGGCACATGGCAGAAACCCTCATCATTACTCGAATGCCCCCGTGCATGTTGAAATCGCGTGTTGAAATTTTGGACTGGCGTGTCGAAGTATGTCAGGAAGAGTTGATCATGTGTCGGATTTTCCGACACTTGTTGACCACGTGTCGAAACATGTCGAACACGTGTTGGAATGTCGGACACGACACATAAGCTTCCAAAAAGTGTCGGTACTTCTTAAGTTACTTCACATGTAATGCGTGGAAATTATCTACTTTTGCTTCAGCTTTCCGTTAAAAAACATGCACATGATATCTAGCAAAGTCTCTGGAAATATCTCCAGATATTGTGAAACACACACTTGTAGACAAAAAGTGTCTTGTATTATTTTCTCTAACCTCTTATGCACATCTTTGAAAGTCTTGGTCTTGCTAAAGCTTATAGTTCTCTCTCTCTACTAGCTCCTTATCACTCAAACCTTGTTTTTTCTTCAGCGACTCATTCACCCATGACCATTGGAGAGATCTTTTCGGGTTCCTTACTTCCTTCTTATACTAATTTCTAGTATTGTTAATTTTAAGAAGGGTTAATACTTTGAAAAATCTCAAATTGGTATACATGTGACAGATTTATTCAAAACTATTTTTTTAACCACAAAAACCTCAAACTGATATACCTATGATAAATTTATCCCAAACTTAGTATACTTATAACAATTTTACCCTATGTTAGTTTTCGTTAAATTTTATTATCAAATTATTAAGTTAAATAATATGTGATAGTTGACTAGTATACCAATTTGGGATTTTACACTCCGTTTGTCAAAGTTTACAATTTTTGTGATTTTTTTTTGTGGTATTAATATAATTTAGCATAGGGTATATTTATTACAAATTTACTAATTTTGAGTTTTTTACGATCGAATAAATTAGTTTTTGGTAAATTTATCATAGATGTACCGGTTTAGGGTTTGTTATGATTAGTCGGGTAAATTTGTCACATGTGTACTAGTTTGTGGTTTTTCATAATAAAAAAAATAATTTATGGTAAATTTGTTGTAAGTATATCAATTTGGAATTTTTCAATGTACTAACAACTCTTTTAAGAAAGACATGTAACGTGTGGAAATTCTATTAGTAATGAAAAAAGCGACATTCACATAGAGACGAAAGAGGAGGGATGTGAAAAGTGAAGCAACAAAGCCAACTTGCATCCTGCAAAGACTTGGCCTTCTTGGAATTGACTAACGTTTCTATCCCACTTTTTCCCTCCTGCCTCACTTTTTACACAAAAAAGTTGATTCTCCAAATCAAAGACTTTTGGATGTCTGTATGAAACAGAGGACCATTTCTTTTGGCCAAAGCACATGATTTCGTTTTCTTTGTCAGACATATAAGCTTACCCATCTTTGGTGACTTGTAGATGTATACGAAAAAACATAAGATGCCATTGTTGGTTGTATCCTCAATAATTTAGGTTTCAAAAACATTGATGTCGAACTGACTTGATTTCTACTTTTACCTTATATAATGCAGTAACAATAAACTTCAAATAATTAAAATATATTTGTTTAATTGAAGCTCAAGATTTAGAAAATATTTTCAAGAAATTGATTGAGTTTTTTAATTTATTGCTCACAAAAATGAACAAATCAAATTTTTTCACCACTTTACCGAAATAGGTAGGTATAAATTGATGTTGGCAATGAAAGATATCTTGTGTTGGTCAGTTTTTTTAAATGGTGTAACTAATTATTTTTCGGAAAATGTTATCCTAATCTTAAGTTTTTTCATACTATAATAATGTTTTTGGAAACACTTATTTATGTTTTTTTGTTTCGAAAAAAAATAAAAATGTATTTGATAAGTTTTTTGTTCCCGAAATAAATGTATTTCGGAACAGCTGAAACAGAATCAGAACAAAAAAAAAAAAGTTACTATTGTTCCGAGAACAAAAATAAAAAAACGGAGTTAATTCTCATCCTTTTTAAAACTTCTTGGCAGACGTCTTTTTGTCTCTCACCTTTCTTTCTCGTGAAGTTTGTCTCTCCTCCTGCTCTTCGCATCGTTCGCCGGAGAAGACAGAGTCGCGACACCTTTCCTCCTCCGTTGTTGCCGCAACTAGTCTTGAGAAACGGTAGGCGTCTCTCTCCTTGGCAATTCTTGCTCTCTCTCTTTGGCGATTCTCGCTTTGTTTTTCATTGCTCCCCTTTGCCTTTTTTTATTAGGGTTTGATTTGTCGCTCGATTGAGCGAGAGGGTTAGTCGTAGATCGTTTGCGTTTTGCTGTTCGTTCGATTTCTTCCTGTCGTAGCTCGTCTCGTATCGTTTTTGGAGATGCTCTCACTTTCGCCATTGACGTACGGACCGCTCGTGCTCTCGCTTCCCGTTCTTCTTAACAACAGATCTGCTACTTGGGGTTCCCTGCAATTCTTCTTTCCTCGTGGGTTTCTCCCCCTTTGCGGAATCGAAGTAGTGGGTAAAAGGAAAAATGAGATTTTGGGGTCGATGGTTCGTGTGTTTCACAAGTGTGGTAGAAGCGGTTGCTTGAGAAGATTACCAGTGTCACAAAGCGGTGGGGTTCTCAAATAGTGCCGTCAAATCCTCGAACATTCTCGAACTCGCTCGAAATGCTCCCCTTACCTTATCTATGCTTTTATACCTGTCTGTCCCCAGCAGAGTTTTGGCTGGGCTTTTTCTCGAATATACGTTTTCCGGCATCCATTCTTGAATTTTCATGCCTTTCTATTCTCTTGTACGAGGTTCTTTGAATTGAAAGATTTAGAAGCAACGTATTTTTGTTCACGGTTCTCTGGGTTCTAGCAATTTCATGATAAGCTCTTCATGTTTTGATTGTTTTAAATTTGCTTTGAGATTTATTATGTGATGAATAAAAGTTGGGTTTTCTGTTTTTTGGTGTTTTGCTTATTTTTGTTGGGTGGTTGTGTTTCAGAAGCGCACCTGAAGTTCGGATTTTGGAGTCGAAAGACCAAGAGATAAAGTAGCAATTTTTGACTCGAAGCAGGTATGATCATGAAAACTTTCACCCGCAATCAGACATGCAAAGTTTTAATTTTTGGAACTGTGTTGGTGGCTTATGTGGAAATGAGCATGTATATGCGTGGAGTGGCCTCTTTTTACAACCTTTTTTTTTTTAATTTCTGTCTGTTTCGCTCGCTCGAGGAGGTCAGGAGGTCGGTGGTTTCTATACAGTCTTTCCTTGTTAAGGCTCCATGTGCATTTAGCCTAATCTCTGCCGATTGGCTTTAGTTCAAAACACTGCAGGAATTATTAATGGCAATAGTTATCTAGCATATTAGGCCTCATTCAAGTTTATGATTCCAATTAGCCAATGACGGCATTTTTTTTGTAAATTTAAAAAACACAGTTTATGATTCCAATTCCACCTTCCTCTTTCAAGAATTTTATATAATCAACTATAATTGACATTTTATAAATTAAATGAACAAAAATGGGAATAAAAATTTTTTGGGGATAGAAATTTTTATTCTCGTAGCAAATGCGTTTTTGTTTTTTTTTTTTTTTGTATAAATTTTGTACATTTAGTAATGTGTTTTTGCCCAAAACTATTTCCGAGAATAAAATAGAAAAACGCACCCTTAAACTACTTTGATGGAGCAAAACAAGAGGAATTGACTCGGTTCAATCCAAAAGAGGAACGTAATGGAAAATCTGAAAAGGAGCAGAAGTCAGGTACAAATCCTAGTGCTTGAACCTCCAAAACCATTCCTCTACAAAGAGGTGAAACGTGAGCAATAAGCAGGCGGTTACAGCCACACCTGGAAAGGATCATGACAGCTCCACACATCCAAAAATTAAGCAATCTTGAGTTACCAAAATAAGTATATATAGCTCAAAAATAATCATTTAATTGTTAAAACTTGTGGATACCTAACCTCTGCCCAAAAGTGGTTTTCATATATTTTTGGAAAACTAGAACAGATGTTCCTCCCAAAGAAGAAGTTTATTGGAATTAAAGCATTTTATGAGCATATACCAGAATTTCGACAATTTCGAATTTATTCCCCAAATAAAAAAAAAGAAAAAGAAAAGAAAAGCAAAGATAAAATGGGAACCTCCGAGAGAAAAACACACACAGCAGAATTCATCTTGGTTCTCCTTCTCCTTTCTTTAAAACTAGGGGTGAGCGGTTCCAGGGTTCCGGTTCGGTTCCGTCGGAACCTACCCGTGAGAATCGAGAACACTGGAACCTACCCCGTCACATCAGGGTTCCGGGTCGGTTCCAGTTCCAACAGTTTTTTTTTTTTTTTTTTTTTTTCAGATTTGAACTATAACATATGCGCACGTTACCCAAAAAAACTATAACGTACGCGCACGTTACCAAAAAAAAAAAAAAACTATAACATATGCGCACGTTACCAAAAAAAATATAACGTATGCGCACGTTACAAAAAAAAACTATAACGTGCACGCACGTTACTAAAAAAAAATATAACGTATGCGCACGTTACCAAAAAAAAAAAAACTATAATGTACGTGTATACTACACGGTAAATTCCCATTGACATGTTATCTTGATACATTAACTTCGCACTGCACAACAATAATAGAATATAATTAAAAATTTCAAAACAAATAACAAACTAGAAAGTAGAAATAAAACACCACTAGAACAAGAATGTCTAGAGGTACAAGTTTTGAAAACAATTTCGATTAAACCCTTAAATGAACTCAGAAAATTCTGAAATTTGGACACGTTGTATTTAAGACCTAGAGGTACAAGTTTCATGAAGAAATTGTAGTCCAATTCATTCTGAATTAAAAGATAAAGTCGATTTACTTTTCCTATTCTCTACTTGCACAGTTTTTGAAAATGTTTTGGTTAAATAGGCAAATGAACTACAAAAATTACGAAATTTAAATATGTTGTAGGGAAGACATGAAGAGAGATATTTCATGCAGAACACATTTCCAAAAGAACCTCATACAAAATGATATAGTCCACGCATTGCAACTTACAAGATCCGAACACATCAGATTGCACAGTTTTAGAAACATTTCCGATTAAATACCCAAATGACCTTCAAAAATTATGAAATTCGACTATGTGATAGCCAAGACCATAAGGTACATACTTCATGAAAACATCGAAGTCAAATTCGTCATAGATAATTAAATATGGACGGTTAAAATCCCTGTTCGTAGTACCGTAATTCCAGATCTAACCATCTTCAAAGGACCACGATTTCACCTACCTATTCTTGTTTTTTTTCTCTAAATTTTTTATATGCGGTACCTCAGGATGTCCTTTACAACTTTTGTTAAGAAATCGAAGTGAAATTTCGACAAAAAGGTTGCCTTACAGTCCATGCATTCATCAAGGGTCGGTCCCAAAATCTCCAGATCCAGTTTTTCCAAAGAATAACGATTTCACCCACTTATTCTTGTTTGTTTTCTCCCAAATTTGAGTATGTTATACTCCAAGAAGTCCTTTACAACTTTCATTTAGAGGCCAAAGCCAAACTTCAACTAGAACATCACATACAAGTCACTAGAACATCCAAGGTCGAGTTTTTTCTGCCCTAAGTAACCGGTTCCGGTTCCGGTTCCGAACAGGTTCCGGTTCTGGTTCCGGTTCCAGGACCGGTTCCGGTTCCGATTCCGGTTCCTAGAAAAAAGGAACCGGAACCGGAACCGGTCCCCCTTGGAACCGGGAACCGAACCGGACCCTCCTCCGGTTCGGTTCCGGTTCCCGGGTAACCCGGGAACCGTGCTCAGCCCTATTTAAAACCACACAGCCTCACTTTTTCTTCATCCACCACCACCACCACCTTCATCATTAAACTCACGCCCACAGACTTCACTCTCATTCAATTCATTTCTTGCATGTAGATCGATTGTCGCCAATCACCACCATCTATAGTCGTTGCTCAATCAATACCATCGTTCGTCGTTGCAAGCAGCGACCACGCATTGCCGTACCTTAATACGCACGCGTACAGTGAGCTGCCAAACCTAGCGCTCGTGCTTGCTGGATTGCTGTTGTGGATCTTATCCCGTTCGTCTGGTCAGCTCCAGGAAGTCTACTTGGAATAGGTAAAAGACATCTTTCTACTTGCTCTCTTTTTCCTTGAACTGATGCAGCAAGTTTAATAGCAAAATTGGGGAAAGTTGATGTCATATACTTGCTGGCCAGATTAAGGTTGCAGCTTGATTGCATAATTCATGGTAATATCTTAATTTTGTTTTAATCAGGTGATACACCTGCATGCATAATTGTTTGAGCCAAAACTCAGACCTTTATTTTGTGATTTTTCATTACATATTAGCATAGAATTGCATTATATCCATATCAGGACAATTATATTAAAAAACTTAGAATTTTCATGGACAAGCATTATCATGCGCATCCAGGCTTTTTGGAGTGCATTATTATTAATTCTTTTGTTGCACGTTTCCTATCATAAATCACATGCTATTATTTGGAAAATCTAGGAAAATCATATCTTGCATATTAATAAATTTATATTGCATCTTCATTAAAAAAAAAAAAAAAAGCAAAACAAAAATGTGAAGTGGAACTCTCCCGAGTCGCGAAGAATATTATCACCCCACTCCTGCATTTTTTTCTTTATCAATTTTTTGCTGTTTTTTTTTTTTTTGCTCTTTTTCCATTTATTAACCTCATATTTGAAAAGATGAATGGAAATCTAGACATAATTCCAATAGACAAGTACAACAGAGATTAGTGATTAATCACAATATGATTAATCATTCATTAATGTTGGACTAAATTATAGTTTTATAAATTTTGAGCAAGAGAAAAATAATCAGTGCTAATTTTCAAATAATATCTCATCCACACACACACAAAAATAATGCCCACGTAACACGTGGAAATTCTACTAGTAATGTAGAAAAGACATTCGAATGGGAACGGAAGAGGAGGGATTTGAAAAGTGAAGCAACAAATCCAATTTGCGTCTCCATAAGTCTTGGTCTTCCTAGATTTTATTAAATTTTCTTTCCCATGAGCTCTTTATCAACTTTGCTTCACTTTCATGACAAAAGAGTTCATGATATCCAGTGAAGTCTTGGTCTTCGTAAGTTTATGATTTATTTACATGAACAAGTATATAATTGTGGAAACTACAAGTGCCTTGGGTTAATCTCTAAGGATCACTAAACAAGCCCTTGTGAAAAAAAGTTGCAGCAAGACCGGCGGCAATATCTGCTGAAAGATGATGATTTAGTAGTTGATGATCGGGAATTGCTTGATGCGAGAATCATGGTCCTTTGAAGTCAATTTTCCCGTTGATAGGTGTGATGGGTAGAGTATAATTCTCAGTAGATTATACACTGTCATTTCATGATTTGTGACTTGTTCACTATTAACAGAGTAAAATAAAGCAAGTTGCTTAAGGAATTAGTCGGTGCGCTGGATCATTTTTCTTGTTTAGCCCAAAGCACGTGTTCCCGTTCTCCTTAGTGGACAGACAAAGTTAACTGTCGTTGAGGACATGTATATATATAATAGAAAATAAGATGCCATTATTGGGTGGATCCTCAATATGTTATGTTTCAAAAGCATTTATTTTACTGAGTTGCACAAATATGCTTATTTGCTTATCCTATTAATTGGGTCAGCTTCATTCATCGCTAAACAAGAAAAAGGGATAAGCACAGCAACTAATCCATTAAGCAAGTTGCTTTATCTTAGAAATGGTAAACAAGGCCGGTATTAATAATATATAATTTATCGGATATTGCACTTACTCATCGCACTATTGAACTTGAAAATCGTGTTCAAAGGACCATGATTCTCTCATCAAGGCGATTCCCAATCATCAACCACTACCTCAGCACCCTTCAACAAATAATTGTTGCCCATCTTGTTGCAAATCTTTAGCACAGTGTTTAGCACAGTAACTGGCATGTAAAAGATGTCGTTGATCGCACATTTACCAAGAAAGCAGAAAAAAAAAAAAAAGACATTGAAATTATAAGGTTACTAAGAATATACGAACGCTAAAAATGCAAACAAAACACACGTGAGTGATAACACTTATGACAAAAATATGCATGCACTCTAAGTTGGTCATATTAAGACTTTGTTTTGTATGGCCAAAAATAAAGGTCCGACAGCCAAAAGTCTGGATCCGAAGAATAAGGAGAGCAATTGACGTAACAAACACTTGTGGACAAATAGTATTTTCATTTTGATTAATCTAACCTTTGATGTGCATCCCTTGAACATCTTGGTCTTCTTGGAATTTATAGTTTTCTCTCTCCATTAGCTGATTCTCACTTTTCTTCACCATAACATCTTTGTTATTCTCTATAGTGACTAATTCACCTATGGACATTGGAGGGATCGTTTTGGGTTCCTTTTTGGCTTCATTCCTTCAAATCCTGTTCGATAAGTTGACTTCTTCCGCATTGAATTATGCACAACGGGAAGGAATTAGCACCACCTTGCCTAAGGAGTGGAAGGGGGAGCTGATCAAAATCAAGGCAAGGCTGGCTGATGCAGAGAACAAGCAACTCGACGGTAACCATGAGGTGAAGCTGTGGCTGGATAGTGTTAAGGACTTGGCCTATGACATGGATGACTTGCTCGATGAGTTTGAGATCAAAGTCGCTCAAGTTGAGTCAGGGGCAGAATCCAGCACAGGTAGAGGTTTGGAGAAATGGAAGTTCTCTCTCTTTGGCCGACCACACTCGCTTGTGTCTGAAACCAAGATTCAAGAGATCAATGACAGATTGGCAAAGATTGTCACTGGAACGGGTAGTCTAAACTTGAGAAAGAATGTTGAGGACATATCCAACTACACCAGTGAAAGGGATTCAACCACTTATGTACCGGAGCTTGGGTTTTTAGGTAGGGAGAAGGAAGAAGCAGATATACTTGAACTATTGATCAATGACATCGAAAATTCTAATGCCACGCTAAGAATAGTCCCCATAGTTGGGATGGGTGGTATTGGAAAGACAGCTTTGGCTCGGCGGCTGTATAATAATGTCAAAGTGAATAGATGTTTCGAGAGGAAAGCATGGGTTTGTGTTTCTGATGTTTTTAATATTTTCAACATAACAAAGAATATTTTGCACTCAATCACCGAAGTCCTCGAAGGACGAAGATCTTGCCAAGCTTCAAGGTAATTTGAGGAACAGTCTATCTGGAAAGAAGTTTCTTGTGGTTTTAGACAATATCTGGAATGAGAACTACGAAAGATGGACTACACTCTTAAGGCCATTTGAAGCGGGGGCTAGGGGAAGCAAGATCATTGTCACGACTCGCAACCTTCCTACTGTTTTCAAAAAGGAGCTTCGGCGTATTTTTTAAAGGAGTTGTCCCCCAATAATTGTGCAGGCTTATTAGCCTTTCATGCTTTTGAAGAAGCAAACTTTGAGAACCACCCGGAATTGGAAACAATAGGCAAGAAAATAGCTGAAAAATGTAAAGGTTTACCTTTGGCAGCAAAGATGTTGGGCAGTGCCCTATGTAATAAAGAGAAACCTAATGAATGGGAAGATACCTTAAAAAAAATAACAAGGGGTCTTCTGACGATAGAGAATGACGTTCTCCCTATTTTGAAATTGAGCTACATCCATCTTCCTCCCTATTTGAAGAGATGTTTTTTTTATTGTGCGGTATTTCCTAAAGATTATGAAATTGAGAGGGATGAGCTGGTGCTCTTATGGATAGTGGAGGGATTTTTAGATCAACAGAAAACAGAGGAGAATAAATTGAGATTAGGACGGAGTTACTTCAATGAGTTAGTATCTAGATCATTTCTTCAACAATCAAGTGTTGATGCATCTAAGTTTTCAATGCATGATCTTTTGAATGATCTAGCAAAGTCAATTGAGGGTGGGACATGCTTTAGCTCTGGAGAGTCTCAGCTGGTAGTTAGCGAAGATGAAATTGAGAAAACTCGTTATGCATCATTCTTCTCGTCGCAGTTTGTGACATCAAAGTGCTTGACAGCATATCACCAAATGAAGGTATTGAGAAGTTTAATTTTAGTGCGTGTTGGATCTAGTGAGGAATCTCTCTCTATTTCCAACAAGGTGTTGCACGACTTGCTATCAAACTTGAAGTACTTGAGGGTGCTCTCATTATGTCATTGTGACATCTTAGAGGTACCGAATTGTGTTGGTGAACTAAAACATCTTCGATATCTCAATTTCTCGTACACTTATATCAAGAGGCTACCTGAGTCAATTGTGGGCTTGTGCAAATTACAAGCTTTGATCTTAAGAGGTTGTCATAAACTTTCAATGTTGCCTCAAGGTATCACAAAGTTGGTCAGCTTACAATTTCTTGATATTAGAGATACAAAAAATCTAAAAGAGATGCCATTGGGTATTAGTAATTTGAAGAATCTTACTATCTTGTCCAAGTTTGTGGTAGGAATAGAGAAAGGGCTACAGTTAAAGGAGTTAGAGAACTTGTCGCATCTTCAATGAGAATTATTCATATCAGAATTGCAAAATGTGAAAGACGTCAAAGATAGTGTTGATGCTAAGTTGTCAAGAAAGGAAGGCTTAAGCAACTTATTCTTGCAATGGGATAAAGATTTTAGAAATCTCTGGAACGATAAGCACTATTTCCAGGTGCTTGATTTTTGCAACCTCACACAAATCTTGAAAATCTCACTATCTCTTACTATGGTGGTGCAAAATTCCCGCCATGGTTAAATTGTCCCTCCTATTCAAATATAGTGTCTTTGTGCTTGCAAAGCTGTCCTAATGTCACATCGTTGCCTTCACTTGGACAACTACCTTTATTGAGAGAATTATCTTTAAAAGGTCTAAACGCG
Organism: Eucalyptus sideroxylon x Eucalyptus melliodora; assembly: GCA_016097485.1. Lineage (NCBI taxonomy): Eukaryota > Viridiplantae > Streptophyta > Magnoliopsida > Myrtales > Myrtaceae > Eucalyptus > Eucalyptus sideroxylon x Eucalyptus melliodora. The sequence continues at coordinate 17,347,357 of CM027825.1, read as the reverse complement.
AAGGATGATAGGCTCTAAATTTTACGGAGGTAAAAGGCCTTTTTCATCCTTAACCACTTTGAAGTTCAAAGAGATGTTGGCATGGCAGGATTGGTCTCTTTATGCCGAGGGCCCAAAAGAAGAAGTCCCATTCTCCTCTCTTCAGCATCTTGTTATTCGGAACTGTCATTCATTAGTCGGGACATTGCCTTGTCAACTTGATCATCTTATAAAGCTTGAAATTCATTCGTGCCCGCATTTGAATAACTCAACCAGTGAGTTATGTCTTCCATCTCTCGATGAGTTATGCCTTGAGGATTGTAGTAAGGAGATCTTAAAGAGCTTGTTCAAGCTAACTTCTTTGACAGTTCTCAAAATTAGCAAACTCGTAAAGCTTGTTTCCTTTGATCATCGGTTTATGAGTTGCTTGGGCAAGCTAAGGAAGCTTCATATAGGACTGTGTGACAAGCTAACATGCTTGTGGCAAGATGGAAATGAAATGCAAAATCTCACTTGCCTTCAGGAATTAACCATTAAAATGTGTGCTCGATTCACATCTTTTGTGGCAGGAGAAGGAGAGATAGAGCTACCCCGTAATCTTGAAAGGATGGAATTGGTGGGTTGCACAAGTTTAGAAAAGCTTCCAAGCAAGATGCACACACTCAGACATTTGGTGATTACAAATTGTCCAAAAATCATGAAACTAAACATTTCTCAAGATGACTCCAACAGCAATAATTCGATTTCTCAATTTGAATCTCTTACGATAAGTGGCTATTATTCTCTGATGCCCTTTTCATTTGCCAAGGGTAGACTTGCTCCTGTGAAGGCACTTTTTATATTTGACTGCAACGGAGTGGAGTTGCTAGAAGGGATTGTTGTAGAATCGCTTGAAACAATGGCAATTATCCGCTGTGAAAATATGGAAAGCTTACCACAGTGCCTTCACACGCTCTCCCATCTCACTCAATTGCATATTATTAATTGTCCAAGATTGGAGATAGAGGACTTCCCTCCCCTTCTCGTCACCCTCTCGAGTCTTTATCTTGCTTATTGTTCTAAGATAAAGTCTATTGCCAACTGTAACATTTCCAATTGTAACAACCTCACTGAATTGGTAATATGGAATTGTCCGGCATTGGTGATAGAGGACTTCCCACCCCTTCCCATCACCCCCGCGGAGTCTTACTCTTTTGGAATGTCCGATGATAAAGTCCCTACCAAATCAGTGGCATCATCTCACATCCCTCAAAAAGCTAGAAATTATCCGATGCCAAAATATCAAATGCTTCCCCAAGGGAGGTCTGCCTCCCAAATTGCGAGACCTTGAAATTTGGGAGCTCATGAATCGAAGCAGCCAGTGAGAGAGTGGGGTTTACACTTGCTCACATCTCTTGAGAGTCGAACGTTCGTTTAACATGGGAAGGGAGGGAGAGAAGGAGTGGTTTCCTTTGGGGGATGAGGATGCCTGGAGTCTCTTTCCTTCCTCTCTAACCTATCTTTGGATATATAATTTGAGAAACGTGGAAAGACTATCGAGCGGTCTCCGCGACCGTCTCTCCTCTCTCCAATGGTTATTGATTGAAGATTGCCCCAAGTTGAGGTACTTGCCAGAGGATGGCTTCCCTCCCTCCCTCCAACAATTGCGCATATTTAACTGCGAGATTTTGAAAGAGCGATGCGCAAAACTCACTGGTGACTATTGGCCCCTCATCGAAGAGATCCCTAAGATCTGGATTGATGATCCGATCAGATGAATTGATTCGTGCATCTACACTACAGTAAGTTTTCTTAGGGTTCGGGTAAGTTATTTTTGGTTTTGAAGGCATCCTTTTCCATCCTACTTTCTCCATTTGATGCTCAATACGAATTGATATTTGGGTGGGGGATCTCGTTGGGTTGGATTGCCTCTATTTCGTTGGACGATAAACCGTAGGACGAAATGCTCGCAGCTCTGCCTCTTGCTATGTTGATGACATATGCTCATTTCTGCTTGATGCCCAAACCAATTGTGAATGAAATCGCACCATCACGAAGAATCGTAGCATTCCACAATCATAGTCCTCTGCATTTTCAGCGTCTATTGTCTGTTCTCTTCCCTACCTCTTTTTTCTTGGGCCCTTAAGCTCATTCACTTTGGTTGTTTTGAAGGTACCATTGTGATCTTGCATTGGCAGAATCTCTAGGAAGGATCACGTGCGAACGCCGCTAAGGTAGGGCTAATGCTTTGTTTGTGTCATTGTCTTGCTTTATTTTTTAATTTTTTAATTTTTTAATTTTTTTTTTTTTTTTGCAATTTATCAACAAAGGAAGAAGCAATTAAATATATTTGTTGCACTTTGCTATGTTCTGAATTTTCCTTCTAGTGAATATAATCTAAATAAGAACAAATCTTTTTCAAAATCTAAAAGATGATTATTTTGTGGAAGCTGTGATGTGATTGTGAAGAAAGGGGATGCAGTTTTTCTCTTTTTAAGGTTTTCTTAAGAATTGGGAACCTTCTTCTTCTTTGCTTTTTTTAATGATGATTCTTCGTAGTATTAAACAGTCAATCTGGGATAAAATTCTAAGGCGGCTCATGGCTCTAATCTTTTGCGTGACAGCATTGATATTCCATAAATCGCTTTCTGGTTGGGTCTTGAACTTTTGTGCTTTAGGAACTGTTGCTCACAGCTTGCTAAATTTTTTTAGCAAATATACTTATGGTTGTTTGGTTGAGATTGTAATGATAGGCTACCTGCCTCTCGGTTTGCATTGTCAGCGGTTGGCATTTCTGTTTGCTGGACAACAGAAAATGATTTCATCAATCATTATGCCATTTTATCTTAAAATACCTTCTCATGTGGTATTCTTCCCATAGGGAGTTTCGGAACAAAATGTTCGAGCTAACATGGGCTCTTTTTGAGTAACTGGAAATCTTGCGATTCAACCAATTTGTATCTTCCCTGGTATATCTCCTCTCTCTGTGCTAGTGTTGCATGTATAAATTTTTTGTTGAAGCAATGTTCTCATGACATTGTGAAGCTCTATTAAAAGTTAGATAATTTGCAATCTCAAGTGTAGTTCACTATGTACTACTCTGAGGCTTTTTGGATGTTATTGCACATGTAACATGTTACATTGAAATAACAGGAGAATCGATTAGTGATAACAACTATAGAGAGCCTCTGTTCTATCATCATATATCTAACTTATAATGGAACAAAAACCAATCTAATCATTTCAACTTGGAATGTTTTGAATAGAATAGTTAGCCTGATCAGTTTTTTCGTATTAGAGTAATCTGTAATACCAAAGAGTTCTGAAATTTGTGCCTGTAGGTAGTATTGGGCTCTATTTATAAATGTGGTTTTTAAGCTCTGCTTTAATGAGTAGTGACTATTGAAGAATTATCTTTGTAAATTGTTAGTTTCTTGTCCAAGGATGAGTGAGTGCGACTCTGCTATTTTGCCTATCCACAACTGGAGGATATGGATGTGGCTGAGGCACTCATTCAAGGTCTGGTCTTGTTCTAAGGAGCAATTGAGATGGTGAGATTGATTTTGTTGTCAAAATACTTCAATTTGACCAACCATGGATCATTTTCACAGCTAATAGCCCTCCTTTGACCTTGATTTGCAGCTTAGTCACGATAAGCATCTAATAGCTGGAAGCTCAGATGAGGTCTGGGTGATTCCACAAGGCATGGTGGCGCCTATCCATGGTAATTTTCAGGACTATAGGAAGGTACTCCGCTTTTGTTATATCGGTGAATCTAGTTATTACCATCAACTGAGAGTGGTTCATTGGGTTCCCATTACCTTACAAAACTGAAAATGAGGCTTAGCTACATAGAGAAAGCCAAAAAAGATGAGGAGAGGATTGTTGCTGATGTACAGGATAGACTCACTATTACCATGGCCCTCGTTTGTGATACATACTTGATAAGGACTCGTGGAAGGATGAATCAAAGTTTTGACATTGAGTGTGCAGTGTCATTTGCAATAGCTTAAGAACTGGGTTGGGACTGTATTCCTGGTATAATTTATGCTTTCTTGCACATTTTGTTCTAGCAATAGGTTCATTTGTTGTGCCCTAGAAGTTTGACACTCTGTCACCGTGGAAGTTAGCTTTCCCATACATAGTAAAATGATTTAATCATTTGCAAAAGAATCTTTTTAGCAAAATAAATTATTTTGTCGGACAATCTATTTTTATATGAATATATTTTCCCTATTTTCATTCTTTGCACTGTTCAGGAGAATTAATTATGACAATATTATCACGGTCAACAAAACTTTATATTCAACTCTAAGTACAGAATTGTGTTGACTAATTATAATGTAGGCCTTGCGTAGCCAAAAAATACTATAATGAAATTCCATATAAATACCTGGATTTGTTAGATAATATCCTTTTAACATGTTCAGGTCATCACTGAAAATGAGAAGCTTTCTTTCTCCCAATTGCTACGGTGTAGATGGACAAACGGAACTGATAGCAGAGGTTTGAGTAAGCGAATGTGACAGCTAAATTCTGAATGAGCCCTGCAGGTCAAAACATGTTAGTAAACTAGTTGCCTGGTCAAAGATCGAATTTCATTTTCATTTTATTCAAATACCCACTCCACTCCATCTCTTGACAACATTTTTAGCGGTCCTACTTATTATATTTCCTATGCAGGACGGGGAACAGGAGGGAGGATCAATAGCCGTGGCTACCCTCTGGATGTTTCTTTGAGAACTTGCGTCCGCTATGAGATATTCTGATTCCTAAAGATCGTCACTTAGCACCACTCATGATTAACTCTTTGAAGTGGGCAAGCCCCACCACATTTACCCCCATCGAGGTGCTGAAGATCCAGTACCATTCACACGTGACAACATACACGCATTTCCATTGCAAATGGTTTCAATGTCATGAGCTCACATGTTGAAGATATACCTTGAATTCAGGCAACGAAGGGAATTTGATCCAAAAAGGAAATGTGCTGCTATGGCTTCCATGTTATATACAATATTGAGGAATACTGTTACATGAGTTCTATTAATGGACACTTCTGTTACATTATAAAGTTATTGCCTGCTATATGAGATTTATGCCATAACAGTCATTTCCATGTTGAGGAGCGAAACTGTCTTACACTTCTCCATCGTCAGACCCTGCTTGAGACATTGTCTCACGAACTACTTTTAGCAGAGACTTCTGTTCTGGAGCTGCTGCAATTTGAGCTTGATGTTGACCTTGGTTGAGGAAAAATTGAGTTTGTTCTGATGGTCGTGATTTTTTTTTTTTTTTTGGTCGCAGATGGTCGTGATTTTGACCGGTAGGATTTGCAGCGAACCATAACCGCTTCTTCATTTGCAAATTGAGGGGCAAATTTTTCCCACCATTTAATTTTTTAATTGTCTTTCGAGAATAGAAAATGTCACGGTCTCTCGTACAAGATCTAACATGCAAACAATCATCTTCGTATCTGAAAAATGTTTAACATGTGAGGTTCTTGAAGAGGCTTAATTATTGCAGAAAATATTTTCTTCATGAAAGGAGCTTGATTCTACTCTCTTAGGGACTCGACATTTTTGTTTTATTATTTTATTAGGATTCTTGACGACATTGATTTTAAGTAACTTCCACAAAGTCTATGTCAACGGTAATGAATACATAAAAAGTTTTGGTTATAGGACGATGATTTGCAATATAATGAAAATCCAGAGGCATGTGACCCTGCATTATTTTATGATTGAGCTTTGAAAAAATCTTCTAGTATTCTGTTTGTTTTGAGATAAATATTTTAATAAAAAAAATGTTATTTTCATTTTTCATTATTTAGCATGGTAAAAAGAGCTGGTCAAAGGAAATTAATTTAGTCGATAAAAAAATTTAAAATTTAAAAAGTGGAAGTACAAAAATTGTACGGATGAATATCTACACAGGAAAAGAACATGCAACGATGCTATTCTATTATTGTCCTTCCTAGTAATGTGGAGATGGACCGCATATGACAAGCTAATTACTATTGCGAAAAAGCGAGCAATCGATTAATAATATAGATAGATGAAGAAAATAAATCAAACACCAGATTTACGTAATTTAATCGTAAAGATCTACATCTACCGGGAGGAAGCGAGGTTAATTTCACTATAAATTAAGCAATACAAGGAGATTATACATCCAAGTTATTCAAACACTTTTTTGGTATTTTCCAAACTCCAATTTAACCACATACCCAAAGTGTTTATAAATAAACAACTCACTTGGAGATAAACTCACGGCATAAAATTATCACATAAGCTCAAAACAAACGCTGAAAAAGAACTCATTTTCTTGATCGCGCTTCAGCTTGAAGACATGCGGCTCCTCCTTTTCTCTCGTACGGGTGCAGCAGCAACACACCGAAAAGAAGAGAAACCCTGCGTAAAACACTTCTGTTTTTATACGTGTGCCCAGGTCAAAGTTTGACCTGGGCCCACCAAGAATTGATATGCATGCAGAGGAGTTCGGCCAAAAGAAGAAACCCCATCCGGAATATTGTGTATCCGTGTGTGCCCAGACTCAACACTTTGACTCTGGGCCCTCCACTTCTTCAACGTAAACAACTTTCGCAGAAGGATGAAAATTCTTCTTTTATCTTGTTCACGTCGGATAGAAAAAATCCAAGAAAGAAAATTATTTCTTCTTTCTTCATCCGAGTTGAAATCTATTTGAGAAAACTTTATCGATAAATTTGATTTCCAAATTCAAACTCGAGTCATATTTAACAATTACGGTCTGCAAAACATGAAAAATAGTAAGATAGGGGCAAATATATGAAAAAATATCCTTCGTCGGCCTAATTCACAAGCGAAACTCAACTTTGATCTCCTCAGGAGCAATGTCAGACGTGTCCCACCGACGAATTCTAGTAATTTTATAGGAAAAAATTTACTTTTCGTCACAAAAATATTTTGTGGCGGAACTGTTAAAATAGACGCCCAATAGTTGCGAATTTTATTTCGTCGCTAAAGGACCAACCTCTTGCAACGAGAATTTGGTCGGTTTTTGCAGATTTGATGATGCAAAATTTCATGGTTAATCATACCTGTGGCGAAGCGTCAAAATTAGTATTGATTAAATCATCTTTACCAATGCAATTTTCATAACTGAAAAATCGTGGCAATGAAACATTTCATAGCTAAAAAAGTACATATTCTTTTTTGGCCACCATTGTAGCCACGAAAGTTTTCATTTCTATTTTAGAGAAATTTGGTAATGATCACCTCGTTTAGTTGATGAATTGGTGCCAATTCAATCCTAAATCTTTTAATTGTGCTATTTTAATCATAAATATTTTGAATTTGTGTCAATTCTGTCTTAAAATTTTGAACTAGTGCCAATTTAATCCTAAATATTTTGACTTGATATTAATTTAGTTCTTCTAATTAATTTTCACTGTATATTGCTAACAAGGATGCTAGTCGGCTTATGTGGCATTGCAAATAGATAAATTTTAATAATATATCAATATTTTTCAATTTTTTATTCCTTTTTATGATTTTTTTTTTCTCTCCTTCCTTCTTCTTCCTTTTGCTAGTGACTGGCCATTGACCACGGTTGAACAGGCTACACTCACCTAGCCATGGCGAGGCCGAGCCTCGAGGAGGGTCGACCTCCTTGGATCTAGCCTAGGCAAGGCCGACCTTCGCCCATGTTTTCTTCTAGAAGATTATCAGCATGATGTGCACCTATTTGAGACCTATTTGAGACTAAGGGATAAGCTAGCCATTCTTCTATTGGATGGCAAAACTTGATCTTTCTTGCATAACGAGATGAGAAAACTATTACCACGGATTGCTCTAGCGCTGATTGGCGAGCTCCTTCGATTCTGTGTTGCCAAAAGAATTGACCGGACAATAATTTTCCCTTTCAAAGTCATCATGGCCATTAATGAATACATGAGATCTTGTTGGAACGAGGAGAACGCTCCTGCTAGGGTTCTCTCGGGTAATTTCCGCTCCACTCTTGCTTTGCAATGGCGAGCTCATCTCTACCAAATGGGTAGTCCCCCACATCTTCACGCCAAACCCTAATCCCTCCCCCACCCAAACCCAACCTCCATCTCCACAATCGATCAGGCCGCAACAACCGATTCCCCTTCCTTTGAAACACAATCCACGAAACCCAAGCCCCATCACCGACCGAACCCCCAATCACGGTAATCCTAAAACCCATTTTACCCTCAAATCGCCCCCTCATCCCACTTGAAGCTTCCCGCCATTACGAGCTCCCTTTAATCGAATCCGGGTGACCGAAATGGAAGGCCAACTCCGGAAGAACGGCGACTCATGCGACCACATGCAAAAGCTTAGGTGAGTTATGGTCTGAAGATGATGTTGTAGATATCAAAAGTGCTATTTCAGAAGAAAAATTGACTGAATGCCGGCGAACTGTCTTTGGAAAACTATACTCTCGACCTAATGTGAACTTCCCCGCCTTTGTGAGTGTTATGACACGGGTGTGGAAAGTTGACAATGCTACATGCACCCAGCTTGGACCAGGGTATTTTGCATTTACATTCCAATCGGAAGAGGATAAACAGCGGGTGTTGAGCACTGGCCCATGGTGTTATTCTAGTAATCTATTAGTACTAAAGGAATGTGAACCTGATACCCCTGAAATCTGTTATGAGTTTACCCGTTGTGCATTTTGGGTTAACCTATATGGTCTACCGTTCGGGCGACTCACTAATGAAGTTATTTGGAACATAGCCTCTAAATTGGGGGAAGTCATGGAGGTGAAACAGGAAGCTAGAGGCAATAGTCATTACAAAATTGGAAAAGCAAAGGTGATGTTGAATCTGGAAAATCCGTTAAAGACGGGAGTCCTTGTGAACCTAGAAAAGAAAAAACTATGGGTCGAGTTTAAATACGAGAGACTTCCTCATTATTGCTACTCATGTGGCAAAATAGGCCATTACGCTACCGCATGTACGGATATTCCTTATGAAAGGTCGGGCCTACCGATGACTTACCGGGAAGATTTGGGAATTGGCTCCGCGGATGTGCATGACTTAAGCCCGTATGGAAAAATCTTTTATAGTAAACAAGAGCCACCCCTCGAAGAACCGGAAAGTGTGCCGAAACCCCCATGCATTCTTCATCGACAACCAGCGCGGGTCGGCATTTAAGCATCACGGGAGGACAAAGACATTGATGTACAGAGGACTCAAAAGGAAAAGAACCCATCTGGACAGTCATTAGAACTACAAATTGTGGGAAATAAAAGCCCTCAAAAGAGAGGGAGTTGCTGCGTTGATGACGAATCTATGATGGTCCTATATAAAGAACAACAAAAGGAAGCAGAAATCCAAATGTTGGAGGCCGAAACAGGGGAGGAAGGGTTAATCAGGCGAAAATCCAAAGGCACAAAGCACAACTCAGCAAAAAGGGGAAAGCGCTTCTGCCCATATGGCGCGCAAAGTTCGAAAGCTCCGGAGTTAAATTGCACTCAGCTGATAGAGACACCGATTGAGGTGGCAGAGAAGTCCTGTCAATGGGCTTTGGTGGCTAGCCCTAATAAGCCACCACAAGAGCCATGAAGCTATTGAGCTGGAATTGTCGGGTCAGGCACTCCCCTGACAATTCAGGCTTTACGAGTCCTAGTGACTCAAGAAAGGCCTAGTATTTTATTTTTAATGGAGACCAAAAATCGGGAGCAAAAAGTAAATCAGCTAAGGAGGAGGCTTAAATTTCAGCATTGTCATGTAGTGAACCCCGAAGGAATTGCGGGGGGGTTGGCTGTCTTTTGGGATGAACAGGTAGAGCTATCAATCAACTCATCTTCAAAGCATTACATAAGTGTCCTATGCCAGGTCAAGGAAAATAGAAAGCAAATGCACATCACCTTCATCCATGCCCCTACCATATTTCGAGAAAGAGTTCAACTATGGGAGGAAATTATCATAACAAGCAGAAGGTACCACTTACCATGGCTGTGTGTGGGGGACTTCAATGAGGTATTGCACCACTGGGAGAAAGTAGGCAGCAAACGAGTGGAAAACTACCGACTAACAGCCTTTCGAGGCTTCCTTGACAAGTGCTCACTAATGGATCTGGAATCAAAAGGCTGCGCCTTTACCTGGACAAATAACCGATCAGGAGATCAATTTGTCAAAGTGAGACTTGATAGAGGTCTTTGCAATTTAGATTGGAGAATCTCCTATCCCAATGCAGAAAGTATCGCACTACCAGCCATAGGGTCTGACCACAGCCCTATTATTATATCCCTACATGCTTGGCAAAAGAAGAAGCAAAAGGCCTTCCGATATGAAGCTTTACGGGCGAAGATGAGGAAAGTAGGCTGCTGGTTAAAGAGGTATGGGCTGAAGGCGAATCCCAAGGGCTGAATCTAGCTCAAAAGCTTCGGATGGTGACTCACAAGTTGACACGGTGGAGCAAACACGAGATTTCACAATGCTAAACAGAAAATTGATGAGCTGAAAAATGAATTAAGAAGACTGTCCAATGGAAAAGGTGTTCATAACGAGGTTGAGACAGCAAAGGGGATCAATCAGGAGATAGAAAAGCTTTGGCGGCAAGAGGAGATGTTTTGGGGGATGCGTTCACGAATTAGCTGGTTAAAGTGGGGTGACGAAACACAAAATTTTTCCATGCAACAACTATTCAAAGAAGAAATAGAAATAGAATAACCTTACTCGGGAATGCAAATGATGAATGGGTGCAAGGTGACCAGCGGTTGAAGGAACGCGAAACTTTCTTCAAAAGTTTGTACTTGTCTCGTGGGGAGCGAGACTTTCAACCTGTCATTCAACAAATTCCAACCTTAGTAGATGAAAGAATGAACCAGAGGTTGGTAGAATTAGTCACAATAGAGGAGGTCACGGAGGCCATGCGGCGGTTAGGAGCAAACAAAGCCCCAGGACTAGATGGCCTAAATGGGTTATTTTATAAAAAGCATTGGCCGAGATCTCGGGCAAGGGATTTTCAACGAAGTAAAGCAATTTTTTGAAACGGGACAGCTAAATCCAGCCCTAAACGAACCCAAATCACCCTTATCCCCAAAACCCAAAACCCCGAAAAGCTAGAACAATTCCGTCCCATCGGCCTATGTAATTTCATAAACAAAATCATTTCCAAAGTTATGACCAATCGATTAAAACCATTATTACCAGACCTCATAGCCGAAGAACAAAGTGCCTTGTGGGGGGAAGACAAATCCAAGACAACATTTTGATTGTTCAGGAGGTGCTACATAAGTTGCGAACACGGGAGAGAAAGAGCAAGTTCCAAGCTGTCCTTAAACTTGATATGCAAAAAGCATATGATAAAATCGAATGGGATTTCTTACAAGCGTGCTTGAGGAAAATGGGATTCGGTGAACAATGGGTCACATGGGTGATGCAATGTGTGTCTACGGTCTCCTTCAAAGATAAACTTCAATGGCGAATCATTATCTTATTTCAAGCCAACCCGAGGGCTTCGACAAGGTGACCCAATCTCCCCTTATCTCTTCATCCTAGTGGCCAATGTCCTATCCTTCCTTATAAAACAAGCAATCATAGATGGCACTCTACGTGGAATTAAGCTAAACAGCTGCTGTCCTAGCCTGTCACACCTATTATTTGCGGATGATTCAATATTTTTTCTCCATGGTACGTTGTAGAATGTCAGAATTTGGCAGATATACTGCACCAATACTGTTTTGCCTCAGGACAGGTCATCAATCGCAACAAATCAGGTATCCACTTCAGTAAAAATTGCCCTATGAATCTGAGAAGAAATATGGCTGAGACATTAAGAGTACAAGAAATAGAGAAAACGGGGAAGTATCTCGGAATTCCATCGGATTGGGGAGGTTCGAAAAAGAACTGTTTGCATGGATTATTGCAAGAGTCAACATGAAGTTAGAAAGCTTGGAAGGATAATTTGCTGTCAAAATCTGGGAAAGAAATATTGATAAAATCGGTGGTGCGAGGCCATCCTACAATATGCCATGTCCATATTCAAACTACCTGTGTCAATTTGTAAAACCATTTGAGAAGAAAATCGGCAACTTTTGGTGGAGGAATGGGCACAAAGCTACGGGATTCATTGGAAGAAATGGGAGAATTTAAAACTCGGAAAAGGGGAAGGTGGGCTCGGATTTAAAGACCTCTTAGCCTTTAATAAGGCGATGTTAGGCAAGCAAGCTTGGAGAATCTCTCAGCAGCCATCTTCGCTTCTAAGCCAACTAATGAAGGGTCTATACTACCCGCAAGGTGACTTTTGGCAAGCTGGAAAAGGAAGTAGACCGTCTTGGGGATGGCGAAGCATAATTTTGGGGAGAGAATCGATTACACCTCAAGTAATGTGGGCTGTTGGCAATGGACAATCCATCTTAATAAGAGAAGATAAATGGCTACGAAGTGGTATTATAGGAGGGCCAGCAGTAAGAGATGAACCACAAACAGTGAAGGAATTAATAGAACAACCTAAGGGGAAATGGAATGAACGTTTGCTACGGACATTGTTTGATGACCAAAGAGTCAAGGAAATACTGGAAATTCCCATTGGACTACCTTCTACAGCAGATAAGAGGGTATGGATGGGCAACAAGTCAGGGGACTATTCGGTGAAAAGTGGATACATCCACACCAGAAATCAAACAACCAACACACTCCACACACAAGCATCTTCCTCTCACCAAATGAAGCCAGACCTCTGGAAATTTGTTTGGCAATCGAACACCCTCCCTCGAGTTAAACAGTTTCTATGGAATGCTTGCCAAAATGCACTTCCTACAGTGGAAAACCTGCACAGGAGGAGAATTGTACCTGATCCTATATGCCCAATCTGTAAGAAAGAAGCTGAGACTACTGAACATGCGCTCCTGTTATGTCCTTGGACTATCCAGTTATGGCGAGCGAGTCCCCTGCAAGTAAAGATATCCAGAATTGGGTTAACACGAGTTGATGAATGGCTACGCTCCCAAAGAGAAGACCCAAACAGAGATCGAGATATTAACTTAATTGCCATGGCCATGTGGTGTATTTGGAAAGATCGAAACTGGTTTGTTTTCGAGCACCATCCTTTGTCTTTGCAGCAGACCCTATCCAAAGCAATCGCACTACAAGAGAGTTACACAAGTTGCAACAGTAATCGAGCAGCAACAAAAGCCAGAATGTCTCATAAGCCGAGATGGAAACCACCACCACGAAATACTCTGAGCATAAATATAGATGCCTCATACGTGGAAGAGGGACTTGACTTACCAGACTTGGAGAGAAATCAACTGGAAGAGAACAGAGAGGAACGAGATATGGCTGCGAACAGGGTCGCGCTTGACTTAGAAACTGTTAGAGAAGCGAGCCCTCACATGGCCGAGAGTCGGGGGGAACGCGACACACCCGACAACACGAGTCCTCTTAACTCCTCTGCTGATGGAGCTCCAGAACCGGAGGAAGACAGAGCAGACCCATCGATAGCTCACATGGCCGCGAGTCGGGGGGAGCGCGACATACCCGACAACACGAGTCCTCTCAACTCCTCGGCTGATGGTGCTCCAGAACCGGAGGAAGACGGAGCAGACCCATCGATATCTACTGCGGAAGGCTGGACAAGATCCTTGAACGAAATCCCAGAGAGCAAAGCCGAGCTGGAAGCAACAACAGAGGAGGGTCAAAATCCCCTACCCCACGGTCTCAAGGCTACATCTGTAGGGGCCAGCAACGCAAATCTAACTCTCTCGGTAGGGACAGCAGAACACTTACCAGATCTGGAGGAACATGAGAATTTGCTGACCAGACAGATCCGAGCAGACCCAGCACTGGAAGAAGAAACAGAGGACGATCAAAACTGCGCCACCCACGCCCCCGAGACCGCAGATCAAGGGCTGCCGAATAGAAACGAAAATGCTGTCCCCGTCTTCGAGATCACCGGAAATACACAAGATCCCGGGGAAGAAGGAGCCTGCCAAGACCGAACGCAACAACACCAGATCTTGAACGAACCAGAGGAACAATCGAGCACCGGAGCGCCATCGCCTGCATCTGTCGAGACCATCGTGGCTGCCTGGTGGATGGATTCGCAAAGACGATCTCAGCGGCCTTAGCTGAACAGGCGGAAGCAGTAGCACTGCTGGAAACCCTAAACTTCCTCTCAAACTACCCGAACAAAGATAAAGACTTTGAAGTACACTCTGACTCACTCACGCTCGTGCAAGCAGTTGAAGAGGAGACAACACCAAACTGGGAAGTGGCAGGGCTGGTGGACCGGATCCGAGAGAAAAGGAAAAAACTTCCGAGCCTGACTTTGACCCACTGCAGTAGAGATGCCAATAGGCCCGCTGACTGGCTTGCAAGGGCCCAAAGACAGCATTACCTACCTCCAAACTGGGTGAGCTACCCCCCGATCGGTTTAATCGATTTACTTAGCGCTGATGCTATTAATGTAATCTCCCCGAACTTATCCAAGTAAATGATGAGCACAAGCATTTTCGACCAAAAAAAAAAAGTCATCATGGCTGTTAGAGAAATTAACTCTAATTCTGTAATTTTTGATTTTCTAATGTTAGGGGTGATTCAATTTGTTTTGAGATTGATTCTATGAAGATGGCAAGAATTACAGTTATATGTATTAGTAATGGTTGCTATTATTAGCCTAGCAGGTGTTCGTTAAAATTTCCTGGGGAAATTTGAGTTGATTGTCTTATTGGACAATCATCTTTTGTGAATGATAAATATGTCTTTACATTTGTACAACGTGTAGGTGTGAGATTTTATCTCTTCATTTTTCTATAGTCCTCTGCTTTTTTAGGCTCCTTGCTACATCCTTCTTGAGTATAATGTTGTCGTTTCCACTTGCTCAAGTTGTTTTGGGCAATAATCAACTTAAGTAAGCTGTCATTGTGTTTGGTAAGCTTTCCTAGTAATTTGCTTGCAAATTTGGTACCTTATAGTATGTTATCAAAATTGAATTCGATAAAATTGTATTTTAAGTTGATTATATAACATGTATATCCCTTATATTGCACAAATAGAGCATGTCCTAAGTTTTCCTTCTCTTTAAAAATGGAGAATAATTTCCAATATGGTTCCAAGTTTTAACCAAACATCGGAAATATTATCATTTTCTCAATTGACACCTGAAATTTTGCTGATAAACCTAGCACACATTTGAGTAGAAAATATAATTGTAGTTAAGAACAAAATAAAATATATAATTACAAATGAAAAAAGAGAGAAAATAAAACGGTAAAACTGAAGCTCGTCAGATGAAAGTCATCAATCTAGTCGAATCCGTGCAACCACTTCGGCCCAAAACTCATCAAATAGGTAAAAGCCCGCTCACCAGACCCGTGAAGCTTCAGTCCACACTTTGCACAGGCCCAGAGTCACAAGTCTGAGCTGAGCCCAGAAGGCCCATCAGACCAAAGCCCACAGAAGGAACCAAGCCCGCCATTTCTTCGGTTTATCCTCTCTCTCTCTCTCTCCCCTATCTGGGGAGCTTGCAGAGGATTTGCGTTTTCTCTCTCTAGACGCTCTAGAGCTTCGAGTTTCACAATGGCTGATTCTAGCATTCTGCCATCTCCGCCGCCTCGCATCGGCTTCTCCGGCCTTCAGACGTAACTCTTCCAGTTCCTTCCACGGCGAAAAGCTTTCTGAGTCGTGCCGATAGCTCTGCGGTTCCAGCCTCGATTCGTCTTGAATTTACTGCATTCCCTTGAAGCTTCTCAACCTCACTCGAACTGGAGCCAATCGTAGCCAAGCGCCTCCCTCGGTCGACGACTTCATTATCGTTCGTTTTTGTCACTGCCTCCTCCTTCGGTTTCTGTCATCTTCGTTCCCCGACGGAGGAGAATAGCCGTGACTGAAACTCGATTGGAATCAGATTCTTCACTTCGAGCTCTTCGTCATTCGGTCACTGCTACAATTTTGAAGGTAAGTTCTCTCTCATTCTATGGATTTCATTTTCAATTCAGTCGATGGCATCGATTCTCGGCCTTTTTCTGAATTTCCAGAGACCTCTTCATCGAAATTTCTTCTCTATTGCCCTCCAGACACTGTCAGCCACTGCCAACCGCAACCACTCGACACCGTTCCCATTTCCACGGCCGCCGTCGGAAGCTCTGTTCGCCCCTGTTCTCCATCACCATTGCTGAAGTGCTCGGACCGCGGTCACCACCATCTCTCACGACGGTTCCAGTTCACGAAGCCACTTCTGCGATCACCTTACTAAGGTCCGATCATTAATCGCCACAGGTAATCATCCTTTATTCAATCGAATCACATATGCTGTGTTTCCAGTTGCTCTACGTACAGATTACTGCATGGGTAAAATCTACTAATTGCTTTGTGATCATCTCGTTCACATGACTGAACTGTATTGATATGCATATTTGAGGTTGAGGTGCTTTTCTGTATCTTCATATCAGAATTGTGTAGTGCGTGCTTGAGCCGAGACATTCATCAGTATATTTGTCTGACTTACTTTCGTCGATTTGTTCAATGCATGCCCGACCGTTGCTCTCAACACGTTGTGCTGATCAACGCTTTATAGAAGTTGCGCTTGGATTTGCTGGAACCAGCTTACACTCGACTGGTCAAGTTGTGCACTATACTTGCTATTAGCAAAGGTGTTCACTGCAGCAACCATCTAGTTCGTGAAATAATTCCCCTACAAATGAAAAAAAAATAGGTGCAATTCTTAAGAGAAACGGCCGTGGTCCATGAAAACAAGATGAGAAAAAGAGAAAATGTACCCGATAAACCCGTATAGAGGTTTAACGAGCCATGGTAAAGCAGAAAAACCAGATGTCACAGCTGTATAGTCAAGCGCAAACAGATTGTTATGTTAATCCTGATAAGTATCGGAGCAAACTGAAGCTGTTCAGCTGCTTAGAAAGATACTCCTTTGTATTAAGATGCCCAAAAAAAAAAAAAAAAAAAAAAAGCCCACAACCAGACTTCTTAAGTACGCGCGTTTCTCTCTTCATACTGCTGGAACATACGAATTAAATGTTCTCGAAGGAGTCCTAACCAAGCCCACAACCTGACTTACTGATTGAATGTTCTCTATTTTATTTTGTGGTGTCCCAGTTTTGTGGGTTTTCGATTGTTGAATTGACTGAATTGACATCCTCTTGTGAGAATATTCTCGGATGGACTTCGGTTGTGAGGGTAATCAGACTCGGTTTCCTTCGTTAATCGAACGGCAAATTAGTTTGGCTTTTAGGTAGGGGTTCTAGTAATAAATTAAAATTAAAATATTTATATTGAAAATGTCATGATAAGAGAAAATAAATTTTTATTTATATTGAAATTTTGATTTGTTTAATATTTTTCATGTTTTTTTGTTTAAAAAAAAAAAGTGATTGTCTTCTTGTTAGAAGGAAATGCGGTTTTTTTGTTGCTTTTTAGAAAACATTTTTTATAAATTGGTTAATTTTCCGTCATCTAAACATTAAAAAGTCAAAAAGCAATTTCCCGAAAAATAACTTTCCTTCGAACAAACAAACCCTTAAGTTTAAGTAAGTTCAGCAAACTATTTAAAAAGAAAGGATCTTGTAACTCTGTTAGGAGACCTACTCAGAGACGTTGGCAAGAGGCTTTCAAACAGGCCCCCTCTCTCTATTAATGGGCAAGATCGAGTCACTTGAATCTAAGTTTAATTCAGCTCAGAGAAATGCTAAGATGTTGGCAAGAGGCCCTTGAACAGGCCCTCTCTATCTCTTTACGAGCAAAATTAGTGTCATTTAAATCTAAGCTTAATTTGACGGGTTAGAAACTATCAAAATATTTTGGAAGAGGACACATGCTTACAATATCACTAGAATTAGAAGAAATTATTACGTGAAATGATTCCCTAGAATTACTCCATGTCACTAGCTAATCTTTATAAATGAAGATCATGTCATTTCATCATAAGTTGCAAAATGTGAAAATGGTGCAATTTAGCCTGTCAAATTAAAAAAAAAAAAAATAGAGATGTGCTTGTCATTTTATATACAGTACAGGTAGTTACAATTAAATCCGCTGCAAAGTAGACATGAACGCTGAAAAGATTACATATCAGAAATTGAAAACCACTGACCAGTAAAATTACATAACAAAACTTGTAAATTGAAATATAAATAACAAAACATATATTAAAGATACTCTGATAATAACCCTAAATTTGAACCAGGTGCCACCACAATGAGATTGTCCTTCAAAAGATTAAAACAATCAGAAGATAATTTATAAAAGTGTCAGCTCACTAATTAGCAATTGGAATACATATTGAAATAATTTCACCAGATGCGATTTTGTCCTGAATATCAATGTGCTTGGTGTGAGCATGGAAAGCCAGATTAGCAGCTAAATAAGTGGCTCTAATATTATCACATATGACTTACAGCCGGTTTAGGTGAAAATACATGAAGATCATATGACATCTCTCAAATCCAATAAGTTTTTGGAACTGCAGAGGTGAACACTCCAGTATTCAGATCCCGCAATGTAATATTATACCCAATAAAAGCTAAGTATCCAGATGCTAAGTGATGAGTATCGGGACAACCAACCCAAGAGCATGAGTTAATGTTAGCATGGAGCTGTCGAATGATGGCTTCAATAACAGTCCATGATCAATGGATCCATTAAAATATATAAAATTGAGCTTAATCGCTTGTAAGCGAGTTGTTTGAGGGCAATGCATGAACTGATTCTCAACACGGGCAGCATAAGAAATGTCGGTAGGATCCATCAGTAACACACCATCATGTAAACAAGGTTGAGAGTTAAAACTGTAGAAGATTCCTAGTGTAATGTGTTTGAGACAGCAAAATTCCCGTACCTCTGGACTGGTCCTCAACACCAAGGAAGAAATGCAATGGAGAAAAACTTTCATGGTAAAAGCAAAAAGAAGTTTCCGAATGAAACTACGTAACTCTGTGGCACTACTACCTGTTAAAAGATTATCATCAACGTGACGTGGTAGAATCAAGATTCTAGAGCTTGAATTATGCACAAATATGGAGTCATATGCCTTGCTGTAAATAAAAGTGTTCGAATGCTCAAAGAAGAACTCGCCTTTGACCCAAAAGAGGTCCATAAACATGCGAAAAGTAGTGCCCAACACAATAATTCGAATCTGGTTCCAACAATGTGCAGTAAATTTCAAAATTTCATCCCGACCATACCATAATCCCAAGTTGACTTCCATAAAATCCCATAATTTCATGGCACACCAAAGTTTCATTACGACATGATTTCATAGCTCAACAACCTCTAGAGTCAGCCTAGTAACCTAAAATGAGAATGGAATTGAGATTACAGCTTAACCTAGAAAATTTTCTTCAATTGGGTGAAGTAAGTCTTTGAATTCTTCTCAAGCACTTCGCGTACCACATTAATCCAAGGTGTTACGATATCCGTGATAAACTTGAGCTGAACCCTTTCTCTCTCTAGCACGTGTTTCACTTCTCTTTTCCAGTTTTCTCGATTCTTCTTTCTCCCTCTTAACTATTCCTCTTTTCTCCGATAAACCAACTACAACAATTATAACTAAGCTGAAGGAAGCTAGTCTGTTGGGCTTCAAAGATGCAGCCTCATGGGCGTAATAAATGAGAATTGGTCTCTTGAGCCTAAGTCCCTTTCTTTTTTCTTTTTCCTTAAAAAAAAAAAAAAAAAAAAAGAGAAGACTCTATCATTATGGTAGCAACTCTTGTTAAAGTCTTAGACACGGGATGGGGGAAATTTTTTGAATGAACTTGAACATGTGAGTCCAACTCACATCCACTATTGAATGATGCGAGCTCCACATTGAACCCAACTTTCCACTTTGTATGTGAGAAATTGTAAACCCTGGAATTCATTCTTTCCATTGTGAATATATCTATAGATTAAGTTAGTTAAGTCATTAGGTAATTTAAGGTAATTGGTTGTGATAGTTAGTCCTGCTAGTAGCACCAACTGCTATGGTGACGATGGAATGAGTCATCCTACCGAGCTGCTGACAACAGCGGCATGCCATTGGCTGTTGGATGGGTGGCGCTCTCTATGTCGCCCATTCTTGATTTTTTTTTTTTTTCATTTTCAGTTTTTTGCTTTTTTTTTTCGCTTTTCTTTTTGCCTTTTTTTTTTTATCATAATTGAACTCGTAAACATAAAGGAAAACCTAGATAGAATTCTAAAGGACAAGTACAATAGAGATTAATATAATGGAAAAACGCCAATATGATTAAACATGAAAATAGTACAACGAAAATTATAGTATTGTTAATTTCACACGTAAAACATAGAAATTTCCCTAGCAATGGGAAAAAAAGACATTCACATTGCGATGAATGAGAGATGTGAAAAGTGGAGGAACAAAGCCAATTCACATAAGTGCAAAGTCTTGGTCTTCTTGAAAATGATTTTTCTCCCATCATCACTTCTTCTTTTTTTTTTTTTCTTTTTCCGGAAAGTCTAGGTCTTCGTGGTTGATTAAAGTTTTTCTCCCATTATCACTTCTATTTTTTTTTTCATTATCAAAGTCTTGGTCTTCGTGCAATTGATTAAAGTTTTCTCTCTCATCGTTTCACAAAGTCTTGGTCTATTTGGAATTTATTAAAATTTCTCACCACCATCATGAATTTTTATTAAAGTGCTTCACTTTTGCTTCACATGTAATGTGTGAAAATTATCTAATTTTGCTTTACCTTTCCCTAAAAAAGGCACATGATACCTAGCAAATCTTTGGGCATATTCTCTAAATATTGCGAAACAACCACTTGTGGGCAAAAAGTATTTTATATGGATTTCTAGTGATAATAAGCTAATGGAAAGAGAAAACTACAAACTATAGGAAGACCAAGACTTTCAAAAAGTGGTCTTCCTATAGTTTGTAGTTTTTTCTTTCCATTAGCTTATTATCACTCAACCCTTGTTTTTCTCTTTAGTGGCTATTCACCCATGACCACGGGAGAGCTTTTTTGAGTTTCTTCATGGCTTCCTTTTTGTACTAATTTCTAGTATTGTTAATTTTAAGCAAGACATGTAGCATGTAGAAATTCTACTAGTGGAAAAAGAGACATTGACATAGGGATGGAAGAGGATGGATGTGAAAAGTGAAGCAACAAGGACAATTTGCATCCTGCAAAGTCTTGGTCTGTTTGGCATTGATTGAAGTTTCTTTCCCATTACCGCTTTTTCCCTTTGGCTTCACTTTTTACACAAAAAGCTTGATGAGATCCAGTAAAGTCTTGGTCTTCCTAATACACCAAGAAGCTTGAGTTAGACGGAAGAGCATATGTTTTGATGCACATTCCGTCCCCGAGTTAGATTGTTCTCCTTTTTTTTTTTTTTTTGACTAGAGCTCGTGATTTTGTTTTCCTTATCAAACAAACAAACCTAGCGGTCTTTGATGACTTATGGATGCATAACTGAAAATAAGATGCCATTGTTGGTTGTATCCTTAATAATTTAGGTTTCAATGACATCGACAAAGTGGGGATCCTTTGATGCGATTTTGGCCCCATGATGCATGAGGAGCTCTCGGGGAGGCATATGATGGCACGACATGGTTAGCTGCAGAGTCCTTGTGACAAGTACCATGTCATGATGGAGTTTGACATAATTTCGAGCCTTCGGATGTAGATGTCCAGCTTCAAATTCATTATATGGTCTAAAATTCAAGTCTCAAATTATTTGTGTAGGGACTTTTAATGGTGCATGATTGTGTCCGGAATCATTATAATCAACCTATACACCAACGCATAATACTAATTTGCTTCAAGTAATATTAGAGAAGAGGCATAATACTAATTTGTGTGCTCACTCAGAATAAATACGTTGAATCACTCTCAAAATTCTAAAATCGTAGATAATCCAGATCCCTTTTCTAGAAAATACTCCATACCAATTGGTTTGTCCTCCCCATTGAAAAGTCTTGCTTTAAGAAAGCAAAATTCATGCAAGACATGCTAGACTCCAACTTGATGTAATTCGATGGCGCTCTCTCATGCTAGATTCCAACTTGATGTAATTCGATGGCTCTCTCTCTCTCTCTCTCTCTCTCTCTCTCTCTCTCTCTCTCTCTCTCTCTCTCTCTCTCTCTCTCTCTCTCTCTCTCGTTTATTTCATATCCACATGCATCACATGTTCCACTTGTGCATATTTAGATTCTTGACTTTTGTTAATTCTTAGAACCTACAATATCTAAAACATGATTGAGGAAAGCATTCAAATTAGTATGGACTAAATTTATGATAACAACTAGTGCCAAACACAATAGTTTAACATGGTTCCATGACAATCCGCAATGAACTTCAAAATTTCATCCCAACCAAACCTTAATCCTAAGTTGACTTCCATAAAATCCCATAGTTTCATGATTCATGAAAGTTTCATTACTATATGATTTCAAGGCTCAACAACCTTTATAATCAACCTAGCCACCTAAAATCGGAATGGAATTGAAATTACAGCATAATCTAGAAAAATTTCTTCAATGAGGTGAATTAAAATTTTGAATTCTTATCAAGCACTTCTTGTACGACATTAATCCAACGTGTTAAGATGTCCCTAGCAAACTTGAATCGAACCCTTTCTCTCTCTAGCGTGCCCGTTCACTTCCCTTTTCCAGCTTTCTTGATTCTTCTTTCTCCCTCTTAACTACTCCTCTTTTCTCTAATTAGCCAACTACAACAATAATAACCATTGGGGTTTGCCCCAGTGGCCACCCTTCCCACATGGAAGGGGGGTGGAGGGTTCGAATCTCTACCTTCTTAGGGGGTTGGGGTAGGGACGATTTAGTTTCAAATGTGGGTTTCAACTCCCATGCCTTGTAAAGAGGCAGGACAAAAGTTTGAGAGTGAAGGTTAGAGTAGGAGTAGAGTAAGACCAACAATAAAAAAAAAAAAAAACTACAACAATTATAATTAAGCTGAAGGAAGTTAGTCCGTTGGGCTTCAAAGATGCAGCTTCATGGGCGTAATAAATAAGAATTGGGTCTCTTGAGCCTAAGTCCTTTTTATTTTTATTTTTTTTAAAAGGAAAGACTCTCGTTGGGGTAGCAACTCTTGTTAATGTCTTAGACACAGGATGGGGGGAAATTTTTGAATGACCTTGGACCATGTGAGCCTAGCTCACATCCACTATTGAATGATGTGAGCTCCACGTTGAACTTAACTTTTCACGGTGCATGTGAGAAACTGTAAATCCTAGAATTCAGTCTTTCCATTGTGAATATATCTATAGATTAACTTAATTAAGTCATTAGGTAATTTAAGGTAATTGGTTGGGATGGTTAGTCTGGCTAGTAGTGCCAACTGCAACGGTGACGATGGAATGAGTTATCCTACGGAGGTGCTTACCACAGCGACATGCCATTGGCCGTTGGATGGGTGGCGCTCTCTATGTCGCCCCATTCCTTGTTTTTTTTTTTTTTCATTTTTTTTTTTTTTTTTTTTTTTTTTCTTGTTCGCTTTTCTTTTTACCGTTTTTCTTTTTTCAAACTTGGACTTGTAAACATAAAGGAAAGCCTAGAGATAATTCTAATGGACAAGTACAATAAAGATTAATATAATGGAAAACCCCAATATGATTAAACATGAGAATAGTAAAACAAATTCTGTAGTATTGTTAATTTTGCACATAACATGTGGGAATTTCACTAGTAATGGAAAAAAAAAAAAAAAAAAAAGACATTCACATTGCAATGAATGAGAGATGTGAAAAGTGAAGGAACAAAGTCAATTTGCATCCTGCAAAGCCTTGGTCTTCTTGGAAATGATTTAAGTTTTTCTCTTGTTATCACTTTTTCGCCTACAAATAATTAAGGTTTTTCTCCCATTATCACTTTTTCTTTCCGCAAAGTCTTGGTCTTTGTGGAATTGATTAAAGTTTCTCTCTCATCGTCACTTTTTTTTTTTTTCGCAAAGTCTTGGTCTATTTTGAATTTATTAAAATTTCTCTCTTACCATCACAAATTTTTATTAAAGTGCTTCACTTTTGCTTCATATGTAATAAGTGGAAATTATCTAATTTTGCTTCACCTTTCCTAGAGCATGATATCCAGCAAAATCTTTGGGAATATTCTCTAAATATTGCAAAACAAGTACTTGCGGACAGAAAGTATTTTATATTGATTTTCTAACCTCTATGGGCACTTTTGGAAGTCTTGATCTTCCTGAAGTTTGGCATATGGGTGGAAGAGAAGGGACGTGAAAAGTGAAGCAACAAAGCCAATTTGTGTCCTGCAAAGTCCTGGTCTTCTTGGCACTGATTAAAGTTTCTTTCCCATTACCACTTTTCCCTTTTGCTTCACATTTTACATAAAAAAGTTGATGAGTTCCAATAAAGTCTTGGTCTTCCTAATACACCAAGAAGTTTGAGTCAGACAGAAGAGCGTGTGTTTTGATGCACATTCTATTCTCGAGTTAGATTATTCTCCTCTTTTTTTTTTTTTTTTTTCTGACCAAAGCACATGATTTTGCTTTCCTTATCAAACAGACAAACCTAGCGGTTTTTGATGACTTGTAGATGAATAACAGAAGATAAGATGCCATTGTTGGCTGTATCCTCAATAATTTAGGTTTCAATTACATCAAAAAAGCGGGGATCCTTTGATGCGATTTTGGCCCCCATGATGCACAATGAGTTGTCGAGGAGGCATATGCTGGCATGAGATGGCTAGCCGTAGAGTCCTTGGGACAATACCATGTCATGATGGAGTTTGACATAATTTTGAGCCTTCGGATGTAGATGTCTAGCTTCAAATTCATTATATGGTCTAAATTCAAGTCTCAAATTGTTTGTGTATGGGCTTCTAATATTGCATGATTGTGAATTCTCCAGAATCATTATAATTAGCCTATACACCAATGCATAATACTAATTCACTTCAAGTAATATTAGAGGAAAGGCATAATACTAATTTGTGCGCTCACTCAAAATAAGTTTGTTGAACCGCTCTCAAAATTCTAAAATCATAGATAATCTAGATCCGTTGTCTAGAAAATATTCCATACCAATTGGCTTGTTCTCCCCATTGAAAAAAGAAAAACAAATCTTGCTTTAAGAAAGCAAAATTCATGCAAGACATACTGACTCCAACTTGACGTAATTCGATGGCTCTCTCTCTCTCTAATTAGTTAAAACCCTCAAGTCGTTCCATATCCACAAACATTACATGTTCCGTTCATGCATATTTAGATTCTCGACTTTTCTTAATTCTTAGAACCTACAATATCTAAAACATGATTAATAAAAGTATTCAAATAAGTATGGACTAATTTTATGATAACAATCAATAATACCATATGAATCTTGAATGCTCTTCTTTTCGAATGAAAAATGGTGAATATTTTCATTTTCAGCCTTTAATTATTGGCGGATGAAATACAAATTAGTGGGGCTCAAGTCCTTAATGCTATGCTTGATTGGATATGGTGAAAAAAAAGGCTAAGGCAGGGCCCTCCCAGTTCCATCATTTTTTTAGCATATATGAGACCGATCTTTGGTCACTATTGGTGAACATGATCCAATATTTGTTTTAGCATATACAAAGCCTCCATGATTACTCTCATCCTTGGTTAACTGAAGTCATGGCAAGCATGGATAACAAAAACCATCAAATCTATGGAATCGTGAAATTTGTTTGGATTCTTGCAAAATCTCTCCATGACTCTTTAAGTAGACCTGACTTGATTTTTACTCTTTATCTTGTATAATGCAAGAACGTAAAAAATTCAAATAATTAAAATATATTTGTTTAATTGAAAACTTAAGATTTAGAAAATGTTTTTGAAAAACTAATTGATTTATTGCTCACAAAAATGAACGAATCAAATTTTTTCATCATTTACCGAAATAGGTAGGTATAAATTGATGTTGGCAATGTAGAATATTTTGTGTTGGTCAATTTTTTTTAAATGATATAACTAATCATTTTTTGGAAAATGTTACCGAAACCTTAAGTTTTTTTGAAACGAACATACCCTTGAACTACTTTGGTGGAGCAAAGCAAAGAAGAATTGACTCAGTTCGATCCAAAAGAGGAACATAATGGAAAATCTGAAAAGGAGCAGAAGTCAGGTACAAATCCTAGTGTCTGAACCTCCACAGCCATTCCTCTGCAAAGAGAGGCGAAACGTGAGCAATAAGCAGGCGGTTACAGCCACACCTAGAAAAGATTATCCGACAGTTCCACACATCCAAAAATTAAGAAATCTCGAGTTACCAAAATAAGTATAAATAGCTTAGAAATAATCATTTAATTGTTAAAACTTGTCAATACCTAACTTTTGCCCAAAAGTGGTTTTCATATATTTTTGGAAAACTGGAACAGATTTTCCTCCCAAAGAAGAAGTTTATTGAAATTAAAGCATTTTATAAGCATATACCAGAATTTCGACAAATAGGATTAGGTTCTTTCGAATTTATTCCCCAAATAAAAAAAAAAAAAAAAAAAGAAAAGAAAAGCAAAGGTAAAATGGGAACCTCCGAGAGAAAAACACACACGGCAGAATTCATCTTGATTCTCCTGCTCCTTTCTTTAAAACCACACCGCCTCACTTTTTCTTCATCCACCACCACCACCATCATCATCATTAAACTCACGCCCAGAGACTTCACCCTCATTCCAATTATTTCTTGCATGCATATCGATTGTCGCCAATCACCACCATCTCTAGTCGTCGCTCAATTAATAATTTAATACCATCGTTCGTCGTTGCAAGCAGCGACCACGCATTGCTGTAGCTGAATACGCACGCGTACTCAGTGAACTGCCAAGCCTAGCGCTCGTGCTTGCTGGATTGCTGTTGTGGATCTTATCCCGTTCGCCTGGTCAGCTCCAGGGAATCTACTTGGAATAGGTAAAAGACATCTTTCTACTTGCTCTCTTTTTCCCTTGAACTGATGCAGCAAGTTTAATAGCAAAATTGGGGAAAGTTGATGCCATATACTTGCTGGCCAGGTTAAAGTTGCAGCTTGATTGCATAATTCATGGTGATTCGTTAATTTTGTTTTAATCAGGTGATACATCTGCACGCATAATTGTTTGAGCCAAAAGTTAGACCTCTATTTTATGATTTTTCATTACATATTAGGATAGAATTGCATTATATCCGTATCAGGACAATTATATTAGAAAACTTAGAATTTTCATGGATAGGCATTATCATGCGCATCTAGGCTTTTTGGAGTGCATTATTATTAATTCTCTTTTTTGCACGTTTCCTTTCATAAATCGCATGCTATAATTTGGGGAATCTAGGAAAATCATATCTTGCTTATCAATAAATTTAGATTGCATATTCATAAAAAAAACAAAACAAAACAAAAATGTGAAGTGGACGAAGAGTATTATTGCCCCATTCCTGCATTTTTTTTTCTTCATCAGTTTTTTGCTGTTTTTCTTATTTAGTTTTTCTCCTTGCTCTTTTTCCATTTATTAGACTTATATTTGAAAAGATAAATGGAAATCTAGACATAATGCCAATAGACAAGTACAATAGAGATTAATGAATGATTAATCACAATATGATTAAAAATGACAAAAGTGGGACTAAAATTATAGTTTTGTCAATTTGAGCAAGAGAACAATAATCACTGCTAATTGTCAATCACACACACATAAAAAAAAAAAAAAAAAAAAAATTGGCATCCATGTAACGCATGGAAAACTACTAGTAATGTAAAAAAGACATTCACATGGGAACGGAAGAGGAGGGATTTGAAAAGTGAAGCGACAAATCCAATTTGCATCTCCATAAGTCTTAGTCTTCTTCGATTTTATTAAATTTTCTTTTCCATAAGCTCTTTATCAATTATACTTCACTTTCACAACAAAAAGTTCATGATACCCAGTGAAGTTTTGGTCTTCCCAAGTTTATGATTTTTTTATATGAACAAGTATATGATCGTGGACACTACATATGTATGGTGATAATCTCTAAATATTACAGAACAAGCACTTGTGAAAAAAAGAAAAAGAAGAAAAAGTTGCAGCAAGATGGGCGGCAATATCTGCTGAAAGGTGATGGGTTAGTAGTTGATGATGGGGAATCGTTTGAAGCGAGAATCATGGTCCTTTGAACTCAATTTTCCTGTTCATTGGTGTGATTGGTAGAGTATAATTTTCAGTAGATTATACATTGTCATTTGGTGATTTCTGACTTGTTCACTATTTGCAGAGTAAAATAAAGCAAGTTGCTTAATGAATTAGTTAGTGTGCTTGACCCTTTTCCTTATTTAGCCCAAAGCACGTGTTTCTATTCTCCTTAGTGGACAGACAAAGTTCATTGTCTTTGATAACATGTATATGTATAACAGGAAATAAGATGCCATTATTGGGTGAATCCTCAATATGTTATGTTTCAAAAGCATTTATTTTACTAAGTTGCACAACTATGCTTATTTGCTGATCCTATTAACTTGGTCAACTTCATACATCGCTAAATAAGAAAAAAGGGATAAGCACACCAACTAATCCATCAAGTAAGTTGCTTTCTCTCACTCTGGAAATGGTAAAAATGAGTCCAGTATTAACCTATAAAGCACCGACACTTTCCAAGAGCTTTTGTGTTGTGTCGGACACTTCGACATGTGTCTGACACTCTTCGACACCCTCGGATACTCTCCGACACTTGGTCAAGACGTGTCGGAAAATCCGACACCTGGTCAACTTTCCCGACACTCGAGTTGAAATTTTGACATACGAGTTTCTGACACGTGATTTCAATATCGAGGTCTATTTAAAAAAAAAATTAATAAATGAGAGGTCAAAATATATATGTAAAAAAATAAACACAATAATAAAAATAATAAATGAAGAAAGAGGAAAAACCTAGTCTTCTCTTCTATTTTGACTCTCATTTCTTGTGATACACAATTCATCCCATAGGTCTTTTTTCTCCTCTTCCAACATATCTAGCATGCGGGTCCAAATGTGGATTGCTTGTCTTTTTTTCAAGTTTTACGTAATTATGAATAGAATTGAATTTGTCAAATTGAAACAATGAATGATATTAATAAATGCTGGATTAATGTTTTTAGTGTAAATTCATTATAGGCTTATTTATTTATTTATGAATTTAAATCAAATTAATTTGATTGAAATAAACATAAAAATGATAATTTATTATGTATATATAAAAATATATATTTAATATCCAATATGTTCCAACGTGTCAAAATTCTCTATTTTTTTAGAAACGACGTGTTAGCGTGTCGTGTCGTGTCATGTCACGTATTGCGTATTAGTGTCGGTGCTACTTAGGTATTAACAACATATAATCCACTAGATGTCACACTCTACCCATTACACTAATGAACTTGATAATCGTGTTCAAAGGATTGCGATTCTCCGATTCCCGATTATCAACCACTACCCAGCACCCTTCAACAAATCATTATCGTCCATCTTGCTATGAATCTTTAGCATAGAAGCTCCCATGTAAAAGACTTCATTAATCTCACATTCACCAATAAAGCAGAAAACAAAGACATTGAAATCATGAGGTTACTAACAATATACAAACACTAAAAAAGCCAACAAAACACTCGTGAGTGATAACACTTACAGTGAAATTATGCATACACTCTAAGTTGGTCATATTAAGACTGTTTTGGATGGCCAAAAGTAAAGGTCCAATAGCCAAAAAGTCTTGATCCGA
The DNA here is from genome assembly GCA_016097485.1 of Eucalyptus sideroxylon x Eucalyptus melliodora. Classification (NCBI taxonomy): domain Eukaryota; kingdom Viridiplantae; phylum Streptophyta; class Magnoliopsida; order Myrtales; family Myrtaceae; genus Eucalyptus; species Eucalyptus sideroxylon x Eucalyptus melliodora. The sequence goes on along the minus strand of CM027825.1, from coordinate 17,317,777 downwards.
AGAATAAGGAGAGCAATTGATGTAACTAGCACTTGTGGACAAATAGTATTTTATTTTGATTTGTCTAACCTTTGACGTGCATTCCTTGAAAGTCTTGGTCTTTTTTTTTTTTTTTTTTTTTTGAATCTTTTTCCTAGGTCATCATCTTGGTCTTCCTAGGACTTCATAGATTTCTCTCTCCATTAGTTCATTTTCACTTTGCTTCACCATAACACCTTTGTTGTTCATTACAGTGACTGATTCACCTATGGACATTGGAGGGATTGTGTTAGGTTCCTTTTTGGCTTCATCCTTTCAGGTCATGTTCGACAAGTTGGCTTCTCCTGCATTAGGTTATGCACAACGTAAAGGAATTAGCACTGCCTTGCCTAAGGAGTGGAAGGAGAAACTAGTCATAATCAATGCTGTGTTGGCTGATGCAGAGGACAAGGAACTTAGTGGTAACCATCAAGTGAAGCTGTGGCTGGACAAGGTTAAGGACTTGGCCTATGACATGGAAGACTTGCTCGATGAGTTTGAGATCAAAGCTGCTCAAGTTGAGTTAGAGGCAAAATCCAGCACAAGCAAAGGTTTGGGGAAATGGAAGTTCTCTGTATTTGGCCGACCACCCTCACTCATGTCTGAAACCAAGGTACAAGAGATCAATGACCGGTTGGAAGAGATTGTCACTAGAAAGGTTCATCTAAACTTGAGAGAGAATGTTGTGGACAAATCCAACTACACCAGCAAAAAGATAACCACTTCTCTATCAGAGCCTCAATTTTTTGGTAGGGAGGAGGATGTAGAACAAATACTCAAACTATTGATCAATGAGGTCAAAAATTCTAATGCCACGCTAAGCATAGTCCCCATAGTTGGGATGGGCGGTATTGGAAAGACTGCCTTGGCTCAACAACTGTATAATGATGCAAGAGTGAATAGATGTTTTGAGATGAGAGCATGGGTTTGTGTTTCAGATGTTTTTGATGTTCTCGACATAACAAAGACTATTTTACGGTCAATCACTAGGTTGCCCTGTGAGGGCAAAGATCTAAACGAGTTTCAAGTTAAGTTGAGGGACAATCTTTTCGGAAAGAAGTTTCTTGTGGTTCTAGACGATATATGGAATGAGAAGTACGAAAAATGGACTGATCTCTTAAAGCCATTTGTAGTGGGTGCTAGGGGAAGCAAGATTATTGTTACGACTCGCAACCATGCTGTTGTTTCAATAACAAAAGCACCGCCAATTCCTTTGAAGGAATTGTCCCTCAATGATTGTACAAGCTTATTAGCCTTTCATGCTCTTGAAGAAACAAATTTTAAGAGTCACCCGGAATTTGAAACAATAGGCAAGGAAATAGCTGAAAGATGTAAAGGTTTACGTAATAAAATGAATCCTAGTGAATGGGAAGATACCTTAAATAACATAATATGGGATCTTCCAACGACAAAGAATGATGAGGTTCTCCCTATTTTGAAATTGAGCTATGTCCATCTTCCTTCCTATTTGAAGAGATGCTTTTCTTATTGTGCAGTATTTCCTAAGGATTACGAAATTGAGAGAGATGAGCTAGTACTCTTATGGATAGCGGAGGGATTTTTAGATGGACAAAAAACAAAGAAAAATAAGTTGGAATTAGGATGGAATTACTTCGATGAATTAGTATCAAGATCATTTCTTCAAAAATCAAGTGTTGACACATCTAAGTTTTCAATGCATGATCTTTTGAATGATCTAGCAAAGTCAATTGAGGGTGAGATATGCTTTAGCTCGGGGAGTCTCAACCGGCAATTAATGAAGATTATGCATCTCTCGGAGAGAGCTCGTTATGCATCATTCATCTGGTCGCAGTTTGTTACATCAAAATGCTTGAGGGCATATCATGATATGAAGGTATTAAGAAGTTTAATTTTGGTGCGTATTGGATCTAGTGGGAACTCTCTCCTTATATCCGACAAGGTGCTGCATGAGTTGCTGACAAACTTGAAGTTTCTGAGGGTTTTTTCATTATGTCATTGTAACATCGTAGAGGTACCAAATTGTGTTGGTGAATTAAAACATCTTCGATATCTCAATTTCTCAAACACTTATATCGAAAGGCTACTTGAGACTATTGGCAACTTGTGCAAATTACAAGCTTTGATCTTAAGAGATTGTCATAAACTTTCAAAGTTGCCTAACAGTATCACAAAGTTGGTCAACTTACAGTTTCTTGATGTTAGGGATACAGAAAGTCTAAAAGAGATGCCACTGGGTATCGGTAATTTGAAGAATCTTACTATATTATCCAAGTTTATGGTAGGAACAAAGAAAGGGTTACAGTTAAAGGAGTTAAAGACCCTATCGCATCTTCAAGGAGAATTATGCATATCAAAATTACAAAAGGTGGAAGATGTTAGAGATGCTATTGATGCTAACTTGTTAGGAAAGCAAGGCCTAAGAAAATTATTCTTGCATTGGGATGAAGATTTTGAAATTTTTCGGAATGATAAGCACGAATCACGGGTGCTTGAGTCTTTGCAACCTCCCATTGATATTGAAAATCTCACTATTTTGAACTATGGCGGTGCAATATTCCCATCATGGTTAGATGGTTCATCATATTCTCGGATAGTGTCTTTGAGCTTGTGGGACTGTCCTTATGTCACGTCATTGCCTTCACTTGGACAATTACCTTCATTGAGAGAATTATCTCTTAAAGGTCTAAATGCAGTAAGAATAATAGGCTCTAATTTTTACGGAGGTGATAGGCCTTTTTCTTCCTTAATTACTTTGCAGTTCAAAGAGATGTTGGCATGGAAGGATTGGTCTCCTTATGCGGGGGGCCCAAAAGAAGAAGTCCCATTCTCCTGTCTTGAGCATCTTGTTGTTCGAAGCTGTCCTTCGTTGGTCGGCACATTGCCTTGTCAACTTAATCATCTTATCAAACTTGAAATTCATTCATGCCAACAATTGAATAACTCAACCAGTGAGTTATGTCTTCCATCTCTCGATGAGTTATACCTTGAGGAGTGCAGTAAGGAGATCTTAAAGAGCTTGTTCAAGCTAACTTCTTTGACAGTTCTCAAAATTGACAAACTCATAGAGCTTGTTTCCTTTGATCATCGGTTTATGAGTTGCTTGGGCAAGCTAAGAAAGCTTCATATAGGATTGTGTGACAAGCTAACATGCTTGTGGCAAGATGGAAATGAAACGCAAAATCTCACTTGCCTCCAAGAATTAACCATTGACAGGTGTGCTCGATTCACATCTTTTGCGGCAGGAGACGGAGAGATAGAGCTACCCTGTAATCTTGAAAGGATGGAATTGGTGGATTGCACAAGTTTAGAAAAGCTTCCAAGCAAGATGCATGCACTTAGGCATTTGGTGATTGAGAATTGTCCAAAAATCATGGCTCTAAACATTCCTCAAGGTGACCCGAGCAGCAATAATTTGATTTCTCAACTTGAATCTCTTAAGATACATCATTATGATTCTCCAATATCCTTTTCATTTGCCAAGGGTAGACTTGCTCCTCTGAAGGCACTTGATATATACAAGTGCAAGGGAGTGGAGTCGTTGGAAGGGATTGCCGTAGAATCGCTTGAAACAATGACAATTAACAATTGTCAAAATCTGGGAAGCTTACCACAATGCCTTCACACGCTCTCCCATCTCACTCAATTGGATATTTATAATTGTCCAGCATTAGAGATACAGGACTCCCCTCCCCTTCCCGTCACCCTCTCGAGTCTTGTTCTTAGTCATTGTTCTAAGATAAAGTCTATTGCCAATTGTAACCTTGCCAACTGTAACAATCTCACTAAATTGAAAATATGGGGGTGTACGGTATTGGAGATAGAGGACTTCCCACCCCTTCCCATCACCCTGCAGAGTCTTTCACTTTGGGGTTGTCCGATGATAAAGTCCCTACCAAATCAGTGGCATCATCTTACGTCTCTCAAAACGCTAGATATTAAGTTTTGCAAAAATATCAAATGCTTCCCCAAAGGAGGTCTGCCTCCCAAATTGCGAGACCTTAGAATTCCGGGGCTCGTGGGTCTGAAGCAGCCAGTGAGAGAGTGGGGCCTACACCTGCTCACATCTCTCAAGTATCTAAAGGTTAGTTTTAACATGGGAGGGGAGGGAGAGAAGGAGTGGTTTCCTTCGGAGGATGAGGATGCCTGGAGTCTCTTTCCTTCCTCTCTAACTAATCTTTGGATATTTGAGTTGAGAAACGCGGAAAGACTATCGAGCGGTCTCCGCAACCATCTCTCCTCTCTCCAATTGTTATTAATTGGAGATTGCCCCAAGTTGAGGTACTTGCCAGAGGATGGCTTCCCTCCCTCCCTCCAACAATTGTTCATAGAGAGATGCAAGATTCTGAAAGAGCGATGCTCAAAACTCACTGGCGACTATTGGCCCCTCATCGAAGAGATCCCTTATATCTGGATTGATAACCAGCTGATCCGATGAATTGATTCGTGCATCTACACTACAATCAGTTTTCTTAGGGTTCAGGTAAGTTATTTATGGTTTTGAAGGCATCCTTTTCGATTTTACTTTCTCAATTCGATGCTCAATATGAACTGATGTTTGGGTGGGGGATCTCGTTGGGTTGGATTGGCTCTGTTTCGTTGGATGATAAACTGTAGGATGAAATGCTCGCAGTGCTGCCTCTTGCTATGTTGATGACATATCCTCATTTCTGCTTGACGCCCAAACCAATTGTGAATGAAATCGCACCATCACGAAGAATCGTAGCATTCCACAATCATAGTCCTTTGCATTTTCAGCGTCTATTGTCTGTACTCTTCCCAACATCTTTTTTCTTGGGCCCTTAAGCTCATTCACTTTGGTATTTTTGCAGATACCATTGTGATCTTGCATTGGCAGAATCTCTTGGAAGGATCACGTGCGAATGCTGCTAAGGTAGGGCTAATGCTATTAGTATCAATGTCTTGTTTCATTCTTTTTTCGTAATTTTTTTTGGTGAATAAAAAAAATATTGATACCATCATGCACTCGCCACTCAGGATATTTTGGCATTTGGAATCTTGTAATTTATCAAAAAAGGAATAAGCAATTAAATATATTTGTTGCAATGCTATGTTCTGAATTTTCCTTCTAGTGAATATGATCTAAATAAAAACAAATCTTTTTCAAAATCTAAAAGGATGATTAGTTTTGTGGAAGCTATGATGTGATTGTGAAGAAAATGGATGCGGTTTTTTCTTTTTATGGTTTTCTTTAGAATTGGGAACCTTCTTTTCTTTTATGATGATTCTTCGTAGTATTAAGTAGTCAATTTGGGATAAAATTCTGAGGCAGCTCATGGCTCCAAGCTTTTGTGTGACAGCATTGATATTCCATAAATCGCTTTCTGGTTGGGTCTTGAACTCGGTGGTTTAGGAATTTTTGCTCACAACTTGCTAGAAATTTTTAGCAAATATACTTATGCCTGTTTGGTTGAGATTGTAATGATAGGCTGCTTGCCTCTGGGTTTGCATTATCATCAGTGACCTTTGGGTTGGCATTTCCATTTACTTGACTACATAATATGATTTCATCATACATTATGCCATTTTATCTTAAAATACCTTCTCATGTGGCATTCTTCCTGTGGGGAGTTCTAGAACAAAATGTTCGAGCTGACATTGGCTCCTTTGGAGTAACTGGAAATCTTACAATTCAACCAATTTGTATCTTGCCTGGTATATCTCCTTTCTCTGTGCTAGTGTAGCATGTATAAATTTTTTGTTCAAGCAATGTTCTTATGACATTGTGAAGCTCTATTAGAGGTTAGATAATTTGTAATATGAATTGTAGTTCATTGTGTACTTTCTCCCAGGCTTTTTGGATGTTATTGCACATATAACATGGTGCTTTGACCATATAAATAGGTGGTTAGAAAAGCAGAGCTGCATTTGCCTAGATAATTTTCAAGCAACCTCACATAGTTTTGCTTGACAAGCCATCCAATCATCTGGTAAGTTCTACTCATATTTTCCATTTTATGACTTTGATTACTTTTCCAGTTAGCTTATTGTTCTTGTTATTGTTCTTGTATCTTTACATTAAAAATATAGTAGAACCAATTAGTGTTCACAGCTGCTGGTAGCCCTTGTCATCATACATCTAGCAAATAATGGAACAGAAACCAATCTAATTGTTCCAATGTGGAAAATATTTGGAATAGAGTAACCTACAACACCAAATGGTACTGATCTCTGTGCCTATAGGTAGTATTGGGCTTTACATACAAATATGTGGACACCTTTTTGTTTATAAATTCAGTCTTTAAGTTTTGCTTTAATGACCGATGACTAAGGAATTATCTTTGTAAATTGTTATTTTCTTGTCTAATGATTAGTGTTTCTGTTTTTTTGCCTATCCATAACGGTAGGATTTGGATGTAGCCGAGGCACTCATTCAAGGTCTAGTCTTGTTCCAAGGAGTAATTCTGATGGTGAGATTGATTTTCTTGTCAAAATACTTCAATTTAACCAACGATGGATCATTTCAGAGCTAAGGGCCCTCGTTTCACCTTGATTTGCAAGTTAGACGTAATGAGCATCTAATAGCTAGAAGCTTGGATGAGGTATGGGTGGTTTCACAAGGCAAGGTGGCACGTCTCCATGGGAATTTCCAGGACCATAGGAATGTGCTCTAGTTTTTGTTGAATCAAGTGAATCTAGTTATTGCCATCAATTAGGAGTGGTTCACTGGGTTCACATTACCTCACAAAACAGAAAATGAGGCTTGGCTACATAAAAAAATGAGGCTTAGCTAAAAAAAGCAAAAAAGGATGAAGAGAGGATTGTTGCTGATATACGGATGAACTCATAGTTACACCAGCCCTCATTTGTCATTTATACTTGATAAGGCCTTATGGAAACGATGAGTCTAAGTTTTTGACATCGAGCATGCAGTATCATTTACAATAGCTTAAGAACTGAGTTGGGATTGCAATCCTAGTATAATTTATGATTCTTTGCACATTTTGTTTTAGCAATAGGTTCATTTGTTGTGCCCCTAGAAATTTGATACTCTATTGCCGCCAAAGTCAGCTTTCCCATGCACACCAAAATGATTTAATCATTTGCAAAAGAATATTTTAGCATAGTAAATTATTTAGTAAGAAATCTATTTTGTGAGAAAGCTATATTAATATATTTTCCCATTTTCACTCTTTGGCACTGTTTTGGAGAATTAATTATGAAAATATTATCACGGTCAACAAAACTTTATATTCAACACTAAGTATCGAATTGCTTTTACTAACTATAATATAGGCCTTGCGCAGCTTGGTCAAAGATTATAGTTCCTCCTATTCAAATACATGAGAATCACAAAGAATCAATGGTGTTCCACAATCATATTCCTCTGCATTTTCAGCATCTGTTGTATGCTCTCTTCCCAACATTTTTTTCTCGTGACCTAGCTCATCCACTTTGATTGTTTTGCGAGATGCCATTGTCATCTGTATTGGCAAAATCTCTTGGAAGAACACTTGTGAAAATTATCGAGGTAGGGCTAATGTTGTCAATGTTATGTGTCATTTTTGTACAATTTACAAGAAAGGAAGAAGCATTTAAGTTTATTTGGTGCATTGATCTGTTCTAAATATTCTTCTAGTGATCATTATCTAAATAAGAATAATCTCTCTCAAAATCTAAAAACAAGATTAGTTATGTGGAAGCTGTGATATGATTGTGACAAAAGGGGATGCAATTTTTTTTTTTTTTAAATCATGGTTTTCTTTAGAATCAAGAACCTTCTTTTTCTTTTTGTTGATGATGATCCTTTATAGTATTAAGCAGTCTATTGGGGCGCTCATGGCTCTAAGCTTTCAATGCAACACAAATTCATGATAGGATCAATGTTCATACACCACCTTCTGTTTGGGTCTTGATCTTTGTTGAGTTAGGAACTAGTACCTACAGCTTGCTAGAAATTTTTTAGCCAATATATTCATGCTTATTTGGTTGAGATGGTAACGACATCCTGTCTACCTCTGGGTTTGCATTGTCAATGGTGACCTCTGGGGAAAATCTTGTCAGTTCTTTAAATTCATCATACATCATTTCATTGTATCTGAAATTACCTTCTCATGTGGCATCCTTCCTGAACTCACTTGGGTTCCTTTGGTCTAACTGGAAATCCCGCACTTCAATCAATGTATACCTTGTCTAGATCATCTCCTCCCTCTTTGCTACCATTGCACGTGAAAAAAAATTTGAAGCAAATTTCGTGTTACATCATGAAGCTGTATTGGGGGTTAGTTAATATGTAACCTCAATTGTCGTTCACTGTGTATTTGCTCCAAGGCTTTTTGGATGTTATTGCACATATGACATGATGCTTTGACCATGTAAATAGGTGGTCAGATAAGCAGAGTTGCATATGCCAAGATAACTTTCAAGAAACCTCACATAGTTTTGCTTGACAAGCCATCCAATCATTTGGTAAGTTTACTCATTTTTCTTTGTTACTTTTTCAGTTAGGTTTTTAATGTTCTTGCACTAATTGAACTTATCGGAATCTAGTCTTTACATTGAATATACAGTAAAACCAATAAGTGATCATAGCTATAGGGGGCCTCTGTCATTATGCTTCTAACTTATAATGGAATAGAGACCAATCTAGTTTTCCCAACTTGCAAAATGTTGGGAATAGAATGGTTCTGCTAGCCCGATCAGTGTTTTTGTATTACAGTAATCTATGATACCAAGTAGTTGCTATGCTTCTGCTTATAGGCGTGTTGGGCTTTGCGCATAATGAATGTGGACCTTTTTCTTGTTTATCTCTTAGTTTTGCTTTAATGAGCAGTGGCTACTCAAGTGTCATCTTTGTAAATCGTTAGTTTCTTGTCCAGAAATAGATATGATTCTGGCTTTTCCACTATACCCAATTGTGGGATTTGGATGAGGTGCTCATTCAAGGTCTGGTCTTGTTTCTAGGATGGATCATTTCGCAGCTGACAGCCCTCTTTTCGCCTTGATTTGCAGGTTAGTCACGACGAGCATCTAATACCTGGAAGCGCAAACGAGCTATTGGTGGTTTCTCAAGGCAAGGTAGCGGCTTTCCATGGGAATTTCCAGGATTATAAGAGTTTGGATGTCCTGAGGGTATCTCTGGGGTTATTCTGTTCATCATCTACACTAACAAAGGAGGACAAACATCTCGAAATGAAGTAGAAATTGGTCGAGTTATGCAGCATCTGTCGATTAATTTGATTAAATTGTTCTGGGACCCAACTCTAAACACATCAATATTGTCGCGACCTCTTTTTTTCGGCGCCCGCAATCGGGTACGGGCGCCTAAGAAGGCTAATGGCTCGGCTGAAATTAGTTAAGCCCGGACTCTCCCAAGTCCACCACTTCACGACTTTAATAGTCTAAGTTTTTAACCTGCAAGTTAATTTTTAAAATGGAGTTGCCACTAATCAATTTGGGGTGGGTTGATTAGAAACCCAAGCGAAGTATTGGGAGAAGTACTTACTCTGCGCAACCGAGAAATTAGGATCGGGGACTTGATTACACTAGTTAATCACTAATGCCCTTTCGGTACCTAATCTTGTTTAAACCTTGAGGCTTTTTGGATGTTCGAGGGGTTTTCCATGCATTTTTGGAAAAAAAACATTTTTTGAGTCATTTTCTAATTTTTGACAAGAAAGGGATTTTTTTTACCTTTTTTGGTATTTTTTGAAAAATACAAGTCTTTTTGGCTTTTTCATGAATTTTTGGCTTTTTTTTGGATTTTTGGCATTTTTGTGAATATTGACATATTTTTGATTTTTTGATTTTTCGGAGAATAAAATATTTTTTTAAATATTTTTAAATATTTTTGGAAAATAAATTATTTTTCATTTAAAATATTATATTATATTATAATGTAAAAAAAAAACGAACCGGCCGGATCCGGTTGGGTCCGACCCGGTCATCCATTCGGGCCCTACTCGATTTTTTCAATTTTTTTATTTTATTTTTGATTTATTATTATTATTATTATATTATATTTTATTTTATATCATTATATATATATATATATATATATATATTATATTAAAAAAAAAAATGACCGGGTCGGATCCGCGGTTGGGTCCGACCCAGTGGTGACCCGCACGCGGACGGGCGTGCGTTGCGGGCCCGACTCGGATTTTTTTGCTTTTTTCTTAAATAACTCAGCCCACACACACACAGAATGGGGGCCTATTAAAAAAAGATGCCCGGCCCTAGTTCGGAAACCGGCCCGACGAGTGCGTCCGACCCGGGGAAATCCTACCCGGAACGGAGGAACCGGGTCGGATCGACCCGGTTCTCGGCCTCCTCTCTCCTTCGTTCACTCACGGCGCCGGTGAGGGGGACCGAGGCTTCACCGAGCGCGAGACGGCGACGACAGCGGTGATGGCGACGGCGGTGACGATAGGCTAGACAACGATGATGGCGGTGATGGCGTGCGGCGGCGACGGCGACCGAGCTCATACCTCTTTCGGTCGATTTCACGATGTAGGGCTTTGATTCGGCCGAGTCTTCGAACAGCCAAGTCTACGTCGGGGAAATAGTGGCGACGAAGCGCGAGGGTGGCAGCACGGTTCGACGGCGTTGGGGCTGGTGTTCGATCACGGCGACGGTGGCGGCCTCGGCTCGGGATGAACGGCGGCGGGACAGCATCCAACAACAACGGCAGCAAAAAAAACTCCGGATCTCGGCCGGACCTCCCTCGGCCTCGATTCTCTCTCACTCGAGCCATTCGAGCCTCCACCGGCCGGATCGACCTTCTCGGTTGCTCGCCGCCGGCCTTCCCGAAGTCTCTCGGTGGAGGGTGGGCTGAGCTCACAACTCGAGTTCTCTCTCACTCGCTTGTCGATTCCTCCCCCGAAGTCTCTCAGTGGGAAGATCTCCAAGCTTGCGATGCCTTTCAACGGAAGTTGTGCCCTCCTATTTATAGGCAAGGAGGTCCGGTCGACGGAGGGACTCGGCCACCGGTCTTTGGCTTGCCGACCGAACTCCCGCGGCCCAACCGGCGTCTCATCTCAGCATTAAAGGCGCGCATTGAAGGCGCATGCGCGTTGTCCTCTCCTTCGGCGACCTACCTCCGTGCCTCTTTGCCGTAGGCTGCCCTTGAGCGCGTCGCCGGCCACCGCGCGTGAGATGCGTGAAGCGAATGAAGAAGAAGAAGAAGACGGGAGGAAGAAGAAGAGGGGGGGGGCCAAGTCGTGCGAAGGGAGAGAGAAAGAAAATGGGCTGGCCGCTTTGCTTTTCGCTTTTCTTTTTATTTATTTTTTGTTGTTTTTGTTTATTATTCCGAAAAACACAAAATAAATAAAATAAAAAATTAATTAATTAAAATTGAGGTGTCAACAGCTGCCCCTCTTTGAAGGTGAGCTCGCAGAGGTTGCATTCAAAGACAGACTGATGTCTCAATTTTATCCATGCATGTGTAGCATATTATACTTTATTTGGGACCTATTTTTCTATGCGGAAAAAAAAAGAGCAATATAACTTTACATATACTAAGACAGATAAGAAGATATCTGTAGTTACTTATCGGGAGTGAGTGAGATAGGGTGTGAACCCCGAGTTTTGGCAAGTATCAAGGCATCATCTTACCTGTTTGCATGAGGAGATTGCTTCTCTAGGACCCGAACCATTCTTCGGTTGCCTGTTGGAGCAATAAGTGGTTTGTCTAGGACCCGAACCTTTCTTCGGTCACCTTGACGGGGAATTGCTTTTCCAGGACCCGAACCTTTCTTCGGTCGCCTGTTAGAGCAATAAGTTGGTTTGTCTAAGACCCGAACCTTTCTTCGGTCGCCTTGACAGGAATTGCTTTTCCAGACCCGAACCTTTCTTCGGTCGCTGTTGGAGCAATAAGTTGGTTTGTCTAGAACCCGAACCTTTCTTCGGTCGCCTTGACGGGAATTGCCTTCCCGGGACCCGAACCTTTCTTCGGTCGCTTTGTTAGAGCAATAAGTTGGTTTGTCTAGGACCCGAACCTTTCTTCTGGTCGCCTTGACGGGAATTGCCTTCCCGGACTCGAACCTTTCTTCGGTCGCTGTTAGAGCAATAAGTTGGTTTGTCTAGGACCCGAACCTTTCTTCGGTCGCCTTGACGAGGAATTGCCTTCCCAGGACTCGAACCTTTCTTCGGTCGCCTGTTAGAGCAATAAGTTGGTTTGTCTAGGACCCGAACCTTTCTTCGGTCGCTTGTTAGAGCAATAAGTTGGTTTGTCTAGGACCCGAACCTTTCTTCGGTCGCCTTGACGGGGAATTGCCTTCCCAGGACCCGAACCTTTCTTCGGTCACCTGTTAGAGCAATAAGTTGGTTTTGTCTAGGACCCGAACCTTTCTTCGGTCGCCTTGACGGGGAATTGCTTTTCCAGGACCCGAACCTTTCTTCGGTCGCCTATTAGAGCAATAAGTTGGTTTTGTCTAGGACCCGAACCTTTCTTCGGTCGCCTTGACGGGAGATGCGCCGACCTTTCTCAGGGCATCTGCTTGTTGGGAGATAGTACTTGGATGATCACAAGTACAAACTCTTGGAGGATACCTGGATGATCACAAGCATCGAAGGGGTTCCTGGACGATCACAGGTACAAACTCTTGGGGGATATACTTGGATGATCACAAGTATTGAAGGGGTACTTGGACGATCACAGGTGCACAACGCGATGGAATACTTGAATGGCTACTAGTATTCAATGATATAATTTTGAGGACAACTCGGACATGTCGAGTGTCACGGAAATGGAGTACCTAGACAATGAAAGGCACTCAAAGGTAATGGGATACTTGGTCAATTGTAGGCATCCTGGCTATGAAGACAACTCAAACAAGTGAGTGTCAAGAAAAAGGAGTATCCGAATGGTAGCCAGTACTCAAAGATAATAGGGATACCTAGACAGCAGTAGGTATTCAACAATAAAGGGATACTTGGTCACACAAGTATCAATACTCGGGGACAACTCGAATAGGTCGAGTGTCGTTAAGAGGGAGTACCCGACAAGTGGTGGGTACTCAAAGACAATGGGATGCTAAAACAGTTGCAAACATCCAAACTCAAGGGACGACTCGAATAAGTCGAGTGTCAAGAGAGGGAGCACCCAGCAAGTGGTGGATACTCAAAAACAAGGGGATACTTAGACAGTTGCAAGCATCCAAACTCAAGGGACGACTCGAATAGGTCGAGTGTCAAGGAGAGAGTACCTGGACAGTGATAGGTACTTTAAGACAAATGGGGATAGAGATATGCTTACCTGGCAATATCTCTGATCTCTGAGAGTATGTCTGCTATTTGCACAATATGCACACATGATTGTATATGCTGTAAATTCATGAGTTCAAATGAGATTCATGCATGATAATTTTGTCAGTTTTGCATCTTTTGATTTCCATTGGGGAAGATTTTGAAAGACAACCTTCATTTAGAATGAAGATGTCTTGAGCATGCCGATGATGAGGGACTTTCGATCGAAAGGACTTTTCGCTCACTCTCATGGAAAAGGCTATCCTGACCATTGATGCAGGATTTATAAGGACCACACTTCTCACTGTCATCATGTTAGCAGGGGTCTGAGTATTCTCGCAAGTGGTACGACTTTACCAATGTGAGAGGTCTTTGTTGAAATTGCGATGAAGACTTGGTCAATAGCTCATCAAATGGGACCGTCGAGGTCAAGGCTCATGAACGAAGTGCCGCACGATCATCTCCAAGTTTGCAAGTCAAGAGTCCTGCGAAAAGAGATAGAATAGTCTTGCTCGTACTTCTTTGAGCGATGCTTATAGACATATGAAATCCTACGTTAATTGAAGTGCCCCTAGTCTGAAGAGACTTTTACAATGGGATGCAATGTAGGCTTGATTCATGTGTAAAAGGGCGAGAGCTGGTGATTGCCTTGGCATTTGTCATCGGTCTTTCTTCTCACTGTCAGGTGGAGGCTCTATCAATTGAACCACAACAACAACTTTTTCTTGGCTGTATTTTTGGCTGGAGGGCATTGGCCTTGCTTTTACCAAGCACACTGCTTTTTCATGCTCCTGTTTTTTTATTCCAGTTCTTCATTTATGGGCATTGACCTTGCTTTTACCAGGTACACTGTTTTTTTATGCCCATGTTTTTTTCATTCTTTTTGCTTGAGAGCTGATCTTGACAAGTTCAAGCAAACGCCTTTGTTAGACTATTGAGTCTTCATCTTTTGCCGGCACTTCGATTATGCTACTCAAATGGCGTAGCTTATGCTTTGCCTCCACGTGAAGGTGAATTTACGTACTCAATTGAGTTATACAATAGATACAAGTGCGTAAAGAAAGAATTGCTCTTCATGACTCTAGGGCACTTAAATTAATGCGAGTGTTCATATGCAATAAAGACACCCAAAGATTGATGCAAGTGCGAGCAAGAAAATTTCTATCTCTCTTCTCACTTTGTGATGCTGCTTCGCCTCCGATCTGCCCCAGTGTGGGGTGGTTCTTGATAGGGATAGGACAGAAATTTCATCAGTGTATGGGGCTCAATGGGGTGAGCGATGGAATGCCTCTCACTATTTTGGTTACCGTACCATTCGCGAGAGAATTCTTTACCCTGCAGCCATGGAATCTTCTGCACTCATCTCACAAGTGTATAGATGGGGGGACTGTGTGTAGGATATAGCTTGCCTGTCATCATTCTGACGTGCCTCATTCAGCATGCTCAATCAATCTTGTATTCTTCACTTAGCTGTCTATTCTAATAATCCTCAGTGGAATCAGTGACTTAGACAGACAAAATCATCATGCAAAATCCATGCATCATTTTAAATGTGATGGAGTTTGTACTCTCAAAACAAATGAATGGTTTTGACTCAAAAAAGACCCTATTGACAACTTTAGGGGTTGACATAATGGTGTTTCCAAATATGTTAGATTTTGAACATCAAAAGGGTTATTCGCAAATGGGTGTCGATGGTTGTCCTTATTAAGTAGGGACATAACATAAGAAGGATCAGCTAGGGTTGGGGATCTAATCATGGATTTGATGGGCCTTTCTGCTTTTGCCCCTGCAGAAGAGAAGATGTACAAGTAGATCAATTAGTCTGGCCAAAATCAAATGTGAGTTGAGGCCTGAAGGATCTCTGTCATTTGCTTTGGTAATTACTCAGGACGCCATTTCGCTTAGGAGAGTTTGTCATGCCTCTTATTGATTTATTATCTTTGTTTTTGACAGTTAGGTAATCCTGCAACAAACAAGACATGCTTCTCATTGATTCGTTATCCTTGCTTTTGACAGTCAAGTGATCCTGCAACAAACAAGAGGGAATGTGTTAGTCATGAACTCTTTTAAGAGTCGAATAATTGGAAGCGATACAATTTTACCCTTCACTGGTTTGCAGACGATTGGGTGATCCTGAAGTGCAAGTGGGACACGAAGTCCTACGTCTTTTGCTTCGTTAGGTCACCTGCTCTCTCGTAATTTGCAAGTGCAAGAGAAGCAAAATTTTTTATTATTTTTTTACCAAGCGGCTAACTGCCGCGTCAGGGATTCGAACCCCCGACTTCGGACCTTTTTGCTTCTTCCCGGATACCACTCGGCTAGAGGTGCCGACGGTGTCCGTAGGGCGCTGCCTTTTTTATTTAACCGAACCGACTCTAGGACGACACGTCCTTTTATACCAAGTTAGGTAAATCGATATGGGTCATTTGATTTGTCCAAATTAACCTTTAAGCTTGTTTCTTGAATC
Organism: Eucalyptus sideroxylon x Eucalyptus melliodora; assembly: GCA_016097485.1. NCBI lineage: Eukaryota > Viridiplantae > Streptophyta > Magnoliopsida > Myrtales > Myrtaceae > Eucalyptus > Eucalyptus sideroxylon x Eucalyptus melliodora. The sequence continues at coordinate 17,302,101 of CM027825.1, read as the reverse complement.
CTATGCTTCCTGTCAATAGGAGAAAATATGTCAAAAGTGAGTTCAGACACCGGGAGTACCGGAAACGATACCAAATTACTCTTCTCCAAAGTTTGTATTTGCTGACTCCTAGGGATATTTGAATGTCGATGACGGCCTTTTCGTCTTGGCACAGTTTGACATTTCTTTCGATTGGCCTTCCTCACTCATGGCCATGTATGTATGATTGATGGTTGTCGATTTATCTTCAACGCCTTCCTTCTGTGGAATTTTTCTTGTCTTTGACTATATGACCATTAGCAGCATTGAGCAAAGTCATGTACTTCAAGCTTCTATGGAATCTAAGATGGACAATCAAAACCTCCAATTCTCTTATGGCAATTACTTCTTGCGAGAATATGCGTCGGAGTGAAGCTTCTAAATTCCAAAGTCATTGTCCGGGGTGTGGGGCTATGATCGCCTTGACTGTCTAGATTTTCTCCCCGTTGGCGTAATCACTTAAAAGGAAGAGGAGGAACTCCTTCCTTATGTTGAAGTTGATACTGTAACATCTAGTCGTTTGGGTGCGTCGTGCGACAAGATAGTTCTTTGGCTCGGGATGAAGCTAGGCGGGAGTGAGGCATGTCATGGATGCTTCGATCTCAACTCTATGCCCGTACCTATTACATCTCATCTTTTGTATCCTGTAAATAGAAGAGAGAAGACATCATTTCCAAATTATATTCGTAGGATAAGACTTACCCTCCTTTGGTGTAGGATGATTCTTTCTATTTGCCCCCGTTTTCTTGGCGGTGTCTTTGAATTTGGTGAGTTCGCCGATGCGCTTGCTTCAAATGCCCCATGTCACACTAAGTCAAAGGGGATGGGAATGATCTTCTGAGACATGAAGTGAATGAGTCAGAAAGACAAACATGGTTAAATTTATCATCTTGTTTTAACAAAAACTTTCGAGTGATGAAATATTTTTTATTTTTAAAATACGTCTTTGGGGGAGAAAAAGCATGAGGAAGCCCAAATCGGTATTCTCCTTGGATGATATTTTCTTTTCATGGTTGGATAACATCACTAGGCCGGTTTGGGATACCGCCTCATGCTTTCAAAACAAAATATTAGAACTGTACATTAGATTACTGAAATGGAAAATACAACAGTAGCACACAATCGGACAGATAAGAAACATGAAATTATAAAAACAAGCAACACCCATGAAAACTCCTATGAAAAGGAGCACTTTGATATTGCTGGTTAAGCGCCTTTGAGTTCCTCGCCTCCAGTAGACTCAAAGTATTTGCATGAGAGGACCACTTCATTGAAGCTACGGAAATGCAACCCATGCAACCAACAAACGATGCTTGCGAGGTAAAGCCCCTATGAACAGCTTTATCATTTCTTCTTCAGCCAGTTGAGGGTAAGTTTGCATCATAAAAGCCTCCCACCTCCTTGCATATACTCGAAAATCCTCCATTGGTCTTCTTCTGAAGTGAACCAAGTTCTGACAAGGCGCTTCAGTCCCAATCTGGCTTTGATACTGAAGCAGGAATGCAGAAGACAGCTCATTCCAATCTCTCATAAGGTAGATATCTGCTGTGATGAACCATTGTAATGCAGATCTCGTAAGACTCTCTTGGAAGGCCTGAGTTGTGAATGACATTAGGCCATAGTACCGACTCATTTCAACATGGAGGTACTGCAAGTGGGCCACGGGGCAAGTCATGCCGTTATATTTGCGGAGGTTAGGTATCCACATCTCTCCAGGGGTCATGATCCTATGAGCGCAAGACGGGCTTGATGTATCCTGGTTAGGCCACTGGTTTTCCCACTGCATATTCGTTGTAGTGGTGAATTTTTCTGTTTCAGGAGAGTTGGACTCTACCGAGATTACCCCATTGCTTTCTTCTTGGTCAAAATTTCCAAATGAGGATGAAGTATTGAAGCTATCCTCATGGTTAGAGGACGAGCTTAATACTTCGTTAGGATCGTAGCGGATAAAGACGTATGCTTCCTCTTCTGACGGACCTTCATCCCCGGATGAGAGTAGGAAACAGTTATACGATGAATCGTCAGTTTCATTGTCAAAATAACGCTGGAAGTCCTTGGGATTGTATTCTAGGGCCGGGAAGTCTTCAGGGTTGTACTCTAGAGGATGGTGGCCTTCAAAGCTGTATTCTTGGGAATGCTGGAAGCTTTGGTGTGGTGGCTCGTCGGTAGATGCTGAGTCAATCTGCTTAGGCTTTCTTTTCTTGGCTTCTGGTCTAGACCTTTTGAGTAAGGCCCTTTGTTTTGCTAACTTGATTCTGTCAAGGAAAGTGAGAGACATTAGAGTTTCACTGTCTGATTCACTTTCCAGGTTGATAGGGGTTGGTATTCTTTGGACCCTAGCTCTTGGAGTAAGCTTGGGGAGTTGTCCAGTTGTGCCCCACTCTTGAACAGGCTCTGAGTCTATGATCTCGTACAAAGGCTCCTTGCCTTTCCTAGTGGGAAATTTTCCAGTAACAGGATGTTGCTCAGCTGCCCATTTATTATGCAATGCTTCATTGACACGTTTCTCTCCTATCTCAGCAACTAACGACTCCTCGTGCTCCGCAATCATCGGCTCTTTGTAGGGCAATGTGATGTGATGTCAATATTGTACTCTTGGTGAAAAATATGAATTAGTTCCCTCCAGGTTTTAAGGGAACTAATCTTCCTGGCAATGTACCATCGCAAGGCAGGGCCAGTCAAATTCGATTGGTACGATTGAATCATCCTTCGGACCAGGTAGGCCTGCAAGTAGGTCTCTGGGCGTGAGGTACCAGCATACCTTTCGCATTCAGGTGCTTTGAGCTCTTCAGGGATTTCAATGCCGGCATAATTGGAAAGGTCCATGGGATTCCGCCCCTGCAGCTGGTTTAACTTTTTCATGATCCTTTCAAACTGTCCATGGTACTGGCTATTTTCTGGCAAATTTGCGGGCGTCATGACGGTGTTTGAGGCAACTATAGAGTTGGGCTCAGCTTGAGTGGATTTCATTTGTCTCGAGAGTTGTTGAAGGACAATAGACATCTGTCCTACGCCGTCTTCAATATTAATGAGGCGATTTTGTACATCATTCTGATCGACCCCTATTGGATGAGGCCAATCATGGGCGATTGGTGGCCGGCGATTCATAATTACCTGTTCGTTGTGAAAACAATGAATGAGCACGAAAGTAAACAAAGATTGACCCATGGCAATGGTCTAACTGCTTTTTTATTTATCAAAAGAGGATTTATAGACTGCCAACTCCTAACATCTAAAACTTGAACTTGAAATTGAAAAGACAGGATGAAATACTAGATATCAAACAAGAGTCCCTAAACAATGGGACAAAACTTTCACACTATTTACACTAAGGGGTACATGATTCCCAATTTATATGCAACGGGGAGCCTTGCTCTTGCGAGGATGCCTGCTTCCTTGGGCTGGCTCTGAGGTGTGCATCCAGTCCATTCCCAAATCCCTCTCCATGAGCTCTGCTTGCTCGTGCGGGCTACTCTCTCTGATTGAGCGAGGAACTGATGGCTTCCACCTTGTCGGGATACAATGGTTGTGGATGTAGGACATTGAGGCATGGTGGGCTTTTTCTTCTCCCTCAAGCCCTTTAGGTATCACAATCCTTTTGCAATGGCACTTGTCCCAGGTTTCCTCAGCGGTAGAAATTTCGAATTCATAGTCACGGCTTGTGTTGAAAAGAACTGGAGGGACCATCATCTTGAAAGGCGGTGGGATCTCCTGAAGGGCTCCATATTGTCGTGCTACCCGATACGGGTAGTAGGGAATGGCGCCGGTGAGACCGAGCAACGGAATTGGGCGGGTGCGCATGTAAGCAAAGCGGGCCCTCTTTTCATGGAACCAACCAGCACACCGTTGGAATGCCTCGGGAGTTGGGTTTCTTAGGAAGCTTACCCAATTTAAACAGCTTTGATTGGGAATGTATGGTCCTAAAACCATAAATTTTTGTAATGGATTTTCAAAAGCATTTGTTTCGGTGACCGCATGAAGTCTCGAAATTCGCTTAGGTGAGAAAAGAACCGGACTTATAAAATTTCAGGAGAGGCTCGCATGATTTTCTCCGAGTTGTCTTTAAAACGATTAAAAGACAAGAATGTTTCAGTTAAAATCATGTTGACATAATTCCCCCCTCTTAAGATTTGATCAACTATCCATGCCATCTTGGGAGTTATGGCATTTCTTTGATGGGGGAAAATGATGAGCCCGAAAAAGGCTAGGAGGAAAATCTCACTTTTCTGGGTCATAGGCTGATTTTGGAAACGGGCATTCATAAATTCTAGTGGGCAGGTATTATGGTTGTCTTCAAGAATTTGTCTCATGACATGGATTTTAGTTCCTAAAAGTCGTGCTAACCCACGCCATGGGAGGGCGCCTATCGATGGTTTGACAAGCTTTTTCTCAAGAGGCATTCCAAAGTGATGATGCTGTATTCTTCCGGGTTGGAGTTAGCTCAAACCTACCGAATATAAAAGTAATTGTCTTCGGGCAACAAAAATGTGCCATGGCTTGTATGACTTCAGGACGAACAGTGATTTGGATCAACGATAGGAGATGACCAATTTTGGCCTTCACGCGCTCCTGGGCAAACTGATCTAATTGACCCCACCATCTGAAGAGCTCCGCCTTGGGAGCAGGAATGAACTGGATATCATCTTTCCCCATCACATATAAACTGGGACTTGAAAAGTTTATCCTACATTGCCATGGGCCAAATAAAAAGACTGAGTAAAAGTAAAGAAATCACTTTGCTTTTAAAGGAAAATGGCAAGCACAAAGACATGCGCATGGGACGTGCGGCTCGATTTCTAACTCAGAAGGCTTGATGAAATTAAAAGGGTATCCGCCCGTCGCAGTCTCGCGTTAGCAGCATACCCCCTTAACCTCGGCTAAGAAATTCGGGGAAAAGAAAGGCAACCTCTACATCGCAGTCTCGCGTTCGAGGTCGTATCTTTCCTAACACCATCCTAGAAATCCTATGGCGGCCCAGGTCCGGCGGCCGGGTTGTGTGTGCCATGTGTAGTGTTTAAAACAATAAAGCATGCACAGCAGTTTATAATCACAAAACATTTTATTTTGACAGAATAAAAAAACTTTAAGCTATTACCCTGCACAAAAGAAAAAAACCCAAGTCAGCTAAGCATTTAAACAAAGATAAAATGGCCTAAGTCCTCAAAGTCCCCAGCGGAGTCGCCAAGCTGTCGCGACCTCTTTTTTTTTCGGCGCTCGCAATCGGGTACGGGCGCCTAAGAAGGCTAATGGCTCGGCTGAAATTAGTTAAGCTCGGACTCTCCCAAGTCCACCAATTCACGACTTTAATAGTCTAAGTTTTTAACCTGCAAGTTAATTTTTAAAATGGAGTCGCCACTAATCAATTTGGGGTGGGTTGATTAGAAACCCAAGCGAAGTATTGGGAGAAGTACTTGCTCCTGCGCAACCAGAGAAATTAGGATCGGGGACTTGATTACACTAGTTAATCACTAATGCCCTTTCGGTACCTAATCTTGTTTAAACCTTGAGGCTTTTTGGATGTTCGAGGGATTTTCCACGCATTTTTGGAAAAAAAACATTTTTTGAGTCATTTTCTAATTTTTGACAAGAAAGGGATTTTTTTTGTTTTTTTTTTACCCTTTTTTGGTATTTTTGGAAAAATACAAGTCTTTTTGGCTTTTTCTGAATTTTTTTGGCTTTTTCATGAATTTTTGGTTTTTTTTTGGATTTTTGGCATTTTTTGGAAAATATGAAATATTTTTGATTTTTTGATTTTTCGGAGAATAAAATATTTTTTTAAATATTTTTAAATATTTTTGGAAAATAAATTATTTTTCATTTAAAATATTATATTATATTATAATGTAAAAAAAAAAAAAACGAACCGAGTCGATCCCTGGGTTGGGTCCGACCCGGGTCATCCATTCGGGCCCGGCTCGGATTTTTTCAATTTTTTTATTTTATTTTTGATTTATTATTATTATTATTATATTTTATTTTATTTTATATCATTATATATATATATATATTATATATATAAAAAAATGACCGGGTCGGATCCGCGGTTGGGTCCGACCCAGGCCGGCGACCCGCACGCGGACGGGCCCGCGTTGCGGGCCCGACTCGGATTTTTTTGCTTTTTTCTTAAATAACTCAGCCCACACACACACGAAATTGGGCCTATTAAAAAAAGATGCCCGGCCCTAGTTCAGAAACCGGCCCGACGAGTGCAGGTTCGACCCGAGGAAATCCTACCCGGAAACGGAGGAACCGGGTCGGACTGACCCGCGAACTGACCCGGTTCTCGGCCTCCTCTCTCCTTCGTTCGCTCACGGCGCTGGTGAGGGGGACCGAGGCTTCACCGAGCAGACGGCGACGACAGCGGTGATGGCGACGGCGGTGACGATAGGCTAGACAACGATGATGGCGGTGATGGCGTGCGGCGGCAGACGGCGACTGAGCTCATATCTCTTTCGGTCGATTTCACGATGTAGGGCTTTGATTCGGCCGAGTCTTCGAACAGCTGCAAGTCTACGTCGGGGAAATAGTGGCGACGAAGCGCGAGGGTGGCAGCACGGTTCGACGGCGTTGGGGCTGGTGTTCGATCACAGCGACGGCGGCGGCCTGGCTCGGGACGAACGGCGGCGGGACAGCATCCAACAACAACAGCAGCAAAAAAAACTCCAGATCTGAGGTACAGATCTCGGCCGGACCTTCCTCGGCCTCGATTCTCTCTCACTCAGGCCAGATCCGAGCCTCCACCGGCCGGATCTGACCTTCTCGAAGTTGCTCGCCGCCGGCCTTCCCCGAAGTCTCTCGGTGGAGGGTGGGCTGAGCTCACAACTCGAGTTCTCTCTCACTCGCTTGTCGATTCCTCCCCCGAAGTCTCTCAGTGGGAAAATCTCCAAGCTTGCGATGCCTTTCAACGGAGGTTGTGCCCTCCTATTTATAGGCGAGGAGGTCCGGTCGACGGAGGGACTCGGCCACCGGTCTTTGGCTTGCCGACCGAACTCCCGCGGCCCAACCGGCGTCTCATCTCAGCATTAAAGGCGCGCATTGAAGGCGCATGCGCGTTGTCCTCTCCTTCGGCGGCCTACCTCCGTGCCTCTTTGCCGTAGGCTGCCCTTGAGCGCGTCGCCGGCCACCGCGCGTGAGATGCAGAAGCGAATGAAGAAGAAGAAGAAGACAGGAGGAAGAAGAAGAGGGGGGGGGCAAGTCGTGCGAAGGGAGAGAGAAAGAAAAGGGGCTGGCTGCTTTGCTTTTCGCTTTTCTTTTTATTTATTTTTTGTTGTTTTTGTTTATTATTCCGAAAAACACAAAATAAATAAAATAAAAACTTAATTAATTAAAATTGAGGTGTCAACAAATATGGATTCAGAATTCTTTAATTCCAATTAAAAGCAAACTAGGTTACGTGGCTTTGATCTGGCCTGTATTAACTGTAGCACTTACAGCTATATTTAAATTTGCATCATGTGATGCAATAGCGACTGATTTGTCAAATAAGCTACGGTTATGGCTTAAACCGAGTAATTCACAGCCAGTATGGAACTTTTAGAGGAACCTCTACGGGTTCTAGTCACTTTTTCTATCCTTCGTTATGAATAGTTAAGGCAAAGATTTTCTCGTGGAATTTTGCAAGACCGCCGTGGAAACATGCTTTTCCCATGCGGCATTGACAGTTGAGATTCAAGACATACTCGTTATGTGGACGCGCGAAATAATCCGGTTATGCTTCTGAAAAGAAAATTTTCCACTTGCAGTCTGCCCTATAAAGGTTCTAGTTCCATACCCATAAATATTTTTATCTTCAAGTTTTTACGTTAATTTACCGGCTTTTAGGCGGAGTTGTTGATGTTGAAAACGGATTCCCCATTCCAATTTGCATACTACAGAGGCAACCAAGTTATTGTTTTGCGAGAAATTAGCTGTGCGAACCCCATTTTTGTCCTTTAGTATTGTTTAAGAGAATTAATTGTGAAAATGCTTTCGTCATGACAAAAAATTTATACTTTCAACTCTAAGTACAGAATTGCTTTTAATAAATATAATGTAGACCTTACCTAGCCAAAAAAAAAAAAAAAAATCTATAATGAAATTCCGTATAAATACCTGAATTGGTTGGATAATATCCTTTTAACATGTTCAGGTCAATTTTCAAAATAAGAAGCTTCTTATCTTCCAGTAAAAGCTACTGTACAGATGGAAGAATGGATCGAAAACCCAAGGTTGTGGATATGCGAAATCAACGGCCAAAATCTAAATGAACCTTGCAGATCAAAAACCATTTACAAATTGATTGCCTGGTCAAAGAATTAAGTTCATCTTTCTTCCATTCAAGTGCTCAATCCATCTCTTGACGACATTTGCAGCAATCTCAGATATTAGTTTTCCCGTGCAGGGGGAAAGGGGAGGGAGGATCAATCCCCGTTGCTTACTTCAAGGATCAAGAAGGTCATCATTCTGCACCACTCGAGACCCATTGTCTGGAAGTAGGTGAGCCCATCACTATTGAACTCAAAAAGGTGCCAAAGGTTTATAGCCAATCACACGTAACAAGCTACACGCACTACCACCACAAATGGCTTCGATCTCGTGACCTCCCATCTGTGGAATATCGGCCCTTAACATTAAGTCACCATCATCGGCAATGAGGTTAACTTGATTATAAGAGTTATTCAGTGAAAAAAAAAAAGTAACCAAAAGGTTCACTAATTTAGTAGGAAAGCGAATTGTCCCGGTTCTTGTCTTGTTTGTTCATTTTTGGTTGCTGTCGTGTGGGTATGATGTTTATATTTTTTGTCTGATCACTCTTGCTATTGTTTATTGTGCATGCAAGATAATTTTCATTTAGGACTATTTGATTGTCCCATTCCAAATTTATTAATATTTTTATATTCATCTCATGCCAATTGTTATTTGACGAGTTGAAGAGTGTCCGATACTCATGACGGCATGATTGAAATTGTATTGATGTATGATGGGGACTAGTGAAAGTCAGGGAATTAAAGGAAAAGTACAGAGCTTTCGCCTATAGTTTTTATTATCTTGACCGAATCATTATGGAGTGAGCAATGTTTTCAACGTTTACACATTAAGCATTATTTGAAGTAAGAAATTCTCAAATAGCACCTAGACGGGAAAAAAGAAAAATCCCTAATCTCTCACGTTTTGTATGATAACATAAAGCTTATTTACGTATAAGGAAGAGGGGAAGAATTGCAAATTTCCACTAATTAGTCTCTTCAACTAATTTACTCCTCAAAATTTATTTGTGTCATCGCATCATAAACATTCACAAGATGCATCAATTTGCCCAAAATTCTTCGGGATAGGGCCTTTTGTAGACTAGATATGTAGTATGGACGGATAGGAGAATGGCAACGACGAGAGAATATCTGAACAAAGTATTATATCTCCAACGCATACAAAGTAGGGGCTCAAAAACTCAATACCTAGTAAGAGATTTAAATGGCGCGCCTTATGACTCAATACCTGCACCTGTTCTTGAGTTCATCTTTCAAATGCTCAAGCAAATACTTAATATTTTTTATGTCATCTTCAAGGACGGAACCTTCGTAATAGAATAAGGAACATTGCAAGTACTCTCAATCACTCTGGATGAAGACATCGTAGCTGCAAGATAACACTTTTATTTTTATTATCATAATCAGATCATTAAGATGAAAATACAACGAAAATACAAGTACGAATAAGAAATCTTTCAACTAAAACAATGTTAACCAAGCAATACATCGTTTTTCTCGGAATCAGATTGTTAAGATGAAAATATAAACACCATCGCAATCTCTCTAGAAATACTCTTACTAAATACTCTAAAAGCTACTAAGCAATGCACTGAAAGTGACATAGACAGAATTTCCATTAGAAATAATGACCTATGAATTGAAGACAGCTCCACCACTTGCTGAATCTTTTCCATTCAGGATATAATCAAAGATAAAAGTAAAAGTAAAAGCCCCAGTTAGAACAAGCAACCACTTCTATTTCTCAGACCCAAATCCAATCTAGAAGGTTTAAAAGTTGCTAAGGGCCCTGCTAATTCGATCAAGAATTTCTATTTCGCAGGGATAGAAAAGCATACTCTTACGGCAGAAATAACTCAAAGACTCATACGCACATGCAATACAAGTTAAAATATGGAAATTCGGGAGTGCCAGAAAACTGACAGAAAAACAAACCACCAAACCAGGAATAACGAATTTATCAAGTCGATGCATCTTCTATAACCTTAACGTCCGGCCAGGAAAGAGAGAATCTCCCAGAACGAATTTCTTCCGAAGAGCCACCAATTCCACCGGTTCCCCACAAAAGTAACACTCGAGGATATAATCGTGAAAGAGGGAAAAACCCTAACCTGAGCTCGTCGGACGCAGACGACGAACCGGAGCCCCGGTGGAGCTTCCGGAGGCGACGGCGGAGGCGGAGGTGGAGGCAGAGGCGGCGACGTGGTCGGGAGTGACGAGGAAGACACCTTCGTTGTAATGGGAGCGAAGCGCGCGCACGGAAGGGTCAAGCTTGAGCTCGCTGGACCCAGACGGCGGATCGGAGCCGCCGATGGGCCACGGAACGAGACAGGCGGGGGCGGAGGTGGAGGCGGCGGCGCAGTTCGTCCGAGGATTGCGAGGGAAGAGAGCGAGGGAGAGGAGAGAGAGGGAATTTCAAAATATCGTTTCGGTGGGACCCTACTATACGCGTGGCGAGATTTGAGTGGAGAGTCCTGTTGCCGATTTGGCGACTCTCACCCACGCAATATTTTCTGGTGGGCCTGGCTTTATTATAAAGTTCCAAGAAAACCGAAATCGTCTCCGTGTGAATGTCCGACATCTTTTCCTGATCACACAATTAAAGTTAGAGAAAAAAAATCAGAAATATAAAATACCACAATAAAAGAATGATTAAGGATGTTACATAATTCAGCCTTGCTCGCCCATCAACCCACTTCCCATTACTTTTCGAGTAGAATATTTGGTACCCATCAATCTTGTTAAGTTTACAAAAAAAAAAAAAAAAAAAGTACTAGTAATTAGCATCATTTAAAGATGAACAATAGCATTGTCAAATTTTAAAGTAACGGTCAAATCATAAACACCAAGACCGATGCTCTTGGTCATAAGCAAAACCCCTCTCTCCTCGTGCCAATGCCTACAAATAACATTCACTCACTTATGCTATTAAAAAAAAAAAAAACCACTTTTCATATGTTGGCAATAAAAAGGATCTCAAATTCCACTCAAACTACTCATACTCCCTAAGTCACTATTCCAAAACCTACAAAGTAATTTAATGCATGTCTTGATAAAATAACTAAATAAACAAAAAATATAGCAGCTTAGTATGAATTGGAGCAATTGATCGATAACCTCACATGTAGATTATAGTTAGCTTTGCCGGTTCTTTGTATTTGCCTCTATTGACACATGAATTTTCTCCAAAAAATCAAGTATTGCATTTTTGAAAATGTATAAATAATAGTAAAAAGAACAAAGAATAAATAAACAAATTAACAAACAACAAAAGAAGAAGAAGACGCGGAAGGAGAATAAAATAATAAAGCCTCGGCCCTATTCAGTCCAGTCCAGTCCAGTCCACAAAGCCCATTCAAATCCACGGCCTCAATCCATCAGCCCATTCGTTGATTGAAAACGTCCTGAACTGATTTTGTACGACTTTGGTCTCAAATCCGAGTTCAGCGATGCCTCCTTTAAATCCTCACTCGATGCACGTAAACTGTTCGATGAAATGTCGCTGAGATAGGGTTGTGTAATAGTTCTTCCATAATTGTCTAATCTTAAGGCAAATTGACATAGTTTACATGATATTTTTTGTTTTTTTCTTTTAGCTGTTAGGCATAATTTGTTAGACACGTAACCTGCATTTCATTTGTTCTGCGTTTCGCATGTTCGTTTGGCTACATTGCTTCGGCTAGTCGTTGCATTAGATTAATGCCAAAAAATTATGTCGGCGTCATTATTCACTAGGCGACATGGAGACCATACCCATCTGATCGATCCATCCTCCAAACGGAATTCCTTTCGCCAACAGATAATATTTGGTTTTCCATCTAATCGTGTTCCATGGCAATTCGAACAGGAAGTGGCACGCGTAACCAAAAACTAGAATTAATTACTCTAGAACAAAGTTAAAATGCAGGAAGTAGAAAATTAAGTCAATAAATTGAAAGATACATAATTTGAATTGATGATCTTGTATCCCTTGCACAAATAATCCAACATGGCTTATATAACCCTATCGCCAGACGTAACCGCTCCTAAGTGGTCAGTATTCAAATTAAAGGTTACAAACTGCAACTCCACGATCTTAGGCTCTATGAACAAATTCCATGATTGCACATTAACTTTATCCATATGCGGCGGTGAAATCAAATAACACATTTCCACAATGTTGGCGTACAAAACTTGATTCGGTTTTCAAATAACATGTTGTGAAATCTTCACTTTTGTGGTCTTGGGTTCAAATCTTATTGGAAGCGCTCCAGAAGTAAAATTCTGAGTGCAGTAGGCTGATGTCTGCAAGTACCTCCTTACATATCACTTGGAGTGGTGGATCAATCTAAATGCACAAAAACTGACCAGGACACTATTTTAACACTAAATTTTTGGTCTCTCTCTCTCTCTCTCTCTCTTTTACCGGTGGTGGCAACAACGTGAAGAAAAACGAAAGATGGTAACAAAAACTGATTAGGAAAAGTTTAGAAAATTGTCAAAAAATTTACAAAGATTGGAGTAAGTTATCATATGGATTTGTAAGTGGGTTTCAAGTGCCAAGCCTTTCTGTAAACAGAGCACCAGGGCCACAGGGCCAATCAAATGAGACCAAGAGCACTTTGCCTAAGTCCATGAATCAAACGGAACCATATAGCATCGGCAAAACAGGAAAATCAAACAATAAAAAAAAATTATAATAAATTTAAAAAAATGACGACGATGATGATGAAAAATTCTAACTTGCTTTTACGTTATTATTACTTTAATTTGTTTACGTTCTTGTCTTTAATATCATTATTGAAACCGTAGGCAATTATCCTTTGCCAAAATTAGACTTTGACTTGATTTTGAAAATTAGCTCACTCGTTGATGTCCCCAAAATTAATAATAAAGCAATGTATACTTTGCTCGTCTCGTTTTAGATTTACTTTCCACACTTTATTTTTACTCGTCCTTTAATATCATTTTGATGTATCATGCTGTTTCCATTATATTGATTTCGTGATTTGATTTCTTTAAATTCATTCAACGAGTATATTACACTTTAGAGTCAATCTCGATCAAACAAGCATGCATGGACACGTTGTGGAGAATACTACTACGTGTAATCATATAGGCTAGTAATGAGTATATTTCTCAATGTTATGTGCGGTTAGGATTTCAAAGAGCTCACACCGAAGGAGAGGGATCACACGTTCCCGTTCAATAAGCTATTAAACCCACTCATCCCGCTCGGGAGCATCGCAATAGCCTCTGACTGCCTTTGCACTTACTATCGGCATTTCTATTTTACCAAAATATTACGAAGGCAATTTAAATTCAGCATCTTATCAACTCGGTTGAATCTGTCTCAGTATTGTGTTGATCTTGAATCACTTGAGCCAGTTGGATTGTTCCGCCCTCTGGGAACCAGATTGTCCTCTTTTTGCTCTTCTACTTCTCTCTGCAACTTTGACCTTCATGGTCGTATCTGTTGCTCTAGTCATCCACTTAGCGGTGATCCTTTGACGCGGTTTTGGCTCCCGATGCTCAAGGAGCTGCTGGGGAGACATATGTTGGCACGAGATCGCTAGTAGCAGGATCCTCTGCCACGATTACCATGTAACGATGGAGTTTAACATAATTTCGAGCCTTTGGATATAGATATCCAGCTTCAAATTCATTTATTTAGTATAAGCTTCCGATAGTGCATGATTGTGACTTCTCCTGAATAACAATAATTAGCATTTACACATTGCATTTTCAACGAGGCATAACGCTATTTTGCTTTTAGTAATAATAGAGGAAGGGTTTGGCTTTCATATAAATTGCGTGCTCGCTCTGAACAAGTAGGCCAACTTTGTTCTCTACTAGAAGGAAACGTTTGGGTAAGGCAAGTCGTCTTGTCAACTTGTTTTCTTGAAGGGACGGCTTGGAACCTCAACTTAAGATTCACGGCTAGTTTCTCTTCCTTCTTTAGTGGGCAAGTTGACTAAGATTTGGAGGCCAACTTTGATTTTTCTTCTTGACGGCCAATGTAGGATGTTGATTATTCAACACCACCCTCTTTTGATCTGCCCAGTCCCCTACAAAACTGTCCTAGTCGTAGCTCTGTCGATATTATCTTCTATCGTTGCAAGCAGTGGCCACCGATTGCCGTAGCAGAGTTCAAACGCATACACAGTGAATTGTCGAACCTAGCGCTCGTCCCCCCTGCTCAGCAGTTTTCTCTTCCTGCTCGTCCAAACCTGGCGCTCGTCCTTGCTGGATTGCTGTTGTTGATCTAATCTTGTTCACCGGTCAGCTCCCGAAAGTCTACTCGGAATAGGTAAATCTCTTTTCCCCTCAAACTGATTCATCCAGAACCTCACTGCTAAAGTATCTGGTAGGCCTTTATTACACGAGAGCAGCCACCATTTCTGAAATCTTTCTATATATTTGAAGCAAAAGAAGAAGTGGCAGCAGCAACAATATTTTCGTTCTTAAACTGACTTCATGCCTGTCTATATTCCCGATTGCAAGTTTAATAACAAAATTTTAGGAGAAGTTGATGTCAAATACTTGCTGTCCCGATTAAAGTTGCGTCATGGTGATTTGTTGAATATTTTTGCCATCCGTGTTTATGAAATTGCATATGGCTAGGTCACTCTCGATCACGTCTTCACGTGTAATTTCATGAATTTACATGTGTCAAATTTCATAAAAGTCATCCACGGCATGTTATATACATTCGTTGCATTCTAGATTGTATATTAGGGGAGCTGTTTAATAAAACCACGTGTAGAGTTATTAGGTGTTGCACATTTAGGAAATTGCATATCATACATTTACATATTTAGAGAAAGTCATATTCACATTTTTAAGTGTGTTCATATTTGCTGATTTGGACAGACTTAGGATTTTTCATTACATATTAGGATGGAATTTCATCATATTCATGTCAAGATAATTATATTCGAAAAATTACAATTTTCATGGACAAGCATTATCATATCCCACAGACTTCACTCTCATTCAATTCATTTTTTGCATGCATATCGATTGTCGCCAATCACCACCATCTCTAGTTGTCGCTCAATCAATACCATCGTTCGTCGTTACAAGCAGCGACCACGCATTCCCGTAGCTGACTACGCTCGCGTACACAGTGAACTGCCAAACCTAGCGCTCGTTCTTGCTGGATTGCTGTTTTAGATCTTATCCCGTTCGCCTGCTCAGCTCCAGGAAGTCTACTTGGAATAGGTAAAAGACATCTATCTACTTGCTCTCTTTTTCCCTTGAACTGATGCAGCAAGTTTAATAGCAAAATTGGGGAAAGTTGATGCCATATACTTGCTGGCCAGGCTAAAGTTGCAGCTTGATTGCATAATTCATGGTGATTTGTTAATTTTGTTTTAATCAGGTGATACATCTGCACGCATAATTGTTTGAGCCAAAACTCAGACCTTTATTTTTTGATTTTTCGTTACATATTAGCATAGAATTGCATTATATCCGTATCAGGAAAATTATATTAGAAAACTTAGAATTTTCATGGATAAGCATTATCATGCGCATCTAGGCTTTTTGGAGTGCATTATTGTTAATTCTCTTTTTTGCACATTTCCTTTGATAAATCACATGCTATAACTTGGGAAATTTGGGAAAATCTTATCTTGCATATTAATAAATTTAGATTGCATCTTCATAAAAAAAAAAACAAAACAAAAATGTGAAGTGGAACTCTCCGCGAGTCACGAAGAGTATTATCGCCCCATTCCTGCATTTTTTTTTTCTTCATCAGTTTTTTGCTGTTTTTCTTATTTAGTTTTTCTTCTTGCTCTTTTTCCATTTATTAGACTTATATTCAAAAAGATAAATGGAAATATAGACATAATTCCAATAGACAAGTACAACAGAGATTAATGAATGATTAATCACAATATGATTAAATATGACAAAAGTTGGACTAAAATTATAGTTTTGTCAGTTTGAGCAAGAGAACAATAATCACCGCTAATTGTCAATCACACACATAAAAAAATAAAAGTAAAAATTGGCATCCATGTAACGCTTGGAAAATTACTAGTAATGTAAAAAAGACATTCACATGGGAACGGAAGAGAAGGGATTTGAAAAGTGAAGCGACAAATCCAATTTGCATCTCCGTAAGTCTTAGTATTCTTCGATTTTATTAAATTTTCTTTCCCATAAGCTCTTTATTAATTATACTTCACTTTCACGACAAAAAAGTTCATGATACCCAGTGAAGTTTTGGTCTTCCCGAGTTTATGATTTTTTTATATGAACAAGTATATGATCGTGGATACTACATATGTACGGGGATAATCTCTAAATATTACAGACCAAGCACTTGTGAAAAAAAGAAAAAGAAGAAAAAGTTGCAGCAAGATGGGCGGCAATATCTGCTGAAAGGTGATGGGTTAGTAGTTGATGATGGGGAATCGCTTGAAGCGAGAATCATGGTCCTTTGAACTTGATTTTCTTGTTCATTTGTGTGATTGGTATAGTATAATTTTCAGTAGATTATACATTGTCGTTTGATGATTTCTGACTATTCACTATTTGCAGAGTAAAATAAAGCAAGTAGCTTAATGAATTAGTCGGTGTGCTTGACCCTTTTCCTTATTTAGCCTAAAGAACGTGTTTCTATTCTCCTTATCCACTGTAAATGGTAAACGAGTCCAATATTAACAACATATAATCCACTGGATGTCACACTCTACCCATAACACTAATGAACTTGATAATCGTGTTCAAAGGATCGCGATTCTCCTACTAAGGTGATTCCCGATTATCAACCACTACCTCAGCACCCTTCAACAAATCATTATTGCCCATCTTACTGTCAATCTTTAGCACAGAAACTCCCATGTAAAAGACTTCATTAATCTCACATTCATCAATAAAGCAGAAAACAAAGACATTGAAATCATGAGGTTACTAAGAATATACAAACGCTAAAAAAGCCAACAAAACACTCTTGAGTGATAACACTTATGGCGAAAATATGCATACACTCTAAGTTTGTCATATTAAGACTCGTTTGGATGGCCAAAAGTAAAGGTCCAATAGCCAAAAAGTCTTGATCCGAAGAATAAGGAGAGCAATTGATGTAACTAGCACTTGTGGACAAATAGTATTTTATTTTGATTTGTCTAACCTTTGATGTGCATCCCTTGAAAGTCATGGTCTTTTTTTTTTATATATATATAATCTTTTTCCTAGGTCATCATCTTGGTCTTCCTAGGACTTTGTAGTTTTCTCTCTCCATTAGTTCATTTTCACTTTGCTTCACCATAACACCTTTGTTGTTCATTACAAAGGATCGATTCACCTATGGACATTGGAGGGATCGTGTTGGGTTCCTTTTTGGCTTCATCCTTTCGGTCTTGTTTGACAAGTTGGCTTCTCCCGCATTAGTTTATGCACAACGTAAAGGAATCAGCACTACCTTGCCTAAGGAGTGGAAGGAGAAGCTAGTCATAATCAATGCGGTGTTGGCTGATGCAGAGGACAAGGAACTTAGCGATAACCATCAAGTGAAGCTGTGGCTGGACAAGGTTAAGGACTTGGCCTATGACATGGAAGACTTGCTCGATGAGTTTGAGATCAAAGCTACTCAGGTTGAGTTAGAGGCAAAATCTAGCACAAGCAAAGGTTTGTGGAAATGGAAGTCTGTATTTAGCCGACCACCCTCGCTCATGTCTGAAACCAAGGTACAAGAGATCAATGGCCGGTTGGAAGCGATTGTCACTAGAAAGGCTCATCTAAACTTGAGAGAGAATGTTGTGGACAAATCCAACTACACTAGCAAAAGGATAACCACTTCTCTATCAGAGCCTCAGTTTTTTGGTAGGGAGGAGGAAGTAGAACAAATACTCGAACTATTGATCAATGAGATCGAAAATTCTAATGCCACGCTAAGCATAGTCCCCATAGTTGGGATGGGTGGCATTGGAAAGACTGCCTTGGCTCAACAACTGTATAATGATGCCGGAGTGAATAGATGTTTTGAGATGAGAGCATGGGTTTGTGTTTCAGATGTTTTTGATGTTCTCGACATAACAAAGACTATTTTGCGGTCAATTACTGGGTTGCCCTACGAGGGCAAAGATCTAAACGAGTTTCAAGTTAAGTTGAGGGACAATCTTTTCGGAAAGAAGTTTCTTGTGGTTCTAGACGATATCTGGAATGAGAAGTATGACAAATGGACTAACCTCTTAAAGCCATTTGTAGTGGGTGCTAGGGGAAGCAAGATTATTGTTACGACTGCAACGATGCTGTTGTTTCAAACAAAAAGCACCGCCAATTCCTTTGAAGGAATTGTCCTCGATGATTGTACAAGCTTGTTAGCCTTTCATGCTCTTGAAGCAACGAATTTTAAGAGCCACCCGGAATTTGAAACAATAGGCAAGAAAATAGCTAAAAGATGTAAAGGTTTACCTTTGGCAGCAAAGATGTTTGGTGGTGCCCTACGTAATAAAATGAAACCTAGTGAATGGGAAGATACCTTAAATAACTTAATATGGGATCTTCCAACGACAAAGAATGATGAGGTTCTCCCTATTATGAAATTGAGCTATGTCCATCTTCCTTCCTATTTGAAGAGATGCTTTTCTTATTGTGCAGTATTTCCTAAGGATTATGAAATTGAGAGGGATGAGCTAGTACTCTTATGGATAGCAAAGGGCTTTTTAGATGGACAAAAAACAAAGAAAAATAAGTTGGAATTAGGATGGAATTACTTCGATGAATTAGTATCTAGATCATTTCTTCAAAAATCAAGTGTTGACACATCTAAGTTTTCAATGCATGATCTTTTGAATGATCTAGCAAAGTCAATTGAGGGTGGGATATGCTTTAGCACTTTGGGGAGTCTCAGCTAGCAATTAATGAAGATTATGCATCTCTTGAGAGAGCTCGTTATGCATCATTCATCTGGTCGTGCTATGTTACATCAAAATGCTTGAGGGCATATCATGATATGAAGGTATTAAGAAGTTTAATTCTAGTGCGTATTGGACCTAGTGGCAACTCTCTCCTTATATCTGACAAGGTGCTACATGACTTGCTAACAAACTTGAAGTTTCTTAGGGTGTTTTCATTATGTCATTGTCGCATCGTAGAGGTACCGAATTGTGTTGGTGAATTAAAACATCTTCGATATCTCAATTTCTCGAACACTTCTATCAAAAGGTTACCTAAGTCAATTGGTGACTTGTGCAAATTACAAGCTTTGATCTTAAGAGCTTGTCATCAGCTTTCAAAGTTGCCTCACGGTATCACAAAGTTAGTCAGCTTACAGTTTCTTGATGTTAGAGATACAGAAAGTCTAAAAGAGATGCCACTGGGTATCAATAACTTGAAGAATCTTACTATCTTGTCCAAGTTTGTGGTAGGAACAGAGAAAGGGCTACGAGTTAAAGGAGTTAAAGAACTTGTCGCATCTCCAAGGAGAATTATTCATATTGAAATTACAAAAGGTGGAAGATGTTAGAGATGGTGTTGATGCTAATTTGTTTGGAAAGCAAGGACTAAGAAAATTATTCTTGCATTGGGATAAAGATTTTGGAATTCTTCGGAATGATAAGCGCGAATCACGGGTGCTTGAGTCTTTGCAACCTCCCATTGATATTGAAAATCTCACTATTTTGAACTATGGCGGTGCAATATTCCCGTCATGGTTAGATGGTTCATCATATTCTCGGATAGTGTCTTTGAGCTTGTGGAACTGTCCTTATGTCACATCATTGCCTTCATTTGGACAACTACCTTCATTGAGAGAATTATCTCTTAAAGGTCTAAATGCAATAAGAATAATAGGCTCTAATTTTTACGGAGGTGATAGGCCTTTTTCGTCCTTAATTACTTTGCAGTTCAAAGAGATGTTGGCATGGAAGGATTGGTCTCCTTATGCAGGGGGGCCAAAAGAAGAAGTCCCATTCTCCTGTCTTGAGCATCTTATTGTCCGAAGCTGTCCTTCGTTGGTCGAGACATTGCCTTGTCAACTTGATCGTCTTATAAAGCTTGAAATTCATTCATGCCAACAATTGAATAACTCAACCAGTGAGTTATGTCTTCCATCTCTCGATGAGTTACACCTTGAGGATTGTAGTAAGGAGATCTTAAAGAGCTTGTTCAAGCTAACTTCTTTGACAATTCTCAAAATTAACAAACTCATAGAGCTTGTTTCCTTTGATCATCGATTTATGAGTTGCTTGGGCAAGCTAAGGAAGCTTCATATAGGATTGTGTGACAAGCTAACATGCTTGTGGCAAGATGGAAATGAAACGCAAAATCTCACTTGCCTCCGGGAATTAACCATTAAAAGCTGTGCTCGATTCACATCTTTTGTGGCAGGAGACGGAGAGATAGAGCTACCATGTAATCTTGAAAGGATGGAATTGGTGGATTGCACAAGTTTAGAAAACCTTCCAAGCAAAATGCACGCACTTAGACATTTGGTGATTGAGAATTGTCCAAAAATCATGGCTCTAAACATTCCTCAAGGTGACCCCCGCAGCAATAATTAGATTTCTCAACTTGAATCTTTTAAGATACGTCACTATTATGATTCTCCGATATCCTTTTCATTTGCCAAGGGTAGACTTGCTGCTTTGAAGGCACTTCATATAGACAATTGTAAGGGAGTGGAGTCGTTGGAAGGGATTGCCATAGAATCGCTTGAAATAATGACAATTAATGATTGTCAAATTATGGGAAGCTTACCACAGTGCCTTCACATGCTCACCCATCTCACTCGATTGCATATTTATAATTGTCCAGCATTGGAGATAGAGGACTTCCCTCCCCTTCCCGTAACCCTCTCGAGTCTTGTTCTTAATCATTGTTCTAAGATAAAGTCTATTGCCAACTGTAACATTGCCAACTGTAACAATCTCACTAAATTGGAAATATGGGAGTGTCCGATATTGGAGATAGAGGACTTCCCACCCCTTCCTATCACCTTGCAGAGGCTTAAACTTTGGGATTGTCCGATGATAAAGTCCCTGCCAAATAAGTGGCATCATCTTACATCCCTCCAAGAGCTATTAATTTTCGTTTGCCAAAATATCAAATGCTTACCCAAAGGAGGTTTGCCTCCCAAATTGCGAAAGCTTGTTATTTCGGGGCTCGTGGATCTGAAGCAACCAGTGAGAGAGTGGGGCTTACACCTACTCACATCTCTCAAGAGTCTGATCGTTGAGTTTAACATGGGAGGGGAGGGAGAGAAGGAGTGGTTTCCTTCGGAGGATGAGGATGCTTGGAGTATCTTTCCTTTCTCTCTAACCTATCTTTCGATAGATGATTTGAGAAAAGTGAAAAGACTATTGAGTGGTCTTCGCAACCATCTCTCCTCTCTCAAGTATTTAACGATTGCAAAGTGCCCCAAATTGAGGTACTTGCCAAAGGATGGCTTCCCTCCCTCCCTCCAACAATTGCGCATATATCGATGCAAGATTTTGAAAGAGCGATGTGCAAAACTCACCGGCAACTATTGGCCCCTCATCGAAGAGATCCCTAATATCGAGATTGATGACTAGCCGATCTACACTACAGTTAGTTTTCTTAGGGATCAGGTAAGTTATTTTTGGTTTTGAAGGCATCCTTTTGTCACGCCCCGATCCTCGGAGATGCGCTCATCCTTCTACTTGGTCGATTTTAAAGTGCGATATCCCAGGACTAAGTATCGCCGACCCTTTCATTTTATTACGCAGGCGGAAGCAATTATAAATCCCCAGACAATAAAACAATGGGATAGAAAAGCAGGCCATATTTTTCATATTGAAATTCACAACCCCACTTTCTAAATAGCACAACTCATAGTATATTTACAATACTATTAACAGCATACTTGTCTCACACCTATCTACTTTAAGACAGGGTTTACAAAAAGGGATGGGATCTCAATCCACATCCGAGTTATACTCAAGATCCCTCTTTGAATCATCTTCTTCTTCAAAATTCTTTCTTCCCTTCAGGTTCCTCTTCCTTAGCTTCTCCTCAGGGTCCTGAAATGGTTATTCAATAACCAATGAGACCACGTCTCAGCAAGTCCTACCCCCTAAGACTCGATTAGTAAACCAATACACCTTAGGCTGCCTAAGCACATCACGAGTCAGAGGACTTACCTTGGCCTCAGCTCCTTCCTGCAAATTAGTATATATATCAAATATATATTTTCACATCACATCACCCAATCAGATTGAATCATCGATCAATCGACCTAGTCGATTACATGTCATCCAATTTATCTCTTGATCGACCCCTTCCATACTTTCTATAAGTCTGATCAACATCCAAGACTACTCACCCTAGGTGATATATAGATAGTATGTTATCTTATCTCCAAATGACATATAGAGTCATCGAGCTGTCAAATCATACCGTCTTGTCTCCGGATGCTCCGTAGAGTCATCGAGCCGTAGATCATCTTATCCCTGTCTCAAGATGACATATAAAGTCACCGAGCCGGTATACACACAATTTATCATACCGTCATCGTCTGCAGATGCTCTGTAGAGTCATCGAGCCGGTAGATCATACCGTCCTGTCTCAAGATGCTCCGTGGAGTCATCGAGCCGGTATACACACAATTTATCATACCGTACTGTCTCCTTGCTAATGTCTATTTCTAACCACCTAACATGCATCATTAAGTCTCTAATTTAATTGATCTAAACTAATCTAACCACCTAATTGCATTTAATTAAATCTAACCAACCTTAAGTATAATTAGCAAACTAAGAAAGCTTTAGTGAGTAAAACTCACTTGGAAAAAGCGGAGACCGAATCACCGTGACGGCGACGCGACGGCGGCCGAAATCGGGCTTTCGACAACACCGGCGGGCTTGGACCGGGCCTTGGACTTGGCCTAACAAATCTCAGCCCAACTGAGATTTGTTCTTGCTTTTGGGCCAGACCCAAGTTGGGTTGGGCCTGCTGAAATGGGCTTGACCAATTAATTCACTTGGATTGGACTGGTCTTGAAGACTGCAGGAGATGGGCCTCAATAAAATTCTGTTGATGGGCTACTGGACAAAGACTTCGTAGGCTTCATGGCTGAAGAAGAAGGCCCAAAGAAGCTGCTGGTTCTATTGAAATCAATTCATGGGCTTCAATGGCCCAACTGCTGGGCTTAATTTGGACTGACTGAAGCTTGCAGATCTCGCTGGCTTCGCTGGGCCGTTGCTGTTGAGATGGGCCTCCACAATTTCGTGAGGGTTGAGGGCACGCCGCTGGAGAAGACTGAAGATTGGTGTCGCTGCAGTTGCTGGCGTCTTCAATCGTGAGCTTGCTGCGGACGTGTGGCGTGCAGCTTCGGTCAATACTCGGGCAGGAGAAGACCACGCTGTGTCGTCGTTGCTGATGTTAGGGGCAGGCGCGGCCAAGTGGCAGCAAGGCACGGCCACTCGGTCAAAGTAGAAATCTCGGTGGGCTCGTTGTTGACCGAAGCAAGTGGAGCCGTTGCTGGCGAGCGCTGGCCGCGTGGATGCTTGGAGCAACTTCGTGGACGATCAATCTTCAACGAAGCGGAAGAAAAAGAGTTTCGGTGGAGCTGCTGCAGGGGTCTTCGCTGGCGTGAGTGGCCGACCAAAGTTGATGTAGCGCCGCTCGGATGTAGCAAGGTGGTCTTCTCCGCTGAAGATTTACCGGAGATGAGGAGGAACGAATGCGTGGCAGCCTGCAGGGATCTCGGTGGAGAAGAAGACGCGGCCTTTCCTTTGGTGCAAGCTGACCGAAGATTGAAGCTGGGTTCTTTTCTCTCTGCTGGTGCTGGACTTCAACCGAAAGAAATCGAGCAGAAGTTGAGACCGCAGAGTCCAAATGAAAAGGAGCCGTGTGCGAGGAAGGAGATAAGAGAGAGGGTGGGCCATCCTTGCCAATTTTCCACAAGAAATATCTTGCACAATCAATCTAGGCCAAAGATTAACCCTTGGCTACCGTTAAGCCACACCAACAACTCTCACAACTTCTCAATTGGTCAATTTTGGGCTAGGGGGAGGGGAGTTACGAATTTTAAAAATCTCAGCTTCAATTGGACATTCATCCCATCCAAATTTCATCTCAATTGGCCCTCACAAAATCAATTGGTTATCCATCAATTACCCCGGCACTTTTCCTCGCTCAAGAACCCACCAAAAATCCAAATTGATACCAATGTTGCACACCCCATCTCAAGATTCGATTTTAACTAAATGCGAACTAAATTTCAATTCCAATCTCTCCAAATTGAGGTCCAATTTTGATGTAGAAAAATCCCAAGAAATTTTCTATAAATCTCCGACACACACAGGCTCAACCCGAAAGTCAAATTCCCCATTAATTTAGCCAATCTGAACTTCGCAAATTTCCGCGACGTCCGAACCCAATTTCCGTAAAATTTCCCGAACCTCCGAAAAATCTTCTGAGACTGAGTCGATGCTCCTAAAATTTATTGTGACATGGCCAAAACTTCAATTTCTGAAATCGGACTCGAATTGGCGGTTAATTTCACTCCGGCGCGCTTTTAGCGTGACCTAGACTACTGGGTAACTTTCAGATATTTTTAAGTGCAAATGACCCGTGGTCGATTTTCTTCGAACCACTATGAACCCACTCGACTCATTGGCGACTCTTGATTGTCGTGAAAATCTCGAGGATTCAAATACGGACACAGGGTACCAAAACAACAAGAAAATCAGTCTAGAGCCAGTCGACGAGAATTTTCCAATTTAGTGGAGTCACCCACGATTAGCCAACATCTCAATCGAACCAACCTGTATCTGATCTCAAATCGATTTATATCTGTGCCGTAATGGTCTCGATAGATGAACATGGTCGAGAAGCCGATTCCTAGTCGAATTTTCAAGTCTATTTGCCTTAAACTTCTTAATGGCTTCCCCATATAGTCTAGTTATCTCGAGAGTGATCAGCTCTGAGAACAGCCCTATAGGCGCGTCAATGAAATGCCCGATTTATTCAGCAGAAAACAGGGTCGAAAATCTGGGATGTCACACCTTTTCCATTCTACTTTCTCAATTCGATGCTCGCACGAACTAATGTTTGGGTGGGGGATCTCGTTGGGTTGGATTGGCTCTGTTTCGTTGGACAATGAACTGTAGGGTGAAATGCTCGCAATGCTGCCTCTTGCTATGTTGATGACATATCCTTATTTCTAACTGATGCCCAAACCAATTGTGAATGAAATCGCACCATCACAAAGAATCATAGCATTCCACAATCATAGTCCTCTACATTTTCAGCGTCTATTGTCTATTCTCTTCCCAACATCTTTTTTCTTGGGCCCGTAAGCTCATTCACTTTGGTTGTTTTGCAGATGCCATTGTGATCTTGCATTGGCAAAATCTCTTGGAAGGATCATGTGCTAACGCTGCTAAAGTAAGGCTAATGCTGTTAGTGTCAATGTCTTTTTTTTTTTTTTTTTTTGCAATTTATCAAAAAAGGAAGAAGCAATTAAATATATTTGTTGCACTGCTGTGGTCTGAATTTTCCTTCTAGTGAATATGATCTAAATAAGAACAAATATTTTTCAAAATCTAAAAGCATGATTAGTTTTGTGGAAACTGTGATGTGATTGGGAAGAAAAGGGATGCAGTTTTTTTTTTTTTTAATGTTTTTCTTTAGAATTGAGAACCTTTTTTTGTTGACGATGATTCTTTGTAGGATTAAGCAGTCAATCCGGAATAAAATTCTGAGGCAGCTCATGGCTTCAAGCTTTCACGTGACAGCATTGATATTCCATAAATTGCTTGCTGGTTGGGTCTTGAACTCTGGTGGTTTTGGAACTGTTGCTCACTGCTTGCTAGAAATTTATAGCCAATATACTTATGCTTGTTTGGTTGAGATTGTAATGTAGTGACCTCTGGGTTGGCATTTCCATTTGCTCGACCGCAGAATATATTTCATCATATATTATGCCATTTTATCTTAAAATAACCTTCTCATGTGGCATTCTTCCTGCAGGGAGTTCCGGAACAAAATGTTCAAGCTCACATGGGTTCTTTTGCTTGATGAGCCATCCAATCATATGGTAAGTTCTACTCATATTTCTCCATTTTATGGCTTTGATTACTTTTTCGGTTAGCTTATTATTGTCCTTGCACTAATTGAACTTGTCGGAATTTGGTCTTTACATTAAAAATAAAGTAGAACCAATTAGTGGTCACAGCTACTGGTAGCCCTTGTCATCATACATCTAGCAAATAATGGAACATAAACCAATCTAATTGCTCTAATGTGGAAAATATTCGAAATAGAGTAATCTACAATACCCAATGGTACTGACCTCTATGCCTATAGGCAATATTGGGCTTTACAGACAAATATGTAGACCCCTTTTTGTTTATAAATCTGGTCTTTAAGTTTTGCTTTAATGACTTGTGACTAAAGAATTATCTTTGTAAATTGTTATTTTATTGTCTAATGATTAGTGTTTCTGTTTTTTTGCCTATCCACAACTGTAGTATTTGGATGTAGCTGAGGCACTCATTCAACGTCTAGCCTTGTTCCACGGAGTAATTTTCTTGTCAAAATACTTCAATTTGACCAACAATGGATAATTTCACAGCTAATGGCCCTCTTTTCACCTTGATTTGCAGATTAGTCATGGTGAGCATCTAATAGCTAGAAGCTTGGATGAGGTCTAGGTGGTTTCACAAGGCAAGGTGGCACCTCTCTATGGGAATTTCCGGGACTATAGGAATGTACTCCGGTTTTTGTTGAATCAGGTGAATCTAGTTATTGACATCAACTAAGAATGGTTCACTGGGTTCACATTACCTCACATAACTGAAAATGAGGCTTAGCTACATAGAGAAAGAGAAAAAAGGATGAAGAGAGGATTGCTGCCGATATACAAGACGGACTCATAGTTACATCAGCCCTTATTTGTCATTTATACGTGACAAGGGCTCATGGAACGATGAGTCTGAGTTTTTGACATCGAGCATGCAGTATCATTTGTAATAGCTTAAGAACTGGGTTGGGATTGCAGTCCTAATATAATTTATGATTCTTTGCACATTTTGTTCTAGCAATAGGTTCATTTGTTGTGCCCCTGGAAGTTTGATACTCTATTGCCGTTGAAGTCAGCTTTCCCATGCACACTAAAACGATTTAATCTTTGCAAACGAATGTTTTTGCACAGTAAATTATTTTTCCCATTTTCACTCTTTGGCACTGTTTAGGAGAATTAATTATGAAAATATTATCACGGTCAACAAAACTTTGTATTCAACTCTAAGTACAGAATTGCTTTTACTAACTATAATGTAGGCCTTGCGTAGCTTGGTCAAAGATTATATTTCATCCTTCTTTTATTCAAATACATGAGAATCATGAAGATTCAATGGTGTTCCACAATCATATTCCTTTGCATTTTCAGCATCTGTTGTGTGCTATCTTCCCAACATCTTTTTCTCGTGCCCTAGCTCATCCACTTTGATTGTTTTGCAAGATGCCATTGTCATCTGTATTGGCAAAATTTCTTGGAAGGATCACTTGTGAAAACTATTGAGGTAGGGTTGTGTTGTCAATGTTATGTGTCGTTTTTAACAATTTACAAGAAAGGAAGAAGCAGTTAAATTTATTTGGTGCACTGATATGCTATAAATTTTCTTCTTGTGATTATTATCCAAATAAGAATTATCTCTCTCAAAATCTAAAAATCAAATTAGTCATGTGGAAGCTGTGATATGATTGTGAAGAAAGGGGATGCAATTTTTTTTTTTTTAATTATGGTTTTCTTTAGAATTGAGAACCTTCTTTTTGTTGATGATGATCCTTCATAGTATTAAGCAGTCTATTTAGGGTGCTCATGGCTCTAAGCTTTCAATGCAACACAAATTCATGATAGGATCGATATTCATAAACCACCTTATTTTTAGGTCTTGATCTCTCGTTGAGTTAGGAACTATTACCTATAGCTTGCTAGAAATTTTTAGCCAATATACTCATGCTTATTTGGTTGAGACGGTAACGATATCCTACCTGCCTCTAGGTTTGCATTGTCAGTAGTGACCTCTGGGGCAAATCTTGTCAGTTCTTTAAATTCGTCATACACCATGTCGTTGTATCTGAAATTACCTTCTTATGTGGCATTCTTCCTGAGCTCACCTGGGTTCCTTGGTCTAACTGGAAATCCTGCACTTCATCAATGTATACCTTGTCTAGATCATCTCCTCTCTCTTTGCTACTGTTGCGCATGTAAAAAAAAAAATTCATGCAATTTTTGTGTGATATCGTGAAGCTGTATTGGAGGTTAGTTGATATGTAATCTCAATTGTGGTTCACTGTGTACTTGCTCTGAGGCTTTTTGGATGTTATTGCACATATAACATGGTGCTTTGACCATGTACATAGGTGGTTAGATAAGCAGAGTTGCATCTGCCAAGATAACTTTCAAGAAACCTCACATAGTTCTGCTTGACAAGCCATCCAATCATTTAATTGGTTTACTCATTTTTCTTTTTCAGTTAGCTTGTTATTGTTCTTGCACCATTTGAACTTATTGGAATCTAGTCTTTACATTGAAAATACAGTAAAACCAATCAGTGATCACAGCTACAGGGAGCATTTGTCATTGTACATCTAACTTACAATGGAATAGAGACCAATCTCGTTTTTCCAACTTGCAAAATGTTGGGAATAGAAAGGTTCTGCTAGCCTGATCAGTGTGTTTGTATTACAGTAATCTATTATACTACCAAGTAGTTCCTATGTTTGTGCTTCGAGGTAGTGTTGGGCTTTGCACATAATGAATGTGGACCCTTTTCTTGCTTATAAATGTTCACTCTTAGTTTTGCTTTAATGAGTAGTGACTACTCAAGTGTCATCTTTGTAAATTGTTAGTTTCTTGTCTAGAAATAGATATGATCCTGCCTTTTCCACTATACCCAATTGTAGGATTTGGATGAGGCACTCATTCAAGGTCTGGTCTTGTTTCTTGGATGGATCATTTCGCAGCTGACAGCCCTCTTTTCGCCTTGATTTGCAGGTTAGTCTCGATGAGCATCTAATATCTAGAAGCGCAGACAAGCTATTGGTGGTTTCTCAAGGCAAGGTGGCGGCTTTCCATGGGAATTTCCAGTATTATAAGAGTTTGGATGTCCTGAGGGTATCTCTGGGGTTATTGCCTTCATCATCTGCACTAACGGTGGAGGACAAACATCCCAAAATGAAGTAGAAATTGGTTGAGCTCGCCCAATCTCTGAATGCAGCATGTGTGGATTAATTTGATTAAATTGTTCTGGGACCCAACTCTGAACACATCGATCCGGATTCAAAATTCTTTAGTTCCAATTAAAAGCAAACTAGGTTACGTGGCCTTGCTCTAGCCTGTATTAACTGTAGCACTTCCAGCTGTATTTAAATTCGCATCCTGTGATGCAGTAGCGACTGATTTGTCAAATAAGCTGCGGTTATGGCTTAAACCGAGTAACTCATAATGAGTATGGTAACTTTCATGGGAACCTCTATAGGGTCTATTTCGTTTTCCTATCCTTCGTTATGAATGGTTAAGGCAAAGAATTTCTCATGGAACTTTGTAAGACCGCCATGGAAACGTGCTTTTCCCAGCCGGCATTGAGAGTTGAAAATTTTCCACTTGCAGTCTGCCCTATAA
This sequence comes from Eucalyptus sideroxylon x Eucalyptus melliodora, assembly GCA_016097485.1. Taxonomy (NCBI): domain Eukaryota; kingdom Viridiplantae; phylum Streptophyta; class Magnoliopsida; order Myrtales; family Myrtaceae; genus Eucalyptus; species Eucalyptus sideroxylon x Eucalyptus melliodora. Next base: position 17,272,248 of record CM027825.1, on the reverse strand, counting down.
AGGTTCAAGTTTCATACCAATAAATCTTTTTACCTTCCCAAGTTTTTTACGTTAATTCACCAGCTTTTAGGCGGAGTTACTGGTGATGAGTATGGATTCTCCATTCCAATTTGCATACTACAGAGGAGACCGAGGGAATATTTTACGAGAAATTAGCTGTGTGAAAATATATTCCCCATTTTTGTCCTTAAGTACTGTTTAGGAGAATAAATTGTGAAAATTTTTTTCGTGATTGACAAAATTTTTTACTTTCAGCTCTAAGTACAGAATTGCTTTTAGTAAATATAATGTAGGCCTTGCCTAACCCAAAAAAAAAAAATCTATGATGAAATTCCGTGTAAACACTCGAATACAAGTTAAAATATGGAAATTAGGGAGTGCCAGAAAACTGACAGGAAAACAAAAATCCACCAAACCAGGAATAACGAATTTATCAAGTCGATGCATCTTCGATAACCTTAACGTCCGGCCAGGAAAGAGAGAATCTCCCAGACAACGAATTCCTTCCAAAGAGCCACCAATTCCACCGGTTCCCCACAAAAGTAACACTCGAGGATATAATCGCGAAAGAGGGAAAAACCCTAGCCTGAGCTCGTCGGATGCGGCGACGAACCGGAGCCGCCGGTAGAGCTTCCGGAGGTGACGGTGGAGGCAGAGGCAAAGGCAGCGACGTGGTCGGGAGTGACGAGGAAGACACCTTCGCTGTAATGGGAGCAAAGCGCGCGCACGGAAGGTTCAAGCTCGAGCTTGCTGGGCCCAGACGGCGTATCGGAGCCGCCGATGGGCTCTGGAACACGACGGGCGGAGGTGGGGGCGGAGGTGGCGGCGCAGTTCATCCGAGGAATAGAGAGAAGCCTGGGATTGAGAGGGAAGAGAGCGAGGGAGAGGAGAGAGAGGGAATTTCAAAATATCTTTTTGGTGGGATCCTACTGTACAAGTGGCGAGACTTGAGAGAGATAAGGAATACTAGTAATACCACCCGCAAGGGTGGCTCCGTTGGTAGGCTCCTGGGCTTCCTTGCTCGAAGACTGGAGTTCGAAGCCCCTGCGACGCAAGTCGCAGGGAGGCAGGTGGAGACACCGGGCGATTTATCCAAGGTGCGTGAGTGGTGGTTTCCTACGTGCCTCCCCAGGGGTTTACTCCCAGCTGTCGACTGTGTGGGGTTCCCCTGGGTCACAAAAAAAAAAAGGAATACTAGTAATTGGCATCATTTAAAAATGAACAATAGCATTGTCAAATTTAAAAGTGACGGTCAAATCATAAACACCAAAATTGATGCTCTTGGTCATAAGCAAAGCCCCTCTCTCCTCATGCCAATGCTTATAAATAACATTTACTTAGTTATGATATTCCAAAAAGAACCAATTTTTATATGCCGACAATAAAAAAGATCTCAGTTATGATATTCCAAAAAGAACCACTTTTTATATGTTGATAATAAAAAAGATCTCAAATTCCGCTCAAACTACTCATATTCCCTAAGTCACTATTTCAAAACCTACAACGTAATTTAATGCATGTCTTGATAAATAAATAAATAAGCAAAAGACATAGCAACTTAATATGAATTGGAGCAAAATATATATATATATGAATTGGAGCAAATGATCAGTAACCTCACATGTGGATTACAGTTAGCTTTACCGGTTCTTTGTATTTGCCTTTGTTGACACATGAATTTTCTCCAAAAAATCAAGTATTGCATTTTTTAAAATAGATAAATAATAGTAATAAGAACAAAAAATAGATAAACAAATTAACAAATAACAAAAGAAGAAGAAGACGCAGAAGGAGGAGGAGGAGGAGAATAAAATAATAAAGCCTCGGCCCTATTCAGTCCAGTCCAGTCCACAAAGCCCATTCAAATCCACGGCCTCAATCCATTAGCCCATTCGTTGATTGAAAACGTCCTGAACTGATTTTGTACAACTTTGATCTCAAATCCGAGTTCAGCGATGCCTCCTTTAAATCCTCAGTCGATGCACGTAAACTGTTCGATGAAATGTCGCTGAGACAGGGTTGTGTAATAGTTCTTCCAAAATTGTCTAATCTTAAGGCAAATTAACATAGTTTACATGATATTTTTTGTTTTTTTTTTTTAGCTATTAGGCATGATTTGTTAGACACGTAACCTGCGTTTCATTTGTTCTGCGTTTCGCATGTTCGTTTGGCGATTTGCGGTGGACACCGGAGATATAAAATTGCTTGGAGTCGATTTCTAGTGGTGGTTGTGTGAATCTCTCTGTTGCGTTCCTATTTTCCCATCCATGCTCTGTGTTACTCGGGAAAGCCGTGGTCATGCGTCTGGTGGCCGTACATGAAGTTGGTGGAGAGGGACCTAGAACGAGAAGAAAAAAAATGATAATAAATTAAAAAAACGACGACGACAACAACGACGATGATGACAAATTCTTACTTGCTTTTACGTTATTATTACTTTAGTTCGTTTACGTTCTTGTCTTTAATATCATTATTGAAACCGTAGGCAGTTATCCTTTGCCAAAATTAGACTTTGACTTGATTTTGAAAATTAGCTCACTGGTTGATGTCCCGAAACTTAATAATAAAGCAATTTATACTTTGCTCGTCTTGTTTCGGATTTACTTTCCACACTTTATTTTTACTCATCCTTTAGTATCATTTTGATGTGTCATGCTGTTTTCATTATATTGATTTCGTGATTTGATTTCTTTAGATTCATTCAATGAGTATATTACACTTTAGACTCAATCTCGATCAAACAAGCATGCATAGACACGTTGTGGAGAATACTACTACGTGTAATCATATCTTTGAATTCTCTAGCTTATATAAAGTAACGTGTTTTCCCGTTAGCTCCTAACTGGTTCCAATAGGCTAGTAATGAGTATATTTCTCAATGTTATGTGCAGTTAGGATTTCAAAGAGCTCACACCGAAGGAGAGGGATCACACGTTCCCGTTCAATAAGCTATTAAACCCACTCATCCCGCTTGGGAGCATCGCAATATCTTCTGACTGCCTTTGCACTTACTATCGGCATTTCAATTTTTACCAAAATATTACGAAGGCAATTTAAACTCGATTGAATCTGTCTCAGTATTGTGTTGATCTTGAACCACTTGAGCCAGTTGGAATGTTCTACCCTCTGGGAACCAGATCGTCTTCTCTGGCCTGCTGCTCCTCTCTGCAACTTTGACCTTCATGGTCGTATCTGTTGCTCTAGTCATCCACTTAGCGGTGATCCTTTGACGCGGTTTTCGCTCCCGATGCTCAAGGAGCTGCTGGGGAGACATATGTTGGCACGAGATCGCTAGTAGCAGGATCCTCTGCCACGACTACAATGTAACGATGGAGTTTAACATAATTTCGAGCCTTTGGATATAGACATCCAGCTTCAAATTCATTTATATAGTTTAAATTCAAGTCACGAGTCATTTGGTTATAAGCTTCTCCTGAATAACAATAATTAGCATATACACGTTGCATTTTCAACGAGGCATAACGCAATTTCGCTTTTAGTAATAATAGAGGAAGGGTTTGGCTTCCATATAAATTGCACGCTCGCTCTGATCAAGTAGACCAACTTATTCTCTACTAGAAGGAAACGTTTGGGTAAGGCAAGTCGTCTTGTCAACTTGTTTTCTAGAAGTGACGGCTTGGAACCTCAACTTAAGATTCACGGCTAGTTTCTCTTCCTTCTTTACTGGGCAAGTTGACTAAAGATTTGGAGGCCAACTTTGATTTTTCTTCTTGACGGCCAATGTAGGATGTTGATTATTCAACACCACCCTCTTTTGATCTGTCCAGTCCCCTACAAACCTGTCCTAGTCGTAGCTCCGTCGATATTATCTTCTATCGTTGCAAGCGGTGGCCACCCATTGCCGTAGCAGAGTTCACGCGCATACACCGTGAATTGTCGAACCTAGCGCTCGTCCCCCCTGCTCAGCAGAGTTCTCTTCCTGCTCGTCCAAACCTGGCGCTCGTCCTTGCTGGATTGCTGTTGTTGATCTAATCTTGTTCACCGGTCAGCTCCAGAAAGTCTACTCGGAATAGGTAAATCTCTTTTTCCCTCAAACTGATTCGTCCAGAACCTCACTGCTAAAGTATCTGGTAGGCCTTTATTACACGAGAGCAGCCACCAGTCATTTCTGAAATCTTTCTATATACTTGAAGCAAAAGAAGAGGTGGCGGCAGCAACAATATTTTCGTTCTTAAACTCACTTCATGCCTGTCTATAATCCCGATTGCAAGTTTAATAACAAAATTTTAGGAGAAGTTGATGTCAAATACTTGCTGTCCCGATTAAAGTTGCGTCATGGTGATTTGTTGAATATTTTTGCCATCCGTGTTTATGAAATTGCATATGGCTAGGTCACTCTCGATCACGTCTTCACGTGTAATTTCTTGAATTTACATGTGTCAAATTTCATAAAAGTCATCCACGGCATGTTATATACATTCGTTGCATTCTAGATTGTATATTAGGGGAGCTGTTTAATAAAACCACGTGTAGAGTTATTAGGTGTTGCACATTTAGGAAATTGCATATCATACATTTACATATTTAGGGAAAGTCATATTCACATTTTTAAGTGTGTTCATATTTGCTGATTTGGACAGACTTAGGATTTTTCATTACATATTAGGATGGAATTTCATCATATTCGTGTCAAGATATTATATTCGAAAAATTACAATTTTCATGGACAAGCATTATCGATTGTCGCCAATCACCACCATCTCTAGTCGTCGCTCCATCAATACCATCGTTCGTCGTTGCAAGCAGGGACCACGCATTGCCGTAGCTGAATACGGACGCGTACACAGTGAACTGCCAAGCCTAGCGCTCGTGCTTGCTGGATTGCTGTTGTGGATCTAATCCCGTTCGCCTGGTCAGCTCCGGGAAATCTTCTTGGAATAGGTAAAAGACATCTATCTACTTGCTCTCTTTTTCCCTTGAACTGATGCAGTAAGTTTAATAACAAAATTGGGGAAAGTTGATGTCATATACTTGCTGGCCAGATTAAAGTTGCAGCTTGACTGCATAGTTCATGGTGATTTGTTGATCTTAATGTGGCTTAGTTGTTTTAATGAGGTGATACATCTGCACGCATAATTGTTTAAGCCAAAATTTTGGACCTCTATTTTATGATTTTTCATTACATATTAGGATAAAATTCATTATATCCGTATCAGGACAATTATATTAGAAAAGTTAGAATTTTCATGGACAAGCATTATCATGCACATCTAGGCTTTCTGGAGTGCATTATTATTAATTCTCTTTTTTGCACGTTTCCTTTCATAAATCACATGCTATAATTTGGGAAATGTAGGAAAATCATATCTTGCTTATTAATAAATTTAGATTGCATCTTCATAAAAATGTGAAGTGAAACTCCCCACGAGTCACGAAGAGTCTTATCGCCCCATTCCTGCATTTTTTTTTCTTTATCAGTTTTTTGCTGTTTTTTGTATTTAGTTTTTCCTTTTGCTCTTTTTACATTTATTAAACTTATATTCTGAAAAGATAAATGGAAATCTAGACACAATTCCAATAGACAAGTACAATAGAGATTAATGAATGACTAATCACAATGTGATTAAAAATGACAAAAGTTGGTCTAAAATTATAGTTTTGTTAATTTGAGCAAGAGAAACAATAATCAGTGCCAATTGTCAATCACACAAAAAAAGAAAAAATCGGCACCCACGTAATGCGTGAAAAATCTACTAGAAATGTAAAAGAGACATTCGCATGGGAACGGAAGAGGAGAGATTTGAAAAGTGAAGCGATAAATCCAATTTGCATCTCTGTAAGTCTTGGTCTTTCTGGATTTTATTAAATTCTCTTTCCAATCAGCTCTTTACCAATTTTGCTTCATTTTCACGACAAAAAAGTTCATGATACCCACTGAAGTTCTGGTCTTCTCGAGTTTATGATTTATTTACACGAATGAGTATATGATCGTGGAAACTACAAATGTGCGGGGATAATCTCTAAATATTACAGAACAACCACTTGTGAAAGAAAAAGTTGCAGCAAGATGGGCGAAAATATCTGCTGAAAGGTGATGAGTTAGTAACCGGTGATGGGGAATCGCCTAGAAAGAGAATCATGGTCCTTTGAACTCAATTTTCCTGTTCATTGGTGTGATGAATAAAGTATAACTTTTGGTAGATTATACATTTTCATTTGGTGACTTGTGACTAGTTCACTATTTGCATAGTAAAATAAAGCAAGTTGCTTAATGAATTATTAGGTGTGCTTGACCCTTTTTCTTATTAAGCCCAAAGCACGTGTTTCCCTTCTTCTTAATGGACATACAAAGTTAATTGTCTTTGATGACATGTACATGTATAACAAAAAATATGATGCAATTATTGGGTGAATCCTCAATATGTTATGTTTCAAAAGCATTTATTTTACTAAGTTGCACAAAATGTTTATTTGCCGATCCTATTAATTTGGTCAACTTCATTCATCGCTAAACGAGAAAAAAGGGATAAGCACACCGACTAATCCATCAAGCAAGTTGCTTTCTCTCACTCTGGAAATGGTAAATGAGTCCAGTATTAACAATATATAATCTACTAGATGTCACACTCTACCCATTACACTAATGAACTTGATAATCGTGTTCAAAGGACCGCAATTCTCCTATCAAGGCGATTCTCAATTATCAACCACTACCTTAGCACCCTTCAACAAATCATTGTTGCCCATGTTGATGTGAATCTTTAGCATAGTAATTGCCATATAAAAGAATTCATCAATCTCACATTCACCAATAAAGCAAACAAAGACATTGAAATCATAAGGTTACTAAGAATATACAGATGCTAAAAAAGCCAACAAAACACTTGTGAGAGATAACACTTATAATGAAAATATGCAAACACTCTTAAGTTGGTCATATTAAGACTCTGTTTTGGATGGCCAAAAGTAAAGGTCCAATAGTAAAAAAGTCTTGATCTGAAGAATAAGGAGAGCAATTGACGTAACAAGCACTTGTGGACAAATAGTATTTTTTTTTTTTTAATTTGTCTAACCTTTGATGTGCATCCCTTGAATATTTTTCCTAGGTCATCGTCTTGGTCTTCCTAGACTTCATAGTTTTTTCTTTCCATTAGCTCATTTTCACTTTGTTTCACCATAACACCTTTATTGTCCTTTACAGTAACTGATTCACCTATGGCCATTGGAGAGATCGTTTTGGGTTCCTTTTTGGCTTCGTTCTTACAAGTCCTATTCGACAAGTTGACTTCGTCCGCATTAAGTTGTGCACAACGAGATGGAATCAACACCACCCTTGAGGAGTGGAAGGATGTGTTGGTAACAATCAATGCAGTGTTGGCTGATGCAGAGAACAAGCAACTTAGTGGTAACCATCAAGTGAAGCTATGGTTAGACAGGGTTAGGGACTTGGCCTATGACATGGAAGACTTGCTTGATGAGTTTGCGATAAAAGCTGCTCAAGTTGAGCTAGAGGTAGAATCCAACACAAACAAAGGTTTGGGGAAATGGAAGTTCTCTGTCTTTGGCCGACCACCCTCGTTCATGTCTGAAACCAAGGTACAAGAGATCAATGGCCGATTGGAAGCGATTGTCACTAGAAAGGTTCATCTAAACTTGAGAGAGAATGTTGTGGACAAATCCAACTACACCAGCAAAAGGATAACCACTTCTCTATCGGAGCCTCAGTTTTTTGGTAGGGAGAAGGAAGTAGAACAAATACTCAAACTATTGATCAATGAGGTTGAAAATTCTAATGCCACGTTGAGCATAGTCCCCATAGTTGGGATGGGCGGTATCGGAAAGACTGCCTTGGCTCAACAGCTATATAATGATGCCAAAGTGGATAGATGTTTTGAGATGAGAGCATGGGTTTGTGTTTCAGATGATTTTGATGTTCTCGACATAACAAAGACTATTTTGCAGTCAATCACTAGGTTGCCCTGTGAGGGCAAAGATCTAAATGAGTTTCAAGTTATGTTGAGGGACAATCTTTTCGGAAAGAAGTTTCTTGTGGTTCTAGATGATATATGGAATGAGAAGTACAATAAATGGACTAACCTCTTAAAGCCATTTGTAGTGGGTGCTAGGGGAAGCAAGATTATTATTACGACTCGCAACCTTGCTGTTGTTAAAATGACAAGAGCTCAGCCGTATCTTTTGGAGGAATTGTCCCTTGATGATTGTACAAGCTTATTAGCCTTTCATGCTCTTGAAGCAACAAATTTTAAGAGCCACCCGGAATTTAAAACAATTGGCAAGAAAATAGCTAAAAGATGTAAAGGTTTACCTTTGGCAGCGAAGATGTTTGGCGGTGCCCTACGTAATAAAATGAATCCCGGTGAATGGGAAGATACCTTAAACAACATAATAGGGGATCTTCCAACAACAGAGAATGATGAGGTTCTCCCTATTTTGACATTAAGCTATGTCCATCTTCCTTCCTATTTGAAGAGATGTTTTTCTTATTGTGCAATATTTCCCAAGGATTATGAAATTGAGAGGGATGAGCTCGTACTCCTATGGATAGCAGAGGGATTTTTAGATGGAGAAAAGAAAAATAAAAATAAGTTGAAATTAGGACGGAGTTACTTCAATGAGTTAGTATCTAGATCATTTCTTCAACAATCAAGTGTTGACACATCTAAGTTTTCAATGCATGATCTTTTGAATGATCTAGCAAAGTCCATTGAGGGTGCAATATGCTTTAGCTCTGGGGAGTCTCAGGTGGTAGTTAATGAAGATGATGCATCTCTTGCGAGAGCTCGTCATGCATCATTCGTGTCATCATGGCTTGTTACATCAAAATGCTTAAGAGCATATCATGGATTGAAGGTCTTAAGAAGTTTGATTCTAGTGCGTGTTGGATCTAGTCAAGGCCCAAATTATTTATCTATTTCCAACAAGGTGTTGCACGACTTGCTAACAAACTTGAAGTATTTGAGGGTGTTTTCATTATGTCATTGTAGCATTGTAGAGGTACCGAATTGTGTTGGTGAATTAAAACATCTTCGATATCTCAATTTCTCGTACACTAACGTCGAAAGGTTACCTGAGTCAATTGGCGACTTGTGCAAATTACAAGCTTTGATCTTAAGAGGTTGTCATCGGCTTTCAAAGTTGCCTCATGGTATCACAAAGTTAGTCAGCTTACAATTTCTTGATATTAGAGATACAGAAAGTCTAAAAGAGATGCCATTGGGTATCAATAATTTGAAGAATCTTACTATCTTGTCCAAGTTTGTGGTAGGAACAGAGAAGGGCCTACAGTTAAATGAGTTAAAGAACTTGTCGCGTCTTCAAGGAGGATTATTCATATCAAAATTACAAAAGGTGGAAGATGTTAGAGATGCTGTTGATGCTAATTTGTTAGGAAAGCAAGACCTAAGAAAATTATTCTTGCATTGGGATGAAGATTTTGGAATTCTTCGGAATGATAAGCATGAATCACGGGTGCTTGAGTCTTTGCGACCTCCCATTGATATTGAAAATCTCACTATTTTGAACTATGGCGGTGCAATATTCCCGTCATGGTTAGATGGTTCATCATATTCTCGGATAGTGTCTTTGAGCTTGTGCGACTGTCCTTATGTCACATCATTGCCTTCACTTGGACAACTACCTTCATTGAGAGAATTATCTCTTAAAGGTCTAAGTGCAGTAAGAATAATAGGCTCTCATTTTTATGGAGGTGATAGGCCCTTTTCGTCTTTAATTACTTTGCAGTTCGAAGAGATGTTGGCATGGAAGAATTGGTCTCCTTATGCAAGGGGCCCAAAAGAAGAAGTCTCATTCTCCTGTCTTGAGCATCTTATTGTCCAGAGCTGTCCTTCGTTGGTCGAGACATTGCCTTGTCAACTTGATTGTCTTATAAAGCTTGAAATTCATTCATGCCAACAATTGAATAACTCAACCAGTGAGTTATGTCTTCCATCTCTTGATGAGTTATACCTTGAGGATTGTAGTCAGGAGATCTTAAAGAGCTTGTTCAAGCTAACTTCTTTGACAATTCTCAAAATTAACAAACTCATAGACCTTGTTTCCTTTGATCATCGGTTTATGAGTTGCTTGGGCAAGCTAAGGAAGCTATGGCAAGATGGAAATGAAACGCAAAATCTCACTTGCCTCCAGGAATTAACCATTAAAAGCTGTGCTCGATTCACATCTTTTGTGGCAGGAGACGGAGAGATAGAGCTACCATGTAATCTTGAAAGGATGGAATTGGTGGATTGCACAAGTTTAGAAAAGCTTCCAAGCAAGATGCATGCACTTAGACATTTGGTGATTGAGAATTGTCCAAAAATCATGGCTCTAAACATTCCTCAAGGTGACCCCAGCAGAATTAATTCGATTTCTCAACTTGAATCTCTTAAGATACATCACTATGATTCTTTGATATCCTTTTCATTTGCCAAGGGTAGACTTGCTCCTCTGAAGGCACTTCATATAGACAATTGTAAGGGAGTAAAGTCGTTGGAAGGGATTGCCATAGAATTGCTTGAAACAATGAGAATTAACGATTGTCAAAATTTAGGAAGCTTACCACAGTGCCTTCACATGCTCTCCCATCTCACTCAATTGCATATTTATAATTGTCCAGCATTGGAGATAGAGGACTTTCCTCCCCTTCCAGTCACCCTCTCGAGTCTTGATCTTAGTTATTGTTTTAAAATAAAGTCTATTGCCAACTGTAACATTGACAAGTGTAACAATCTCACTAAATTGAAAATATGGCAGTGTCCGATATTAGAGATAGACGACTTCCCACCCCTTCCCATCACCCTGCAGAGTCTTTCACTTAAGGATTGTCCGATGATAAAGTCCCTACCAAATCAGTGGCATCGTCTTACATCCCTCCAGGAGATGATAATTCATTATTGTGAAAATATCACACGCTTCCCCAAAGGAGGTCTGCCTCCCTATTTGCTAAGACTTGGTATTTGGGGGCTCGTGAATTTGAAGCAGCCAGTGAGAGAGTGGGGCTTGCACCTGCTCACATCTCTCTCGAGTCTTTTTATTGATTTTAACATGGGACGGGAGGGAGAGAAGGAGTGGTTTCCTTCAGAGGATGAGGATGCCTGGAGTCTCTTTCCTTCCTCTCTAACCTCTCTTGGGATACGGTACTTGAGAAATGCGAAAAGACTATCAGGTGGTCTCCGCAACCATCTCTCCTCTCTCCAAATGTTATGGATTGGAGATTGCCCAAAGTTGAGGTACTTGCCAGAGGATGGCTTCCCTCCTTCCCTCCAACTATTGGGCATATCTAGATGCGAGATTCTGAAAGAGCAATGCGCAAAACTCACTGGCGACTATTGGCCCCTCATCGAAGAGATCCCTGATATCTACATTGATGAGCCGATTCGATGAATTGATTCGTGCATCTACACTACAATCAATTTTCTTAGGGTTCGGGTAAGTTATTTTTGGTTTTGAAGGCATCATTTTCCATTCTACTTTCTCAATTCGATGCTCAATACGAACTGATGTTTGGGTCGGGGATCTTGTTGGGTTGGATTGCCTCTATTTCGTTGGACAATCAATTGTAGGATGAAAGGCTCGCAGTGCTGCCTCTTGCTATGTTGACAACATATCCTCATTTCTGCTTAATGCCCAAACCAATTGTGAATGAAATCACACCATCACAAAGAATCGTAGTATTCCACAATCATAGTCCTCTGCATTTTCAACGTCTATTGCCTGTTCTCTTCCCAACATCTTTTTTCTTGGGCCCTTAAGCTCATTTACTTTGGTTGTTTTATAGATACCATTGTGATCTTGCATTGGCAGAATCTCTTGGAAGGATCACGTGTGAATGCTGCTAAGGTAGGGCTAATGCTGTTGGTGTCATTGTCTTGCTTCATTTTGTTTGTTTTTTTTTTTTTTTTTTTTTGCAATTTATCAATAAAGGAAGAAGCAATTAAATATATTTGTTGCACTGCTATGTTCTGAATTTTCCTTGTGGTGAATATGATCTAAATAAGAACAAATATTTTTCAAAATCTAAAAGGATGATTAGTTTTGTGGAAGCTATGATGTGATTGTGAAGAAAATGGATGCAGTTTTTTTTCTTTTTATGGTTTTCTTTAGAATTGGGAACCTTCTTCTTCTTCTTCTTCTTCTTCTTCTTTTGATGATGATTCTTCGTCGTATTAAGTAGTTAATTTGGGATAAAATTCTGAGGCAACTCATGGCTCCAAGCTTTTGCGTGACAGCATTGATATTCCATAAATCGCTTTTTAGTTGGGTCTTGAACTCCAGTGTTTTAGGAACTGTTGCTCACAGCTTGCTAGAAATTTTTAGTAAATATACTTATGCTTGTTTGGTTGAGATTGTAATGATAGGCTGCTTGCCTCTCAGTTTGCATCGTTAGCGGTGACCTCTAGGTTGGCATTTCCGTTTGCTCGACCGTGAAATATGATTTCATCATACATTATGCCATTTTATTTTAAAATACCTTCTCATGTGGCATTCTTCCCATAAGGAGTTCCATAACAAAATGTTCAAGCTGACATGGGCTCCTTTGGAGTAACTGGAAATCTTGCGATTCAACCAATTTGTATCTTGCTTGGTGTATCTCCTCTCTTTGTGCTAGTGTTGCATGTATAAATTTTTTGTTGAAGCAATGTTCTCATGACATTGTGAAGCTTAAGTTTTTGACATCGAGCATACAGTATCATTTGCAATAGCTTAAGAACTGAGTTGGGATTGTTGCGATTGGGCGAGCGATCGAACAAAATATAGACAGAAGAAGAAAAATAAATCGGATACCGGATTTACGTGGTTCAGTCGTAAAGACCTACGTCCACGGGGAGAGCAGTAGCGAATTTCACTATAGATCAAGCAATACAAGGAGATTACACACTCAAGTCACTCAAACTCTCTCAGTATTTCCCAAACCCCAATTTAATCCAAACCCAAGTCACGGCACAAAATTATCACACAAGCTTAAAACAAATGCTGAAAAAGAACTTTTTTTCTTGATCGCGCTTCAGCTTGAAGACATGTGGCTCCTCCTTTTCTCTCGTATGGGTGCAGCAGCAACACCCCGGAAAAAGGACCTCTTTCGCGGCTTTTGCAAGCGGTGCGGATGTGCCAAAAAAATCCTCTAATATGCGGCTCCTCTCTATGTAGGGTTCTTTACGTAGGTCTTCATGCAGCTGCCACAGAGAAAGAAAACCTGTATATATATAAGTATGCCTAAGGTCAAAGTTTGACCTTAGGCCCCACCAATTTCAATCTTCACAGAGGAACTTCACGCCAAAAGGGAAACCTATTTTATTATAATACATGTGCCCAGATTTCCTTTTTCAAAGGAATTCGAAACTGTAGGGTTCCTTCTTCTTTATTTTATTCTTTTGTAATTCCTTCGTGAGTCCACCAAATTTCGCATTTTAGCAAACGCTCAAACTCGAGTCATATTTAACAATCTCCACATTGGCTCGACGTTTGAGCCAAATAACAATTGCTTTGTAAAAATTCAAATTCTACTGCTACTTTCCCATAACCCCAATGGGCTCAATTGCCACAGATATCATCCAAGTCCAAGCATCACTTGAACTTCGCCATAACTGAGGACCTCATCAGAATACCAACTCCACATGCACCTTTAACTGATCCGTAAAGATTTTTTGACGCAACCTCTTTAACCGCAAATAAAGCAAAACCATTATTGCATCTATATTTATTAGAGATCGAACACGTACTTTGTTAACTTCAGCAGTTACAGCAACTGTTGGCTCTATAAGCTCCACCTCGCTATAAACACCATCTGTGTCGATTACTTTGCTAATGCTTGTACTTGCTACCTCAAGAGTCTCTAGTCACAACTCCACCTCAAGTTGAACACCATCCAGATCCATATTAACACTGCCACAAACACTCATAGCCAGAAGTATTGGAGACTCATCAAAGGTAACTTCTTTGCTGTTAAGAGGTGAATTTATATCCGAGCACCACAACTGATCGTCTCGCTCACCTTGTGCATAGCCATGGAATATGCACCTTGCCCTCCAATCGAGCTTATCATCACTCACTCGAAAATAACATGGACAACCAAACATTCTAAGAATAGAATAATTAGCAACGTTACCTGACCACACTTCTTCAAAAGTCCGCCATTCAATAGCAATTGATGGGGATCTTTTCACCGAGTAGCTTACCGTACTTAGCACATCAACTAGGAACCTCCTAGCCATACCAGCACTAGAGATAATTTTTCGGGCCATCTCTAGTAATGTTCTGGTCATCAATTTTGCAAATTGTTGTGATTTACTGGCACTAGTGCGGTGTTTCACTATGCTCTCTTTCATGCAGAATTTATTTGCTAGCTCTGAGCAGAACTCAATGCCATTGCCAGTCCGCACATGCTCGATCGACTTACCAGTCTCCGTCTCGATCAAAGCTCTTGACTGCGAGATCTTGACACCAGCATTAAACTTGTGCATTGGCACAAACCTCCAAGTCTTCTTCGAGCAGTCAAAAGACTCCCGAACAGATGCATCCGACGTCTCCGGGGTGAAACTTGTCATTGTCTCACCTTGAAGTTTATACAGGCCATCATGCTTGATCCCTTTCATTATCACCACGGCACCTCATACAACCTTCAGAACTCCACCTTTTGAAGAATACCTATAACCAGCTGAATCTAGGGCACCCAAGGAAATTAAGTTCTTTTTCAATTATGGAACATGCCTCACTCCAGTCAATGTCTTCACCATACCATCATGCATTCTAATTTTAACATCACCAACACCCACAACATCGCACTCAACGTTGTTCCCTAATTGGACTTTACCACTACCCGTGCACTGATAAGTGATAAACCAATTTCTATTTGGTGTGACATGAAAAGAGCAACCAGAATCCATAATCCATCCATCAAGCAATAAATCATTAGTGACAAACAAGACATAATTGGCATTATCTCTGCTATAGCTGCAACATTATTTGCAGAATCAACCATAATTCCCTTACCATTTTCATTCTTCAACTTAAGGCAATCCCTTCTAAGATGCCCCCTTTTGCCACAGCTCCAACAGACAACATTGGCAGTCCTAAATTGACTATGTCTATTCATATTAGTACTACCATTACTCACACGTGTTACAGATCTTCCTCTATTTTCACCTACTAAAGCAGTAGATACAGATTCGCCAGATTCTCTTCTACAAATATCCTCGCTCAGAATTAAATCTCGAACCCCATCAAACATCAAACTTGTTGACCCAGAGGAATTACTAACAGCAGTAACGGTAGTATTCCAACTATCAGACAATGAGGATAATAGAATCAAAGCACGTACCTCATCTTCAACTGAACTCAATTGACTAACAATCACATTGAATTCATTGATATGATCTGCAACTGACGCACCTTCTTTCATCTTCAAGTTAAACAGATGTCACATCAAACAGACCTTGTTGATCGCAGAGGGCTTCTCGTACATATTCGACAGGGCTTGCATTAAATCAACAGTGGTCTTCTCCTTCAGGATGTTAAACGCGACGTTATGAGCCAACGTCAGCCGAATAACACTCATAGCTCATCTATCCAGCAAATCCCAATCAGCTTGCTTCATTGTGTTTGGTTTCTCCCCAAATAAAGGCAAGTGCAGATTTATCTAGTAAAGATAATCTTCAATCTACATCTTCCAGAAACTAAAATCCTTCCCATCAAATTTGTTGATTCTCACTTTTACTTCTTCGGTCGCCATCGATTCGCTTCAACTCAGCCAAACCTAGCTCTAATACCACTTGTTGCGATTGGGCGAGCGATCGAACAAAATATAGACGGAAGAAGAAAAATAAATCGGACACCGGATTTACGTGGTTCAGTTGTAAATACCTACGTCCACGGGGAGAGCAGCAGCGAATTTCACTATAGATCAAGCAATACAAGGAGATTACACACTCAAGTCACTCAAACACTCTCTCGGTGTTTCCCAAACCCCAATTTAATCCAAACCCAAGTCACGGCACAAAATTATCACACAAGCTCAAAACAAACGCTGAAAAAGAACTCTTTTTCTTGATCGCGCTTCAGCTTGAAGACATGCGGCTCCTCCTTTTCTCTCGTACTGGTGCAGCAGCAACACCCCGGAAAAAGGACCTCTTTCGTGGCTTTTGCAAGCAGTGCGGATGTGCCAAAAAACTCCTCTAATATGCGGCTCCTCTCTACGTAGGGTTCTTTACATAGGTCTTCATGTAGCTGCCGCAGAGAAAGAAAACCTATATACATATAAGTATGGCCAAGGTCAAAGTTTGACCTTAGGCCCCACCAATTTCAATCTTCACAGAGGAACTTCACGCCAAAAGGGAAACCTATTTTATTATAATACATGTGCCCAGATTTCCTTTTTCAAAGGAATTAGAAATTGCAGGGGTTCCTTCTTCTTTATTTTATTCTTTTGTAATTCCTTCGCGAGTCCACCAAATTTCGCATTTTAGCAAACGCTCAAACTCGAGTCATATTTAATAGGGATTGCAATCCTGATATAATTTATGATTCTTTGCACATTTTGTTCCAGCAATAGGTTCATTTGTTGTGCTTGGAAGTTTGATACTCTATCGCCGCCGAAGTCAGTTTTCTTATGCACACTAAAATGATTTAATCATTTGCAAAAGAATATTTTAGCACAACAAATTATTTTGTAAGACAATCTATTTTTTGAATAAACTATATAAATATATATATTTTCCCCATTTTCACTATTTGGCACTATTTTGGAGAATTAATTATGAAAATATTATCATGGTCAACAAAAGCCATTCATTGGAAGTAGGTGAGCTCTACCACTGAAAGTCAAAGACTAACATTTGAGCAGGATTTCTTGTTGGGTTGGATTGGCTCTGTTTCGTTGGACACTAAACTATAGGTCGAAATTCACTCAGTGTTGCCTCTTGCTATATCAATGGCATATCTTCAACTTTGCTTGATGCTTAAACAAACTGTGAATAAAGATGCACTCTCACGAAGAATTATAGTGTTTCACAATCATATGTCTTTGCATTTTCAACATTTCTTGTATGTTCTCTTCCCACCATCTTTTTCTTGTGTCCTAGCTCATTCATTGTTTTTTTTTTAAATGGTTTTCTTTAGAATCGACAACCTTTTTTTTTTTTTTTTTTATTGATGATGATCCTTTGTAGCATTAAGCAATCCATTTGGGACACAATTCTGGGGCAGCTCATTGCTCCAAGCTTTTAATACAACTCCATCATGACAGCATTGATATTCCATAGATCACCATTCTATTTGTGTTTACAACTTGCTAGAAATTTTTAGCCTATATACTCATGTTTATTTGGTTGAGATTGTAACAATATGCTTCCTGCCTTTGTGTTCGCATTATCAGCAGTGACCTCTAGGGAAAATCTATTCAGGTCTTTAAAGTATTGGTTGTTTGCATTTACTCCACTGTAGAATATGATTTTGTTATACATCATGTCGTTTTATCTGCAAATACCTTCTTATGTGGCATTCTTCTTGTAGGGATTTTTGATAGAAAAGCTTCGAGCTCACTTGTGTTCCTTTGGTGTAATTGGAAATCTTGCACTTCAACCAATGTATACCTTTTATGATACATTGCCTCCCTCTCTGCTATCGTTGCATATGTAAAAAAAAAATTGAAGCAATCGTTGTATGACATTGTGAAGCCCTAATAAAGGTTAGTCAATTTGCAATCTCAAGTGTAGTTCACCGTGTACTACTTTGAGGCTTTTTGGATGCTATTGCACATGTAACATGGTGCTTTGACCAAATAAATAAGTGCTCAGAAAGGTAGAGTTGCATTTGCCAAGATAACTTTGAAAAAGCCTCACATAGCTTTGCTTGATGAGCCATCTAATCATCTGGTAAGTCTGCTCTTTTTGTCCACCTTATGACTTCAAATACTTTTCAGTTAACCTGTTGTTGTTCTTGCACTAATTGAACTTATCGGAATCTGATGTTACATTGAAATAACAGGAGAATCAATCAGTGATAACAGCTATAGAGAGCCTCTGTTCTGTCATCAAATATCTAACTTATAGTGGAACAGAAACCAATCTAACCATTTCAACTTGGAAAATATTTGGAATAGAATAGTTAGCCCGATCAGTTTTTTCGTATTAGAGTAATCTGTAATACCAAAGAGTTCTGAAATATGTGCCTGTAGGTAGTATTGGGCTCGTTTATAAATGTGGTCTTCAAGCTCTGCTTTAATGAATAGTGACTACTGAATAATTATCTTTGTAAATTGTTAGTTTCTTGTCCATGAATGAGTGAGTGCGACTCTGCTGTTTTGCCTATCCACAACTAGAGGATTTGGATGTGGCTGAGGTGCTCATTCAAGGTTTGGTCTTGTTCTAAGGAGCAATTGAGATGGTGAGATTGATTTTTTTTTTTTTTTGTCAAAATACTTCAATTTGACCAACCATGGATCATTTTCACAGCTAATAGCCCTCCTTTGACCTTGATTTGCAGCTTAGTCACGATAAGCATCTAATAGTTGGAAGCTCAGATGAGGTCTGGGTGATTCCACAAGGCAAGGTGGCACCTATCCATGGGAATTTTCAGGACTATAGGATGGTACTCCAATTTTTGTTATATTAGGTGAATCTAGTTATTACCATCAACTGAGAGTGGTTCATTGGGTTCCCATTACCTTCCAAAACTGAAAATGAGGCTTAGCTACATAGAGAAAGCCAAAAAAGATGAATAAAGGATTTGTCACGCCCCGATCCTCAGGTACGTGCATATCCCTTACCTTGGTCGAATTTAAATGCGATATCCCAGGACTATGTATCACCGACTCTTTCATTTTAATATGCACATGCGGAAGCAATTATAAATCCCCATATGATAAAACAATGGGACAGAAAAGTAGGATTCTAAAATTTCACTTTAAAAGCCTCCACATCTATATACATTGCCAAACATAGTCCAAATATATACAAGTTGAATTGTTAAGCCAAGTTTAAACTACATGTTTCTAAAACGGAGTCTACAAAATGGAATTGACTTCTAACAAAAGAGAATTGCCATATGACTAGCTAGTCCAATAGGGTAGTCAATTCTTCAGGCTTCCCTTTCCACACTTCGAGCCTCCAATCTTTCACCAACGCTATCTAAGGACCTGAAAATGGTTATTCAATAACCAGTGAGACAATGTCTCAACAAGTTTTATTCCCTAAAATCCGATTAATAAACCAATATGCTATGGGCTGCCTAAGTACACACGAGTGAGAAGGCTTATCTTGGCCTCAGATTCCATCTGCAAATCAATATAGTTCAAACAGACACCCAATCAAATGCTACCGATCAAAGCATCAGTCAATCGACCTAGTTGATTTACATGTCAAACAGACCATCACTTGGTTGTTTTAATCAATACTTGTCCATTCTTCAAAATAACCTGTTGGGTTACCGAGCCAGTATTTTATACGATTCATTCTTCGAAATGACATTATAAGTCACCAAGTATATATATATATTTGGTAAAGGTAATAATAATATAAAAGAGATTGCCAATGTACAAAAGAACGGATCCATAACCTACACTCTTAGCCAAGGCAAAAGTGAAGGGGATCCGTTGTAAAAGGGACCAGGGAACAACCCACAAGAAAGATACAACCAGCACCAACTAGAGAACCGACTCCTAATCTTGCCAAACCTCCAGACTACAATGAGAATGTGGGAGCAGAAAAGAAGACGGAACAAATCTTTCTAAGGAAGAGCATCACTATAGAAAATCCCAGGATCTAAACCCCACCTCTTTGAAGTCTTATGTTCCTCGGTGAAGGGAAAACATTGCTATAAGTGACAGCTTTTTCTCTTACCACCTTAAGGAGGTGATTTTTGAGTGCAGGGACCACCAAGGATTCACCCCTGAATAGTATTGCATTTTTCTTCTTCCATATGAGGTGACAAAGGGCTCCAAATGAAAACCGAGCTATCTTGTGGTAGAAATCGTTACCCGTAAGGAACTTCAAAGCCCAAGGAAGCACCTCATTCCAGCACCGATTTTTCCACGGTAGGTTGCACCTGGCGGCCCAGAAAAAGGCCAGAGAAGCCGAGGTACGACAACCAAAGAAGAGATGGTCTATGGAATCGGGTACTTCGCTGCAGAATGCACAAACACTATAGTCAATTCGGCCATAGGATAGAAGCATAACCTGGGTGGGGAGACGCTTCTTCACAATAAGCCAAAGAATGAACTGGTATCGGGGCGCTGTGGATCCATCCCATATAAGGGACGCCCATCTAACCGGATCTTTCCTTGGTTTGATTAAATTCGAAACCGCTAAGTCACCAAGTATATTCATCATAACGTTCATTCTACAAAATAACCCATCGAGTTATCGAGTCCGTTATGGCATGTCGTCCATTTACGAAATGACCTATAGGGTCACCAAGTCAAGTATTCCACATGATACTTCGAACGTACAATCAATTTGCCCATTTTTATTCTTTTTCGACAAGAGTACACGTGCGTAGGCGCGTGGTCGGCCTTAGCCAAAATATTAAGATTTTTTTCCACAAATCCCACTCTTATCAATAGTGCACCAAAATATTTTTAGTGCTGTCAACTAACACCCAGTTATTTTCCAATTAATTATTCAATTTAATTAATTCAGGAAAATAATCATATAATCACAATTAATTCATTTCAACACAAAATAAAGCTCAATTAAATAAACGGACTGCACCACGACAATCAACATAAAATTCCGGTCATCGGCTATTCCTGCCTAATTTTTGAAAAAAAATAATTAAATTAATTTCTAACATTAATAAATAAATACGATAAATCCAATTTAGGCCCGAAATGCCTTATTGGAAGCCGATATGAGCCCGGAAAATTACCGAGACTTGTTCAATAAATAATAAGACTTGTCTACTTGCTAAGTACACTAACTATTTGCCTAACATGCATAGATAGATCCATAATTTAATTATTCTACTATAATCTAACCACCTAATTACACTTAATTAAATCTAATCAAGCCTTAAGCATAATTTGCAAACTAAGAAAGCATTAGTGAGTAAAACTCACTTGCGCAAAGCGAAGACCGAGACACTGTGACGATGACGCGACGGCGGCCGAATTCCAAAATTTCAATGGCGTCGATGGACCCTCGGGCCAGGCCCAAAGACCTTGCCTCGTAGGCTTGGGCTTCAAAAGAACTTGCTAGACTTCACTGGATTATGGGCTGAATCAAGTGGGCTGAAATGCAACTTCAATGGATTGAGGATGGGCTGAACTTACTAATTTGAGCTTCAAGTTGTGGTCTGGGCTTCAATTGAATATGGGCTGTGTCGGAATTTCGGTTGAGATGGGCCTACAACGCTGGACTTCGGTGGACTTCGCATGGCCAGATGAAGGCCGCGGGTTGGGCTTAACTTCGTGCCTCTCAAATGAAGACATGAAGAAGACGATGCTGAAGACGTGTGGGACGGTGGGGGCGTGGAGCTGCTTCATGGAGCTAGACCGAAGATGGGGGGCAGTCAACAAGCCAAGTCTGCTACTGGAAGGTTGATCGGGGATGAGGGGAAATGGACGAGGGAAGCAACTTCGCTGGCAACGACAAAATGAAGTGGAGCTGCAGGTTCGTGGAGAGGAATTCGTGGGATGAGGTGTGAGTGGCCGACAGAGTCAACAAGTGGCCTCTGGTTGACTCGGTGCTGGCGTGGAGCTGGCGGACGCGCGTGAAGATGGAAGTTGATGGTGGAGACGGCCGCGTGGAGATGGAGCAGCTTCGTGGGACGTGGACTAAGCAGAGAGACGAGCAGGTGGGCGCGGGGTTTCGATTGTTGAAGGCCGACTGAAGGAGTTGAGCTTCTTCTCTTTTGTTGGTGTTGGCATCGCACGAAGTAAGAGAGAGAGAGAGAGAGAGAGAGATAGCGGTCCGGTTGAGGTGAGGGAAAGAGAGATGGATAGAGATGAGAATTGAGGGGCTTCACCAAGCCCACTTTTTCCACAAAAAATATCTTTCAAGCCTTGCCCAAGAAGTTTTACTTGGCTGCAATTTGGCCACATAAACACACCACACAACTCCTCAAATGGTCCAATTTTGCTAGGTTTAAGGGAGGTTACGAATTTGAGAGGGATGGCTTCAATTGGACTTAAATTCTCTCTTGAATTAATCCCAAATGACCTCAATAAATTCAATTGATCACCCATTGATCATCTCTGCATTTTTCCTCACTCAAGAATCCATCACGCATCTCAATTTTGCCATCAAAAACCATCTTCAGCATTTTCCGCACAAAAACAACCCTATTGACGACTTTTTTCCAAAAAGTGTCAGGCGTCAGAAAAATCTTTTAAGACTGAGCCGATACTCCTAGAATTTATTGTGACATGAAAAAAAACTTCAATTTCCGAAATCGGACTTGAATTCACGGTTAACTTCCACTTGGTGCGTTTTTAGCGTGACTTAGAATACGGGGTAACTTTCAGAAATTTTTAAGGGCAAATGACCCGTGGTCGATTTTTTTCGAGTCACAATGAACCCACTCGACTCATTGACGACTCTCGGTTGTCGTGAAAATCTCGAGGACACAAATATGGACACAGGGTACCAAAACAATAAGAAAATCAGTATAGTGCCGATCGAAGAGAATTTTCCAATTTAGTAGTGTCACCCACGATTAGCCACACATCTCTATCGATCCAGTCTATCTCTGATTTTAAATCGATTTTTAACTATGCCGTAATGGCCTCTAAAGATAGACACGGTCAAGAAGCCGATTTCTGATCGAGTTCTCAAGTTTATTGCTTTAAAATTTCTTAATAATTTTCCCAAATAGTCTAATTATCTCAAGAATGATCAATTATGAGAATAGCCCTATAGATGCGTCAATGAAATACCCGATTAATTCAATAGAAAACAGATCTGAAAATTCAGGATGTCACAAAATTGCTGGTGATGTACAAGATAGACTCACTGTTACCCTGGCCCTCGTTTGTGATACATACTTGATAAGGACTCGTGGAAGGATGAATCAAAGTTTTGACATTAAGTGTGCAGTATCATTTGCAATAGCTTAAGAACTGAGTTGGGATTGTATTCCTGGTATAATTTATGCTTTCTTGCACATTTTATTCTAGCAATAAGTTCACTTGTTGTGCCCCTAGAAGTTTGATACTCTGTCGCCGTGGAAGTCAGCTTTCCCATACATAGTAAAATGATTTAATCATTTGCAAAAGAATCGTTTTGGCATAGCAAATTATTTTGTAGGACAATCTATTTTTATATGAATATATTTTCCCTATTTTCATTCTTTGCACTGTTCAGGAGAATTAATTATGAAAATATTATCACGGTCTACAAAACTTTATATTCAACTCTAAGTACAGAATTGCATTGACTAATTATAATGTAGGCCCTACGTAGCCAAAAAATACTATAATAAAATTCCATATAAACACCTGGATTTGTCAGATAATATACTTCTAACATGTTCTGGTCATCATTGAAAATGAGAAGCTTTCTTTCTCCCAACTGCTACGGTGCAGATGGACAAACGGAACTGATAGCAGAGGTTTGAGTAAGCGAATGTGACAGCTAAATTCTGAATGAGCCTGCAGGTGAAAACATGTTAGTAAACCGGTTGCCTGGTCAAAGATTGAATTTCATTTTCCTTTTATTCATATACCCACTCCACTCCCATCTCTTGACAACATTTTTAGCGGTCCTACATATTATATTTCCTGTGTAGGACGGGGAACGGGAGGGAGAATCAATAGCCGTGGCTACCCTCTGGATGTTTCTTTGAGGACTTGCGTCTGCTATGAGATATTCTGATTCCGAGAAGATCGTCACTTAGCATCACTCATGATTAACTCCTTGAAATGGGCAAGCCCCACCACATTTACCCCCATCGAGGTGCTGAAGATCCAGTACCATTCACACGTGACAAGATACACGTACTACCATTGCAAATGGTTTCAATCTCATGAGCTCACATGTTGAAGGTATACCTTGAATTCAGGCAAATGAAGGGAATTGGATCCAAAAAGGAAATGTGCTGCTATGGCTTCCATGATATACAATAGTGAGGAATACTGTTACATGAATTCTATTATTGGACACTTCTGTTACATTATAAAGTTATTGCCTGCTATATGAGGTTTTTGCCATGATAATCATTTCCATGATGAGGAGCGAAATTGTTTTTCTACTACTTCATCGTCAGACCCTGCTTGAGACAGTCTCACGACCTACTTTTAGCAGAGACTTTTGATCTGGAGCTGCTGTGAATTGAGCTTGATGTTGACATTTGTGGAGGAAAAATTGAGGTTGTCCTGGTAGTCTGTGGCTTTGGCCGAGTAGGATCTGCAGCGAACCATACCTGCTTCTTCATTTGCGAATTAAGGGACAAATTTTGCCCACCATTTAATTTTTTAGTTGTCTTTCGAGAATAGGACACTCACGGTCTACTGGACAAGATCTAACATGCGAACAATTTTTTTCAGGTCTGAAAATATCTGACATGTGAAGATGAAGAGGTTCTTGAAGAGGCTTAATTGTTACAGAAAATCTTTTCTCCGTGTGTGGAGCTTGATTCTTCTCTTTTAGAGACTTGACATTTTTGGCTCAGTATTTCTTTAGGATCCTTGACATTGGTTATGAGTAATTTTGATAAAGTTTGTATAAATGAGAATGAACTCTTAAAAAAGTTTTGGTTATAAGATGATGCTTTGCAATATAATGAATATCTGGAGATGTCACCCCGCATTATTTTATGATTGATCTTTGAAAGGGTCTTCTTCTAGTATTCTGTTTGTTTTGAGAGAAACATTTTAATAAAAAAAAGTGTTGTTTTCATTTTTCGCTATTTAGTATGATAAAAAAAAGCCGGTCAAAGGAACTTACTTTAGTCAATCGGAAAATCAAATAAAAAAGAAAACAAATTTTTTTATTTAAAAAGTTGAGTACGAAAGTAGTACAGAGGAATATCTATACCGGAAAAGAGGTGTGACGGTGTCATTCTGCTGCGGTCCTTCATCCACCACATATTTCAAAAAATGCAAAACCAAGAAATTAGCAACTAGCAATCGCTTATATGATATATTCAGAAAGTTTGGCACAAGATTGTAAGATGAACTATTTGAGGGGGAAAAAAGAGTAGTCCCTCTAATTTATTGGTACAATATAGTGGTGTTTTCTTGATTTAGATTGTTGGGATCACCACTCAAATGATTTTCATTTTAGTAATTACACAGATTTTCTTTTGATTGATTAGTTTGACACCAAATTTTTTTTTGGGGTCGAAAGTTTGACTCCGTATTGATTTGGGCTCCTTTTGTGTTACTGGAAATTTTGCGGTTCAACCAATGCATGCCTTGTCTGGTATATCTCCTCCTCTCTATTGCCGTTACATATAATTTTGTTTCTCTGAGAACTTTTATAGTTGTTTATTATGTATGAAAGATAATTTTAATTAGTTGTTCCCTTTTGGATTTTTTAAATTTTCTTATGTTCATCTCGCACCTTATGTTGTTCTTCTTGTTGAAGAGTCTCCGATACAAATGACAGCATGATTCAAATTGTGTTGATTGATAATGATGGCGATTAGTGAGAGCCAGGAAAGAAAGAAAATCTGGGGCTTTTACTTTCTTTTTCAATTTATATTTTATCTTTTTATTTTTGTGACTGAATAATTTTGGAGTTGGTTATTAATTGAAGCAAGAAATTCGCATCTAGCACCAAGATGAAAAAAAAAAATGCCAACTTCCTCAAATTTTGTATGACAGGACAAAAATTCTCTTATCTGGAACAAAAAATAAAAAACAAGGGGGAAGTATAGATTGTCCATTGAAAATTACTCTTTTCAATTGATTGGCTCCTTGAAATTTATTTTCTATCATTATAGATTTAGAATGTTGTATGATACGATATGTGGATGCAAGCCCAATAGAATTAGACCTGAATAAAGTATTTTGTATCATAAGCATACAAAATAATAGCACAAAAACAATGTGCAGCCAAGCAGGAAATTCTCAACTAGTAACATCACACTGAGTCACGAGTTTAAGCTGAGCCCAAAAGGCCCATCAGCCCAAAGCCCGCGAAAAAGAACCAAGCCCAGCCACATCTTCGGTTTATCCTCTCTTTCTCTCTCCTCCGTTTTCTCTCTCTAGCGCTCTAAAGCTTCAAACGAAGACGCGCTCGGGGAAACGGGATCGATTCTCCATCTCCAGCGGTGTGAGTTTCACCGGAGGTTATTCATGGCCGATTCTAGTATTCTGCCATCTCCGCCGCCTCATCGGCTTCTCCGGCCTTCGGACGTAACTCTTCCAGCTACTTCCATGGTGAAAATCTTTCTGGTTCGCGCCGAAAGCTCTGCAGTTCCGGTCTCGATTCATCTTGAATTTACTGCATTCACTTGAAGCTTCTCCATCTCTCACTTAAACGATAGCCAATCGTAGCGAAGCACCTTTCTCGCTGGACGACTTCATTATCTTTCGTTTTTGTCACTGCCTCCTCCTTCGGTTTTGTTAAATTTTGAAGCGTGTGTGTGCAAGTGTATGAAATATGGCAAGGGAAAATAGTTTCATTAATTGATGAAGTAGTTTGATAGTGGTACAGTGGAGGTCTAAACCTCACACGGTGGAGGATTTTCCCACACAAGGTGGACCTCACACACGGTGGAGGGTTTCCCCTCACACACTCAAATGGTCATATACAAGCATATTTATAGGCGTGAATCCACCACCATACACAACCGACTTAATACATAAAATAATATAAAATTGCAGCTTCTTTTGTCGCGACTTCTGCCGCATCTTCTGGTGGCTTCTCCATTTATCTTCCTTTTTCTATTCTCTCGGCTGCCCACGTACTCTTTCTTTCTTCATGGTTAAGAGTCAACAATTGTAGGCTTTCCTTTTTGCTCTCTTGAAGACTCCAGCAGCCATTATAATAATATTTTAATATGTGCCCATCCTCTTGATCAGCTTGTGGGAGCTTCTTCACGTGTTTCTCATGCACGTAGATTGCATGTAGATTTCTCTAGCTCATTCTAGGTTTTTCTTTTATGCTTCGTCACTCTTCATTTTTTCTTGCATGGACGTGCAATGTCGCCGACCATTTCTTCTCCATTAAGCTAGTAGTTTCTAGACTTTGTTGAAAATGAATCACCAATTTCCAACACTCCCCCTTGATTCATTTTCAGGATAATCTAGACATTGTATCATAAATTCTCGAACGTACCTTGAAATTCTCCTTGTAGTTTATCCCATGTCTTTTATGTCGTATTCGTTCCACAATCCCTTGCATTCTCTTGTCGAACCACTTGCACTTGCCTTTGAACATGCATGTTTTTCTTCAACGATGTCCCATACGTCTCGGGCCATCAAAATGCTCTTAGTTGTAGTTGTTAGCTCGGGCTCGGGCTCTGGCTCTCGTAGGCACCGCTCGCTCCGGCTTTAGTTCCGCGCTCGCTCCGGCTCGGCTCCTTGGCTCTCGCTCGGGCTCGGCCTTCTTAGTTGAGGATGGTGAGGACAAACGCCCATAACCATCCGATGTGCCTATCTCTGGCTTCACGATCCTTGACACCTGGCTCAGTTACGAACCTGGGTGCAACTGGCTCTGATACCATGTTAAATTTTGCGGAAGCGTGTGTGTGCAAGTGTATGAAATATGGCAAGGGAAAATAGTTTCATTAATTGATAAAATAGTTTGATAGTGGTACAGTGGAGGTCTAAACCTCACACGGTGGAGGATTTTCCCACACAAGGTGGACCTCACACACGGTGGAGGGTTTCCCCTCACACACTCAAATGGTCATATACAAGCATATTTATAGGCGTGAATCCACCGCCATACACAACCGACTTAATACATAAAATAATATAAAATTGCAGCTTCTTTTGTCGCGACTTCTGCCGCATCTTCTGGTGGCTTCTCCATTTATCTTCCTTTTTCTATTCTCTCGGCTGCCCACGTACTCTTTCTTTCTTCATGGTTAAGAGTCAACAATTGTAGGCTTTCCTTTTTGCTCTCTTGAAGACTCCAGCAGCCATTATAATAATATTTTAATATGTGCCCATCCTCTTGATCAGCTTGTGGGAGCTTCTTCACGTGTTTCTCATGCACGTAGATTGCATGTAGATTTCTCTAGCTCATTCTAGGTTTTTCTTTTATGCTTCGTCACTCTTCATTTTTTCTTGCATGGACGTGCAATGTCGCCGACCATTTCTTCTCCATTAAGCTAGTAGTTTCTAGACTTTGTTGAAAATGAATCACCAATTTCCAACAGGTTTCCATACAGGGGAGAATAGCCGTGACTGAAACTCTACTGAACTCGGATTCTTCACTTGAAGCTCTTCATCATCATTCGGTTACTGCAACAATTTTGAAGGTAAGTTCTCTCTCATTCTCTGGATTTCATTTTTCAATTCAGTCAATAGCATTGATTCTCGGTCTTTTTCTGAATTTCCAGAGACCTCTTCATCGAAATTTCTTCTCTATTGCCCTCCGGACACTGTTAGCCACCACCAACCACCACCGGTCGTCACCGTTCCCATTTCCACGGCCAACAGCAGAAGCTCTGTGCGCCCCTGTTCTCGGTCACCATTGCTGAAGTGCTCGGACTGCGGTCACCACCGTCTCTCACGACGGTTCCAGTTCACGAAGCTGCTTCTGTAATCACCTTACTAAGGTCCGATCATTAATCGCCACAGGTAATCATCCTTTATTCAATCGAATCGCACATGCCATGTTTTCAGTTGCTCTACGTACAAACCACTGCCTGGGTAAAATCTACTAATTGTTTTGCGATGATCTCGTTCACATAACTGAACTGTATTGATATGCATATTTGAGGCTGAGGTGTTTTTCTGTATTTTCATAGCTGAATTGTGTAGTGCATGCTTGAGCCGAGACATTCTTCAGTATATTTGTCGACTTACTTTCGACGATTTCTTCAATGCATGTACGACCGTCAGTCTCCACACGTTGTGCTGATGGAACCAAGCTTATACTCGACTGGTAATGTTTAGCACTACACTTGCTATCACCAAAGGTGGCCATTCGGTTCCATGTCGGAGCAAACCGAAGCTGTTCGGCTGCTTAGAAAGATATTCCTTGCAATTAAGATGCAAAAAAACCAGACTTAGTAACTTTGCCAATGAATTGGCTGAGTCACGACTGACCAAGTCCACAACAGAGAACAAAATCTTCTTAAGTACGCGAGTTTCTCTCTTCGTTCTGCTGGAACACACGAATTGAATGTTCTCAAAGGAGTCCTAATATTTTTGTATAGAAATCCTCAGGAAGCAATGACATACCTACAGGATCTAGATGCATGCTATCTAAGTTTAATATAGAGTTAGAAACTATCAAAATATATCAGGAATAGGACATGTGCTTACAATCCGCAAAAGTAAAAGGAATTAGAAGAAATTGTTACGTGTAATGATCCGTTAGAATTACTTTAATGTTACTAGCTAAACTTCATCAATGAAGATCATGTCATTTAATTATAAACTGAAATGTGTGGAAATGGTGTAATTTAGCTTATCAAATAGAGTTGTGTTTGGTACCGCTCTTTCTCTACAAGGTTTCCTTTCTTTTCCCTTGAAGCCGCCTCCTATCTACAGTGTTGTCCCTGAGGGGGAGAGGTCCCTCCCTCCCTTCTTTCCTTTTTTTTAAAGTTTTCCCTCTTTCTTTTTCTCCCTATCTGTTCTAGGAGTTTGTGCATGATTATATTTTTGTAGCCGATCTTGGATGAATGTGGAGACCAGCTTGGCCATCCGTCTTGTCGACAACAACCGAGGATGGTGTTCGTAATGTGGCTCCACAACCTCTTCAAGGTTATGCCGTTTTCTTCTCTCGATTTGGACTTAGGTGAAACTTTGGGTTTTACTCTCTCAAACTCGATCAAAATATAGATATGTGAGCTCCTTATGAGTACTTCATCTGTGTTCTTTCAACATTTTGATGCTGGTGTGTTTGCAAGATAATGGTGATGAAGACATTGGACCTAGATGCGCACCACAAGCCTTTGCAAATGGAGTGGGAGATTTCGGCGTGTACTCATGATTGAATCTAGTGACCATTCATCAATCATTTATGGTATCAAAGTTGTTCTTAAGGGATGAAAGTGTGCTTCTAGCTATAGACTATACTTTGTTATTTGGGTTCTGACTTTTGATTTGTTCTACAATTATTTGGGATTTATTAAGCTTGAAACCCTTCTATGTACCTCTCGAGTATTATTTTGATATATGAATAGTATCTTTCTTTCCACAAAAATAAATAAATAAATAGAGTTGTGCTCGTCATTTACTTAAGGTACAAGTAGTTACAACCGAACTTTAGATAGGAGACACAACAACAAAAAAGATTACACATAAAATGTTGCAAACAATCGACAACTAAAAAGTTTTACGAATCGGAACTTTTGAATTGGAAACAACTTACGAAAAATATGATAAGAACAAAGATATGCACTAAAGATGCTCTAATGCTCTCCTCAATATGATCAGGATACCACCTTGAAGAGATTGTTCTTCAAAAGACAAAACATAATCCCTTGTAAAGATGTCCATTGAAAAATCAGTAGTCGGAATTCCCAAATGAAATGAATATTAATGTCAATATACTTGGTGTGAGGATGGAAAAGCCGGATTAGCAGCTCGATAAGCGGCTCCAACATTATCGCAAATGACTTCAACAGGTTTAGGCAAAAACATATGAAGATCAACTGAAATCTGCCTAATCCAATTAAGTTTCTGCAACTCCATCGGCGAAACTCCTGTAGCCAGATTTCGCAAGTGGGTTGCTCTTTTAGCATGCCAAAATAATGTCGGACCCAAGAAAAGTCACACATCCAGATGTTGAGCGACGAGTATCGAGACAACCAGCCCAATCAGCATGAGGGAAACGTCACTAAGGTGCTGTCAAGTATGGCTTCAAGAAGAGTCCATGATCAATGGTTCCGTATAAAAATCTAATAATGCACTTTACCGCTTGTAACTGAGATATACGAGGGCAATGCATGGACTGATTCACAAAACTAACAGCATACGAAATGTGTGGTCTAGTCATAGATAAATACTAGAAAACCCCCCATCGTGCTTCTATGTTCAGTAGGATCCATCCATAAATCTTCTTCCACCGCTGTCCTTGGACTTTCTATCTTTGGTAGTGGATTATCAGTGATTTATTTTCCCCTAAGTTTTGATTTCAATATTTCTTTATTAACGTTACGGTTTTCTTCCTTTAAATTTTTTACCTCTTTATAGAGATCTTGAATAGTCAACCCGCGCCTCTATTATTCTTTGTCGTTGTCAAAATTTCTCGCAAATCGTACGATTTTTCTGAATTTTGAGGCAATCTCTTTAATCTGTGTAAGTACTTCTTTCTTTCTGAACTTCCACTTGCTATTTTTATTCTACCGTTATTACATTTATACTCGGAGTACCTTATCCACATGTGAAATTATCTTTATGATTACATTCTTGAATTTCTTCATCTTCCACTAATTCATCCGCGTATTCTTCCTCTATTTCTTATGACAATGACACAGTTTCTAGAATTTCCAATGGATATATGTTCCTTTGAATTTGCAATTTGACTCATAACAGACTACTTCTCTGTTTCTTTTATTTATGAATTTCTTTCCATACTTTTCTCTATTATTCTTATATGATATGAGCCATTGAGATGAATGATATGAGCAAGCCACCCATCGGTGAAGAGTACAAGTTACTGTAAAGCAAATTGAGCATCCACCAGGCACATATAAATGGTACTATAAGCACTTTTCTTTTTCTTTTTTTCAAATTCAGTACATGACATACATGCAAGATCAAAGAGAAGTTATATCACTTCAACACAACTTTATATGTATCCAAAATACTTATTCAATTAATAATATCAAAGCAAACATCAATGAGTTAGTTTATTGATCAATCTAATGCTTACTATCAAACTTTGTCCACGTTTAACACTCCGTGATGAGACCTAGCAATATTCCCTTTTGACGTAGGTCTCCATTTATGCTACGTTTGATTGTCCGGAGTTCTAATCATAATAAGATTGGATAGGATATGATGTTGACGCCTTATTTTTATTTAGGTATGTTTTAGTTTATTTATTAAGTTACTATTCTCTTTATTGGATAATAAATAAAATGATGAAAAGAAAAGCAAAAAAAAGCGAAAACGGGAAAGAAGTAAAGAAGCAGCCTCCGCATGGGCCCTCGGCCCATTTCCGCCTTGGCCTGGCCCCGCCAAGTCGTCTCCTTCCTCACGCCTCTGCAGAGCACGCGCAGGGGGCGCAACGGAGGGGAAGGGGATGGACGGACGGCAATGGGACATGGAGCAGGGGGGCAGCTGGTGTCGGATGGGACGCCGATTCGACCGGCGAAGGCCGTGGCGATCGGCGGTCGAACTCCGTCGACCGGCCGGCCCTCACCTATAAATACCTCCCCCGATGACGACGAGGCAAACACAGAGATCACGGAGAGAGAGAGGGAGCCAGATCGAGTCGCAGTCCTTGGACACCCCACCGAGAGACTTCGGGGGGGCCGAGGGCTCGCGGCCTCGATCCGAGCCCCGCGCAGGGAGAGTAGAGAGAGAGGCGAGGCACGGAGAGAGAGACGCAGGAGAGGTTTGAGTGGGTCTCGCCGTCACCATCTTCGCCCTCGTCGTGCCGTTGCCGAACAGGTATCGCGCTGTCCCCGTCGCCGTCGCCATCTCCCTCTCCGATCACCTTTGCCGTCACCACCGTGGCCGTCCTAGCCGCGGGACCGCTTCGGTCTCCTCTCCGGCGCAGCGAATTCGCAAACCCTAGGGTTTGCGATTTTCCAGGTCGCGAAGTGGATCCGGACCCGGAAAATCGGGTAGGGTTTGCGATCCGGGGCGGCTGCGAGTCGTCGAAAGCGGGCCGGATCCGGGTAGGGTTTCGCCGGGAGCGGGTCGGGCCGAGTTGGGCCGTGGAGCGAATGGTGGATCCGGGTCGTTGGGCCGGGCCGGGTGTCCCCGAACGCCCGGTCGCGACGCCGTTTCACTAAAAAAAAAAAAAAGGAAAAAATCTGAGTCGGGCCCGTCCTCATTCGGATCGCTGGCCCGGGTCCGAACCCAACCCGCATATCTCGACCCGAGTCGTTTTTTTATATTATTTTAATATAAAATAATATTTTAAATAAATAAATAAATATAAAATAAATATTTTATTTCAAAAAATCAAAAAAATCAAAAAATGTTTTATTTTCAAAAAATATTTAAAAAATGTTAAAAAAATGTTTTATTTTTCCAAAAAAATCGAGAAAAATAAAAAAAAATAATTTATTTTCCAAATATTAAAAAATATTTTATTTTCCAAAAATAAAAAAATCAAAAATATTTCATATTTTCCGAAAAATGTCAAAAATCCAAAAAAAAAGCCAAAAATTCATGAAAAAGTCAAAAAATTTCAGAAAAAGCCAAAAAGAATTGTATTTTTCCAAAAAATACCAAAAAATCCCTTTTGTGTCCAAAAAATTAGAAAAAGACCTAGAAAATGTTTTTCCTCCCAAAAATGCGTGGAAAACCCCTCAAGCATCCAAAAAACCTCAGGGTTTAAACAAGATTAGGTACCGAAAGGGCATTAGTGATTAACTAGTGTAATCAAGTCCCCGATCCTAATTTCTCTAGTTGCGCAGGAGCAAGTACTTCTCCCGATACTTCGCTTGGGTTTCTAATCAACCCACCCCAAATCGATTAGTGGCGACTCCATTTTAAAAATTGATTTATAGGTTAAAAACTTGGACCATTAAGTCGTGAATTGGTGGACTTGGGAGAGTCTCGGGCTTAACTAAATTCAGCCGAGCCATTAGCCTCCTTAGGCGCTCGTACCCGACGGCGGGCGCCGAAAAAAAGAGGTCGCGACATATGATATGAAATCCCATGATTTTTTTATATCTAGTCAATTATTTGGTGAATCGTAGTATTAAAGTTAGATATATTCACATCATATCATGTACATTTTTTTTAATTATATAAATAGCATATCATTATAAATGAACCTAAATGTTCAAAAATGAATATGGTGAAAATCTCTCGTAACATTATTCCTTAATTTATTTTTATTTTATTTTTCCTCTTTTTTATATTATTTTCTTTATTATTTATTTTTTCCCCTTTCATCATTCTTTAATAAAATTTTATCAAATAGTAAACTGTACTAACATACCTAAAATACAAAAATACCTAAAATATATCTTAAATGTAAATATTTAATTTATAGATTGAATTTTAATTATAAGATAGAATTAAAGTTGAATATATAAATTAAAATAAGATTAATTTAAAATAAATTTCTATTTTTTCATTTTTAATTTCTTAAATTAGAATTCAAATATTATTTATATTGAAATATAATTTTGATTTTGTTAGTTTAATAAAATTGTTATTCAAGAAAAATAACTTTTCTTGGAAATCCTATCCACCTTTATCTCACCTCCCCGTGGAATGATTTTATCCTACCTACATCCCCCTTATATCCGACTTTATCCTATCCTGAGCGAGTACCAAACATAGGATATGATAAATCATATTCTATCCCGAATTTTATCCCAACTGCCAAACGCAGCTTGTATCATTGCACAATTCTTTCCATTAGGAAGAATGCATTTCACATGGCCCTTCTCAAACCATATCACAAATAATTAATTTTCAAACTATTTCAAGAGATACTTTGCCATGCCATTTCAATAACAAAAGCATATTCAATGTTAGATCATGTTTTATGCGAAAAAATATACTCTAAACACCACTTTTTCCCCCTTTTATATTAATAGCATACCATGCGTTACCTTTTTCATTGCTTATGGCATAAGTATTTTTTGTT
This sequence comes from Eucalyptus sideroxylon x Eucalyptus melliodora, assembly GCA_016097485.1. NCBI lineage: Eukaryota > Viridiplantae > Streptophyta > Magnoliopsida > Myrtales > Myrtaceae > Eucalyptus > Eucalyptus sideroxylon x Eucalyptus melliodora. Next base: position 17,237,425 of record CM027825.1, on the reverse strand, counting down.
ATTTTCAGGACATGAGTTCACAAATCATACAATAAATAAGCACCGCTCACTTGAATATGCGAAACCAAACAATGAAAGCTACCTTACAAACAGAAAAACCAAGTGAGAAATGGAGATTGAAATTAAGTACTAACTACCTCAACTAAAAGTCAACTAATCTAAGCTTAATCGGCAACAAAACAACTCCAATGTGCTAACAGAAAGCTCACTTAAAGTAGAACTCACGTGCAATTTTCAAAAAAATGAGCTCTAAAGAATTTTGTCACAAGTGGGTCCAAAGTCATTAGAAATTTAACCCGACCTTCGACCCAGAAGAGGTCCAGAAAAGGGTGAAAACTGGTGTCAAACGCAGTAGTTCATATATGGTTCTAGCAGTGCACAATGAACTTCAAAATTTCATCCCGACCAAATTGTAATCTCAAATTTACTTCCATAAAATCCCAAATTTCCGCAACGTGATAAGTTTCATCGCAACATGATTTTATAGCTCAACAACTTGTAGAATCAACTCACCAACCTAAATCCCAAATTGAGTTGAAATTATAGCTTATCCAAGAAAATTTTGTTCGAATAGATAAATTAAGTCCTTGAATTTTTATCGAGCGGTTCGCAATGACGCTTAAGATGACCTAAACCCTCTCTCTCTCTCTCTCTCTCTCTCGCGCGCGCCGGGTTTACTTCTCTTTTCCAGTTTTCTGGATTCTTCTTTCTCTCTCATAACTATTCTACTTTCTCCTGTTAAGCTAGCTCCAACATTTATAAATAAGCTGAAGGAAGTTAGTCCGTTGGGCTTCTAAGATGGAGCTTCATGGGATGAAATGAGAATTGGGTCTCTTGGGCCTAAACCCATTTTTTTCATGGTGGCGGCCTGTAAAGTTTTAGACACAGGATGAGGGGAAAATAATGAATGAACCCTGAGCATTTGAGCTCGGCTCAAATCGACCATTGAATGGTGTGCGCTCCTTGTGAAAGCTAACTTTTCAAAGTGCAGCGGAACAATTATGAACCTAAAATTCATTATTTACAATGCAAATTTCCCTATAGATGGAGTCAGGTTAGTAATTGGGTAATTAAATGTGAAATGATTAGTCTAGCTAGTAGCGCCAGCAGCGACCGCGTCGGAATAAGTTGTCCTGGGGGTGGTGTTGATGACCACAGTGTGGCAATGGCCGTGGGATCGGTGGCACTCTCTCGGTCGCCCCATTCCTAATTTTTTTTTTGTTAGTTTTTGCTGTTTTGTCTTCTTCGTTTCTCTTTATGCCATTTTTATAATATCGAACTTATGGAAACCTAGACATAATTTTAATAGACACGCGCAATAGAGAGTAATGAATGAAAAACCCCAACATGATTAAACATGAAAAGAGTCGAATGAAAATAGTATTGTTAATTATATGTAATACGTGAAAATTCTTCTAGTATTGGAAAAAGAGACATTCACATAGGAATGGTAAATAAGGGATGCGAAAAGTAAAGCAGCATCATGCAATCTCTTGATCTTTGTGGAATTGATTAAAGTTTCCTTTCAACTGGTAGTCTTTCTTGAAGTGCTTCACTTTTGCTTCACATGTTAGGCTTAGAAATTTCCAGACAAGATAGCATAGGATATCCAATAAAGTCTGGGGGGATATTCTCCGAATATTACAAAACAAAGCAGTTGTGCACAAAAAGTATTTTATTTTGTTTGCTTTAACCTCTAATGGGCATCTTTGAAAGTCTTGGTCTTTGTTTAATCTATGGTCGTTTGGTGTGGCAGGTATATTATGTGTCTGATGTGTAGTGTAACTTTCTATATATTATATGGTATTAATTGGTGGTTTTTGACTCATTCAGTATTGCAAAGCAAGTTGCTTAATGGATTAGTCGGTGGGGGAAAAGTATTAAAAATTCCTAAATTTATTGAACTTTTTACCAATTAAATCATAAATCTTTTAATTAAGTCAATTTTTTTGGTCAAAATTGTGTCAATCGAATCCTTAATCTTTTCACATTTTGTTAATTAAATCAATCTTCCCAATTTTAATTAGAAATCACTGACATTGACACCAGCTATCTTATGTGGTAGGACAATTAGCGTTGACGTAGCAAATTTTAATTTTAAAATTTTTTGGGAAAATTCTAAATAAGGGTCTGAAATATCTTCATTTTCTTAGATAAGAGTTTGAAGTGGAGTTTGTTTCAAACAAAGACTTGAAGTGCCATCGTTTTCTCAAATAAGGACATGAAATGGCTATGTCTATTTCAAATAAGAGTTTCACTTTGTTTAGTTACTTAAGGGCATTTTCATCATCTATATTTTTTTGAATTTTTTCTTTTTTTTTTTCCTTTTTCTAGTTTTTCTTTCTTCTCCGTTGGTGGCTAGCCAGGCACTAGCAATGCTTGGAGAGAGCTAGATGAGGGCCACCCTCACTAACCATAGGCAAGGGCAACCATTGACAAGGTCGGCCCTCGCTAGTGGCCAATGAGGGATGGCCTTGCCTAGGCGAGGTGACCCTTGCCTCGGGTGAGGTCAACGAGGCTTGTTAAGCCCTCATTAGCCCTCATTAGCCCTCACTAGCCGTCGGCAAGAGCCATGTAACCCTCTTTGACCTTCGTTAGCAGTCGTGGCCCTTGCTTGAAAATATAAAAAGAAAAAAGAAAAAGAAAAATAAAAAGAAGAGAATAAAATAATTTAAAATTAAATTGTGTTTAGATGAATGCGCCCTTTAATTGGTCAAAATACAAAGCCAGCCAGCAATTGACATGGTCAAACCCTTATTTGAAATAATCATGGCTATTTACAAGCCTATATTCGAAACAATTATGGTCACTTTAGGTTTTTATTTAACACAAAATCCACTTTAAACTCTTATTTGAGAAAATGTTAGCACTTTAGGCCATTGTTTGGAATTTTCCATTTTTATTCATTTGTTTTCTTTTTCCTTTTTTCTTCTCTTATATTTTCCTTCTTTATTTTTTTATTTTCTTCTCTTTTACCTTTTTTTTTTTTCTTTTTTCCCTTTTTCCATTTGCTGGCCATCGCCTCGTTGATTGTCAATGAAAGGAAAAAGAAAAAGGAAACAAAAAAAAAAAAAAGAAGAGAGAAGGAAAAAAATAAATAAAAAGACTTTGAAAAAATATTAATATATTAATTACCCACGTCAAAACCCATTGTGTCATGTAGGACAGCCGATATCCACATAAGCGATTTCCAACCAAAATTGATTACATAGACTTAATTGATAAAATGTGAAAATCTATAGAACTAAATTAATGTTATTTTAATGTTTACTTTTCCTTAAGCAATTATTTCTATTTTCCTTATCCAACACACAACGTTAACCGCCCATGATGACTTGCAGATGTATAACAAAAACAAAGCTGCCATTGCTTGGCGTATCTTTCAAAATGTTTATCTGAAGATTCAGTCGGTGCAAGCAGCACAAAGATGCTCATTTGCCAGTCCCAATTATGATGGTTGGCTTCATTCACCGCTAAAATATTTGCTAATCTTTCGGCAAGAACTTTACATGTTCGTCCACATTAAAGGACTAATCGAGCACCTTCTTATTTATCCATAATATACTCAACGTAATTGTTTTCTTAAACATTTGGGACTTTTTAGGGCTGTAACGGCCACGAAAAAGCCCTCGTTGATTGCATATTCAACGATACGTAGAAATCATTAGGATACTAGAAATTTACAGATGCATTCAAAGCCAAAAAGCCAACAAAACACAGGTTAGGAAAGAAAACATGCGTGGACTTGGTCATATTAAAAAAATAAAAAAATCTTTTGTCCTCTATTCTGGATGCCCTAAAGAAAAAGGTCCTCTGTATCAAATGACAGCGAAAAATCTTGATATGAAGAAAAAGGCGAACGATTCACGAAATAAGCACTTGTGGAGATAAAATATTTTACTTCGATTTGTCTAACCTCTTATGTACATCCTTGAAAGTCGTGGTCTCTTTTTAATCTTTTTGGTCGGTAAAAGTTTTGGTCATCTTGCACTCTATAGTTTTCTCTCTCCAAAGGCTCATTATCACCTACCTACAAATATCCTTTGTCGTTTTCCACAGTGACCAATTCAACATATAGAGAGATCGTTCCGGGTTCTTTCATGGCTTCCTTCTCATGCTAATTTATAGTATTGTTAACTTTAAGCAAGACATATAATACGTGAAAGTGCTATTTGTACTGGAAAAAGAGACATTCACTTAGGGATGGAAGACGAGGGATGTGAAAAGTGAAGCAATAATGCCAATTTGCGTCCTCCAAATTCTTGATCTTCTTGGAATTGATTAAAATTTCTTTCTGATCAACACTTTCTGATTTTTGCTTCACTTTCTAAACAAATACATGATATCCAATCAAAGCCTAGGCCTTCCTGATGAAAAGTATTTTAATGGAGCATATTATCACGACAAACTGTTTGAGTTAGACAGAAGAGAGGACCTTGATGCACATTCTGTCCTTGAGTTAGATAAATCGATTGTTGTCCTTTTTCTCTATATCGACTTTTGGCTGTCGTTTGTAAGAGAGGGCCCTCTCTTTTGGCATCCAAAACAGAGGATAAAAGATGATTTTTCTTCATATGATGAACTTAGAGTGCATGCATATCTACATCTAAAATTTATAACTTCTAAGTGTGTTGTTATTATTATTATTATTATTATTATTATTATTATTATTATTATTATTATTATTATTATTATTATTATTATTATGTAGTATTATTATTATGTAGTTATAGGCTTTTACACGTCAGCTACAAAGCTAAAAAAATTGCAGAAAGATCGGCGGCTATGATCCGTTGCAGGGTGCTAAAGAAATTGATAATCATGAATTGCTTAAGAGAATTGTGGTCCTTTGAACAGAGAAAGTTAGCCCAAAGCAACTTGCTTAATGGATTAGTTGGTGATTTATGACTTGTTCACTATTTCAGGATTAAAATAAAGCAACTTGATGGTTTAGCTGGCTGTCATTATCTTAGGACTAAAATAAAGTAATTTGCTTAATGGATTAGTTGGTGATTTATGACTTGTTCCCTTTTTGTTTAGCCCAAAACACGTGTTTCTGTTCTCCTCATTGAACAGGCAAAATTAGCTGTTTTTGATAATTTGCAGACTTATAATAAAGAGTAAAATGTCATTGTTGTGTGGATCTTTAATATTTTATCTTTCAAAAATATTTATTTTAGTCCTTGTAAGTTGCACAAAGATGCTTATTTGCTGGTCCTTTAAACATCGGTCTGCTTTATCCATTGCTAAATAAAAAAAGGGTCAAGCATTGCCAACTAACAAGGTATAATATACTAGAAATTAAACTCTATGCATCACACTTATGACCAGGAAAATCATGTGAAGGATCACGATTGTCTTATCAAGCGGTTCCCTATCGTCAACTACTGGCTTATCACCCTTTAGCCGATCCTTGCTGCTCATCTTGCCGCAAATTTTCAGCGCGTAACTGCCACGTAAAGACCTATATTGATCGCCTATCCACCAATAGCGCAAAAAACAAAGACATTAAAACATACGGTCATTGAGAATGTATAGATGAAAAAAAAAAAAAAAAAAAAAAAGCCAATGAGACACTTGTAATAAATGTTTAACGATAATCTGCATGCACTCTAAGTTGGTTATGTGAAGAAAAACCACATTTTCTCCTCTTCTTTGGATCAAGACTTTTGGCTTGTGTTTGAAATAGGGGATCTTTTCTTGTGGCCATGCAAAACAGAAAATAAGAGGTGATTGTTTTCCATATGACCAACTTATAGTGCACGTGTATTTTCTCGAAAAATCTGTTGATTACTATTGGCTTTCTGGCTCTTTTAACAGTATCCTTGTGATTCCAATATCTTTATTTCATGCTTTATTGGTGAATATGCGATCAATGCAAGCTTTCACATGGTAGTTACAGTATAAAGACTTCGCCTATGTTTGAGAAAATGATACACTCAAATAACTTGAGTACGTTATGGAAATAAAAGAAGTTCCTCGGTCCCTCAAATGGGCACGAACATACAAACTTACCTTTTCCTTATTCAACGGACAAAGGTAACAAATGTTAACCTGGAGTATGCGAAACCAATTCACATTCACTGTTGAACGATGTGAGCTCAACGTGGAAGCCAATTTTTCACGATGCACGTGAGAAACTGATAACCCTAGAATTATTCGTTTACATTATGAAATCGCCTCTAGATCAATTTAGGTTAGTTATTAGGTAATCAGAGGCAATTGCCTGTGATGGTTGCTCTGCTTAGAAGCGCCAGCAGGGACAGTAGCGGCGGCATTGGATGAGTTGCCCAGGCGGTGGTGCTAACACAACGGTGCGGCCGTGACAATGGGATTGATGGCGCGCTCTCTCGCCCCATTCTTGCATTTTTTTTTTTTTTTGGGTTTTTCCGGTTTTTCTTTTTTTTTTATTTTATTAAACTTTAACTTGGAAAGATAAACGAAAATGTAGACATAACTATAAAGACAGGTACAATAGAGATTAAGGAATGGAAAACCAGAGTGACTAAAAATTAAAAAAAGTTCGACAATAATTGTAGTATGGTAAATTTTAAGCAAGAGAACAATAATCAATACTAATTGTCAAATAATATTTCATTAAAAAAATCACTTAGAATCCATGTAATGATTGGAAACTCTACTGGTAATGGAAAAAAAAAAGACATTCACATAGGATGGAAGAAGCGAGATGTCGAAAGCCAAGCAACAAATCCAATTTGCATCCCCTGCAAAGTCTTGGGCTTCCTGGGTTTCATTAAAGTTTCCTCCCCACATAGGGATTGAACACGATTTTCCAGTTCATTAATGTAATGCTTAAAGAGTTATTTTCAGTAGATTATAAGTATTCGTTGGTGGCTTTCTTAACTTTTTTTTTTTTTTTTTTTTTTTTTTTGGTAAGTGTGGCTTTCTTAACTTGTTTACTCTTTTCAGACCAAAATAAACCAAGTTGCTTTATGGATTAGTTAGTGTGCCTGACTTGTAGATGTTTAGGTGCAAAAAACGTTCTTTTGTTTTCCTTGTTGATCAGACAAAACTAACTGTCTTTGATGACTTGTAGATGTGTAACAAAAAGTCTTGGTCTTCACTTAAGATATCTTGGGATAATCTCTAAACATGAGGAGATAAGTTATTTTTATTCCTCTAACTATTGGCGTGCACCCTTCAAAGTCCTGGTCTTTGTTTAATGTTTTTGGTAGGTGAAAGTTTTGGCCTTCCTAGACTTTATAATATTCTCTCTCAACTAGCTTATTATCACTTTGCTTCACCATAATCCATGCCCGTTCCCTTGCTCAACAGTGTTCTCCTCCAACTCGTCTGAACCTAGCTCTCGTGCTTCCTGGATTGCTGTTGTTGATCTAATCCAGTTCGCCAATCTGCTCCAGGAAGTCCACTTGGAATAGGTAAGAGATATCCATCTACTTGCTTTCTTTTCCCCTCAAACTGATGCAGCAAGTTTAACAACAAAATCGAGGGATTTTGATGTCAAATACTTGCTGGCCAGATTAAAGTTGCCGCTTGATTGTTGATATGGCTTAGTTGTTTTAATAAGGTGATGCCTCTACACGCATACTTGTTTGAGCCCAAACTTGGACCTCTATTTTATGATTTTTCATTACATATTAGAATAGAATTGCATTATATTAGTATCAGGACAATTATATTAGAAAACTCAGAATTTTCATGGACAAGCATTATCATGCACATCTAGGCCATTTAGAGTGCATTATTATTAATTGTCATATTTGCATGTTTCCTCTCATAAGTCACGAAGAGTATTATCGCCTCATTCCTGCAATTTTTTTTTTCAGTTATTTATTTTTGCTCTTTTTTCTTAAAATTAAATTTGAAAATATAGATGAAAATCTAGACATAATTCCAATAGACAAGTAAGACAGAGATTAATGAATGAAAAATCACAATATGATTGAAAATGACAAAAGTTGGATAAAATTTTTGCCTTTTGTTAGTTTTGAGCGACAGAACAATAATTAATGCTAATCGTCCAATAATATCTTATACAAAAAAAAAAAAAAGCACCCATGTAATGCGTGGAAATTTTACTAGCAATGGAAAAAAGACATTGACATAGGGATGGAAGAGGAGGGATGGGAAAAGTGAAGCAACAATGCCACTCTACGTCTCCATAAGTCTTGGTTTTCACGGATATCATTAAAGTTTCTTTCCCATCAGCTCTCTCTCAATTTTCCTTCCCTTTTGCGACAAAGAAGTTCATGATATCTAGTAAAGTCTTGTTCTTCCTAAATATATGGTTTGCTTACATGAGCAAGTATATGATTGTGGAAACCACAAATACCTTGGGATAATCTATCAATATTACAAAACAAGCACTTGCAGACAAAAATTCCCAGCAAGATGGACGGCAATATCTGCTGAAGGGTGATGAATTAGTAGTTGATGATCGAGAATCGCTTGATGGGAGAATCGTGATCCTTCGAACATGATTTTCGTATTCACTTGTGTGATCAGTAGAGTATAATTTTCAGTAGATTATATGTTGTTAGTTTTGACTCGTTCACTATATGCAGAGTAAAATAAAGCAACTTACTTGCTTAATGGATTGATTGGTATGCCCAATTCTTTTTCTTGTTCAGCCCAAAGCAAGTGTTATTGTTCTCCTTATCAATTAGACAAAGTTAGCTGCCTTTTATGCCATTGTTGAGTGGATCCTCAATATTTTATATTTCAAAAACATTTATTTTGGTTTGTGAAAGTTGCACAAAGATCCTTATTTGTCAGTCCTATTAATTGTGTTCGACTTCATTCATCACTAAACAAGCAAAGGGGTTGGATATGCCAACTAATCCATTAAACAAGTTACTTTATTTTACTTGTAAATAGTGAATGAGTCAAAAAGCGTCAACTAACATTGTATAATTTGCTAGAAATTATACTCTATGCATCACACTCCCTATCAAGCGGTTCTTGATTATCAACTACTACCTCAACACTCTTCAATAGATCATTGCTGCCCATCTTGCTGCTAATTTTCAGCACTTCAATTGCCATGTAAAATGACCCCAAAAAAAAAACTGCCATGCAAAAGCCTACATTTATGGCATATTCACCAATAAAGCAGAAAGCAAAGACATGAAATCATAAAGATACTGAGAATATATATATATATATATATATATATATATATATATATATGCAAAAAAAACGACAAAACACTCATAATTAGGAAATTTTAAAGATAATTTACATACACTCTTAAGTGATTTTCCTCTAAAAATTTATTACTTTGTTTTGTTGGCTTCATTTTTCATTTTTAATTTTTTTTCCATCTGTATATTCTCAATATCTTTATGTTTCAATGTCTTTGCTTTCTGTTCTATTGATGAATATGCAATCAATGTAGGCTTTTACATGGTTGTTATTGTGCTAAAAATTCGCATATGTTTAAGAAAAATAATATACTCAAATAATTTGACTATATTATGGAAATATAAGATATTCCTCGATTCCTCCTTCAAAGTGGACGAACAGACAAAGTTACCTTTTAAAAGTTAGCTGTTGTAGATGTATAACAAAAAGGCTGGGCTTCCTGAGTTTATGGTTTTTCATATTAACAAATATATAATTGTAGAAACTACAAAAATCTGGGATAATCCTTAAATATTACGAAAGAAGCAAAATGATTTTTTTTTTTATTCCTCTAACCACTAATATGCATCCTTGAAAGTCCTAGTCTTTGTTTAATGTTTTTGGTAGGTTAGAATATGGTCTTCTTGAACTTTATCATTTTCCCTCTCCATTAGCTCCTTGTCACTTTGCTTCACCATAACCCTTGTTAAATGATTAACCCATTTTCTCTCTCCATCAGCTCATCATCACTTTGCTTCACCATAATCCTTTTTGTTCTCTATAGTTGACTAATTCACCCATGGCCATCGGAGAGATCCTTTTGAGTGCATTCCTTCAAGTCTTATTCGAAAAATTGGCTTCCCTCGGATTGGACTATGCGCAAAGGGAAGGAGCACCGCCCTTCCCGGAATTAGCATTGACCTACTCAATAAGTGGAGGAAGATGCTAAACACAATCTATGTAGTGCTGGATGATGCAGAGGACAAGCAACTAAGTGGTAAAGGTCTAGTGAAACTATGGTTGGATGATGTTAGGGACTTGGCCTATGACATGGAAGACTTGCTTGATGAATTTGAGATCGAAGCTACTCAGGCCAAGTCGAAGGCAAAATCCAACATAATTACAGATCGTGTGAAGTTTTCTTTCTTTAGCCAACATAAATCCTCTGAGTTGAATCCAAACCCATTCTCATTAATGTCTGAAACAGTGGTACAAAAGATCAATGATAGGTTGGAAGAGATTGTCACAAGGAAGGCTGATTTAAGCTTGAGAGAGAATTCAGTGGATAGATCTGACTACACCAACAAAAGGCTACCAAGCACATCTCTACCCGAGCCTGGATTTTTTGGCAGGAAGAAGGAAGAAGCGGATATACTTGAACTATTGATCGGTGATGCCAAAAAGGATGATAACACCATGAGCATCGTCCACATAGTTGGGATGGGTGGTGTTGGAAAGACAGCCTTGGCTCAACGGTTGTATAATGACACAAGAGTGAGTAGCTATTTTGAGAGGAAAGCATGGGTTTGTGTTTCAGATGTTTTTGATGTTCTTGACATAACAAAGACTATTTTGCAGTCAATTACGGGGTTGTCCTACGAGGCAGAAGCTCTTAATGGGCTTCAAGTTAAGTTGAAGGGCAATCTAACTGGGAAGAAGTTTCTTATAGTTTTAGATGATGTCTGGAATGAGAACTACGGAGAATGGACTACCCTCTTAAAGCCATTTGAAGTGGGGGCTAAGGGAAGCAAGATCCTTGTTACGACTCGCAATCGTACCATTGTTTCCATTACAGGAGCTTTGCCATATCCATTGGATGAGTTGTCCCTTGATAATTGTATAAGCTTGTTAGCCTTTCATGCTCTTGGAGAACCAAATTTTGAGAGGCACCCGGATCTTGAAATAATTGGCAAGAAAATAGCTGAAAAATGTAAAGGTTCACCTTTGGCCGCAAAGGTTTTGGGGGGTCTCTTACGTAGTAAAGGGAATTATGATGAATGGGAAGCTATCTTAAATAACAGAATGTGGGATCTTCCAACTGGAGAAAATGATGAGGTTCTTCGAGTTTTGAAATTGAGCTATGTCCATCTTCCCTCTTATTTGAAGAGATGTTTTGCTTTTTGTGCAATATTTCCCAAGGATTATGAAATTGAGAGGGATGAGTTAGTATTGTTGTGGATTGCAGAGGGCTTTTTAGATGGACTAAAAGGAAAGGAGAATATCTTGAAATTGGGACGAACTCAATTCGATGAGTTAGTTTCCAAATCATTTATTCAACAATCAAGTGTAAATGCATCCAAGTTTTCAATGCACGATCTTTTGAATGGTTTGGCAAAGTCAATTGTAGGTGGAGTGTCCTTCTGCTCTGGGGAGTTTCAGCTAGTAGCTCATGAAGATGATATATCTCTTGAGAAAGTTCGTTATGCATCATTTGTTTCTGGGTGTGCCACATCAAAATGTATGAGAGTGTATCGCCGGATGAAGGTACTAAGAAGTTTAATGCTACTGCATATTGGATATAGTTGGGATGACAAGTTCCACATTTCCAGCAAGGTGTTGCACGACTTGCTAATAGAATTGAAGTACTTGAGGGTGTTCTTGTTATGTCATTGTTCCATTGTAGAGGTACCAAATTGTGTTGGTGATTTAAAACATCTTCGATATCTCAATTTCTCATACACAAACATTGAAAGTTTGCCAGAGTCAATTGTCGGCTTATGCAAATTACGAGCTTTAATCTTAAGAGGTTGTCAAAAGCTTTCTATAGTGCCTTCAGGTATCACAAAATTGGTCAGCTTACAAGTTCTTGACATTAGAGATACAAAGAGTCTAAAAGAGATTCCATTGGGTATTAGTAATTTGAAAAATCTTATTATATTGTCCAAGTTTGTGGTTGGACAAGACAAAGGGTCGCAATTAAAGGAGTTAAAGAAGTTGCCACATCTTCAAGAAGAATTATTCATATTAGAATTGCAAAAGGTGGAAGAAGTTAGAGATGCAATTGATGCTAATTTGTTTGAAAAGCGAGGCCTTAGAAACTTATTCTTGCATTGGGGTGAAACTTCTGGAAATCTACGGAATGACAAGCGTGAAGTACAAGTTCTTCACTATTTGCGACCTCATACTAATCTTGAAAATCTCACTATCTCCAACTATGGTGGTGCAATATTCCCATCATGGTTAAATGGTACATCTTATTCTAAGATGGTGTCTTTGTGCTTGCAAGGTTGTCCTCATGTTGGATCACTACCCTCACTTGGAGAACTCCCTTCACTTAGAGAATTATATCTTGAAGGTCTACATGCAGTAAGCATGATTGGCTCTGAATTTTATGGAAGTAAAAGGCCTTTTTTATCCTTAAAAACTTTAAAGTTCGAAGAGATGTTGGCATTGAAGGATTGGTCTCGTTATTCCAACAACCAGGAAGTCCCATTCTCCTATCTTGAGCATCTTGTAATCCGCAACTGTCCTTCATTAATTGGGACATTGCCTTGTCAACTTGATCATCTCATAAAGCTTGAAATTCATTCATGCCCACTATTGAATAACTCAACAAATGTGATTTGTCTTCCATCTCTCCGTGAGTTATGCATTAAGGATTGTAGCAAGGAAGTCTTAAAGTGCTTGGTCAACCTAACTTCTTTAACCACTCTCGAAATTGTTAACCTTGTAGAGTTTGTTTGCTTTGATGATGGGTCTGTGAGTTGCTTGGTCAAGTTAAAGGAGCTTCATATAGCATGATGTGACAAGCTAACATACTTGTGGCAAGATGAAAATGAAACACGAAATATTAGTTGCCTTCAAAGTGTGGTCATCGAAAGCTGTCCTCAATTCACATGTTTTGTGGCAAGAGAAGAAGAGATAGAGCTACCCTACCTAGAAAAGTTGCAATTGGAGGATTGCACAAGTTTAGAAAGGCTTCCGAACAAGATGCATAATACACTCCAATTTCTGTGGATTATTAATTGTCCAAAAATCAATGGAATAACCAATCCTCTAGATGACCTCTATAGCAATTACCCAACGTCTCACTTGAATGTTTTGTATTTTTTCAAATCTGCAAATCTACGAAGCCTAACACAGCGCCTTCATAGACTAGATTGTCTCACCTATCTGGATATAAGATTCTGCCTAGCATTGGAGATAGAGGACTTCCCTTCTCTTCCTATCTCCTTGTCAAGTTTCCGGCTTCATGGTTGCCCGAACATAAAGTCTTTACCAAATCAATGGCATCATCTTACATCCCTTGAGACGATATACATTGATGATTGCCAAAATATTAAATGCTTGCCCGAAGGAGGTTTGCCTCCCAATTTGCGGAGCTTTTCAATTACAGGGTGCGAGAATCTCAAGCAACCACTAAGAGAATGGGGCTTAACTTTGCTCACATCCCTCGAACATCTATATATTGACGGAAGAAGCATGGGAGAGGAGGGAGAGGAGGTGTGCTTTCCTTCAAAGGATGAGGATGCATAGAGTCTTCTCTTTCCTTCCTCTCTAAAAAGACTTGACTTGAGTCATATGAGGAAGGTGGAAAGACTATCAAGCGGTCTTCACAACCATCTTTCCTCTCTCACCCAATTATGGATTATAGATTGCCCAAAGTTGAGGTACTTGCCAAACGTTGGCCTCCCTCCCTCCCTCCAACAATTGGACATTAAAGAATGCGAGATTCTGAAAGATCAATGCTCAAAGCTCACTGGCCACTGTTGGCCCCTCATCCAGGAAATCCCTCTCATCTACATTGATGGTGTTCAAATCCAGTGAATTGATTCTTCTATGTACAGTCAGTTTTCTAGGGTTCGGGTAAGCTTTTGGTTTTGAAGGCATCAATTTCCGTTCTGCTTACTCAATTCGTTGCTTAATACGAATTCATTTTTCCCATTACTTTTTAGATTAATCTATGTAAACCAACCATTGGAAGTCAAAGATTGACATTTGGGTGGGTGTTCTCGTTGGATTAGATCAACTCTGTTTCGTTGAATAATAGAGTACACGACAAAATGCTTACGGTGCTGCCTCTTGCTATATAAATGACATATCTTTGACTCTGCTTGATGCCCAAAAAGTTTGCTTATTTTGCACTCGAGCAACCCACCAAACAAATTGTGAATGAAAGTGCGCTATGCTTTGCATGAAAATCACCAAGAATCATAACGTTCCACAATCATATTCCCCTGCAATTTCAGCATTTGTTGTGTGTCCTCTTCCCAACATCTTCTTTAGCTCTAGCTCATTCACTATGGTTGTTTTGCAGATACCATTATGATCCGTTGGCAAAATCTCTTGGAAGGATCACTTGCAAATGTTGTTGAGGTAGGACTAATGCTGTCAATGTTATGTGCCACATTTTGCAATTCGAAAATAGAAAAGAAGTGTTGGATTTTATTTGGTGCGCTAATATGTTCTATATGTTCTTCTAGTGAAAACTAAAAGGATGATTAGTTATGGGAGGCTGTGATCTAATTGTAAAGAAAGGAAATAAAGTTTCTTTTTTTCTTAATGGTTTTCTTTTGAATTGAGAACCTTCTTTCTCGTCAATAATTATGCTTTGCGCATCGAGCAGTCAATCGGAATAAAATTTTGGGGCAGCCCATTGCTTGAAGTTTTCAACACAACTCCACTTCATGACAGCATTGATATTCCATAGATCTCCTTCTGTTTGGGTCTTCATCTTGGGTGGGTTATCAACTATTACTTACAGCTTGTAGTCAATATACTTGTGCTTGTTTGGTTGAGATTGTAATGATATGCTGCTTGCCTCTGTGTTTGCATTGACAGCAGTGACTTTCGAGGCAAATCTATTCGGTTCTTCAAAGTATCAATTGTTTTCTCTTACTCCACCACAGAGTATGAATTCATCGAAAATTATGCCATTTTATCTGAAAATAACTTCGTATGGCATTCTTCCCATGGAGAGTTCCCGAGCAAAAGCTTCGAGCTCACTTGGGTTCTTTGGTGTAACTAGAAATCTTGTGCTTCAACCAATTTATACCTTGTTTGATGGATCTCCTCCCTCTCTGCCACTATGGTATATGCCGAAACATTTGTTGAAGCAATTTTAGCATGACATTGTGAAGCTCTAATAGAGGTTAGTCAATTTGTAATATGAATTGTAGTTCACTTTGTACTTTCTCCGAGGCCTTTTGGATGTTATTGCATGTATAACATGGTGCTTTGACCATATGAATAGGTGGTCAACAAAATTAGAGTTGCATTTGCCAGGATAACTTTCGAGAAACCTCACATACTTTTGCTTGACAAGCCATCCAATTATCTGGTAAGTTTTACTCATTTTTCTCTGCCTTATGATTTTGATTAGTTTTTCAGTTAGTTGTAATGTTCTTGCACTAATTGAACTTATTGGAATGTGGTCTTTACATTGAAAATAAGTTAGAACCAATCAGTGCTCATAGCTACAGGGAACCTCTGTCATCATAAATCTAAGTCATAATGTGTGCCTCTTTTTTGTTTATAAATGTGGTCTTCAAGTTCTGCTTCAATGATCAATGATTGCTACAGTATTATAATCTTTGTAAGTTGTTTGTTTCCTCTCTAAGGATGAGTGAGTATGATTCTGCATTGTTGCACATCAACAACTGTAGGATTTGGATGCGGTTGAGGCATTCATTCAAGGTCTGGTCTGTTCCAAGGAGGAATTCTGATGGTGCGATTGATGTTCTTGTCAAAATACTTCAGTTTGACCAATGATGGATCATTTTCATAGCTAATAGCCCCCCTCCTTGCACCTTGATATGCAGGTTAGTCACAATGAGCATCTAATAATTGGAAGCTCGGATGATGTCTGGATGGTTTCTCAAGGCAAGGTAGCGCCTTTCCATCAGAATTTGGGGGACTATAGGAAGATACTTTAGTTTTGGTCGAATCAGATGAATCTGGTTATCATTATCAACTAAGAATGGTTCACCAGGTTCGCATTACCTTACAAACCGAAAATGAGGCTTAGCTATAGAGAGAAAGGGAAAAAAAGATGAAAAGAGGGTTGCTGCTGATATATAGGAAGGATTCATACTTGATTAGGGCTCGTGGAAGGATGAATCTAAGTTTTTGACTTTGAGCATGCAGCATCATCTGGCAATAGCTCAAGAACTAAGTTGGGATTGCAGTCGTGGTATGATTTACGACCCTTTCCGCATTTTTCCCTAGCAATGGATCATTGTTGTGCCCCTGGAAATTTGATACTCTGTCACTGCAGAAGGCAGCTTTCTATACACAGTAGAATGATTTAAACATTTGCCAAAGAACCGTGTTAGCACAGTACATTATTTTGTAGGAGAGTGAGATTATTTTCCAAGAAATTAGTTGTATTAATATATTTTGTTGTTCAGCACTATTTAGGAAAATTAATTACGAAAATATAATCATGGTCAAGAAAAACTTGTATTCAACTCTAACTACAGAATTGCTTTTAGTGACAATAACGTTGGCCTTGCCAAGGCAGAAAATGCTATAATGAAACTCTGTACAAATACCTGAATTTGTTAGATAGCGTTCTGGTCAATATTCAAAATAAGAAGTTTTCTTTCTTCCAACTGCTACGAAGTACATGGAAGAACGGCACTGAAAACAGAGGTTTTGAATATTTTAATGTAACAACTAAATTCTGAATGAGCCGTGCAGGTCAAAACCTATTCACAAACTGGTTGCCTGGTCAAAGATTAAAGTTCATTTTTCTTTTATTTAAATACCCACTCCATCTCTTGACAACATTTTTAGCGGTCCTACATCTTATATTTCCTGTGCAGGAGGGGAAACAGGAGGGAGATCAATAGGTGTGGCTACACTCTGGATTTTACTTCGAGGATTTGCATCCGCTATGAGATAATCTTATTCCAAGAAGATCGTCGCATAGCACCAGTAATGACCAATTCCCTGAAATAGGCAAGCCCCATTACAGTTTCCCTCATTAAGGTGCCAAAGGTCCAGAACCATTCACATGAAAGAGATACGCCCACTACCATTGCAAATGGTTTCAATCTCGTGAGCTCCCATGTTGAACTTATATCTTGAGTTGGAGCAGATGAAGGAAATTTGATCCGGAAAGGAAATGTGCTTCTATGGCTTCATGATATACAACATCGAGGAATGTTGTTACATGAGTTATATTATTGGACACTTCTGTTACATGATAAAAGTTATTGCCAGCTACATGACCTTTGTGCCATAACAATCATTTTCATGTCAAGGAGCAAAAACTGTTTTCTACTTCTTCATCATCGGAACCTGCTTGAGACATTGTCTCACGAACTACTTTCAGCAGTCTTTTGATCTGAAGCTGCCGCAAGTTGAGCTTGATGTTGACTTTTGTTGAGGAAAAATTGAGTTTGCTCTGGTAGTCTGCGACTTTGACTGAGTAGGATTTGCAGCGAACCATAAACGCTTCTTCGTTTGCAAATTGAGGGCAAATTTTGCCCACAATTTAATTTTTCAATCGTCTTTTAAACGTAGAGCATGTCACGGTCTATTGAACATTATCTAACATGTGAACAATCATCTTCATTCTTAAAAGTATCTAACATGTAAAGATGAGGAGGTTCTTGAATATTTGAAGAGAATTAATTGTCTCCATTTGAAACCTTTGGAGGTAAAATATGAGAACCTGCACCAAATTAGAGTAAACCAGTCTTGGAACCAAATAGGACTCGTTTCCTGAATTTTTTTATCGAAGAAGAAGAAACATGAACGATCAAAATTTTTCTGATTGAAAAGTTACACCATGCTTGCATAAAATCATAGTAACCATATGATTGAGGCTAATATGAATTCATAAAAGTTCTGATTTTAAGAGGATGATCTGTAATATAATGAAAATCTGGAGGAATGTACCCTAATTATTTTTATGACCGAGTTTTGAAAATTTTATCTAGGATTTTGTTCGTTTGGAGAAAAATATTTTAACTGAAACTTATTATTTTCACCTTTCACTATTTAGAGGGGTAAAAAATGCTTGTCGAAGGTTACTTTGGTCGATCAGAAAATCAAATTATAAAAAATAAAATAAAAAAATAATTTTTTTTTTAAATTTTAAAAGTCCAAGTACGAAAATAGTATGGACACAAGAGTCTCAGACGAACTATTTTAGGCCAAAAAAATAACGGAGTTCCTCTGGTTTGCTGTCACAAGAAGTTGCCACCGGATATAGTGGCGATTCCTTTATTTACATGGGGGGATCCACCGCTCAAATGATTTTCTTTTTAGTTATTATGTATAAAATATTTTGATTGATTAGTTTGAAGCCATATTGAACTCACTAAATTAAGACAAACTTGACCATATATAAACCCATTCAACTTGTTTAAGATTAGTATGGGACAAGCATGTCGAACAAAAGAGAAAATCAACGTCGGTTCATATAATTTGAGAAAAGTAAGAACGTTGGTTCAAGCTGTGTCTGCGAGACTCAGTGTATTTCTCTTTGCAAAAGATAGTATAAAAGTTTGCTGTGAACTTTGCTCGTTTGAATCAATTTTTGCATGACTTTGCATATTATTTTACCATTTAGGATTAAGTAACTTATTCATCCTGAATTTGTTACACCTTAGATGACAAATCGATGAAGCTCCACTACTACTTTAGTGTTCATTTGTTTCTTAAAATGGACTTGTTTGATTTATCGAGTCTAAATAATATTTTCTCATTCTTTTAATAAACAAAGTACGTATCATTTCATGATTTACTACTTAGTTATTCAGAAAGGGACGGACTTAATGTTTCACTATCTAGTTTCTTTCACCCTTTTTCTTGATTAGTAATGGATCAGTTGCTGCTCCATTTAGTTTTTCTTTTGGCCTTACTGACCCAGCCGGTTGCCTTATCTTGGTGTAAGATAATTGTGGTTCAGAGGTTCAATTTAATCGAGCTCCTGCAAATTCCAATTGCACGCTGTCGGTTCTCGAGGTATCACGGTTTCTTCTCACTAAATTTGTGTTGGTGGTATTACTTATGTGTCGATGGGCTGCTGTTTTTGTGTCGATAAATGAGTCGAAGAAGGACTAGTTTGAGAGATAAGTCCTCGTTTTAGCTATTAGCATCCTAGATTTTGGAGCAAGTTGGTTAGGATCACTGAGTTTATTTGATGAGTGGACATAAAAGCTGATTGATGCCTGCTTAACATCGTCTGCTTAGCTGGCCAAGCCCCTTTCGTTGTGCTTTTTGAGTCGTTGAATTGAATTTCAAAAGGTTCGCTGGATTTTTTATTTCGATGCCCGTTTCTTAGGGGTGAGCGGTTCCCGGTTCCGGTTCGGTTCCATCCGGAACCTGGAACCTACCCTCGGGTACAGGTTCCTCCATTTTTGGAACCTGGAACCTACCCGTCAAAACCGAGAACCTGGAACCTACCCTGTCACAGGTTCCGGGGTCGGTTCCAGGTTCCAACAGGTTCTTTTTTTTTTTTTTTTTTTTAGTTTCATTTTCAGGTTTGGCACTGTCTGATCTAGATGATGAAGCGGGCTCAGTCCAATTAATGACTCCGTAGGCAAGTTGGTCAGGGCACTTAGAGGAGTGATGCTGGGTAAGGCATCAAGCAACACCCATTGATTCTTGTTGCAGTAAGCTTGCCTTCTTAAGTTCTGCACCAAAATCTGTCGACCGAACAGCAAATTCAATCAAATTCGAAATCAAATGGAATACTTACGAATTTTAAGCGAAGTGATTGTGGTATATGTATGGACAAGAACGATACATACAAGCCCTTCTGTAGCTCCACATAGTTTGACAATCTACTGCTTGATATGAAAGTTTCTAGTTATGCTTTATGTACCTTCTGAGAGTGATGGAGGGTGGTGCTTCTTTGGCTACTTTCTTTAAACGCCACACTTCGTCGCTCAGTGATGGAGGGTGGTGCTTCTTGTTCACTACACATGACAAAGAAAACTTGTCAATCTTTAAGTCTTTTTTAGTTCAACCAAAAGGATCACGAATTAGCAGCTTAAAAATCAAATGTCATAGGCAACTAAACTAATAATTGCAAACTTACAAACTCCTCGATGATAAGCCATATTAGGCGAGCGGCGAGCGTTGTCGGGCGGCTAGGCGAGCGAGCAGCCTCCACTAGGGGGACAAGCGGCGTCTAACGGCGTCGTCGACGTCAAGCAGCTGAGCGGCGAGGCAAGCGAGGGGTGACGGCGTGAGCACTTCAAACTGGAAAAAACTCTAAGAAAGATGATCTCAAGATGTCGCAAAAGTAGCATCAACAACACTACAAGTCGCAAAAGTAGCATCAACAACACTACAAGGGAATTCAGCTAACGAATTAGTTGAAAAAGGTTATGGTAAAGTAGCTTATCAGCTGAACAGGCTCCCCTTTCGCCAGTTCAATCTCAAAACTCAGGTGGGCGAGAAGCAAGCTCGAGAATCGGCTTATCCTCGAAGAATCAATTTCTCCAATCTCTGTGAGACGAAATGTCAAGCATCAAGAGTCAACCGAAAACGATCGATCAAGCTGACCACAACCTTCAATCAATCGCGCCATATCGACACCCCACCCATCCACGAACGAACAGAAAACCCCTTCTTCACGCCTAGCTCATTAACCATTCCGCGAACGAAAAGAAACCCCTTTCTTCACGACCCGAGAACAAAAACACGAAAGAACGAAAACTTTACCATCTCCCAAGCTCAAAAGAGCCCCGGATTCCCCCCGAAATCAAACCAAGCATATCAGATAGCCTCATGCAACGGTTCAATCTCCAACCCATTAACCCGAAAGGGAATCGAAGGCGAGAAGGAGCTGGAATCGGTACTGTAGGTGACGTCCTTGACGGAAGCGGAGCGCGAGAAGGACTCCACGTCGCGCCCGAGGGGTTCGGAGCAACGATGGCCCAGACGGCCAAGCGAGCGGCGGCAAGAGGTGGTGACGGTGGCTTGGGACGGCGGCGGTGGCTCACGGCGGCGAGGAGCGACGCGGACGGCATGACAGCTTGTCGGGCTCAACGGCAACACGGCTCGTCGGACGAGCGGTAGGTGGTGGTGGTTCGGTGGCCAAGAGGTGGTGGTGAGTAGGGCGTGGGGCGGCGGTGTGGTGGTGGGTGAAGCAGCAGCTAGCAAGAGGAAGGAAGAAGATGAAGAAGAAGAAGAGAAGAAGGGAGGGGGGGTTTCGGCCGAGAGAGGGAGAAAGAGAAGAGAGAGAGAAGAAAAGAAAAAAAGTTGGGGGGCAGAGGGGGCAGGGCAGGAAGTGACGTGAGAGGAAAAAGGTTGAAAAGAAAGAGAGAGAGAGAAAAAGAAAGGGGAAAGGGGGGGAAAAATCGGCAGAAAGGAGGGAAATCACGTGGGGGGTTGAGTGACGAGCTAGGGTTTTTTTATTTTGAATTTATACCGGTTCCGGTTCCGGTTCCCGGTTCCCTTTTTCAGGGAACCGGGAACCGGAACCTGTTTTTTCAGAACCGGGAACCGAACCGGACCCTGCGGTGCGGTTCCCGGTTCCCGGTTCTACCCGGGAACCGTGCTCACCCCTACCGCTTCTTTTCTGGCTGGATACTGCTCAATAAATCTGTCCTAAGGAGCAAAATTAGCATTCTCAGAGTGACTTGGGAATTGGTTTTAGCCTATATCTCTCTCATTTTCATCGATTTGAAGTTCCCCTCTTTTCGAACTTGCCTATTCTATCTAGCTTGACTCTGATGGGATTCCGTTATCTTTAACGCGAAAGCTGCTAGTGGTTCATCATACGCTAAATCATTTGTAAACATAAGAAGCATGATGAAGATAATTCAACGATACTATACGATGTCCTTCAAGTTTTTCTAGTAAGGGATAAGGTGGTCCTTCTATTGAGTGGCAAAAATTGATCTTTCTTGCATAATGAGATGATATAAATGTCACCACAGATTGCTCTTGCGCCAATGGTCGAGCCCCTTCGGCTTTGTATTGCTAAAAGAAATGACTGGAGAATGATTTTCCTTTTTGGAGTCATCATGGCTGTTAGAGAAATTAACTCTAACTCTGTGGTTTTTGATTTTTCTGATGTTAGGGGTGATTTTATTTGTTTTATGAGACTGGTTAAAAGCACAGCTGTATGTATTTGTAGTAGTTACTATAATTAGCTCCACAGGTGTTCGTTAGAATGTCCTAGAAAAACTTGAGTTGAATAGCTTTTAGGATAATCATCTTTTATACACACACACTTTTGTACAAAGTGGAGGTGTGAGATTTTATCTCTTCATTTTTTCTATAATTCTTCGCTTATTTAAGTTCCTCGCTACTTTCATCTTGAGTATAATGTTTATCATTTCAACTTGCTCAAAAAAAAAAAAACTTACTCAATATCTTTTTTGTGTAATTCTAATAATCAACTGTCTTAGTGCTTAAAAAAAAAAACTAAGCTTTCTTAATCTTTGCTTACAAATTTGGGACCTTATAGCATCTCCTTCGAAATTGAATTCAATAAAAATGCATTTAAAATTTGATAATATAGCATGAAAATTCCTTATATGACGCGAATAGAGTATGTCTCTTTAGGTAAGTTTTTCTTTTCAAACAATGAAAAATAATTTCGAGTTCATTTTGGTATTTCAGCCCAACGTTGGGAAATGTTGCTATTTTCCTGGTTGACATCTGAATTTTCTCCAATAAATTTAACATACATTCATCAAAAAATTTAAATATATATAGTAAAAGAAAAAAAAAATAAGTACAGATAAAAAAACAAAAAACAAGAGAGAGAGAATAAAATGGTAAAAACTCAAGCTTACCAGAGGAGGTTCATAGATCTTGTCCAATTCGCGCAACCCAATTCGGCCCAAAACTCATCAAATACGTAAAGCCCGCTCATCAACCACACCAAGAGGCCCATCAGCTCAAAGCCCACGAAAGGAACCAAGTTCGGCCATTTCTTTCGGCTTTTCCTCTCTCTATATCCCTCTCTCTCTCTCTCTCTCTCTCTCTCCCTCTTACCTTCGGAAGCCCCAAAGGTCACGCAGAGGAAGGGCTAAGGGAATTGATCCTTCGCTGGTTTTAATATCCTGCATCTCCGCCGCGTCGCATTGGCTTCTCCGGTCTCCATTACTGGAAAATCTACTTTGTGCTCGGCCATACACCTGAACTGTATTGATATGCATGTTTGAGGATTGTTTCTGCATTTAAGATATCCCATTGTGTAGTGCGTACTTGAGCTGCGACATTCTTCAGCATACTTGTCGACTTACTTTCATCAGTTGGTTCAATGCAAGTATGTATAACCGTCAACACGCTTTGCTGACCAACACTTCATAGAAGTTGCGCGTGGATTTGCTGTAACCAGCTTATACTCAACCGGTAATGTTAAGCTCATTGATGTTTAGAGCGTATGTGCCATTTTAGAACTGAACGCGTCAATGGATTGCAAAGTATATAATGGTCGTAGTTTGTCTGCCGCTGCTTTGTCGATCATGCGGCCACAGGAAATCCACTCTTACAGATTCAAGCAGTATGCAGAAAGCTTGCACTATACTTTGCTATCAGCAAAGGCGGCCATTAAGCTCCACGAAAGTGCTCCCAGAAGACCTGGTAAAACCAAAGTAATGATCTTCTTCAGTAACCAAAAAGTGGGACGGAGTCACCGCAACAGCCATCTAGTTCGTGAATAATGTCCCTACAAATGGAAGTAAATGCGATTTTTTACGTGAAAAAAATGCCGTCCATAAAAACAAGATAAAAATAAAGAGAAAATGTACCGGGTAATTCCGTATAGAGGTTTGATGAGCCGTGATAACTGGTAATGCAGAAGAACCAGATATCACAGCTGTTTAGTCCAGTGCAAACAGATCGTCAGTCCTGTTAAGTATCAGAGCAAATGGAAGCTGATCAGCGCAAACAGATTGTTGGATCTAATTTTCTATTAAGAAAACCTTCGATCTAGATGCCAATCATCTTTCGAATAAAAATGCAGCGATCCTTGAAGGGCCCAAGACACCTTGAACAACATAAATCATCGCAACTGCAACTTTGTCCGGGGACAAGTCAACCCCGAAAAACTCTAATGAGCTTGTATAGTCTTTTTCTTGCGAAGAAGATTTTTGCTGGAAGTGCTTGTTTCTTCGTCAGTGTTTGCTGTCAACGTATCCCCGTTCCTACACCTCAGTTACTACTGGAAAAGGATAAGGAAGCACGGCATCAGATCAGCAGTGGCATTAGGGAACCAGCATCAAGTTTTGTGGATGCATGTTAGAGAAAAGACAGCAACAATGCTAAGTCATGTTCGTGAGTAAAATCTGACAGCTGCCAAAACGAACAAAAAAAGAAAAAAAGAAAAAAAAAAAAAAAGCCACTTCAGATCGGTGACCTTGACAGAGAAGTCCGCTTCGACATAGGTTGTAAAGTTGCATCAAATTTGCAAGTCGACTCTTTTTTCATGTTCGAAAAGATTGAGTGACAAGCTTGCGCTCAATTCCACGCAACCAAGAAGCAGCACATATTTGGCCGATAAAATTCGATATTTCAGCAGGTGTTTTACTTCGCTCGAGCAGTATTTTCCATTGCTCGAAGAATACTCTCGTCTCTATTTGTGGAACTTCAACTAGATTAGACAGGTGATAGATCAGCTCAAATTATATCAGAGACGTGCATGAGCAAAGACGATCGGCCAGGAGCACCAATATCCAGCAGAGTGAATTGAATTATAACCATCACCACTTAAACCAGTTAAACGAGCAACAACTACATTGCCAATGTCACGTAAGTGGGTACTTAACAATCATCCTAAATTCAGGCATAAATTCCCCAAAAGGAAAACAAATATTTCACCAAAGAACAAAAGGCTATTATTATTATCCACAATTGGGGTAAATCGGTGAGAATAACCATCGGAGACTGAAAAAGTTTGACGCAATAAAAAGTTCACGATTCTGGAATTCGGAAGCCAGTCACAATCCTCTTTGAAATGGCAAGGCGCCGCCGACATCAGGACGGCAGCGGCATGCGGTTGCCCAGTGGCTCCGGTGGACTTTTCCGGGGAGCACGTCTCCGGGAACCGAGCGTCGAGGTTCGACGACGTCCTGCGAGATGGAGGACAAAGGTAGAATCTTCGGGGATCGGCAGTTCGAAGAACGAGATGGTTGTTAGGAATTTTATCTTGTCGCCTTTTGGATGGTTGGATTGATTGAACTGCCCTCCTCGCGTGGGATTATTCATGGGCGGACCTTGGTTGTCACTGTATTGATTAAATCACCTTTACCAATGCAATTTTCATAACTGAAGAATCGTGGCAATGAAACATTTCATAGCTAAAAAAGTACAAATTCTTTTTTGGCCACCATTGTAGCCACGGTTTTTTTTTCTTTTTAGTGACCCAAGAACCGCTGTACAGCCGACAGCCGACGACGTAAATTCGGGGCGGTGCCGCAAGGACCCACCTCCTATGACGTTGCTGGTTAGGTGAGCAATGCGCACGCCGGGACTCGAACCTCCCCCCTTCCGCAATTAGAGGGGGAAAGGCCCAAGCCAGCACACCCACAAGCGGGCGGGTGTAGCCACGAAAGTTTTCGTTTATATTTTCGAAAGAAATTTGGTTAGGATCACCTAGTTCAATTGATAAATTGGTCTCAATTCAGTCCTAAACCTTTTGATAGTACTAATTTAATCATAAATCTTTTGAATTTGTGCTAATTTTGTCTTAAACTTTTTGAACTATTGCTAATTTAATTCTAAACGTTTTGACTTGATGTTAATTTAGTTCTTCTAGTTAATTTTGATTGTATATTGCTGACAAGGATGCTGGCCAGCTTACGTGGCATTGTCGATGCTGATATAGATAGTCTTTAATAATATTTCAATATTTTTCAATTTTTTTTTGTTCCTTTTTACTATTTTTTCTTCTTCTTCCTTTTCCCAATAACTAGCCATTGGCTACGGTTGAACAAGCTAGCCTCACTGGTCATGGCGAGGCCGAGCCTCGATGAGGGTCGACCTCACCGGATTTGGCTTAGGCGCCCGTGTTTTCTTCTAGAAGATTATCAAGACGATGTGCACCTATTTGAGACTAAGGGATAAGCTGGCCATTCTTCTATTGAATGGCAAAAGTTGATCTTTCTTGCATAATGAGATGAGAGAACTGTCACCACAGATTACTCTAGCACCGATCTGCGAGCCCCTTGGGTTCTGTATCGCTAAAAGAATTGATTGGAGAATGATTTTCCCTTTCAAAGTCATCATGGTTGTTAGAGAAATTAAGTCTGATTCCGTGATTTTTGATTTTCTGATGTTAGGGGTGATTCAATTTGTTTTGAGATAGATTCTATGAAGATGGCAAGAATCGCAGTTATATGGATTCGTAGTAGTTGCTATAATTGGCCTGGTTGGTGTTCGTTAAAATTTCCTAGGGAAATTTGAGTTGATTGTCACACTGGACAATCATCTTTTGTGAATGATAAATGTTTCTTCACTTTTGTGCAACGTGCAGGTGTGAGATTTTATCTCTTCATTTTCTATAGTCCTTTGCTCAAGTTATTTTGGGCAGTTCCAATAATCAGCTTAAGTAAGCTGTCATTGTGTTTGGTAAGCTTTCCTAGTATTTGCTTTACAAATTTGGTACCTTACAGCGTGTTATGAAAATTGAATTCCATAAAATTGTATTTAAATTTGATTATATAACATGCATATCCCTTATATTGCACGAATAGAGAATGTCCAAGTTTTCCTTTTTTAACAATGGAAAATAATTTCTAATACTTCCCAAGTTTTAGCCAAACATCGGAAATATTATCATTTTCTCAATTGACACCTGAATTTTCGCTGATAAACCCAGCACACATTTGTGTAGAAAATATAATCGTAGTTAAGAACAAAAAATAAAATAAATAATTACAAATGAAAAAGAGAGAATAAAATGGTAAAAGTCAAGCTCGCCAGATGAAAGTCATCAATCTAGTCGAATCCGTGCAACCGCTTCGGCCCAAAACTCATCTAATAGGTAAAAGCCCGTGAAGCTTCAGTCCACACTTCGCACAGGCCCAGAGTCACAAGTCTGAGCTGAAGGAACCAAGCCCACAGAGGATTTGCGTTTTCTCCCTCTCTCGCCCGAAGCTCCATCTCCACCATTCGAGTTTTCACAATGGCCGATTCTAGTATTCCGCCATCTCCACCGCCTCGCATCGGCTTCTCCGGCCCTCAGACGTAACTCTTCCAGTTCCTCCCACGGGGAAAAGCTTTCTGAGTCGTGCCGATAGCTCTGCGGTTCCAGCCTCGACTCGTCTTGAATTTCCTGCATTCCCTTGAAGCTTCTCAATCTCACTCGAACTGGAGCCAATCGTAGCCAAGCGCCTCCCTCGCTCGACAACTTCATTATCGTTTGTTTTTGTCACTGCCTCCTCGTTCGGTTTCTATCGTCTTCGTTCTCCGACGGAGGAGAATAGCCGTGACTGAAACTCGATCAGAATTGGATTCTTCACTTTGAGCTCTTCATCATTCGGTTACTGCAACCATTTTGAAGGTAAGTGTTGTCTCTCATTCTCTGGATTTCATTTTTCAATTCGGTCAATAGCATCGATTCTCGGCCTTTTTCTGAATTTCCAGAGACCTCTTCATCGAAACTTCTTCTCTATTTCCCTCCAGACACTGTCAGCCACTGCCAACCGCAACCGATTGTCACCGTTCCCATTTCCACGGCTGCCGTCGGAAGCTCTGTTCGCCCCTGTTCTCAGTCACCGATGCTGAAGTTCTCGGACCGCAGTCACCACCGTCTCTCGTGACGATTCATTTCATGAAGCCGCGTCTGCGATCACCTTACCAAGGTCCGATCATTAATCGCCACAGGTAATCATCCCTTATTCAATCGAATCACATATGCTCTGTTTCAAGTTGCTCTATGTACAGTTACAGACTACTGCATGGGTAAAATCTACTAATTGCTTTGTGATCATCTCGTTCACATAACTGAACTGTATTGATATGCATATTTGAGGTTGCGGTGTTCTTCTGTATCTTCATAGCTGAATTGTGTAGTGCATGCTTGAGCCGAGACATTCATCAGTATATTTGTCGACTTACTTTCGTCGATTTGTTCAATGCATGCCGGACCGTTGCTCTCAACACGTTGTGCTGATCAACGCTTTATAGAAGTTGCGTTTGGATTTGCTGGAACCAGCTTATACTCGACCGGTCAAGTAGAGCACCATACTTGCTATTAGCAAAGGCGGTCACTGCAGCAACCATCTAGTTCGTGAATAATTCCCCTAGAAATGAAAAAATAGGTGCAATTCTTAAGAGAAACGGCCACGGTCCATGAAAACAAGATGAGAAAAAGGGACGATGTACCCGATAAACCCGTATAGAGGTTTAACGAGCCATGGTAAAGCAGAAAAACCAGATGTCACAGCTGTATTGTCAAGCGCAAACAGATTGTTATTTTAATCCTGATAAGTATCGGAGCAAACCGAAGCTGTTCAGCTGCTTAGAAAGACGCTCCTTTGTATTAAGATGCCAAAAAAAAAAAAAAAAACCAAGCCCACAACCATACTTCTTAAGTACGCGAGTTTCTCTCTTCATACTGCTGGAACATTCGAATTAAATGTTCTCGAAGGAGTCCAAACCAGGCCCACAACCTGACTTACTGATTGAATGTTCTCTATTTTTATTTTGTGGTGTCCTAGTTTTGTGGGTTTTCGATTGTTGAACTGACTGAATTGACATCCTCTTGTGAGAATATTCTCGGATGGACTTCGGTTGTGAGGGTAATCAGACTCGGTTTCCTTCGTTAATCGAATGGCAGATCTTTTATTAGTTCGGCTTTTAGGTAGGGCTTCCAGGTGAATTCGAATTCAATCCGACCATGTGAACATCATGTTGATATAGATAATTCGAAATTAATATGATTTGACTCTTTTTGATACTTTTTGGTGAAAGTGCGATTCCTCGTAATAATTAAAATAAAAATATTTATATTGAAAATTTCATGATAAAAGAAAATGTTTTTCAAGAAATTTTGATTTGTTTAATAGTTTTTAAAAAAAAAAGTGATTTCCTTTTTGTTAGAAGAAAATGGGAATTTTCTCCAATTTAAACTTGTTGCTTTTCAGAAAATATTTTTTTATAAATTGATTAATTTTCCGTCATCTAAACATTAAAAAATCAAAAAAGCAATTTCCCGAAAAATAACTTTCCTTCGAACAAACAAACCCTAAGTTTAAGTAAGTTCAGCAAACTATTTAAAAAGAAGGATCTTGTAACTCTGTTAGGAGATCTACTAAGAGAAGTTGGCAAGAGGATTTTAAACAGGCCTCTCTCTATTAATGGGCAAGATCGGAGTCACTTGAATCTAAGTTTAATTCAGTTCAGAGAAGTGCTAAGATGTTGGCAAGAGGCCCTTGAACAGGCCCTCTCTATCTCTTTACGAGCAAAATTAGTGTCACTTAAATCTAAGCTTAGTTTGACGAGTAAGAAACTATCGAAATATTCAGGAATAAGACATGAACGCTGAAAAGATTACATATCAGAAATTGAAAACCACTGACCAGTAAAATTACATAACAAAACTTGTAAATTGAAAAATAAATAACAAAACATATATTAAAGATACTCTAATAATAACCCTAAATTTGAACCAG
This sequence comes from Eucalyptus sideroxylon x Eucalyptus melliodora, assembly GCA_016097485.1. Classification (NCBI taxonomy): domain Eukaryota; kingdom Viridiplantae; phylum Streptophyta; class Magnoliopsida; order Myrtales; family Myrtaceae; genus Eucalyptus; species Eucalyptus sideroxylon x Eucalyptus melliodora. The sequence goes on along the minus strand of CM027825.1, from coordinate 17,207,786 downwards.
ATGCCACCACAATGAGATTGTCCTTCGAAAGATTAAACCAATCAGAAGATAATATGTAAAAGTGTCAGCTAACTGGTTAGCAATTGGAATACATATTGAAATAATTTCGCCACATGCAACTTTGTCCTAAATCTCAATGTGCTTGGTGTGAGCATGGAAAGCCAGATTAGCAGCTAAATAAGTGGCTCTAATATTATCACATATGACTTACAGCCGGTTTAGGTGAAAATACATGAAGATCATATGACATCTCTCAAATCCAATAAGTTTCTGCAACTGCAGAGGCGAAAACTCCAGTTTTCAGATCCCGCAATGTAATATTGTACCCAATAAAAGCTAAGTATCCAGATGCTAAGTGATGAGTATCGGGACAACCGACCCATGAGCATGAGTTAATGTTACCAAGGAGCTGTCGAATGATGGCTTCAATAACAGTCCATGATCAATGGTTCCATTAAAATATATAAAAATGAGCTTAATCGCTTGTAAGCGAGATGTTTGAGGGCAATGCATGAACTGATTCTCAACACGGGCAGCATGAGAAACGTCGGTAGGATCCATCAGTAACACACCATCATGTAAAGAAGGTTGAGACTTAAAACTGTAGAAGATTCCTAGTGTAATGTGTTTGAGACAGCAAAATTCCCGTACCTCTGGACTGGTCCTCAACGCCAAGGAAGAAATGCAATGGAAAAAAACTTTCATGGTAAAAGCAAAAAGAAGTTTCCGAATGAAACTACGTAACTCTGTGGCTCTACTACCTGTTAAAAGATTATCATCAACGTGACGTAGTAGAATCAAGATTCTAGAGCTTGAATTATGCACAAATATGGAGTCATATGCCTTGCTGTAAATAAAAGTGTTCGAATGCTTAAAGAAGAACTCGCCTTTGACCCAAAAGATGTCCAACACAATAATTCGAATCTGGTTCCAGCAATGCGCAGTAAATTTCAAAATTTCATCCCGACCATACCGTAATCCCAAGTTGACTTCCATAAATCCCATAGTTTCATGGCACACCAAAGTTTCATTACAACATGATTTCATAGCTCAACAACCTCAAGAGTCAGCCTAGTAACCTATAACTAGAATGGAATTAAAATTGCAGCTTAACCTAGAAAATTTTCTTCAATTGGGTGAATTAAGTCTTTGAATTCTTCTCAAGCACTTTGTGTACCACATTAATCCAACGCACTATGATATTCTGATGAACTTGAACCGAACTCTTTCTCTCTCTATAGCGCGGTTCACTTCTCTTTTCCAGTTTTCTTGATTCTTCTTTCTCCCTCTTAACTATTCCTCTTTTCTCTAATAAGCCAACTACAACAATTATAACTAAGGGTGTGTTTGTTTGCGTTTCTGTTTAAAAATTGTTCCAGGAAACAGAAATAGAAAAAAGTGTTTCTGTTCCGGGGAACAATTTCTGAACAAAAAAACGCGTTTGGTAACCGTATAAAATTTCTATTTCTGGAATAGAAAAAGAACAAAACACGTTTGAACGTAAAAAATTTCTGTTTCTGGAATAGAAAAAGAACAGAAACACGTTTGGTAATGTACAAAATTTCTGTTCCAATTTTTTTAATTGTTTTTTTTTAATAAAGTGTGAACTTGGTATTGAATTATCATTCTCATGAAATGCTCATCAATTTAATTTTGTTCATATTAAGTGAAAACAAACATTCTAGACTTGATCATATTTGCTTACTTTGAAGAATTTTTTTAAGTTTGTACCAAAATTTTCCCATTTGTTTTTTTTTTTAATAAAGTGTAAACTTGGTTTTGAATTCTCATTATCATAAAATGCTCATCAATTTAATTTTGTTCATGGTGAGTAAAGTCAAACATTCTGAACATAGTTATAAGTGCATACTTTGAAGAAAATTTTATAAATAAACTTTGTACCAAATTTTTCTCACGTGCCTTTTTTTTCAATAAAGTGTAAACTTAGTATTGCATTATCACTCTAATGAAATGCTCATCAATTTAATTTTGTTCATAGTGGGTGAAGACAAACATTCTGAACATGATCATGTACATACTTGGAACAAAATTTCGTAAGTAAAATTTATACAATAAGAGCTAACTAAAAGAAAAATATCTTATAGATCTCTACATTGACCCTTTCATACATAACATCACAATAATGAAGTAATATAGTTCATTGTTCAACTTCATCACATTGAATTTGATAAGTGAGTACTTAAAAACAAAATTACAAAAGTCGGAAACACAAAATCATGAAATCTCATGCATATTATGATCTCTCGCCATTTTATTTGCAATCCTTGTCCTACGCATGTTTATTCCAGGTGCATCATATGTATCATCTGCAACCTCAGGACAAAGAGGCAAAGATAGTTCTCAATTTCTGCAGGCATGTCATAGTTGATCACATGTTGAATGTCAAGAAAGTCCAACCCCGTTGAAGCAACATCTATGGCAACCAAGACATCTTTCATGCCTGCCTTAAACGATGAAATAGCATATTCTCTCTCTTCCTGGTCTTTGCCACCATGAATAGCCATTGCTTCAACTCCTTTCAAAAGTAGATACTCATGAATGTCATCCACATCGGCCTTGTTCTCACAGAATATAAGGATAGGGGGTGGAGTTTTCTGAAGGCACTCAAGAAGGTAAACAATTTTTGCCTCCCCGTTTGACATACTCTACCTCCCGAATGACATCAAGATTTGCAGCACCTGCTCTTCCCACATTGACCGTGACAGCTTCACCAGAGCACTTCTTGCAAAATTCTGAATTTTAGTAGGCATAGTGGCAGAAAAGAGGAGCGTTTGACGTTGAGCTTTGAAGTGGTCGAACACCTCCCTTATATCATCTTCAAATCCCAAGTCCACCAATCATCACCTCATCTAAAGTAAGGTACCTAAAGAAAGCAACAGATCAATATAATTGTCCCCGCAAATAACAAGTCCGAATATTTAAGACAGCAGTACATTAACAGAAAATCAAGATTGAGGCTAATTTAGGAAAGAGTGCAAGATGAAGAATCTTGGTTCAGTGAAATCCCATATCCTCAGGACAAAGAGGCAAAGATAAGAACTCAAAAAGCAATCTCAATCAATGTCCCATGCCACGCTATTTAACCTTTGAGCTAGCATTGACTATTGGAATCCAAATGGTGCACATAGAACTCAAGCAAAAACATAGAGCACTGAGAACGCAAATATGCTCGACTTAAGCACTATTGAGTTTTTTCAATGCAGATTTATTGAAGATTCGATGTAGTTGCTTCCGAGTAGGGATAACATTTAGTATTTGGCGCTTTCACATCTGCTGTCCACTAATAACTTCCTACCAATAGCAAACCAATCAACTTGCCAATGCATGATCATACGCCAACATTCTACGATGGAATTACTCGAGACAGCCATATGTTGTGGAAAGCGTGTACAAGTTCAAAAGGTATAAAAGGATGAATTAAAGGATTTTACCTGCAATTACAAGGTTCATCTTTTTCTTTGCTAGCATATCCTTCAATCTACCAGGAGTAGTAACAACAATGTGCACTCCCTTCCTCACAACCTCCACTTGCGACCGCATATCCACTCTGCCAATACATAGCAGAGCCCTCAACTCTGGATATCCGGCCTCTCTCAATGGAACCAAAACTGCTCCACAACTTCATATGTTTGTCTCGTGAGCTCTCTTGAAGGGCGTACAACCAATCGAACGGTCCTTCACCGTGAGCAATGGGCATCATCATCTCCTCCCCGAAGAGCAATCATGATCATCAGCAACACAAAAACCAAAGTCTTCCCGACCCCGTGAATGCAATCCCTATCATATCTCTCGCCCGCCAAGACCACCGGGAAGACCCCGCACCCGAATCGGCGGCCGCACAATCCCCTTCGCTTTCAACTTCTTCAAAATAGGGTCTGCAAACCTCATATCCTTAAAATTCTTTATTGGCGGCAGGATATCCTCTCCATCAACAATAATATGCCACTGCTTCCGAATCATATTGCACTGCTTCCCCGACATCCTCCGAATCGGCAATGACGGCTTCCACCCAGTCAGCAGCGGCTCGGTGTAAATGATTCCCTTCGCTAACTCGCGGACCGACATCAAGGTCTTGCGATCGGATAACTTCTCGAGCATCTCCTTCTCATGCTGCACCATCTGCTCAGTGGGGGTAATCTCGGGTTGATCCGTTTCAGCTGCGTCGCCTTCACCAAGAGGCTAGGCTTGACTTTAGCCAGCTTCGCCTTCTAGTGGTCTTCCTCGAGCGAAGAAGCGTTGCCCTTGCGCTGGAGGATCTTCTAGGCTTCCATTGCCCTGCGCTTGGCGACGGGGATGTACTCGACGTAATCATCCTCCCCCTCCATGACCGTGGAACCTCCCGCAGCGGCAAACATGCTTAAAAGTACCGTCGAATTTCTCCACGCAGAAGTGTGTGAAACCCTAATCTGATGTTACTCGGGCAGCGATGTCCGGAGCTATAGAACCGGTTGAGCACTTGCCCCTTGAAGAATCAAATGGATTGAGGAGATAGTACCTGGAGTGATGGGCGGAGCGCGGCGAATTGCTTCGATGGCCGAGCAGGAGAGCGGAACGGCGGTGGTGGCGGCGAGAGAACCGGCGAAGGCGGCGACGCTCTGCTAGAGCAAGTGGGGAGAGAATGAGAAAGGGAGATTGGATACAGGAGACTGGAGATTCGTACCGTGAGCAGAGTAGGGCTCGCTGCAAGCAAACGCTCGAGCGAGCTGCTCATCTGGGCGAGCGTGCTGGTCCAGATCTCGGGCAGCGTTTGCTCGTCAGATCTGGGCGAGCGTGCTCGTCCAGATCTCGAGCCTCGCCCAGATCTGCGAGACTCGCTCGAGCTTCGAGCAACCATCGCCCAGATCTACGAGAGCCTTGTCAATTGGTGAAGGAGGAGCAGTGAGCAGGTTTACCTAGTGAAGGAGCGGCGGCCGTCGGCGCGCGTAGAGGACGACGGTGGAGAAGCCGGATGGTCTTGACACGGCGGCTGTTGGCGCGGACGATGGTGGAGACGCTCGCAAGAGGAGACGCTCGTCGCAGGAGGAGAGGCGGTGTTCGAAGGGCTGAGAAAGAAATAGAAAAGGAACACGATTTTGTTCCTTTTTTGTTCCTAATTTGTGTTTCTTGTTTCTGTTTTTTTTTATTCCCGGGAATAAAAGAACAAAAAAACAGAAAAAAATGTTTAAAAACAAAAAAAAAGAAACACAAACAAACGCTGCCTAAGCTGAAGGAAGTTAGTCTGTTGGGCTTCAAAGATGCAGCCTCATGGGCGTAATAAATGAGAATTGGTCTCTTGAGCCCAAGTCCTTTTCTTTTTCTTTTTTTCTTTTCTTTTTTTTTTAAGGGAAGACTCTATAGTTATCGTAGCAACTCTTGTTAGAGTCTTAGACACGGGATGGGGGAAATTTTTTGAATGAACCCGAGCATGTGAGTCTAACTCACATCCACTATTGAATGATGTGAGCTCCACGTTGAACCCAACTTTCACGGTGCATGTGAGAAATTGTGAATCCCGGAATTCATTCTTTCCATTGTGAATCTATCTATAGATTAAGTTACTTAAGTCATTAGGTAATTTAAGGTAATTGGCTGTGGTGGTTAGTCCAGCTAGTAGCACCAACTGCTATGATGCCAATGGAATGAGTCATCCTACGGAGTTGTTGATGATAGCGGCATGCCATTAGCCGTTGGATGGGTGGCGCTCTCTATGGCTGCATTTGGATTTGGCTTTTCCAAGCCACTTTAGGCTTCCAAAGCTCTTTGGGCTAAAAATGGGCATTTGGCAAAAAAAATTGCAAACACCTTTGGCTTCAGACTTGCCTTTTGAAGGCTGAAAGCCCAAGGCAGGGGTGCCTTGGCATTTTAGCTTTCTCGGTAAGCTAGTGGGGGGGGGGGTATTGTTCATTTTTTTTTCCGAAATTATCCTTACAAACATTTTGTTTTTTTTCCGTTTTTTGCCCTTGTGAGGAGCATTGTTCATTTTCTCCATCGAGGGTGGCCCCGACGGCAGCCGTTGGGTCGCGCGATCGCCGGCAAGGTCGCGCGATCGCCGGCGAGGTCGCGTGACCTCAGGCGAGGGTTGCGTAGCCTCAGCAACGGCCGATCAAGGTCGCACGACCCAGGCATGACCCTCGCCGAGGTCGCGCGACCCAGGCACGACCCTCGCCGAGGTCGCGCGACCTAGGCGCGGGCCTCGCTGAGGTCCCCCGACCTCAGGCGAGGGTTGCGTAGCCTCACCACGGCCAATCGGGGTTCTCGGAGGTCCAAGTGACGTCGCGCGACGCGCGCGACCTTGCCACCTCGATCCGAGGTTACTCGGAGGTCGCCATGGTGTCGCACGACCTTGCCGCCCTAGATCCGGGGTCGCCGGAGGTTGCGATGGCATCGCAAGACCTCGCCGGCCCAAATCCAGGGTCACCGAAGGTCGCAACGGCGTCGTGCGACGCCCGCAACCTCGCCAGCCCAGATCCGGGTCGCCACCGGCCGCGATGCCACCTGCCTTTGCCGGTTTTCCTTTTTTTCCTTTTTTTATTTTTCTTTTGATAGTTTTTTTTTTTCACAAAAGTCCTTTGTCTCCCAAACACCATTTTGCTCAAAGGTACTTCACAAAAGGCTTTTAAATTACAATTTACCAAACACAATTTGTATTTTGGAAAACACCTTCAACTCAAAGGCATTTGCATTTTCCTAAAGACTTTCCCCAAAAGTCTTCCCAAATGCACCCTATGTTGCCCCATTTTTTTTTTTTCATTTTCAGTTTTTTGCTTTTTTTTCCTTGTTCGCTTTCTGTTTTGCCTTTTTTCTTTTATCATACTTGAACTTGTAAACATACAGTAAAACCTAGATAAAATTCTAATGGAGAAGTACAATAGAGATTAATATAATGAAAAACTCCAATATGATTAAACATGAAAATAGTACAACGAAAATTATAGTATTGTTATTTTCACACGTAACACATGGAAATTTCACTAGCAATGAAAAAAAAAGACATTCACATTGCGATGAACGAGAAGTGTGAAAAGTGGAGGAACAAAGTCAATTTGCATCCTGCAAAGTCTTGATCTTCTTGGAAATGATTTTTCTTTCATTATCACTTCTTCTTCTTTTTTCCTGCAAAGTCTAGGTCTTCGTGGTTGATTAAATTTTTTTCTCCCATTATCACTATTTTGGCAAAGTCTTGGTCTTTCTAGAAATGGTTAAAATTTTTCTCCCATCATCACTTTTATTTTTTGGCAGAGTCTTGGTTTTCGTGCAACTGATTAAAGTTTCTCTCTCATCGTCATTTCTTGTCCTGCAAAGTCTTGGTCTATTTGGAATTTATTAAAATTTCTCTCCCACCATCACGAATTTTTACTAAAGTGCTTCACTTTTGCTTCACATGTTTGCGTGGAAATTATGTAATTTTGCTTCAAATTTTCCAAAAAAAAAAGGCAAATTATATCTAGCAAAATCTTTGGGCATATTCTCTAAATATTGTGAAAAATGCACTCGTGGACAAAAAGTGTTTTATATCAATTTCTCTAACCTCTATGTGCATTTTTGAAAGTCTTGATCTCCCTATAGTTTGTAGTTTTCTTTTTCCATTAACTCATTATCACTCAACCCTTGTTTTTCTCTTTAGTGACTGATTCACCCATGGCCATTGGAGAGATCTTTTTTGAGTTCCTTCTTGGTTTCCTTCTTGTACGAATTTCTAGTATTGTTAATTTAAGCAAGACATGTAGCATGTGGAGATTCTACTAGTAATGGAAAAAGAGACATTGACAAAGGGATGGAAGAGAAGGGATGTGAAAAGTGAAGCAACAAGGACAATTTGTGTCCTGCAAAGTCTTGGTCTTCCTAGCATTGATTAAAGTTTCTTTCCCATTATCGCTTTTTCCCTTTGGCTTCACTTTTTACACAAAAAACTTGATGAGATCCAGTAAAGTCTTGGTCTTCCTAATACGCCAAGAAGCTTGAGTTAGATGGAAGAGTGTATGTTTTGATGCACATTCTGTCCTCGAGTTAGATTGTTCTCCTTTTTTTTTCTTTTGACCAAAGCTTGTGATTTTATCTTCCTTATTAAAAAAAACAAACCTAACGGTCTTCGATGACTTATGGATGCATAACAGAAAATAAGATGCGCGTTATCCTCAATAATTTAGGTTTCAATTACATCGACAAAGTAGGGATCCTTTGATGTGATTTTGGCCCCATGATGCATGAGAAACTGTCAGGGAGGCATATGTTGGCACAAGATGGCTAGCTGCAGAGTCCTTCGGACAAGTACCATGTCATGATGGAGTTTGACATAATTTTGAGCCTTCGGATGTAGATGTCCAGCTTCAAATTCATTATATGGTCTTAATTCAAGTCTCAAATTGTTTGTGTACGGGCTCTTGATAGTGCATGATTGTAAATTCTCCAGAATCATTATAATCAACCTATACACCAACTCATAATACTAATTCGCTTCAAGTAATATTAAAGGAAAGGCATAATACTAATTTGTATACTCACTCAAAATAAGTTGGTTGAATCACTCTCAAAATTCTAAAATCATAGATAATCTAGATCCGTTGTCTAGAAAATATTCCATACCAAATGGTTTGTTCTCCCCATTGAAAAAAGAAAAATCAGTCTTGCTTTAAAGAAAGCAAAATTCATGCAAGACATGCTAGACTCTAACTTGATGTGATTCGAGGGCTCTCTCTCTCTCTCTCTCTCTCTCTAATTGGTTAAACCCCTTGAGTCGTTCCATATCCACACACATTACATGTTCCATTCATGCATATTTAGATTCTCGACTTTTGTTAATTCTTAGAACCTACAATATCTAAAACATGATTGAGGAAAGCATTCGAAATAGTATGGACTAAATTTATGATAACAACCAGTGCCAAACACAATAGTTCAAACATGATTTCGACAGTACACAATAAGCTTCAAAATTTCATCCCAACCAAACCATAATCCTAAGTTGACTTCCATAAAATCCCATAGTTTCGTGATACACCAAAGTTTCATTACTACATGATTTCATAGCTCAACAACCTTTATAATTAACCTAGCCACCTAAAACCAAAATGGAATTGAAATGACAGCTTAATCTAGAAAAATTTCTTCAATTAGGTGAATTAAGTCTTTGAATTCTTATCAAGCACTTCTTGTACGACATTAATCCAACGTGTTAAGATGTCCCCAGCAAACTTGAACCGAACCCTTTCTCTCTCTAGCGCACGGATCACTTCCCTTTTTCCAGCTTCTTGATTCTTCTTTCTCCCTCTTAACTATTCCTCTTTTCTCTGATTAGCCAACTACTACAATTATAATTAAGCTGAAGGAAGTTAGTCCATTGGGCTTCAAAGATGCAGCTTCATGGGCGTAATAAATAAGAATTGGGCCTCTTGAGCCTAAGTCCATGCACATGATATCCAGCAAAATATCTGGGAATATTCTCTAAATATTGCAAAACAAGTACTTGTGGAAAGAAAGTATTTTATATCGATTTCTCTAACCTCCATATGTATTTTTGGAAGTCTTGGTCTTCCTGAAGTTTGTCGTTTTCTCTCTCCATTAGCTCATTATCACCCAACCCGTGTTTTTCTCTTTGAAGACTGATTCACCCATGACCATTGGAGAGGTCTTTTTAAGTTCCTTCTTAGCTTCCTTCTTATACTAATTTCTAGTAATGTTAATTTTAAGCAAGACATGTAGTGTGTGGAAATTCTACTAGCAATGGAAAAAGAGACATTGACATATGGATGGAAGAGAAGGGATATGAAAAGTGAAGCAAAAGCCAATTTGCGTCCTGCAAAGTCTTGGTCTTCTTGGCACTGATTAAAGTTACCACTTTTTACACAAAAAGGTTGATGAGTTCCAATAAAGTCTTGGTCTTCCTAATACGCCAAGAAGTTTGAGTCAGACAGACGAGCGTATGTTTTGATGCACATTTTGTCCTTGAGTTAGATTGTTCTCCTTTCTTTCTTTCTTTTTGACCAAAGCACGTGATTCTGTTTTCCTTATCAAATAGACAAACCTAGCAGTCTTTGATGACTTGTGGTCGCATAACAGAAAATAAGATGTCATTGTTGGTTGTATCCTCAATAATTCAGGTTTCAATTACATCGACAAAGTAGGGATCCTTTGATGCGATTTTGGCCCCATGATGCACGAGGAGCTGTCGGGAAGGCATATGTCTGCACAAGAGGGCTAGCTGTAGAGTCCTTCCGACGAACACCATGTCATGATGGAGTTCGACATAATTTCGAGCCATCAAAATTAGATGTCCAGCTTCAAATTCATTATGTGGTCTAAATTCAAGTCTCAAATTGTTTGTGTACGGACTTTTGATGGTGCATGAATGTGAATTCTCCAGAATCATTATAATCAGTCTATACACCAATGCATAATACTAATTCACTTCAAGTAATATTAGAGGAGAGGCATGATACTAATTTGTGCGCTTACTCAGAATAAGTACAAAATTCTAAAATTATAGATAATTTATATCCATTGCCTAGAAAATATTACATACTAATTGGTTTGTTCTTCCCATTGAAAAATGAAAAATGAATATTGCCTTAAGAAAGCAAAATTCATGCAAGACATGCTAGACCCCAACTTGACGTAATTCGATGGCCCTCTTTCTATCTCTTTAGTTGGTTACCCCTCAAGTCATTCCATGTCCACACGCATCACATGTTCCACTCGTGCATATTTAGATACTCGACTTTCGTTAATTCTTAGAACCTACGATATGCTTTTGAAATAGTATGGACTAAATTTATAATAAACAACCAGTGCCAGACACAATAGTTTGAATATGGTTCTGACAGCGCACAATAAACTTCAAAATTTCATCCCAACCAAACCGTAATCCTAAGTTGACTTCCATAAAATCCCATAGTTTTACGACACACCAAAATTTCATTACTACATGATTTCATAGCTCAACAACCTCTATAATCAACCAAGCAACTTCAAACCCTAATGGAATTGAAACCCGAATGGAATTGAAATTACAGCTTAATCTAGAAAAATTTCTTCCATTAGGTGTATTAAGTCTTTGGATTCTTATCAAGCGCTTCTTGTACGACATTAATCCAACACATTAAGATGTCCCCAGCGAACTTGAACCGAACCCTTTCTCTCTAGTGCGCGGTTCACTTCACTTTTCCATCTTTCTTGATTCTTCTTTCTCTCTCTTAACTATTTCTCTTTTCTCTGATATGCCAACTGCAACAATTATAACTAAGCTGAATGAAGTTAGTTTGTCGGGCTTCAAAGGTGCAGCTCCATGGGCGTAATAAATGAGAATTAGGTCTCTTGAGCCTAATTCCTTTTTTTTTTTTTTTTTTTGTTAAAAAAGAGAAAGACTCTTTCATTGCAATAGCAACTATTACTAAAGTCTTAGATACAGGATGAGGAAAATTATTGAATGAACCCAGAGCATGTGAGCCTAGCTCACATCCACTATTAAATTATGTGAGCTTCACATTGAACTCAACTTTTCACGTTGCTCATGAGAAATTGCAAATTCCAAAATTCATTATTTCCATTGTGAATATAGATATATATATATATATATATATGTATGTATATATAAATTAAGTTAGTTTAGTCATTAGGTAATTTAAGGTGACTGGTTGTGATGGTTAGTCCGGCTAGCAGCGCCAACTGCAACGGTGGCGATAGGGTTGGAATGAGTCATCCTATAGAGGTGCTGATGACAATAGCATGCCAATGGCTGTTGGATGGGTGGCGCTCTCTATGTGGCCCTACCCCTGATTTTTTTTTTCTTTTTCATTTTTTTGCTTTTTTTTTGTTCACTTTTCTTTTTGCCTTTTTTCTTTTATCAGACTTCCATGGATAAAAACCTAGAGATAATTCTGATAGACAAGTACAATAGAGATTAATGAACGAAAAATCTCGATTTAATTAAACATGAAAATAATTAACCAAAAAATTATAGTATTGTTAATTTTACATGTAACACATGGAAATTTCACTAGCAATGGAAAAAGAGACATTCACATGGCAATGAATGAGAAATGTGAAAAGTGAAGGAACAAAAACAATTTGAGTCCTGCAAATTCTTGGTCTTCCTAGAAATGATTAAAGTTTGTCTCCCATCATCACTTTTTTCGCAAAGTCTTGGTCTTTATGGAATCGATTAAAGTTACTCTTCTGCCATCACCTTTTTTCGCAAAGTCTCGGTCTATCTGGAATTGATTAAAGTTTCTCTCCCATTGTTACTTTTTCTTAAAAAGCTTCACTATTGCTTTCTAAGTAAAACCGACACGGACACGCGATACACGACACGATATGTCGACACGTCATTTATCAAAAAACAAAAAATTCCGACATGTTGAGATACATTGTATATTAAATAAATATATTTTATATATACATAATAAATTATTATTTTTATGATAAATTTACAAATAGATAAATAATAGAAAAAAAAAAAGCCTAAAATGAGCTTACAAGCCCTCGATCCCGCCTTGCTTACCGCGCCTTTTTGGCAATTCATTCAAACACACGTTCTCAGAACAAGATAGGAATTCTTTTACATTTTCTTTTGAAGATAATTGATATAATAATATATTAATCTAATGATTAATAAAAAAAATTAAAAATCTATTCTGACCGTCTCTCTCGCCCTCTTCTTGGGGTTTTCCAGACCAAGAAGCTTGCCCTCAACAAATAACTGTAGACTTTAACCATCAAGCAACGCGACGGTGGCCCCAAGTGAAAGCAGGGGATGCCGTTCGTGGAAGCTCACCATGGTCAAGATGGGCGAGGTCGAGATTCCGACAACGGACTTCCAGATCTGGAGGCGAGATCGAGATACGGTTGTGATTGGGCTCCATCTTCCCCGTTGTTGCCATGGTTGCTGCAAATCTAACTGTTTAGATCGGATCTGCAGTGGCGGAGGCGTTGGGTGGGGACTCACTGTTGGGCGCGGCGGCCATGCGAGTCCTCCACCTCCCGCTTCTCCGCCTCCCTTAAGAACACCAACCCCCACCTCCCCTACGGTGGCACATGGTGGAAACCCTCATAATTTACTCAAATGCTCCTGTGCGTGTTGGAATCGCATGTTGAAATTTTGGACTCGTGTGTTGGAGTATGTCGGGAAGAGTTGACCATGTGTCGAATTTTCCGACACTTGTTGATCATGTGTCGGAACATGTTGAACACGTGTTAAAATGTCGAACACGACACAAAAGCTTCCAAAAAGTGTCAATACTTCTTAAGTTACTTCACATGTAATGTGTGGACATTATCTACTTTTGCTTCAGCTTTCCGTAAAAAAAGCACATGATATCCAACAAAGTCTCTGGAAATATTCTCCAAATATTGCGAAACAAGCACTTGTAGACAAAAAGTATCTTGTATCTATTTTCTCTAACCTCTTATGCACATCTTTGAAAGTCTTGATCTTGCTAAAGCTTATAGTTTTCTCTCTCTACTAGCTCCTCATCACTCAAACCTTGTTTTTTCTTCAGTGATTCATTCACCCATGACCACTGGAGAGATCTTTTCGGGCTCCTTCTTGGCTTCCTTCTTATACTAATTTCTAGTATTGTTAATTTTAAGAAGGGTTAATACCTTGAAAAATTCCAAATTGGTATACATGTGACAAATTTACCCCAAATTATTTTTTTAATCACCAAAAACCCCAAACTGGTATACATTTGACAAATTTACCCTAAACCGGTATACTTGTGACAATTTTGTCCTCTATTAGTTTTCGTTCAATTTTACTATCAAATTATTAAGTTAAATAATATGTGACAGTCACCGTATACCAATTTGGAATTTTACACTCCGTTTATCACAGTTTACAAAATTTGTGATTTTTTTGTGGTATTAATATAATTTAGCGGAGTGTATGTTTGTCACAAATTTACTAGTTTTGGATTTTTTACGGTCAAAAATTAGTTTGTGGTAAATTTGTTAAAAATGTACTAGTTTAGTGTTTGTTATAATTAATCGGGGTAAATTTATCATAGGTGTATAAGTTTAAGGTTTTTCATAGTCAAAAAAATAGTTTGGGGTAAATTTGTCGCAAATGTACTAGTTTGGAGTTTTTCAATGTATTAACCCTTTTAAAAAGACATGTAACGTGTGGAAATTCTATTAGTAATGGAAAAAGCGACATTCACATAGGGATGGAAGAGGAGGGATGTGAAAAGTGAAGCAACAAAGCCAACTTGCATCCTGCAAAGACTTGGCCTTCTTGGAATTGACTAAAGTTTCTATCCCATTGTCACTTTTTCCCTCTTGCCTCACTTTTTACACAAAAAAGTTGATTCTCCAAATCAAGACTTTTGGATGTCGTCTGAAACAGAGGACCATATCTTTTGGCCAAAGCACATGATTTCGTTTTCTTTGTCAGACATATAAACTTACCCATCTTTGGTGACTTGTAGATGTATACAAAAAAATAAGATGCCATTGTTGGTTGTGTCCTCAATAATTTAGGTTTCAATTACATAAAAAAAAAAAAAAAGTGGGGATCCTTTGATGCAATTTTGGCCCCATGATGCACAAGGAGTTGTCGGAGAGGCATATGCTGGTACGAGATGGCTAGTCGCAGAGTCCTAGGGACAGTACCATGTCATGATGGAGTTTGACATAATTTTGAGCCTTTGGATGTAGATGTCCAGCCTCAAATTCATTATATGGTCTAAATCTCAAATTGTTTGTGTATGGGCTTCTGATATTGCATGATTGTGAATTCTCCAGAATCATTATAATCAGCCTATACACCAATGCATAATACTAATTCACTTCAAGTAATATTAGAGGAAGTGCATAATACTAATTTGTGCACTCACTCAAAATAAGTTTGTTGAATCGCTCTCAAAATTCTAAAATCATAGATAATCTAGATCCGTTGTCTAGAAAATATTCCATACCAATTAGTTTGTTCTCCCCATTGAAAAAAGAAAAACAAATCTTGCTTTAAAAAAAGCAAAATTCATGCAAGACATACTAAACTCCAACTTGACGTAATTAGATGGCTCTTTCTCTCTCTCTCTAATTGGTTAAAACCCTTGAGTCGTTCCATATCCACAAACATTACATATTCCATTAATGCATATTTAGATTCTCGACTTTTGTTAATTCTTAGAACCTACAATATCTAAAACATGATTAATAAAAGTATTCGAAAAAGTATGGACTAATTCTTGAATGCTCTTCTTTTCAAATGAAAAATGGTGAACATTTTCATTTTCAGCCTTTAATTATTGGCAGATGAAATACAAATTAGTGGTGCTCAAGTCCTTAATGATATGCTTGATTGGATATGCTGACAAAAAAGGCTAAGGCAGGGCCCTCCCAGTTCCATCATTTTGTTTTAGCATATATGGGACCGATCTTTGGTCACTGTTGGTGAACATGATCCAATAATTGTTTTAGCATACACATAGCCTCCATGATTACTCTCATCCTTGGAAAACTGAAGTCATGGCAAGCATGGATAACAAAAACCATAGAATATATTGAATTGTGAAATTTGTTTGGACTCTTGTAAAATCTCTCCATGACTCTTTAAGTTGAACTGACTTGATTTCTACTCTTTACCTTGTATAATGCAGGAATAATAAACTTCAAATAATTAAAATATATTTGCTTAATTGAAAACTCAAGATTTAGAAAATATTTTCAAAAAACTGATTGATTTATTGCTAAAAAAAATGAACAAATCAAAATTTTTCATCATTTACCGAAATATGCAAGTATAAATTGATGTTGGCAATGAAATGTTATCCCAATCTTAAGTTTTTTCACACTCTCAGGGTGCATTTGGTAATGCTCTCAAGAACACTTGTTTATGTTTTTTTGTTAAAACAACAGAAATAGAATAAAAATGTGTTTAGTAAGTTTTTTGTTCCCGAGAATAAATGTGTTCTCGGAACAGCTTTGAAATAGAAACCAGAACAAAAAAAAAAAAGTTACTATGTTCCGAGAACAAAAATAAAAAACGGAGTTAATTCCCATCCTTTTTAAAACTTCTTGGCAGACGTCTTTTTGTCTCTCACCTTTCTCTCTCGTGAAGTTTGTTTCTCCTCCTGCTCTTCGCATCGTTCGCCGGAGAAGACAGAGTCGCGACACCTTTCCTCCTCCTTTGTTGCCGCAACTAGTCTTGAGAAACGGTAGGCGTCTCTCTCCTTGGCAATTCTTGCTCTCTCTCTCTTTGGTGATTCTCGCTTTGTTTTTCATTGCTCCCCTTTGCCTTTTTTTTTTTTATCAGGTTTTGATTTGTCGCTCGATTGAGCGAGAGGGTTAGTCGTAGATCGTTTGCATTTTGCTGTTCGTTCGATTTCTTCCTGTTGTAGCTCGTCTCGTGTCGTTTTTGGAGGTGCTCTCACTTTCGCCATCGACGTACGGACCGCTCGTGCTCTCGCTTCCCGTTCTTCTTAACAAAAAATCTGCAATTTGGGGTTCCCTGCAATTCTTCTTTCCTCGTGGGTTTCTCCACCTTTGCGGAATTGAAGTAGTGGGTAAAAGGAAAAATGAGATTTTGGGGTCGATGGTTCGTGTGTTTCACAAGTGTGGTAGAAGCGGTTTGCTTGAGAAGATTACCAGTGTCACAGAGCGGTGGGTTTTCGAATAGTGCCGTCAAATCCTCGAACATTCTCGAACTCGCTCGAAATGCTCCCCTTACCTTATCTATGCTTTTATACTTGTCTGTACCCAGCAGAGTTTTGGCTGGGCTTTTTCCCGAATATACGTTTTCCAGCATCCATTCTTGAATTTTCATGCCTTTCTATTCTCTTGTACGAGGTTCTTTGAATTGAAAGATTTGAAGCAACGTATTTTTGTTCACAGTTCTCTGGGTTCTAGCAATTTCATGATAAGCTCTTCATGTTTTTGATTGTTTTAAATTTGCTTTGAGATTTATTATGTGATAAATAAAAGTTGGGTACTTTTTTGGTGTTTTGCTTCTTTTTGTTGGGTGGTTGTGTTTCAGAAGCGCACCTGAAGTTCGGATTTTGGAGTCGAAAGACCAGGAGATAAAGTAGCATTTTTTGACTCAAAGCAGGTATGATCATGAAAACTTTCACCCGCAATCAGACATGCAAAGTTTTAATTTTTGGAACTGTGTTGGTGGCTTATGTGGAAATGAGCATGTATATGCGTGGAGTGGCCTCTTTTTACAACCTTTTTTAATTTCTGTCTGTTTCGCTCGCTCGAGGAGGTCAGGAGGTCGGTGGTTTCTATACAGTTTTTCCTTGTTAAGGCTCCATGTGCATTTAGCCTAATCTCTGCCGATTGGCTTTAGTTCAAAACACTGCAGGAATTATCCATGGCGATAGTTTTCTAGCATATTAGGCCTCATTCGAGTTTATGATTCCAATTAGCCAATGACGGCATTTTTTTTTTTTGAAATTTAAAAAACACGAGTTTATGATTCCAATTCCACGTTCCTCTTTCAAGAACTTTATATAATCAATTATAATTGACATTTTATAAATTAAATGAAAAAAAAATTGGGAATAAATTTTTTTGGAAACAAAATTTTGTATTCTCGTACCAAATGCGTTTACGTTCTATTTTTTGGTTCCGGAAATAGAAATTTTGTGCGCTTATCAAACCTGGTTTTTTGCCCGAAACTATTCCGAGAATAAAAATAGAAAAAATTGTTTCTGAACAGAAATTGTTCCTGGAACAAACGCTATCAAATCCACCCTTAAACTACTTTGATGGAGCAAAACGAGAGGAATTGACTCGGTTTGATCCAAAAGAGGAACGTAATGGAAAATCTGAAAAGGAGCAGAAGTCAGGTACAAATCCTAGTGTTTGAACCTCCAAAACCATTCCTCTACAAAGAGAGGTGAAACGTGAGCAATAAGCAGGCGGTTACAGCCACACCTGGAAAGGATCATCTGACAGCTCCACACATCCAAAAATTAAGAAACCTTGAGTTACCAAAATAAGTATAAATAGCTCAAAAATAATCATTTAATTGTTAAAACTTGTCGATACCTAACTTCTGCCCAAAAGTGGCTTTCATATATTTTTGGAAAACTGGAACAGATTTTCCTCCCAAAGAAGAAGTTTATTGAAATTAAAGCATTTTATAAGCATAGACCAGAATTTCGACAAATAGGATTAGGTTCTTTCGAATTTATTTCCCAAATAAAAAAAAAAAGAAAACGAAAAGAAAAGCAAAGATAAAATGGGAACCTCCGAGAGAAAAACACACACGGCAGAATTCATCTTGGTTCTCCTGCTCCTTTCTTTAAAACCACACCTCCTCACTTTTTCTTCATCCACCACCACCACCATCATCATCATTAAACTCACGCCCACAGACTTCACTCTCATTCAATTCATTTCTTGCATGCATATCGATTGTCACCAATCACCACCATCTCCAGTCGTCGCTCAATCAATATCATCGTTCGTCGTTGCAAGCAGCGACCACGCATTGCCGTAGCTGAATACGCACGCGTACAGTGAACTGCCGAACCTAGTGCTCGTGCTTGCTGGATTGCTGTTGTGGATCTTATCCCGTTCGCCTGGTCGGCTCCAGGAAGTCTACTTGGAATAGGTAAAAGACATCTTTCTACTTGTTCTCTTGATCCCTTGAACTGATGCAGCAAGTTTAATAGCAAAATTGGGGAAAGTCGATGCCATATACTTGCTGGCCAGGTTAAAGTTGCAGCTTTGATTGCATAATTCATGGTGATTTCTTAATTTTGTTTTAATCAGGTGATACATCTGTAGGCATAATTGTTTGAGCCAAAACTCAGACCTCTATTTTATGATTTTTCATTACATACTAGGATGGAATTGCATTATATCTGTATCAGGATAATTATATTAGAAAATTTAGAATTTTCATGGACGAGCAATATCATGTGCATCTAGGCTTTTTGGAGTGCATTATTATTAGTTCTCTTTTTTGCACGTTTCCTTTCATAAATCACATGCTATAATTTGGAAAATCTAGGAAAATCATGTCTTGCATATTAATAAATTTAGATTGCATCTTCATAAAAAAAAAAAAAAAAAAAAAACAAAACAAAAATGTGAAGTGGAACTCTCCGCGAGTGGTGACAAATATTATCGCCCCACTCCTGCATTTTTTTTTTTCTTTATCAGTTTTTTGCTCGACTCATATTTGAAAAGATAAATGGAAATCTAGACATAATTCCAATAGACAAGTACAATAGAGATTAATGATTAATCACAATATGATTAATCATTCATTAATGTTGGACTAAAATTATAGTTTTATAAATTTTGAGCAAGAGAACAATAATCTGTGCTAATTGTCAAATAATATCTTATCCACACACACACAAAAATAACGCCCATGTAACACGTGGACATTCGACTAGTAATGTAAAAAAGACATTCGAATGGGAACGGAAGAGGAGGGATTTGAAAAGTGAAGCAACGAACCCAATTTGCATCTCCATAAGTCTTGGTCTTCCTAGATTTTATTAAATTTTCTTTCCTATGAGCTCTTTATCAATTTTGCTTCACTTTCATGACAAAAAAGTTCATGATATCTAGTGAAGTCTTGGTCTTCCCAAGTTTATGATTTATTTACATGAACAAGTATATGATTGTGGAAACTACAAGTGCCTTGGGTTAATCTCTAAGGATTACTAAACAAGCACTTGTGAATAAAAAAGTTGCAGCAAGACAGGCGTCAATATCTGCTGAAAGGTGATGATTTAGTAGTTGATGATTGGGAATTGCTTCATGTGAGACTCATGGTCCTTTGAACTCAATTTTCCTATTGATAGGTGTGATGGGTAGAGTATAATTCTCGGTAGATTATACACTGTCATTTCGTGATTTGTGACTTGCTTACTATTAGCCAAGTAAAATAAAGCAAGTTGCTTAATGAATTAGTCGGTGCGTTGGACCCTTTTTCTTGTTTAGCCCAAAGCACGTGTTTCCGTTCTCCTTAGTGGACATACAAAGTTAACTGTCGTTGATGACATGTATATATATACACATACACACACACACACACACACACATATATATAACAGAAAATAAGATGCCATTATTGGGTGGATCCTCAATATGCTATGTTTCAATTATTTTACTGAGTTGCACAAATATGCTTATTTGCTGATTCTATTAATTTGGTCAGCTTCATTCATCACTAAACAAGAAAAAAAGGGATAAGCACAGCAACTAATCCATTAAGCAAGTTGCTTTATCTTACTTTGGAAATGGTAAACGAGTCTGGTATTAACAATATATAATCTATCGGATATTGCATTCTACTCATCACACTAAGGAACTTTAGAATCATGTTCAAAGGACCATGATTCTCCCATCAAGGCGATGCCCGATCATCAACCACTACCTTAGCACTCTTCAACAAATCATTGTCACCCATTTTGCTGTGAATCTTTAGCACAATGTTTCGCACATTTACCAAGAAAGCATAAAACAAAGACATTGAAATTGTAAAGTTACTAAGAATATACAAATGCTAAAAAAGCCAACAAAACACTCGTGAGTGATAACACTTATGACAAAAATATGCATGCACTCTAAGTTGGTCATATTAAGACTTTGTTTTGGATGGCCAAAAATAAAGGTCCGACAGTCAAAAAGTCTTGATTCGAAGACTAAGGAGAGCAATTGACGTAACAAACACTTGTGGACAAATAGTAATTTCATTTTGATTTGTCTAACCTTTGATGTGCATCCCTTGAAAGTCTTGGTCTTCTTGGACTTCATAGTTTTCTCTCTCCATTAGCTCACTGTCACTTTGCTTCACCATAACACCTTTGTTGTTCTTTACAGTGACTAATTCACCAATGGACATTGGAGGGATCGTTTTGGGTTCCTTTTTGGCTTCATTCCTTCAAGTCTTGTTTGACAAGTTGACTACTTCCACATTGAATTATGCACAACGGGAAGCAATTAGCACCACCTTGCCTAAGGAGTGGAAGGAGATGCTGGTCACAATCAAGGCAGTGCTGGCTGATGCAGAGGACAAGCAACTCAGCGGTAACCATCAGGTGAAGCCATGGCTAAATAGTGTTAAGGACTTGGCCTATGACATGGATGACTTGCTCGATGAGTTTGAGATCAAAGTCACTCAGGTTGAGTCAGAGGCAAAATCCAGCACAAGCAAAGGTTTGGAGAAATGGAAGTTCTCTCTCTTTAGCCGACCACGCTCGCTTGTGTCTGAAACCAAAATACAAGAGATCAATGGCAGATTGACAACGATTATCACTGGAACGGCTAGTCTAAACTTGAGAAAGAATGTTGCGAACATATCCAACTACATGAGCAAAAGGGATCCAACCACTTATCTACCGGAGCCTCAATTTTTCGGTAGGGAGGAGGAAGAAGCACATATACTCGAACTATTGATCAATGACGTCGAAAATTCTGATGCCACACTAAGAATAATCCCCATAGTTGGGATGGGCGGTATTGGAAAGACGGCTTTGGCTCAGCGGTTGTATAATAATGTCAAAGTGAATAGATGTTTTGAGAGGAGAGCATGGGTTTGTGTTTCCGATGTTTTTGATATTTTCAACATAACAAAGAATATTTTGCACTCAATCACCGAGAAGCCCTCGAAGGACGAAGATCTTGCCGGGCTTCAACGTAAGTTG
Source organism: Eucalyptus sideroxylon x Eucalyptus melliodora (assembly GCA_016097485.1). Taxonomy (NCBI): domain Eukaryota; kingdom Viridiplantae; phylum Streptophyta; class Magnoliopsida; order Myrtales; family Myrtaceae; genus Eucalyptus; species Eucalyptus sideroxylon x Eucalyptus melliodora. The sequence goes on along the minus strand of CM027825.1, from coordinate 17,186,181 downwards.
AGGGACAATCTATCCGGGAAGAAGTTTATTGTAGTTTTAGACGATATATGGAATGACAACTACGAAAGATGGACTACCCTCTTAAGGCCATTTGAAGCGGGGGCTAAGGAAGCAAGATCATTGTCACGACTCGCAACCTTCATACTGTTTTCGGAAAAGGAGATTCGTTGTATTTTTTAAAGGAGTTGTCCCCCAATAATTGTACAAGCTTATTAACCTTTCATGCTCTTGGAGAAGCAAACTTTGAGAACCACCCTGAATTTGAAACAATAGGCATGAAAATAGCTGAAAAATGTAAAGGTTTACCTTTGGCAGCGAAGATGTTGGGCGGTGCCCTATGTAATAAAAAGAAACCTGATGAATGGGAAGATACCTTAAAAAAAATAATAGGGGGTCTTTCGACGATAGAGAAGGACGTTCTCCCTATTTTGAAATTGAGCTATGTCCATCTTCCTCCCTATTTGAAGAGATGTTTTTCTTATTGTGCGGTATTTCCTAAGGATTATGAAATTGAGAGGGATGAGCTGGTGCTCTTATGGATAGTGGAGGGATTTTTAGATCAACAGAAAACAAATGAGAATAACTTGAGATTAGGACGGAATTACTTCGATGAGTTGGTATCTAGATCATTTCTTCAACAATCAAGTGTTGATGCATCTAAGTTTTCAATGCATGATCTTTTGAATGATCTAGCAAAGTCAATTGAGGGTGGGACATGCTTTAACTCGGAGAGTCTAAATCGGCAGTTAATGAAGATGATCTTGAGAAAGCTCGTTATGCATCATTCATCTCGTCGCAACATGTTACATCAAAGTGCTTGACAGCATATCACAAAATGAAGGTATTGAGAAGTTTAATTTTAGCGGGTGTTGGATTTAGTGAGAAATCTCTCTCTATTTCCAACAAGGTGTTGCACGACTTGCTATCAAACTTGAAGTACTTGAGGGTGCTCTCATTATGTCATTGTGACATCGTAGAGGTACCGAATTGCGTTGGTGAACTAAAACATCTTCGATATCTCAATTTCTCGTACACTTATATCGAGAGGCTACCTGAGTCAATTGTGGGCTTGTGCAAATTACAAGCTTTGATCTTAAGAGGTTGTCATGAACTTTCAATGTTGCCTCAAGGTATCACAAAGTTGGTCAGCTTACAGTTTCTTGATATTAGAGATACAGAAAGTCTGAAAGAAATGCCATTGGGTATCGGTAATTTGACTAATCTTACCATCTTGTCCAAGTTTGTGGTGGGAACAGAGAAGGGGCTACAGTTAAAGGAATTAAACAACTTGTCGCATCTTCAAGGAGAATTATTCATATCAGAATTGCAAAATGTGAAAGCAGTTGGAGATTGTGTTGATGCTAAGTTGTCAAGAAAGGAAGGCCTAAGCAACTTATTCTTGCAATGGGATAAAGATTTTGGAAATCTCTGGAATGATAAGCACTATTTACAGGTGCTTAATTTTTTGCAACCTTACACAAATCTTGAAAATCTCACTATCTCATACTATGGTGGTGCAAAATTCCCGTCATGGTTAGATTGTCCATCCTATTCAAAGATGGTGTCTTTGTGCTTGCAGAGCTGTCCTAATGTCACATCGTTGCCCTCACTTGGACGGCTACCTTCACTAAGAGAATTATCTTTTGAAGGTCTCAATGCAGTAAGAATAATAGGTTCTGAATTTTATGGAGGTAAAAAGCCTTTTTCGTCCTTAACCATTTTGAAGTTCGAAGAGATGTTGGCATGGAAGGATTGGTCTCCTTATGCCAGGGCCACAAAAGAAGAAGTCCCATTCTCCTTTCTTCAGCATCTTGTTGTCCGGAACTGTCCTTCATTGGTTGGGACATTGCCTTATCAACTTAACCGTCTTATAAAGCTTGAAATTCATTCATGCCTACAATTTAATAACCCAATCGGTGAGGTTTATCTTCCATCTCTCAATGAGTTATACATTGAGGATTGTAGCAAGGAGATTTTAAAGAGATTGGCCAACCTGACTTCTTTGACCATTCTTAGAATTAAGAGTATTCGGAGCTTGTTAGCTTTGATCATGGCTTTATGAGCTACATGGGGAACCTAAAGAAGCTTCATATAGGACAGTGTGACGAGCTAACATGCTTGTGGCAAGATGGAAATGAAACGCAAAATCTCACTTGCCTCCAGGAATTAACCATTGAAAGTTGTGCTCGATTCACATCTTTTGTGGTAGGAGAAGGAGAGATAGAGCTACCCTGTAATCTTGAAAGGATAGAATTGGTGAATTGCACAAGTCTAGAACAGCTTCCAAGCAAGATGCACACACTTAGGCATTTGAGGATTAAGAATTGTCCAAAAATCATGGAATTAAACATTCTTCAAGATGACTCTAGCAACAATAATTCGATTTCTCAACTTGAATCTCTTACGATAAGTGCCTACAATTCTCTGATACCTTCAAGTGTTGGATTTAGTGAGAAATGTCTCTCTATTTCCAACAAGGTGTTGCACGACTTGCTATCAAACTTGAAGTACTTGAGGGTACCGAATTGTGTTGTTGAACTAAAACATCTTCGATATCTCAATTTCTCGTACACTTACATCGAGAGGCTACATGAGTCAATTGTGGGCTTGTGGAGATTACAAGCTTTGATCTTAAGAGGTTGTCGTGAACTTTCAATGTTGCCTCAAGGTATCACAAAGTTGGTTAGTTTACAATTTCTTGATATTAGAGATACAAAAAGTCTAAAAGAAATGCCATTGGGTATTGGTAATTTGAAGAATCTTATCATCTTGTGCAAGTTTATTGCCCGATGTTGAGGGACTTACCAGAGGATGGCTTCCCTCCCTCCCTCCAATGATTGGGCATATTTGGATGCGAGATTCTGAAAAAGTGATGCGCAAAACTCATTGGCGATTCTTGGCCCCTCATTGAAGAGATCCCGAGATCTGGATTGACGGCATTCAAATCCAATGAATTGATTCATGCATCTACACTACGCTTAGTTTTCTTAGGGTTCGGGTAAGTTATTTTTGGTTTTGAATGCATCTTTTTTCATTCTACTTTCTCAATTCGATGCTCAATACAAACTGATATTTGGGTGGGGGATCTCATTGGGTTGGATTGGCTTTGCTTCGTTGGACGATAAACTGTAGGATGAAACGCTCGTAGTGCTCCCCTCTTGCTCTGTTGATGACATATCCTCATTTCTGCTTGATGCCCAAACCATTTGTGAATGAAATTGCACCATCATGAAGAATCATAGCATTCCACAATCATAGTCCTCTGTATTTTCAGTGTTTATTGTCCTTTCTCTTCCCAACATCTTTTTTCTTGGGCCTTTAAGCTCATTCACTTTGGTTGTGTTGCAGATACCATTGTGATCTTGCATTGACAGAATCTCTTGGAAGGATCACGAGTGAACGCTACTACGGTAGGGCTAATGCTGTCGGTGTCAATGTCTTTTTTTTTTTTTTTGTTGGCAATTTATCAAAAAAGGAAGAAACAAATAAATATATTTACTGCACTGCTATGTTCTGAATTTTCCTTCTAGTGAATATGATCTAAATAAGAACAAATCTTTTTTTCAAAATCTAAAAGGATGATTAGTTTTGTGGAAGCTGTGATGTGATTGTGAAGAAAGGGGAAGCGGTTTTTTTCTTTTTATGATGATTCTTCGTAGTATTAAGCAATTAATCTGGGATAAAATTTTGAGGCAGCTCATGGCTCCAAGCTTTTGCGTGACAGCATTGATATTCCATAAATTGCTTTCTAGTTGGGTCTTGAACTCGGTGGTTTAGGAATTGTTGCTCACAGCTTGCTAGAATTTTTTAGTAAATATACTTATGCCTATTTGGTTGAGATTGTAATGATAGGCTACCGACCTCTGGGTTTGCATTATCAGCAATGACCTCTGGGTTGGCATTTCCATTTACTTGACTGTGGAATATGATTTCATCATACATTATGCCATTTTACCTTAAAATACCTTCTCATGTGGCATTCTTCCTGTGGGGAGTTCCAGAACAAAATGTTCGAGCTGACATGGGCTCCTTTGGAGTAATTGGAAATCTTACAATTCAACCAATTTGTATCTTGCCTAATATATCTCCTTTCTCAATGCTAGTGTAGCATGTATAAATTTTTTGTTCAAGCAATGTTCTTATGACATTGTGAAGCTCTATTAGAGGTTAGATAATTTGTAATCTGAATTGTAGTTCATTGTGCACTTTCTCCCATGCTTTTTGGATGTTATTGCACATATAACATGGTGATTTGACCATATAAATAGGTGGTTAGAAAAGCAGAGCTACATTTGCCAAGATAACTTTCAAGCAACCTCGCATAGTTCATCCGGTAAGTTCTACTCATATTTCTCCATTTTTTGACTTTGATTACTTTTCTAGTTAGCTTGTTATTGTTCTTGCACTAATTGAACTTGTAGAAATCTTGTCTCTACATTAAAAATATAGTAGAACCAATTAGTGGTCACAGTTGGTAGCCCTTGTCATCATACATCTAGCAAATAATGGAACAGAACCAATCTAATTGTTCCAATGTGGAAAATATTCGGAATAGAGTAATCTAGCACACCAAATGGTACTGATCTTTGTGCCTATAAGCAGTATTGGGCTTTACATACAAATATGTGGACCCATTTTTGTTTATAAATTCGGTCTTTAAGTTTTGCTTTAATGACCAATGACTAAAGAATTATCTTTGTAAAGTGTTATTTTCTTGTCTAATGATTAGTGTTTCTGTTTTTTTGCCCATCCATAACTGTAGGATTTGGATGTAGCTGAGGCGCTCATTCAAGGTCTGGTCTTCTTCCAAGGAGTAATTCTGATGGTGAGATTGATTTTCTTGTCAAAATACTTCAATTTGACCAACGATGGATCATTTCATAGCCAAGGGCCCTCTTTTCACCTTGATTTGTAGGTTAGTTACGATGAGCATCTAATAGCTAGAAGCTTGGATGAGGTCTGGGTGGTTTCACAGGGCAAGGTGGCACCTCTCCATGGGAATTTCTAGGACTACAGGAATGTGCTCCAGTTTTTGTTGAATCAGGTAAATCTAGTTATTGCCATCAATTAAGAGTGGTTCACTGGGCATTACCTCACAAAACAGAAAATGAGGCTTAGCTACATAAAAAAAGCGAAAAAAGGATGAAGAGAGGATTGCTACGATATACAGGATGGACTCACAGTTACACCAACCTTCATTTGTCATTTGTACTTGATAAGGGCTCATGGAATGATGAGTCTAAGTTTTTGACATCGAGCATGCAATATCATTTACAATAGCTTGAGAACTAAGTTGGGATTGCAATCCTGGTATAATTTATGATTCTTTGCACATTTTGTTCTAGCAATAGGGTCATTTGGTGCGCGCCTAGAAGTTTGATACTCTATTGCCGCCAAAGTCAGCTTTCCCATGCACACCAAAATGATTTAATCATTTGTAAACAAATATTTTAGCACGGTAAATTATTTTGTAAAAAATCTTCTTTGTGAGAAAGCTGTATTAATATATTTTCCCCATTTTCACTCTTTGGCACTGTTTCGGAGAATTAATTATGAAAATATTATCACGGTCAACAAAACTTTATATTCAACACTAAGTATAGAATTGCTTTTACTAACTATAATGTAGGCCTTGCTCAGCTTGGTCAAAGATTATAGTTCCTCCTTCTATTCAAATACATGAGAGTCACAAAGAATCAATGGCGTTCCACAATCATATTCCTTTGTATTTTCAACATCTGTTGTATGTTCTCTTCCCAACATTTTTTTTCTCGTGCCCTAGCTCATCCACTTTGATTGTTTTGCACATGCAGGATCACTTGCGAAAACTATTGAGGTAGGGCTAATGTTGTCGATGTTATGTGTCATTTTTTACAATTTACAAGAAAGGATGAAGCATTTAAATTTATTTGGTGCATTGATATGTTCTAATTATTCTTCTAGTAATCATTATCTAAATAAGAATAATCTCTCTCAAAATCTAAAAACAGGATTAGTTATGCGGAAGCTGTGATATGATTGTGACAAAAGGGGATGCAAATTTTTTTTTTTAAATTATGGTTTTCTTTAGAATCAAGAACCTTCTTTTTGTTGATGATGATCCTTCATAGTATTAAGCAGTCTATTTGGGGCGCTCATGGCTCTAAGCTTTCAATGCAACACAAATTCATGGTAGGATCAATGTTCATAAACCACCTTCTGTTTGGGTCTTGATCTCTGTTGAGTTAGGAACTATTACCTACAGCTTGCTAGAAATTTTTTAGCCAATATATTCATGCTTATCTGGTTGAGATGGTAACGACATCCTGCCTACCTCTGGGTTTGCATTGTCAGTGGTGACCTCTGGGGCAAATCTTGTCAGTTCTTTAAATTCATCATACATCATTTCATTGTATCCGCAATTACCTTCTTATGTGGCATCCTTCCTGAACTCACTTGGGTTCCTTTGGTCTAACTGGAAATCCCACACTTCAATCAATGTATACCTTGTCTAGATCATCTCCTCCCTCTTTGCTACTGTTGCATGTGTAAAAAAAAAAAAAAAAATTGAAGCAATTTTCGTGTTACATCGTGAAGCTCTATTAGGGGTTAGTTAATATGTAACCTCAATTGTTGTTCACTGTGTATTTGCTCCAAGGCTTTTTGGATGTTATTGCACATATGACATGATGCTTTGACCATGTAAATAGGTGGTCAGATAAGCAGAGTTGCATATGCCAAGATAACTTTCAGGAAACCTCACCTAGTTTTGCTTGACAAGCCATCCAATCATTTGGTAAGTTTACTCATTTTTCTTTGTTCAGTTAGGTTGTTATTGTTCTTGCACTAATTGAACCAATAAGTGATCATAGCTATAGGGAACCTCTGTCATTATGCTTCTAACTTATAATGGAATAGAGACCAATCTAGTTTTTCCAACTTGCAAAATGTTGGGAATAGAATGGTTCTACTAGTCTGATCAGTGTTTTTGTATTACAGTAATCCATGATACCAGGTAGTTCCTATGCTTGTGCTTATAGGCAGTGTTGGGCTTTGCGCATAATGAATGTGGACCTTTTTCTTGTTTATCTCTTAGTTTTGCTTTAATGAGCAGTGATTACTAAAGCGTCATCTTTGTAAATCGTTAGTTTCTTGTCTAGAAATAGATATGATTATGCCTTTTCCACTATACCCAATTGTAGGATTTGGATGAGGTGCTCATTCAAGGTCTGGTCTTGTTTCTAAGATGGATCATTTCGCAGCTGACAGCCCTCTTTTTGCCTTGATTTGCAGGTTAGTCACGATGAGCATCTAATATCTGGAAGCGCAGACAAGCTATTGGTGGTTTCTCAGGTGGCGGCTTTCCATGGGAATTTCCAGGATTATAAGAGTTTGGATGTCGTGAGGGTATCTCTGGGGTTATTGCGTTCATCATCTACACTAACTGTGGAGGACAAACATCCTGAAATGAAGTAGAAATTGGTTGAGTGCACACAATCTCCGAATGCAGCATGTGTGGATTAATTTGATTAAATTGTTCTGGGACCCAACTTTGGACACATCGATCCGGATTCAAAATTCTTTAATTCCAATTAAAAGCAAACTAGGTTATGTGGCCTTGATCTGGTCTGTATTAACTGTAGCACTTCCAGCTATATTTAAATTCGCATCCTGTGATGCAGTAGCGACTGATTTGTCAAATAAGCTACGGTTATGGCTTAAACCGAGTAATTCATAGCGAGTATGGAATGTCAGCCCATAACATTAAGTCAACATCACCGGCTATTAGGGGTCTCCCATATTTATGGGTTAACTTGATAATAAGAGTTATTCAGTTAAAAAGAAAAAAAAAATCACCGAAAGGTTCACTAAGTTAGTAGGAAAGTAAATTGTCCCGTTCTTGTCTTGTTTGTTCATTTTTGGTTGCTGTCGCGTGGGTATGATATTATTTTGTTTGTTTGATCACTCTTGCTATTGTTTATTGTGCATGCAGGATAATTTGTGGCTATTGTCTATTGTGCATGCAAGATAACTTTTATATAAAATTTATTGATCGTCCCGTTCCATATTTATTAATATTTTTATGTTCATCTCATGCCAATTGTTATTTGACGAGTTGAAGAGTGTCCGATACAAATGACGGCATGATTGAAATTGTATTGGTGTATGATGGGAGCTAGCGAAAGTCAGGGAATTAAAGAAAAAAATATGGGGTTTTTACTCTGTTTTTCAATCCATATTTTTTATTATTTTCATATAGTCGTTCTGGAGTGGGCAATACTTTCAACGTACACATGAAGTATTACTTGAAGCAAGAAATTCTCAAATAGCACCTAGATGAAAAAAAAAATCCCAACTTTCTTACGTTCTGAATGATAACATAAAGCTTATTTTTCGTTACTAAATAGTCTCTTTAATAAATTTACTACTTGAAGTTTCTTTTGCGTCATCACATTGTAAACATTTATAACACGCATCGATTTGTCCAAAGTCCTTTAAGATAGTGCCTTTATAGATTAGACTATCATATGGTACGATAGGAAGATGACAACGACATAAGAATTAGATATGAAGAAAGTATTATATTTCCAACACATACAAAGTAGTAGCTAAAAACAATGTGCAGTCAATCAAGGGTTGACCTAGTTTTACTCATGCCCGTTCCCAAAAATGACACATTCGTTCAGTCGTGATTCTTATGGTTGGCATTGGTTTCAGCTTTGCACTGGCTCTCACATGGCAAGTGAATTAACTCTCAGGGGGGCACATGCTCAGGACACCTACGATTCGTGCTATAATCCATCCAAGCCTAGTTAAAACATAAAAAGATAACCCAAGGCCTTCTCACCGTTCATCACAATTTTTCTCCTTTCTAGATGCTGAGATCCTGTGGTGAAATTATTTCTAAAACAGAACTTGCAGTTTGCTTTTTTGATTTTTTCGCTACTTCTTTTTTAAAGTTGAAAATCCAATTTGACATCCGCGGACATATGTAATGTTTTATTGCCTACAGTGACATATCAATTTGATATACATAAAAAATTATAAATACTCGGTTATGCGAGTTATGGAACCAAAATTCCACTTATTGGTATCTACAACACCATTAATATGGATAGCTGCATGTAACTAACTAACTTCTCATATCTATGGGTATCAAAGAAAATCTACGAATATGCATAACCAGCTTGGCAGATAGTTGTTAATGGTCGGAGGTTCCAAGTTCCAAAATTTCAAAACCGTGAGTACATACTAAATTCTAAAGTTTGAGGTCTTTTCTATCATGTACCCACCCTGCACTTTATACCATGTGCCCTTAACAATATTTACATAAGTATATATATATATGTGTGTGTGTGTGTGTGTGTGTGTGTGTGTGTAAAGGTGACAATTCGTATGCATGAGTCGTGCTTGTGTCATGTCAACTAAAGGGTATAGTAATAACTAGGTTAACTAGAACACAAATCCTTTACTAACCAGGTCACAAAAGCTCGGCCAGAGCAGGACACACATAACCCATTCAATTAAAATGGGTTAAATTGGGTCATGTTACATTGAAAGGCGACACAACCACCCAAATAGTGTCTTCGAGATGATATTTTAACTTTTAAAATTCCTGTGCCATCTTTGAGTCATGTTATCTTGCCATGTCGTATTGAAAATTGTTTTCTCTATGTATGCAATAAAGAATTTATCCTTTTCTATTTTCTTTGTTTAAATATGTGAATGATAGAAGGAAGCATATTAATATTGTATCTTACTTTCGCGTTAATGTCTTAGGACTATGTCACAATTAGATTGAGAACGTACCTTATTATGAATTTACATGTACTTATGTTGGATGTTGAATGCATTAATAATCAGAACAACGATATTTTTTAATTAAAACATACTGAATAAAATGCAGGGTAGAAAAAGGTAGCTTGCCAGAAAATGGGTTCCCTCCCTCCCTTGAAGTATTTGGCATCATTTGGGAAAATATTTATTTAGGTATCTCACTTACTAAAATGTATCTTTTATTGATATATTTGCTATTCCTTTGTATAGATGTCACCAGAGTCTTTTCAACATCCTAGAATGAATGAATGAACAATTGCGAAAGTATGGATAATATATGGTCACAGCATAAATAGTTGGGAGGAACCCTCATAATTCTTGGATGGGAGGAACATGTGCCAATTGGCCGAAGCAATGCATAATTCTTGGATAGGAGGAATCCTCATCAATTACTTCCCGAAATTCTACACAAGCGTTTAGATGCATTAGCCGATAGAAGAGGGCATCAGCCACATTATACTTCGAGAGGTTTCAAGCTCGCTTTAGAAAGATTTGATCAAACAGGGATGTATAAATTTGAGTTTTGACACTCATTGTTTGTCACACAGTAACACAAGCGTACTCTATTCGTCAATTTGATACTTTCGCTCTGGTTCTTGTTTATTAAAGGTGGCCGCAATTTTGGTCTTGGAATTCTTACATTTACTAGTTGAAACCATGGATCGTCATTTCGGTAATGTGGGGAGTTATAAAGCAATATTGTGACGACCCGAGCGGCGGTGCGCGGGGAGGAGGGATGGCGGTGCGTCCGCGCCTCCGGTCCTCGGACGTGCGCAAGGGAAGGAGGAAGGGATTCCTCTCCCTCTTGTCCCACATCGCTTAGGGAAGGGTTCCTGGAAGCCTTTATAAGGCTTGGTCCCTCTTAAACTTGTGCGACGCGTTTTAAAGCCGTGAGGACTCAGTGTCCAAAGCGGACAATATCACACAAGTGGGACCCGGAATGTTACAAATGGTATCAGAGCCGACTCTTGACAGCATGTGGGGCCACAGCGAGGACGCTGTGCTCCCAAGAGGGGGAGAGTGTGACGACCCGAGCGGCGGTGCGCGGGGAGGAGGGATGGCGGTGCGTCCGCGCCTCCGGTCCTCGGACGTGCGCAAGGGAAGGAGGAAGGGATTCCTCTCCCTCTTGTCCCACATCGCTTAGGGAAGGGTTCCTGGAAGCCTTTATAAGGCTTGGTCCCTCTTAAACTTGTGCGACGCGTTTTAAAGCCGTGAGGACTCAGTGTCCAAAGCGGACAATATCACACAAGTGGGACCCGGAATGTTACAAATATCCTCTGCCCTTCAGTTCCTTCTAAAACGACTTCGAAGCAGTGAAATTTGTGTATCTTTCTCCTCCTGATTAAATGCAGTGTGAGCTGGATATCACGTTCTCACTTGGAGAAGTTCATGCTGGAGGAAATGGTCATTGATAGATGCACTGTGGAGACCTGCAAATCAAACATATCGACCCCGACACAGCTGATGGAGAAATCATCATGAAACCATACTCAGTTAAATATCCTGATTTTTTCCTGACGGCGTAGTGAGGATACATATTAGAGAATTCAGGGGAAAAGTACCAAAAAAGTCCTAAACCTATTGCATTAGTACCAATTCAGTCCTAAACTTTTCAATTGGACTAATTCAGTCCTAAACCTTTTAATATTGGCACCAATTCAGTCCATCCGGCCAATTTTGGTCGGTTGATGCTAACGTGTGATGTAGCTAGTATAAACACCTAGAGGGGGGTGAATAGGTGTAAAAACAATTTCTCAAGATATGGAAGCACTACTAGGCAACCGATAGAAAGGAAATACTCTTTTGCTTAACCAAAATGAATTATGATCAAAGCAAAGTAAAGAGTAGGGAAGAGAAGATTAAACACAAAGTTTATAGTGGTCCGGTTTATCCCAAGCCTACGTCCACTCTTCCGCACTGACAGCCTATCGGCTGGATTCCACTATGAACAAAAGAGATGTTATAGCACAGCTTTTCCTTGATTCCACAGTGTAGATGTTCTACCACACTTCCTCAAGGTTTCTCACAAATATAAACTCCCTTTTGCATACAAGTTTTCGCTCAAATGAATTAACTAAAAATAACAAGGAGCTTCAGACTTTGGAATTCTTCTATCGCGCACCACTCAAACAACTTAGAACGTCTTCCTTATATACTCATTTACGCCATCATACCCGTTGGCACTTACCAAAGGAATTCCTCCAATCTACCCGTTGGACGGAATCAATTAGGAAGATCATTCGAGTTATTAAAGGAACATGACGATAGCCCATCAATCATGTTCGCCCATACAATCAGGATCTCGGTTTCCAAAAGTAGAACCTTCCATGAATATTTCGCCAATCAACGGATCCTTAATCTTCGAATCAATCTCGATAAATTAAAATGATTCCGTTAAGTCATATTTAGCCAAGAGATCTTCTCCAGTCGATAAGGTCATATCCTTAATAAAACATCAAGTTCTGGATAGCCTTTCTCCAACGGATTAGAACTGTCAATGAGGATAGACTTTGAATCTTGAGTCTGGTAGTTCGGAGGTCTTCGAATTTAAACAACAGAGTACGCAAGCCTTCGAGACTAGACCGATGGAAACTTCGACTTTAAACAGCAACCTTCAGACTAGACTGATGGAAACGTTTTGTCAGCTTCAAAACATTTCAAGAAGATTTCTCCAACAACGTGGACATCGGCTGATGGCTAGACGCTGACGTGGCAATTTTTATGATTTTTTAAAATTTCTTTCTTTTTCCTTTCCTTTTCTTCTTCCTTGGACTGTTCCGGCGGTGGCCGACAAAGATCGCGGCCCTCCGTGGCCTCTCCCAGGGCGGCCGGCGAGGCAGCTTCGCCCGAATCTGGGCAAGGCCAACCTCGCCTTGGCCTTGCTGCGGGCGAAAGCGGCCTCGCCTGCGGCTGGTGAGGCCATGGCAGCCATCGCTAGGGCTGAGGCAAGGGCCACTAAGCCCTCACCAACCATCGATGAGGGTCGCGGCCTTCGCTCGACCTCGCCCAGGGCCACAGGCGAGGCTGGCCTTGCCTAGATTTGGGCTAAGTCGCCTCGCCCGCAACCCTAGGTGAGGCCGAATGAGGGCCGCAACCCTCACTGGTGGCTAGCAAGGGCTTCACGGCTCTCGCCTTCGCCCTAGTGATGGCCACCATAGCCTCGCCAGCTGCAGGCGAGGTCACCTTCACCTGCGGCAAGGCCTCGCCCAGATCCGACAGAAGCCGCCTTTTAGGCGACCCTAGGAGAGGCCGTGCGAGGGCTACGACCCTCGCCGGTGGCAACCGGGGCTTTGCGGCCACCTCCGAAACAGTCCAAGGAGGAAGACATAAAAGAAAATGAAAAAAAAATTAATAAAAAAATCATAAAAATTGCCACATCAATGTCCGGCCACCGGCCGATTTCTACGTCAGTGCCGGCCGGCCAAAATTGGCTGGATGGATTGAATTGGTACTAATATTAAAAGGTTTAAAACTAAATTGATATAATTGAAAAGTTTAGAATTGAATTGATATCAATGCAATCGGTTTAGGATTGTTTTGGTACTTTTCCCGAGAATTCCAAGTGAATATTTTGTTGACTACATAGTCTCGCTCTTTATAATGCGCAATCCATGCTTGGTCGTAGGACTTCTGGATGACAGATTGTTTCCTATGCCATTATCCTCTCCTGGCATTTGCTCTCAGTTTGTAGCCCCTGCTATTCTCGTAATGACGAGCTTCCTTTGGTCAGCTAGTTTAAGAAATTACGTGCGCTTCGTAATACCCATTAAATTAGAATGGAGTTGAGATGAGAAAAGGTATATACTAACTTTTTTTTTTTTGGTCGAAAAGCATATATATGCATTATATTACTTAGTCTTAGAATACAACGACAGCTTATAGTCCAAACATAAAATATCCACAAGAGATAGAGGGAGAGAGTACATCCAATTTGCGGCAATTTCCTTTCTCGATGTTGACGTGCCAGCCAGTCGGCTACGCGGTTTGCATCTCGAGGGCAGGATTTGACGGTGATATAATTGCACTGGGATAATTCTTGTTGGTAGCGTTTGATTACTTCACGCAGGTTCCAAGGAGTCTTAGCCCAACCCAGCACAAAGTCTACTACCACTGAGCTATCGCTCTCACATGTCCATCGAACCATCTGACTTTTCGCCTCCCTCACACGCTTCGAACTTATCTCCTTCAGATAGCATATCCCGTGGAGAAGTGCTTCGGCTTCCGGTTGAGACGCCGAGGAAACCCTAACTTCAGCCGCGAACCCTTCGACTACAGATCCAAATTCATCCCGTGCGATTCCTGCTATAGATCCAAGGAACTCTCCCGGCATCCATGACGCATCTACATTCATTTTCACCTCTCGATTTTTCGGGGGGTTCCAACGCACTGGTAAGATCTGATCTTGACTTTTGTTCTTCTGGTTTTTCATCCCCCGCATCATAGTAATACTCTGGTTCTGTGCGAGCTCAATGATTTTTGGAGGCTGTGGGTGTTTTCCCCTAAAGATACATGAGTTCCTGGCCTTCCAGATCTGCCAAAGAACCAGCCCGATGAACACCCATATAGGTACCTCCCTTTTTTCTTGAAAAACCTCCACCAGCCATTGATCTATTCGCTTTATGTTTCTCTGGAGATTTATGTCATGCAACCTTTGATCCTCCCAGATCCGTTTTGTCCATCGACAGAATAAGAAGATATGTTCTATGGTTTCGACCTGTGTGTGACAAATCTGGCATAAAGGATCTGGGATGACTTTTCTTTTGTATAGATTCTCCCTTGTTGGAATTGCGTTTTGACAATACTCCAGAGGAAGGTTCTAATCTTCGGCAGTACTGTGAGACTCCAGATCTGCGTCCATAGGTTGCGTGAAGGCAAGTACAAACAAGAGGCCTGGTATTGATTTTTCCTTGTAGCTGATAAATACGCCCTATTATATCCACTTGTTACAGAGAATGATCCTGCTCTGTTTCCTGTCCACAGTATGTGATCAGGTTTAGGGTTCGTGCTCAGGGTGATGGCTAAAATTTCGTTGGCTATATTTTCCTCAAACAGATGTTTTATTAAAGGCTAATTCCATTCTCGCGTAGTATCATTGATCAAATCAGCTACCATGGTAGGTTCTTGTTGTTCTGGTTGGCCCTTAATAATCCCCTATAACCATTTATCCTGTCTAATTTTAATGGATTTCCCATCCCCAACTGCCCATCTTAAATCGTCTTTGATTGTGTCTCGACACTTCAGGAGGCTCCGCCAGCCCCATGACGCTCTCTGGCCATTCTGAGCAGTCCAGACATTGCCAGATGGGAAATAGATGCCCTTGAAGACTCTGGCCCACAAAGTGTTTGGGGAGTGGTGTAAGCGCCATGCCTGTTTACCAAGCATCGCATCATTATAAGTAATCAGGTCTTTAAAACCCAAACCTCCTTCATCCTTCCTTCTTTTTAGAGCATCCCAATTTTTCCAGTGCACCCCTCGTTTACTATCTCCTTTCTGCCACCAAAATGACGCTATTCTCCTTTCAATTGCTCTGCAGATGGACACTAGCAGTTTCAAAATCGCCATTGCATAGGATGGGATGGCCTGCACTACACTCTTGATCAACACTTACTTTCCTGCTTTAGTAAGTAGTTTTTCCTTCCATCCCTCCAATTTTGAATTTACTCGAGTTAATATCCATGCAAATATATCCTTTTTCGATTGCCCCCATTCTGTAGGAATCCCTAAATATTTACCTGTCTTTTCGATAATAGGTACTCGCAGTTCCTGAGCCAAGTTCCTCCGTAAGGTTACATGACAATGCTTGCTGAAAGACACCCCTGACTTATTTAAGTTTATAGCTTGCCCTGTTGCATGACAATATTGATTCAATGTAAGTGTTAGGTTCTGACACTCCATTAGAGTACCTTCTAGGAAGAAGATAGCATCATCTGCGAATAACAGGTGAGATAGTCTGGGACATGTTCTAGTCAGTTGTATTCCTTGAAGGCTGCCATCTGCTACTGCTTTTTACATCATCCATGATAACACATTTGAAATTAGTATGAACAGATAGGGTGACAGAGGATCACCTTGTTTCAGTCCTCTAGAAGGGGTGAAAAAATGGGTAGGTACACCATTAAACTTCACACTAAATGTCACTGTTGTTATGCATTGCATTATAAGAGCAACCCATTTCCTTGAAAAACCCATTTTTAGTATACAATCTCTAACAAAATCCCATTCTACCCTGTCGTATGCCTTTTGCATATCTAGCTTTAAAACTGCTTGATGTTTTCTCCTTCGCTTGGTGATGCGCATCTGATCTAAAACTTCTTGCACGATTAGGATATTATCTTGGATCTGTCTATCCTGTACAAATGCACTTTGCTCCGGTTCTATTATCTCTGGTACCCACTTCTTCAATCTGTTTGCTAGTATTTTGGAAATAATTTTATAGCTGAAGTTACATAAACTGATTGGTCTGAACTGACTGATGGATTCTGGATTTTTCACTTTAGGGATCAATGCTATATGAGTTCGATTAAGTAGCGGGTCCATAATACCTGTGCTGAAGAAATTCTGCACTAGCTGGAACAAGTCTGATTTTAATACTTCCCATGAATTCTGGTAAAACAGGCCATTGAACCCGTTTGGGCCTGGGGCTTTCAAAGCACCGAGCTGAAATACTGCTGCTTGCACCTCCTCCATCATGGGGTTTGCCTCCAGCTCTACATTAATTCTTTCATTAATAGGAGAATGACATTGGTTCAGGACTGGCTGGTAATGTCTGTGCCCTTCTGTTTTGTATAGATTGCTGTAGAAAGCTTGAATGTGAGTTTTGAGTACTTCTGCATCACGACACCATCTGTTGTCTTCCAGTTGCAGCATTGTTATATTATTTCTGCGTCTCCTCTGGACTGAAGTCGCATGAAAGAAGCGAGTGTTTTTATCTCCCCATTGTAGCCATTTCACTCGAGATCTCAATCCCCAGTATTGTTCTTCTTACTTCCTTAGTGTATCAATCTGGTGTATTATGCTTTGTACTTGCTTCTGAGTACTATGCTGATCTGGTTGATTTCTAATCTCAGTAAGAGTCTGATTTAGTTCTTTTAGCCTTCGAGGTGCATGGGCATACTTCTCTTTACTCCACCTGATTAATTCTACAGTAGTCTCCCTGAGTTTCTCCGAAAAAGTAAGCGTAGTAATAGAGGGCTGATTCCATATTTGAATAATAAGGTCATGATATTCCTCATTTTCAATCCAGTAAGCCTACATCTTAAAATCCCTCTTTCTTTTCCTAGGTTCCTAATATAATCGAAGGACAAGAGGACTGTGATCTGATCCTATTGCTGGTAACGCATGGATTTCTGCTTCAGGAAAAGTTATGTGCCATTCCAATGTACAAAGCATCCTGTCAAGCCTTTTTTTTACTAACTCCTCCCCTTCTCTTTTATTTGTCCAGGTGAATGCGTAGCCATGGCTATCCATATCCATCAAGGATGTCTCATTCAGCATGTGTCGAAAAGCTGCAATTCTGGTATTATTTGCTTCTCTCTTCCCCACCTTTTCCCATACATATAAGATCTCATTGAAGTCCCCCATGCATATCCATGGAGTTGAATTCTATGGTTTAAGTGCCTTTAAGAGTTGCCATAGTTGTTGCCTTTCTCCAAAATTCGTGGAAGCATGAACAAAGGTAATCTGCATCATCATATTTCTGCTTACTCCAGTACATTCCACATTTATATACTATTTAGAACTATCTTTCACTTGCAATGTTACAGAGTCATTCCACATCAAAGCCAATCCCCCTGCTATGCCTGTTGGATTTTCTAGAAATAAATGTTGGAACTGTAATCTTCTGCATATACCTTCCACCATCGTTGCTTTATTTTTTGTCTCCATAAGGAAAATTAAACTGGGCTGTTCAAGAGCATTTAGAGCTCTAAGTTCCTGAATTGTCAGGGGGTTGCCCAACCCCTAACAATTCCAGCTTATTAACTTCATTTCATCTTGGGTGGCTTATTAGGGCTAGCCACCAGAGCCCATTCTGCACCATCTTGGAGCAACTTTACTGGGGTGTCCATCAGATCCGAGTCATCTATAAGGAGAGGAGTTGGGTTAGGTATACACTTCTATTTTTTTGCTTTCTGTACCTTCATACTTTTCTTGCTGCTTTTGCCTATTTTCAGAGAAGTTTGGACAAGGTCTTTTGTGCCAATAATTTGCTTTCCAGACTCCTTGGAGGCCTTCTGAGTAGTTATAATTGCATCCATGGTCACAGGTTCCATTGAAACTTCTGCTCTCTTTTTATTACAGGCTATTATTTGCATGTCTTGATCCTTCTCTCTTGCTGTTGGAATTGCCTCATTAGCTATAGAAGGTTCCACAGGTATGGTTTCTTCGACTATGAGTTCTTCGTCAATGTTTCCATAAAAAGCTTCCTAATAAGGGCTGTGTTCACTTGCTTCTGTTTTCAACCAGGGTCTGTAGGGCCCGATTTTGTTTGCTGCCCATGGTGATTCTGCATAAGGGATTTCGGGACAATCTGATGCATAGTGACCAATTTTGCCACATGAATAGCAGTAATGAGGTAATCTCTCATATTTAAATTCAACCCACAACCATTTAGTACCAATATCCAAAATAGCCCCTGATTTTAAAGGATTAGATAAATCAATTTCCACTTTGACTCTTCCTTCTTTTTTTTGAACATTTCCCTTAGATTCCAACTGAATTTCCTGGACCTTGCCTATCTTTCTGCCCAGATCATTATATACAGGTTCGACTCTCCATCCCAGGGGGATACCCCATATTCTTACCCAGAAGGTTGCTTTGGTAAAGTCATAACAATGTTATGGAATTACAGGATCACACTGTTTAAGGACAAGCAGATTGCTAGAGTAAGACCATGGATCAGACTTCAAAACCCTCTCCTTCTCCTCCTCTGATTGAAAAACAAAGGTAAAGATCCCTGGTTCTTTTTGTACACATGAGACAGCATCTGTTTTCCATGCCTTCTTCATAGTAGAGAGAAATGCTGGATAATTTACATTAGGTTTAGAGTAAAGTTTACCCAGAACAGTTCTGTTGCATTCATCTCTTTTCTGTAAAGGTATTTCTGAACACACTTCAACCACGTCTGCTTCTGACCACAGATGGCCTAGTTTTTTACATAAAGCTGCTACCCGCATCTCGTTTTCCTCCTTACTATCCATGATTTCTAACCTGTACGGCCAAAATTAACAGAAAAGATACTCGAGACTACATAGGTGTGCAATGCATGGCATGTTTGACTTCAGCAAAACTGGGTAAGATCTTACTTCCACCTCTCCTCTTTTACGATTACTACTCAAAATATTGGTTGCCAGACAAATAATTTAGCGATATTGCCTGCCTCCTTCTGGATTCAGAGATTCTCCTCGATCATGTTCCAACATCATCTTCCACTACGACAAACAGTAGTCTAGACAGCCTGATGCAGCCCTTCCTAACCCAGCCGCACATATCACTTACACTCATCACCGTATTTCTGACATCCATGAGTCCAAGCCCCATATTGAAAGATAAAGATGGGTCTCTACCTTAATCGATCGTGGAACCCGCTACCTTCGCCAAATCAGAACTCTGAGCTACTTTTCTAGATGAGTGAACAAGGCCCTCCACCCTCTGGATCGATCATGGAAAACGCTGCTTCTCCAAAACGGAACTCCAGTCTCCTGATCTATAAGAGTGACCAAGACCGGCCATACTCAGCGGAATCAAGATCGAAGGAACTTTTTGGGTTTTTTCTATTTCGATAAATCGAAAGTGTAAAAGAAGACGAGGAAAGGAATGCTAAAAAAAAGATCTAGGGTTTATGCGAAGGAAGACGCTACCATGAGGTAGAGAGAGCTCGCAACAACGAGAGAGAAAACCTAGGTATATACTAACTTAGATAATGCGATTGTGTCCGCTAAAGCCAGCACGACATAATGTTTGATTCAAGCCTAGCAAAATTATAAGTTCCAACCATTTACTTTTTCTGAACAAGTAGTCCTATTAAAATAACAAAAACCGACAAACAAAAAGAATAACAAGCAAGAGATTTAAATGGCGCACCTTATGACTCAATCTCTGCACCCTTTCATCAATGTTCTTGAGTTCATCTTTCAAATAGTCAAACAAATACTTAATGTTTTTCATGTCATCTTCAAGGACGGAACCTTCATAATAGAATAAGGAACATTGCAAGTACGCTCGTTCACTGTGGATGAAGACCTCATAGCTGCAAGATAACACTTTCTTTTTTAATATCATAATCAGATTGTTAAGATGAAAATACAAATGAAAATACAAGTACAAATAAGAAATCTTTCAACTAAAAAAATAATGCTCACCAAGCATTACATCTTTTTTCTCGGAATCAGATTGTTAAGATGAAAATACAAACACCATTGCAATCTCTCTAGAAATCCTCTCACTAAATACTCTAAAAGCTACTAAGCAATACACTGAAAGTGATATAGGCAGAATTTCCATTAGAAATAATAACCTTTGAATTGAAGAAAGCTTTACCACTTGCTGAATTCTTTCCATTCAGGATTTAATCAAAGATAAACTCTGAGATTTTTTTTTCAAAAGAACAGACTCGAAATCCTTTCATATGAATTACACAAAATTCACAATGATCAAGTTGAACACATAACGATTGCACACCCACTAAGGTGGAAACAACCCATTTACACTCGAAGGATGCAGTAGCGCATGATTGATGTTTAACACCTGGCGAGATCATCTTAGCGTACATCTTACCGATTCGATAAGGACTTCATCTCATGATTGAGTTTTCATTTTTGACTCATGTTTATAGCAGTCTATCCAACTTGCCATTCAACAAAAAGTTACAACAAAGGAGAACCCGCACAATATCTCTAGAACTTCTCTTAATCAAAATGCATCTCTCGCAGACGGCTTTGTACCGTATATGTCAAGTTAGCAGATACAAACTCTCACCCAAGCAAGGTGAGTAAGAATTTCAGTCCCGAGGGTTAAAAAGTTGCCAAGGCCCCAGCTATTACGTGGTCTATTGAGTAGGCCGACTGAGTAAAAGTATAAGCCCCAGCTAGAACAAGCAACCACTTCTATTTCTCAGACCCAAATTCAATCTAGGTTAAAAAATTGCTAAGGGCCCTGCTAATTCGAGCAAGAATTTCTATTTCGCAGACCCAATTCCAATTCAGAGGTTTAATATGCCAGCTCAAATAGCAGGCAATAACAATCTTCATTGAGGGAAAAAATGCCCACGGTCGATTACAGAACTCGTACTTGGCGTGGACAAAATTCCTATATATAAGAAATCTTTGAATTAAAAATGTAATGCTCGCCAAGCAATACTTGTTTTTCTCGGAATGAGATTGTTACTTGGGTAACTTCAAGCTTCAAAATCCTAAGTACTCAATAGTTATGCAATTGAGCTCATGCTGCCAGTATCTGTTTAGCATTATTCAGCATTGGACATTCAGTTGTCTACACTGACTTCAGTTCCCTTTTAAATTCATTAAAAGGTTCCCATTTCAGATGCACGTGCAACAAACTCTGAATTTGACTCCAATAAAGCCAGCATCCTCCTCTGTCAATTCTCTGTTTTGAATTTGCATAATCGATTCAAACGCATCGACGTTACGTTATATATCTCAAAGGGGAATGCGCTAAAGCAAGTGGGATGAAAGGGCATACTCTTACAGCAGACATAACTCAAAGACTCATACTCACATGCAAGACAAGTTATAATATGGAAATTCGGGAGTGCCAGAAAACTGACAGAAAAACAAAAAATCCACCAAACCAGGAATAACGAATTTATCAAATCGATGCATCTTCTATAACCTTAACGTCCGGCCAGGAAAGAGAGAATCTCCCAGACAACGAATTTCTTCCAAAGAGCCACCAATTCCAACGGTTCCCCACGAAAGTAACACTCGAGGATATAATCGCGAAAGAGGGAAAAACCCTAACCTGAGCTCGTCGGATCCAGACGACGA
Source organism: Eucalyptus sideroxylon x Eucalyptus melliodora (assembly GCA_016097485.1). Classification (NCBI taxonomy): domain Eukaryota; kingdom Viridiplantae; phylum Streptophyta; class Magnoliopsida; order Myrtales; family Myrtaceae; genus Eucalyptus; species Eucalyptus sideroxylon x Eucalyptus melliodora. The sequence goes on along the minus strand of CM027825.1, from coordinate 17,164,363 downwards.
ACTGGAGCTGCCAGTGGAGCTTCCGGAGGCGACAGCAAAGGCGGAGGCGGAGAAGGAGGCGCAGTTCGTCCGAGGAATAGGAGAAAATATTCAGTGGTTAGCAACTACCACGTCATCAGCTGACCTCGACGTATATGCTCCACTGAAAAAGCAACATCTGTCCGGTGACCTCGAATGTGTAGGAATCGAAAAATTAAACCTGAAGGGGCTCGGACACTCTTTTCTCTCTCCTCTGGCAAGCCACCGACACAAGAAATAATAAATGCATTGTCCCCGCTCAAAACCCTCTCTCTCATCTTTTCAATTTTTCAAGGGTTCTATACCCGGGCGCTTTATCTCCCCCCATTCCTCTTTCTCTCTCTCATCTTTTCAATTTTTCAAGCTATGGCTTCATCACCAGCTCTCTCTCTCTCTCCTCCTCTTTTCAGAGAAAATGTTTGCTGGTTTCTCACCGATCAACAAGAAGACGACATTTTTCTTCGTCCATCTTCTCCAGAAAATCGAACATTGTAGCAATTTCCGTTAACGCAGATCAAGCAACAAGCGTAACCTCGGATGACCAGCACCCGGAGAGTAGGAGATTATTTGCAATCTCCAAAAAGAATTGGTTGGAAGCTTTAGGTTTCTGACTTGAGCTATCAAAGCCGGCATTCCTAGGATCGTGGACGCAGCACGCGGAGGAGAAGCAGGCCTCTTCGGGCTCCCCTCAACGTCGAAGAGCGTCACCCACCGAGCGAGACCCCGGACATGGAAGGCTTAGAGGCGAGTTTCCTGGAGAAGCTGGTGTTGGTGTTGTACGCAGCCAGCGCAGTACTTAGCTACGTCGTCATATTCGCCGGGCTCCATCACCTTGACCTGAACCGGGGCCTCCAAGATGGCCCTCGAGCACAAGAAGGAAATTGCCGGATCCGGCGAGGCCGAGCTTGCCCAGCCAAGGCGAGGCCACCAGCCCTCGCCGGCAGGTCGCCGGCCTCCGACGGCCAAAAGGAAGAAAAAAAGAAAAAGAAAAAAACAAAGAAAGAAAGGAAAAATAAAATAAAAATATAAAAAAATTAAAAGAAACAAAAAAAAGAACACAAATTTACCAAACGTGTTTTTGTTCTTTTTGTATGCTAGGAACAAATTTACCAAACAAATTCTTCTGGTCAATGGGGGTGCATGACAACCATTATGTTCCAGAAAAAGTTTTTGGAACAAAAATAGATTTTTCTATTTCTATTTTTAGAAGAGTTTCTAAGCAAAAATAACCGTTTGATAACGACAAAATTTCTTCCTTTCGGACGGTGGACCGGCGATCGGCGAGATGGAAGGCTGGCGGCCGCGACCGGCGGCGGGTGGCGGCGAGCGGCGGGTGGCGGCGGTGAGCGGTGGCAAGCGGAAGGCGGCGACGGCGGGGCGGGCAGCTTGCGGCGAGCGGGCGGTGGCGACGGCAGATTACCGACCGGCCGACGGCAGCAGTGGCGGTGACAGCGGCGGTGACCGGCGGCGGTGACCGATGGCGATCGGCGGCGGCAGCGACAAGCGACCGACGGACGGTGGTCAGCGGCGATGAATGAAGGACCGATTGACGAACGATGAGAAGAATTTTTATTTCTGATTTCTATTCCAGAAATAGAGAAGTATAAAATTTTAACTTCTAATTTCTCTTCCAAACCTATTTCTGGAATAGAAATCTATTCCAGAAATAGAAAAACTGAATAGGTTTATCAAACAGATTTCTCTTCCAGAAATAGGTCTGGAACAGAAAAACTATTTCTGGAATAGAAATTTTGGTTATCATGCACCCCCTAATTGTTCCCCGGAACAGAAATAGTTTTTTCTATTTCTGTTCCCTGGAACAATTTTTAAAAAGAAACGTTACCAAATGCATCATAATCCAAGTTCACTGACGCCTCATTTTATGATTTTATCCCTCGGTCAATGCATGTAACCGGTTCGATAAAATGTCGCTCAGACACGGTTGTGAAATAGTTCTTTCTAAATTGTCTAATCTTGAGGCAGATTGACATAGCTTACGTGATACTGATTTCTTTTTCAGCTATCAGGCAGGATTTCTGCGTGCATATATCATAGCTACCGAGAGTGCTACTAAACCTGCGTTTTTCGTGTTTTCCTTCGGCAATTTGTGGTGGACGCTGGTGAGATGAAATGGCTTGGAGTCAATTTCTTGTGGTCGTTGTGTGGATCTCTCTGTTGTGTTCCCATTTCCCCATCCATGCTCTGTGTAACTCGGCAAAGCTGTGGCCGTGCATCTGATGGTCGTACATGGTGGTGGTGGTGGTGGTGGTGGTGGTGGTCCTGTGAGAGTCCGAGGTGGTCAACACAGAATAAATGAGTTTCAAGGCATAAGATTTAGGCTTGTTATTCTGTGGCGAGATTTATGGGTGTTCATGGTTGAATCTATGTACATTCGGTTAGTTTGAGTAAATGGTTGAACTACAAAAGCTTGAAATGTCTAGAAGAAGAAGAAAGAAGAAATCTGCAGAAACGTGGATCCTGGAGAGGGACAGAGAAAGGAGTAAAGAAAATAATAATAATAATAATCTTATCTGCTTTTATGTTAGTATTATTTCAGTTCGTTGAATGTTTTCGTCTTTAATATCATTAGTGAAATCAAATCCGCAAACTTAGGACCTCTAGCTTGTAGAAGGTAGAATGATCTCCCGCTGGCTCCTAACCAACTTCGATAGGCTAGGGCTAGTGACGACTCTCTTTCAGTATATTTCTCAATGTCTTGTTCGGTTAGGGTTTCGAAGAACCCATGCCGAAGGAGAGGGAGCACATTGATTAGACGGATTGGGTTCTTGTTCAACAAGCCATTAAGGCTGCGCATGACAAAATTTCCAAAACAGAAATTGATTTTTGGCTAGAAATCAAATTTCTTAATTTCTATTCCTCTCGACAAGTTTCTGAGCAAAGAAACGCGTTTGATAACGACTCAAAATTTATATTTCTGAAACAGAAATCCGTTTGATAACAAAACAAAATTTATATTTCTAGGAATAGAAATTGATTAGATAACAACATAGGAAATCCTCAAATACAAAATAATAATCAAAATAATACTAAAACAACATAGAAAATCCTCAAATACAAAATAATAGTTGAAATAATACTAATACATTACAAAAGTTGAAAATACAATTTCATGGAATTTCCGGCATATTATTTTCCCTTGCCATTTTATTAACAATTGTTTTCATAAGCGTATTTATTTGATTTCCCTCCTCGGTCAATGTATTGTTTGCAAGCTCATCTTGCGTAGGTTCAGATAAGTACTGCGGAAGCATGAATATGGGTGCCATCAATGGCGCCTATACAGCCTTGTCATTTTATCAAAAACTAGTATTATACAAGATTATCAACAAAATAAAATTAATGGTGTAAATGAATATATGAGAATTCTACCTTAAAGTAACGTTTATGTTTAGGAACCAATCGATGGAAGGTCGATTTATTTTGATTCTCGAATTGAATCAATCTAGTTGCTCATCCCTAATTTCTTATTGTTGCTCAATGAACCTTTAATGGCCCTTGCATAGCAAAGAGAAAGATTCCCTTGAATCTCTTGCCTTCGAATTATAATTCAAGATTGTGTAACAATCTAATTATTTTGATTTTGCAAGAACTTTGAATCCGTAAAAAAATAAGGTTAAATTTCTAGGCACGTTTTCTATTCATCTATTATGTAAGAACTTTTTCTTCAACTGGCCATGTGCATGCCTTTTCTAGGAGAAAAGAGCCCCATTGTTTTTAAGTAAGTATTTAATAACTTTGGTCGTTTTTTTAAAATTGGGGACCCATTTGATTGCCTTTCATCCTAAAGAGGAAATTATAAAAAAAATGCAAAAAAAAAAACAAGCAAAATAAGAAAAAGAAAATTAACAATAATTTGTGAAGTTGTGGTTATGAGTAAATTAAGTTAGCAAGAAAGTGTAATGTTCTTTTATATGGTTTGATTTCAGTTTCTGATTTCTATTTCAGAAACTGAGAAGTTAAAAATTTCAGCTTCTGATTTCTTCAATTTCTCTATTTCTGAAATAGAAATCTGTTTCAAAAATAGAGAAATCAAATTGCGTTACCAAACGGATTTCTGTTCCAAACCTGTTCCGGGAACAAAGAAACAGAGAAATCGAGAAACATAAATTTTGTCATGCGCGCCCTAAACTTGCTTCTCTAGCTTAGGAGGGTCGTAATAGCCTCTGGACTGACTTGCACTTACTTTCGTCATTTATATTTTACCAAAATATTACGAAGGCAATACAAATTCTAACATCTTATCAAATCAAATGAATTTGTCTTAGTATTGTGTTGATCTTGAAATCAGTTGAGCCGGTTGGATTGTTCTGCCCTCTGGGAATCAGATTGTCCTCTTTGGCTCTTCTACTTCTCTTTGCAACTTTGACCTTCATGGTCGTATTTATTGATCTAGTCATCCACTTCGGCGGTATATGTTTGCACGAGATTGCTAGTTGCAGAATTCTCTGCCACGATTACCAAGTAATAATGGAGTTTCACATAATTTCGAGCCTTCAGATATAGATTTCCGGCTTCAAATTCATTAATACAGTTTAAATTCAGGTCAAAAATCATTTGTGTACATGCTTCTGGCAGTGTGCTTATGATAGCACATGATCGCGACTTCTCCTGAATAATAGTAATTAGCATATACATGTTGGGTATTAACAAAGCATAACCCTAGTTCGCTTCAAGTAATAATAGAGGAATGGTTTAGCTTTCACACGAATTGTATGCTCACTCATAATAAGTAGGTCAATCGTTCTCAAAATTCTAAGATCATAGTTGATCTTGACTACATCACGCAAAAAAAAAAAATTCAATTTAAAATTATTCTCCCCACTCAAAGTAGAGAATGGAATTTGCTTTAAGAAAAACAATATCGTGCAAGAGAATCGAATTTTGCTACGAGAAAGTAAGTTTGTGTGTGACATCCGCACCGATAGAAGAGAATCAAATGTTGCTTTAAGAAAGCAAGACATGCAAGACGTGGACATGGCATAGTATGATCTCTCTCTCTCTCTCTCTTCTCTCCATCCCACGTCCATCCACATCACGTGTTCCGCTTGTGCATATGTAAATTCTCGACAATATCCAAAACATAATTGATAAAAGGACACCCGGACCCCTGGAGTGTCAAAAGTTGGTACAAAGGGAAACTTAAGTGCCAAAAGTTATGAAAATGACACTTAAGTCTAAAATCGGAACAAAATTGATCACTTAAGTGCCATCGGCCAAAAAATCTGGCCAAAACGCTGACGTGGCAGTTTTCCCGGAAGTCACGTGCAAAACGACGTTGTTTTAGTATAATTTGAATTTTAATATAATAATTAATTAAATTAAATTTTAAAAAATTAATTAATTATTTAATTTTTTTAAAAAAAAAAGAGCAGGGGGAAGGAGGAGGAGGGAGGCAACCGGTGGCCCTCACCCGGCCGACCCAAGGGTTGCTGCCTACTGGGGGGCCACCGAGCCCTAGCCGACCGACCCTCCCCACCTTCCAGCAACAGTGGGGAGGCAAGAGAGTGGTGACGAGGGCTCAACCTCAGCCGTTAGCTACCTTCCTCCTCCTCTTACTCCTTTTTAAAAAATATATATATATATATATAAATATAAATTATTATTATTTTGTTTTAAATTTAATTTAATTAATTTTTATATTATATTAAAATTCAATTTATGCCAAAACAACGTCATTTTGGCGGATTTAATAGCTCTATTTTTGCCAACTATAGAAATGACGTCGTTTTGGCCGGTTTCGCTAGAGGTGGCACTCAGGTGTCTCACTTTTCTACGAAAGTGGCATTTAAGTACCACTTTCGTAACTTTTGGCACTTAAGTGTCCATTTGTGCCAACTTTTGGCACTTGAAGCGATCTTTTGACTCGATAAAAGTATTCGGAATAATATGGATTAATTTTATGATAATAATCAGTGGTACTGGATGAGTCTTAAATGTTCTTCTTTTCAAATGAATAATAGTGAACAATACTGACCCAATAACTATTTTAGCATATACATGGCCTCCACGGTTCCTCTCATCCTTGGGTAAATTGAAGTCATGGCAAGCGTGAATAACAGAAACTATCTAATCTATTGAATCATGAAATTTGTTTGGACCCTTATAAAATCTCTTTATGACTATTAAGTCAAGCTGCTATGGGTTCCCACTCTCTATGTGCAAAATGCATGAACTTGAAAAACTTTAGATACTTAAACTACTTCGATGGAGAACAACAAATGGAATTGGCTCGATTCGAACTGAAAGAGAAACGTAATGGAAAATGTGGAGTGGCGGAAGTAAGATAGATCCGAGTGTCTGGACTTGCAAGGCCAAGTGGCTAGTCCTAGACACACAATATTTTATGATCTTGGAAGTGAGGTTATTTTTCTTATGGTATGATTCTCCGAAACATATTGTGCCAAAAAAAAAAAAGGAAAAAAAATCATAAAGGGGGAAAGAAACTTTGACTGATAGCGGAAATATGATGATGAAAGTGAAATTCATTTTTTTTTTTTTATCATAGGATTCTGATATTATCCAAAGAAGGGAAAAGGAAACGAAAACAGAAACTGTTTGGAGTGGGAAGTGCTTTATACTCGCCCTGAAGCCATCATTGCGTTCGCGTGTTAGCATATGATAACTGCAAAGGATCTCAACTCTCAATATTAGGAAGGGAAGGGTGAGATTTTTTTTTTTCTTGGGAAGGGGGGTGTGTCACGCACCGATCCTCGAGCACGCACACATCCTTTAGACTTGGTCGATTTTATAATGCGATATCCCAAGACTATGTATCGCCGACCCTTTAATTTATTAAGCACATACGAAAGCAGTTAAAATCCCCAGACAATAAAACGATGGGATAGAAAAGCAGGGCCATATTTTTCATATTGAAACTTATAACCAAACTTTTGTACATGACATCAACTAGAGAACTTCATAACTATTCACATCAATTGGAGTTCACAAAAGAAGATGGAATCTCAATCCCTTCAGGTCATACTCAAAATCTCTCTCGGTATTATCTTCTTTTTCCAAAAATCCTTCTACTCAGGTTTCACCTCCGAGTTCTCCTTCTTAGACTCCTCCTCAGCTCCTCATCGGGGTCCTGAAATGTTTTTCCCCAAACTGGGATGAGACTACGTCTCAGCGAGTTCTACCCCACTAAGCCCAATTAGTAAACCATTATACTATAGGCTGCCTATACACGCACAGGGCAGAAGACGTATCTTGACCTCAGATCCCACCTGCAAGTCAGTACAATTCACAATAGGCACCCAAGTAATCATATCATGGATCGAAGCATCGATCAAATCGACCTAGTCGATTAAATGCCAACACGACCACTCACGGTCATTTCTAATCGGTCAATCAATCCATGACATCAAATCAAATCAATGATCAATCGACCTAGTCGATTACATATCAGCCTGACCATTTCCCAGTCATTCAAGCTATTGCTATACAGTCTCAATTGATAAAACCAATTACCGAGCCACATGCATTCTCCGAGGTAATGCATTAATTTACCGAGCCCACGTGCCCTTTAAAATGCCATTTTGAATCAGCGAGCCCACGTGTATTCTCCGAGGCGATGCATCAAGTCACCGAGCCCACGTGTCTCTTCAAGATGCCAAATGTACTCATTGGGACCACGTGCATTCTCCGAGGTAATGCATCAAATTACCGAGCCCATGTGTCCTTTTAGATGCCAAATGTACTCATTGGGACCACGTGCATTCTCCGAAGTAATGCATCAAATTACCGAGCCCACGTGTCCTTTTAGATGCCAAACTTAATCACCGAGCCACATGAATTCTCCAAGGCGACATACTTCGTCACCGAGCCATGTGCATTCTCCGAGGTGATATATCTAATCATCAAGCCCCGTGCATTCTCCAAGGCGACGTACTAATCATCGAGCCACGTGCATTCTCCGAGGCGATATCTCTTATCACCGAGCCACGTGCATTCTCCGAGATGATGTACTATTCACCGAGCCACGTGCCTTTCATGATGATTCATCCCATTTCTAAAGTAATTATCCACAATTAAATCAATTCAGTACAATTTAAAGCTTAATTAAATAAACGGACTGCGCCACGACGATCAACACGAGATTTCGGTCGTTGGCCATCTCAAACTTAATTTCCGAAAAATAAATAAATAAATAAATAATTAATTTTGAAAATTAATTATTAAATATTAAAAATTCCGTTTAGCTCAAAATAAGGTCCAATTAAATAAACGAACTTCACCACGGCCATCAGCATAATTTTCCGGTCACGGGCCATCCCAGTTGAATTTTCAGGAAATAAATAAATAATTAATTAATTTTGAAAATTAAATAATTAATATTAAAAATTCAATTTAGCTCAAAATAAAGCCCGATTAAATAAACGGACTTCACCACAGTCATCCGCATAATATTCCGGTTCCGGACCATCTCCCTTGAATTTTCGGAAAATAAATAATTATTTAATTTAATTCCGAAAATTAATATTTAAATGCCCAAAAATCTCATTTAGGCCCGAATAGCCAAATTGAAGCCCAATTAGGGGTCGGAAAATTCCCGAGATGCTTCCAATAATTAGTAGACCACGTCTACTTGTTAATTGCACAATCAATTTATCTAAATCGCATCACAATTGACTAATAATTGCTAATTTATTCTAATCTAACAACATAAACATAATTAATTAAAAATAAACCAACCTTAAAGCATAATTAGCCAACTAATCCAGGATTAGTGAGATTACTCACCAAATTGCATGCAAATCGGATCAATCCGATGGCGGCGATGCAAGGAACGGAACTTCCCAAAGCGACTCACGGATCCGGGGCCCGGAAACGGCCCAAAACGGCCCATGAGTGAGCTGGAAACCCACTCGTTGGGTTCTGCCCTAGGCTGGCCGGCGCCGATCCAACGGCCAAAATGGCGAGGGGAGGGCGGCGGAGAGCAAGGGGAACGTCGGGGAGGTCGGGCGGTGCTGGGCGGTGGCCGGAGCTGGCCGGACGGGGCGGGACGGCGGCTGGGTCGCGGGGGAAGGGGCTGCAGCGGGCGACGGACGCAGGGCGTGCGCGGGTGGCGGGGCGGTGAGCGGCGGGCGCACGGGTGCGGCGCAGGCGTGTGATGTTCGTAAAATTCTAAACGTAAGTGCACGTATCGAACAAATAATATAATGATGAGATAAAGTATCGTCCCACGAAGATCGATGATTAATAAACCAATTAAATACTAAAATAGACTAATTCTAAAATTTATCTAACAAATTAAAATATAATTAAGAATGAATTAAAAACGAAATTTGTTGACTAAATGCAGTAAAATCAATCAGATAAATATGTTAGAATATCCAATTTCACCATAACCACTATATATGAATTTCAGATTGTTGTGAATACAAGAACGATATCAAACATGTGATAGCGAAATTTGCTAATCTATTTACTATCCTATCTCTAGGTATAGCAAACCTACTCAGCTTATTAATCCACTATATCTCTATGTGAATTAAAATAAACATGAGTGCATTAAAAACTATGAATATTCCCGGTTTACAATGAGTCTTTTGGATCACCTTATCACCGAAAGCTACACAAATAACGCGATATATTTCTATCCACGTTTAATTCATGATTATATATTATAATGAACAATTGCATATTATCACCTCTCGCCTCAAACATGCACATCAGATCATTCAAGTGGTGGCCAGTCACTCAAAAGCATTAAACGCAATAATATATAACTCACATGAATGAAATCAGTTGTAGAACATAAAAATCATGAAATTCACATCATCATGGTTAGGCGACATCGTAGCCCTAACAAAAGAAAATTAGAACATAGTAGAAGAAAAATTAAAATATAAATCAAACCCAGCATCTTGAATCAAAGAACAAGAATTCTGTCACCACTTTTGTCTTCTCTTCAAAATACTTGAAAAACTCTCAGAACAATGGAAAAACGATCTAACTCCTCCTCTCTCTCTCCAAAAAAACCCTAGCTGCTCTCTCTGTCTCTATTTATATGATATATCCAAGATATCTATCTCCAAACGCTTGCAGATAACATTAGAAAACAAAATCAAGAATTTCCTGATTTGATATCCATCTTCCACTGCTGCTTTTATTTGAATTCATGATAATTGCCATTCTTTTCCTTATCTTCTCCATATCTCATTATTCTGTATAAACAAGGAAAATTTAAATAATCAGAAGGAAATCCAAATGTTTTCTCATAGATAATGCATTAATTGTTGCCTAAAATAGGTAAAATAACTCTATTTTTATAGAGTTATCAAACTCCCAAACTTAACATTTTGCTAGTCCTCGAGCAAAAGTAAGACATAACACATACTCAACCTAACAACCTTCTCCATGACATCTTTCCATAATTGCTCAAATTCACAATTAAAAGAAAAAAACAAATTTCATACAAACATTGAAATCAATTTATAAGTTAAGACCAATTCTAACTATATGATCCAAGTGTGTGTGTGTGAGAATCCTCATATTTTTCGAATTATATGCAATCCAAATAAATTTACATTAACATGCAACCTCTAAAAATTCTCAATAATTATGACCAAATCTCATAAGTTTGCTTTTCATTCCTCTCTCCACTAATGTAAGCTAATTATCCAACCAAAAATCAATAGGACTTTTCTCGGGTTGTAATGTAAGGCTGGGCTAAAGGTGAGATAACGGGAATTTTAAGCTCAAATCACCCATCAACACGTTGATTTCTAGGATCTAATTAGAGCCAATTTTACTGTCCAATTTCACTCCTTCAAGATAATTTTTCTGCCGCCATATATCATCATTCTTTTTTTTTTCTTTCCTTTTCTCTCTCTTTTTTTTTTTTTGAATTGCTTTATGGTGGAGTTTCTCCCAAAGTCCCTCCAAATATAACATAAAAATTTCCAACCCATTGAGTATCCAAAAGGCTCACTCAATTGAAAGTTGGATAGGGAACCATAAAAACAATTGTTTTTTTTTGACAATACACTCCAAACAACCATTGCAATCACTTTTTTTTTCTTCTTTTTACTCCATCATTCCTCCCTTCCATCATTCCTCCCAAATTTCTATCAAGCTCAAATAATTTTTTTTTCCCAAAAGAAAATCAACGTGTTCATAGGGCATAGGATAAGGATATAATTTGATCATGGTTAGGCTAAACATATATGGGTGCCAACGAAAAATTGGGTAATAATTAAAGCTCAACGGGGTGACTAGGGATAAATAAATAAGGTTGGCTTGAAAGGCTCAATCGATCCAAAAACTGCCTATATCATTTTCTCAATTAGATTTAGCTTAGGATTTCGCCTCAAGAGAAAATCAAACAAATTATAAGATTTGGATGAAATCTAAGAAAATCACATATTTCACATGAATGTTCTCTAGATTTACACATAATTAAAAAAGTAAGGACTTTTAGTGCTCAGTAAGTGGATCAACATAATCAGAATTAAGATTAACTCATACCTCAATTGCAAGTTTAAATAAAATTTAAATTTTCCTAAGAATCGCAAAAATTCACAACCAGGAAAGCAATCATGATAAAAAAATTATCCAAAAATTTGTCTCCCCCCCCAAACTTGAATGAAGCAGTGTCCTCAATGCAAAAAATAGAATAGGAAGAAGAAAACTTCCCTGGTTGTAGGATAAGTCCATAGATGATCTTGATGATTAAACTCTTGAAAGGTGCTCCCTAAAAATTAACCTGAATAAAATAGAGAAAAGTTAATCTTTTATTTTTTTTGTTTTTTTTTTGCAAAAAATAAACTTAAAAATAAAAAAACATAATTAAAATGCTTGGGTTACCTCCCAAGAAGCGCTTGCTTTATAGTTTTCAGCCAAACTATCTCAGATGTCGTTAATCTGGAGGATGAAGTTCAATGGTGGTCTTCTGCTTGTTGTAACCACCTTCAAAGTAAGGCTTCAAACGTTGACCATTCACTACTTCTTGCATCTTCAGGTTCAAACGTCTCTGAGGTTGGATAGTGGATTTATATTGTTCCTCCATCAAATCTGTCAAAGAAGAAGATATAATTACCGATAAAGAAGAAACTCCATCTAAATAAGCATATTTCAAATGAGAAGGTAAATGTTTGAGTTCAATAATTGGAGGCTCTTCAATTGATGGTTTAGGCTTTATAATATGTTGTCCCAACTCCTCAAATTTAGTTGCCTTTTGCCTTGAATATGGTGGAATTGTCTCCATGAAATTTGTGTACTCCTTTATCTTCTCATTCTGAATATCTTTGTCCCTTGGTTGAATCAGACATGCTTCAAGTGGATTTTCAAAATAATTTTCCCGGAAAACCTTATTCACCAACTTGTCAACTGTCTCAACTCTAAAACAAGAATTATCATTAGATGGATATTTCATTGCTTTAAAAACATTAAATGAAACAAGATCATCTTGAACTCTAAGGATCAACTTCCCCTATTGTACATCAATAAGAGCTCTTCCTATTGCTAGAAAAGGTCGACCTAAGATAAGTAGTACCTCAAAATCTTCCTCCATGTCAAGAACTATGAAATCTGCAGGAAAGATAAATTTGTCAACTTTTACCAAAACATCTTCCACAATACCTCTCGGATATTTAATTGATCGATCAGCCAGTTGAAGTGACAATGTGGTTGCTTTTACCTCGCCCAATCCTAGTTTCTTGAAAATAGAATAAGGCATCAGATTAATACTTGCACCTAAATCACATAATGCTTTTTCAAAGTAAGAATCCCCGATAGTACAAGGAATAGTAAAACTCCCTGGATCTTTTAATTTTGGAGGCAATTTGTTTTGTAGGATGGCTGAACACTCCTCATTTAACTTAACAGTTTCATAATCCTCCAGTTTCCTTTTGTTTGCCAAAATCTCCTTCAAAATTTTTGCATAACTAGGCATTTGCGCTAAAGCATCTGCAAAAGGAATGTTAATGTGCAATTTTTTAAATACATCAAGAAATTTAGAAAATTGCTTATCTATTTTGTGCTGCTGGAGTCGTTGAGGGAATGGAATTGGCGGCACATATGGCTTGGGATTATCTGAAAAAAGTTTACTCTTGCTTGTCTCCTTCGATTGTTTATTGATCATCTCTTCTTTGTCTTTGACAATCTCTTCTTCTCCTACTTGTTTACCGCTTCTCAGGGTAATAGCCTTTATGTTTTCAATTGGATTTTTCTCTGTGTTGCTCGGCAAAGAACCCTGTTGCCTTCCTGACATCATGCTTGCTAACTGACCCACTTGCATCTCCAGATTTCTGATTGAAGTCTCTTGGTTTTGAAATCTCACATCCGTGCTTTTGATGAAGTCATGAGTTGTGTTAGCAAGTTTGGTGACTATATTTTCCAAATTTGACTTTGTCTCTTCGATTGTTTGAATCCGTGTGGTCTCGTCACATTCGATTGTTCCATGAAAAATTTGGATGATTGCACCATCCCGGGATTGTATGTGTTGGAGTAGGGATTATTCTGTGACCTGTTAAAATTCCCAACAAAGTTAGAATTTTCATGAGATTGTTTGAAAGTATTACCTACGACACTCGTGCTAACATGTCCTCCACCACAAAAATCACATGTCAAATTCTAAATTTTCATGGCTGAAACACTCATATTATCAAGCTTTTTGTTGATTGTTTCAAATTGTGCAGCAATTGTAGCAAAAGCATCCACTTCATGAACTCCGCTAACTTTTCGCATTGGTAATCTCTCGGTATGCCACGATAACTATTGGACGCCATCTTCTCTAATAGATTGTAGGCTTCTTCTGGTGTTTTATTATTTAAAGTTCCTCCTGCAGCTGCATCAATCATAGAATGAAGATTTGCACTAGAGCCATTATAAAAAGTTTGTACCTGTATCCATACAGGTAGTCCATGATGTGGGCATCTCCTAAGAAATTCTTTGAATCTTTCCCATGCTTCATATAATGATTCATTATCCATCTGCATAAAATTAGTAATATCATTACGCATCTTCGCAGACTTTGCAGGTGGAAAGAACTTACCAAGAAATTTCTGAGCCATATCATTCCATGTAGTAATTGATCCTGCAGGAAGAGAAGAAAGCCAACTCTTAGCTTTATCTCTAAGAGAGAAAGGAAATAATCTTAATTTAATAGCATCATCTGTAACTCCATTATATTTGATGGTGTCACAGATTTCAAGAAAAGCATCGATATGAGCATTTGGATCATCGCTTGGTAGCCCACTAAATTGCACTGATTGTTGAAGCATCTGAGTAAGTGACGGTTTAATCTCAAAGTTGTTTGCTTGAATTGCAGGTCTTCTGATACTTGATGTGGTGCCTTGAACTGTTGGCGCAGCATAATCTCTTAAGAGTCTACGTGGATTTTCATTATCACCATCTGCCATCTTAGCGTAATTTTTCTATTCTCTTAGTCGCCTTTTGAATGTATGCTCGATTTCTGGATCAAGCTCAACAAGTTCCCCTTGTTGGCTACGTGTCATAAACTGATCTACACCCTAAAAATAAAACAAAACGAAAGCTAGATTAAATTTAGAATTATCTGGTATCAATATCAATTAGTATTAAACAAACGATCCCCGGCAACGCGCCAAAACTTGTTCGTAAAATTCTAAACGCAAGTGCACGTATCGAACAAGTAATATAATGATGAGATAAAGTATCGTCCCACGAAGATCGATGATTAATAAACCAATTAAATACTAAAATAGACTAATTCTAAAATTTATGTAACAAATCAAAATATAATTAAGAATGAATTAAAAACGAAATTTGTAGACTAAATGCAGTAAAATCAATCAGATAAATATGTTAGAGCATCCGATTTCACCATAACCACTATATATGAATTTCAGATTGTTGTGAATACAAGAACGATATCAAACATGTGATAGCGGAATTTCCTAATCTATTTACTATCCTATCTCTAAGTATAGCAAACCTACTCAGCTTATTAATCCACTATATCTATATGTGAATTAAAATAAACATGAGTGCATTAAAAACTATGAATATTCCCGGTTTACAATGAGTCTTTTGGATCACCTTATCACCGAAAGCTACACAAATAACGCGATATATTTCTATCCACGTTTAATTCATAATTATATATTATAATGAGCAATTGCATATTATCACCTCTCAGTCTCAAACATGCACATCAGATCATTTAAGTGGTGGCCAGTTACTCAAAAGCATTAAACGCAATAATATATAACTCACATGAATGAAATCAATTGTAGAACATAAAAATCATGAAATTCACATCATCATGGTTAGGCTACATCATAGCCCTAACAAAAGAAAATTAGAACATAGTAGAAGAAAAAATAAAAATATAAATCAAACCCAGCATCTTGAATCAAAGAACAAGAATTCTATCACCACATTTGTCTTCTCTTCAAAATACTTGAAAAACTCTCAGAACAATGGAAAAACGATCTAACTCCTCCTCTCTCTCTCCAAAAAAACCTAGCTGCTCTCTCTCTGTCTCTATTTATATGATATATCCAAGATATCTATCTCCAAACGCTTGCAGATAACATTAGAGAACAAAATTAAGATTTTCCTGATTTTATATTCATCTCTCACTGCTGCTTTTATTTGAATTCCTGATAATTGCCATTCTTTTCCTTATCTTCTCCATATCTCATTATTCTGCATAAACAAGGAAAATTTAAATAATCAGAAGGAAATCCAAATATTTTCTCATAGATAATACATTAATTGTTGCCTAAAATAGGTAAAATAACTCTATTTTTATAGAGTTATCATGTGGTGCGGCGGCGGAACGGGTGGCGACAGGGCAACGACGACGAGCTGCTTCGGCGAGCTGCTGTCTTCGCTTCAGCTCCTGCTTTTGTTCGCTGGTTGCATGAAGAAGAAAGGAGAAGAAGAAGGGCTCGGTCATGTGGGGTTGGGGGGAAGAAGAAAGAGGAGAGAGAAGAAGAGACAAGTGAGAAAACTTTGACTAGTCAAAGGGGGAGGAGAAAGCAAAATAGAAAACGACAAGGAACAAAAGGAGAGAGTGTGGGCATGGGGAGGGGGCAATTCGCACGAGGGAAAAGAGGGAAGGAGAGAGAAAGGAGAGAAAAAAGAAAAAGAAAGAAAAGAAGAGAGAGGGAGAGAAAAGAAATACTAATATAACACCACATGGTATTATTTTTTTATTTTATTTTCTTTTCTCTTTCCCTTTCTATTTTCTTTTGGTCTTCAATTTTTCTTCCGATAATTTCTTTCTTGAAATTTCAGACTCGTCAATAAATTGACAAGTGATGAGATAATGTCCTAAAAAAAAAGGATTATGACATGCTTAAAATTCGATTCTTGAAATCGAGTTCAATTTCGTGGTTACAAATCGGTCAGGCGTGATTTTAGTCCAATCCAATAAATTTAGTAGCTTTTAGGGATTTTATTGCAAATACATCCCTTAATGGCTTCACCCAATAGGTTAGTTAACTCGCGAGTGATCAGCTCAATGAAAAAAGACCCGAAGCGCGTCGACGAAATGCCCATTTCACTTTATCGAAATGGGGTCGAATTTCAGAATGTCACAACTCTTTCCCTTTTATAAAAATTTCGTCCTCGAAATTTAAACCATTACACTTTAATAAAAAGGGCGGGGTACAATTGTCTCATTGATTCTTCAGTCTCCCAAGTCGCTCCTTCAGTATCGTGGTGTTGCCAGACCACTTTGACCAACGGAATGGTCTTGGTACGCAGAACTTGCTCTTTACGATCGACAATTTGGATCGGGCTTTCAACGTATGACATATGGTCATCCACGTCCAATTCTTCGAAATTGAGCACATGGGTCGAGTCAGGCTCGTACTTCCTTAACATCGACACATGAAAGATGTTATGCACTTGCGCCAATCTTGGCGGCAACGCAAGACGATACGCTAGGTTTCCGATTCTTTCAAGAATCTCAAATGAACCTACATACCTCGGACTCAATTTGCCATTCTTATCAAAGCGCGAAGTTCCCCTCATTGGTGACACTTTCAGAAAAACGTGATCACCAACTTGAAATTCCAAAGACCTTCGACGCTTATCTGCATAACTCTTCTGCCTGCTCTGCGCTATCTTTAATCTGTCTCTGATTATTGCCACGGCATCTACTGATTCCTGAACCAACTCTGGACCTATTATCTTCCTTTCCCCGACTTCATCCCAACACACTGAAGTTCTGCAAGCTTTGCCATACAATACTTCAAATGGAGCCATCTTGATGCTCTACTGATAACTGTTATTGTAGGCGAATTCCATCAGATGAAGCTGATCTTCCTAACTTCCTTTGAAGTCTATTACACATGCTTTCAGCATATCTTCAAGAGTCTGAATCGTCATTTCCGACTGGCCATCCGTCTGAGGATGATATGCCGTACTGTACTAAAGCTTTGTACCCAAAGCACTACAAGCTCTTCCAAAAAGTAGCAGTAAACCTTGGGTCTCCATCAGATGTTATCGTAACCGGCACTCCATGCATACGAACTACTTGACGCACATACAGGTCTGCGTGTCTATCCAGACTCAGGTCCTTTCAAACTGCAATGAAGTGAGCCGACTTTGTCAGCCTGTCGACTACTACCCAAATCGAATCATTTCCCCTTTGACTACTTGGTAGTCCAGTCACGAAGTCCATCGTGATATGCTCCCATTTCCACTCTAGGATCGCGAGAGGTTATAGAAATCCTCCCGGCTTGCAATGCTGGGTTTTTACTTGCTGACAAGTCAAATACTTGGCCACATGTTTGGCGATATCCGCCTTCATACCTGACCATCAATAATGTTGACGCAAATTCTGATACATCTTAGTGCTTCCAGGATGAACGCCGTAATTGCTACGATATGCTTCAGATAAAATTTCTTCTCTAAGCTCTACATCGCAAGGTACAACCAAATGTCCATGGAACCTCAATACCCTATCATCTAAAACTTGAAAATCAGCCTTTCTTTTATCAGTATCCTCTTAAAGAATTCTCTGTACATTCGGATTTGTCGGTTGAAATTGCTCGATTCTGACCTGGACATCCGGCTCAATTCTGAAGGTGGCCATAAGACTTGAAAGGTGGCCTACCTCAAATTTGAGTTCCAAATCTCGAGCTCTCTCGATTAAGTTCCACTCCTTAACCATGATCCGTGCCACTGAAGATTTCCAACTCAATACATCGGCGACTTTGTTCGCTTTCCCAGGTGATATAGAATGTCACAGTCATAATCCTTCAATAATTCCATCCATTGGCACTGTCCCATGTTCAACTCCTTCTGAGAGAACAAATACTTGAGACTCTGATGGTCCGTGAAAATCTAAAACTTTTCTCCGCATAAATAGTGCCTCCAAATCTTCAATGCAAATATGATGGCTGCGAGTTCTAAGTCATGTGTCGGATAATTCAATTTATGAGGTCTCAACTGCCGGGAAGCGTATGCAACCACTCTGCCATGTTGTATCAGCACGCAACCCAATCCCCTGAATGACACATCACTATAGATCTCGAATCCTCCAGGACCAGATGGAATTGTCAGCACAGGTGCGGTAGTCAGCTATTCCTTCAGCTCTTGGAAACTACACTTGCACTTGTCTAACCATACAAATTTCTCTTATTTCTTCAGGAGCTTTGTCAAAGGCGATGCTATCGATGAGAACCCTTCCACAAACCGTCTGTAATAACCTGCTAACCCTAGAAAACTTATGATCTCTGTCACTGTTGTCGGTCTCGGCCACTTGATCACCGCTTCTATCTTGCTCGGGTCGACAGAGATTCCTACTCTGGAAATCACATGACCTAAGAACGCAACACGAGTTAACCAAAACTCGCATTTGCTAAACTTAGCATACAGCTGATGAGTTCTTAAGGTATGAAGTACTACTCTCAGATGATTCTCATGCTCTTCATCACTTCTCGAATAGACCAAGATATCATCAATGAACACGATCATAAACTGATCCAGATATTCCTTGAACATTCTATTTGTCAAATCCATGACAGCAACTGGAGTGTTTACCAGGCCAAACGATCTTACAATACTCTCGTAAAGATCATATCAAGTACGAACAGCTGCCTTTCGGACAACCTCCTTCCTGGTTCGTAACTGATGACTTCATAATCTCAAGTCGACCTTTAAAACATCGATACTCTTTATAACTAGTCACACCATTAATCGATCTTTGGCAAAGAACACTGGTCCTTGATGTTCACCTAATTGAGTTGACGACGGTCGATGCACACTCGCAACAAACCATCTTTCTTCTTCTCACAAACACAACTGATGTTTCCCCAAAGTGATGCACTGATATGCACGAATTCCTCATTCATCAATCTTCACATCTGCATCTTCAATTCTACCAATTCAGACAACAACAACCGATAAGAAGCCTTCGAGAGTGGCTCTATCCTAGTGCTAGTTCGATTGCGATTTCTATCTCTTTCTCTAACGACAGTCTGATAGTTCTTGTGACAACACATCTAGAAATTCTTAGACCATTGAGATGTCCTCCATCTCTAGTCCTTCAATCTGTCCTACCCAAGACAATCTCCAAGCAACCTTGGCAACCTCCATCTAACAAACAAGTTGTCTCCAGCCAACGAGATTAATGAAATCGAAGATTCTTTTCGACTCTCAATAACCTCGACACTTTCACATGTTAATAGACTAAACTGGATTACTCCATGACCATGATTCATTATCACAATATGCTTCATAAGCCCACACTATTCATGTGGCATCAAATTCACACCTCAGCAACTAGTCAAGCACAACTATTGCTAGTGATTCCCTTCTCTTTCACTTTTACTTCAACAATTTAAGTTCTACCAACTCAGCATAAAACTCTGATACGTTACTCTGATAAAATCACCTCCAATACATTCTTTCTCTAATCGGTGCAAGATCCATTCTACTCCCATTCCTTTCGCCATCCTAGTGGCGTTCTGGCCACAGTAGCGATGTCTATGCTATACCTTAGACTTCCATTGACAATCCTTCACTCGATGGCCATACTGGGCATCATCACAACAGGTTCTACTCACACTCAGACACTAGATTTATCCATGCTTCCTTCTACAATCCTGACACTTAACTGGTGAGTCTTCTATCTCCTGTCAAGTGACAAAGACACACTCTTTCTCGTTGCCCCATCGACCGCTAGGACCACTCTCGACCTCGATCTTTTCCCTGACCGATTTCCATTTCTGCCTAAACTGGATCTATACCTCGGCCCGAATGCAATGAATTACTCCCGGATCACATCTCCACTCTGGATCTCAGCGGGTGAGGCAACAACGGCAGTTGCAACACTAACGGCGGTTTGATCCTGAGCCTCCTAGCTCATCCAATACCCAAGAAACACTAGCATCAAAACGATCCTATCGAACTTAGGATCATTCGACGCTGCTACACTAGTACGTACCTGCGGTGGTACTCTTACATTCGAACTGGCCAAAGCCAATGCTCTGCCACAACCACCTCGGGTACCGACATTTGTCAGTGCTTTATCCCGAGTCACAAAGGACATTGTCCTCTTACTAGGAGTTCTCAGCTCCTGCTCGCTCATGGTTTAGTCTTTACACTACAACCCGACTTCCAAACCCACATTGGATTAGAAGGTGAGCGATCCACACACAACAAACAATTTTAGCACTCAGCTAACACAAACATGCACCAGCATGAATTTAAAGGCCTTTCCTACTAACTATCCCATGGTCAACGCTCCATATCACTCCAATCTTTAACCTCGCTCTGATACCACTTAAACTGGATGTCACACCTTGATCCTCGAGCACGCACACATCCTTTAGACTTGGTTGATTTTATAATGCGATATCCCAGGACTATGTATTGCCGACCCTTTAATTTTATTAAGCACATGCGGAACCAGTTAAAATCCCCAGACAATAAAACGATGGGATAGAAAAGCAAGGCCATATTTTTCATATTGAAACTTATAACCAAACTTTTGTACATGACATCAACTAGAGAACTTCATAACTATTCACATCAATTGGAGTTCACAAAAGAAGATGGAATCTCAATCCCTTCAGGTCATACTCAAAATCTCTCTCGGTATTATCTTCTTCTTCCAAAAATCCTTCTACTCAAGTTTCACCTCCGAGTTCTCCTTTTTAGACTCCTCCTCAGCTCCTCATCGGGGTCCTGAAATGTTTTTCCCCAAACTGGGATGAGACTACGTCTCAACGAGTTCGACCCCACTAAGCCCATTTAGTAAACCATTATACTATAGGCTGCCTATACACACACAGGGCAGAAGACATACCTTGGCCTCAGATCCCACCTGCAAGTCAGTACAATTTACAATAGGCACCCAAGTAATCATATCACGGATCGAAACATCGATCAAATCGACCTAGTCGATTAAATGCCAACAAGACCACTTACGGTCATTTCTAATCGATCAATCAATCCATGACATCAAATCAAATCAATGATCAATCGACCTAGTCGATTACATATCAGTTTGACCATTTCCCGGTCATTCAAGCTATTGCTATACAGTCTCAATTGATAAAACCAATTACTGAGCCACGTGCATTCTTCGAGGTAATGCATTAATTTACCGAGCCCACGTGCCCTTTAAAATGCCATTTTGAATCAGCGAGCCCACGTGCATTCTCCGAGGCGATGCATCAAGTCACCGAGCCCACGTGTCTCTTCAAGATGCCAAATGTACTCATTGGGACCACGTGCATTCTCCGAGGTAATGTATCAAATTACCGAGCCCACGTGTCCTTTTAGATGCCAAATGTACTCATTGGGACCACGTGCATTCTCCGAAGTAATGCATCAAATTACTGAGACCACGTGTCCTTTTAGATGCCAAACTTAATCACCGAGCCACATGAATTCTCCAAGGCGACATACTTCGTCACCGAGCCATGTGCATTCTCCGAGGTGATATATCTAATCATCAAGCCCCGTGCATTCTCCAAGGCGACGTACTAATCATCGAGCCACGTGCATTCTCCGAGGCGATATCTCTTATCACCGAGCCATGTGCATTCTCCGAGATGATGTACTATTCACCGAGCCACATGCCTTTCATGATGATTCATCCCATTTCTAAAGTTATTATCAACAATTAAATCAATTCAGTACAATTTAAAGCTTAATTAAATAAACGGACTGTGCCACGACGATCAGCACGAGATTTCGGTCGTTGGCCATCTCAAACTTAATTTCCGAAAAATAAATAAATAAATAAATAAATAATTTCGAAAATTAAAAATTAAATATTAAATATTCCGTTTAGCTCAAAATAAGGTCCAATTAAATAAACGGACTTCACCACGGTCATCAGCATAATTTTCCGGTCACGAGCCATCCCAGTTGAATTTTCAGGAAATAAATAAATAATTAATTAATTTCGAAAATTAAATAATTAATATTAAAAATTCAATTTAGCTCAAAATAAAACCCGATTAAATAAACGGACTTCACCACAGTCATCCGCATAATATTCCGGTTCCGAACCATCTCCCTTGAATTTTCGGAAAATAAATAATTATTTAATTTAATTCCGAAAATTAATATTTAAATGCCAAAAATCTCACTTAGGCCCGAATCGCCAAATTGAAGCCCAATTAGGGGTCGGAAAATTCCCGAGATGCTTCCAATAAATAGTAGACCACGTCTACTTGTTAATTGCACAATCAATTTATCTAAATCGCATCACAATTGACTAATAATTGCTAATTTATTATAATCTAACAACCTAAACATAATTAATTAAAACTAAACCAACCTTAAAGCATAATTAGCCAACTAATCCAGGATTAGTGAGATTACTCGCCAAATCGCGCGCAAATCGGATCAATCCGACGGCGGCGACGCGAGGAACGGAACTTCCCAAAGCGACTCACGGATCCGTGGCCCGGAAATGGCCCAAAACGGCCCATGAGTGAGCTGGAAACCCACTCGTTGGGTTCTACCCTAGGTTGGCCGGCGCCGATCCAACGGCCAAAATGGCAAGGGGAGGGCGGCGGAGAGCAAGGGGAACGTCGGGGAGGTCGGGCGGAGCTGGGCGGTGGCCGGAGCCGGCGGACCGGGGCGGGACGGCGGGGACGGGTCACGCGGGGGAAGGGGCTGTAGCGGGCGACGGACGCAGGGCGTGCGCGGGTGGCGGGACGGTGGCGAGCGGCGGGCGCATGGGCGTGGCGCGGGCGTGTGGTGCGGCGGCGGAACGGGTGGTGACGGGGCAGCGACGGCGAGCTGCTTTGGCGAGCTGCTGTCTTCGCTTCAGCTCCTGCTTTTGTTCGCTGGTTGCACGAAGAAGAAAGGAGAAGAAGAAGGGCTCGGTCACGTGGGGTTGGGGGGAAGAAGAAAGAGGAGAGAGAAGAAGAGATAAGAGAGAAAACTTTGACTAGTCAAAAGGGGGAGGAGAAAGCAAAATAGAAAACGGCAAGGAACAAAAGGAGAGAGTGTGGGCGTGGGGAGGGGGCAATTCGCAAGGAACAAAAGGAGAGAGTGTGGGCGTGGGGGGCAATTCGCACGAGGGAAAAGAGGGAAGGAGGAAAGGAGAGAAAAAAAAAAAAAGAAAGAAAAAAGAGAGAGGGAGAGAAAAGAAATACTAATATAACACCACATGGTATTATTTTTTTCTTTTCTTTTCTTTCCTCTTTCCCTTTCTATTTTCTTTTGGTCTTCAATTTTTCTTCCGATAATTTCTTTCTTGAAATTTCGGACTCGTCAATAAATTGACGAGCAATGAGACAATGTCCTAAAAAAAAGGATTATGACATGCTTAAAATTCGATTCCCGAAAATAAATTCAATTTTGTGGTTAAAAATCGGTCGGGCATGATTTTAGTCCAATCCAACAAATTGAGTAGCTTTTAGGGATTTTACTGTAGATACATCCCTTAATGGCTTCACCCAATAGGTTAGTTAACTCGCGAGTGATCAGCTCAGAGAAAAAGGACCCGAAGCACGTCGACGAAATGCCCATTTCACTTTATCGAAACGGGGTCGAATTTCAGGATGTCACAGGAGGAGTTTCAAAGAAGGATGAGATCTGAAATTGGGCATTATTGCCTAAAATTCTTAATGCAAACACTAATTTTCATGAAATAAATCGATGCTTTCAAAATGCCACATGACTATACCCTGTATATCTTTGGAAAATCATTAAATCCTGTGCTATCTAATGCCCACAAGAGTCTCTCTAGTTGAGCAGCCTCCCATGGACGTCGGGAACATAATTGCATGCAATTCTTCAACGGCCTCAATAACCTTTTGAGCAACGTGAACTATGTACGAATATTGATTTATGAATTGGGGAAAAATTATCCCATTAGTCTTAAATTTATTGTATAATTGCCAATTCAATTCTCAACTTTTCAATTTTACCAATTTAATCCTAAATATTTGCCTTAAAATTCCAATATAGTTATTCCGGTCAACTTTCACCAGAAATCATTGATGTGGCGATCTAGTTATTATCAACCATCTTACGTGACACACTAACACGTTAGCAATCTTGAATAAATGACTACAATGAAATTTTGTAAAAAGGTTTGGGACTAAATTAGTAAAGTTGGAAGTAAATTTGAGACTGATTGAACAATTTGCCTCCTCAATTGGTGAATTAATTTTTAGCAAGTTAGAATTTTGAACATGATTCTCTTTTTAAATACATAATGTTTTAGTATATCTAGCATTAGTCTTAATTTTTTTAGTTGACTATGCTTAATGGCCCCATGATAGGTGTAATTCAGCATGAAAAATTCCTACATGTGTCCGGTTCACATAAGAATAGTTTGATCATCAATCATAAGATTGCAGAAAAAAAACTTCTAATTTTTCAGTTTATAATGTTCGTGTGGGTCACTCATGTCTCATCCGCTTTGTTTGCCAAAGAGTGACCCCTCATTAACTCTCTAAGAATCTCAACTATTCAAATTGAGTTGGACCATCAATATCTTCACAATTCACAAATTTAAATATGAAATTCTGGGTAACGAAAATTTTTCAAATCATTAAATTCACCAGACACAGGTATAACCACGGTTTAAGAAAATCTTTCAACGATTAAATTCGCAAGTGAAACTCAATTTTGATCTCCACAGGAGTAACGTCAGGCATGTCTCGAGGCCCGCAGCAGTAGATCTTGGCGACGAAATCTAGTACGGTTTTAGAGCAAAAAATGTACTTTACATCACGAAAATATTTTGTGGCAAAAGTGATCAAACAGAGGCTCTATAGCAGCGAATTTTATCTCCTGGCTAAAGAGCCAACCTCCTGCAGCGAAAATTTCGGCAGTCTTTGTGGCTTTGTCAATGCGAAATTTCAAGGTTAATGATATGAGGTCACAGAAAAGTTTGGGGCCGAAACGTCAGATTTAGTAGTGGTTAAATCATCTTTACCAATGAAATTTTCGTATCAATGAAACATTCTATATATAAAAGTCCACGTGAATAAATTTGCAGCTTTTTGTCACGTAAATTTCGTCACCAAGAGAACTATTTTGCACATCATTACTTTCGCGACTTAAAAGTGTGTGAATTTGCTATGAAATACGTTGTTAAATGTCCTTTGCAAATTTAGCTTGGGTTCCATTTACAAATCTAGATATGTTCAATTCTACTTTTGTAACTACTTGTACACATATAAAGTTAAACATTACATCCACAATGTAGCAATAAGTCACATAGTGGCGCAACCTTAATGATTGGGATAAAAAAACGGAGACCATATTAACACATAAAGGTGGTCCAACCTCCTTGACCAATTCAAATTAAGGGAAAAAAAAATCAAATCAGCATATAAATGGTGGTCGAGGCTCGTCAACAATCAACCAAAAGAATTCACCTCTGATCTATTTATTCCTGAACAACCTATGACGCCTCACCGCCGGTCTCTAGTGTCGAACCTGAAATCGTCTTTGTGCGCATCTCTGACATCTTTTCCTAGTCATACAACTAAATTTCGAAAAAAAAAAACAGATATATTAAATACGGCAGTAATAGAATGGATTGAGGATATTAGACTTACATAATACGGCCTTGCACTTACCATAGCCATTCATATATTACCAAAATATTACGAAGGCAATACAAATTCATCATGTTATCAAATCGATTGAATCCGTCTTAGTATTGTGCTGATCTTGAAATCACGTGAGCTGGTTGGATTGTTCTGCCCTCTGAGAACCAGATTTTTTTCTTTGACTTTCTGCTTCGCTCTGCAACTTTGACCTTCACGATCCTTCGATGCGATTTTGGACCACTTAGCCGCGATCCTTCGATGCGATTTTGGCCCCCGATGCTCGAGGAGCTACCAGGGAGGTATATGTTGGCGCGAGATCACCAGCTACAAAATCCTCTGCGACATGTACCATGTCATAATGGAGTCTACCATACTTTCGAGCCTTTGGGTATAGATGTCCAGATTTAAATTCATTATGCAGTTTAAATTCGAGTCACGAATTTTTTGTCTATAAGCTTCCAACAGTGCATGACTGTGAATTCTCCTGATTAACAATAATTAGCATATACACGTTGCCTATTAACAAGGCATAACACTATTACGGTTCAAGTAATAATAGAGGAAAGGTTTGGCTTCCACGTAAGTCATGCGCTTACTTGGCATAAATAGGTTAAATCATTCTCATGATTCTAAAATCGTGGCTAATCCTAATTGCATTTGTGCGGAAAATTTTCCATGTCAAATTAGTCTGCCCACTCAAACTAAGAATCGAATTCTACTTTAAGAAAGCAAGATCGTGCAAGACATCTCCGCTCGATGAAGAGAATCGAATTTTGCTTTAAGAAAGCAAGACCGTACAAGACATGCAAGACTCTAACTTGACATAATATGATCTCTCTCTCTCTCTCAAATTCACGAGTTGATAAAACCCCTCGAGTCGTCCCATGTCCATGTGCATCGCGTGTTCCGCTCATACATATATAGATTCTCGACTGTTTTTGATTCTTATAACTCACGATATCTAAGATCTGAATTACAAAGTATTAGAAATAGTTGCACCATATGAGTCTTAAGTTTTCTTCTTTTCGAATGAATAACAATCAATATTTTCATTTAAATCAACTACGCAGATACGATCATATACGTGTTAATTTCACAATTTTGGTGGATTGAAAAATGCCTAACCACTTATGTGTTTAATGAAATTGTATTAATCGTGTGCACTATTTTAGCCTTGAACAATTGGTGGATGAAACACAAATTGTTGCTTTTGTGGAGGATCTTGGTCCTGAAGGCAAGGTCCTACCAATTTCATAATTTGTTTTAGCATATATAGGACCAATCTTTGGTTACCATTGGTGAACATGATCCGGTAATTGTTTTAGCATATGCACAGCCTCCACGATTCCTCGTATCCTTGGATAAACTGCAGCTATGCCAAGCGCGAACAACAAAGACTATTAAATCTATTGAATCATGAAATATGGTTGGACCCTTATTAAATCTATACAAGCTGTGACGCAAATCCTAGCGTCCGGAGCTGCAATGCCACGTCCTCAGTTCCTCCACAAAAAGAGGCGAAACGTGAGCAATAAGTGGGCGGTTATAGCCACATTTGGGAAGGATCGCCCGAGGGTCCGACGCCTCCTAAAATTAATGAACCTCGAGATACCAAAGCAAGTATAAATAGCTCGGAAATAACCATTTGAGAGACAAGACTTTTAGATATCTCAATCTCAATTTTTTCCAAATTCATCTCGATATATTTTCTAAAAATCGGATCTGTTTTCCTCGGAAAAAAAAAAATTCATTGCAATTGCAGTATTTTGATAAGCAAATAGCGGCATTTCGACTAATGGGATTAGGTTCCTTCGAATTTATTCCCCAAAGATAAAAAGAATAAAAGAGAAGAAAAGGACAAATGGGAACCTCTGAGAAAAAAAGCTCACGCACAATCCATCTTAATTCCCCTGCTCGTTTCCTTTAAAGCCACACCGTCTGACTCTTTCTTCAACCACCGCCTCCATCAGCATCAAACTCACGCCCACAGACTCCACTTTCATCCATTTCACTTCTTGCATGCGTGTTGGTTGTTGCTTGTCCGAAGATAGCGCTCCTGCTTGCTGGATTGCTGTTGTTGATCTAATCCCATTCACTGGTCTGCTCCGGGAAGTCTACTCAAAAAAGGTAGGAGAGATCTATCTACTTGCTCTCTTTTCCCCTCAAACTGATTCAACACAAACAATATTTTGGTTCTTAAACTGGTTTCATGCCTATCTATAATCCCAATCGCATGTTTAATAACAAGATTTTGGGTGAAGTTGATGTTAAATACTTGCTGTCCCGATAAAAGTTGCAGCTTGATTGCATAATCCATTATGATTAGCAGAATATTTTTGCCGTCAGTGTTCATAAAATCGTATATCACAATGTCACTCTTTTTCACGTCTTCACGTGTGATTTCATGAATTTACATGTGCCACATTTCATAAAAGTCATCCATGGCATGTTATATGCATTCGTTGCATTCTAGATTTGTATATTAGGGGCCATGTTTATTAAAACCGTGTGTCAATTTATTAGGTGTTGCACATTTAAAAAATTGCGTATCGACCATTTACATATCTAAGAAAAGCCATATTCACAATTCTAAGCTTGTTAATATTTGCAAATTTGGGTAGATTTAGGATTTTTCATTACATATTAGAATGGAATTTCATTATATTCGTTTCAGAATAATTATATTTAAAAAATTAGAATTTTAATAGCAAGCATTATAACGCACATCTAGGCCATTTGGGGTACATTATTATTTTTCATATTTGCACGTTTCCTATCATAAACCACATGTTATAAATTGAAAAATCCAGGAAAATAATATCTTGTATGTTAGTACTTTTAGATTCCATCTTCATTAAAAGGAAAATGTAAAGTGGAACTCTCCGCAAGTCACGAAGAGTATTATCGCCCCATTTCCTACATTTTTTCTTGATCAGTTTTTGCTGTTTTTCATTTATTAACTTAAACTTGAAAAGAAAAATGAAAATCTACCACATATTTTCAATATACAAGTATGATTGAGATTAATGAATAAAAAATCACAATATTAAAAAAAATGACAAGAGTTGGATAATCTTACTTTGCAAGTGGTGAACCATTCAAATATCACCAACTAACAATGTATAATCTACTGCAAAACTATGCTCTATGCATCACACTAATGAGCAGGAAAATTATGTTCAAAGGACCATGATTCTCCTATCAAGGTGATTCCCGATCATCAACTACTACCTCAGCACCCTTTAGTAAATCATTGCCCCTCATCTTACTGTGAATTTAGCATTGTAGCTGGCATGTAAAAGTTATATTGATCGCATAGTGATAAGACATTGAAGTCATACAAATACTGAGAACATACGGATGCAAAAAAAAAACAAAAAACAAAAAAAACAAAAACAAAAACAAAAGCCAACAAAACACTCGTAACTAGTAAACTTTTAACATTATTTGCGTGCACTCTAAGTCGGTCATCTGATTTGGATGGCCACAAGAAAGGGTCCTCTGTTTCAAACACAAGCCCCCTATGTTTTAAACACAATCCAAAAGTCTCAATCTAAAACAGAGGACAAAAGGTGATGTTTCTCCAATGATCGACTTCGAGTGCATGCATATTTTTTCCATATATTTTCAGTATCCTTGTGATTTGAATGTCTTTTTTTATGCTTTATTAGTGAATATGCGATAAATGTAGGCTTTCACGTGTCTGTCACGATGCTAAAGATTCGCATATGTTTAAGAAAATAATTTGACTGATATGATTTCATGATATTATGGAAATATAAGAAGTTCCTTGATTTCTCCTTCAATGTGGACGAATTGGGGATTTGGTGAGAGCACCGTTAACTATGTTAAAAGCCTAAGCTATTAAATGAAGGTGTATTTTAATATTTAAATATTCTAATACTCCTCCTCATGCGTAAGCTGGACTTTGGCCTAAACTGAGCGTGAAAATATTTAATTGGAGAGGCAAATAGGAGTCTAAAAACATTTAGACTCAAGACCTCTTACTCTAAAATCATATGAGATTTCATGACACCATGGCCAATTGTTCTAAAATTTTAAACTGTTAGATGAAGGTGTGTTTTAATATTTAAATACACGAATAGACAAAGTTAGCTTTTCCCTTATTGAACAGACAAAGTTAGCTATCTCTCTAATGACTTGTAGTTGTGTAATGAAAAGTCTTGGTCATCTTGAGTTTATTGTTCATATTCATGAACAACTAATGATTTGTGGAAACTACAAATATCTAAGGGTAATCTTTAAACATTACGAGACAAGAACTTATGGATGAAAAGTATTTCATTTTGATTTCTCTAACCACTTATGTGCATCTTGGAAAGTCTTCATCTTTGTTTAATGTTTTTGGTAGGTGAAAATCTTTTTTTTTTTTTTTTTTTTTTTGGTAAGAGTAAGCAAGGTAGGTGAAAATCTTGGTCTTCCTAGACTTCAGTTTTCTCTTTCCATTCTCACCATCACTTGCTTCGCCATAACCCTTATTGTTCTCTACAGTAATTGGTTCTCCCATTTTCTCTCTCAATTAGGTCATTATGATTTTGCTTCACCATAACCTGTGTTGTTCCCTATAGTTTACAAATTTACCATGGCCATTGGGGAGATCCTTTTGGGTGCCTTCTTTCAAGTCTTGTTTGAAAAGTTGGCTTCTATGGGATTGGATTATGCGCAAAGGAAAGGAGCCCTACACTTCTATGGAATCAACACCGACTTGCTCAATAAGTGGAAGACAATGCTAGATACGATCTATAAAGTGCTAGATGATGCAGAGGACAAGCAACTGAGCGGTAAAGATCCAGTGAAGCTATGGCTAGACAATGTTAGGGACTTGGCCTATGACATGGAAGACTTGCTCGATGAGATAGCGATTGAAGTTGCTCAAGCCAAGTCAGAGGCAGAATCCAGCACAAGCAAAGGTCTGGTGAAATGGAAGTTTTCCTTTTTAAGCCAACATAAATCCTCCGTATCAAATTTAAGCCCGCGCTCGCTTGTGTCTAAAAGTGAGGTACAAAATATCAATGACAGGTTAGAAGAGATTGTCACCAAGAAGGCTCATCTAAGCTTGATTGAGAATGTAGTACACAGATCTGACCATACTAACAAAAGGCTCCCTAGCACTTCTTTGCCGGAGCCTCGGTTTTTTGGCAGGGAGAAGGAAGAGGCAAAGATACTTGAACTATTGACTGGTGAAGCTAAAAATGACGATACTGTGCTGAGCATAGTCCCTATAGTTGGGATGGGCGGTGTTGGAAAGACTGCCTTGGCTCAACGGTTGTATAATGATGCCAGAGTGAGTAGCTCTTTTGATGAGAGAGCATGGGTTTGTGTTTCAGATGTTTTTGATGTTCTTAACATAACAAAGACTATTTTGCGGTCAATCACGAGGTCATCCCACGAGGGCGAAGATCTTAATGGGCTTCAAGTTAAGTTGAAGGACCATCTATCAAGGAAGAAGGTTCTTGTGGTTTTAGATGATGTTTGGAATGAAAACTATGGAGAATGGACTGTCCTCTTAAAGCCATTTGAAGTAGGGACTAAGGGAAGCAAGGTCATTATCACGACTCGCAACCGTACTGTGGTTTCCATAACAGGAGCTTCGGCATATCCTTTGGAGGAGTTGTCTCTTGATAATTGTACAAGCTTATTAGCCTTTCATGCTCTTGGGGCAATAAATTTTGAGAGGCATCCAAATCTTGAAACAATAGGCCATAAAATAGGTGAAAAATGCAAAGGTTCACCTTTGGCAGCGAAGGTATTGGGCGGCCTCCTACGTGATAAGGGGAATCCGGATCAATGGGAAGCTATTTTGAATAACAAAATGTGGGATCTTCCGATGGGAGAAAATAATGAGGTTCTTCGAGTTTTGAAGTTGAGTTATGTCCATCTTCCTTCTTATTTGAAGAGATGTTTTGCTTATTGTGCAGTATTTCCCAAGGATTACGAAATTGAGAGGGATGAGCTGGTATTCTTATGGATAGTAGAGGGCTTTTTAGATGGACAAGAAGCAAAAGAGAACATATTGGAATTGGGACGAACTCACTTTGACGAGTTATTATCCAGATCATTTCTTCAACAATCAAGTGTCGACACATCTAAGTTTTCAATGCATGATCTTTTGAATGATCTAGCAAAGTCAATTGCTAGTGGGACATGTTTTAGCTCTATGGAGTCGCAATTGGCAGGTAATGAAGATAATGCATCTTTGGAGAAAGCTCGTTATGCATCATTCTCCTCATCGATGTTTGTTACATCAAAATGCATAAGAACATATCACCAAATGAAGGTACTAAGGAGTTTGATGTTATTGTATGATAGATCTGGTTGGAATAACCAATTCCACATTTCCAACAAAGTGCTACATGACTTGCTAACAAAATTGAAGTACTTGAGGGTGTTCTCGTTGCATCATTGTTCTATTGTAGAGGTACCGAATTGTATCGGTGATTTAATACATCTTCGATATCTCAATTTTTCATACACAAGCATCAAAAGGCTTCCTGAGTCGATTGGCACATTATGCAAATTACAAGCTTTGATCTTGAGAGGTTGTGAAATGCTTTCTATGTTGCCTCCATGCATCACAAAATTGGTCAACTTACAGTTTCTTGACATTAGAGACACAAAGAATCTAAAAGAGATGCCACCGGGTATCCAGAATTTGAAGAATCTTACTATCTTGTCCAAATTTGTGGTGGGACAAAAGAAAGGTTTGCAATTAAAGGAGTTGAAAAACTTGCCACATCTTCAAGGAGAATTGTTCATATTAGAATTACAAAAGGTAGAAGAAGTTAGAGATACAATTGATGCTAATTTGTTTAGAAAGCAAGGCCTTAGCAAATTATTTTTGCATTGGGGTGAAGATTTTGGAAATCTGCAGAGTGATAAACGTGAAGCATAGGTAATTCACTCTTTGCGACCTCACACTGATCTTGAAGATCTCACTATCTCATATTATGGTGGTGCAACATTCCCATCATGGTTAGATGGTCCATCATATTCTAAGATGGTATCTTTGTGCTTGTGGGATTGTCCTAATGTCACATTGCTGCCCTCACTTGGACAACTACCTTCACTTAAGGAACTATCACTTAAAGGTCTACATGCAATTACCACGATCGGCTCCGAATTTTATGGAGATAATAGGCCTTTCCCATGCTTATCAACTTTGAAGTTTGAAGAGATGTTAGCATGGAAGGATTGGTTTCATTATGTTGGGGGCCTAGAAGAAGAAGTTCCGTTCTCCTGTCTTCAACATCTTGTTGTTCGAAGCTGCCCTTCGTTCATTGGGACATTGCCTTGTCAACTAGATCGTTTAATGAAGCTTGAAATTCATTCATGCCAGTATTTGAATAACTCAACCAGTATTCTTTGTCTTCCATCTCTCCGTGAGTTATATCTTGGGGATTGTAACAAGGAGATCTTAAAGAGCTTGGTCAACCTAACTTCTTTGTCTATTCTCAAAATTGAGAATCTTGCAGAGCTTGTTTGCTTTGACCATGGGTTTATGAGCGGCTTGGTCAAGCTAAAGGAGCTTCATATAGGACAATGTGACAAGTTAAACTACTTGTGGCAAGATGGAAATGAAACGCAAAATCTTAATTGTCTTCAGAGTGTAGTCATCAATAGATGTCCTCAATTCACATCTTTTGTGGTTCGAGAAGGAGATATGAGGCTACCCTGCAATCTTGAAAGGATGGAATTGATAGATTGCATGAGTCTAGAAAAGCTTCCGAGCAAGATTTGCACATTCAGGCATTTAAGCATTGAGAATTGTCCAAAAATCATGGGACTAACAACTCCTTCAGATGACCCTAGTAGTTACAACCCGATGTATCAACTTGAATCTCTCAAAATATCTAAATGTGATACTCCGATATCCTTTCTCTTTGCCAAGGGAAGACTTTATGAATATGAGGGAGTAGAGTGGATAGAAGAGACAGCCTTAGAATCGGTCAAAAGAGTGGAAATTTATGACTGTAAGAATCTGAGAAGTTTACCCCAATGCTTTCACATGCTCTCCTATCTCAATGTTACAAATTGTCCAACATTGGAGATAGATGACTTCCCTCCCCTTCCCATCACTTTGTGGTACCTTGCTCTATGGCAAAGTCCGAAGATAAAATCTTTACCAGATGATTGGCATCGTCTTACGTCCCTCAAAATGCTACAGATCGGCTATTGCCAAAACATCAAATGCTTCACCAAAGGAGGTTTGCATCCCAATTTGCAGTATCTTGTAGTTGAAGGGTGCGAGAATCTAAAGCAGCCAGTGAAAGAATGGGGCTTACCCTTGCTCACATCCCTCACGTTTCTAAGTATTGACTTCAGCATGGGAGGGGAGGGAGAGAAGGTGTAGTTTCCTTCGGAGGAGGAGGACGAGGAAGAGGAGGATGGCTGGAGTCTTCTCTTTCCTTCCTCTCTTACCTCTCTTTGGATTGATAATTTGAGGAACGTGGAAAGACTATCAAATGGCCTTCGCAACCATCTCTCCTCTCTCCAATTTTTAGCGATTTCAGATTGCCCAAAGTTGAGGGACTTGCCAAAGGATGACCTCCTTCCCTCCCTCCAACAATTGTATATAATTAAATGCGAGAATCTGGAAGGTCGATTCTCAAAACACATTGGCAACTATTGGCCCCTCATCCAAGAGATCCCTTACATCGAAATTGATGACGAACGGATCCAATGAATTGATTCGTGGATCTAGACTACATTTAGTTTTCTTAGGGTTCGGGTAAGTTATTTTTGGTTTTGAAGGCATCTTTTTCCATTCTACTTTCTCAATTCGATGCTCAATACGAACTGATGTTTGGGTGGGGGATCTCGTTGGGTTGGATTGGCTTTGTTTCGTTGGACAATGAACTGTAGGATGAAACGCTCGCAGTGCTACCTCTTGCTATGTTGATGACATATCCTCATTTCTGCTTGATGCCCAAACCATTTGTGAATGGAATCACACCATCACGAAGAATCGTAGCATTCCACAATCATAGTCCTCTGCATTTTCAGTGTCTATCGTTTGTTCTCTTCCCAACATTTTTTTTCTTGGGCCCTTAAGCTCATTCACTTTGGTTGTTTTGCAGATACCATTGCGAACTTGCATTGGTAGAATCTCTTGGAAGGATCATGTGCGAACACTGCTAAGGTAGGGCTAAAGCTGTTGGTGTCATTGCCTTGCTTAATTAATTAATTTATTTTTTATTTTGCAATTTATCAAAAAAGGAAGAAGCAATTAAATATATTTGTTACACTGCTATGTTCTGATCCTTCTGGTAAATATGATCTAAATAAGAACAAATCTTTTTCAAAATCTAAAAGGATGATTAGTTTTGTGGAAGCTGTGATGTGATTGTGAAGAAAGGGGATGCGGTTTTTTCTTTTTATGGTTTTCTTTAGAATTGGGAACCTTTTTTTTTGTTGACGATGATTCTTCATAGTATTAAGCAGTCAATCTGGGATAAAATTCTGAGGCAGCTCATGGCTCCAAGCTTTCACGTGACAGCATTGATATTCCATAAATCGCTTTCTAGTTGGGTCTTGAATTCTGGTGCTTTAGGAACTGTTGCTCACAGCTTGCTAGAAATTTTTAGCAAATATACTTATGCTTGTTTGAGATTGTAATGATAGGCTGCCTGCCTCTCGATTTGCATTGTCAGCGTTGACCTCTGGGTTGGCATTTCCGTTTGCTCGACAGCAAAATATGATTTCATCATACATTATGTCATTTTATCTTAAAATACCTTCTCATGTGGCATTCTTCCCAAAGGGAGTTCCGGAACAAAATGTTCAAGCTGAGATGGGCTCCTTTGGAGTAACTAGAAATCTTGTGATTCAACCAATTTGTATCTTGGCTGGTACATCTCCTCTCTGTGTGCTAATGTTGCATGTATAAATTTTTTGTTGAAGCAATGTTCTCATGACATTGTGAAGCTCTATTAAAAGTTAGATAATTTGTAATTTGAATTGTGGTTCACTGTGTACTTTCTCCAAGGCTTTTTGGATGTTATTGCACATATAACATGGTGCTTTGACCATATAAATAGGTGGTTAGAAAAGCAAAGTTGCATTTTCCATGATAACTTTCAAGAAACCTCACATAGTTTTGCTTGATGACCCATCCTATCATCTGGTAAGTTCTACTCATATTTCTCCATTTTATGACTTTGATTACTTTTTCAGTTAGCTTGTTATTGTTCTTGCACTAATTGAACTTGTCAGAATCTAGTCTTTACATTAAAAATATAGTAGAACCAAATGGTGGTCACAGCTGCTAGTAGCCCTTGTCATCATACATCTAGCAAATAATGGAACGGAAACCAATCTAATTGTTCCAATGTGGAAAATATTTGGACTAGAGCAATCTACAATACCAAATGGTACTGATCTTTGTGCCTATAGGCAGTATTGGGCTTTACATACAAATATGTGGACCCCTTTTTGTTTGTAAATCTGGTCTTTAAGTTTTGCTAAAGAATTATCTTTGTAAATTGTTAGTTTATTGTCTAATGATTAGTGTTTTTGTTTTTTTGCCTATCCACACCTGTAGGATTTGGATGTGGCTGAGGCGCTCATTCAAGGTCTGGTCTTGTTCCAAGGATTAATTTTGATGGTTAGATTGATTTTCTTGTCAAAATACTTCAATTTGACCAATGATGAATCATTTCACAGCTAATAGCCCTCTTTTCACCTTGATTTGCAGGTTGGTCACGATGAGCATCTAATAGCTAGAAGCTTGGATGAGGTCTGGGTGGTTTCACAAGGTAAGGTGGCACCTCTCCATAGGAATTTCCTGGACTATAGGAATGTACTCCTGGTTTTATTGAATCAGGTGAATCTAGTTATTGCCATCAACTAAGAGTGGTTCACTGGGTTCACATTACCTCACAAAATAGAAAATGAGGCTTAGCTACATAGAGAAAGAAAAAATGGATGAAGAGAGGATTGCTACTGATATATTGGACGGACTCACAATTACACTAGCCCTCATTTGTCATTTATACTTGATAAGGGCTCGTGGAATGATGAGTCTAAGTTTTTGACAACAGCATACGGTATCCTTTGCAATAGCTTAAGAACTGAATTGGGATTGCAGTCCTGGTATAATTTATGATTCTTTGTATATTTTGTTCTAGCAATATGTTCATTTATTGTGCCCCGGAAGTTTGATACACTCTATCACCGCCGAAGTTAGTTTTCTCATGCACACTAAAACAATTTAATCATTCGCAAAAGAATATTTTAGCATGGTAAATTATTTTGTAAGACAATCCATTTTGTGAGAAAGCTATATTACTATATTTTCCCCATTTTCACTATTTGGCACTATTTTGGAGAATTAATTATGAAAATATTATCATGCTTAACAAAACCCGTTCTTAGGAAGTAGGCGAGCTCTACACTGAAAGTCAAAGGCTGACATTTGAGCGGGATTTCTTGTTGGGTTGGATCAGCTCTGTTTCGTTGGACAATAAACTGTAGGTCGAAATTCACTTAGTGCTGCCTCTTGCTATATTGATGGCATATGTTCAACTCTGCTTGATGCTTAAACAAATTGTGAATAAAGATGCACTATCACAAAGAATTATAGCGTTACACAATCATATGTCTTTGCATTTTCAGCATTTCTTGTATGTTCTCTTCCCACCATCTTTTTCTTGTGTCCTAGCTCATTCATTGTTTTTTTTAATGGTTTTCTAACCTTTTTTATTTATTTATTGATGATGATCCTTTGTAGTATTAAGCAATCTATTTGGGACACAATTCTGGGGCAGCTCATTGCTCCAAGCTTTTAATACAACTCCATCATGACAGCATTGATATTCCATAGATCACCATTCTGTTTGTGTTTACAGCTTGCTAGAAATTTTTAGCCTATATACTCATGCTTATTTGGTTGAGATTGTAACGATATGCTGCCTGCCTTTGTGTTTGCATTATAAGCAGTGACCTCTGGGGCAAATCTACTTAGGTCTTTAAAGTATCGGTTGTTTGCATTTACTCCCTTGCGGAATATGATTTTGTTATACATCATGTCATTTTATCTGCAAATACCTTCTTATGTGGCATTCTTCTTGCAGGGATTTTTTTTTATCAAAAAGCTTCGAGCTCACTTGTGTTCCTTTGGTATAATTGGAAATCTTGCACTTCAACCAATGTATACCTTTTATGATACATTGCCTCCCTCTCTGCTACCGTTACATATGTAAAAAAAAATTTGAAGCAATTGTTGTATGACATTGTGAAGCCCTAATAAAGGTTAGTCAATTTGCAATCTCAAGTATAGTTCATTATGTACTACTCTGAGGCTTTTTGGATGTTATTGCACATGTAACATGGTGCTTTGACCATATAAATAGGTGCTCAGAAAGGCAAAGTTGCATTTGCCAAGTTAACTTTGAAAAAGACTCACATTGTTTTGCTTGATGAGCCATCCAATCATCTGGTAAGTCTGCTCTTTTTGTCCACCTTATGACTTCAACTACTTTTCAGTTAGCCTCTTGTTGTTCTTGCACTAATTGAACTTATTGAAATCTGATGTTACATTGAAAATACAGGAGAATCAATAAGTGATAATAGCTATAGAGAGCCTCCAATCTGTCATCATATATCTAACTTATAATGGAATAGAAACCAATCTAATCATTTCCTTGGAAAATATTTGGAATAGAATAGTTAGCCTGATCAGTTTTTTCGTATTGGAGTGATCTGTCATACCAAAGAGTTCTGATATCTGTGCCTATAGGTAGTATTGGGCTCTGTTTATAAATGTGGTCTTTAAGCTCTGCTTTAATGAGTAGTGACTACTGAAGAATTATCTTTGTAAATTGTTAGTTTCTTGTCCAAGGATGAGTGAGTGCGACTCTGCTGTTTTGCCTATCCACAACTAGAGGATTTGGAAGTGGCTGAGGTGCTCATTCAAAGTCTGGTCTTGTTCTAAGGTGCTCATGGATGATTTTCACAGCTAATAGCCCTTCTTTCACCTTGATTTGCAGCTTAGTCACGATAAGCATCTAATAGCTAGAAGGTCGATGAGGTCCGGGTGATTCCACAAGGCAAGGTGGCGCCTATCCATGGGAATTTTCAGGACTATAGTGTTAGGAAATAGTAATAAGGGTAAAATAGTCATAAGAGGGTTGCTAGGGTTACTCATATATATATATATATATATATATATATATATATATATATATATATTCTTGTAATCCCTTTTTGATTAAGTTAATACAATACGTAGAATACTCTCTCCTTCAACATGGTATCGGAGCGAGGTTAAAACTTCAAGAGAGTGATCCCACCATCACCACAGGCCGGCGGCGGAGGCCATCGCTAGATCCGACCCTCCGCCGCCGCCGTCACAGCGTGCTTCTCTTCTAGACAGCGGAGGAGAAAGAACGCCTACATCGTCGTTCGGTCATCATACCTAGATCCAGATCTGTCTCTTGGTTTTCTAAGATCTGGACAAAACTCGCATCAATCGCCGAAGCCCATCCAAAGAAAAATCGGTTTGTGTTCGGTCTTCTTTCTTGATGACGGGATTGAAAATCGATTGCGCGATTTGGTCTTTGTTTGTCTTGCGATCTAGATTTTGTGCTTTTCATATATCCTGAGGATTTCAGAAGCCTTCGGTTGGGTTTCGTTCGGTTCTGCAGGGTTTCACCCGAAAGAAAGAAAGAAAAAAAGAAAAAAAAAAAAAACGACCCGAACTGAAGGCATCATAAGCTGTTTTCCAGTATATTTATATGGATTCTCATTGAAGTATATTGCTTGAAGTGCTGGTTGGTATGATTTAATGGCATCCTAGTGCAGTATATTGACTCGGTGGTGAATCGATTGAACCTTTATTTATGTTTGTTGTTTTGTGGCTGATTGCACAACTGGAGTGAAGTGCTTGATTATTGTGTCACTCTTATTGGGTTCGGTCGATTCTTGTGTTCAACCTGTCTGGCTAATTGCATTATTGGAGTTCGGTAGAGTTAATACTGATGGCTTCTACATCATCTACTGGTTTGACGCAGTTCCAATTGACATCTGTCAAGTTGGATGGCACTAACTATCCATCATGGTCTAAAGCTGTACAAGTTTATCTTACTGCAACTCGACAGCATGATTATCTTATATCCACACTTCCCTCGGATAAGAGTAAAGTAGATGATTGGATTGCTGGAGATGCAATGATCTGTACATTGTTATGGAATAGTATGGATCCGAAGATTAGCCCTCACTTCATTCAATGTAATTCTGCTAAGGAAGTTTGGGATAAATGTGCTCTACTTTATTCTGGCCAAAATAATATGACACAAGTGTGTGACACATGGGAGGCCTTGTTTGATCTTCGCGTGGAGATCGGTCTCTATCTGAATATTATGCTCGTTTCACTACCCTTTGCGACAGCTAGATACTTATCTTCCAGCTTCCAATGATCCAAATGTATTAGTCAAACGTCAGGAGGATCTTCGCGTGATACTATTTCTTAAAGCACTAGGGCCTGAATATTCCTCCCTTCGCCAGCGACACGTCCGAAAGCTCCCTTCCTACAGTTGATGAGGTTTTCTCCCGAGCCTTATGCTCGACACCTACTGACAAGATCTCCACTACAACTTTAGAGACAAGCGCCATGATTTCTCATGGCTCTAGTGGACGTGGAGCTCGTGGTCGTGGTTATCGGGGTCATGGACATGGGCTTATTCAAGGTGGAAGTCGTGGTGGTCGTGATAGAATTCTTGGTAGCTGTGGCACTCGATATTGTAACCATTGTCGGAGGGCTGGACACACTGAAGCTTACTGCTACACACTTCATCCAGAGCTTCGACCCACAGTTGCTGCATTTGCTGAAGTTGAAGATTCCTCACCAATTCAATCCGATCCTACTAATGTGCAGGATACAAAAGATTCAGTTACAATGACATGTGCAGAATATGAGGCTTGGATTCGCTCCAAACAGGTGACAGGAACTTCAGCTCCCATTGCCACTCTAGTACAAAACTCAATAGGTAGTTCATCCTGTTTACTTTCTACAATGTCAAACTCTTGGGTTATAGATTCTGGAGCTACTCATCATATAGCTGGTAACTCTAAATTGTTGTCTTCGTTAAATTCCACACCTCTTGAGGTGTCCAACTCTGTTACCTTAGCTGATGGTTCAATTTCCCAAGTTACTGGCACTGGAGATGCCCATTTGAGTTCCTCCCTTTCTTTATCATCTGTCCTTCATCTCAAATCTCCATATAATTTGATTTCCGTTAGTTCATTAACTAAAGAGCTAAATTGTTCTATAACCTTTTTTGCTTCTCATTGTGTTTTTCAGGATCTGAGGACTGGACAGATGATTGGTGGGGGACATGAATCAAATGGCCTATACTATCTAGACAAGAAGGTGATAGCTGCAGCAGCTTTAAAGCACACATCCACTGATGTCTATCGGATGCATTGTCGTGCTGGTCATCCCCCGCCAAACATTCTTCGACGATTGTTTCCAGAGTCTGAGTCTGTGAGTACTTTTGAGTGTGAAGCTTGTAAGTTTGGAAAACACCATAGAGTCTCTTTTCCTTCTCCTTTTCAAAGTCGTGTGTCTAGTCCCTTTGAGTTAGTTCATTCAGATATATGGGGTCCATGTCGTGTTTCTGATACATCTGGTTTCCGATACTTTGTTACATTTGTGGATGATTTTTCCCGAATGACTTGGTTATTCTTAATAAAAGATCGTACTGAGATTTTTCATTGCTTTCGTCAATTCTATTTTGAAGTGCTGAATCAATATAATACTTCTGTAAAAATTCTCCGATCCGATAATGCCAAAGAGTATCTTGCCGTTGCCTCTGGTTTTCAACCTTTTCTTGATTCCCATGGCATTATTCATCAAACTTCTTGTTCATATACACCACAACAAAATGGTGTAGCTGAACGTAAAAATCGTCATCTTCTTGACGTTGCTCGTTGCCTTATGTTTCACATGCATCTTCCGAAAACATTTTGGGGCCATGTTGTTCTTACAGCCTGTTTCTTAATTAATCGACTTCCAAGTTCTGTTCTTCAGGGGAAGATACCTTTCTCTATTTTACATCCAAATCGTCCTCCCTTTGCATTACCTCTACGTGTCTTTGGCTATGTTTGTTTCGTCCATTCTCTGACTCCGGTCTTGATAAGTTGGCTCCTCATGCTGATAAATGTATCTTTGTTGGGTACTCTCGAACTCAGAAGGGCTATAAATGTTACAATCCTATTAGTCGGCGAGTGTTTGTATCAGCAGATGTTACATTTTTTGAGGACCAGTCATACTATAGTACTCAAACAGTCTCTACTGTGTCTCCTGACACTGACAAATGTGTCTTACCAATTCCTCCACCAATCTCACCTCCTCCAGTATCATCAACAGGATTTCAGTTTGCTAATCAAACTTACCATAGACGAGGAACAGCTCCCACTACAGAGGTTCGGCCATCACTTGATTCATCTGATCCCTCATCAATTGCTGTGCCATCCCCTGATCCTGATCTAGATCAACCCATTGCTACTCGAAAAGGTACACAATCTTGTGTTGGGCGTCCTGTTGATCGTTATACACTTTATTCTGGTCTGTCTGATTGTCTTCGTACTCGTCATCCTATTAGCAACTTTTTATCATATGATCGTTTATCTCCTACCTTCTCTACTTTTGTCTCGTCTTTGTTCTCTATTTCTGTGCCTAGCAATGTTATTAAAGCTCTTGCTCATCCTAATTGGAGACAAGCCATAGAGGATGAAATGAAAGCACTTATTGAGAATCGCACTTGAAAGATCACTACCCTTCCTGTGGGAAAGCAACATGTTGGTTATTGTTGGGTTTTCACGGTTAAGGTCCACTCTGATGGCACCATAGATTGATTGAAGGCATGGTTGGTCACTAAAGGATATACTCAAACATATGGTGTTGATTATGATGACACTTTTTCTCCTGTAGCCAAAATTCCATCTGTTTGTGTCTTTATTTCTCTAGCAGCACATTTTGGATGGTTTCTACATCAATTAGACATCAAAAATGCGTTCCTACATGGTGATTTGGCTGAAGAGGTGTATATGGAGCAACCACCTGGATTTGTTGCTTATGGGGAGAATCTGGTATGTTATTTACATAAGGCATTGTATGGACTCAAGCAATTTCCTCGTGCTTGGTTTGGTAAGTTTAGTGATGCTGTTATCAAGTTTGGATTAAAGCGTTGTCAAGTAGACCATTCGGTCTTCGCCTGTCTCCTCAGCTGGTTGTATTCTTCTGGTGGTATATGTGGATGATATTATTATTACTGGCAGTGATTCAGATGGTATTCAACGACTCAAGCAATTTCTGCATACACAGTTTAGTACTAAGGATATGGGACGTTTGCGGTATTTCCTAGGTATTGAGGTTGCCTACTCGCATACGGTATAAATTTGACTCGAGAAAATATGTTCTTGACATTCTTGATGAGGTTGGACTTGTTGGGGCAAAACCGGTTGATACTCCTATGGAACCAATGTGAAACTTGATGCGGAAGATGGAGAATTATTACACGACCCATTGAAATATCGGAGAGTAGTTGGTAAGTTGAATTATCTTACCGTCACGAGACCTGATATATCTTTTGCCGTTAGTGTTGTAAGCCAATTCATGGGTTCTCCTCGAACTACTCACTGGGATGCTGTGCTTCGAATTATTAAATACTTGAAAGGAGCACCAGGTAAAGGACTAATTTTCAAGAATTGTGGCCACCTGAATACCACAGTTTTTTCTAATGCGGATTGGGCTGGATGTTCTACTAGTAGAAGATCTACATCGGGTTATTGTGTATTTCTTGGAGGTAATTTAGTTGCCTGGAAGAGTAAGAAACAACATGTGGTTTCTCGATCAAGTGCAGAAGCGGAATATAGAGCAATGGCACATGTGACTAGTGAATTGCTCTGGTTGAGGATGTTATTGTCGAAATTGGGATGTCAACATCGTAACCTTCGATATTCTATTGTGACAATCAATCAGCTATTCATATTGCAAACAATCCCGTCTTCCATGAGCGAACTAAGCACATTGAGGTTGATTGTCACTTTATACGAGAAAAAGTTCAGAAAGGAGAGATCACTCTTCAACATACAAGAATGGAGGATCAGCTTGCAGATATTTTTACCAAGTCTTTACGAGGAAATAGAGTGAATTTTTTATGTAACAAGTTGGGATTGTTTGATATTTACATCCCAACTTGAGGGGGAGTG
The DNA here is from genome assembly GCA_016097485.1 of Eucalyptus sideroxylon x Eucalyptus melliodora. Classification (NCBI taxonomy): domain Eukaryota; kingdom Viridiplantae; phylum Streptophyta; class Magnoliopsida; order Myrtales; family Myrtaceae; genus Eucalyptus; species Eucalyptus sideroxylon x Eucalyptus melliodora. The sequence continues at coordinate 17,120,111 of CM027825.1, read as the reverse complement.
TTAGGAAATAGTAATAAGGGTAAAATAGTCATAAGAGGGTTACTAGGGTTACTCATATATATATATATATATATATATATTCTTGTAATCCCTTTTTGATTAAGTTAATACAATACGTAGAATACTCTCTCCTTCAACATATAGGAAGGTACTCCAGTTTTTGTTATATCAAGTGAATCTAGTTATTACCGTCAACCGAGAGTGGTTCATTGGGTTTCATTACCTTACAAAACTGAAAATGAGGCTTAGCTACATAGAGAAAGCCAAAAAAAGATAAAGAGAGGATTGCTGTTGATGTATAGGATGGACTCACTATTACCCTGGCCCACGTTTGTCATACATACTTGATAAGGACTCGTGGAAGGATGAATCGAAGTTTTGACATTGAGTGTGCAGTATCATTTGCAATAGCTTAAGAACTGAGTTGGGGTTGTATTCCTGGTATAATTTATGCTTTCTTGCACATTTTGTTCTAGCAATAGGTTCATTTGTTGTGCCCCTAGAAGTTTGATACTTTGTCGCCGTCGCCGTGGAAGTCAGCTTTCCCATACATAGTAAATGATTTAATCATTTGCAAAAGAGTCTTTTTAGCATCGTAAATTATTTTGTAGGACAATCTATTTTTATATGAAAATATTTTCCCTATTTTCATTCTTTGCATTGTTCAGGCGAATTGATTATGAAAATATTATCACGGTCAACAAAACTTTATATTCAACTCTAAGTACAGAATTGCGTTGACTAATTATAACGTAGGCCTTGCGTAGCCAAAAAATACTATAATGAAATTCCATATAAATACCAGGATTTGTTAGATAATATCCTTTTAACATGTTCAGGTCATCACTGAAAATGAGAAGCTTTCTTTCTCCCAATTGCTACGGTGCAGATGGACAAACGGAACTGATAGCAGAGGTTTGAGTAAGCAAATGTTACAGCTAAATTCTGAATGAGCCTGCAGGTCAAAACATTTTAGTAAACTGGTTGCCTGGTCAAAGATTGAATTTCATTTTCATTTTATTCAAATACCCACTCCACTCCATCTCTTGACAACATTTTTAGCGGTCCTACTTATTATATTTCCTATGCAGGACGGGAAACAGGAGGGAGGATCAATAGCCGTGGCTACCCTCTGGATGTTTCTTTGAGGACTTGCGTCTGCTATGAGATATTTTGATTCCGAGAAGATCGTCACTTAGCATCACTCATGATTAACTCCTTGAAGGGGGGGGGGGGGGGGGGAAGCCCCGCCACATTTACCCCCATCGAGGTGCTGAAGATCCAGGACCATTCACACGTGAAAAGATACATGCACTACCATTGCAAATGGTTTCAATCTCGTGAGCTCACATGCATGTTGAAGATACACCTTGAATTCAGGCAACGAAGGGAATTTGATCCAAAAAGGAAATGTGCTGCTATGGCTTCCATGTTATATACAATTTTGAGGAATACTGTTACATGAGTTCTATTAATGGACACTTCTGTTACATTATAAAGTTATTGCCTGCTATATGAGGTTTTTGCCATAACAATCATTTCCATGTTGAGGAGCGAAACTGTTTTCTACTTCTTCATCGTCAGATCCTGCTTGAGACACTGTCTCACGTACTACTTTTAGCGGAGACTTTAGATCTGGAGCTGCTGCGAGTTGAGCTTGATGTTGACATTTGTGGAGAAAAAATTGAGGTTGTCCTGGTAGTCTGTGGCTTTGACCGAGTAGGTTCTGCAGCGAACCATAACCGCTTCTTCATTTGCGAATTGAGGGCAAAGTGACAATTGTGGAGAAAAAATTGGATTTCGGCCGCCGTCGCAGTGTTCCGGTCTTTGCTTTGCCAAGTGAGTTTTACTCACTAATGCATTCTTAGTTTGCTAATGATGCCTAAGGATTGGTTAGATTTAATTAAGTGCAATTAGGTGGTTAGATTAGTTTAGAACAATTAAATTAGCGACTTAATGATGCATGTTAGGTGATTAGACTTAGTCATTAGTAAGTAGAGAGCTTCTAATATTTATTGAATGCATCTCAGGGTTTTCCCGACCCGTTTCGGGTTCTAATTAGGCATCACGGGCCTAAATTAGATTTTTAGTAGTTATCTATTTAATTTTCGAAATTATTTATTTATTTATTTTTCCGGAAATTCAACTGGGATGGCCGGTGACTAAAATTTCATGCTGATTGTCGTGGTGCAGTCCGTTTATTTATTTGAGCTTTTAATTGTGTTGAATTAAATTAATTGTGAATTTTTAGGGTATATCCCTAAGTGTTGTGATTTTTATTAATTGATTGAGAAACCGTCGGGTATTGGTTGTCGGTATCGAAAGTAAGTTGGAAATCACTTGAGAGAAGATACGTAGGCTCGGTGAATTGGGATATAACCTGGAGAATGCACGTGAGTTCGGTGGTTGAATATGTCATCTTGGCGAAAAGGTCACCTTAGAGAATGCACGTGGCTCGGAGACTCGGTATGTCCTCCTGGAGAATGCATGTGGCTCAGTGACAGAGTATGGCATCGTAAAATGGGCTTGTGGGCTCGGTGATTGATGCATCACTTTGGCTAACTTGGCGCCTAAGAGAATGCACGTGGACCCGGGCATCGTAAAAAGGGCACGTGGGCTCGGTGAATTGATGCATTACTTTGGCGAACGAGTGCCTAAGAGAATGCACGTGGGCCCGGGCATCGTTAAAAGGGCACGTGGGCTCGGTGAATTGATGCATCACTTTGGTGAACTAGTACCTAAGAGAATGCATGTGGGCCCAAGCATCGTAAAAAGATACACGTGGGCTCAGTGATTTGATGCATCACTTTGGTGAACTAGTGCCTAAGAGAATGCACGTGTGCTCGACAACTAGATATACATTGTGGGGAAAGTATGGTCTGATTGATATGTAATTGACTAGGTCGATTGATCATTACTTTGATATGATGTTGTGAATTGATTGATTGAATGGAAATGACCGATGAGTGATCTTGTTTAATTGTAATCGACTAGGTCGATTGATCATGATATCGATCTTTAAGGTAATTGCTAGGGTGCCTATTGAACTGTGCTAATATGCAGGTGGAATCTGAGGCCAAGATAAGTCCTTTGACTCGTGTTGTGCATGGCAACCCTAAGGTATATTAGTTTACTAATCGGGTCTTAGGAGGTAGAACTTGTTGAGACGTTTTCTCACTGGTTATTGAATAACCATTTCAGGTTCCTAAATGTAGTAGACTTGGATTTTGAAGATATCGAAAGTTCGGTGCAGTTTGCTGAAGGCTCTGATTGGAGTATGGAGGATGATGAAGAGGATGACGGGGATTGTAGCTTGTAGAACCCCACTTCTACTTGTTTATTCTGAATTGAATGTAAAAGTTTACCTTGTATATAAGAGTGAAGGTTTTTAAGAGTTTGAAATTTAGTCCTACTGGTCTATCCCAATGTTTTATTGTCTGGGGATTTTTAATTGCTTCTGCATGTGCATATGAAAATGAAAGGGTCGGCGATACGTCCTGGGATATCGCAAAATTTTAATCGACCAAGGTGAGGGATGGGCGCGTGCCTGAGGATCGGGGCATGACAATTATAAGTTCAAAATGGACATTGCACCTTCCCGAGAAGATCTTGACAGAATAGAGAAGAAGAGGAGTGAATCATTTAAGGAGTACGCCATGAGATGGCGAAATCTGGCAGCTCAAATCACTCATGAGCCTACTGACAAGGAGTTGATGAAGTTGTTCGTCAAGACTCTTCCGTCTGAGTTCCGTAACCGGATGGCTAGCACATATTTTGAAAAATTCAACCAACTTGTTGTCGTGGGAGAACAAATTGAGATGGGGATAAGAGAAGGGTGGTTTACTAAGCCATCTAACAAGAGATTTTCTACCAAGAATGAGAAGGACCTTGAAGCTAAGATTAATATGGTCTATGTTCAACCGAATCGTGATACATCCAATCGCGCTCCGGTAATTAAGATTTCTACTGAGCAACAACGTGGAGGACATCAGTTCTCGGGTCGACGGCGTAATGGTAGGAGACAATTTACATCTCTTCCTGGACCCCTATCCAAAGTTTTGCCTGTCCTCCAAAAGAAGGGATTACTCTCTACTGAGCCGAAGTGACCAAATCCTAAACATTATCTTGCATATAATCCCTCCAAAAAGTGTGACTATCACATGGGAGAGGTTGGTCACTCCACTAATGATTGCTATGTTTTGAAGCATAAGGTCCAAGACCTCTTGGATACAAAGGCATTCTCTTTTAGCAGTAATAAGAAAAATCCTCCACCCAACCATGATGGAGGCGCAAACGCTGTCGTTGAGTGAAGAAGTTCTTATCTTCTAGGACTTCAAGTTTTTAGGATTTCCTGATTTCTGAAATTTCAATTATTGCTTTTGTTTTTAGGGTTTGCTTGTTTGCACTTTCCATTCCAATAATGTAATTCATTTGATTATATTCAATGAAATTACAATTTTATTTCCAATTTTGAGGACATAATGAGGCACCCCAAACCAGCCCGATGACGATATCTAACAATGAAAAGAAAATGTCACCCAAGGAGAATTCTAAGGACTGGGTTTCTTCATGCTTCCTCACAATAAATCCTAAAAAAAAATTCAAATTGTTTCCAAAAGCATGCATTAGGTTAGCTTGTTTAATTTTCTAACTCATTTACATTATGTTTCAGAGAATTATTTTCTTGGCCTGGGGAGAATGAATCTAAAAAAAGGCACATCAGGGGCAAAAGCAAGAACATAGCGTCTATCAAACTGAAGATCGTATTTTCAGTCTTGATTGATCAAATAGTGTCTTTGTTCCCTTTCAATGAGGGCAATCCAAGAACACCCATTACTGAGATATTCCCTTTTGTGGGGGAATTCCCTGAATAAATGCTTAAACCATTTTGCAGTGTGGAAAACTGTTTGTTTTGAATATGACAAATTTTCATACTTAAAGCTGTTTGGCTCTTTTAAAAAGGGATTTTGCAGGGTGACTCTTATATGTTTTGTCTACCAATTCCACTAAGGAACATCAGGATGGACTAATTTAATGAATGATGTGGAATGGATTGAGCATACTAAATGAGACGAGTTGGAATGATGAAAGGTGAACCCTATTATATATAGTCCCCTACTCATACACTTGTGAGATGAGTGTAGGAAGGTTCATATCCATAAGGTGAAGAGTTCTCTCGCACAAGGTACGACAACCGAAATGATGAGAGGCAATTCAATTCTCTATCCCAAACACTACAGATGATCAATTGCTTAACTTCTTTGAGCCCCATACATATGTAGAAATTCTTTCAAATTACCCCTGCCAAGAATCACCCCCACATAGGGGTAAATTAGAGGTAAGGTGGCATCATGAGGTGAGAAAAATGAAAAGAAATTTTCTTACTTTCACTTGCATCAATCTTCAAGTCGTGCTATTACATTGAATTCGTGTGCTAATTTAAGTGCCTTAGGATGACGAAGAGCATTTATTTCTCTATCCTACATACTTATACTCTTTGCGTAGCCCACTTGAGCCTGCAATTTTTCGTTTCTTTAAACTCAGTTGGTGATCATCCCCACACCGGGGCAAGGCAAAAGACAGATGAAGACCCTTGAAAGTTCGATTGTCATTCAAAGTGTAATTCCTTGACGCATGCACCGTGCACAAGAATTGAAATCATAATAGAACTAATGGGCATGAAAAAAGTAGTGAGCCTGGCAAAAGCAATGTCAATGCCTATGAAAAAGAAGTGAAGAAAAATTAATAAGAACTAGGGGCATGAAAAAGCAGTGTACCTGATAAAAGCAAGGCCAATGCTAATAGATGAAAAAGAGAGTCAAGATCAGGTGACTATCAATTGCAAGAATTGATTCCCGATGGAGCAATACTTAAAGAACTCAAAAGTTGAGTTTTTACAATCAATGGGGCATTTCATGAAGACAATCCCCGATGATGAAAAAAGAAAATTGGTGGCAATGCTAAGATGATCACCAACTCTCACCATTCACACATATTTTGAGCATAATGATCCTTTCATTCCTCAACCCATGAACCTAGCCTATGTTACGTCCTTTACAAAGTCTCTTTAGATTATGGCACTTAAATTAACATGAGAGTTCATATGTTTATAAGCATCGCTTGAAGAATTGCGAGTAAGATTATTTCTCTCTCATTTTACAGGATTCTTGATTTGTAAACCCGGAGATGATTACAAATTTGTTCTTTCAATTGCCTTGACTCGAAGAGTCCCTTTGTTAAGCCATTGACTAAACCAACATTACGGTCCCTATTAAAGACCTCTTAGATTTGTAAGGTCGTACTACTTGCGAGAATACTCGGACCCTTGTTGGTATGATGATAGTGAGATTGAGTGATTCTCATAAAATTGCCATTCTGAATGAGATGGAGTGAAAGTCCTTTCTAACTGAAAATCTCTCATTTAGTGTTCTTAGAAAATCTATGTCATGAAAATTGTATTGAACGATGATTTTCTCCAATGGAAATTTGGGTGATGCAAAAGTCATTATGTATGAATCTTGATTGAATTGATAAAGACTTTAGTGGATTTTGAAGTGTGCATTCTGGAATAACCTTAATTGCTTATTACTTTGGTGAATGCATTTTTTCTCTAATCATGTCTGACAGGTAATGCTTTTCTCAAAGACCCAAGAGCTCCTGACATTCGGGTTCCTTTTATAATGCCTCATGATATTAGGAGATGCGAAACCATCACGAACATTCAAGGTGCATCCTTGATGTTCCAAAATTTATTTCTATCAGGAGTTGAGAGGCCTCCCCAAAATATCTAAGTTCCAGAACACATCCCCAAGAATCAGAGATATCACCAGGTAAGTATATCTCTACCCATTCTCTAAATACTTGTTATTGTGCATGTATTTTATCTCAAGTGCATCGACATTTGACTTGGTCAAGCTGTCCTTTATATTGACCTGGTGTGCTTTCGTAGCCCAGAGTCCATTTCATCGACCTGGTGTGCTTCTATAGCCCGATGTTCTTTATATTGGTCTGGCGTGCTTTTGTAGCCTAAAGTCCCTTTCATCGACCCGGTATGCTTCCATAGCCCGATGTCCTTTATACGGCCTGGCGTGCTTTCGTAGCCTAGAGTTCCTTTCATTGACCTGGCGTGCTTTCGCAGCCCGGAGTCTCTTTCATCTACCCCACGTGCTTCCGTAGCCTGGTGTCCTTTAAATTGACCTAGCGTGCTTTCGTAGCCCAGAGTCCCTTTCGTCAACTTAGCGTGCTTCTGTAGCCTGGTGTCCTTTATATTGACTTGGCGTGCTTTCGTAGCCCAGAGTCCCTTTTATCGAACCGATGTGCTTTCATAGCCTGGAATTTCTTACCTGGCGTGCTTTTGTAGCCTAAAGTCCCCTTTATCAAATCGGTGTGCTTCCATAGCCTGAAGTTCTTCTTAACCAACACTCAATTGAGTTATCCCCCAAAGATTTTTCTCCAGATTTAGTCTGATTAAGGCAACTGAAGAAAGGTTCAGGTTTTAGTCAGATGATCTCTGTTGCAAGAATGGGCAACCGAAGAATGGTTTGGGTCTTAGCCAAGCAAAACCTCAGTTCAGGTGACCGTAGAACGGTATGGGTTCTGGAAAATCATTTTTTTTTTGTCAAGGTGACCGTAGAATGGTACGGGTCCTAAATATTATTCAAGCGACCGTAGAATGGTACGGGTCCTGAAAAATGAATCCCCGCTTAGGCAATTGTAGAATGGTACGAGTCCTAGACACAACCAAACAATGCCATACTAGGCAATCATAGAATGGTACCGATCTTGGGAAAGAAGTCTCTCGAAGCTATGTTACTATTCAAGGTGACCGTAGAATGGTACAGGTCCTAGACATGTAACGTCAATCTATCTTGAGTTACTCTACCCTCCTCGAAGGTAAGTAATTCCAGGTAAGTTCCTTTATCATTTGTATTAATATTTCCATGCATCATATAAATTGCATTTCAAAATGGGATTCATTTTCCCAAAAAAAAAAAGTCACTCAGTACATGTGCATGATCAAAATTTAGGTCTCAATTTGCCTTTGAAGGCAACCCCTACGAGCTCACCTTTAAAATTGGGCAGCTATTAACACCTAAATTTTGACGACCCAGTTATTGATTTATTGCATAAAAATTAGGAATTAAAAATGCATTAGAGCAAATAAAATGGGAAAAAAATGGGAAGATTGATTTGATTGATTATTCATGGAAGTTTGAAATTATGATAAATATTCAAATTTTGATAAATACAAAATCAATTTAAAAATCAGGTGAATAAATGGCAAGAATTTTTACAAAATGGAAGAAATCGAAGTAAAATCGTATTGATTGAGAAATCACGCTTCGATTTGCAGTATTGATTTAATGCAATAGAAGATGGAAATTCGAAAGTTACTATTTAAAAAGGCTGTCTGGAAATCACTATAAGAAGAGCCACAATTTTCGTGACCGAGGGAGAGAGAAATTTGGAGAGGAAAATTCATAGTGAAGAATAAAAAAATTTGAGGAAAAAACGTGAGGGCTTTCTTCGGTTTTACAAGAGAGAGAGAGAGAAAAAAAGACGTGAGGGGACTGCTCGGCAGAGAAAAGAAAAAAAGAAAGGAAAAAGAAAATAGAAAAAACAGTTCATCTTCCTCGTGGGTTTCTTCTCCACGAAGCCCCACGCTGACGCGCCCCTGTGCCGCCTACGTCCGGCCGATAGCCATCGCAGCTCCGCCGCCTTGTCCGCCGTAGCTCCGCTCGCTCTCCCGAACCCAAAGCTACAGTCGCTCGCTCGCCAACCACCTCCACGTCTCCGCCACTGTCGCTCCACCGCCACTACCCTGTCGGCGTCCTACCAGTCGCCGGAGATCCCTCTCATCCGCGAGCTCGCGCCGGCCCGCGATGTCTCAGCAATCCGCAACCCAGCGCCTTCCTTTGCTCACGCTGATTCGCCCTCTGTTGCAACATCACTCCTTTGTGACATCAACAACCCCGACACCGCGGATCCGAGCGGCCGCCGCACCTCCGAAGCCGTGACCTGCAGATCCCGCGACAGCCTCTGCTCCGCGCACTAATAGTCGCGAGCATCGCCGTCTCCCTCATCGCGACCCTGCAACGCCGCTGTTACCGCCGGATCTGCCTCGCTTGACCCCGAGCAACCCACCTACTTCCACGGCTCCGCCATCACCATCGAAGCCCACCACGACCTGCAGCCCAGCACTGATGCCGGCGTGTTCGCTCGCCGCCGTTCCTATACCGACGCCCGACGACCGCCGATCTCACCACGCCGTTGTCCCTGCTGCCACTCGACGTCGCCAGAATCTCCCTCACCCGCGACTGCACTAGCCCGATGTCCCTGCTCGCCGTGACGACGCTACCCGAAGCTGAAGACCAGCAACCAAGCGTTGCAACCCAAGCTGCTCCGCCCTTGCCGGGCGCTGCTTCCTCCTTGCCGGACCTTCGCCAGAGCTCCAACCGTGACGCCCCTCCCGGGTCTCCGATCGGCCACCCTTGGCCAAGCCCCACGGCCGCTAAGCCCAATTTTGAAAAAAGGAAAAAAAAAACACACATTGGGTAGTTTTTTTTAGTTTTTTTTAGTTTATTGTATTTATTTTATTTTATTTTACTTTATCTTTTTTTTAGTATAATTAGTCTTTAATATATGATTGGAAATTCCAACATAACACCTAATTTGCAACCACGCCAGGGTTTTTTTTTATTTCATCTATAAGGTTTTAGATGAAATAATTAATCAAGCGGAAATAAAATTGATATTTTGATCTTTAAGGCTTAAAATCAATTTATCAATTTTATTAGCGAAATATTATCCATTGATCTGAATGACATGTGATATTTTTTGATAATTTTGAATGGTCTTGATTGCTTTATATATTTTGAAATATGATTGAGTTAGAATATTGCATGCCTTAGGGTTATTTGCATATTTACACCGAGCATTCTATTTATCATGAATTTTGGAAAAAAATAGTAAAATAAATTTAGGATGTTAGATTTTTGTTTCATTAGCTTAAATTGCATGTTTAATTATTTGATATTTTTTAGATTTCAAAATTAACAAAAAAAAAAAAAAATCATCATGCATATGTCATGTAAAATTATGACATCCTTTGTATGTCATTGCACATTATAATAAAATTGCATATTTCATTTTAAATTTAGATTTATTTAGATACACTGTATCTTAGGTTAGAGATTGCTAAGTTAAGACAATATCTTGGTTTAAATTAGGGTTTAGCCTGACCTAATAGGTTGGATAGAATCTAAATTTAGTTAGATAATTTTTACATTTTTCTAATTTCGAAATTTCATAAAAAAAATACAAAAAAAGTCTTTGAATGAATTAGTTTCAATCTTTGGGATAGATTGCATTTTTTTAAAAATAAAAAAATAAAAGTGTCATTGTATGTCATTTAGAATTAGATTCATGAAATGCATGTAATTTAGTGATTGTTGCTAGGTTCATTTAATTAGAAATTGCATGTCATTAGAATTAGGTCATTTAATTAATACGGCATTACATATTGCATGATTTTCATTAATCAAGTGAAAACAAAAAAGAAATTGCTTGTTAATTAGAAATCATATCTAGAGTTGTTGATGTGGATTTTAATTTAATATTGCAGATTCTTTCGTTGCTTTGAGGTAAGTTTTTACAATTTATTCATTATTTATTTTTCGTGTTAAATTGGTGGTTTGCGCACTTATATGATTACCTCACATGAATAGATTTAAAATCAATTTAAGCTACTTGCAAAAAAAATATTTTGAAAATAAAAGAATTGTACTTGAAAGGGTATTAGAGAAATCTAGTGTAACCAAGTCCCGACCCATAGTCTCTGGTTCGTAAGAGTAAAGTAAAACTTCCGTTACTTTACTTGGGTTTCTAATCGACCCACCAAAAATAGATTAGTGGTGACTCCTAGATAAAATCTATCTACATGTTAAGAATTTGAACATAAGTCACGAATTGGTATGGGCTTGGGAGAGCCCGAGTTAAGTCTAGGCTTAACAATCTATTAGCCAAATTTTAGGTGGTTCACCCAAAAAATTGGTCACGACAATGTTCATCTCGCGCCATACGTTGTTGTTGTTCTTGTTGAAGAGTCTGATACAAATGACAACATGATTCAAATTGTATTGATTGACGATAATGGCGATTAGCGAAAGTCAGGGAATTAAAGAAAAATTTGGGGATTTTACTTTCTTTTTCAATACATATTTTATATTTTATTTTTGTGATTGGGTAATTTTGAAGTTGGTTGTTAATTGAAGCAAAAAATTCTCAACTAGCACCAAGATGGAAAAAAAAAATGCCAACTTCCTCCCATTTTGTATGATATGATAAAAATTCTCTTATATGGAAAAAAAAAAAAAAAAAAGCGAGGAGGAAGTATAGATTGTCCATTGAAAATTATTCTTTTCAATTACTTGGCTCCTTGAAATTTATTGTATATCATTACACCGTAAACTTTCGCAATAGGCATCATTTTACCCAAATTCCTTTGGAATGGTGTCTTTATAGATTTAGAATGTTGTATGATACGATATGTGGATCGGGAGCCCGATAGGATTAGACCTGAATAAAGTATTTTGTATCATAAGCATACAAAGTAATAGCACAAAAACAATGTGCAGCCAAGCGGGAAATTCTCAACTGGTAATAATCGCATCGGCTTCTTCTGCCTTCAGACGTAACCCTTCCAGTTCCTTCCATAGCGAAATGCTTTCTGAGTGCCGCCGATAGCTCTGCGGTTCCGGTCTCAATTCGTCTTGAATTTACTTTATTCAGTTGAAGTTTCTCAATTTAAACTGGTGCCAATTGTAGCAAAAAGCCTCCCTTGACGATTTCATTATCGTTCGATTTTGTCACTGCCTCCACCTTCGGTTTCTATCACTTTCGTTCTCGGACGGAGGAGAATAGTCGTGACCGAACTCGGATTCTTCACTTCGAGCTCTTCATCATTCGGTTACTGCTACAATATTGAAGATAAGTTCTCTCTCGCTCTCTGATTTCTTTTTTCAATTCAAGCAACAGCATTGGTTTTCAGCCCTTTTCTGAATCTCCAGTGGCTTCCTTATCGACTTTCCCTCACTATCGCCCTCCGGACACCATTGGCGCTCACTGGTCGTCACCGTCCGAAGCTCTGTTCGCCCCTGGTCTCGGTCATCATTGCTGAAGTGCTCGAACTGCAGTCAGCATGTCTCTCATGACGATTCCAGTTGACAAAGCTGCTTCTGCGATCACCTTACTAAGGTCCGATCATGAATAGCCACAGGTAATCATCCTCTATCCAATCAAATCACGTATGCTCTGTTTCCTGGTGTTCTACGTACAAGCCACTGCCTGGGTAAAGATCAATTATGACTGAGCCTGTGTTAATGGTTTGACCTGTGTTAATGGTTTGAATTTGCTACGTTGCTTTGTGATGATCTCGCTCACATACATGTACTGTATTGACATGCATATTTGATTTTCATATCTAATTTTGTAGTGCGTGCTTGATCTGAGACATTTTACAGTATGTTTGCCGACTTACTTTCGTCAATTGGTTCAATGCAGGTATATAAAACATCGTGTCGAGTCGACACGTTGTGCAGATCAACGAAGCTGTGTTTGGATTTGCTGGAACTACCTTATACACAGAGTGGTAATGTTTAGCTCATTGATATGGTGTTGGGTTTGTTTAATTACTTTTCTCTGTTAAATCCTACCTGCGAGATGTTTCGTGTGTGTATGTCATTTTAGAACTGAACATCTCAATGGATTGCAAAGTATATAATGGTCGTAGTTTGTCTGCCGCTGCGTCTGTTGATTATGTAGCCACGGGAAATCCACTCTTACAGATTCAAGCAGTATGCAGAAAGCTTCACTGTACTTTTGATACCAGCAAAGGTGGCCCATGTAAACTCGATGAAAGTGCTCCCAGAAGCCCCGATAAAACCAAGTAATGATCTTCTTCGGTAACCAGAAAGTGGGACGGAGTCGCAGCAACGACCATCTAGTTCGTGAATAATTCCCCCAGAAATGAAAAATAGATACAAGAGAATCTTCTCAAGTATTAAGGAAAGTACAGAGGCATAACAACTATCAGAGGAAAAGGTCACGAGTTTCTATCTTCACTGCTGGAACATACAAATTGAATGCTCTCAAAGGAGATCTGATTTTTCATTAAAAATCCTTCAAAAACAACAACATACCTCTGAAGGATCGATCTAGATGTCAATCATCTTTCGAATAAAAATGCAGCCGAGTCTTGAAAGGCCCAAGACACCTTGAACAAAATAGACCATCGCAACTGCAATATTGTCTGGTGACAAGTCGACCCCAAAAAACTTATTGAACTTGTATAGCTTTTTTCCTTGCGAAGAACATTTTTACTGGAAGTGCTTGTTTCTCTGTCATTGTTTGCTGTCAACGTATCCCCATTTCCTGCCCCTGGATTATCGACGGAAACAGGTAAAAGGAAAAACGGCATCAGAGCAGTAGTGGCATTAGGGAAGCAGCATCACTTTTATGGATAATGTTCGAGAAATGATTGTAACAAGCTAAATCATGTTCCTGACTAGAATTCGACAGCTGCCAAAATGAATAACAAGGAAAAAAGTCACTTCAGGTCAGTGACCCTTCACAGAGGAGTCCACTTACGAAATAAGTTGTGAAACTCCATCACTTCACAGGCCGACACATTTTTCATGTTCGAAAAGATTGAGCAGTTGAGATGATGCGCTTGCATTCTCCACACAACCAAGAAGCAGCACATATTTGCCCATAAAATCGATATTTCAGCAGGTTTCACTTCACTCGAGCGGTATTTTACAATGCTCGAAGAACACTCATATCTCTACTTGTGCAACTTCAACTAGACCGGACAGGTGACAGATCAGCTCAACTTAAATCATAGATGAGCACGAGCAAAGATGATCGGCCAAGAGGACCAATCTACCACGGCATGAATTGAATTATACCCATCACCACTTAACCAATTAAACCCACAACAACTTCATCACCACCGTCACGTCAAGCAGACTCACAAGTCCTTCAGACCAACACAAACCCAAATAAGCAAAATCCATAATTGGTTACCAAACAAACATCCGAAATTCAAGCATCATCTTCCACCTACGCTCAATCAAACACCATAAATTCCTCAAGGATAAAACAAATGCGTCCACGATTGGGGTAAATCGGCGAAAACGATCATTGGGTAAGAAAAAATCGACGCAATGAAATTTACCCATAGAATTCAGCAACCGGTCATGATCCTCGTCTCACCGGCGAGGGGCCGCCGGCATCTGGACGGCGGTGGACATGTCGTTACCCGGCGGCGGCCGCGGCTGCTCCGGCGGGTTCTTCCGGCGAGCTCGTCTCCGGTGCCGGGCGACGAGGTTGGACGAGTTCCTGCGAATGCGGGACGAGATGAGGAGAGCAGGGGAGTGGGAGATGGAGGAGAAAGGTGGGATCTTCGGGGAGGGCAGTTCGGAGAAGGAGAGGGTTGTAAGGATTGCCATTAAAATAGAGATAAAAGGTTTCAACTTTAATTTCCTCGAAAATTCCGATGGCTTCTGTTTTTATTTTATTTTGTTGTCTCCCAGTTTCGTGGGGTTTTGGTTGGTTGGAATTGGAGTGAACTGTCCTCCTCCTCCTCTGGTGATGTTATGCACAGATCTTACCACAAAATTAATTTGCTTCAGTACACTTTGTAATTCCTTAGGAATGTAATACGTAATTGATTGTATGAAAAGCTAGTCTTGGATACTTTTCATGAAGAAGACCTACTTTGTACATAAAAATTATTTCCCTTTTATAAAATCCACTCAAATCAGAAAGTTTACTTGGATTGGATTTCTTTTTTGAGGTCAAATTTGAGATATAATCTTAGCATTTATGATTTTGAATCCATGCTCCAGTCAAAAAATAAAAAAGAAAGTGTAATTTATCTTTTACCAATATTAGTTTAATTTCTGTGTCCCAACTGCCCATAAACAAAAAAGGATACATATTTTCTCTTCGTTGTAGATTTTCAAAAACCAATAGTGAAATTATTTAGAATAAAACAAAACTTTCAGTTTTCTTTTTGGATTTTTTAGCTTACTTAATTGAAAATCCATTTTACCATCCATTTTCAGCGAGGTTGTATAGGGTAGCTTGAAACTCATGAAACCGACAGATTTTAAGCAAGTTCAAAATGTTCGTAAGATAAGTTCAGATTTCAAAAACTTAAAATCGATACCTACATCATAGATTAAGATAGAGATCTATAAGTTTAGAAGTAATTGTGAGAGGATGGCTCCCCTACCTCCCCCATTAAGTATTCCACATAATTCAATGTAAGATTCCAAAATATCAATATTTGAAAATTGACCGGCGACCATTGGTATCTCATCCAGGAAATCACTCATTAAAATTGATTGAGTTCAGATCTCATGAGAAAATTTCTCTCCATTGTTTGATTATTTACATCAAGTAACAATTCAGACTTCAATTTTTTTGCCACATCTCAATGCAAAAAAAGTTCATGTTTTTCCATGGCCATGCTTCACATTAATTTCCATGAACCAGCTATTGAAGGTCCAAGGTTGACATTTGGCGGTAACGTGCTCTAATTAAGATTAATCTATATGATGGTGTCGATTATTGAGGTCTACATTCAAAGTCAATCTAAGAACCTCTCTTACCTCTAATAATAGCAGCTATTCTTTTTTTTTTTTCAAAAGCAGCAGCTACTTTAAGGATGCGAAAATAGGGGTTCTCGAGTTGACGAATCTAATAGCTAAATTCGAAATAAGCCTAAAGATTATAATCCATTTAAATATGACTTCTTTCTAAAGTTCACAACCCATCTTTCTTCTATTTAAATTCCGACGTAATCTCATACCAACGGTTTTATCGGTACCAGTCCCGCATTTTCTTTTTCTTTTTCTTTGTTGTAAAGGAAGGGTGGAAAGTAGTATTCAAGGTGACCATGCTTTATTGCCCTGCTTTTTTTTTTTTTTTAATGCTTTATTGCTCTATTGAGTTATCATAAAAAAGCTCACACCTGCCATAAGGTATTCCGATATAGAATTGTGAGAAGGTTGTCATCCAATACCACTTGCAACCGAATTATCTTGCATAGACAAGTCCAGTTACAAGAAGCACACCAAATCAAGTGAGGTCTTGTGGCAGGCAAGATAAGATACACATCACTATGAAATGATCATGTTATACCATTAGGTCAACAATAATGGGGATCTATAGTCTCCCATAATTCTACATTATACAATCAAAAGGGCCATTCAAGAAAAAGAAAAAAAAAAACAAAATGATCGAAGCATCACTCATTTATGAGACTTGAAATAGGAAGTACCCCGATATGTCTTGTTCGTAGGTTTTTGGTTCCTTTCATGTGAGTATGAGTACAATTTGTTTGTCCAATTACTCTTATAATTGTTTATTTACATGACAAAATAATTTTTAATGGGGGCAACTTGATTTTCTCATCATAGATTCTTTATTTATTCTCATTTTCTTCTCACTAACAAGCTTTAGGTGGAACTTAAATAGTCCAAAATGATTGTGATTGATATGAAATTTTTGTATTGATGATCGCAATTGGCGAAAAAAGGGAATTAAAAAAAAATTCTAGGGCCTAATTATTATTTCGAGTGGTATAAAGTAGTCTTTAGTTTATTTTTCATATATACGCCTCTAAGCATAACATTGATATTACTTGAAGAAAGCAATCATCAACTAACAAGGGCTGTACTTGATTAACTGAAAATTTAGTATTTTCAACTGGTTTCTTATCCTGTTAAAAAAAAAACTGGTTTCTTAGAATTAATTTTCGAGTAACTGATTTATATTTTTTGGCGTTTGGTAGAAATTTGAAAAAGAAAAAAAAATTATTTTATGCTGTTTAGATAGAAAATTAAATATCATTCTCTAATATGGGCAGGGAAAGTGGCTTGGGCCAAGTATTTCTTAACTTTTCTGGTCCAACTTGTCCCTGTTCTTCTTATTACCACTTTCGTTTATCCCTTCTTCTCCGCCAGGCACTCCGCCAGGCACCGTGAAATGTTAAATGCCGTTCATTCATAACGCAGCCATGGTAGTCACAGAATACAAAGTCAAATGGTAGCGACCAGTTGGCGGAAGAGCTCGAGAAGCCCCTCCGACCCACATTTTTCGATTACTTGGCCATCCGATTAGTGAAATTTCCTCCTCCCTGGCTTTCGACCCCCCTGAATTTTTGCTGGCTGTGAATGGTGGCGGTGGTGGTCGTGGTGATCGAGTCTGTGGTGGTGCTTGTTACTGCGGTTGGGAATGGTTTTGAAGAAGGATGGCTCAATGGGGTTGGCGATTTGGTTCTGTTGGGTAATCGATGTTGGTGGTAGATGACGATGGTGGGTAAATGGGAGGGTGGCATTCGCGCATGTTTGCAGAGGAGAGGAGAGGGATGATGATGAAATTGGTCTGCGATAGTGAGAGGGGTAAGTAGCAATTTTAGATTTTATGATCTGAAATTATTCTCCTCAATCTTGAGGCGTGGCTTTTCCTCTCAGTGGAAATAATTTTCCTAGACCAACTAAATTTCTAGCATCAAACAGTAGAAAAAAAGAAGAAGAAGATATTCACTTAGGGATGGAAGAGGAGAGATGTGAAAAGCAAAGCAACAAACCCAATTGGCGTACTGCAAAGTCCTGGTCTTCCTGGATTTCATTGAAGTTTCGTTCCCACATAGGGATTGAACACGACTTTCCTGTTCATTAATGTGATGCTTAGAGAGTTATTATTCAATTGATTATATGTTATTCGTTGGTGATTTTTTAACTCATTTACTGTTTCCAGATTAAAATAAACCAAGCTGCTTAATGGATTAGTTGGTGTGCCTGACTTGTAGATTTGTAGTGCAAAGAGCGTGCTTTTGTTTTCCTTATCGAATAGACAAAGTTAGCTGCCTCTGATAACTTGTAGATGTGTAACAAAAAGTCTTGTCTTCAAATAAGATATCTGGGGATAAACTCTAAACATTAAGAGAGGAGCACTTTTGGGCAAAAAGTATTTTATCTTGATTTCTCTAACCATTGATGTGTATCCTTGGAAGTCTTGGTCTTTGTTTAATGTTTTTGGGAGGTGAAAGTCTTGCTCGCCATCACTTCACTTCACCATAACCCTTGCTGTTATATACAATGACTCATTCACCCATTTTCTCTCTCCATTAGCTCATTGTCACTTTGCTTCACCATAACCTGTGTTGTTCTCTACCATTGATGGATTCACCCATGGCCATTGGGGAGATCCTTTTGAGTGCCTTCCTTTAGGTCCTTTCGAGAAGCTGGCTTCTTTGGGACTAGACTATGTGCAAAGGGAAGGAGCACCACCCTTCTCTGGAATCAGCATTGACTTGCTCAATAAATGGGAGAAGATGCTGGACACATCAATGCAGTGCTGGATGATGCAGAGGACAAGCACTTGAGTGGTAACTGGTCTAGTGAAGCTATGGTTGGATGATGTTAGGGACCTGGCCTATGACATGGAAGACTTGCTTGATGAGTTTGCCATCGAAGCTGCTCAGGCCAAGTTGGAGGCAGAATCTAGCACAAGTGGAGGTGAGGTGAAGTTCTATTTCTTTAGCCAACATAAATCTTCCAGATCCAATCCAAACCCGAGCTCTCTCGTGTCTAAAACTAAGGTTCAGAAGATCGATGGCAGGTTGGAGGATATTGTTGCTAGGAAGGCTTATCTAAGCTTGACAGAGAATGATGTGGGTAGAACTTGACTTCACCAACAAAAGGCCCCATAGCACTTGTCTATTGGAGACTCGTTTTTTTGGCACGGAGAAGGAAGAAGCGGAGATACTCAAATTATTGACTGGTGAAGCTGAAAATTCTGATGCCATGTTGAGCATAATCCCCATAGTTGGGATGGGCGGTGTTGGAAAGACGGCCTTGGCTTAACGGCTGTATAATGATGCCAACGTGAGCAGCTGCTTCAAGAGAAGAGCATGGGTTTGTGTTTTAGATGTTTTTGATGTTCTCAACATAACAAAGACTATTTTGCGGTCGATCACTGAGTTGTCATGCAAGGACAAAGATCTCAACTAGCTTCAAGTTAAGTTGAAGGAAAGTCTATCGGGGAAGAAGTTTCTTGTGGTTTTAGATGATGTCTGGGTACGGGGAATGGACTGCCCTCTTAAAGCCATTTGAAGCAGGGGCTAAGGGAAGCAAGATCATCATCCCAACTCGCAATAGTTTGGTTGTTTCCTTAACATGAGCTTCGTCCCATCCCTTGAAGGAGTTGTCCATTGATAATTGTACAAGCTTATTAGCCTTTCATGCTCTTAGAGCAACAAATTTTGAGAGGCACCTTGATCTTGAAACGATAGGCAAGAAAATAGCTGAAAAATGTGAAGTTTCACCTTTGGCAGTGAAGGTGTTAGGTGATCTCTTGCATAATAAATGGGATCTCGATGAATGGGAAGCTATCTTAAATACTAGAATGTGGGAAATTCTGATGGGAAAAAATGATGAGGTTCTCCTAGTTTTGAATTTGAGCTATGTCCATCTTCCTTCTTATTTGAAGAGATGTTTTGCTTATTGTGCGGTGTTTCCCAAGGATTATGAAATTGAGAGGGATGAGCTGGTACTCTTGTGGATAGTGGAGGGCTTTTTAGATGGACAAAAAAGAAAGGAGAATAACTTGAGATTAGGACGGAATTACTTCGATGAGTTAGTATCCAGATCATTTCTTCAACAATCAAGTGTCATTGCATCTAAGTTCTCAATGCATGATTTTTTGAATGATCTAGCAAAGTCAATTGCAGGTGGGACATGCTTTAGCTCAGGGGAGTCTCAGCTAGTAGAAAATGAAGACGATGCATCTCTTGTGAAAGCTCATTATGCATCATTCATCTCATCGTGGTTTGTTACATCAAAATGCTTGAGAGCATCTTACCGAATGAAGGTACTAAGAAGTTTAATGCTACTTCATATTGGATCTAGTGGGGGCAGCAAGTTCCACATTTCCAACAAGGTGTTGTATGACTTGCTAACAGAATTAAAGTACTTGAGGGTGGTCTCATTATGTCATTGTGACATCATAGAGGTACTGAATTGTGTTGGTGATTTAAAACATCTTCGATATCTCAATTTCTCATACACAGACATCAAAAGACTACCTAATTCAATTGTCGCCTTATGCAAATTACAAGCTTTGATCTTAAGAGGTTGTCAAAAGCTTTTTATGTTGCCTCTAGGTATCACAAAATTGGTGAGCTTATAGTTTCTTGACATTAGAGATACACACAGTCTAAACAAAATGCCTTTGGGTATTGGTAATTTGAAAAATCTTATTGTCTTGCCCAACTTTGATGTAGGAACTAAGAAAGGGTTACAGTTAAAGAAGTTGAAGAATTTGTCCTATCTTCAAGGAGAATTAGTTATATCAGAATTGCAAAAAGTGCAAGAAGCTAGAGATGTTGTTGATGCTAATTTGTTTGGAAAGCAAGGCCTTAGCAACATGTTCTTGCATTGGAGTGAAGATTTTGGAAATCTATGGAAAGATAAGCATGAAGCACAGGTGCTTCACTCTTTGTGACCTCGCACCGATCTTGAAAATCTCACTATCTCATATTATGGTGGCGCAATATTCCCGTCATGGTCGGATGGTCCATCCTATTGTAAGCTAGTGTCTTTGTGCTTACGGGCTGTCCTAATGTTATATTGCTGCCCCAACTTGGACAACTACATTACTAAGAAATTATGTCTTAATGGTCTACATGTAGTAAGAATGGTATGCTCTGAATTTTATGGAGGTAAAAGGCCTTTCTCATCCTTAACAACTTTGAGGTTTGAAGAGATGTTGGCATGGAATGATTGGTCTCGTTATGCCAGGGGCCTAGAAGAAGAAGTACCATTCTCTTGTCTTCAGCATCTTGTTGTCCGGAGTTGTCCTTCGTTGGTTGGGACATTGCCTTGTCAACTTGATTGTCTCATAAAGCTTGAAATCCATTCATGCCCGCATTTGAATAATTCAACCAGTGTGGTTTGTCTTCCATTTCTCCACGAGTTATACCTTGAGGATTGTAACAAAGGGATCTTAAAGTGCTTGGTCAACCTAACTTCTTTAACCATTCTCAGGGTTCAAAATCTTGCAAAGCTTGTTTGCTTTAATCATGAGATTATGAGCTGTTTGGTCAAGCTAAAGGAGCTTCATATAAGAAGCTATGACAAGCTAACATACTTGTGGCAAGATGGAAATGAAACACGAAATCTTACTTGCCATCAGGAATTATCCATCCAAAGTTGTCCTAAATTCACGTCTTTTGTGGCAGGAGAAGGAGAGATAGAGTTGCCTTTCAACCTCGAAACAAATGGAATTGAGGGATTGTGCGAGTTTAGAAAAGCTTCCAAGCAAGATGCACACGCTAAGAGATTTGTTAATTGAGAAGTGACCAAAATTCATGGGATTATTAACCATTACTCCAAATGACCCCACTAGCAATAACCCGATGCCTCAACTTGCTGCTCTCAAGACACTTATTATTGGGCATTGCGAGGGAGTGAAGTCATTGGAAGAGATTGCCGTAAAATTGCTGAATTTTATGACTATTGACAGCTGTCTAAATTTGGGAAGCCTACCACAGTGTCTTCACATGCTCTCCCATTTCACTCTTTTGAAAATAAGTAACTGTCCGACATTGGAGATAGAGTACTTCCCTTCCCTTCCCATCACCTTGTCATATTTCTTTCTCTATAACTGTCCGAAGATAAAGTCTCTACCAAATCAGTGGCATCATCTTATATCCCTTCATATGCTATATATTATGTATTGCCAAAATATCAAATGCTTCCCCAAAGGAGGTTTGCCTCAATTTGCTGGACCTTACAATTTTAGTGTGCGAGAATCTGAAGCAGATAGTGAGAGAGTGGGGCTTACCCATGCTCACATCCCTCAAGTTTCTGTTAATTGACTTGAGCATGGGAGGGGAAGGAGAGAAGGTATGGTTTCCTTCGGAGGATGAGGATGCGTGGAGTCTTCTCTTTCCTTCCTCTCTAACCTGTCTTTGGATATTTAAAATGAGGAACGTGGGAAGACTATCAAGCTTTCTTCGCAACTATCTTTCCTCTCTCACATTTTTACACCTTTATGATTGCTCGAAGTTGAGGTACTTGCCAGAGGATGGGCTCCCTCCCTTCCTCCCTCTGAGAATTGCACATAGATGGGTGCGAGATTCTGAAAGATTGATGCTCAAAACTCACTGGCGACTATTGGCCCCTCATCCAAGAGATCCCGAGCATCCTCATTATGACATTCGAATCCAGTAAATTGATTCTTCCATGTATGGTCAGTTTTCTAAGGTTCAGGTAAGTTTTTGGTTTTGATTTCAATTCCTCTTCCTCAATTTGATGTGTAATACAAATTGATATTTTTCTGATGGAAATGTTTCCCATGAATTTCCAAAAACGAGCCACTGAAGGTCAAAGACTGACATTTGAGTGGGTGTTCTCGTTAGGTTGGTTCGCCTTTGTTTTGTTGGACAATAAACTGGAGGATGACATATCTTGAACTCTGCTTGATGCCCAAACAAATTGTGAATGAAAATACACTATGCTTTGCATGAGAATCCCGATGAATCATAGCATTCCGCAATCATATTCCTCTGCATTTTCAGCGTTTGTTGTATGTTCTCTTCCCAACAATCTTTTTCTTGTGCCCTAACTCATTCACCATTGTAATCTGTATTGGCAAAATTTCTTTGAAGGATCACTTGCAAATGCTTTTGAGGTAGGACTAATGCTGTCAATTTTATGTGTCATTTTTTGCAATTAAAAAAAAAAAAAAAAAAAAAAGCCACTAATTTTATTTGGTGCACTGGTATGTTCTAATTTTCTTCTAGTAAATATGATGTATATAAGAGTAATCTTTTCAATATCTTAAACATGATTAGTTATGTGGAAAGTAGTGACATGATTGAAAAGAAAGGAGGATGCAGTTCTTTTTTATGGTTAAGAGTCAGAACCTTCTTTTTGCTGATGATGATCCTTCACAGTATTAAGCAGTCAATCTGGGATAAAATTCTAGGGCAGCTTATGGCTTCAAGCTTTCAATACAACTCCAATTCATGACAGCATTGATATTCCATAAATCACCTTCCGTTTGGGTCTTGATCTCTGGGGTTTAGGAACTATTGCTTGCAGCTTGTTAGAAATTTTTAGCCAATATACTTATGCTTGTTTGGTCGAGATTGTAATGATATGCTGCTTGCCTCTGGTTTTGCATTGTCAACGGTGACCTCTGGGTTTGCTTTTGTGTTTTACTCCACCACGAAATATGATTTCGTCATACATTATATCATTTTATTTGAAAATACCTTCTTATGTGGCATTCTTCCTTCAGGGAGTTTCTAAGCAAAAGCTTCAAGCTCACTTGGGTTCCTTTGGTGTAACTGGAAATCTTGTGCTTCAACTAATGTGTATCTTGTCCGGTACATCTCTCTCTCTGCTACTATTGCATATGTAAATTTTTTGTTGAAGCAATTTTCATATGACATTGTGAAGCTCTATTGGAGGTTAGTTAATTTGTAATATGAATTGTGGTTCACTGTGTACTTTTCTCGAGGCTTTTTGGATGTTATTGCACATATAACATGGTGCTTTGACCATATAAATAGGTGGTCAGAAAAGTAGAGTTGCATTTGCCAAGATAATTTCAAGAAACCTCACGTAGTTATGCTTGACCAGCCATCCAATCATTTAGTAAGTTTTAGTCATTTTTCTGCATTTTATGACTTTGATTTCCTTTTCAGTTATGCTTGTTGTTGTTCTTGCACCAATTGAACTTATCGGAATCTGGTCTTTACATTGAAAATACAGTAGAACCAATCAGTGAACACAGCTACAAAGAGCCTCTGCCATCTTACATCTAAGCTTATAGTGGAACATAAACCAATCTAATTGTTCCAACTGGCAAAATATTGGGAATAGAACATTTATGCTAAGCCTGATCAGTGTTTTTGTATTACAGTAGTCTATAATATCGAGTAGTTCAGATATCTGTGCCTGTAGGCCAGTATTGGGCTTTGTACATAATTAATGTGGACATTTCTTTGTTTATAAATGTGGCCTTTAAGTTCTGCTATGATGACCTACTAAAGTGTTATCTTTGTAAATTGTTAGTTTCTTGTCTAAGGATAGATAGAGTATGACTCTGCGTTTTTTACTATCCCCAAATGAAGGGTTTGGATGTGGTTAAGGTGCTCATTCAAGGTCTGGTCTTGTTCCAAGGAGGAATTCTGATGGTGAGATTGATTTTCTTGCCAAAATACTTCCATTTGACCAACGATGGATTGTCTTCACAGCTAATAGTCCTCTTTTCACCTTGATTTGCAGGTTAGTCACAATGAAAATCTAATATCTGTAAGCATGGACGAGCTCCGGTTGTTCCTCAAGGCAAGGTGGCGCCTTTCCATGGGGATTTCTGAGGATTTATGAGAAGATACTTCAGTTCTCGTAGAATCAGATGAGTTTAGTTCTTGTCATCAGAAAAGAGCTGTTCACCAGGTCAGAGTTACCTAACGAAACAGAAATTGAGGCTTAGCTACAGAGATAAAGCAAAAAAGGATGAAGAGAGGATGTCTCCTGATATACTGGACGTACTTAGAGTTGCATCGGCTATCGTTTGTCATTTAATCATAAGATAAATCAAGCGAAAAAAGGAAATCATCAAAAGAAACGGTCACTAATTTCTGAGAGTAGGAAAGTGAAGTATCCCAGTTCGTCTTGTTTGTTCATTTTTGGTTACTGCCGGGTGGGTATACATATAATTTTGTTTGTCTGATCACTCTTATAGATGTTTTTTATGCATGGAAGATAATTTTTATTCAGGCCTAATTGATCATTTCTTTCCAGATTCTTTTATTTATTTTCTTATGCTCTTCTCATGTCATATGTTACTCTTCAAGTTGAAGAGTCTCCAATACAAATGACAGCATGATTCATATTGTAGGATGAATGATAATGGCGAGTAGCGAAATTTAGAAAATTAATTAAAAAACCTGGGGCTTTTACTTTGTTTTCAATATATACATATACATTCCAATATTTATTTTATGTCAGCACGCCTTAAACTTTCACAACACGCATCAAATTGCCCAAAATCCTTTGGAATAATGTCTTTATAGATTAGAATGTTGTATGGTACGATATGTGGATCGCAAGCACGGTAGAATTAGATCTGAACAAAGTATTTTCACTTAAAATATTTCCTCAAAACAATTGGGTAGGAAAACAATATTTTCACTTTTCTTTTGGGTAAATAAATCTGTGCAAAAGTCCGAAACGACACAACTTATCTTCAAGGTACTGAAATACCAACAAGATCACCTAATAATAAAGGTAGCAAGTCATTTGAGGGACTATAATGCATATTCTTCTCATCATACACCCCTTCATCCACTTCCTTTAATAACCATCAATACTTTTTAAAACATAGCAATCTTGCTTCATACACGTGCATAGCACGTGCCTTGCCTCTAGCATATAATTATGAACTAATCCGAAGAGAGATTATTTAAATTTAGAGTTGATATTTTGTGCCCCTATAGAGGATGCCACATTTGTGAATGTAATGATCTACATAGGATTGGTACAGTTAGTTGGGGCATTGGGAAATTTCTAACTCAAGAAATTAGATAATATTCATTCGAATCCCATCAACTACATTCTAATCGCCCTGGATAAGAGTCACATGCATAGGTCAAACTTTTGTATTAAACCAATTCAAGGGGTTTGCAAGATGTCCAATGGATCTTTAGGCTGTTGAATGTCCGCACCGTGTTTTGGATTATTAAAAACAAAAAAAGAAGCAAGAATGTAATGATCTAAATTTGCCTAATTCTACAATCATTAGAATACCTTACTCCCCATTTTTTTTTCCTAAAATGATAATCACCAATCTTACAAAAGAACATACTTTCTTTTTCGCTTTGTTTAAACATGCAAACAAGAGCTCAGTCACTTTATCCCCAGTGTTAAACTAATCATTGAGCTTTTAGGATATTTCCACTATGACAATCAACTTGGTCAGATTTAACTAGTTTTTTGAAACTGAATAATATTTTATCGTCGGCTATGAATAATTCGAAGAATCTATAGCATCACAATCTGATGTGGGACTGAAATTATATATTACCAAATGGTGGTGTTCTTAATACGTGACTACCTGATATAATTAAAAAAAAGGGTCCCTCAAGATTCCAGCCGTATAATAATATTCCCAAAGCTAGTCTCATTATTTTTTTCCTCAATAAACAATCATTCTAGCATCAATGAGCTATCAAGCCTATTATCAAGATCATGCAACGTGCATTAGACTAATACTAAATTGATTGGAGGGGACAAAAACTTGTCAAAGTGGGGTATGATCATGACTCGGGAGGATCACAGCCTAATAGGCTTGACAAAACAATGGCAAGAATCTGCATCAAAAGATGTAATCCGTCCTTATATGCCCAAGATTATTATCAGCAATAAGCTAATTTGTGGGAGATAATGCGAAAGAATTAGTCACCACATCATCAGTATGAGCACCAGTTTGCAAGGAAAAAAAGGCTTTCTGGACCAAAGCACCAGATTAACAATCTCTTAAATCATCACCTCATTGTAATCAATTGTACAGCAAAAATAACAAGAGAAGGAAAATGAAAACAAAAGAGACTGCTAAGAGTGGCAGCAGTAGCAGAAGCAGCCTAGAATATCAAGAAACCCCAACTTCAACCTATTTTATACAATAGAAAGTTCAATCTCTCTCTCTCTCTCTCTCTCTGCGTCTAAAGATTTATCTTAAGAATGATTAATATATACTTGTGAAGCTGGTTTCTTCAAGACTCTGTTTCGAAGCAAAGTGACGACTATTTGTCTTCAAGAAAAGCCATATTCATCGGGTTCGGATTTCCCCATTCTCTCTTCCAAGAGAATCCCCCGGTACCGGCACCATCCACAACAAAAAGCTCTCTCTCCCCTGAAAATCGTGGAAATGCAAACTTGTAGGATTCAAAGCTAAAAGATTCAGAAATAAATTGTGCAAAAAATTGATGTGCCTTTCTATGGTTTATTGAATCACTCCATACAGATCATTGTGATCAGAATGTGTAATAGAGCAAGTGATATGAAATGCTGGGTATTGAGTAAAAGCATCTTATGTTAGAAATAAATGACGTAAAAAAGAGAGCCAAAATCACAACATGAACTTGTATCAATTGATCCATCTTCCTACCAGAGGTGAATTTAACAGAACTGCAGTGATCAGTGCATTTAAACTTGCAAGTGAAAGTCTCAGTTTCTTCTTATATGACAGGATTAGGGAAGATTCAAATACATGTGGCAGGAAACTTTATTTTAATTTTAGAAAGGTTTCAGAGTCACAAAATTTGCCAATCCAGCAGCTACTGAAGTAAAGTTGGTTACCAGATTTGGAAACCACATGCTCTCTTGCCACATGCGTCCCAAAATTGTCCAAAAAGTGCTCAAATTTTAATAGATCACGCTCAAAGATCACCCAAAAGTAGCAACAGTATTTGGGCCACATATTAGGATAACAGGGGCACAAACACTTGGTTGCTCTGCACAAATTTGTACAAGTAAGTAATGTCAAAAAATTTCAGAATTCATTTTCATAAAACCAGTTTTACAAATTGACATATGTATCCTTTCACAATTCCTCCATCAAGAAGGATACATTTCACATAGTATTTCTAAAATCATTTCACAAAAATTAAACTACTTCAAGAGGTCTCTTTGGAGACATCCAATAAAAAAACTATTTCAAGAGATACTTTGCTATGCCATTTCAACTACTAAAAGGATAGTCATCGTCCGATCCACCTTCATGCAACAAATATGCTCTAAACAATATGCAATACATCTTCTAAAACTTATAACATATCTAATTTATGTTATTATCAAGACATGAGTTCAAAAATCATAGAAGAAACAAGCACCATTCACCTGAAGATGCGAACCAAACTACAAGAGTTACCTCAAATGAAAGAACGGGAAATCCAATCAATTAAGTGAGAAACGGATATCAAAATCAAGTAGATAAGTACCTTTGGGATGACGTCATCGATGACGTCGGTTGGCCGGGCGGCGACCCGACCCGACCCGACCCGCGGACGCAGGCACGCGCGTGGCACGTGCCGGCTGACGTCTGCGTGACGTCAGCCCACGCACGCGCGCGGCACGTGCGTCGGTCCGCGCGAGCGGTCTGACCGGCCCGACCGGTCCGACGACCGACGACCGTTGACCACCGTTGACCGTTGACCGTTGACTTTGACCGTTGACCCGAAAAAAAAAAAAAAAGATTTTGTTTTCTTTTTCAGTCATGCCTATGTGGGTTATAAGTAATCCATTGTTAATTCTGCATTTGTTGCATGAATCATGGAAAATTATGTATTTTTCCTTATGTTTATTATGGATTATAAGTGATCAATTTTTAGTTCTGCATTTGTTGCAGGAACTATAATGAGTTATGCATGGATACCTGCAAGCCCAAGAAGGGACGAGGGAAATGCAAGACTTAAAAGGCTGATGTCAGATTTAGCTAATTATCGGTGGCATGACAGTGATTTAGTATCACATGTGGTCAAGGTCAATCAGATGATACAGGAAATCATCTGGAATGGTTATCTTATGCCGGATTTTGAGAATGTGCCGGCATTGATAAACACTCTTACACTTGAATGGCAAGCAGTGTTTGATCGGCTATGGGAGGTCAACGTGGTCCCGGATTATAGGAAGCTGGTGGAAGCTTTTGTAAGAGAGCACTATAGGATTGAGTTGGCCAAAACTTCAACCCTTAGATTGAGCGCCACATGGCGTCGAGTGAATGCGCCTTGGAGGCGACATGAAAGCTCTCCAAAAGTTTTTCCATGGTTGGCAAATGTGCCTTCAGTTTTCTCAGATGTTTTGACTGATAGATTAGAAGGGACATTCCCTATTTATTTCTTTGATTAATTATATAATGTTTACTACCTGATTATTGTTGATGTAACAACTGATATGTTAGTCATATCATGTGAAAGCATTGTTATTTTATTGGATATTAGATATAGTTGCTTTCTGTTATTGCTGGTTGCTGTGGGTAATTAACTGTGGGTAGTTCATAGAAGTTTTTGTAGCTTCATAGAATTGATTTTGCATAAGACAATTATATTAATGATGATTTTTGAGTTAGGATTTTGGAGGATGATTGGAAACGTAGTGACCTTTTGATTCTGAAACCTTACTTGAAATTATTTATTAATATGATGGGTCTATGCAAATAGGGATGCATAAATGATAGGCATTAATTATTCGTGCATGGATGTCTGATGTGTTCAGATTGATGATTTCAGCAACTAAGAACGTAATTGCTGATATGAACGGCAACAATTGTGAAGTATTGAATATGAAGATTCAATATGTGCTGGAAAGGCAAGAAGCATTAGAAGCTCTTGACCATGTTATGGAAGATCTTGAGGATACTGTGCGCCACCTTGAGCTAGTAGAGGACCGCCTAACAACATTTGAGTCGAAAATAGACATTTGCAATGCTGGTTCTAGCTCAGAAAGGGCTTTGTGCTCTAAGCGCAAGCGTATTGATTCGTTCAATATGTGGGAATGCAAAGGATCAAGTCCTTATTGCAAGAAATCAAGAGTTTACCAACACAAGAGAGGAAAACGTCCTCAAGTGAAGAAAATGTCAAGAGTGAGGTGTTACAATTGTGACAAGAAATGTCACTGTGCTTGCAACTATTGTGAATAAAAAAGTCAACACCTCTTGTACATTTGAGAACTTTGCTTATGTGTCAAGTTCAATATTATTGGCTGAATCCAATCTTTTGTGGACTGTAGATTTATGAGCGACAGACCATGTAGCAAAGGATAGAGGATCCTTCGTGAAATTCCGACAAGTACCAACTGGAACTAAGTGGATCCATATGGGAAACAACTCCAGAGCTGAAGTAAAGGAATTGGCACCTGCCAATTGAACATGAGTGGTGGATGCACCTTAATGTTCTATATTCTCTGGAGATTCATCGAAATTTAGTGTCTGTCTTAATGTTGGTTAAGCTTGATTTTGGTATGAACTTCCATAATAAATGTGTAGATTTGTATTTGGATACAGAATACTATGGTTGTGGTCACTTTCTAGATAGTTTCATTGTACTATATGTTGACTGTAGTGATGTCAATATTTGTTATTCCCTTGTTTCACGTCTTCTACTTCATATGATAATGATGTGAGTGTGTGGCATGCTGGACTTGGTCATATTGGCCAACAACATATGAATAGACTAGCCAAAGAGGGCTTGTTGGGCAACATTGAAAAAGTCGATTTGCTCATATGTGAGCATTGCCTAGAAGGGAAAACAACAAGGAAACCATTTGGAAAATGTAAAAGAGCTGAATTTCCTCTGCATTTAATCCATTTGGACGTCTGTGGTTCAATGAATGTGAGAGGAAGGCAAGGGGCTGTTTATTTCATCACTTTTTTATAGATGATTATACTCGAGTCGGATATGTCTATTTGATTTCTCATGAATCTGAAGCATAAGTTGTTTTAGAAGGTTTATGAACCTAGCAGAAAATCAATTAGACAAGAAAATAAAGGTATTTAGATCCGATCGAGGTTGAGAATATTTATTTGATAAGTTCAGAAAATTATGTGATGAAAAATGAATATAATGTGATGAAAAAAGAATATAAAGATAGTTGTCTATTTCATATACTCCTCAACAAAATGGTGTTGTAGAGAGAATAAATAGAACCCTACTGGAATGGTTAGGTCCAAGATGGCGCATGCTAACTTACCTATCACTCTTTGGAGTGATGCGTTGTTAACTGCTGCCAATATACTTAACCGGATGCCTTCCAAATCAATTATTTTCACTTCATATGAGTTATGGACAATTAGAAAATCGGACTTAAGTTTTCTTAAGCCATGGGATTATGCTGCCTATACTCATGAGTCCTCTCACAACTTTGGGAAATTGGGTCCCAAAGGAAATAAGAGTATACTCCGAACACTCGAAAGGGTATGTGTTCATAGGTGAGCAGGAAAGTGGGAGTATAACTGAATTTGAATTACGGGATGTCACATTCTTAGTGGATGAATTTCCTAAGAAGGGCGAAATAGGAGAATATTACTCCTTATTTGAAACCTTGGATCAAGATAATGATATTAGTGGAGTTTGTCCAAGTGGGAGTAATATGAGAAGTGATGAATCTAATTCAACTCACTCTTAATTACAACCACATGATGAGATGACATCGTCATTATCTAATCCAAGTGGGAGCATAATGGGGAATTATGTGCTAAGTGTACAATTTCCCATACGGTGAACAAGTTGCCAAAGTATTCCCCGTCAATGTTTTGACATTGAAAGGGAAACTTTTATGGTTGCTCCACAAGATGAGGATGAGCCAAGAAATATTAATAAGGCTCTAAATTGCCCTAATAAGGAAAAATGGATTCATGCAATGAAAGAGGAAATGGAGTCAGTGAAGTCAAACCATGTTTGGGAACTGGTTGATTTTCCAAAAGGACGCAGAGCTATTGGGAACAACTGGGTTCTCAAAATAAAGCGAAAGGCTGATGGCTCGATAGAAAGGCATAAGGCTCGCCTTGTGGCGAAGGGGTATAATCAACAGGAAGAAATTGATTATGAAGATATATTTTCTCCTGTAGTGAGATTTACCTCGATTCGCATTATTCTAGCAATAATGGCAAGTATGGATCTTGAGTTACATCAAATGGATGTAAAGAATGCTTTCCTCAATGGAGAATTAGAGGAAGGAACATATATGGAACAACTTTGCTAGTTTCATAGTGAAAGGCCAAGAAGAAAAGGTATATCAACTTTGGGGTCGATATATGGCCTTAAGCGATCGTCAAGATAATGATATATACGTTTTCATAATACCATAATGGCATATGACTTTACAATGATAGATGATGATCATTGTGTATATATCAAAATATCCAATGATCAATTTGAGATCATGTCATTATATGTTGATGATATACTAATTGCTAGAAGTAATATGGAGTTTGTCAATACTGTCAAAAGTTTGTTGTCTTCCAATTTTGAGATGAAAGACACGGGTGATGTTGCATACACTCTTGGAGTTAAGATTTCAAGAGATCGTTTGAAGAGATCGTTGTCTCTTTTGCAAGAATCATATATAAATAAGATTCTTGAATGATTTCGTATGCCAGATTGTAAACCCATAGACACTCCTATTGCAAAAAGGTGAAGGATTGAGCCATAGTCTGTGTCCAAGCACTCCACAAGAGAAGGAACAAACGAAATATGTTCCTTATGCTAGTGCTGTTAGAAGCTTTATGTACGCTATGATGTGTACAAGACCTGACATATGTTTTGCAGTTGGAATGGTAAGTCATTACCAATCCAATCCAGGTCAAGCACATTGGAAAGCCGTTAAGAGAATACTAAGGTATCTAAAGGGGACTGCTGATTATACGATGAGTTATAAAGGAAAGGATCTGCGACTCTAAGGCTATCCTGATGCTGATTGGGGAGGAGATTTAAATGAAAGAAAATCTACCTCTAGGTTTGTTTTCTTACCGAATGATGGCACCATATGTTGGAGCTGTAAGAAACAAACATGCATAGCCTTGTCCACGATAGAAATTGAGTTCGTGGCATTATCAGCAGCAGTATAAGAAGGTGTTTGGCTTAAGAGATTTTTTGGATCATTTATGTGTTATTGGAAGTGCTGCAGATTAATTGTTGGTTAACTGTGATAACCAAGCAGCAAAAGTGTACACCAAAGATCCAAATATCATGGCAAGACCAAACATATGGATACCAAGTATAATTTTGTCAAAGATATGGTTGCACGAAAAGATGTGAACTTAGAGTACATGCTACGCATAGAATGGTAGCAGATTCTATGACAAAGCCAATACCTAGAGATGTGTTTTGTGGCCATATGAAATCTCTAGGATTGCGTAGAGGCAGATGTACTTGAATATTGTAATTTCCCTAAGTGTTCACATTTGATGAATTTGTGTTTTCATCATTAATGCCTATGAATTTTTGTTTGATATTTCACTTAGACTCGACTAAACTAAGCTTATTTGGTAACAAATAACTCTGATGCACGAACAAAAGGCTCGCCCAAAGTAGACAATTACTTTTGTCTGTTGTATTGTGGCTGCTCATGTGCAAAATTTAAAAAACGAACTCTACTGACATCTGTTTCAAGTAGGTCCAAAGTCATTGGAAAACTAACTCAACGTGCTTAAAATGAGAACTAACCTTCTACCCAAAAGAGTTCCATAAACTGGCGAAAACCAGTGCCAAACACAATAGTTTGAATATGGTTCGGATAGTGCACAATAAATTTCAAAATTTCACCCCAACCAAGTTGGAATCCTAAGTTGACTTCCATAAAGTCCCAAAGTTTCATGACACACCAAAGTTTATTTACTACATGATTTCATAGCTCAACAACCTCTATAATAAACCTAGCAACCTAAAACCCGAATGGAATTGAAATTACAGCTTAATCTAGAAAATTTTGGTCTTTGAATTCTTATCAAGCACTTCTTGTACGACATAATTCAACGTGTTAAGATGTCACTTGCGAACTTGAACCGAGTCCTTTCTCTCTCTAGCGCGTGGTTCACTTCCCTTTTCCAGCTTTCTTGATTCTTCTTTCTCCCTCTTAATTATTCCTCTTTTCTCTGATAAGCCAACTACAACGATTATAACTAAGCTGAAGGAAGTTAGTCTGTCGGGATTCCAAGATGCAGCTTCATGGGCGTAATAAATTTGAATTGGGTCTCTTGAGCCTAAGTCCTTTTTTTTTTATTACTTAAAAAAAAAAAAAAAAAAAAAGAAAAGACTCTTTTGTTATGGTAACAACTCTTGTTAAAGTCTTAGACACAGGATGGCAGAAAATTTTTCAATGAACCCAAAGCATGTGAGCCCAGCTCACATCCACTATTGAATGATGTGACTCCATGTTGAACCCAACCTTTTCACGGTTGCACATGAGAAATTGTAAATCCTAGAATTCATTCTTTTCATTGTGAATATATCTATAGATTAAGTTAGTTTAGTCATAGGTAATTTAGGATAATTGGTTGTGATGGTTAGTCCAAATAGTAGTGCCAACTGCGAAAGTGGCGATAGGGTTGGAATGAGCCATCCTACGGAGGTGCTGACTCCAGCAGCATGCCGACGGCCATTGGATGGGTGGCGCTCTCTATGTCGCCCTATTCCTGATTTTTTTTTTTTGTCTCCTTTTAAGCTTTTTGCTGTTTTTTTTTCTTGCTCGCTTTTCTTCTTGCCTTTTTTCTTTTATCAAGCTTAAACTCGTAAACATGAATGAAAACCCAAAGATAATTCTAATAGACAAGTATAATAGATATTAATCAATGAAAAACCCAATATGATTAAACATGATAATAGTTAACCGAAATTATAGTATTGTTAATTTTACATGTAACATGTGAAAATTTTACTAGTAACAGAAAAAGAAACATTCACATAGCAATGAATGAGAAATGTTAAAACTGAAGGAACAGAGCCAATTCGCATCCTACAAAGTCTTGGTCTTCCTCGCAATGATTCAAGTTTCTCTCCCATCATCACTTTTTTCTTGCAAGGTGTTGGTCTTCATGGAATTGATTGAAGTTTCTCCCCAATCATCACTTTTTTGTGCAAAGTCTAGGTCTATGTAAAGGTTTTTTTTATTTATTTTTATTTTCACTTTTTCTTAAAGTGCTTCACTTTTGATTCACATGTAATGGGTGGAAATTATCTACTTTTGCTTCACTTTCCGGACAAAAAAGCACATGATATCTAGCAAAGTCTCTAGGAATATTCTTTAGATATTGTGAAACAAGCACTTGTGGACAAAAAGTATTTATATTGATTTCTCTAACCTCTGATGTGCATAAAAGTCTTGGACTTTGTTTAATCTTTTTGGTAGGTGAAAGTCTTGGTCTTCCTGAACTTTATAGTTTTCTCTATCCATTAGCATGTTATCACTTAGCTTCACCACAACCCTTGTTTTTCTCTTCAGTGACTGATTGTCCCATGACCATTGGAGAGATCTTTTTGGGTTCCTTCTTGGCTTCCTTCTCATACTAATTTCTAGAATTGTTAATTTTAAGCAAGACATGGAAATTCTACTAGTAATGGAAAAAGACACATTCACATAGGGATGGAAGAGGAGGGGTGTAGAAAGTGAAGCAACAAAGACAATTTGCGTCCTTCTAGTAAAGTTTTGGTCTTCTTGATGAAAAGTACTTTATGAGTATACTATCACGCCAAGCAATTTGAGTTTAGACCAAAGAGACCATGTTTTGATGCACATTGTGTCCTTGAGTTAGATAAATCAATTGTTCTCCTTTTTTTTCCAATCAAGACTTTTGGCTATCGTTTGAAAGAGAGGACCTTTTCTTGTGGCCATCCAAAATATAGGATAATAGGTGATATTTCTTCACAGGAAAAAATACCAAAAAAGTCCTAAACCTATGACACTTATACCAATTCAGTCTAAACCTTTTAATTGAACCAATTTAGTCCTAAACCTTTTTACATTGGTACTAATTCAATCCTTTTCAGCCAATTTTGGCCGACCAATGCTAACATAAATGTTTGCCGGTTGGCAAATGCTAATGTGGCAATTTTTAAATAATTTATTTCAAATTTTTAATTTTTTTTTTTTTTCCTTTTCCTTTTCCTTTTCCTCTTATTCCTCTCGACCTTCTTCTCCTGTAGTGGCCAACGAGCCTCTGGTGGCTTGCCAGCCACTAGGCGAGGGCCATGAAGCCCTCACCACACCACTGGTGAGCTATCAAAGGCTTGCTAGGCATTGCGGGAGAAGAAGGCTAAGAGGAAGAAGAGGAAAAAGAAAAGGAAAAGGAAAAGGAAAAAAAAAAGGAAAAAAAATCAAAAAAATATTTTAAAAATTGTCACATGAGCATTCGCCAGCCCGCAAATGTCCATGTCATAGCCAGCCAGCCAACCAAAATTGGCCAGAAAGACTGAATTAGTACCAATATAAAAAGATTTAATACTAAATTGGCCTAAATGAAAGGTTTAGGATTGAATTGGTACAAATGTCATAAGTTTATGACTTTTTTGGTACTTTGCCCTTTCTTCACATGACCAACTTAGAGGGCATGCATATCTTCATAAAAAATTTATAACTTACAATGTTTTGTTGTTGTTGTTGTTGTTTTTTTTTTTTTTTTTTTTTTTTTTAGTATAGGCTTTTACATGGCAGCTATAGTGCTAAAAATTTGCAGCAAAATGGGCGGCAATGATCTGTTGAAGGGTGCTGAAGTAGTTGTTGATGATTGTGAATCACTTGATAGGAAAATCATGGTCCTTTGAACAAAAAAGCTAGCCCAAAGCAACTTGCTTGATGGATTAGTTGGTGATTTGTGAATTGTTTACTATTTCTAAAGTAAAAATTAAGCAACTTGCTTCATGGATTTGTTGGTGTACCTGACTCTTCCCAAAGCACGTGTTTTGGTTCCCCTTATCGAACAGTCAAAGTTAGTTGTCTTTGATGACTTGCAGATGTATAATAGAAAGTAAGATGCCATTGTTAGGTGGATTGTCAACATTTATTTCAGTCGGTGCAAGTTGTACAAAGATGCTTATTTGTCAGTCCTATTAATTGTGGTCAGCTTCATTCATCACTAGACAAGAAAAAGGGTCAGGCATCACCAACTAACAAAGTACTAGATATACTCTAGGCATCACACTTATGAACAGGAAAATCATGCAAAGGACCACGATTCTCCTATCAAATGGTTCTCGATCATCAACCACTAACACAACACCCTTCAGTAGATCATTGTTGCATGTTTGGTTGCGAATCTTTAGCACTATAACTACCACATAAAAGCCTACATTGATTGCATATTCACCAATAACACATTAAATAAAGACATTGAAATTATAAGGTTACTAAGAATGTACAGATGCAAAAAAAAGGATAAGTGCATTATAAATTCTAAAACTTATCACGAAAATGTAATGGAGTTTTAAAACTTTCAAAAAGCACACTTAAGTCTTAAAGCTTGTTATGTAGTACAATTAAGTCTTAAAACTTTCAAAAAATGCAATTAAGTCCTAAAACATGTCAAATTTGTCCAATTAAGTTCTTCGTTGATTGCAATTTTCGAAAGTTTTAAAATTAATTGCACTTTCAAGACAAATTTTATGAATTAATTGCACTTTTTGAAAGTTTTAGGACTGAATTATACTTTTGTGACAAGTTTTAGGACTCAATTGTATCTTTTGAAAATTTTATTCAATTGTACTTTCATGATAAGTTTTCGGACTTCCGATGCACTTATTATCATTTTTTTTAAAAGCCTTGGTCTTTGTCTTTGTTTAATATTTTAGGACTCAATGGTTTTTGTTAGAGTAGGTTTATCAGTTTTTAGAACCTGGAACCTACCTATTTGTTCTAAAACTTGGAACCTAGAACCCTTGTTGTTCTCTCAATGATTGGTAAACCCATGATCATTGGAGAGATCTTTTCGAGTCAATTCTTGGCTTCCTTCTTATACTTATTTCTAGTATTGTTTTTTTTTTTTGGTAAAGTTATTTCTAGTATTGTTAATCTTAAGCAAGACATGTAACGTGGGGAATTCTACTAGTAATGTAAAAAGAGACATTAACATAAGGATGGAAGAAAGAGAGATGTGAAAAGTGAAGCAATAAAGCCAATTTGCATCCTGCAAAGTCTTGATCTTCTTGGAATTGATTAAAGTTTCTTTCCCATGATCACTTTTTCTTTTTGCTTAATTTTTCACACAAAAGAGGTTGATGAGTCCCAACAAAGTCTTGGTCTTTCTAATATGCCAAGAAGTTTGAGTTAGACCAGGGAGCATATGTTTTGACACACATTATGTCATCGAGTTATATTGTTCTCCTTTTTCTTCAAATCAAGACTTTTGGATGTCGATTAAAATAGGGGACCATTTCTTTTGACCCAGAGCATGTGATTTTGTTTTCCTTACCAAATAGACAAACCTAACTTTCTTTGATGACTTGTGGATACATAACATACAATAAGATGCTATTGTTGGTTATATCCTCAATAATTTAGGTTTCAATAACTTTGACAAAGCAACGATCCTTTGATGCGATTTTGGCCCCATGATGCACGAGGAGCTGCCGGGGAGACATATGTTGGCACGAGATGGCTAGCTGCAGAATTCTTGCGACAATAGGTGTAAAGCTTCAAATTCATTACACGGTCTAAGTTCAAATTTCAAATAGTTTGTGTATGGGCTTCCAATGGTGCACAATTGTGAATTCTTTGGAATCATTATAATTAGTATATACACCGACACATGATACTAATTCGCTTCAAGTAATATTAGAGGAAAGGCATAATACTAATTTGTGAGCTCGCTCATAATAAGTAGGTTGAATCCTCCTCAAAATTCTAAAATTATAGACAATTCAGATCCATTGTTTAGAAAATATTCCATACCGGTTGGCTTATTCTCCACACTAAAAAAAGAAACCGAATTTTGCTTTAAGAAAGCAAGATCATGCGATACATGCTAGACTTCAATTTAACGTAATACAATGGCTCTCTCTCTCTCTCTCTCTCTCTCTCTCTCTCTCTCTCTCTCTCTCTCTCTCTCTCTCTCTCTCTCTCTCTTTTGCTTTAGTTGGTTAAAACCCCTCGAGTCATTCCATGTCCACACACATTACATGTTCCGCTCGTGCATATTTAGATTCTCGACTTTTGTTAATTCTTAGAACCTACAATATCTAAAACATGATTAATAAAAGTATTTGAAATACTATGGACTAATTTTATGATAACAATCAGTTACACCATATGAGTCTTAAATGCTCTTCTTTTTCAAATGAAAAATGGTGAACATTTTCATTTCAGCCTTTAATAATTGGCGGATGAAATACAAATGAGTGCCTTAGAGATTTTTGTTTTTTTGTTTTTGGTGGGGGATCCTCGGATGGCCAAGTCCTTAATCCTATGCTTGATTGGACATGGTGACAAAAAAGGCTAATGCAGGGCCCTCCCAGTTCCATCATTTTGTTTTAGCATGTATGGGACCCATCTTTGGTCACTATTGGTGAACATGATCCAATAATTATTTTAGCATATGCATAGCCTCCATTATTACTCTCATCCTTGGGTAAACTGAAGTCATGGCAAGCATGAATAACAAAAACCATCGAATCTATTGAATCATGAAATTTGTTTGGACTCTTATAAAATCTCTCCATGACTCTTTAAGTTGAACTAATTTGATTTCTACTCTTTACCTTGTATAATGCAGGAACATAAAAACTTCAAATAATTAAAATACATTTGTTTAATTGAAAACTCAAGATTTAGAAAATATTTTCAAAAAACTGATTGATTTATTGCTCACAAAAATGAACAAATCAAAATTTTTCATCATTTACCGAAATATGCAGGTATAAATTGATGTTGGCAATGAAAAATATTTTTCTGTGTTGGTCAATTTTTTTGAATGATGTAACTAATCATTTTTCGGAAAATTTTATTTAAAATCTTAAGTTTTTTTTTTTTAAACAAACACACCCTTAAATTACTTTCATGGAGCAAAATAAGAGGAATTGACTCGGTTCGATCCAAAAGAGGAACATAATGGAAAATCTGAAAAGGAGCAGAAGTCAGGTACAAATCCTAGTGTTTGAACCTCCAAAACCATTCTCAGACCAAAAAAAAAAAAAAACCTCCAAAACCATTCCTCTACAAAGAGGGCGAAACGTGAGCAATAAGCAGGCGGTTACAGCCACACCTGGAAAGGATCATCTGACAGCTCCACACATCCAAAAATTAAGAAATCTCGAGTTACCAAAATAAGTATAAATAGCTCAAAAATAATCATTTAATTGTTAAAACTTGTCGATACCTAACTTCTGTCCAAAAGTGGTTTTCATAAACTTTTGGAAAACTGGAACAGATTTTCCTCTCACAGAAGAAGTTTATAGGAATTAAAGCATTTTATAAGCATTTACCAGAATTTCGACAAATAGGATTAGGTTCTTTCGAATATATTCCCCAAATAAAAAAAAAAAAAAAAAAAAGAAAAGAAAAAAAGATAAAATGGGAACCCCCGAGAGAAAAACACACGCGGCAGAATTCATCTTGGTTCTCCTCCTCCTTTCTTTGAAACCACACCGCCTCACTTTTTCTTCATCCACCACCACCACCATCATCATCATCAAACTCACGCCCACAGACTCCACTCTCATTCAATTCATTTCTTGCATGCACATCGATTGTCGCCAATCACCACCATCTCTAGTCGTCGCTCAATCAATACCATCGTTCGTCGTTGCAAGCAGCGACCACGCATTGCCGTAGCTGAATACGCACGCGTACACAGTGAACTGCCAAACCTAGCGCTCGTGCTTGCTGGATTGCTGTTGTGGATCTTATCCCATTCGCCTGGTCAGCTCCAGGAAGTCTACTTGGAATAGGTAAAAGACATCTTTGTACTTGCTCTCTTTTTCCCTTGAACTGATGCAGCAAGTTTAATAGCAAAATTGGGGAAAGTTGATGCCATATACTTGCTGGCCAGGTTAAAGTTGCAGCTTGATTGCATAATTCATGGTGATTTGTTAATTTTGTTTTAATCAGGTGATACATCTGCACGCATAATTGTTTGAGCCAAAAATCAGACCTTTATTTTATGATTTTTCATTACATATTAGCATAGAATTGCATTATATCCGTATCAGGACAATTATATTAGAAAACTTAGAATTTTCATGGATAAGCATTATCATGGGCATCTAGGCTTTTTGGAGTGCATTATTGTTAATTCTCTTTTTTGCACATTTCCTTGGATAAATCACATGCTATAACTTGGGAAATTTAGGAAAATCATATCTTGCATATTAATAAATTTAGATTGCATCTTCATAAAAAAACAAAAAAAAAACAAAAAACAAAAATGTGAAGTGGAACTCTCCGCGAGTCACGAAGAGTATTATCGCCCCATTCCTGCATTTTTTTTTTATCAGTTTTTTGCTGTTTTTCTTATTTAGTTTTTCTTCTTGCTCTTTTTCCACTTATTAGACTTATATTTGAAAAGATAAATGGAAATCTAGACATAATTCCAATAGACAAGTACAACAGAGATTAATGAATGATTAATCACAATATGATTAAAAATGACAAAAGTTGGACTAAAATTATAGTTTTGTCAATTTGAGCAAGAGAACAATAATCACTGCTAATTGTCAATCACACACACATAAAAAAATAAAAATAAAAATTGGCATCCATGTAACGCGTGGAAAACTACTAGTAATATAAAAAAGACATTCACATGGGAACGGAAGAGGAGGGATTTGAAAAGTGAAGCGACAAATCCAATTTGCATCTCCGTAAGTCTTACTCTTTCTGGATTTTATTAAATTTTCTTTCCCATCAGCTCTTTATCAATTTTACTTCACTTTCATGACAAAAAAGTTCATGATACCCAGTGAAGTTTTGGTCTTCCCAGTTTATGATTTTTTTTATATGAACAAGTATATGATCGTGGAAACTACAAATGTATGGGGATAATCTCTAAATATTACAGAACAAGCACTTGTGAAAGAAAAAAAATAAAGAAAAAGTTGCAGCAAGATGGGCGGCAATATCTGCTGAAAGGTGATGGGTTAGTAATTGATGATGGGGAATCGCTTGAAGCGAGAATCATGGTCCTTTGAACTCGATTTTCTTGATCATTGGTGTGATTGGTAGAGTATAATTTTCAGTAGATTATACATTGTCATTTGGTGATTTCTGACTATTCATTATTTGCAGAGTAAAATAAAGCAAGTTGCTTAATGAATTAGTCGGTGTGCTTGACCCTTTTCCTTATTTAGCCTAAAGCACGTGTTTCTATTCTCCTTAGTGGATAGACAAAGTTAATTGTCTTTGATAACATGTATATGTATAACAGAAAATAAGATGCCATTATTGGGCGAATCCTCAGTATGTTATGTTTCAAAAGCATTTATTTTACTAAGTTGCACAAATATGCTTATTTGCTGATCCTATTAACTTGGTCAACTTCATACATCGCTAAATAAGAAAAAAGGGATAAGCACACCAACTAATCCATCAAGCAAGTTGCTTTCTCTGTAAATGGTAAACGAGTCCAGTATTAACAACATATAATCCACTGGATGTCACACTCTACCCATTACACTAATGAACTTGATAATCGTGTTCAAAGGATCGCGATTCTCCTATCAAGGTGATTCCCGATTATCAACCACTACCTCAACACACTTCAACAAATCATTATCACCCATCTTGCTATGAATCTTTCGCATAGAAACTCCCATGTAAAAGACTTCATTAATC
Source organism: Eucalyptus sideroxylon x Eucalyptus melliodora (assembly GCA_016097485.1). Lineage (NCBI taxonomy): Eukaryota > Viridiplantae > Streptophyta > Magnoliopsida > Myrtales > Myrtaceae > Eucalyptus > Eucalyptus sideroxylon x Eucalyptus melliodora. Next base: position 17,077,713 of record CM027825.1, on the reverse strand, counting down.
TCATATTCACCAATAAAGCAGAAAACAAAGACATTGAAATCATGAGGTTACTAAGAATATACAAACGCTAAAAAAGCCAACAAAACACTCGTGAGTGATAACACTTATGGCGAAAATATGCATACACTCTAAGTTGGTCATATTAAGACTCTGTTTTGGATGGCCAAAAGTAAAGATCCAATAGCCAAAAAGTCTTGATCCGAAGAATAAAGAGAGTAATTGATGTAACTAGCACTTGTGGACAAATAGTATTTATTTTGATTTGTCTAACCTTTGATGTGCATCCCTTGAAAGTCTTGGTCTTTTTTTTTTTTTTTTTAAATCTTTTTCGTAGGTCATCATCTCAGTCTTCCTAGGACTTCATAGTTTTCTCTCTCCATTAGTTCATTTTCACTTTGCTTCACCATAACACCTTTGTTGTTCATTACAGTGACTGATTCACCTATGGACATTGGAGGGATCGTGTTGGGTTCCTTTTTGGCTTCATCCTTTCAGGTCCTGTTCGACAAGTTGGCTTCTTCCGCATTAGGTTATGCACAACATAAAGGAATCAGCACTACCTTGCCTAAGGTGTGGAAGGAGAAGCTAGTCATAATCAATGCAGTGTTGGCTGATGCAGAGGACAAGGAACTTAGTGGTAACCATCAAGTGAAGCTGTGGCTGGACAAGGTTAAGGACTTGGCCTATGACGTGGAAGACTTGCTCGATGAGTTTGAGATCAAAGCTGCTCAAGTTGAGTCAGAGGCAGAATCCAGCACAAGCAAAGGTTTGGGGAAATGGAAGTTCTTTGTATTTGGCCGACCACCCTCGCTCATGTCTGAAACCAAGGTACAAGAGATCAATGACCGGTTGGAAGAGATTGTCACTGGAAAGGTTCATCTAAACTTGAGAGAGAATGTTGTGGACAAATCCAACTACACCAGTAAAAGGATAACCACTTCTCTATCAGAGCCTCAATTTTTTGGTAGGGAGGAGGATGTAGAACAAATACTCGAACTATTGATCAATGAGGTCAAAAATTCTAATGCCACGCTAAGCATAGTCCCCATAGTTGGGATGGGCGGTATTGGAAAGACTGCCTTGGCTCAACAGCTGTATAATGATGCAAGAGTGAATGGATGTTTTGAGATGAGAGCATGGGTTTGTGTTTCAGATGTTTTTGATGTTCTCGACATAACAAAGACTATTTTACGGTCAATCACTAGGTTGCCCTGTGAGGGCAAAGATCTAAACGATTTTCAAGTTAAGTTGAGGGACAATCTTTTCGGAAAGAAGTTTCTTGTGGTTCTAGACGATATCTGGAATGAGAAGTACGAAAAATGGACTGATCTCTTAAAGCCATTTGTAGTGGGTGCTAGGGGAAGCAAGATTATTATTACGACTCGCAACCATGCTGTTGTTTCAGTAACAAAAGCACCACCAATTCCTTTGAAGGAATTGTCCCTCAATGATTGTACAAGCTTATTGGCCTTTCATGCTCTTGAAGCAACAAATTTTAAGAGCCACCCGGAATTTGAAACAATAGGCAAGAAAATAGCTAAAAGATGTAAAGGTTTACCTTTGGCAGCGAAGATGTTTGGCGGTGTCCTACGTAATAAAATGAATCCCAGTGAATGGGAAGATACCTTAAATAACATAATATGGGATCTTCCAACGACAAAGAATGATGAGGTTCTCCCTATTTTGAAATTGAGCTACGTCCATCTTCCTTCCTATTTGAAGAGATGCTTTTCTTATTGTGCAGTATTTCCTAAGGATTACGAAATTGAGAGGGATGAGCTAGTACTCTTATGGATAGCGGAGGGATTTTTAGATGGACAAAAAACAAAGAAAAATAAGTTGGAATTAGGATGGAATTACTTCGATGAATTAGTATCAAGATCATTTCTTCAAAAATCAAGTGTTGACACATTTAAGTTTTCAATGCATGATCTTTTGAATGATCTAGCAAAGTCAATTGAGGGTGGGATATGCTTTAGCTCTGGGGAGTCTCAACCGGCAATTAATGAAGATTATGCATCTTTGGAGAGAGCTCGTTATGCATCATTCATCTGGTCGCGGTTTGTTACATCAAAATGCTTGTGGGCATATCATGATATGAAGGTATTAAGAAGTTTAATTTTGGTGCGTATTGGATCTAGTGGGAACTCTCTCCTTATATCCGACAAGGTGCTGCATGAGTTGCTAACAAACTTGAAGTTTCTAAGGGTTTTTTCATTATGTCATTGTAACATCGTAGAGGTACCAAATTGTGTTCATGAATTAAAACATCTTCGATATCTCAATTTCTCGAACACTTATATCGAAAGGCTACCTGAGACTATTGGCAACTTGTGCAAATTACAAGCTTTGATCTTAAGAGATTGTCATAAACTTTCAAAGTTGCCTAACAGTATCACAAAGTTGGTCAGCTTACAGTTTCTTGATGTTAGAGATACAAAAAGTCTAAAAGAGATGCCACTGGGTATCAGTAATCTGAAGAATCTTACTATATTGTCCAAGTTTATGGTAGGAACAGAGAAAGGGCTAAAGTTAAAGGAGTTAAAGGCCCTATCACGTCTTCAAGGAGAATTATGCATATCAAAATTACAAAAGGTGGAAGATGTTAGAGATGCTGTTGATGCTAATTTGGAAGGAAAGCAAGGCCTAAGAAAATTATTCTTGGATTGGGATAAAGATTTTGGAATTCTTCGGAATGATAAGCTCGAATCACGGGTGCTTGAGTCTTTGCGACCTCCCATTGATATTGAAAATCTCACTATTTTGAACTATGGCGGTGCAATATTCCCATCATGGTTAGATGGTTCATCATATTCTCGGATAGTGTCTTTGAGCTTGTGGGACTGTCCTTATGTCACATTCTTGCCTTCACTTGGACAACTACCTTCATTGAGAGAATTATCTCTTAAAGGTCTAAATGCAGTAAGAATAATAGGCTCTAATTTTTACGGAGGTGATAGTCCTTTTTTGTCGCTAATTACTTTGCAGTTCGAAGAGATGTTGGCATGGAAGGATTGGTCTCCTTATGCGGGGGGCCCAAAAAAAGAAGTCCCATTCTCCTGTCTTGAGCATCTTGTTGTCCGGAGCTGTCCTTCGCTGGTCGAGACATTGCCTTGTCAACTTGATCATCTTATAAAGCTTGAAATTCATTCATGCCAACAATTGAATAACTCAACCAGTGAGTTATGTCTTCCATCTCTCGATGAGTTATACCTTGAGGATTGTAGTAAGGAGATCTTAAAGAGCTTGTTCAAGCTAACTTCTTTGACAGTTCTCAAAATTAACAAACTCATAGAGCTTGTTTCCTTTGATCATCGGTTTATGAGTTGCTTGGGCAAGCTAAGGAAGCTTCATATAGGACTGTGTGACAAGCTAACATGCTTGTGGCAAGATGGAGATGAAACACAAAATCTCACTTGCCTCCAGGAATTAGTAATAAAAAATTGTCCTCAATTCACATCTTTTGTGGCAGGAGACGGAGAGATAGAGCTACCCTGTAATCTTGAAAGGATGGAATTGATGGATTGCACAAGTTTAGAAAAGCTTCCAAGCAAGATGCACGCACTCAGACATTTGGTGATTAAGAATTGTCCAAAAATCATGGCTCTAAACATTCCTCAAGGTGACTCGAGTAGCAATAATTCGATTTCTCAACTTGAATCTCTTAAGATATGTCGCTGTGATTCTCCGATATCCTTTTCATTTGCCAAGGGTAGACTTGCTCCTCTGAAGGCACTTCATATAGACAATTGTGAGGGAGTGGAGTCATTGGAAGGGATTGCCGTAGAATCGCTTGAAACAATGACAATTAACTATTGTCAAAATCTGGGAAGCTTACCACAATGCCTTCACACGCTCTACCATCTCACTCAATTGGATATTTATAATTGTCCAGCACTGGAAATAGAGGACTTCCCTCCCCTTCCCGTAACCCTCTCGAGTCTTACTCTTCATCATTGTTCTAAGATAAAGTCTATTGCCAACTGTAACATTGCCAAGTGTAACAATCTCACTAAATTGAAAATATGGCAGTGTCCGGTATTGGAGATAGAGGACTTCCCACCCCTTCCCATCACCCTGCAGAGTCTTGAACTTTCGCATTGTCCGATGATAAAGTCCCTGCCAAATAAGTGGCATCATCTTACGTCCCTTCAAGAGCTAATAATTTCCTATTGCCAAAATATCAAATGCTTCCCCAAAGGAGGTCTGCCTCCCAAATTGCGAGACCTTAGAATTTTGGGGCTTGTGGGTCTGAAGCAGCCAGTGAGAGAGTGGGGCTTACACCTGCTCACATCTCTCGAGATTCTGACCATTGATTTTAACATGGGAGGGGAGAGAGAGAAGGAGTGGTTTCCTTCGGAGGATAAGGATGCTTGGAGTCTCTTTCCTTCCTCTCTAACCTCTCTTCGGATATATGATTTGAGAAACGCGGAAAGACTATCGAGCGGTCTCCGCAACCATCTCTCCTCTCTCCGATGGTTATCGATTGGAGATTGCCCCAAGTTGAGGTACTTGCCAGAGGATGGCTTCCCTCCCTCCCTCCAACTATTGCGCATATTTAGATGCGAGATTCTGGAAGAGCGATGCGCAAAACTCACTGGCGACTATTGGCCCCTCATCGAAGAGATCCCTTACATCAACATTGATTACAAACGGATCTGATGAATTGATTCGTGCATCTACACTACAGTCAGTTTTCTTAGGGTTCGAGTAAGTTATTTTTGGTTTTGAAGGCATCCTTTTCCATTCTACTTTCTCAATTCGATGCCCAATACGAATTGATGTTTTGGGTGCGGGATCTCGTTGGGTTGGAATGCCTCCGTTTCGTTGGACGATAAATTGTAGGATGAAACGCTCGCAACGCTGCCTCTTGCTATGTTGATGACATATCCTCATTTCTGCTTGATGCCCAAACCATTTGTGAATGAAATCGCACCATCACGAAGAATCGTAGCATTCCACAATCATAGTCCTCTGCATTTTCAGCGTCTATTGTCTGTTCTCTTCCCAACATATTTTTTCTTGGGCCCTTAAGCTCATTCACTTTGGTTGTTTTGCAGATACCATTGTGATCTTGCATTGGCAGAATCTCTTGGAATGATCACGTGCGAACGCTGCTAAGGTAGGGCTAATGCTGTTGGTGTCATTGTCTTGCTTCATTTTTTTTTTTTTTTTTTTTTTTTGCAATTTATCAATAAAGGAAGAAGCAATTAAATATATTTGTTGCACTGCTATGTTCTGAATTTTCCTTCTGGTGAATATTATCTAAATAAGAACAAATCTTTTTCAAAATCTAAAAGGATGATTAGTTTTGTGGAAGCTATGATGTGATTGTGAAGAAAATGGATGCAGTTTTTTTTTTTTTTTTATGGTTTTCTTAAGAATTAGGAACCTTCTTTTTTTTTTTTTTTTTTTTATGATGATTCTTCGTAGTATTAAGCAGTCAATTTGGGATAAAATTCTGAGGCAGCTCATGGCTCCAAGCTTTTGCGTGACAGCATTGATATTCCATAAATCGCTTTCTGGTTGGGTCTCGAATTATGGTGGTTTAGGAACTGTTGCTCACAGCTTGCTAGAAATTTTTAGCAAATATACTTATGCTTGTTGGGTTGAGATTGTAATGATAGGCTGCCTACCATTCGGGTTTTGGCATTTCATTTGCTCGACGGTATGATTTCATCATACATTATGCCATTTTATCTTAAAATACCTTCTCATGTGGCATTCTTCCCAAAGGGAGTTCCGGAACAAAATGTTCGAGCTGACATGGGCTCCTTTGGAGTAACTAGAAATCTTGCGATTCAACCAATTTGTATCTTGCCTGGTATATCTCCTCTCTCTGTGCTAGTGTTGCATGTATAAATTTTTTGTTGAAGCAATGTTCTTATGACATTGTGAAGCTCTATTAAAAGTTAGATAATTTGTAATCTGAATTGTGGTTCACTATGTACTTTCTCCAAGGCTTTTTGGATGTTATTGCACATATAACATGGTGCTTTGACCATATAAATAGGTGATTAGAAAAGCAGAGTTGCATTTGCCAAGATAACTTTCAAGTAACCTCACATGGTTTTGCTTGATGAGCCATCCAATTATCTGGTAAGTTCTACTCATATTTCTCCATTTTATGACTTTGATTACTTTTCCAGTTAGCTTGTTATGGTTCTTGCACTAATTGAACTTGTCAAAATTTGGTCTTTACATTAAAAATTTAGTAGAACCAATTAGTGGTCACAGCTGCTGGTAGCCCTTGTCATCATACATCTAGCATATAATGGAACATAATCCAATCTAATTGTTCCAATTGGAAAATATTTGGAATAGAGCAATCTACAATACCAAATGGTACTAATCTTTGTGCCTATAGGCAGTATTGGGCTTTACATACAAATATGTGGACCCCTTTTTGTTTGTAAAGCCGGTCTTTAAGTTTTGCTTTAATGACCAGTGACTAAAGAATTATCTTTGTAAATTGTTAGTTTCTTGTCTAATGATTAGTGTTTTTGTTTTTTTTTGCCTATCCACACCTGTAGGATTTGGATGTGGCTAAGGCGCTCATTCAAGGTCCGGTCTTGTTCCAAGGATTAATTCTGATGGTGAGATTGATTTCCTTGTCAAAATACTTCAACTTGACCAATGATGGATCATTTCACAGCTAATAGCCCTCTTTTCACCTTGATTTGCAGGTTGGTCATGATGAGCATCTAATAGCTAGAAGCTTGGATGAGGTCTGGGTGGTTTCACAAGAGGCAAGGTGGCACCTCTCCATGGGAATTTCTAGGACTATAGGAATGTACTCCTATTTTTATTGAATCGGGGTGAATCTAGTTATTGCCATCAACTAAGAGTGGTTCACTGGGTTCACATTACCTCACAAAACAAAAAATGAGGCTTAGCTACATAGAGAAAGCAAAAAAGGATGAAGAGAGGATTGCTGCTGATATACAGGACGGACTCACAGTTACACCAGCCCTCATTTGTCATTTATACTTGACAAGGGCTTGTGGAACAATGAGTCTAAGTTTTTGACAGCATACAGTATCATTTGCAATAGCTTAAGAACTGAGTTGTGATTGCAGTCCTGGTATAATTTATGATTCTTTGCACATTTTGTTCTAGCAATAGGTTCATTTGTTGTGCCCCTGGAAGTTTGATACTCTATTGCCACCGAAGTCAGTTTTCTCATGCACACTAAAATGATTTAATCATTTGCAAAAGAATATTTTAGCACAGTAAATTATTTTGTAAGACAATCTATTTTGTGAGAAAGCTACATTAATATATTTTCCCCATTTTCACTATTTGGCACTATTTTGGAGAATTAATTATGAAAATATTATCATGGTCAACAAAACCCATTCTTAGGATGTAGGCAAGCTCTACCACTGAAAGTCAAAGACTAACATTTGAGCGGGATTTCTTGTTGGGTTGGATCAGGCTCTGTTTCGTTGGACAATAAACTTTAGGTCGAAATTCACTCGTGTTGCCTCTTGCTATATCAATGGCATATCTTCAACTCTGATTGATGCTAAAACAAACTGTGAATAAAGATGCACTATCACGAAGAATTATAGCGTTCCACAATCATATGTCTTTGCATTTTCAGCGTTTCTTGTATGTTCTCTTCCCACCATCTTTTTCTTGTGTCCTAGCTCATTCATTGTTTTTTTTTTCAATGGTTTTCTTTAGAATCGAGAACCCTTTTTTTTTTTTTTATTTTTATTGATGATGATCCTTTGTAGTATTAAGCAATCTATTTGGGACACATTTCTGGGGCAGCTTATTGCTCCAAGCTTTTAATACAACTCCATCATGATAGCATTGATATTCCATAGATCACCATTCTGTTTGTGTTTACAGCTTGCTAGAAATTTTTAGCCTATATACTCGTGCTTATTTGGTTGAGATTGTAACAATATGTTGCCTGCCTTTGTGTTTGCATTATCAGCAGTGACCTCTAGGGCAAATCTATTCAGGTCTTTAAAGTATTGGTTGTTTGCATTTACTCCACTGCAGAATATGATTTTGTTATACATCATGTCATTTTTTCTGCAAATACCTTCTTATGTGGCATTCTTCTTGTAGGGATTTCCGATCAAAAAGCTTCGAGCTCACTTGTGTTCCTTTGGTGTAATTGGAAATCTTGCACTTCAACCAATGTATACCTTTTATGATGCATTGCCTCCCTCTCCGCTACCGTTGCATATGTAAAATTTTTTTGAAGCAATTGTTTTATGACATTGTGAAGCCCTAATAGAGGTTAGTCAATTTGCAATCTCAAGTGTAGTTCATTGTGTACTACTCTGAGGCTTTTTGGATGTTATTGCACATGTAACATGGTGCTTTGACCATATAAATAGGTGCTCAGAAAGGCAGAGTTGCATTTGCCAAGATAACTTTGAAAAAGCCTCACATAGTTTTGCTTGATGAGCCATCCAATCATCTGGTAAGTCTGCTCTTTTTGTCCACCTTATGACTTCAAATACTTTTTAGTTAGCCTGTTGTTGTTCTTGCACTAATTGAACTAATCGGAATCTGATGTTACATTGAAATAACAGGAGAATCAATCAGTGATAATAGCTATAGAGAGCCTCTGTTCTGTCATCATATATCTAGCTTATAATGGAACAGAAACTAATCTAACAATTTCAACTTGGAAAATATTTGGAATAGAATAGTTAGCCTGATCATTTTTTTCATATTAGAGTAATCTGTAATACAAAAGAGTTCTGAAATCTGTGCCTGTAGGTAGTATTGGGCTCTGTTTATAAATGTGGTCTTTAAGCTCTGCTTTAATGAGTAGTTACTACTGAAGTATTATCTTTGTAAATTGTTAGTTTCTTGTCCAAGGATGAGTGAGTGCGACTCTGCTGTTTTGCCTATCCACAACTGGAGGATTTGGATGTGGCTGAGGTGCTCATTCAAGGTCTGGTCTTGTTCTGAGGAGCAATTGAGATGGTGAGATTGATTTTGTTGTCAAAATACTTCAATTTGACCAACCATTGATCATTTTCACAGCTAATAGCCCTCTTTTCACCTTGATTTGCAGCTTAGTGATGATAAGCATCTAATAGCTGGAAGCTCAGATGAGGTCTGCGTGATTCCACAAGGCAAGGTTGCGCCTATCCATGGGAATTTTCAGGACTATAGGAAGGTACTCCAGTTTTTGTTATATCGGGTGAATCTAGTTATTAGCATCAACTGAGAGTGGTTCACCGGGTTCCCATTTCCTTACAAAACTGAAAATGAGGCTTAGCTACATAGAGAAAGCCAAAAAAGATGAAGAGAGGATTGCTGCTGATGTACAGGATAAAATCACTAGTACCCTTGCCCTCGTTTGTCATACATACTTGTGGAAGGATGAATCAAAGTTTTGACATTGAGTGTGCAGTATCATTTGCAATAGCTTAAGAACTGAGTTGGGATTGTATTACTGGTATAATTTATTCTTTCTTGCACATTTTGGTCTAGCAATAGGTTCATTTGTTGTGCCCCAATCAGTTTAATACTCTATCGCTGTGGAAGCCAGCTTTCCCATACATAGTAAAATGATTTGATCATTTGCAAAAGAATCTTTTTAGCATAGTAAATTATTTTGTAGGACAATCTATTTTTATATGAATATATTTTCCCTATTTTCATTCTTTGCACCGTTCATGAGAATTAATTATGAAAATATTATCACGGTCAACAAAACTTTATATTCAACTCTGAGGACAGAATTGTGTTGACTAATTATAATGTAGGCCTTGTTTAACCAAAAATACTATAATGAAATTCCATATAAATACCTGGATTTGTTAGATAATATCCTTTTAACATGTTCAGGTCATCATTGAAAATGAGAAGCTTTCTTTCTCCCAACTGCTACGGTGCAGATGGACAAACGGAACTGATAGCAGAGGTTTGAGTAAGCGAATGTGACAGCTAAATTCTGAATGAGCCCTGCAGGTCAAAACATGTTAGTAAACTGGTTGCCTGGTCAAAGATTGAATTTCATTTTCATTTTATTCAAATACCCACTCCACTCCATCTCTTGACAACATTTTTAGCGGTCCTACTTATTATATTTCCTATGCAGGACGGGGAACAGGAGGGAGGATCAATAGCCGTGGCTACCCTCTGGATGTTTCTTTGAGGACTTGCGTCTGCTATGAGATATTCTGATTCCGAGAAGATCGTCACTTAGCATCACTCATGATTAACTCCTTGAAGGGGGCAAGCCCCACCACATTTACCCCCATCGAGGTGCTGAAGATCCAGTACCATTCACACGTGACAAGATACACGCACTACCATTGCAAATGGTTTCAATCTCGTGAGCTCACATGTTGAAGATATACCTTGAATTCAGGCAAATGAAGGGAATTTGATCCAAAAAGGAAATGTGCTACTATGGCTTCCATGATATACAATATTGAGGAATACTGTTACATGAGTTCTATTATTGGACACTTCTGTTACATTATAAAGTTATTGCCTGCTATATGAGGTTTTTGCCATGACAATCATTTCCATGTTGAGGAGCGAAACTGTTTTCTACTTCTTCATCGTCAGACCCTGCTTGAGATACTGCCTCACGAACTACTTTTAGCGGAGATTTTTGATCTGGAGCTGCTGCGAGTTAAGCTTGATGTTGACATTTGTGGAGGAAAAATTGAGGTTGTCCTGGTAGTCTGTGGCTTTTGACCGAGTAGGATCTGCAGCGAACCATAACCGCTTCTTCATTTGCGAATTGAGGGGCAAATTTTGCCCACCATTTAATTTTTAATTGTCTTTCGAGAATAGACACTCACGGTCTACTGGACAAGATCTAACATGCGAACAATTATTTTCAGGTCTGAAAATATCTGACATGTGAAGATGAAGAGGTTCTTGAAGAGGCTTAATTGTTACAGAAAATCATTTCTCCGTGTATGGAGCTTGATTCTCTTAATTGTTAGGGACTCGACATTTTTGTGTTATTGTTTTATTAGGATTCTTGACGATATTGATTTTTGATGAGTAATTTCCACAAAGTCTATATCAACGGAATGAATACATAAAAATTTTGGTTTTAGGATGATGATTTGCAATATAATGAAAATCCGGAGGGACGTGGCCCTGCATTATTTTATGATTGAGATTTGAAAAGCTTCTTCTAGTATTCTGTTTTTTTGAGAGAAATTTTTAATAAAAAAAATGTTATTTTCATTTTTCACTATTTAGTGTGATAAAAAAAGCTGGTCAAAGGAAATTAATTTAGTCAATCAAAAAAAAAAAAAAAAGAAAAACAATTTAAAAAAAAAATTAAGTGGAAGTACAATAATAGTACGGATGAATATCTACAAGGGAAAAGAGCGTGCGACGATGCTATTCTATCGCGGTCCTTCCTAGTGACGTGGAGATGGACCGCATATGACAAGCTAATTACGGTCTGCAAAACATGAAAAATAGTAAGATATGGGGAAAGGATATGCAAACATATCCTTTGTCGGCCTAATTCACAAACTCAACTCAACTTCGATCTCCTCAGGAACAAGTCAGGCGTGTCCCACCGACGAATTCTAGTAATTTTATAGCAAAAAAATTACTTTTCGTCACAAATATTTTGTGGCAAAATTGTTAAAATAGACGCCCAATAGTTACGGATTTTATTTCGTCGCTAAAGGACCAACCACTTGCAAGGAGAATTTGGTCGGTTTTTTGTAGATTTGGTGATGCAAAATTTCATGGTTAATCATACCCGTGGCCGAAGCGTCAAATTTAGTATTGATTAAATCATCTCTACCAATGCAATTTTCATAACTGAAAAATCGTGGCAATGAGACATTTCATAGCTAAAAAGGTACATATTCTTTTTTTTGGCCACCATTGTAGACACGAAAGTTTTCGTTACTATTTCAGAGAAATTTGGCTAGGATCACCTAGTTCAGTTGATGAATTGATATCAATTCAGTCCTTAACATTTTAATTGTATTAATTTAATTATAAACCTTTTGAATTGACGCCAATTCAATCTTAAACTTTTTGAACTAGTGTCAATTTAATCATAAATGTTTTGACTTGATGTTAATTCAATCATTCTAGTTAATTTTGGTTGTATATTGCTGACAAGGACGCCGTCCAACTTATGTGGTATGGTTGGTACTAACATTAATAATTTTTAATAATATTGCAATATTTTTCAATATTTTATGATTTTTTATGATTTTTTTTCTTCCTCATTTCTTCTTCTTCCTTTTGCTAGTGACTGGCCATCGGCCACGGTTGAGCAAGCTAGCCTCACCTAGCCATGGCGAGGCCAAGCCTCGACAAGGGTCGACCTCACCGGATCTAGCCTGGGCAAGGCCGACCTTCGCTGAGTGTCACCTTCGGCTGTGTTTTCTTCTAGAAGATTATCAGCATGATATGCACCTATTTGAAACTAACGGATAAGCTGGCCATTCTTCAATTGAACGGGAAAAAAGAAAAAAAAAATTGATCTCTCTTGCATAACGAGATGAGAAAACTGTTACCACAGATTGCTCCAGCACCGGTCGGCAAGCTCCTTCGGCTCTGTATTGCTAAAAGAATTGACTGGAGAATGATTTACCCTTTCAAAGTCATCATGGCTGTTAGAGAAATTAACTCTGATTTTGTGATTTTTAATTTTCTGATGTTAGGAGTGATTCGATTTGTTTTGAGATTGACTCTATGAAGATGGCAAGAATCGTAGTTATATGTATTTGTAGTAGTTGCTATAATTAGCCCGGCAGGTGTTTGTTAAAATTTCCTAGGGAAATTTTAGTTGATTGTCTTACTGGACAATCATCTTTTGTGAATGATAAATATGTCTTTACTTTTGTACAACATGCAGGTGTGAGATTTTATCTCTTCATTTTTCTATAGTCCTCTGCTTTTTTATGTTCCTTGCTACATCTTTCTAGTTCTTGAGTACAATGTTGTCATTTCCACTTGCTCAAGTTGTTTTGGGTAGTTCTGATAATCAGCTTAAGTAAGCTGTCATTGTGTTTGGTAAGCTTTCCTAGTATTTGCTTTACAAATTTGGTACCTTACATCATGTTATGAAAATTGAATTCCATAAAATTGTATTTAAAATTGATCATATAACATGTATATCCCTTATTGCACGAATAGAGCATGTCCTAAGTTTTTCCTTTTTTAACAATAAAGGGTATTTTTCAATACGATTCCAAGTTTTAGCCAAACATCAGGAAATATTATCATTTTCTCAATTGACACCTGAATTTTCACCGATAAATCCAGCACACATTTGTGTAGAAAATATAATTGTAGCTAAAAACAAAAGTAAAATAAAAAATTACAAATGAAAAAGAGAGAGAGAATATAAAATGGTAAAACTCAAGCTCGCCAGATGAAAGTCATCAATCTAGTCGAATCCGTGCAACCGCTTCGGCCCAAGACTCATCAAATAGGTAAAAAGCCCGCTCACCAGACCCGTGAAGCTTCAGTCCACACTTCGCACAGCCCAGAGTCACAAGTCTGGGCTGAGCCCAGAAGGCCCATCAGACCAAAGCCCACAGAAGGAACCAAGCCCCGCCATTTCTTCGGTTTATCCTCTCTCTCTCTCTCTTCCTCTCTCTCGGGCGCTTGCAGAGGATTTGCGTTTTCTCTCTCTAGACGCTCTAGAGCTTCGAGTTTCACAGTGGCCGATTCTAGCATTCTGCCATCTCCGCTGCCTCGCATTGGCTTCTCCGGCCTTTAGACGTAACTCTGCCAGTTCCTCCCACGGCAACAAGCTTTCTGAGTCGTGCCGATAGCTCTGCGGTTCCAGCCTCGACTCGTCTTGAATTTACTGCATTCCCTTGAAGCTTCTCAATCTCACTTGAACTGGAGCCAATCGTAGCAAGCGCCTCCCTCGGTCAACGACTTCATTATCGTTCGTTTTTGTCACTGCCTCCTCCTTCGGTTTCTATCATCTTCGTTCCCCGAAGGAGGAGAATAGCCGCGACTGAAACTCGATCAGAATTGGATTCTTCACTTCGAGCTCTTCATCATTCGGTTACTGCAACAATTTTGAAGGTAAGTTGTCTCTCATTCTCTGGATTTCATTTTTCAATTCAGTCGATAGCATCGATTCTCGATCTTTTTCTGAATTTCCAGAGACCTCTTCATCGAAACTTCTTCTCTATTGCCCTCCGGACACTGTCAGCCACTGCCAACCGCAACCAATCATCACCGTTCCCGTTTCCATGGCCACCGTCGGAAGCTCTGTTCGCCCCTGTTCTCCGTCACTATTACTGAAGTGCTCGGACCGCGGTCACCACCGTCTCTCGTGACGGTTCTAGTTCACGAAGCTGCTTCTGTAATCATGTTACTAAGGTCCGATTATTGATCGCCACAGGTAATCATCCTTTATTCAATTCAATCACGTATGCTCTGTTTCCAGTTGCTCTACGTACAGACTGTTGGAATTTGTTTGTTAAAACAAAATGAGTCTTTTTTTTACTTTCTTCCCACATGAAAATGTGGGAGCAAGTGGGTCGATTTAAAAATGTGAGTTTTTCCTTTTGTGGTTAAAGGAATGATTGGGTGGGGCTAGACCCCACCATACCCGCGTCGGGTGCGCAATTATTTTGCGCGCCCGCGGTTTAATTAGCATCAATCCCTTGCTATTTATTTAATTTTTTATTTTTTTAATTCAAAGGTTGCCTTTTTAATTTGAGAAATTTCTGAAATTAAATATAAAATGAAAATTCGAAATTTTATTTAAATATATATATATTATTCCGAATTTTATTTGTGTCTTTTCGGTTTTGCAACATTTTCCGAAAGGTTGCAATTGTTCGGTTTTCGACTTCTTCCGAAAAGTCGCGGTTGTTTATACGAACAATTTTCTAAAGGTCGTGTTTGTTCATTATTTGGCAGTTTTTCACGAATAGTTGCAAGACCGTTTCATATATATATACTTGTCAATTTTCGGAAGAAGTGTGGTGGTCATTTTTCGAGTCTTCTTTCTGAAAAACTGCAGCCAACTTTTCGATTGTTTTCTTAGAGAGACCCTGGAGAAATACTAGAATTGCTATCTAGTATTCTCATCCGAGACTTTGTTGTATCCTGGAGGATTTTTGCCGGTGACCATTGGCAACATTGTGGGGCAAATAAATCCTTAAAGAAAGTGATATCACGCCTCAAAGTCTGAGTTGTTTTACTCGATCCGATTTCATTATTCAACCCATTTCGAAGTCATATTTTCCAACAATTTTAATGATTTATTTTTGCTACAATGGAGTCGGAGACAATCAAAATTATGAATCAAGATATGGTCAAACTAGACCGGTTCGATGGGAACAATTTTGCTCGTTGGAGGGACAAGATGATGTTCTTACTCACTGCTCTGAAGATCTCCTACATACTGGATCCTAACTTGGCGCTAATAGAAGATCCTAAGCCTACTTTTGATGGAGGACAGCCAAGTGCGGAAGCCATTGAGAGGGTTAATAAGGAAAAGAAGAAACGTGCGGAGGATGAATTACTTTGTCGAGGACACATTCTGAACACACTCTCCGATCGTCTGTACGACTTATTCACTAAAATGAAGTCGGCCAGAGAAATTTGGAATGCACTGGAATTCAAGTACAAAGCGGAGGAGCAAGGTATCAACAAATATCTAATTGCACAGTATTTTGATTTTAAGTTTATTGATACTAAACCCTTGCTGGAACAAGTCCATGAATTGCAAGTGATTGTGAATAAGATTCGCGCTCTCAAGATTGATATTCCAGAAGCTTTTCAAGTTGGAGCAATTATTGCGAAATTGCCTCCAAGTTGGAAAGACTATGGAAAAAGGCTGATTCACAAGTCGGAGGACTTTACTTTGGAGCAAATACAGAAACATCTTCGCATTGAGGAAGAGTCACGTTTACGTGATAATTCTGTTTTGTACAATTCCAAGGTGAATTTTGTGGATAAAAAACAGAAACTCGGCCATAACTTCAAAGTAAAAAGCGGGGGGCATAAATTCAAGAGAACACAAAAGAAGCAAAAGGGTTGCTGTTTTGTTTGTGGCAAACAGGGACATTACGCCAAGGATTGCATTCATCGCAAGAGCATTTCAAAGGACAAGAACATTCCGGTGGTGAAAGCAGATGCAAATCTGGTTGAAGAAAATTATGTAGCCATGATTTCAACCATGTTTTCGAACATAAAAATTTATGAAATTAATGATGCGATGACTATGGTTTCTGAAATCAATTCTATCACTATCCAATCCGGTTGGTGGTTAGATTCTAGAACAATAGTCCATGTGTGCAAGGATAAATACATGTTCAAGCAATTTGAGGAGATTATTGACTCAAATGTTCAAGAGATCCTAATGGCGAATAATGTTCTTGCAAAGGTTGCTGGAAAAAGCATGGTGAAGATAGACTTTGCTTTCGGAAATAAGATTACTCTTATACTCGAAATTAGGAAGAACCTAGTTTCCATTGATTTACTTTGTAAGAGGGGGTTTCGGATTTTGTTTGAATCCGACAAGGTTATCCTGTCGAAAAATGGGCTGTTTGTTGGGAAGGGTTATGCCAATGATGGCATGTATCAATTGAGTATCAATAATAATATTTCTAGTTTTGCTTATATTGTCGAGTCTTCAATTTTATGGCATAGTAGGTTGACACATATAAATATTCGTTATTTGAAGAATATGAGAAAATTAGACTTGATAAATTTTAATGGCGAATTTGACAAATGTGAAATATGTGCTAAGTCAAAACTTACTAAGAAGCCATTTCCTAGTGTTAAAAGAAATTCGAATTTATTGGATTTGGTTCATAGTGATATATGTGAATTTAATGGTATGCTTTGACACTTGGAGGTAAAAGGTATTTTATTACATTTGTGGATGATTGTAGTAGGTTCTTATATGTTTATCTTATGAGATCAAACGATGAAGCATTTACCATGTTTAAGAAATATAAGGTTGAAGTAGATAATCAATTAGAAAGGAAAATTAAGGTTCTACGATCGATAGAGGTGGAGAATATTTCTTAAATGAATTCTCTTCATTTTGTGAAGAACATGGTATTATTCATCAAGCTTCAGCACCATATACTCCACAACAAAATGGTTTAGCTGAAAGGAAAAATCGATCTCTTGGAGAAATGGTTAATTGTATGCTTTCAAATTCAAAGCTACCAATTAATCTTTGGGGAGAAGCATTACTTACTGCATGCTATATTCATAACAGAATACCTTCCAAGAAAAATGACATAACCCCTTATGAAATATGGAAAGGTAGAAAGCCAAATTTGTCATATCTTAAAGTGTGGGGGTGTTTGGCATACTACCGAGCTCCAGATCCTAAGAGAACAAAGCTTGGTCCTAGAGCTATTAAAAGTGTTTTCGTAGGGTATGCAGAAAATAGTAAAGCTTATAGGCTTCTTGATTTAGAGTCCAATGTTATAATAGAATCGAGAGACGTTGAATTCTTTGAGAATAAATGTTTTACAAGTTCTGAAATTATTGAAAATAATTCAAGACATATGGAAACTCAAAGTGATTCTCAAGAGAAAGAAACGAATGATTCTAAAGATATGATTGAACCAAGGAGAAGTACTAGAGCTAGGAAAATAAAAGACTTAGGTCCTGATTTTATTACTCATGTTTTTCTTGTTGAAGGAGATGGAGATAATAATGTGGTAAATAAATACCCTTTAGTATTAAATTTAGAAGATGATCCTAAAAGCTTTGATGATGCTATGTCTTCTAGAGATGTTTCCTTTTGGAAAGAAGCTGTGAATGATGAAATGGACTCAATTGTGTCCAATAATACTTGGGTATTAGTAGATTTACCAAAAGGATCAAAACCTATTGGGTGCAAATGGGTTTTTAGAAGAAAATATCATTCTGATGGTTCCATTCAAGCTTTTAAAGCTAGGCTTGTAGCTAAGGGATATAGGCAAAAAGAATGAATAGATTATTTTGATACATATGCTCTTGTTGCATGTATAACTTTTATTCAAGTTCTTTTTGCTCTAGCTTCCATTTATGATCTTTGTGTTCATCAAATGGATGTTAAAACTGCTTTCTTAAATGGAGACTTGAATGAGGAGATTTACATGGAGCAACCGGAGGGTTTTGTTCTTCCTGAAAATGAAAGAAAAGTATGTAAATTGATTAAGTCTCTTTATGGACTTAAGCAAGCTCCTAAGCAGTGGCATGAAAAGTTTAATTCGGTCATATTGTCAAATGGTTTCATCAATAGTAGTGCCGATAGATGTATATACTCTAAATTCACTAAAGACTATGGTGTCTTAGTGTGCTTGTATGTTGATGATATACTTATCTTTGGAACGAATATGACTAGAATTAATGAGACTAAGAAGTATTTAACTTCCATGTTCAAAATGAAGGATTTGGGTGAAGTAGATACTATCTTAGGTATTAAAGTTAAGAAAAATAGTGGGGGTTACTCTTTAAGCCAATGTAGTTATGTTGAAAAAATATTAAATAAATTTCAACATCTTGGTTTTAAAGAAATAAGTACTCCATTTGATTCTAGTATTAAATTAAATTATAATACTAGTAGAGCGGTGGCACAACTAGAATATGCAAGTGCTATAGGATCTTTAATGTATGCGATGCATTGTACTAGACCCGATATTGCTTATTCTGTATGCAAGTTGAGTAGGTATACTAGTAATCCAAGTACTGAGCATTGGAGAGCTATTACTAGAATTTTTGGTTATCTTAAGAGAACTAAAAATTTAGGATTGTTCTACAATAATTATCCGGTTATATTAGAATGATACACTGATGCTAGTTGGATTACAAGTGTGAGAGATTAGCATTCCACTTTTGGATGGATCTTCACACTAACTGGAGGTGTTGTATCTTGGACAAGCAAGAAACAAATATGTATAACTCACTCAACAATAAAATATGAATTTATTGCTATGGCGGCAGCTGGGAAAGAGGCTGAATGGATTAGAAATTTGTTGTTAGATATCAAATTATGGCCTAGTCCTATGCCTCCTATTTCTGTCCACTGTGATTGTCAGGCCACTTTGGCAAGAGCCTATAGTAGCACCTATAATGGTAAGTCTAGACACATTAGTCTAAGACATGAATATGTGAGACAATTGATTAAAGATGGTACCATAACAATTGTCTATGTGAGGTCAAGTAAAAATCTTGCCGATCCTTTGACGAAGGCTTTACCAAGACATATGGTAATAACGACCTCACAAGAAATGGGGTTGAAACCCTTTAATTGAAATCACCAATAATGGTAACCCGACATTTTTCTAGAACATCACTAGTTACAAGGTTGAATGGGTAAGAACAAGTTATTGAATGTGATTGTTTGATACTGACGTAGCCCTGATATGAGAAGTCAGTATCGTCTGTTACGTTTTGAAGGCTGGATTGAATTCTTAATGAAGTGTGATACAAGTTTGTAGTGTGTTGATAGTAACAGAAACACATGGTAGATACTTCACCCATATGAGCTTAGAAGTGGTGCCGCTTCTTATGAAAGTTGGGGTTGCTTTCTAGAGAGCTCATGAAACAGGATCAAGCACAAGGTCATAATAGTGCGAAGTAATATAGAAATTCTCGCTAAAACAAGAGGTTAGTGTATGTGTGGTATGTCCGATTCTATTACATAAAAGTACAAGTTTAAAGCCGAGCTACTTGTCACTTTGATAGAGCTTTGATATACTTACACTAAGTAAAGGTTTAACTCGAAAGAGACCTTTATGTATGTATATTAATCTTACTGAAACTTTGGCTGTATGTTTTAGTTTGAAATCTTTGTTTTACAAACAAAGTGGGGGATTGTTGGAATTTGTTTGTTAAAACAAAATGAGTGCTTTTTACTTTATCCCACATAGAAAAGGTGGGAGCAAGTGGGTCAGTTTAAAAATGTGAGTTTTTCCTTTTGTGGTTAAAGGAATGATTGGGTGGGGCTAGACCTCACCATACCCGCGTCGGTGCGCAATTATTTTGCGCGCCCGCGGTTTAATTAGCATCAATCCCTTGCTATTTTTTTAATTTTTAATTTTTTTAATTCAAAGGTTGCCTTTTTAATTTGAGAATTTTCGGAAATTAAATATAAAATGAAAATTTGAAATTCTATTTAAATAAATAAATATATATATATATATATATATATATATATATTCCGAATTTTATTTGTGTCTTTTCGGTTTTGCAACATTTTCCGAAAGGTTGCAATTGTTCGGTTTTCGACTTCTTCCGAAAAGTCGCGGTTGTTTATACGAACAATTTTCTAAAGGTCGTGTTTGTTCATTATTTGGCAGTTTTTCACGAATAGTTGCAAGACTGTTTCATATATATATACTTGTCAATTTTCGGAAGAAGTGTGGTAGTCATTTTTCGAGTCTTCTTTATGAAAAAAAACTGCAGCCAACTTTTCGATTGTTTTCTTAGAGAGACCCTGGAGAAATACTAGAATTGCTATCTAGTATTCTCATCCGAGACTTTGTTGTATCCTAGAGGATTTTTGCCGGTGACCATTAGCAACATTGTGGGGCAAATAAATCCTTAAAGAAAGTGATATCACACCTCAAAGTCCGAGTTGTTTTACTCGATCCGATTTCATTGTTCAACCCATTTCGAAGTCATATTTTCCAACACAGACTACTGCCTGGGTAAAATCTACTAATTGCTTTGTGATCATCTCGTTCGCATAACTCAACTGTATTGATATGCATATTTGAGGTTGAGGTGCTCTTCTGTATCTTCATATCAGAATTGTGCAGTGCGTGCTTGAGCCGAGACATTCATCAGTATATTCGTCGATTTGTTCAATGCATGCCCGACCGTTGCTCTCAACACGTTGTGCTGATCAACGCTTTATAGAAGTTGCGCTTGGATTTGCTGGAACCAGCTTATACTCGACTGGTCAAGTTGAGCGCTATACTTGCTATTAGCAAAGGTGGTCACTGCAGCAACCATCTAGTTCGTGAATAATTCCCCTAGAAATGAAGAAATAGGTGCAATTCTTAAGAGAAACGGCCACGATCCGTGAAAACAAGATGAGAAAAAGAGAAAATTTACCCGGTAAACCCGTATAGAGGTTTAACGAGCCATGGTAAAGCAGAAAAACCAGATGTCACAGCTGTATAGTCAAAGCGCAAACAGCTTGTTATGTTAATCCTGGTAAGTATCGGAGCAAACTGAAGCTGTTCAGCTGCTTAGAAAGATACCCATTTGTATTAAGATGCCAAAAAAAAAAACACCAAGCCCACAACCAGACTTCTTAAGTACGCGCGTTTCTCTCTTCATACTGCTGGAACATACGAATTAAATGTTCTCGAAGGAGTCCTAACCAAGCCCACAACCTGATCTATTGATTGAATGTTCGCTATTTTATTTTGTGGGTTTTCGATTGTTGAACTGACTGAATTGACATCCTCTTGTGAGAATATTTTCGGATGGACTTCGGTTGTGAGGGTAATCAGACTCGGTTTTCTTCGTTAATTGAACGGTAGATTTTTTTATTAGTTTGGCTTTTAGGTAGGGCTTCTAGGTGAATTCAAATTCAATGCGACCATGTGAATATCATGTTGATATAGCTAATTCGAAATTAATATGATTTGACTCTTTTTGATACTTTTGGTGAAAAGCGTGATTCCTCATAATAGTTAAAATTAAAATATTTATATTGAAAATTTCATGATAAGAGAAAATATTTTTCATGAAATTTTGATTTGTTTAATAGTTTAAAAAGAAGAAGTGATTTCCTTCTTGTTAGAAGGAAATGCGGTTTTTCCCCAATTTAAACTTGTTGCTTTTCATAAAACATTTCTTATAAATTGATTAATTTTCCATTATCTAAACATTAAAAAGTCAAAAAGCAATTTCCCGAAAAATAAGTTTCCTTCAAAGAAACAAACCCTAAGTTTAAGTAAGTTCAGCAAACTATTTAAAAAGAAAGGATCTTGTAGCTCTGTTAGGAGACCTGCTAAGAGATGTTGGTAAGAGGCTTTTAAACATACCCTCTCTCTATTAATCGGCAAGATCGGAGTTACTTGAATCTAAGTTTAATTCAATTCAAAGAAGTGCTAAGGTGTTGGCAAGAGACCCTTGAACAGGCCCTCTCTATCTCTTTATGAGCAAAATTAGTGTCACTTAAATCTAAGCTTAGTTTGACGAGTAACAAACTATCAAAATATTCAGGAATAAGACATGCGCTTAAAATATCACTAGAATTAGAAGAGATTATTACGTGAAATGATTCCCTAGGATTCAAGAATTGGACGTGCTCTTACAAATCACTAGAATTAAAAGAAATTATTATGTGAGATGATTCCTAGAATTACTCCATGTCACTAACTAACCTTTAGAAATGAAGATCTTGTCATTTCATCGTAAATTGCAAAATGTGAAATTAGTGCAATTTAGCCCGTCAAATTAAAAAAAAAAAATAAAAAATAGAGATGTGCTTGTCATTTTATATACAGTATAGGTAGTTACAATTGGATCTTTTGCAAAGTAGACATGAACGCTGAAAAGATTACATATCAGAAATTGAAAACCACTGACCAGTAAAATTACATAACAAAACTTGTAAATTGAAAAATAAATAACAAAACATATATTAAAGATACTCTAATAATAACCCTAAATTTGAACCAGGTGCCTCCACAATGAGATTGTCCTTCTAAAGATTAAACCAATTAGAAGATAATTTATAAAAGTGTCAGCTAACTAATTAGCAATTGGAATACATGCTGAAATAATTTCACCAGATGCGATTTTGTCCCGAATATCAATGTGCTTGGTGTGAGCATGGAAAGCCAAATTAGCAGCTAAAAGTGGCTCTAATATTATCACATATGATTTACAGCCGGTTTAGGTGAAAATACATGAAGATCATATGACTTCTCTCAAATCCAATAAGTTTCAACAACTGCAGAGGCGAAAACTCCTGTATTTAGATCCCGTGATGTCATATTGTACCCAATAAAAGCTAAGTATCCAAATGCTAGGTGATGAGTATCGGGACAACCGACCCAAGAGCATGAGTTAATGTTACCAAGGAGCTGTCGAATGATGGCTTCAATAACAGTCCATGATCAATGGTTCCATTAAAATATATAAAAATTAGCTTAATCGCTTGTAAGCGAGATGTTTGAGGGCAATGCATGAACTGATTCTCAACACGGGCAGCATAAGAAATGTCGGTAGGATCCATCAGTAACACACCATCATGTAAAGAAGGTTGAGACTTAAAACTGTAGTAGATTCCTAGTGTAATGTGTTTGAGACAGTAAAATTCTCGTACCTCTGGACTGGTCCTCAACGCCAAGGAAGAAATACAATGGAGAAAAACTTTCATGGTAAAAGCAAAAAGAAGTTTCCAAATGAAACTATGCAACTCTGTGGCACTACTACCTGTTAAAAGATTATCATCAACGTGACGTGGTAGAATCAAGATTCTAGAGCTTGAATTATGCACAAATATGGAGTCATATGCCTTGCTGTAAACAAAAGTGTTCGAATGCTCAAAGAAGAACTCGCCTTTGACCCAAAAGAGGTCCATAAACATGCGAAAAGTAGTGCCCAACACAATAATTCGAATCTGGTTCCAAAAATGTGCAGTAAATTTCAAAATTTCATCCTGACCATACCATAATCCCAAGTTGACTTCCATAAAATCCCATAGTTTCATGGCACACCAAAGTTTCATTACGACATGATTTCATAGCTCAACAACCTCTAGAGTCAGCCTAGTAACCTAAAACTAGAATGGAATTGAAATTACAGCTTAACCTAGAAAATTTTCTTTAATTGGGTGAATTAAGTCATTGAATTATTCTCAAGCACTTTGCGTACCACATTAATCCAAGGTGTTACGATATCCGTGATGAACTTGAAACGAAACCCTTTCTCTCTCTAGCGCACGGTTCACTTCTCTTTTCCAGTTTTCTTGATTCTTCTTTCTCCCTCTTAACTATTCCTCTTTTCTTTGATAAGCCAACTACAACAATTATAACTAAGCTGAAGGAAGCTAGTCTGTTAGGCTTCAAAGATGCAGCCTCATGGACGTAATACATGAGAATTGGTCTCTTGAGCCTAAGTCCCTTTCTTTTTTTTTCTTTTTCTTTTTTTTGAAAAAAAGAAGAAGAGAGAAGACTATCATTATGGTAGCAACTCTTGTTAAAGTCTTAGACATGGGATGGGGGAAATTTTTTTAATGAACTTGAACACGTGAGTCCAACTCACATCCACTATCGAATGATGCGAGCTCCACATTGAACCCAACCTTTCACGGTGTATGTGAGAAATTGTAAATCCCGGATTGCATTCTTTCCATTGTCAATATATCTATAGATTAAGTTAGTTAAGTCATTAGGTAATTTAAGGTAATTGGTTGTGATAGTTAGTCTGGCTAGTAGTACCAACTGCTACAGTGACGATGGAATGAGTCATCCTACGGAGCTACTGACGACAGCAGCATGCCATTGGCCGTTGGATGGGTGGCGATCTCTATGTTGCCCCACTCTTGATTTTTTTTTTTTTCATTTCAGTTTTTTGCTTTTTTTTTTCATCGCTTTTCTTTTTGCCTTTTTTCTTTTTATCATACTTGAACTCGTAAACATAAAGGAAAACCTAGATAGAATTCTAAAGGACAAGTACAATAGAGATTAATATAATGGAAAATGCCAATATGATTAAACATGAAAATAGTACAACGAAAATTATAGTATTGTTAATTTCACACGTAAAACATAGAAATTTCCCTAGCAATGGAAAAAAAGACATTCACATTGCGATGAACAAGAGATGTGAAAAGTGGAGGAACAAAGCTAATTTGCATCCTGCAAAGTCTTGAGCTTCTTGATAATGATTTTTCTCCCATTATCAATTTTTTTTTTTGCAAAGTCTAGGTTTTTGTGGTTGATTAAAGTTTTTCTCCCATTATCACTTCTATTTTTTTTCACAAAGTCTTAGTCTTCATGCAATTGATTAAAGTTTTTCTCTCATCGTCACTTCTTTTCACAAAGTCTTGGTCTATTTGGAATTTATTAAAATTTCTCTCTGACCATCATGAATTTTTATTAAAGTGCTTCACTTTTGCTTCACATGTAATGTGTGAAAATTATCTAATTTTGCTTCACCTTTCCCTAAAAAAGGCACATGATACCTAGCAAATCTTTGGGCATATTCTCTAAATATTGCGAAACAACCACTTGTGGGCAAAAAGTATTTTATATGGATTTCTAGTGATAATAAGCTAATGGAAAGAGAAAACTACAAACTATAGGAAGACCAAGACTTTCAAAAATGCACGTAGAGGTTTTTTTTTTTTTTTTTTTTTTTTTTTTTCTGACATTAGCTTATTATCACTCAACCCTTGTTTTTCTCTTCAGTGACTGATTCACCCATGACCACGGGAGAGCTTTTTTTGAGTTTCTTCTTGGCTTCCTTTTTGTACTAATTTCTAGTATTGTTAATTTTAAGCAAGACATGTAGCATGTAGAAATTCTACTAGTGGAAAAAGAGACATTGACATAGGGATGGAAGAGGATGGATGTGAAAAGTGAAGCAACAAGGACAATTTGCGTCCTGCAAAGTCTTGGTCTATTTGGCATTGGTTGAAGTTTCTTTCCCATTACCGCTTTTTCCCTTTGGCTTCACTTTTTACACAAAAAGCTTGATGAGATCCAGTAAAGTCTTGGTCTTCCTAATACACCAAGAAGCTTGAGTTAGATGGAAGAGCATATGTTTTGATGCACATTCCGTCCCCAAGTTAGATTGTTCTTCTTTTTTTTTTTTTTTTTTTTTTTTTTGACTAGAGCTCGTGATTTTGTTTCCTTATCAAACAGATAAACCTAGCGGTCTTTGATGACTTATGGATGCATAACTGAAAATAAGATGCCATTGTTGGTTGTATCCTTAATAATTTAGGTTTCAATGACATCAACAAAGTGTTGATCCTTTGATGCGATTTTGGCCCCATGATGCACGAGGAGCTCTTGGGGAGGCATATGATGGCACGACATGGCTAGCTGCAGAGTCCTCGTGACAAGTACCATGTCATGATGGAGTTTGACATAATTTCGAGCCTTCGGATGTAGATGTCCAGCTTCAAATTCATTATATGGTCTAAAATTCAAGTCTCAAATTATTTGTGTAGGGACTTTTAATGGTGCATGATTGTGTCCGGAATCATTATAATCAACCTATACACCAACGCATAATACTAATTTGCTTCAAGTAATATTAGAGAAGAGGCATAATACTAATTTGTGTGCTCACTCAGAATAAATACATTGAATCACTCTCAAAATTCTAAAATCGTAGATAATTCAGATCCCTTTTCTAGAAAATACTCCATACCAATTGGTTTGTCCTTCCCATTGAAAAATCTTGCTTTAAGAAAGCAAAATTCATGCAAGACATGCTAGACTCCAACTTGATGTAATTTGATGGCGCTCTCTCATGCTAGACTCCAACTTGATGTAATTCGATGGCTCTCTCTCTCTCTCTCTCTCTCTCTCTCTCTCTCTCTCTCTCTCTCTCTCTCTCTCTCTCTCTCTCCCTCCCTCCCTCTCCCTCTCCCTCTCCCTCTCCCTCTCTCTCTCTCTCTCTCTCTCTCTCTCTAGTTTGTTAAACCCCTGAGTTGTTCCATATCCACATGCATCACATGTTCCGCTTGTGCATATTTAGATTCTCGACTTTTGTTAATTCTTAGAACCTACAATATCTAAAACATGATTGAGGAAAGCATTCAAAATAGTATGGACTAAATTTATGAAAACAACTAGTGCCAAACATAATAGTTTGAACATGGTTCCGACAGTGCACAATGAACTTCAAAATTTCATCCCAACCAAACCTTAATCCTAAGTTGACTTCCATAAAATCCCATAGTTTCATGATTCATGAAAGTTTCATTACTATATGATTTCATGGCTCAACAACCTTTATAATCAACCTAGCCACCTAAAATCGGAATGGAATTGAAATTACAGCTTAATCTAGAAAAATTTCTTCAATGAGGTGAATTAAATCTTTGAATTCTTATCAAGCACTTCTTGTACGACATTAATCCAACGTGTTAAGATGTCCCCAGCAAACTTGAATCGAACCCTTTCTCTCTCTAGCGCGCGGTTCACTTCCCTTTTCCAGCTTTCTTGATTCTTCTTTCTCCCTCTTAACTACTCCTCTTTTCTCTAATTAGCCAACTACAACAATAATAATCATTGGGGTTTGTCCCGGTGGCCGCCATTCCCACATGGAAGGGGGGTGGGGGGTTCAAATCTCTACCTTCTTAGGGGGTTGGGGTAGGGACAATTTAGTTTCAAATGTGGGTTTCAACTCCCATACCCTGTAAAAAGGCAGGACAAAAGTCTGAGAGTGAAGGTTAGAGTATGAGTAGAGTAGGACCAACACTAAAAAAAAATAAAAAATACAACAATTATAATTAAGCTGAAGGAAGTTAGTCCGTTGGGCTTCAAAGATGCAGCTTCATGGGCGTACTAAATAAGAATTGGGTCTCTTGAGCCTAAGTCCTTTTTATTTTTATTTTTTAAAAGGAAAGACTCTCGTTGGGGTAGCAACTCTTGTTAATGTCTTAGACACAGGATGGGGGGAAATTTTTTAATGACCCCGGAGCATGTGAGCCCAGCTCACATCCACTATTGAATGATGTGAGCTTCACGTTGAACTTAACTTTTCATGGTGCATGTGAGAAATTGTAAATCCTAGAATTTAGTCTTTCCATCATGAATATATCTATAGATTAAGTTAGTTAAGTCATTAGGTAATTTAAGGTAATTGGTTGTGATGATTAGTCTGGCTAGTAGTGCCAACTGCAATGGTGACAATGGAATGAGTTATCCTACGGAGGTGCTTACCACAGCGGCATGCCATTGGCCGTTGGATGGGTGGCGCTCTCTATGTCGCCCCATTCCTTGTTTTTTTTTCATTTTCAGTTTTTTGCTTTTTTTTTTCTTGTTCGCTTTTCTTTTTACCGTTTTTCTTTTTTCAAACTTGAACTTGTAAACATAAAGGAAAGCCTAGAGATAATTCTAATGGACAAGTACAATAAAGATTAATATAATGGAAAACCCCAATATGATTAAACATGAGAATAGTAAAACAAATTCTGTAGTATTGTTAATTTTGGGCAAAAGAACGCTTCAAGTGCCATAACTTTGGCTAAAGGGACACTTAAGTGCCATAACTTACGAAAGGTACACTTAAGTGCCACATTTGAAGAAAAACGGATCACTTGAGTGCCACTCCGGCCAAAGTCCGACCAAAACGCCAACGTGGCGTTTTTCCAGCGAAGCGCACCCAAAACAACGTCGTTTTGCACGCCGACATGGCCAAAACGGCGTCGTTTTGGGTCGACGTGGTAAAAAAAAAAATAAAAAATTAATTTAATTTAATTTAAATTTAAATTTAGTTAAAATATTTAAAATTAAATTTAGTTAAAATATTTTTAAAAATAATAATTTTAAATTAAATTTAGTTAAATATTTTTAAAAATAATAATTTTAAAATTTTAAAAACTTATATAAAAAAAAAAAAAAAGGGGAACGGGGGAGGCGGGGCGAGAGCCCTCGGCCCCGCCGCCGCCGCCGGGAAGGGGCCGCGACGGCGGGGAGGGTCGGCGGGGTCGCCGGGCCACGCCGGATCCGGGTGAGGGCGCGAGCCCCCGAGATCCGGCGGCGAGGGCTCGCGGCCCTCGCCCGATCCGCGGCGAGGGCTCGCGAGCCCTAGCCGCCGTCGGCCGGGTCGCCGACCCACGGCCGGGCCGGCGACCCCGGCGGCGAGGGCTCGCGAGCCCCCTAGATCCGGCGGCGAGGGCTCGCGAGCCCTCGCCGCCGCCGGCCGGGGTCGCCGACCCTGGCGGGCCCCCGCGACCCGGCCGACCCTCCCCCCGCCGTCGGGCCCTTCCGGCGGCGGCGGCCGAGGGCTTATCCTCGGCCGCCTCCCCGTTGCCTTTTTTTTTTTTTTTTTTAATTTTTTTAATTTTTTAAATTTTTTTAAAGTTTTTAAAAAAATTAAAATTTTTTAAAATTTTTTAATTATTTTGACTAAATTTAATTTTAAAATTATTAATTTTTAATATTTTAACTAAATTTAATTAATTTTATATTTATTTATTTTTCCACGTCAATCGAAAACGACGCCGTTTTGTCCACATCAGCGTGCAAAACGGCGTCGTTTTGGGCGCCCTTCGCCGGAAAAACGCCACGTTGGCATTTTAGCCGGATTTTGGCCGGAATGGCACTCAAGTGATCCCTTTTACTCCGATTTTGGCACTTAAGTGTACCTTTCGTAAGTTATGGCACTTAAGTGTCCCTTTGGCCAAAGTTGTGGCACTTGAGGGGTCCGCACGTCGTTAATTTTGCACATAACATGTGGGAATTTCACTAGTAATGGAAAAAAAAAGAAAAAAAAAAGGCATTCACATTGCAATGAATGAGAGTTGTGAAAAGTGAAGGAACAAAGTCAATTTGCATCCTACAAAGCCTTGGTCTTCTTGGAAATGATTTAAGTTTTTCTCCTGTTATCACTTTTTTCGCCTACAAATAATTAAGGTTTTTCTCCCATATCACTTTTTCTTTCCGCAAAGTCTTGGTCTTTGTGGAATTGATTAAAGTTTCTCTCTCATCGTCACTCTTTTTTTTTTTTTGCAAAGTCTTGGTCTATTTTGAATTTATAAAAATTTCTCTCTCACCATCACAAATTTTTATTAAAGTGCTTCACTTTTGCTTCACATGTAATAAGTGGAAATTATCTAATTTTGCTTCACCTTTCCTAGTGCATGATATCTAGCAAAATCTCTGGGAATATTCTCTAAATATTGCAAAACAAGTACTTGCGGACAGAAATTATTTTATATCGATTCTCTAACCTCTATGGGCACTTTTGGAAGTCTTAATCTTCCTGAAGTTTGGCATATGGATGGAAGAGAAGGGATGTGAAAAGTGAAGCAACAAAGCCAATTTGTGTCCTGCAAAGTCCTGATCTTCTTGGCACTGATTAAAGTTTCTTTCCCATCACCACTTTTCCCTTTTGATTCACATTTTACACAAAAAAGTTGATGAGTTCCAATAAAGTCTTGGTCTTCCTAATACGCCAAGAAGTTTGAGCCAGACAGAAGAGCGTGTGTTTTGATGCACATTCTATCCTCGAGTTAGATTATTCTCCTCTTTTTTTTTCTTTTTCTTTTTCTGACCAAAGCACATGATTTTGTTTTCCTTATCAAATAGACAAACCTAGCGGTTTTTGATGACTTGTAGATGAATAACAGAAGATAAGATGCCAACATCCTCAATAATTTAGGTTTAAATTACATCAAAAAAGCGGGGATCCTTTGACGCGATTTTGGCCCCCATGATGCACAAGGAGTTGTCGGGGAGGCATATGCTGGCACGAGATGGCTAGCCGCAGAGTCCTTGGGACAATACCATGTCATGATGGAGTTTGGCATAATTTTGAGCCTTCAGATGTAGATGTCTAGCTTCAAATTCATTATATGGTCTAAATTCAAGTCTCAAATTGTTTGTGTACGGGCTTCTAATATTGCATGATTGTAAATTCTCCAGAATCATTATAATCAGCCTATACACCAATGCATAATACTAATTCACTTCAAGTAATATTAGAGGAAAGGCATAATACTAATTTGTGCGCTCACTCAAAATAAGTTTGTTGAACCGCTCTCAAAATTCTAAAATCATAGATAATCTAGATCCGTTGTCTAGAAAATATTCCATACCAATTGGTTTGTTCTCCCCATTGAAAAAAGAAAAACAAATCTTGCTTTAAGAAAGCAAAATTCATGCAAGACATACTGACTCCAACTTGACGTAATTCGATGGCTCTCTCTCTCTAATTATTTAAAACCCTCGAGTCGTTCCATATCCACAAACATTACATGTTCCGTTCATGCATATTTAGATTCTCGACTTTTCTTAATTCTTAGAACCTACAATATCTAAAACATGATTAATAAAAGTATTCAAATAAGTATGGACTAATTTTATGATAACAATCAAGTAATACCATATGAATCTTGAATGCTCTTCTTTTCGAATGAAAAATGGTGAATATTTTCATTTTCAGCCTTTAATTATTGGCGGATGAAATACAAATTAGTGGGGCTCAAGTCCTTAATGCTATGCTTGATTGGATATGGTGAAAAAAAAAGGCTAAGGCAGGGCCCTCCCAGTTCCATCATTTTTTTAGCATATATGAGACCGATCTTTGGTCACTAAACATGATCCAATATTTGTTTTAGCATATACAAAGCCTCCATGATTACTCTCATCCTTGGTTAACTAAAGTCATGGCAAGCATGGATAACAAAAACCATCAAATCTATGGAATCGTGAAATTTGTTTGGACTCTTGTAAAATCTCTCCATGACTCTTTAAGTCGAACTGACTTGATTTTTACTCTTTATCTTGTATAATGCAAGAATGTAAAAACTTCAAATAATTAAAATATATTTGTTTAATTGAAAACTTAAGATTTAGAAAATATTTTTGAAAAACTAATTGATTTATTGCTCACAAAAATGAACGAATCAAATTTTTTCATCATTTACCGAAATAGGTAGGTATAAATTGATGTTGGCAATGTAGAATATTTTGTGTTGGTCAATTTTTTTTAAATGATATAACTAATCATTTTTTTGGAAAATGTTACCGAAACCTTAAGTTTTTTTTGAAACAAACATACCCTTAAACTACTTTGGTGGAGCAAAGCAAGAGGAATTGACTCAGTTCGATCCAAAAGAGGAACATAATGGAAAATCTGAAAAGGAGCAGAAGTCAGGTACAAATCCTAGTGTCTGAACCTCCACAGCCATTCCTCTGCAAAGAGAGGCGAAACGTGAGCAATAAGCAAGCGGTTACAGCCACACCTAGAAAAGATTATCCGACAGTTCCACACATCCAAAAATTAAGAAATCTCGAGTTACCAAAATAAGTATAAATAGCTTGAAAATAATCATTTAATTGTTAAAACTTGTCAATACCTAACTTCTGCCCAAAAGTGGTTTTCATATATTTTTGGAAAACTGGAACAGATTTTCCTCCCAAAGAAGAAGTTTATTGAAATTAAAGCATTTTATAAGCATATACCAGAATTTCGACAAATAGGATTAGGTTCTTTCGAATTTATTCCCCAAATAACAAAAAAAGAAAAAAAAGAAAAGAAAAGCAAAGGTAAAATGGGAACCTCCGAGAGAAAAACACACACGGCAGAATTCATCTTGATTCTCCTGCTCCTTTCTTTAAAACCACACCGCCTCACTTTTTCTTCATCCACCACCACCCCCATCATCATCATTAAACTCACGCCCAGAGACTTCACCCTCATTCCGATTATTTCTTGCATCCATATCGATTGTCGCCAGTCACCACCATCTCTAGTCGTCGCTCAATTAATAATTTAATACCATCGTTCTTGCAAGCAGCGACCACGCATACACAGTGAACTGCCAAGCCTAGCGCTCGTGCTTGCTGGATTGCTGTTGTGGATCTTATCCCGTTCGCCTGGTCAGCTCCAGGGAATCTACTTGGAATAGGTAAAAGACATCTTTCTACTTGCTCTCTTTTTCCCTTGAACTGATGCAGCAAGTTTAATAGCAAAATTGGGGAAAGTTGATGCCATATGCTTGCTGGCCAGGTTAAAGTTGCAGCTTGATTGCATAATTCATGGTGATTTGTTAATTTTGTTTTAATCAGGTGATACATCTGCACGCATAATTGTTTGAGCCAAAAGTTAGACCTCTATTTTATGATTTTTCATTACATATTAGGATAGAATTGCATTATATCCATATCAGGACAATTATATTAGAAAACTTAGAATTTTCATGGATAGGCATTATCATGCGCATCTAGGCTTTTTGGAGTGCATTATTATTAATTCTCTTTTTTGCACGTTTCCTTTCATAAATCACATGCTATAATTTGGGGAATCTAGGAAAATCATATCTTGCTTATTAATAAATTTAGATTGCATCTTCATAAAAAAACAAAACAAAACAAAAATGTGAAGTGGAACTCTCCGCGAGTCACGAAGAGTATTATTGCCCCATTCCTGCATTTTTTTTTCTTCATCAGTTTTTTGCTGTTTTTCTTATTTAGTTTTTCTTCTTGCTCTTTATCCATTTATTAGACTTATATTTGAAAAGATAAATGGAAATCTAGACATAATGCCAATAGACAAGTACAATAGAGATTAATGAATGATTAATCACAATATGATTAAAAATGACAAAAGTGGGACTAAAATTATAGTTTTGTCAATTTGAGCAAGAGAACAATAATCACTGCTAATTGTCAATCACGCACACATAAAAAATAAAAAAATAAAAAAAAAATTGGCATCCATGTAACGCGTGGAAAACTACTAGTAATGTAAAAAAGACATTCACATGGGAACGGAAGAGGAGGGATTTGAAAAGTGAAGCGACAAATCCAATTTGCATCTCCATAAGTCTTAGTCTTCTTCGATTTTATTAAATTTTCTTTTCCATAAGCTCTTTATCAATTATACTTCACCTTCACGACAAAAAAGTTCATGATACCCATTGAAGTTTTGGTCTTCCCAAGTTTATGATTTTTTTTATATGAACAAGTATATGATCGTGGACACTACATATGTATGGTGATAATCTCTAAATATTACAGAACAAGCACTTGTGAAAAAAAGAAAAAGAAGAAAAAGTTGCAGCAAGATGGGCGGCAATATCTGCTGAAAGGTGATGGGTTAGTAGTTGATGATGGGGAATCGTTTGAAACGAGAATCATGGTCCTTTGAACTCAATTTTCCTGTTCATTGGTGTGATTGGTAGAGTATAATTTTCAGTAGATTATACATTGTCGTTTGGTGATTTCTGACTTGTTCACTATTTGCAGAGTAAAATAAAGCAAGTTGCTTAATGAATTAGTTAGTGTGCTTGACCCTTTTCTTATTTAGCCCAAAGCACGTGTTTCTATTCTCCTTAGTGGATAGACAAAGTTCATTGTCTTTGATAACATGTATATGTATAATAGGAAATAAGATGCCATTATTGGGTGAATCCTCAGTATGTTATGTTTCGAAAGCATTTATTTTACTAAGTTGCACAACTATGCTTATTTGCTGATCCTATTAACTTGGTCAACTTCATACATCGCTAAATAAGAAAAAAAGGGATAAGCACACCAACTAATCCATCAAGTAAGTTGCTTTCTCTCACTCTAGAAATGGTAAACGAGTCCAGTATTAACCTATAAAGCACCGACACTTTCCAAGAGCTTTTGTGTTGTGTTGGACATTTCGACACGTGTCTGACACTCTTCGACACGCTCGGACACTCTCTGACAGTTGGTCAAGACGTGTCGGAAAATCCGACACCTAGTCAACTTTCCCGACACTCGAGTCGGAATTTCGACATACGGGTTTCGACACGTGATTTTGATATCGAGGTCTATTTTAAAAAAAAAATAATAAATGAGAAGTCAAAATATATATGTAAAAAAATAAACACAATAATAAAAATAATAAATGAAGAAAGAGGAAAAACCTAGTCTTCTCTTCTATTTTGACTCTCATTTCTTGTGATACACAATTCATCCCTTAAGTGTTTTTTCTCCTCTTCTGACATATCTAGCATGTGGGTCCAGAATGTGGATTGCTTGTCTTTTTTTCAAGTTTTACGAATTATGAATAGAATTGAATTTGTCAAATTGAAACAATGAATGATATTAATAAATGCTGGATTAATGTTTTTAGTGTAAATTCATTATAGGCTTATTTATTTATTTATTTATGAATTTGAATCAAATTAATTTGATTAAAATAAACATAACAATGATAATTTATTATGTATATATAAAAATATATATTTAATATCCAATATGTTCCAACGTGTCGAAATTCTCTTTTTTTTAGAAACAACGTGTTAGCGTGTCGTGTTGTGTCATGTCACGCATTGCGTATTAGTGTCGGTGCTACTTAGGTATTAACAACATATAATCCACTAGATGTCACACTCTACCCATTACACTAATGAACTTGATAATCATGTTCAAAGGATTGCGATTCTCCTATCAAGGTGATTCTCAATTATCAACCACTACCCAACACCCTTCAACAAATCATTATCGTCCATCTTGCTATGAATCTTTAGCATAGAAGCTCCCATGTAAAAGACTTCATTAATCTCACATTCGCCAATAAAGCAAAAAACAAAGACATTGAAATCATGAGGTTACTAACAATATACAAACGCTAAAAAAGCCAACAAAACACTCATGAGTGATAACACTTACGGCGAAATTATGCATACACTCTAAGTTGGTCATATTAAGACTGTTTTGGATGGCCAAAAGTAAAGGTCCAATAGCCAAAAAGTCTTGATCCGAAGAATAAGGAGAGCAATTGATGTAACTAGCACTTGTGGACAAAAAGTATTTTATTTTGATTTGTCTAACCTTTGACGTGCATTCCTTGAAAGTCTTGGTCTTTTTTTTTTTTTTTTAATCTTTTTCCTAGGTCATCATCTTGGTCTTCCTAGGACTTCATAGATTACTCTCTCCATTGGTTCATTTTCACTTTGCTTCACCATAACACCTTTGTTGTTCATTACAGTGATTGATTCACCTATGGACATTGGAGGGATTGTGTTGGGTTCCTTTTTGGCTTCATCCTTTCAGGTCATGTTCGACAAGTTAGCTTCTCCCGCATTAGGTTATGCACAACGTAAAGGAATCAGCACTGCCTTGCCTAAGGAGTGGAAGGAGAAACTAGTCATAATCAATGCAGTGTTGGCTGATGCAGAGGACAAGGAACTTAGTGGTAACCATCAAGTGAAGTTGTGGCTGGACAAGGTTAAGGACTTGGCCTATGACATGGAAGACTTGCTCGATGAGTTTGAGATCAAAGCTACTCAAGTTGAGTTAGAGGTAGAATCCAGCACAAGCAAAGGTTTGGGGAAATGGAAGTTCTCTGTATTTGGCCGACCACCCTCACTCATGTCTGAAACCAAGGTAGAAGAGATCAATGACCGGTTGGAAGAGATTGTCACTAGAAAGGTTCATCTAAACTTGAGAGAGAATGTTGTGGACAAATCCAACTACACCAACAAAAGGATAACCACTTCTCTATCAGAGCCTCAATTTTTTGGTAGGGAGGAGGACGTAGAACAAATACTCGAACTATTGATCAATGAGGTCAAAAATTCTAATGCCACGCTAAGCATAGTCCCCATAGTTGGGATGGGCGGTATTGGAAAGACTGCCTTGGCTCAACAACTGTATAATGATGCAAGAGTGAATAGATGTTTTGAGATGAGAGCATGGGTTTGTGTTTCAGATGTTTTTGATGTTCTCGACATAACAAAGACTATTTTACGGTCAATTATTAGGTTGCCCTATGAGGGAAAAGATCTAAACGAGTTTCAAGTTAAGTTGAGGGACAATCTTTTCGGAAAGAAGTTTCTTGTGGTTCTAGACGATATCTGGAATGAGAAGTACGAAAAATGGACTGATCTCTTAAAGCCATTTGTAGTGGGTGCTAGGGGAAGCAAGATTATTGTTACGACTCGCAACCATGCTGTTGTTTCAGTAACAAAAGCACCGCCAATTCCTTTGAAGGAATTGTCCCTCAATGATTGTACAAGCTTATTAGCCTTTCATGCTCTTGAAGCAACAAATTTTAAGAGCCACCCGGAATTTGAAACAATAGGCAAGAAAATAGCTGAAAAATGTAAAGGTTTACCTTTGGCGGCGAAGATGTTTGGTGGTGTCCTACGTAATAAAATAAATCCCAGTGAATGGGAAGATACCTTAAATAACATAATATGGGATCTTCCAACGACAAAGAATGATGAGGTTCTCCCTATTTTGAAATTGAGCTATGTCCATCTTCCTTCCTATTTGAAGAGATGCTTTTCTTATTGTGCAATATTTCCTAAGGATTACGAAATTGAGAGAGATGAGCTAGTACTCTTATGGATAGCGGAGGGATTTTTAGATGGACAAAAAACAAAGAAAAATAAGTTGGAATTAGGATGGAATTACTTCGATGAATTAGTATCAAGATCATTTCTTCAAAAATCAAGTGTTGACACATCTAAGTTTTCAATGCATGATCTTTTGAATGATCTAGCAAAGTCAATTGAGGGTGAGATATGCTTTAGCTCTGGGGAGTCTCAACCGGCAATTAATGAAGATTATGCATCTCTGGAGAGAGCTCGTTATGCATCATTCATCTGGTCGCAGTTTGTTACATCAAAATGCTTGAGGGCATATCATGATATGAAGGTACTAAGAAGTTTAATTTTGGTGCGTATTGGATCTAGTGGGAACTCTCTCCTTATATCCGACAAGGTGCTGCATGAGTTGCTGACAAACTTGAAGTTTCTGAGGGTTTTTTCATTATGTCATTGTAACATCATAGAGGTACCAAATTGTGTTCGTGAATTAAAACATCTTCGATATCTCAATTTCTCGAACACTTATATCGAAAGGCTACCTGAGACTATTGGCAACTTGTGCAAATTACAAGCTTTGATCTTAAGAGATTGTCATAAACTTTCAAAGTTGCCTAACAGTATCACAAAGTTGGTCAGCTTACAATTTCTTGATGTTAGGAATACAGAAAGTCTAAAAGAGATGCCACTGGGTATCAGTAATTTGAAGAATCTTATTATATTATCCAAGTTTATGGTAGGAACAGAGAAAGGGTTACAGTTAAAGGAGTTAAAGACCCTATCGCATCTTCAAGGAGAATTACGCATATCAAAATTACAAAAGGTGGAAGATGTTAGAGATGCTGTTGATGCTAACTTGTTAGGAAAGCAAGGCCTAAGAAAATTATTCTTGCATTGGGATGAAGATTTTGAAATTTTTCGGAATGATAAGCACGAATCACGGGTGCTTGAGTCTTTGCAACCTCCCATTGATATTGAAAATCTCACTATTTTGAACTATGGCGGTGCAATATTCCCGTCATGGTTAGATGGTTCATCAAATTCACGGATAGTGTCTTTGAGCTTGTGGGACTGTCCTTATGTCACGTCGTTGCCTTCACTTGGACAATTACCTTCATTGAGAGAATTATCTCTTAAAGGTCTAAATGCAGTAAGAATAATAGGCTCTAATTTTTACGGAGGTGATAGGCCTTTTTCTTCTTTAATTACTTTGCAGTTCAAAGAGATGTTGGCATGGAAGGATTGGTCTCCTTATGTGGGGGGCCCAAAAGAAGAAGTCCCATTCTCCTGTCTTGAGCATCTTGTTGTTCGAAGCTGTCCTTCATTGGTCGAGACATTGCCCTGTCAACTTAATCGTCTTATCAAACTTGAAATTCATTCATGCCAACAATTGAATAACTCAACTAGTGAGTTATGTCTTCCATCTCTCGATGAGTTATACCTTGAGGAGTGTAGTAAGGAGATCTTAAAGAGCTTGTTCAAGCTAACTTCTTTGACAGTTCTCAAAATTGACAAACTCATAGAGCTTGTTTCCTTTGATCATCGGTTTATGAGTTGCTTGGGCAAGCTAAGGAAGCTTCATATAGGATTGTGTGACAAGCTAACATGCTTGTGGCAAGATGGAAATGAAACGCTAAATCTCACTTGCCTCCAAGAATTAACCATTGAAAGGTGTGCTCGATTCACATCTTTTGTGGCAGGAGACGGAGAGATAGAGCTACCTTGTAATCTTGAAAGGATGGAATTGGTGGATTGCACAAGTTTAGAAAAGCTTCCAAGCAAGATGCATGCACTTAGGCATTTGGTGATTGAGAATTGTCCAAAAATCATGGCTCTAAACATTCCTCAAGGTGACCCCAACAGTAATAATTTGATTTCTCAACTTGAATCTCTTAAGATACATCATTATGATTCTCCAATATCCTTTTCATTTGCCAAGGGTAGACTTGCTCCTCTGAAGGCACTTGATATATACAACTGCAAGGGAGTGGAGTCGTTGGAAGGGATTGCCGTAGAATCGCTTGAAACGATGACAATTAACAATTGTCAAAATATGGGAAGCTTACCACAGTGCCTTCACACGCTTTCCCATCTCACTCAATTGCATATTTATAATTGCCCAGCATTAGAGATACAGGACTCCCCTCCCCTTCCTGTCACCCTCTCGAGTCTTGTTCTCAGTCATTGTTCTAAGATAAAGTCTATTGCCAATTGTAACCTTGCCAACTGTAACAATCTCACTAAAATGAAAATATGGTAGTGTACAGTATTGGAGATAGAGGACTTCCCACCCCTTCCCATCACCCTGCAGAGTCTTTCACTTCAGGGTTGTCCAATGATAAAGTCCCTACCAAATCAGTGGCATCATCTTACGTCTCTCGAAACACTAGATATTCGGTTTTGCAAAAATATCAAATGCTTCCCCAAAGGAGGTTTGCCTCCCAAATTGCGAGTCCTTATAATTTCGGGGATCGTGAATCTGAAGCAGCCAGTGAGAGAGTGGGGCCTACACCTGCTCACATCTCTCTCGAGTTTGGGCATTGATTTTAACATGGGAGGGGAGAGAGAGAAGGAGTGGTTTCCTTCAGAGGATGAGAATGCCTGGAGTCTCTTTCCTTCCTCTCTGACTAATCTTTGGATATTTGAGTTGAGAAACGCGAAAAGACTATCGAGCGGTCTCTGCAACCATCTCTCCTCTCTCCAATTGTTATTAATTGGAGATTGCCCCAAGTTGAGGTACTTGCTAGAGGATGGCTTCCCTCCCTCCCTCCAACAATTGTTCATAGAGAGATGCAAGATTCTGAAAGAGCGATGCTCAAAACTCACTGGCGACTATTGGCCCCTCATCGAAGAGATCCCTGCCATCTGGATTGATTACCAGCTGATCCGATGAATTGATTCGTGCATCTACACTACAGTCAGTTTTCTTAGGGTTCGGGTAAGTTATTTTTGGTTTGGAAGGCATTCTTTTCCATTCTACTTTCTCAATTCAATGCTCAATACGAATTGATGTTTGGGTGGGGGGTCTCGTTGGGTTGGATTGGCTCTGTTTTGTTGGATGATGAACTGTAGGATGAAATGCTCGCAGTGCTGCCTCTTGCTATGTTGATGACATATCCTCATTTCTGCTTGATGCCCAAACCAATTGTGAATGAAATCGCACCATCACGAAGAATCGTAGCATTCCACAATCATAGTCCTTTGCATTTTCAATGTCTATTGTCTCGTACTCTTCCCAACATCTTTTTCTTGGGCTCTTAAGCTCATTCACTTTGGTATTTTTGCAGATACCATTGTGATCTTGCATTGCAGAATCTCTTGGAACGATCACGTGCGAATGCTGCTAAGGTAGGGCTAATGCTATTAGTGTCAATGTCTTGTTTCATTCTTTTTTTGTAATTTTTTTTGGTGAATAAAAAAAATATTAATACCATCACGCGCACGCCACTCAGGATATTTTGGCATTTGGAATCTTGTAATTTATCAAAAAAGGAATAAGCAATTAAATATATTTGTTGCAATTGTATGTTCTGAATTTTCCTTCTAGTGAATATGATCTAAATAAAAACAAATCTTTTTCAAAATCTAAAAGGATGATTAGTTTTGTGGAAGCTATGATGTCATTGTGAAGAAAATGGATGCGGTTTTTTCTTTTTATGGTTTTCTTTAGAATTGGGAACCTTCTTGTCTTTTATGATGATTATTCATAGTATTAAGTAGTCAATCTGGGATAAAATTCTGAGGCAGCTCATGGCTCCAAGCTTTTGCGCGACAGCATTGATATTCCATAAATCACTTTCTAGTTGGGTCTTGAACTCTTGTGGTTTAGGAATTGTTGCTCACAACTTGCTAGAAATTTTTAGCAAATATACTTATGCCTGTTTGGTTGAGATTGTAATGATAGGCTGCTTGCCTCTGGGTTTGCATTATCATCAGTGATCTCTGGGTTGGCATTTACATTTACTTGACTGCGTAATATGATTTCATCATACATTATGCCATTTTATCTTAAAATAACTTCTCATGTGGCATTCTTCCTGTGGGGAGTTCTAGAACAAAATGTTCGAGCTGACATTGGCTCCTTTGGAGTAACTGGAAATCTTACAATTCAACCAATTTGTATCTCGCCTGGTATATCTCCTTTCTCTGTGCTAGTGTAGCATGTATAAATTTTTTGTTCAAGCAATGTTCTTATGACATTGTGAAGCTCTATTAGAGGTTAGATCATTTGTAATATGAATTGCAGTTCATTGTGTACCGTCTCCCGGGCTTTTTGGATGTTATTGCACATATAACATGGTGCTTTGACCATATAAATAGGTGGTTAGAAAAGCAGACCTGCATTTACCTAGATAACTTTCAAGCAACCTTGCATAGTTTTGCTTGACGAGCCATCCAATCATTTGGTAAGTTCTACTCATATTTTTCCATTTTATGACTCTGATTACTTTTCCAGTTAGCTTGTTATTGTTCTTGTCTCTACATTAAAAATATAGTAGAACCAATTAGTGTTCACAGCTGCTGGTAGCCCTTGTCATCATACATCTAGCAAATAATGGAACAAAAACCAATCTAATTGTTCCAATGTGGAAAATATTCGGAATAGAGTAATCTAGCACACCAAATGGTACTAATCTTTGTGCCTATAGGTAGTATTGGGCTTTACATACAAATATGTGGACCCCTTTTTGTTTATAAATTCGGTCTTTAAGTTTTGCTTTAATGACCGGTGACTAAAGAGTTATCTATGTAAAGTGTTATTTTCTTGTCTGATGATTAGTGTTTATGTTTTTTAGCCTATCCACAACTGTAGGATTTGGATGTAGCCGAGGCGCTCGTTCAAGGCTTGGTCTTCTTCCAAGGAGTAATTCTGATGGTGAGATTGATTTTCTTGTCAAAATACTTCAATTTGACCAACGATGGATCATTTCATAGCTAAGGGCCCTCTTTTCACCTTGATTTGTAGGTTAGTCACGATGAGCATCTAATAGCTAGAAGCTTGGATGAGGTCTAGGTGGTTTCACAAGGCAAGGTGGCACGTCTCCATGGAAATTTCCAAGACCATAGGAATGTGCTCCAGTTTTTGTTGAATCAAGTGAATCTAGTTATTGCCATCGATTAGTAGCGGTTCACTGGGTTCACATTACCTCACAAAACAGAAAATGAGGCTTGGCTACATAAAAAAAGCGAAAAAAGGATGAAGAGAGGATTGTTGCTGATATACAGGATGGACTCATAGTTACACCAGCCCTCATTTGTCATTTATACTTGATAAGGCCTCGTGAAATGATGAGTCTAAGTTTTTGACATCAAGCATGCAGTATCATTTACAATAGCTTAAGAACTGAGTTGGGATTGCAATCCTGGTATAATTTATGATTCTTTGCACATTTTGTTCTAGCAATAGGTTCATTTGTTGTGCCCCTGGATATTTGATACTCTATTGCTGCCACAGTCAGCTTTCCCATGCACACCAAAATGATTTAATCATTTGCAAAAGAATATTTTAGCACAGTAAATTATTTAGTAAGAAATCTATTTTGTGAGAAAGCTGTATTAATATATTTTCCTCATTTTCACTCTTTGGCACTGTTTCAGAGAATTAATTATGAAAATATTATCACGATCAACAAAACTTTATATTCAACACTAAGTATCGAATTGCTTTTACTAACTATAATGCAGGCCTTGCACAGCTTGGTCAAAGATTATAGTTCCTCCTTCTATTCAAATACATGAGAATCACAAAGAATCAATGGTGTTCCACAATAATATTCCTCTGCATTTTCAGCATCTGTTGTATGCTCTCTTCCCGACATTTTTTTTCTCGTGACCTAGCTCATCCACTTTGATTGTTTTGCAGATGCCATTGTCATCTGTATTGGCAAAATCTCTTGGAAGAACACTTGTGAAAATTATCAAGGTAAGGCTAATGTTGTCAATGTTATGTGTCATTTTTCTTACAATTTACAAGAAAGGAAGAAGCATTTAAATTTATTTGGTGCATTGATCTGTTCTAAATATTCTTCTAGCGATCATTATCTAAATAAGAATAATCTCTCTCAAAATCTAAAAACAGGATTAGTTATGTGGAAGCTGTGATATGATTGTGACAAAAGGGGATGCAAATTTAATTTTTTTTTTTAAATTATGGTTTTCTTTAGAATGAAGAACCTTCTTTTTGTTGATGATGATCCTTCATAGTATTAAGTAGTCTATTGGGGCGCTCATGGCTCTAAGCTTTCAATGCAACCCAAATTCATGATAGGATCAATGTTCATAAACCACCTCAGCTTGCTAGAAATTTTTTAGCCAATATGTTCATGCTTATTTGGTTGAGATGGTAATGACATCCCGTCTACCTCTGGGTTTGCATTGTCAATGGTGACCTCTCGGGGAAAATCTTGTCGGTTCTTTAAATTCATCATACATCATTTCATTGTATCTGAAATTACCTTCTCATGTGGCATCCTTCCTGAACTCACTTGGGTTCCTTTGGTCTAATTGGAAATCTCGCACTTCAATCAATGTATACCTTGTCTAGATCATCTCCTCCCTCTTTGCTACCATTGCACGTGAAAAAAAAAAAAATTGAAGCAAATTTCGTGTTACATCGTGAAGCTCTATTGGGGGTTAGTTAATATGTAACCTCAATTGTCGTTCACTGTGTATTTGCTCCAAGGCTTTTTGGACGTTATTGCACATATGACATGATGCTTTGACCATGTAAATAGGTGGTCAAATAAGCAGAGTTGCATATGCCAAGATAACTTTCAAGAAACCTCACATAGTTTTGCTTGACAAGCCATCCAATCATTTGGTAAGTTTACTCATTTTTCTTTGTTCAGTTAGGTTTTTAATGTTCTTGCACTAATTGAACTTATCGGAATCTAGTCTTTACATTGAATATACAGTAAAACCAATAAGTGATCATAGCTATAGGGGGCCTCTGTCATTATGCTTCTAACTTATAATGGAATAGAGACCAATCTAGTTTTCCCAACTTGCAAAATGTTGGGAATAGAATGGTTCTGCTAGCCCGATCAGTGTTTTTGTATTACAGTAATCTATGATACCAAGTAGTTGCTATGCTTCTGCTTATAGGCAGTGTTGGGCTTTGCGCATAATGAATGTGGACCTTTTTCTTGTTTATCTCTTAGTTTTGCTTTAATGAGCAGTGGCTACTCAAGTGTCATCTTTGTAAATCGTTAGTTTCTTGTCTAGAAATAGAT
Organism: Eucalyptus sideroxylon x Eucalyptus melliodora; assembly: GCA_016097485.1. Taxonomy (NCBI): domain Eukaryota; kingdom Viridiplantae; phylum Streptophyta; class Magnoliopsida; order Myrtales; family Myrtaceae; genus Eucalyptus; species Eucalyptus sideroxylon x Eucalyptus melliodora. The sequence continues at coordinate 17,033,556 of CM027825.1, read as the reverse complement.
ATGATTCTGGCTTTTCCACTATACCCAATTGTAGGATTTGGATGAGGCGCTCATTCAAGGTCTGGTCTTGTTTCTAGGATGGATCATTTCGCAGCTGACAGCCCTCTTTTCGCCTTGATTTGCAAGTTAGTCGCGACGAGCATCTAATACCTGGAAGCGCAGACGAGCTATTGGTGGTTTCTCAAGGCAAGGTGGCGGCTTTCCATGGGAATTTCCAGGATTATAAGAGTTTGGATGTCCTGAGGGTATCTCTGGGGTTATTCTGTTCATCATCTACACTAACAGTGGAGGACAAACATCTCGAAATGAAGTAGAAATTGGTCGAGTTATGCAGCATCTGTGGATTAATTTGATTAAATTGTTCTGGGACCCAACTCTAAACACATCAATATGGATTCAGAATTCTTTAATTCCAATTAAAAGCAAACTAGGTTACGTGGCTTTGATCTGGCCTGTATTAACTGTAGCACTTACAGCTATATTTAAATTTGCATCATGTGATGCGATAGCGACTGATTTGTCAAATAAGCTACGGTCATGGCTTAAACCAAGTAATTCATAGCGAGTATGGAACTTTTAGGGGAACCTCTACGGGGTCTAGTCACTTTTTCTATCCTTCCTTATGAATGGTTAAGGCAAAGATTTTCTCATGGAATTTTGCAAGACCGCCGTGGAAACATGCTTTTCCCATGCGGCATTGATAGTTGAGATTCAAGACATACTCGTTATGTAGACGCACGAAATAATCCGGTTATGCTTCTGAAAAGAAAATTTTCCACTTGCAGTCTGCCCTATAAAGGTTCTAGTTCCATACCCATAAATCTTTTTATCTTCAAGTTTTTACGTTAATTCACCGGCTTTTAGGCGGAGTTGTTGATGTTGAAAACGGATTCCCCATTCCAATTTGCATACTACAGAGGCAACTAAGTTATTGTTTTGCGAGAAATTAGCTGTGCGAAAAATATTTTCCCCATTTTTGTCCTTTAGTATTGTTTAAGAGAATTAATTGTGAAAATGCTTTCGTCATGAGAAAAAATTTATACTTTCAACTCTAAGTACATAATTGCTTTTAATAAATTTAATGTAGACCTTACCTAGCCAAAAAAAAAAAAAAAAAAATCTATAATGAAATTCCGTATAAATACCTGAATTGGTTAGATAATATCCTTTTAACATGTTCAGGTCAATTTTCAAAATAACAAGCTTCTTATCTTCCAATAAAAGCTACTGTACAGATGTATGCATGGATCGAAAACCCGAGGTTTTGAATATGCGAAATCAGCGGCCAAAATCTAAATGAACCTTGCAGATCAAAAACCATTTACAAACTGATTGCCTGGTCAAAGAATTAAGTTTATCTTTCTTCCATTCAAGTGCTCAATCCATCTCTTGACGACATCTGCAGCAATCTCAGATATTAGTTTTCCCGTGCAGGGGGGAAAGGGGAGGGAGGATCAATCCCCGTCGCTTACTTTAAGGATTTTACGCCTACTATGAGTTATTCTTATTCCAAGAAGGTCATCATTCTGCACCACTCGAGACCCATTATTTGGAAGTAGGCGAGCCCATCACTATTGAACTCAAAAAGGTGCCAAAGGTTTATAGCCAGTCACACGTAACAAAATACACGCACGACCACCACAAATGGCTTCAATCTCGTGACCTCCCATCTGTGGAATATCGGCCCATAACATTAAGTCACCATCACCGGCAAGTAGGTTAACTTGATTATAAGAGTTATTCAGTGAAAAAAAAAATGTAACCAAAAGGTTCACTAATTTAGTAGGAAAGCGAATTGTCCCGGTTCTTGTCTTGTTTGTTCATTTTTGGTTGCTGTCGTGTGGGTATGATGTTTATTTTGTTTGTCTGATCACTCTTGCTATTGTTTATTGTGCATGCAAGATAATTTTCATTTAGGACTAGTTGATTGTCTCGTTCCAACTTTATTAATATTTTTATATTCATCTCATGCCAATTTTTATTCGACGAGTTGAAGAATGTCCGATACTCATGACGGCATGATTGAAATTGTATTGATGTATGGGGACTAGGGGGCTTTCACCTTGTTTTTTAATACATATTTTTTATTATTTTGACCGAATCATTCTGGAGTGAGCAATATTTTCAACGTTTACACATTAAGCATTATTTGAAGTAAGAAATTCTCAAATAGCACCCTCTCACGTTTTGTATGATAACATAAAGCTTTTTTACGTATAAGGAAGAGGGGAAGAATTAAAAATTTCCACTAATTAGTCTCTTCAACTAATTTACTCCTCAAAATTTATTTTGTGTCATCGCATCATAAACATTCACAACATGCATCAATTTGTCCAAAATTCTCCAGGATAGAGCCTTATAGATTAGAATGTAGCGTGGACGGATAGGAGGATGACAACGACGAGAGAATATCTGAACGAAGTATTATATCTCCAACGCATACAAGGTCTGGGCTCAAAAGAATGTGCAGTCAATCGGGGGAACATATAATCCATCCAAGCCTAGTCAAAACATAAAAAGATAACCCAAGGCTTCCTCACAGTTATCACAATTTTCCTCTTCTTTCTAGATGCTGAAATCTAGTGGCGAAATTATTTCTAAAACAGAACTTTCAAATTGCTTTTTAGATTTTTTCGCTACATCTTTTTTGAAATTAAAAAAATTATAAATAGCTGGTTACACAAGTTATGTAACCAAAATTCCACTTATCGGTATCTAAAACATCATTAATATGGATAGCTGCAAGTAACTAATGAACTTCTCATATCTAGAGGTATCAAAGAAAATCTAAGAATATGCATAACCGGCTTGGTGGATAGTTATTAATGGTTGAAGGAGGATCCAGGTTCCAAAATTTCAAAACCGTGAGTACATACTAAATTCTAAAGTTTGAGGTCTTTTCTATCACATGCCCATCCTGTATCTTATACCATGTGCCCTATACAATATTTACATAAGTATATATATGTATAAGGGTGACAATTCGTATGCATAAGTTATGTTTGTGTCATGTCAACCTGCGGGTATACTAAAACTAGGTTAACCCAAACACGAACCCTTTCCTAACCGCGTCACAAAAGCTCGGCCGGAGCATGACATGCACAACCCATTCAATTAAAATGGGTTAAATTGGGTCACTTTACATCGAAATGTGACACAACCACCCAAATAGCGTCTTTGAGATGAAATTTTAACTTTTAAAATTCTCATACCATGTTTAAGTCATGTTATCTTGTCATGTTGTGTTGAAAATTGTTTCCCTTATGTATGCAATAAAGAATTTATCCTTTTCTCTTTTCTTTGTTTAAATATGTGAATGATAGAAGGAAGCATATTAATATTGTATCTTACTTTCGTGTTATTGTCTTAGGATTATGTCACAATTAGATTGAGAGTGTGTCTTATTATGAATTTGCTTGTACTTATGTTGGATGTTGAATGCATTAATAATCAGAATAACGATATTTTTAAATTAAAAAATACTGAATAAAATGCAGGGTAGAATAAGGTAGCTTGCCAGAAAATGAGTTCCCTCCCTCCCTTGAAGTATTCGGCATCATTTAGGAAAATATTTATTTAGGTATCTTGTTTACTAAAATGTATCTTTTATAGATATATTTGCTATTCCTTTGTATAGATGTCACCAAAGTCTTTTCAACATCCTAGAATGAATGAATTGAACAATTCCGAAAGTATGGATAATATATGGTCACAGCATAAATAGTTGGGAGGAAACCTCATATTTCTTGGATGGGAGGAACACATGCTAATTGGCCAAAGCAACGCATAATTCTTTGATAGGAGGAATCCTCATCAATTACTTCCAGAAATTCTACACAAGCGTTTAGATGCATTAGCCGATAGAAGAGGGCATCAGCCACATTATACTTCGAGAGGTTTCAAGCTTGCTTTAGAAAGATTTGATCAAACAGGGATGTATAAATTTGAGTTTTGACACTCATTGTTTGTCACAGTAACACAAGCGTACTCTATTCGTCAATTTGATACTTTCGCTCTGGTTCCTCTTTATTAAAGGTGGCCGCAATTCTGGTCTTGGAATTCTTACATTTACAAGTTGAAACCATGGATCGTCATTTTGGTAATGTGGGGAGTCACAAGGCAATATCCCCTTCCCTTCAGTTCCTTCAAAAACGACTACGAAGCAGTGAAATTTGTGTATCTTTCTCCTCCCGATTAAATGCAGGGTGAACTGGATATCACGTTCTCACTTGGAGAAGTTCATGCTGGAGGAAATGGTCATTGATAGATGCACTGTGGAGACCTGCGAATCAAACATATCGACCCTGATACAGCTGATGGAGAAATCATCATGAAACCATACTCAGTTAAATATCCTGATTTTCTCCTGATGGCGCAGTAAAAATACATATTAGAGAATTCAGAGTGAATATTTTGGTGACTATATGTTACATAGTCTCGCTCTTTATAATGCGCAATCCATGCTTGGTCGTAGGACTTCTGGAGGACAGATTGTTTCCTATGCCATTATCCTCTCCGGGCATTTACTCTCAGTTTGCAGCACCTGCTCTTCCCGCAATGACGAGCTTCCTTTAGTCAGCTAGTTTAACAAATTACCTGCACTTCGCCATTAAATTAGAATGGAGTTGAGATGAGAAAAGTTATGCTCTTAGATAATGCGATTGTGTCCACTAAAGCCAGCACAACTTTATGTTTGATTCAAGCCTAGCAAAATTATAAGTTCCAATCATCTACTTTTTCTGAACAATGAGTCCAATTAAAATAACAAAATCAGACAAGCAAGAAGAATAACTAGTAAGAGATTTATATGGCGCACCTTATGACTCAATCCCTGCACTGTTCTTGAGTTCATCTTTCAAATAGTCAAACAAATACTTAATGTTTTTCATGTCATCTTCAAGGACGGAACTTTCGTAATAGAATAATGAACATCGCAAGTACTCTCAACCACTCTGGATGAAGACATCGTAGCTGCAAGATAACACTTTTCTTTTTATTATCATAATTAGAGCCGTTAAATGCATGGGTCGGGTCGGGTCATTAATGGTCCAACCCATTTATCACCCATTTATGCTTAATATAAATTTTTCGACCCAAACCCGACCCGACCCAACTCATATTAATAGAAATATTTTCATATTTAACCAAATTTAGAAAAACTTATTCCTATGTTTTTTTTAAAGATTATATTATTAAAATACTTCCAAGCTTTTATATATATTATTTTTTAAAATTGTATTGCTAAAATAATTTTATACAACACAAAAGCTCCGTTTGGGAACAGCTTTCCTAAGGATCTTTGAGGGGCTAAAGGCCTTTGGGCCAAATGTTGAGTGTTTGGCAATTTTTTTTCACTTGCCTTTGCCAAAGGCAAAGCCTTTCCAAGGCTGAAAGCCCAAGGCAGGTTGGGGGCTGCCTTGGGCATTCTCGACATGCTGGCTTTGAGGATAATAAGTTTTTTCTTCCGAAATTGTCCTTGTTAATTTTTCGCTTTTCGGGCTTTATCCCGACTACATTCATCGTCTTCATCCTTCCCTTCTCTCTATTGAGAACATGGCCAGCATCAACGAGCAGTCGCCGGCGAAAGGCAAGTGGTCCAACGAAGGACAGGCGGTGCGGCAAAGGGCAGGTGGTTCGGCTAGGGTCCCACGACCCTCTCACGAGGGTCATCGCACGGAGGACGCTGGCAACCCGGATGGTGTGTAGATCTGGTCGTGCGGATCCGGGTCGCAGAGACCAAATTGCAAGCGTCGGCGACCTCCGCGGTGCGGTGGGTCGCACGACGGCTCGGCAAGGGTCGCCGCGACCCTCGCTGAGCCGTGTCCTCCACACGATGACGCTAGCCGGATGCTGCCCTTCACCGCGCCGCCTCCCCCTCGCCGGACAGCCTACCCTTCACTATGCCGCCTCCCCCTCGCCGGACCGCCTACCCTTCGCTGGCGGTAACCGACGAAGCCCTTGGCCGGCCAACTCTTATTTTTTCCCTTTTTTTAATAACAAAAGCATTTTACAAATTTAATTTATCCAAACACTATTTTGCTCAAACATACTTTACAATGGACTTTTACAAGCACCATTTACCAAACACAATTTGCATTTTAAAAACTCTTTTGACTAAAGTATCTTTACATTTTCTCAAGGACTTTCCCCAAAAATCTTCCCAAACGCACCCAAATTTAATGGCAATTTTTATAAATTTTAAATAATTATTATAAAAAATCGAAATTTAATTATTTTCTTAAAATTAAAATTTTAATTATTTTATTTTATTTTTAAAATATAATTTTCTTTTTTCTTTTTCTCTTTTTCTTTTCCTTCTTCTTCTTGACGCCAGCCGCTGCCACGACGATGGCCAACGACCGGCCACGGGCGAGCCTTGAGGCTCGCTAAATCTGGCGAGGGCCGAACTCGAGCTCGCCCAACGCCGACGAGCTTGAGCCTCGCCGAGATCTGGCGAGCCTCGAGCTCGCCGACGTCGGTGAGGCCTTTGCCTCGCTAGATTCGGCGAGCTAGAGGCTCACCGGTGTCAGGCGAGCTTGAGCTCGCCCTCGCCCGGCGCCGGCGAGCTCGAGTCTCGCTAGATCGTGGAGGCTCAAGCCTCGCCGAGTGTCGGCGAGGCCTCCACCTCGTCGATTCGGTGAGCTCGAGCTCACCCAACGCCGACAAGCTCGAGGCTCGCTTGGCCAGTCCGCCGGCCATCATTGTGCCGGTGACCGAAAGGAGGAAGGAGAAAGAAAAAAAAAAAAAAGAAAAAAAAATTATAATTTCGATTTTTATAAATAAATAAAAGGTATTTTTATAAAGTTAAAGAGGGAAGGAGAGATTATAATGTTTTTGTTGAAAATGAGTTTTCAACCCAACCCATTTAAAAACCCAGACCCACCTATCTTAAACCTTTAATTGTGAAACCCATTTAACTATCTTTTGTTATAAACGAGTGACCCATTTTAACACTTCTAATCATAATCAGATCATTAAGATGAAAATAAAACGAAAATACAAGTACAGATAAGAAATCTTTCAACTAAAAAAATAATGCTCACCAAGCAATACATTGTTTTTCTTGGAATCAGATTGTTAAGATGAAAATACAAACACCATCGCAATCTCTCTAGAAATACTCTAAAAGCTACTAAGCAATGCACTGAAAGTGACATTGACAGAATTTCCATTAGAAATAATAACCTATGAATTGAAGACAGCTCCACCACTTGCTGAATCCTTTCCATTCAGGATTTAATCAAAGATAAACTCCGAGATTTTTTTTTTTTTTTAAAGAGTAGACTCGAAATCCTTTCATATGAATTACACAAAATTCACAATGATCAAGTCGAACACATACCGACTGCACACCGACTAAGGTAGAAACAGCTCATTTACAGTCGAAGGATGCAGTAGCGCATGATTGACGTTTAACAGTTTGCGAGATCATTTTAGCATACGCCTTACTGATTGTATGAGGACTTTATCTCACGATTGAGTTTTCATTTTTGACTCATGTTTACAGCAGTCTATCCAACTTGCCATTCAACAAAAAGTTAGCACAAAGTAGAATCCACACAATATCTCTAGAACTCCTCTTAATCAAAATGCATCTCTCGCAAACGGCTTTTTACCATATGTGTCAAGTTAGTAGATACAAACTCTGACACAAGCAAGGTCAGTAAGAATTTCAGCCCCGAGGGTTAAAAAGTTGCTAAGGCCCCAGCTATCATGTGGTCTATTGAGTAGGCCTACTGAGTAAAAGTATAAGCCCCAGCTAGAACAAGCAACCACTTCTATTTCTCAGACCCAAATCCAATCTAGAAGGTTAAAATGTTTCTAAGGGCCCTGCTAATTCGAGCAGAATTTCTATTTGGCAGACCCAATTCAAATCCAGAGGGTTAATAAGCCAGCTCGAATAGCAGGCATTAGTAACAATCTTCATAGAGGGAAAAAATTCCCTTGGTCGATTACAGAACTCGTACTCGGCATGGCCAAAATTCCTATATATAAGAAAATTTTAAATTAAAAATGTAATGCTCGCCAAGCAATACTTGTTTTTCTCGGAATGAGATTGTTACTTGGGTAACTTCAAGCTTCAAAATCCTAAGAACTCAATAGTTATGCAATTGAGCTCATGCTGCCATTATCTGTTTAGCATTATTCAGCATCGGACATTCAGTTGTCTACACTGACTTCAGTTCCCTTTTAAACTCATCAAAAGGTTCCCATTTCAGATGCACGTGCAACAGACTCTGAATTTGACTCCAATAAAGCCACCATCCTCCTCTGTCAATTCTCTGTTTTGAATTTCCATAATTGATTCAAACGCATCGACGTTACATTATATATCTCAAAGGGGAATGCGCTGAAGCAAGTGGGATGAAAAAGCATACTCTTACAGCAGATATAACTCAAGACTCATACTCACATGCAATACAAGTTAAAATATGGAAATTTGGGAGTACCAGAAAGCTGACAGAAAAACAAAAGTCCACCAAACCAGGAATAACGAGTTTATCAAGTCGATGCATCTTCTATAACCTTAACGTCCGGCCCGGAAAGAGAGAATCTCCCAGACGACGAATTTTCTTCCAAAGAGCCACCAGTTCCACCGGTTCCCCACAAAAGTAACCCTCGAGGATATAATCGCGAACGAGGGAAAAACCCTAACCTGAGCTCGTCGGACGCAGACGACGAACCGCAGCGGCCGGTGGATTTTCCTTAGGCGACGGCGGAGGCGGAAGCAGAGGCGGAGGCGGAGGTGGCGACGTGGTCGGGAATGAAGAGAAAAACAACTTTGCTGTAATGGGAGCGAAGCGCGCGCACGGAAGGTTCAAACTCGAGTTCGCTGGGCTCAGGCGGCGGATCGGAACCACCGATGGGCTCCGGAACGCGACGGCGGAGGAAGAGGTGGAGGCGGCGGCGCAGTTCATCTGAGCAATAGAGAGAAGCCTGGGATTGAGAGGGAAGAGAGCGAGGGAGAGGAGAGAGAGGGAATTTCAAAATATCTTTTTGGTGGGACCCTGCTATACACGTGGCGAGATTTTAGTGGAGCGTTCTGTTGCTGATTTGGCGACTCTCACCCACGCAATATTTTCTGGTGGGTCTGGCTTATTTATAAAGGTCCAAGAAAACCGAAACCGTCTCCGTGTGAATGTCCGACATCTTTTCCTGATCACACAATTAAAGTTAGAGAAAAAAAAATCAGAAATATAAAATACCACAATAGGAGAATGATTAAGGATGTTACACACATAATTCCGCCTTGCTCGCCCATCAACCCACTTCCCATTATTTTTCAAGTAGAATATCTGGTACCCATCAATCTTGTGAAGTTTACCAAAAAAAAAAAAAAAAAGAGAGAGAGAGAGAGAAGGAATACTCGTAATTAGCATTATTTAAAGATGAACAATAGCATTGTCAAATTTAAAAGTGACGGTCAAATCATAAACACCAAAACCGAAGCTCTTGGTCATAAGCAAAGCCCCTCTCTTTTCATGCCAATGCCTACAAATAACATTCACTCAACTATAATATTTTAAAAAGAACCACTTTTTGTATGCTGGCAATAAAAATGATCTCAAATTCCACTCAAACTACTCATATTCCCTAAGTCACCATTCCAAAACCTACAAAGTAATTTAATGCACGTCTTGATAAATAAATAAACAAAAGACATAACAACTTAGTATGAATTGGAGTGAATGATCGAGAATCTCATGTGTGGATTACAGTTAGCTTTATCCTTTGTATTTGCCTCTATTGACACATGAAGTTTCTCCAAAAAATCAAGTATTGCATTTTTGAAAATAGATAAATAAAAAGAACAAAAATTAAATAAACAAATTAACAAATAACAAAAGAAGAAGAAGACGCAAAGGAGGAGGAGGGGGAGAATAAAATAATAAGGCCTTGACCCTATCCAGTCCAGTCTAGTCCACAAAGCCCATTCAAATCCATGGCCTCAATCCATCAGCCCATTCGTTGATTGAAAATGTCCTAAACTGATTTTGTACGATTTTGGTCTCAAATCCGAGTTCAGCGATGCCTCCTTTAAATCCTCAGTCGATGCACGTAAACTGTTCGATGAAATGTCGCTGAGATAGGGTTGTGTAACCTAAGTTTCATTTGTTCTGCGTTTCGCATGTTCGTTTGGTGATTTCTGGTGGACACTGGAGATATAAAATTGCTTGGTGTCGATTTGTAGTGGTGGTTGTGTGAATCTCTCTGTTGCATTCCTATTTTTCCATCCATGCTCTGTGTTACTTGGGAAAGCCGTGGTCATGCGTCTGGTGGCCGTACATGAAGTTGGTGCAAAGGGACCGATAACGAGAAGAAAACAATTAAAAAAATTATAATAAATTAAAAAACCATGACGACGAATGACGATGAAAAAATCTTACTTGCTTTTACGTTAGTATTACTATAGATCGTTTACGTTCTCGTCTTTAATATTTGATGGTTTTATGTGATGGGCCTAAGTTGGTCCGTCCGCCCATGTTGAGCCTAAAAGCCCGGCCCACAAGATTATGGCCTATGGATGGAGGGATATGATGAAGGGGTACGTTTCTATTTTGGAGGAGACATATATAAGGGAGGAAAGAGAGGGAGGACGCACCTTTTGGCATTTGTACGTACGTTCCTCTCCCTCTCTCCCTCCAAAAGAAAAACTAAGGCTAAAGGCGACGCCGTCTTCCCTTCAAGGCCAATCGACGTCATCGGATCGAACGGGATCGTTTTTCTCTTCCTCTTATCGACGTCGATGTTTAATCTGTGGCTAACAAGGTACGCTTGATTCCGTGGTGTGCTTTAGGATCGGTGATACATGTTTTTTCCCAGGCTCGTCTTCCGCATTCGTTTTAGGGTTCGATTTAGTGTCGAATCCGGTTTTTAGGTTTCCGACAATCCCAACATTGGTATCGAGCCCTAGTTCATGTTTTCCCAACCCCTTTCACGTTTATGAATGATTTTTGATTGATTTTTCGCGAAAATAATTGGCCGACACGGATCGGGGAGGAAAAACCCGACACCCGAGCATTGTTCACCCATTTTTTCGAGTTTCTGTAAGTTGAAATTGATTTCTGATAGCATAGGATGAAAGAGCTCGTCGAGACGAGTCCGTCGATGGGTCGAACGCCACCGGGAGACACCGGACGCGCCCACACGCACGGCTAGAAGTCACTGCGCGTGGGCGCCATGCGCCTGAAGCGCTGACCTAGCCAACGCGTGCACCACATGCGCCGGTCGGCGAACTGGCACGTGCGCGACGGCACCAGCCGGCGAACCAGCACGCGTCGGTCGGCAAACTGATGCGTGCTGACATCACCATAACGTCACCCAACGGTCGATAACTGCTGGGATGACATCATCGATGACGTCATCACCGGCGATAGTTGGCCGGCCAGTCATCGGCCGGCAACCTGACCCGACCGGCGAACCGACCCGATCCGAGACGCGACCCGACTTGAGATCCGACCGGTCCCCCGCGCGTGCGAGGCACGTCTTGGCCGGTTCGTCCGACCCAGCCCGACCGGCTCGACCGGTACAATTGGTCCGACCGGCTCATCCAGTCCCAACCGCCGACCCGGCGCCGTTGATCGTGACCGTTGACCGACGACCGACGACCGTTAATCGTTGACCAAAAAAAAAAAAAGATCTGTTTCTTTTTCAATTATGTCTATGTGGATTATATGTAATCCATTGTTTATTCTGCATTTGTTGCATGAATCATGGACAATCCCGAGAACGAACAAGGGAATTGCATGACTTAAAAGGCTGGTAACAGAGTTAGCTAATTATCAGTGGCATGACGGTGATTTAGTATCACATGTGGTCAGGGTCAATCAGATGATACAATAAATTATCTTGAATGGTTATCTTATGCCGGATTTTGAGAAGGCGCCGACTTTGATGAACACTCTTCCACCTGAATGGCAAGCAGTGTTAGATCGGCTATGGGAGGTCAACGTGGTCCCGGGTTATAGGAGACTAGTGGTAACTTTTGTAAGAAAGTATTATAGGATTGAGTTAACCAAAACTTCAACTCTTAGATTAAGCGCCACATGGCGCAGAGTGAATGCGCCTTGGAGGCGACATGAAAGCTCTCCAAAAAATTTTCCATGGTTGGCAAATGTGCTTCAAATTTCTTAGATATTTTAACTCATAGATTAGAAGGGACATTCCCTATTTATTTTTTAGATTATTTTGAGATGTTTTTGGGTGTGAATATCTCTTTCTATGTTGATATTTTTCTTTGTATATATTGCTTAATGTAATGGATGGTTGTATTATGTGAAAGCATTGTTATTTTATTGAATGTCAAATATTATTTGCTTTCTATTATTGTTGACTGCTGTGGGTAGTTCATAGAAGTTTTTGTAACTTCGTAGAATTTATTTTGCATAAGACAATTATATTAATAATAATTTTGAGTTAGGATTTTTGGACGATGATTGGAAACATAGTGACCTTTTGATTCTAAAACCTTACTTGAAATAGTTCATTGATATGATGGGTCTATGCAAAATGGATGCATAAATGATAGACATTAATTATTCGTGCATATATGTCTGATGTGTTCAGATCGATGGTTTCAACAACTAAGAACGTAATTGCTGATATGAACGGCAACAATTGTGAAATATTGAATATGAAGATTCAATATGTGCTGGAAAAGAAAGAAGCACTAGAAGCTCTTGACCATGCTATGGAAGATCTTGAGGATGTTGTGCGCCACCTTGAGCTAATAGAAGACCGCCTAAAAGCATTTGAGCCGAAAATGGACATTTACAATCTTTGGATTAGCTCGAAAGGGCTTTGAGCTCTAAGCGCAAGCGTATTGATTCGTTCAATATGTGGGAATGCAAATGATTAAGTCCTTATTGCAAGAAATCAAGAGTTAACCAACACAAGAGAGGAAAACGTCCTCAAGTGAAGAAAATGTCAAGGGTGAGGTGTTACAATTGTGACAAGAAATGTCACTATGCTCGCAACTGTTGTGAGCCGAAAAAGGTAAACATCTTTTGTACATTTGAAAACTTTGCTTATGTGTCAAGTTATGTATTATTGGCTGAATCCAATCCTTTATGGACTGTAGATTCGGAGGGACAGAACCATATAGCGAAGGATAGAGAATCCTTCGTGGAATTCTGACGATACTAACTGTAACTAAGTGGATCTATGTAGGAAATAACTCCAGAGCTGAAGTTAAAGGGATTGGCACCTGCCAATTGAACATGCGTGGTTGACGCACCTTGTTCCTACATGATGTTTTATATGCTCCGGAGATTCGTCGAAATTTAGTGTCTGTTTTTGTGTTGGTTAAGCTTGGTTTTTAATATGAATTTCCATAATAGATGTGTAGATTTGTATTTGGATACAAACTATTATGGTTGTGGTTATTTTCTGGATGGTTTCATTGTATTAGATATTGACTATATTAATGCAAATGTTTGTTATTCCCTTCTCATGTCTCCTACTTCATATGATAATGATGTGAGTGTATGGCATGTTAGACTTGGTCATATTGGCCGACAACGCATGAATAGACTAGCCAAAGAGGGCTTGTTGGGCAACATTGAAAAAGTTGATTTGCCCATATGTGAGCATTGCTTAGTAGGGAAAACGACAAGGAAACTATTTGGAAAAGGTAAAAAAGCTGAATTTCTTCTGCATTTAATCCATTTTGACGTCTATGGTCCAATGAATGTGAGAGGAAGGCATGGGGCTGTTTATTTTATCACTTTTATAAATGATTATACTCGATTCGGATATGTCTATTTATTTCTCATAAATCTGAAGCAATAAGTTATTTCAAAAGATTTATGAACTTGGTAGAAAATCAATTAGACAAGAAAATAAAAGTATTAAATCTGATCGAGGTCGAGAATATTTATCTGATGAGTTCAGAAATTATGTGATGAAAAAGGAATAGAAAGACAGTTGTCTATTTCATATACTCCTCAACAAAATGGTGTTGTGGAAAGAAGAAACAAAATCCCATTGGAAATGGTTAGGTCCATGATAGCGCATGCTAACTTACCTATCACTTTTTTGGAGTGATGCGTTGTTAACTGCTGCCTATATACTTAACTAGGTGCCTTCCAAATCAGTTACTTCCACTTCATATAAGTTATGGACAAGTAGAAAACCAGACTTAAGTTTTCTTAAGCCATGGGGTTGTGCTGCCTATACTTATGAGTCCTCTCACAAGTTCGGGAAATTGGGTCCTAGGGGAAAGAAGAGTATTTTCATAAGATACTCCGAACACTCGAAATTGTATGTGTTCATAGGTGAGCAGGAAAGTGGGAGTATAAATGAATTTGAATCATGAGATGTCACATTCTTAGAGGATGAATTTCCTAAGAAGAGCGAAATAGGAGAAGATTACTCCCTATTTGAAACCTTGGATCAAGATAATGATATTAGTAGAGTTCGTCCAAGTGGGAGTAATATGAGTAGTGATTAATTGAATTCAACTCATTCTCAATTGCAACAACATGATGAGACGACATCATCATTATCTAATCCTAGTGGGAGCATAATGGGGAATAATGTGCTAAGTGTACAATCTCTCATACGGCGAACAAGTCGCCAAAGTATTCCCCATTGACGTTTTGACATTGAAGGGGAAACTTTTATGATTGCTCCGCAAGATGAGGATGAGCCAAGAAATATTAATGAGGCTCTAAATTGCCATAATAAGGAAAAATTGATTCATGCAATGGAAGAGGAAATGGAGTCAATGAAGTCAAATCATGTTTGGGAACTGGTTGATCTTCCAAAAGGACACAAAGCTATTGGGAACAAGTGGGTTCTCAAAATAAAGCGAAAGCTGATGGCTCGATAGAAAGGCATAAGGCTCGCCTTGTGGCGAAGGGGTATAACCAACAGTAAGGAATTGATTATGAAGAAACATTTTCTCTTGTAGTGAAATTTATTTCGATTCGCATTATTCTGGCAATAGTGGCTAGTATGGATCTTGAGTTACATCAAATGGATGTAAAGACTGCTTTCCTCAATGGAAAATTAGAGAAAGAAATATATATGGAACAACCTGCTGGTTTCATAAAGGAATGCCAAGAAGGAAAGGTATGTCGACTTTTGAGATTAATATACGGCCTTAAGTAGTCATCGAGACAATAGTATATATGTTTTCATAATGCCATAATGGCATATGATTTTATAATGATAGATGAGGATCATTGTGTATATATCAAAAGATCCAGAGATCAATTTGTAATTATATCATTATATGTTGATGATATACTAATTGCCGAAAGTAATATGGAGTTTGTTAATATTGTCAAGAGTTGTTGTCTTCCAACTTTGAGATGAAGGATATGGGTGAGGCTACATACATTCTTGGAGTTAAGATTTCAAGAAATCGTTCGAATAGATCGTTATCTTTTTTGCAAAAAACATATATAAATAAGGTTCTTGAACGATTTCGTATGCAAGATTGTAAACCCATAGATACTCCTATTGCAAAAGGTGAAAGATTGAGCCATAGACTGTGTCCAAGGACTCCACAAGAGAAGGAACAAATGAAACATGTTCCTTATGCTAGTGCTGTTGGAAGCTTGATGTACGCTATGATGTGTACAAAACCTGACATATGTTTTTGCAGTTGGAATGGTGAGAAGATACCAATCCAATTCAGGTCAAGCACATTACAAAGCCGTTAAGAGAATACTGAGATATCTAAAGGGGACTGCTGATTATACGCTAAGTTATCAAAGAAATGATCTGCGACTCTAAGGCAATTCGATGTTGATTATAGATGAGATTTAAATAAAATGAAATCTACCTCTGGATTTGTTTTCTTACTAAATAATGACGTTATATGTTGGAGCAATAAGAAACAAACATGTATAGCCTAGTCCACAATGGAAGTTGAGTTTGTGGCATTATCAGCAGCAGTATAAGAAGGTATTTGGCTTAAGAGATTTTTTGGATCATTTAGGTGTTATTGAGAAAGCTACAAGTCTATTATTTGTTAACTGTGATAGCCAAGTAGCTATAGCGTACACCAAAGATCAAAAATATTATGACAAGACCAAACACATAGATACCAAGTATAATTTTGTCAAGGATATGGCTGCATGAAAAGATGTGAACTTATAGTACATATTACGCATAGAATGGTAGCAGATTCTATGACAAAGTTAATACCTAGAGATGTGTTTTATGGCCATATGAAATCTCTAGGATTGCGTAGAGGCTGATGTACTGAATATTGTAATTTCCCTAAGTGTTCATATTTGATGAATTTGTATTTTCATCATTAATGCCTATGAATCTTTGTTTGATCTTTATGCATCTTAATGCTCAGTGCATTACTTTAAGTTGAGAAAGTATGTCGGACAAATATAAGATTGGCCCACTCACACGGGTAATAGCTTCTATTTACTGTGTGATAAATAAAAATGAGAATGTTTTTAAGCTTATTATCTAGGTGATAATTGAGAGCTCAAGCTTAAAATAAATATGTCGCCTTGACTAAGTGTTAAGATGATGACATAATAATTACTATGTCCGAAAGTAAAATAACCCACATATTTTACTTTATCTGTCTATGATGCCAGATGTGAGTATTAATGAATTTTGTAAACGAGTAGATACGTGAACTCAAGTTAGACATTGGGTATGTCTGAACTATCATCTATACGGTATTGAAGGTGTAGACATGCGCTCCATGGGAAATGAATAAATACCGTAATACGTATTTTATACTATGTATGTATGAGACGACAAATAAGAGTGGCAAAAATTTGATCTCAACTTTTATGCCATGTGAGACTCTTGAGGAAAAGAGTTCCTCAATTTTTAGTCCCCTCATGACTCTTACTTATTCTCAAGATTTCTATTTAGTGTTTGCTATCTTAGGATGTTGCCAATGGTCATGAGTTGATTCGATCTAATGGGACATTTCTAGAAAAACAAGCTGAACTGAAATTGAGAGTTTGAAGGAAAGAGGAAGATCGAATTTGGAGAATCACATTGTAGTTTTGTATTCACTAATTAACCAATTATAACTGTCTTTGGGATAATCATAATTGTGAATACAATATATATATATATATCATTGTTTAAAAGAGATCAAGATAGATATAAATGTGATTGATCGATCTAGGGTACTGCATACTAAATCTACTCGAGTGTGATGCCCATTATGAGCTGCTATATATTCCTAACAAATGTATAGCAACGAGCTCTCAAAGTATGCTGGTCGCACGGTGTCGACACCTAAATTTCAGTTTTTTTTAATTTTTAGGGTAACAACGATGTTTAACTTATCTTTTAAAAAAGTTGTTAAAAATATATTTTGTTATGGAGTAAGATTTTGAAAGATTTTAGAATTTGGATAATGAAGCCTTATCAGAAGATAATCTTCAATGGTCGAGCGAGTCAGCTTGGAAGATTTTAACAGATGATTTCAATGGTCGAGTGAGTCAGCATACACGATAATCTCGTCTTTTCGAAGGATGATCTTCAGCGATTGAGTTGTTATGCAAATCTTCGTAGGTAGAGCAGACTAAGTTTTCACTCTATAAATAGGGGTGGCCTTCTCTTCGTCCGAGGAGGAAAAATTTCAGAAAAAAGTGAAAGGTCAAGAGAGGTTTTGCTTCGTGAAAGGGAAAAAAACTGTAGTAAAAAAGAGAGAAAGTGTACGAAGGAAGAGGGAGAGTGACGTGAGAGAGAGAGAGAGAGGAGAAAAGTAAAGAGGTGATTTGACCCCTACTATTCATCATCTTCCCCAAATCGCAGCCCCTCCTCTGCAACCTCCATCCGCGAAGCTTCCGCCACCGTGTGTTCGCCACAGCCGCTTTGGCGGTCTCCCCACGAAGCTCGCCGCGACGACGCCGCGCTGCCGAGGTCCCCGACGCCCGGATCTTCCTCTGCACGAGCCCCGACGACCCTCGCCGTTCGTCTCGCCGAGCCTCGCCGCGCCTCCTTCGCGAACAGCTTGCTCGCTGCCATCACCACCCGTCGCTCCACCCGCGGCGAAGTGACACCAGCAATCGCCGATCGCCTCCTCGCGACGACCCAAGCTCGAGTCGAACCGGCCGGTGACCACCGGACTGACGACAATTGCTCTTGGAGACCCACGGTCACACGTGGGAAAGGAAAGAAGAAAAAAAGCAAAAGCAAAGAAAAAGAAAATCAATTAGGTAGCTTTTTTTTTCATTTTTTTACTTTATTTTATTTATTTCTTTTAAGTTTATTTACTTAATTGGATGATCTTCATTTATGAATTTTGTAGGCATTATCCGCAAGACTTATCCCTAAACTTATTGTAATTATAATTTGATCCCGTAAGATGTCGGATCATTTTTTTAATTATATTAATTTTGGGGTTTGTTGATAGTTTTTAAATGTTGAATCAATATAACTATTAATTTGATCCATAAGAATTCGGATCAGATTTTTAGTTATTTTGAACTCTTTGTTGTGATAATTAGGGTTAGGATAATCGTTAATTTGACCTATGAGACAACAAGTTATTTTTTCGATTATTTTGATCTTTATTTGATTGCATGTCCTTGATTAGTTTAGATTCAATGTTTAGTTGATAATTGCTTGTTTTTTAAAAACCACTAAAAAATCCAAAAATATTTGAATTAGGATTCAGTTTGTTTTGGAATATTTTTTGTTATCTAGCATATCTAGGATAGGGATTTTATTTTGAAAATATAAAAAAAAAAAAAAATAAAAATGCATTCATTTAGGATGTTTAGTTTTTTTTAATTTGCATTGCATGTTTAATTACGTGGCAATTTTAAATTTCGAATTTTTAATAAAAAAAAAAAACATAAAAAAAGAATATCATGCATATATCATGTTGAATTAGGGCATTCTTTTTAGCACGTCATTGCATTAGATAAATTGCATGGTTTAAATTAGGATTTAATGTGACTAATCCTTTTTGAATTAGATAGAATTTTAATTTAACTAGATCATTTTTGCATTTTTAAAAATATAAAATATCAAATGCACGTCATTTAGTTTTATTAAGTTCATTTAATTAGAACTTCCTTGTCATTAGACTAAGTCATTTGATAAATGTTGCATGACATATAACTCGCATACTAAATTATATGCTGAATGTAATTTTTGTTTAAATAATTTTGTATGTCTTTGCATCACATTGCATGTCATTAAAATTAGGTCATTTAGATTGCATTTAATTATTGTATTTCTTCATGTCATATAGTTTATGTCATGCTGCCATGTCATATTAGATTATTAGTATGCATCGCATAATTTTCATTAACTAAAGTGAAAACAAAACAAAAAAGAAATTGCGTGTTAATAAGAAATCATATCTAGGGTTGATGAGTGAATTCTAATTTAACAACGTAGATGTTTCGTTGCTTTGAGGTAAGTTTTGCATTATTTAATTGCTTTCTTGAGTGTTAAATTGGTGGTATGTGCACATGTATGATCACCTCACATGTTAGGAAGTTAAATTAAAATCAATTCAATTGCCAAACATTTTCTTGAAAATGAAATAAAAAGGTACCGAAAGGGCACTAGGATAGTTTGGTGTAACCAAGTCCCCATATCCTTAGTCTCTGGTTCATAGGAGTAAAGTAATTCTCCCATTATTTTACTTAGGTGTCTAATCGACCTACCATAAACTGATTAGTGGCGACTCCTAAATAAAATCAATTTGCATGTTAAGAAATTTGAACCTAAGTCGCGAATTGGTATGGGCTTGGGAGAGCCCGAGCTAAGCTTAAAGGCTTAGTAGTCCATTAACCTAGTTTTAGGTAGTCCAAACCCTGAAAAATTGGGTCGCGACAGCTTGGCGACTCCGCTGGGGACTTGTGTTAAAACACTTAGTGGACTTAGGCCAATTTTTCTTTTTTAAAAATATTTTTGTTTGGCAGCAAGGATCCCAGGTATGTCCCTAACATTTCTAAGGTGTTAAATGTTCTTGCAGATGGGAGGTATAAGGGGAGTAGTCTTTGCTAACCCTTCTCTTGCAAATTGGAGTTAGGGATGAATGTTTGAATTAAAACTATAGAAGTGTTGTTTGCATTTAAACTGTTGTGCATGTTTTATTGCTTGTAGCACTACACTATTGCACACACAACCTACGGTCGGACCTGGGCTGCGATAGGATTTCTAGGATGGTGTTGAGAAGGATACTTCCTCCAAAGCGAGACTGCTATGTAGAGGTTGACCTTCTCTTCTCCGAAATTTCTTTCATGGTGTCGAATGTGTTTGTCCATATCCGCGAGACTGCGTGATTATTGGGTATTCTATTCGACTGAGCCGGAGTTATGGGGACTTGACATGTTAATGCAAGACTGCAACGATCAGATTATCCTCTTAGCTCCACCTTGTTAAGCCATTTAGACAGAAATCGAGCCTCACTTTTCATGCGTGTGTCTATGTGATTGTCATCCATTTCCAATGAAAGTAAGTTGTTTAAATTCTTCGTAATTTATTTACTTTATTGTAATTTTGTCGGTCCATGACAATTAGGTTTCGTCACCGGTCTTGTTTTATATGCAATGGGGAAAACCGATGTACAATTCATTTCCACTCCAAAAAAAGAGCTCAAAAGGTGGTTGGAACAATTGGATCAAGATGGTCAGAGATATGTGAAAGCCAGAATCGCCCGACTTCTTCCACTGTTAGAGATCAACGTCCACTCTGGTGTGATTCAGGCACTCCCTCACTTTTGGTGCCCACAAACTTCCACCTTCATATTTGGTAAGTTTGAATTGACTCCAACACTTGAAGAATATAGTGTCGCCATTGGAATGCCCTTGGAAAAGGAACTTGTTAGACCGCCTATCGGTATAGATTCTATTTCTGAATTATCACAGTTTTTAGAAATTGAAGCCGAAGAAGTGAGGAAGGTTGTTAAAGCCAATTGCTATGCATGCCCATTTTCATTCTTGGAAGGTTGTTTTTCAAACCGACCGATGATCTCAAAAGCTAGGATTTTCATCTTAGCATTTTTTGGATTAATCGTTTTTCCTTATCGAAAAAATGCCATTAATCCTTCGATTTCATGGGTGGTTAATCGTGTTTGCGACGGGTTGAATTATGTCAATATGGTTTTAGCCGAAACATTTTTGTCATTAACCCGTTTCAAACAAAATGAGGAAAAGACCATGCGGGCCCTCCTCGAACTTTTGCAAATATGGTTTTTCTCCCACATAAGAGGATTTGGGCACCTTATGAAGCAATTTAAGATTGATGATTTTAGGCACCCCATACAAAAGTTTGCGGTCTTAGAACGTTTTTCCCCAAATAAACAGTATGCTCGTTGGATTAATTTTTTGAAAAATCCTGATCCCAAGGCAATCCTATGGCATTCTAAATGATTCCAAGTGGAGGAAGCTCGTTTCTCACACAAGTATGATGAGCCAATTCCGTTGTTGGGCTTTTCTGGTGCGACTTCTTACTACCCATATAGGGTGGCCCGTCAGTACAAAGCTCTTCAAGAAATTCCTCCGCCACTCAAGACAGAGTTGTTCCAAGTTCGTTTTATTCGAGCAAACTATGACTACTTCAAGGAGATCCAGATGATCATTGCTGCATGGAATGAATGCCACCCAAAGAAGATTTTGGTGCCCAAGAGACTAAAAGGCGAGAAGGAGATTCACCATGCGTGAATATTCTACATCCAACAACATCGGATTTCTGCCATCCTGCATCCAGTGGTTCCTGATGTGACCGAGAAGCCAACCCAACGAGCGCAAATTGAGCATCTTAAGCAGAAAGTGGAAATGATTGAAGCGGAAAATAAGAAGCTTCGCAAGGCGTTGAAATCCCGAAAGCATATAAAATGAGACGTCTTGAATTTTGATTCTTAGTTCAATGTTTAGGGACTTTGATTTCTAGCTCAATGTTTTCAATTTTTAGATTCAATGTTTAGGGATTTTGGATTTCAATTCTTAGTTCGTTGTTAGGAAACTTGGTTAAAATTTCAAATAAAATCAGGTGATTAGACCATTGTCATGGGCCATTTTTCCTATCTTGTCATTGGTTCTTACATTACTTTTATCCAATTAGGTTATAACGGATCCGCCACGTTCGCCAATCATCACACGACTAAGAGCTAGAATGGCCGAACAAACCGAAATGCGTGATCGTGTCTCCGCTATGGAAGGCCAACTCAAACAATTGCTCACCTCTATGGAGCTTATGACAACTCAAATCCAATCTCCTCCAAGTGAATCTTCAGACCCTTGCACCCGCTCTTCCCGAGATAGTAGTCCCAAGCCGACAAACAAGGCCCAAATTGATGAGGATGACATGCTTGGACTAGAAGATGATCCATTCCCGTCAATGTGGAAAAGGCTAAGCCCGACAATCCCTAAGACGGAGCAAGATGAACGCTTCACCAAACTTGAAGAAGAAAAGTTGAAACAATTGCAAGAGTTTCGAGTTCACTCCATTCGACTTGTCTATGTACGAGAAAGTCAAGATGCCGAAGAAATTCAAAATGCCGGAGTTTGAGAAATACGACGGTACTTCCTGCCCAAAGGCTCATTTGCAGATGTACCACGTACGCATGGCCCAGTATGTCAAGAATGAGCCTCTCATGATCCAATCATTTCATGCAAGTTTGACTGGGCTCGCTCTGAATTGGTATGTGATGAAAAATGTGAACCTCCTCGACACTTGGAACGAAGTGGCTGATGCGTTCCTCAAATAGTACAAATTCAACATGGACATTGCACCTTCCCAAGAAGACTTGGAGCGTATGGAAAAAAAAAAAGGAGCGAGTCTTTTAAAGAATATGCTGTGAGATGGAGAAACTTGGCGGCTCAAATTACTCCTGAGCCTACCAACAAGGAGCTGATGAAGTTGTTTGTGAAGACCCTCCCGTCTGAGTTTCGTAATCGGATGGCTAGTACATACGTCGAAAGCTTCAATCAGCTTATTCCTGTAGGAGAACAAATCGAGATGGGGATAAGGGAAGGATGGTTTACTGAGCCATCTAGTAAAAGATTCACTACCAAGAAGGAGAAGGAAGCGGCTGTGGATGTGAATGTGGCTTATAACCAAGAAAATGTCAAACGTGCCCCGACCATCCAAATGAATCCAAGACAACCACAAACCACTGGCCATCAATCATTTGCCCAAGAAAATAATAGAAGGCAATTCACTCCTCTCCCTGGGTCTCCATCCCAAGTGCTAACAATCCTTCGAATGAAAGGTTTGCTTACTAGTGAACCAAAGCGTCCCAACCGCGAAAACCTTCGCAGTTATGACCCAACAAAGAAGTGTGACTATCACAATGGTGAACTGGGACATTCGACTGATGAATGTTTCACCCTCAAGCACCGGATCCAGAGCCTACTGGACACGAAAGCATTTTCATTCCAAACTGCTCAGCCAAATGTCCAGAAAAATCCACTACCAGAGCATGAGGGTACAATGAATGCTATCCTTAGAACCTGAAGTTAGACGGATCAAGAACTCGAAGGTGCGTGTGGCGGATGCCTACAATGGACTGGTGAGAGCTGGATATTATTCAAATCAAGAAGATGTTTCCCTATCACTGATGAAGGAAAGAATTGCCGAAATGGTGGATGACGGCATTATCGTGTATGCTGACCATAATTGTGTGGTTTCCACTATTTCCCATATCATCATCGATTGGGAGGAGGAGCAGGTTGCTCTCGATGATGGTAAGGAAGAAGTAGATCCATCACTCGCAGATATGCCCCCACTAGAAGATGCAACTGATGAGGAGATTGTGATCGAGATGCCTCAACCATATGAGTATGTCAACAATAAGACAGTGCCTTGGTCCTATGACCTAGATGTTGACCTCATTACAAGGTTTGGTTGAACTTATGCTCAAGCTAGTGCTCAACCTGCAAAGCCTATCACTGACGAAGAGGCTAAGGAATTTTTGGCTGTGATTAAAGTGAGTATAATGTGGTCGATCAATTGCAAAAGATGCTTGCCCAGATCTCTTTGCTCGAGCTCCTCCAAACCTCCTCTGTGCATCAAAAGTCGCTGATGAAGGTTCTAAGTGAAATTCGTGTACCCGAAACAGTTGAGGCAGATAAGCTGGAGGATTTTGTGGGATCGGTCCTTCTCAAGGACATGATTGCTTTTTCTGATGAGGAATTCCCTCTTGAGGGTAGAGGGCATAATAAAGCACTCTACATATCCGTCAAACACAAGGTTTCTCATGTGTCCCGAGTGCTCATCGATAATGGGTTCGCCGTAAACATATGTCCGTTGGCCACTCTTCACCGCCTCAAGGTAGACCCGTCCAAGATTCATGCTGCGAAAACTTCTGTGAGAGCTTTTGATGGGACGAAGAAGGAGGTGACTGGGGAAATCCACCTTGACGTGCAAATAGGGCCGGTCGTCTTCAACATTCCTTTCCAAGTGCTGGATATCCCTACTGGGTTCAATTTTCTGCTAGGTCGTCCCCGGATTCACACTAGGAGCATTACCTTCAAGTCTACATCAAGCTGTAAAATTCGTGATCGAAAGGAAGTTGGTCACCATCTATGGAGGTGAACAAGACCACCGGATTTATCATGAGACGGCTATCCCTTATGTAGAGCCAGATTTCGAGTTCGAATCAAGTTACCACTCATTTGAGTTAGTGTCCACCATACATGCTTCTCGAGGTTCATCGCCACCCACTCCTGAGGTTTCAGATGCTGCCCTCATGGTAGGAAGAGTAATGGTTGGGAATGGTTTTGTCCCTGGCAATGGGCTTGGAAGAAATGGTCAAGGCATTCGAAACCCCATTGAAGCCCCTTAAAGGTCCCAATCTGCTGGGTTAGGGTACCATAGAAGAGGTGGAGGAAGTTCTGGAAGGCAAAGACAGGGAAGGCAAAATTTACCACCTCCAAACATTCATGAGATGTTCCCTAGTCCTCCAATTATGATGCAAGATGAAGCTGAAGTGATGGATGCTCTCGGATAGCCAAGTGGGAAGTTCGACTATATGGTGAAGTATTCGGCTCCTCCCAGCTTTTACTTTGATGCCCGCAACATAGTTCCAAGTGGATGGGATGGCATGGATGATCCGACACCTTCAAAGACGGAAAACTCTGACGACACCCTGGAAGGAATTTCAAGTTTGTTCGATGACCTCTTCATTGGACCCATTGATGGAGAACCTCTGGAAGAAACGGGCCCCGGCCCACAAGAGTAACCCGTTTATCACTTTTGCACATTCCCCTGTGCGAGAATTTTTATTGCTTTCTAGGAATTGTTTTCGATTTCTTCTTTTTCACTTTCTTCTTAGGACTTGAATTGCATTTTCCATTCAATAAATTGTAATTAATTGATGAATTTCAATGAAATTGCAAGTTTTATTTTGAGGGCATGATGAGGTACACCAAACCAGCCCGGTGATGATATCCAACCGATAAAACAAAATCAAAATCTAAGGAGAATTCTGAGGCCTGGGCTTCATCATGCTTTCTCATGTCAAAATGTTTCAAAAAATGCTTTTGCAAGAGAGTTTCAAAAAAAATTTCACAAAAAATAATAAAATATGAGGTACAGCTGGTAAAGCTACAGCTGCTTCTATTTACCCTGTTTGTCTTTTTGACCCTTCTATTTCATGTTTCAGGGATGATCATATAGCATGCAAAGGTGTGGAAATGGTCCAATCCAATGCAACAAGTGCTGATAATGATGATCCTGAAGATTCGATCGAGGATTCCATTGACGTGCAACGTAGTTGGGAACAACATGAAAAAACCAAGGCTCTTACGACCGAGCAAACTATCACTATTAATCTAGGTGATACTGAAGAAGCCAAGGAGGTGAAAATTGGAGCAAATCTCCCCAAAGATGAAGCCAAGCGCCTGACTCAACTACTGAAGGAATATCAGACATATTCGCATGGACCTACGCTGATATGCCTAGGTTAAACCCGTCAATTGTGGAACACTGTTTGCCTATTAATCCGGACGTGCCACCTAAGAGGCAGAGGTTGCGGAGGACTAAACCCGAGCTCTCAAAGAAGATAGAAGAAGAAGTGATGAAGCTTTTGAAAGTCGGATTCATTGAAGTCTCGCAATATCCTGAATGGGTAGCAAACATCGTGCCAGTGATGAAGAAGGATGGTCGGGTTCGAGTTTGTGTCGATTATCGGGATTTGAACAAGGCTAGCCCAAAAGATGACTTCCCACTACCTCACATAGATGTCCTTGTTGATAGTACTACCGGATTTGAACTATTCTCATTTATGGATGGTTTTTCTAGGTACAATCAGATAAGGATGAAGGAGGAAGACAAAGAGAAAACTGCATTTATCACCCCGTGGGGACCTTTCATTATAAGGTCATGCCCTTTGGACTCAAGAATGCAGGGGCAACTTACCAGCGAGCTATGGTAGCACTATTTCATGACATGATGCATCAAGAGATCGAGGTTTATGTTGATGATATGATCGCCAAGACTCGACCTGGAGAAAGCCACGTTGAAACCTTGAAGAAGTTGTTTGATCGACTCCGTGAGTTCAAGCTTCGTCTAAACCCCACTAAATGCGTGTTTGGAGCAACATCTGGTAAATTACTTGGATTCATTGTGAACAATAAAGGGATTGAGATCGACCCGGCTAAAGCTAAAGCCATATGTGAGCTGCAACCTCCATCGACAGTGAAAGAAGTCCGAAGTCTTTTGGGCAGATTGAATTATATTGCTCGATTCATTTCCCAACTTTCCGAGACTGCTAAGCCATTCTTCAGGCTCCTGAAAAAGAATGCACGAGTCCACTGGGATGATGAGTGTTGAAAAGCATTCGACAAGTTGAAACAGTACTTGATGAATCCACCGGTTCTTGTCCCGCCATCACCAGGGCATCCTCTGATTCTCTATCTCACCGTTCATAATGAGTCTTTGGGTGCGATGTTGGCACAGGAAAGTCCCCTCGACAAAAAAGAACGAGCCATTTATTACCTGAGTAAAAAATTCACCGTGTCAGAGCTGAAATATTCTAATATGGAAAAGACTTGTGCTACACTAGTGTGGGTGTTACATAGATTGAGATAGTATACATTGCATTACCAGGCATTTCTTGTAACTGAGAACGATCCTATCAAGTACCTACTTGATCGGCCAACTTTGGTGGGTAAGTTGGCTAAGTGGCAAATTTTGATTTCGGAATTTGATGTGCAATATATGCCACAGAAGTCGGTTAAGGGTCGAGTGATCGCCGATTTATTGGCTGAGAATCCAGAAGTCTCAAATAATGATGATCGTTCCTTGGATGACCGTATCTTGAGTATAAATGAAGATTCATGGACAATGTTCTTTGATGGAGCTGTGAACTTGTCTGGTTCTAGCATTGGGACAGTTTTGATATCCCCAGATGGGCAGCATCACCCAGTAGTTGCGAAACTGATATTCCCATGCACTAACAATACAGCTGAGTATGAAGCTTGCATCCTCGGGCTTCAACCTGCAATCGAGATGGGTGTAGCCATATTAAAAGTGTTCGGGGATTCCGCGTTGATCATACTGCAGACCGTAGGTGAATGGAAGACTAAGGATGCTAAATTGCTCCCGTATCACAAGTACCTAGAAGATTTGATCAAGGAATTCGATGAAATTTTATTCGAATACTTATCGAGGTCTCACAATCAATTTGCAGATGCACTTGCAACTTTATCATCTATGTTGCAAGTCACTAACGGATTAGAAGTTGAGCCATTGAAGATAGAAGTTCTGCGAAGACCGGCCTATTGTATGGTTGTGGCAGAAGAGTCTGACAGAAAACCATGGTATTACGATATCATAAACTACATCCAAAAACAGAAATTCCCCGACGGAAGCACTCTAGCTGATAGGAAGTACATTATGAAGATGGCCTCAAAGTTCTTTGTCAGTGGTGGAAATTTGTACAAGAGATCTTATGATTCAGTCTTGTTGCGATGTGTGGGTGCAGCTGAAGCCACTCAAATTATGCAGGAGGTTCACGAAGGAGTGTGTGGCCCCCATATGAATGGACACATGATGGCTAAGAAGATCATAAGATTAGGCTATTATTGGCTCACGCTAGAAGGTGATTATATTCTAGCATGTTCGGAGTTGTTATCGTTGCCAAGTCCATGGTGACAAGATAAATGTTCCTCCAATAGAGCTTCACTAGTTTTCCGAGCCATGGCCCTTCTCAATGTGGGGCATTGATGTGATCGACCCAATAAATCCTAAAGGCTTCAAATGGACATAGATTCATTTTGGTGGCTATAGATTATTTTTCAAAATGGATTGAAGCTATGTCATTTGCAAGTGTCACTGCTCGCAATGTTGCGAAGTTCATCAAACGTGACATAATTGCTCGCTATGGTGTTCCCGAAACAATTATCACTGACAACGGGACAAATTTGAACAACAAGCTTGTTGAGGAGTTGTTTAGCAAGTTCAAAATCAAGCATCTGAATTCGTCCTCTTATCGCCCTCAAATGAATGGGGCTGTTAAAGCGGCCAATAAGAATATTAAGAAGATCTTGGCTAAGACAGCCGAGAATTATCGAGATTGGCATGACAGATTACCCTTCGCACTATTGGCGTATCGGACATCAATTCGTACTTCTACCAGGGAAACTCCTTTTGCGTTGGTATATGGCATGGAGGCAGTTTTGCCTGTAAAAGTGGAGATCCCTTCCCTGAGAGTATTATCCCAAGTGGAATTATCTGAGGTAGAATGGTCGCAACAAAGACTTGAACAATTAAACTTGATCGATGAGAAAAGACTGAAGGCTCTTTGCCATGGCCAAACATATCAGCGGAGAGTGGCCAAATCCTTCAATCGGAAGGTACGACCGAGACATTTTGAGGTAAATGATCTTGTTCTAAGGAAGTTGTTACCAATTTTTCCGGATCCTGGGGACAAGTTTGCTCCAAATTACAGTGGCCCATATGTGGTAAAGAAAGTACTTCATGGCGGTGCTTTGATCTTGGCTGAAATGGATGGTCGTGTGTTTTCCACTCCCGTTAATTCAGATGCTGTCAAGAAGTATTACCCATGAATAGAATTTGCCATGTCATGTTTTGAATTGCAAATATTTTATGATGAATAAATTGCCTCATTGAATTGCAAATTCAAACTTGTTGCAAATATTGCATGTTTTTTCCTTGATGAATTATGTGAGATAAATTGAATGTGTGAAATGGGATACTTTGGAATGATGAAAGGCAAACCCTATTCCATACACTTGACCCCCAATGAGTTGTGTGGAAAAATTCCATGCCTACGAGGAAAAGGGTGATCTCGCAAAGGGTACGTCAACCGAGGTGATGAGAGGCAATTTCTTCTGCTATCCAAAACACTACAAGTATATCCATTGTTCAGCCCTTTGAGCCCACACACATGAAGAGCTTTTTAAATTATCCCTGTCAAGAATTGTCTCATACTGGGACAAGATTTGAAATGAATGATAGGAATTTTTTTACTCACACTTGCATCAATCTTCGAGTATTGCTTTTACAGTGTGACTTGTATGATAATTTAAAGTGCCTTAGGATGACGAAGAGCAATTCTTTCTCTATCCTATACACTTTATCCATTGCATAGCCCCTTGAACCTATGAATTCATTTCACATTAAACCCAGTTGGTGATCATCCCCCACACTAGGGCAAGGCAAGAAAAATCAAACCACTCAAGTAGCATGGTTTACAATGCTGATAAAAAATGAAAGGTTGTGCAAGTCCAAAAAAAAAGTGCAAAAAATGGGGCATGAAAAAGCAGTGTGCTTGGTAAAAGCAAGGCCAATGCCCAAAGGAAAAAATCAAACGCTTGATGAAGTGAGTCGTATCTCCAACAAGATGGCACCCAAAAAAAAAAAAAAAACTCAAATGTTGTGATGTTGCAATCAGTGGAGTTATGATCTTCGACGATGGAGAGGAAAATTGTTGGAAATGTCAAAATGATCACCAACTTTGACCCCCTAAACACTTTTTGAGACGAATGATCCTTTCATCTCTCAACTCATGAACCCAACCTACGTTGCGTCCCTTACAAAGTCTCTTCAGATTAGGGCATTTGAATTAACGTAGAAGTTCATATGTTTGAAAGCATTGCTTGAAGAAGTGCGAGTAAGATAATTTCTGCTTCATTTCGTATGTCTCTTGGCTTGTAAACCCCAAGATGATTGTGAAATATCATTCATTTTTTAAATAGCCTCGACTCAAAGAGTCTCCTTTGTTAAACCATTGACCAAGCCTATATTACGGTCCCTGTTAAAGACCTCTCAGATTGGTAAGGTCGTACCACTTGCAAGACTGCTCAAACCCTTGTTTGGCATGATGATGGAAAGATATAGTGATTGTCAAAAATCCTGCATCAAAGGTCAGGATAAAACAACCCATTTTGGTGAGGATGAGTAGAAAGTCCTTTCAAACCAAGAAGTTCCCCATTTGACACATCCATGACACTCATATGTTCAGATTGGAACATGTTTTGTGAAATCATTCCCAATGGAAATTAGGTGATGCAGGCTTGATATAAATCATAACGCATGAACCTCCCTTAAATTAATGCATATTTGTGATCACAAATGCATATTACTTCTCCTATGACCATGTTTTGCAGAAGACATTTCCTCCTAGAACAGAGATGATACCAAGTAAGTATATCTCTATCCATACCTTAAATACTTGTCATTATGCAGGTATTCCCTTTTGAAAACACCGACACTTGATTGAGCTGTCCCCCAAAGATTTTCCTCAAGATTCAATCTGATTAAGGCAACCGAAGAAAGGTTCGGGTCCTGGTCAGATAATCTATGCTGCAACGTTAGGCGACCGAAGAAAGGTTCGGGTCCTAGCCAAGCAAAACCTCAGTTTAGGCGACCGTAGAAAGGTACGGGTCCTAGACAACCTTATTGCTCTAACAGGCGACCGTAGAAAGGTACGGGTCTTAGAAAAGCAATTACCTCAGTTCAGGCGACCGTAGAAAGGTACGGGTCCTAAAAAATGATTCCTTATTTAGGCGACCGTAGATAGGTACGGGTCTTGGAAAGTGAATCCCCGTTTAGGCGACCGTAGAAAGGTACGGGTTCTAGACACAACCAAACACTGCCCTACTAGACGACCGTAGAAAGGTACAGGTCCTAGGAAAGTAGTTTCCTTACAAAACTTTGCTACCCTACTAGGCGACCGTAGAAAGGTACGGGTCCTAGGAGAGTAACACCAACTATCTTGAATCACTCTACCCTCCTTGAAGGTAAGATATTCCAGATAGGTTCCTTTATCATTTGCATACAAATTGCATTCCAAAATTTTGACATCTCGGGATCGGATGTCTCGATTCTCTTTGTTGAACATTTCACTCTGATGCGAATGTTCTTCGATCTTCCTCGTTATACCTTAGTTTGGATCTAGGTATTTCGAGCAAAAATCTTGACATCTCAGTCTGGATCTAGATGTCTCCATCTATTACCTATTACACTTTTCAAGGAACCTGAGTGAGAGTTGGGTACTTGTAGAGTAAACAGGAACTTATCATGTACCTCAAGATGCTCTACCGCACTGACTGGTAAGTAATTGCAAGTAAGTTCTTTCCTTTTACATCATGCATTTTGCATTAGCATTTCCATGCATCATATAAATTGCATTTTAAAAGGGAATTCATTTTCCAACAAAAATCATCCATTGCATATGCATAACCAAAATTTAGGTCTCAATTTATCTTTGAAGGTAACCTCTATGAGCTCACCTTCAAAGAGGGGCAGCTGTCGACATCTAAATTTCAGTTTTTTTTTTTATTTTTAGGGTAACAATGATATTTAACTTATCTTTAAAAAAAGAATTTGTTAAAAAAATATATTTTGTTATGGAGTAAGATTTTGAAAGATTTTAGAATTTGGATAATGAAGCCTGATCAAAAGATAATCTTCAATGGTTGAGTGAATTAGTTCAGGAAGATTTTAAAAAATGATAATTTCAATGGTCGAGTGAGTCATTTTCTTGTTGATAATCTCGTTTTTCAAAGGATGATCTTTAGCGATTGAGTTGTTATGCAAATCTTCGTAGGTAGAGCAGACTAAGTTTTCACTCTATAAATAGAGGTGGCCTTCTCTTTGTCTGAGGAGGAAAAATTTCAGAAAAAAGTGAAAGGTCAAGAGAGGTTTTGCTTCTATGAAAGGGAAAAAAACTGCAGTAAAAAAGAGAGAAAGAGTACGAAGGAAGAGGGAGACCGACGTGAGAGAGAGAGAGAGAGAGAGAAAAAGTAAAGAGGTGATTTGACCCCTACTATTCATCATCTTCCCCAAATCGCAGCCCCTCCTCTCGCAACCTTCATCCGCGAAGCTTCCGCCACCGTGCGTTCGCCACAGCCGCTTCGGCGGTCTCCCCACGAAGCTCGCCGCGACGACGCGCGCGACGACGCCGCGCCGCCGAGGTCCCCGACGCCCGGATCTTCCTCTGCACGAGCCCCTACGACCCCCGCCGTTCGTCTCGCCGAGCCTCGCCGCGCCTCCTTCCCGAACAGCTTGCTCGCCGCCATCACCGCCCGTCGCTCCACCCGCGGCGAAGCGACACCAGCACGCCGATCGCCTCCTCGCGACGACCCAAGCTCAAGTCGAGCCGCTCAGCCACCACCCGTGACGTCCTGTTCGCCCGTCGGAACGCCGAAGTACCGCCGTTCACCGCACCGAGCCATAACCGTCCTCTGCTCAGTCCCCGCACCCATTCGGAGCCCGATCTACCGCACCGGAGCGTCGATCTCGCCCACGACTTGCTGGTTCGAGACGTCGGAGTGCCCCCCGAGTCCTCCGCCCGAGCGCCCTTGCCCTACGGGTCTCTGCTGCCCGCTGCTCCGCTCGTCTACCGAGTCCCTTCGCGGAAGTTTCTTCCCTGCCAGACCTCTGATCTGCTGTCCCTCACCGGAGTCGGTGACCAGCCGGACCGACGACAATTGCTCTTGGAGACCCACGGTCACACGTGGGAAAGGAAAGAAGAAAAACAGAGAAAAGAAAAAGCAACAGAAAAAGCAAAATCAATTAGGTTGTTTTTATTTTTCATTTATTTTACTTTATTTTGTTGATATTCTTTAGTTTATTTACTTCATTGGATCCCAATGTTCACTTTATGAATCTCGTAGGCATTATCCGCAAGAGTTATCCCTAAACTTATTGTAATTATTAATTTGACCCGTAAGATGTCGGGTTATTTTTTAATTACATTAATTTTTGGGGTTTGTTGATAGTTTTTAAATACTGAATCAATATAATTATTAATTTGATCCGTAAGAATTCGGATTAGATTTTTAGTTATTTTGAACTCTTTGTTGTGATAATTAGGGTTAGGATAACCGTTAATTTGACCTATGAGACAATAGGTTATTTTTTCGATTATTTTGATTCCTTTATTTGATTGCATATCTTGATTGTTTAGATTCAATGTTTAGTTGATAATCGCTTTTTTTATTATAAAAAGCCACTAAAAAATCTAAAAAATATTTGAATTAGGATTCAGTTTATTTTGGAATATTTTTTGTTATCTAGCATATCTAGGATAGGGATTTCAGTTCAGAAAATATAAAAAACCAAAAAAAAACTTAAAAATGCATTCATTTAGGATCTTTAGTTTATGTTGCATTTTTAATTACGTGGCAATTTTAAATTTCGAATTTTTAATAAAAAATAAAAAAAAACTATCATGCATATATCATGTTGAATTAGGGTATTCTTGCACGTCATTGCCTATTAGATAAATTGCATGGTTTAAATTAGGATTTAATGTGACTTAATCCTTAGTTTGAATTAGATAGAATTTTAATTTAACTAGATCATTTTTGCATTTTTAAAAATATAAAATATCAAATGCACGTCATTTAGTTTTTATTAAGTTCATTTAATTAGAACTTCCTTGTCATTAGACTAAGTCATTTGATAAATGTTGCATGACATATAACTAGCATACTAAATTATATGCTGCATGTAATTTTTGTTTAAATAATTTTGTATGTCATTGCATCACATTGCATGTCATTAAAATTAGGTCATTTAGATTGCATTTAATTATTGCATTTCTTCATGTCATATAGTTTATGTCATGATGCCATGTCATATTAGATTATTAGTATGCATCGCATGATTTTCATTAAATAAAGTGAAAATAAAAACCAAAATTGAAATTGCGTGTTAATTTGAAATCATATCTAGGGTTGCTGATGTGAATTCTAATTTAACAATGCAGATGCTTTCGTTGCTTCTAGGTATGTTTTGCAATGTTTAATTGCTTTCTTGAGTGTTAAATTGGTGGTATGTGCACATGTATGATCACCTCACATGTTAGGAAGTTAAATTAAAATCAATTCAATTGCCAAACATTTTCTTGAAAATGAAATAAAAAGGTACCGAAAGGGCACTAAGATAGTCTGGTGTAACCAAGTCCCCGTATCCTTAGTCTCTGGTTCGTAGGAGTAAAGTAATTCTCCCATTATTTTACTTAGGTGTCTAATCGACCTAACATAAATTGATTAGTGGCGACTCCTAAATAAAGTCAATTTGCATGTTAAGAAATTTGAACATAAGTCGCGAATTGGTATGGGCTTGGGAGAACCCGAATTAGTAGTGTCGCGACCCGATCTCGCCGCCCCTCGAAATATATCCAAGGAGGGAAAGGTCGGGTTTAGGGGTACTTGATCTCAAGATCACGAGCTCTCCCAAGCTCATACCCCGCGTGACAGCGAATTTATTTATATGATCTAGGTATTTAACAACCTAAAAAATAGACAGGAGTCGCCACTAGCCTCATTTTTGGGGGTCGGCTAGAAACCCAATCGAGGGTCGGGAGTGTTCCCTCGATTCCTACGCAACCAGATATCTAGGTTCGGGGACTTGGGTTACGCTAATATTGCTATTAGCGCCCTTTCGGTACCTAAACAATATGTTGTGTTTTTCCTAACATGTCAATGCGTTTCTTTTTACATTTTCAGGATCGTCAATTCTATACTAAATGACCATGCGTGGTTGATCATTTTCATGCTATTCTATTTCTAAAAAAAAAAAAAATGAAAAGAAAGCAATCAATGAAATTGAAAGTGCAAGACATGAAGTAAACAATCAAGAGAAAGCAATAAACCTAATCATGCAATTCTAAAAATGTAAAAGAGAAGACACAATAAAGAAAAAAAAAAAAAAGGAAAAAGGGAAAACCCGCAACTCGTCGGGTTTTATACAACACAAGGAACCCGAGACATATGTCGGGAGAAAAACGAATATAACAGAATAACGGTCGGAGTGGACATCGACCTCCACCATCTTCACTTCTTCTCCACTTTTTGGATCTTATTCTAAACCTAATCTAAAAAATCTGGATGCTTAGATGCATACAAATGAAAGAAACAATCTATCGAAACAATCAAAAGCAAGACATTCTTTTATGTTCACAAAGAGTGACTAAAGTCACAAAGTCTTCTAGATCAAATTCTAAGTGAAATCCCAAGATTTAGCATCATTATGTATTGCATCTAAATCATCTATCTAACGATCACACACAAAACATATAACATGACAAACATTCAAGCCATATGACCTTGGTCCTTAATCAACCCCAAAACAACGAATAAACCAACTAAAGATCACTTATTCCAAAACATGCACCATTGAATTCAATTAACATATGTATTTAAGGCAAACGGAGCAATCAATATGTAATCCACATGATACCTAAAACCGTTTTGTAGACAATTGATAAAGGATGTCATTCCATGAAGGAAACACCTCAATATTCCTAACGCATGAATTTCTAAAAATATTAAGAACATGAACAAGTCAATCAAGAATAGATCATAGTAGCATGTCACACCATCAATCTACAACATATTGAAAGCAATTTGGACAAATCTACTATCTCATCTTAGGACTAACAACAACTATCCACAGAAAAAGACAGCATTACAGTTCAAGACAAATTCCAGATTTCAAAGTTCGATTTGAAAAAAGGAAAGGCAGGGCAAATGATGGCCAAATCGCACATATAATGTCAATGGAAAGTTTGAGAAGTCTATTACAAATCTCTAGAAGACATTAAACCCTAATAACATCATCTTCCAGTTCATATCAAGCGGTTTACACAGAAGGTCATCCGAAACAGGAAAAAACAAATATTTGGCAGATTCTGGACCTAATTTTGAACAGGCAAAAACCGTATCAAATGAGATTCAATCAGGGCATTCTATAGCTCATTGGAAAGATATTCGAACCATTTTCGACTTTCATGAAGACTTCGAACACAGAAAACCACAACAACCAGCTCATATCAAGTCATTTGCACAGAAGGCCAGATTAGCGAAAGAAACAAAATAACAGAGCAGAACAGCAAATCAACCTAAAAAAACTACTGCAGTATTAACAGATTTTGTAAGTGTTTTTCAGTGACCGGATGACGTTCGTTCAGGGCATGCTACATATCAAATCGAAGCTCTACAAGTGTATTTTTTATGTCTAGAAGGGCTCAAGACCAGAAAACCTCATCTATTACTTCATTTAAGCCAAAACAGAAAGTCTATCAGGCATACGAAATCGCGACACATCGACCATTCCATTTCAATACTAATGGCAACTAGCCACAGAAAAGACGGCATTTCTATAATCGAATCCACTTCAAAAATCAAAGACAGCATTTGATTATATATTGTAACTAAAAGCACGTGAATTTACAAAATCCTAGAAGAGATCAAGGTCCATCAAAAGTAGAACAGAGCAGCAATGCAAACATACAACTATTTTTTTCTGCAGATGATGGAGGTGTGGATCTTCAGGTAAATCATTTTTATCAATGGCTGCCATCTAAGGGAACATCTGCAAAAGTGTCTTCATCTTATAGATATTCCTGTATATCTGTGACAGTTTTTTTTAGGCATCTGGAGCATATATCTTTTGGCCAAATGGTACATACCCTATTGAGTATGACAAGAATGCACATTTTCTTCCGTATTTCACTCGGACAGCTCATGACTGATGACAGTTTATGATTATAAGTCCTTACAATATCTAGGTTCCTTTGACTATTTTGGGGGACCACCGCTGGATGAAGTACATCGAAGGATCAATTCATGGACATAGCAGGCGGTTTGTCATGCACTCGCTTTTCTCGCGATTGCTAAAATGCATTCATGACACTGCATCACTATTAGATTGTTTCATCATGTTCCTAATGTTGACTAAGCTTTTAAAGGTTAGAGGCCATTAAGGGCGACCGTAATGAAGTATTTGTATTCACAACTGCAATTGTGGAAACTCACACATGAATCAACGAGTAGTATCTAACATTATCTCCATATCGAACCACAATGATGTCTAACGATGATGGGATTGAGGAAACAAGCAGCACATAGGATTATTGTGTATTTACCTAGCTCGCGGCACCAGACAGGAGATAAGACTCGAGAAATTGTCCAGAGAGCGAGCCTCCGATCGAGAGAGTTATTAATCTCCGAGAGCGATCCTCAACCAGTCGAAACAGAGAAAATCTCCGATCCTAATGAAGCTAGATCCGGGCGAGAGCGATCGAGTGTCTGTAAGAAAAAGAGAATTAGAGCAGGAAAGAGAATTCCCGAGTGAAAGAGTCAGCTTGAGTCCCAGAGAGCGTGTGAGATCTGGAGAACGTCCTCGAGAGAGAGAAACCGTTCGGCCGTTTTTCCTCCGAGAGAGAGTCTGAGCTGAGAGCGTTCGTCCGTTCTGTCACACTCGCGGCTACACCGACCGATATAGGAAATTTAGCTACGGCTGTCACCGATCGGGGATGGGAATACGCCGAGCGCGAAGATGATCAGCATAGCGAGGCCAACGACCGCTTCAAGCTCTTCATCTTCGAAGCCAGAAACATCACCAGCGATTTCTTCTCATTCTCCATCTTCTTCGACTCTATCTATCCAGAAGCACAAACCTCCGAGCGGCAGAACTCCCGACGGAAGAAACGAAAACCGATCGCGAGTGGAGATCAACTTCGGATCTCAGTACGGAGGCAACAGGCCAAAGCAATGGTGGAGACGAAGGATGCGACGGTTGGTGACCGGATTGCGGTAGCGGCGGCGCGCGAATCGAATCTCCGCCGCGATGGGAAGAACTTCAAGATTTGGGATCCGAGTCGAGTGCAGATAAAGAGAGAAAGCTTCACGATGGAGGATCCTCGATCTAGGGTTTTTTTTTTGGTGTGGTGACCCCCCAAGAAAAATCCCCGATCGAAAGAGAGAAAACCCCCCTTTCAGCTCCGCGGGAGAGAGAGATCCTGATGAAGAGAGTGCGGGACTCCAGAGCATCCGTGGAGAGGAGAGAGACTGTGTGATGAGAGAGAGAGCCTTTGCGAGAGAGTCCCCTGTGGAGAGCGAGAGCCTTCCTTTTATATTTTTTTATTTTTTCTTTTTTTTCTCTCCTTTTTCTTTTCATTTTCATTATTTCTTATATTCTTTTTTTTTTCTTTTTTTTTTCTTTCATCCATTTTTTTAATCTTTTGGGCTCTTTATTCTTTTTCTCTTTCCTTTTTTTTTCTTTTTTTTTCGTTTTTCCTTATTTCTAATTAATTTTTTTTTTATCTTTTCATTTCAAACAATTTTTTACTTTTTTTTACGAATTGAATGTTTAAAACGTCGACAAAAATTTCGGGTGTCAACAATGCCCTCTTTGAGTGGGAGCTCGGAGAGGTTCCACTCAAAGACAAAATTGATACCTGAAATTTTTAGTCAACTCGACTTTGAAAGATAGAAAATGACAAAAGAAATGATGGTTGGTTAGGGACTCACCCGATACCTACCTTTGCTCATCGTGGTATCTCGGACTCTTGCTGGGATTTACTCGCTCTATATCTCTGTTTTCTCTCTCTCGTGGAATGAAATGAAGACAATGAAATCACTAAATGGAAAAGGAATGGTTTAAGGATAACCTACAAACCGTATGGTTTAGACTAGGAGAAAGGTCTCACTTTGTAAAAACAGGTTTTAAATGGGTGCGATGCCTCACCACGTAAAAACGGATATGGACTGGATGTGATGTCTTACCGTGTAAAAACGAATGTTGACTGGATGTGATGTCTTACCGTGTAAAAACGGATGTTGACTGGATGTGATGTCTCACCGTATACAAACGAGTCTCGACTGGAAGAAAAGTCTCACTGTGTAAAAACGGGTTTCGACTGGGTGAAATGTCTCACCGTGTAAAAACGGGTTTCGACTGGGAGAAGAGTCTCACCGTGTAAAAACGGGTTTCGACTGGGTGAAATGTCTCACCGTGTAAAAACGGGGTTTCGACTAGGAGAAGAGTCTCACCGTGTAAAAACGGGTTTCGACTGGGTGAATGGTCTTACCGTGTAATAACGGGCTTCGACCAAGGGAAAGGTCTTTTCGACCAGTTATGAGTTTCGAAATTGCTGGAGAACTAATCTTGTGAAATAACGATGATTGTCAAATCCTTTCAGAGAAGATTTTAACAAAATGAGATTTGATTAACCATCTAAGAGTTAAATCAAATATGCCAAGTGGAAATATTCTAATCAAAAGAGGTCTTTCACACTAGCTCTCAAAAAGGGCTTTTGTTCCCAACCATTGATATGGGAAAACTATTTAAATCTCACTGGAGAAGTCTCACTCAACCTATGTCTAAGGTTTTCGGAAACGTTCACAAAGTGAATACAATCAATTGATCAAAAGGTCTTTTTAAAGGGACCATAATGATGGCTTGGTCATGGGCTTACACAAAGGGTATGCACTTTGAGGCCAAGAAATGAATATTCAATCAATATCTTCATCGGGTTTACAAGTCAAGAACCTTGAAGATAAGATAAGATAGGATTGCTTCCACTCCTTCTAGCAGTAGCTCCTATGTGATACTCTCATTTCAACTCGAACCATCCCAATCGGAAGAGACTTCGGATAAGGGTTGTAATGTTGGTTCGGGTGAGGCTTAAAAAGGCTTGAAAAATTTTCAAATATCAAAGGGTTAAAAGTGAGTGATTATCTTGGCATCATTACCATCACACGACTTTTCAAAAATTTGACTCTTGAAATTTAACCTATCTCGAGAGTCCTTTTGGTAATTTGTCTTGAGACATGAGAGCTTCGCTCTTTGTTCTAATGACATTGCTTGCAATACATGTTTCCTCTTGCAAGATATTTCTTTTGTTTTTCAATTAATGATCTTTTGCATGATCATGGATTTCGCTTTTTTTTTTTTTGGCATTCTTGCTTTTCTTTGCATTTTTTTTTTCATGGGCATTGGCCTTACTTTTACCAGGCACACTGCTTTTTCATGCCCCCTAGTTTTATTCTCTTTTGAGTATCTAGGACTCTCGAGTGGCATTTACCAATTTTCTCAATTTTGTTGGTAAATCATGTGCCTTACCCCAGTGTGGGGAGATAATTATCACCTGGGGTAATGAAAGAATTGTATAAGGCTCAAATTGGCTAAGCAAAGGATAATTGTGTTTGTGGTAGTGAACGGAATGCTCTTCGTCACTTTGGGATGCTTCGAGTTTTGATAAGAAATCACCTGAAGCTAGCACAAGAAGATTGATACAAGTGAAAGCAATAAAATCTTTCTTAATCTTTTGCTCCATAATTTTCAACCAAGACCTCCTATTTTGCCCCAATGTGGGGTTGTTCTTGACAGGGTTATTTTGAAATGCTCCCTATTTGGCTCAAAGTGGCTTGCAAGGGATATCAATAGTGTTTGGGGATTGAGAAATGAAATGCCTTTATCATTTCAAATCATGTATTCACTGTGAATGAATCCTATGCCCTAAGACATGGTTCTTTCCACTCAATTCTCTCAAAGAGTGTATGAAGACGTCTTTGGTAAAGGGGTTGCCTCTCATCATTTTAGGCACTACCACCGGCATATTTAACAATCATTTTCAAGTTTTCCAAAGCACATTTTGGTTAAATTCAACTCCCTGGGGAAATGAAAATGTAATGAAGTTTTGCTTGAAAGGACATGTTTCCTTGACCCTGCTGGGGAGATGTTTCCTTGACCCTACTGGGGAGATTTTTAAGAGTAAGATTGGACAAAATTTGTAGATAGAACAGGCTTTGCTTAGCACATGGGTTCATTTTTAGAGTTTTAACTGTACTTCTAGAGCTCTAACCAACTCTAAAGTTTAAACTGACCTTTTTCTTTTCTTTTTTTTTGCATTCTAAGGAATATGGTCACTTCTAAGTTCTAAAGAAGAATGGACACTTTTGAAAGTTTTGCACTCTTGAAATGAACCTCTTGTGGACAAGTAAAATCTTCATCAGAGATCCCGCAAAATGAACAAACATGCATATGCAATATGTATGCATGAAATGCATGATGCAAACATCCTAAAGTGGCTCGGATTCAATCCAAAAATGGCTCAAAGGCTTTTCACTTTATTCATGGATAATACTTCTTGACAGCATCAGCATTTACAGGTCTTGGCAATTCGTGACCATCCATTTCTACAAGGATTAGTGCTCCACCAGGTAGCACTTTCTTTACAATATATGGACCTTCATAGTTTGGAGTAAACTTCCCACGAGGATCTGGAATGATAGGTAAAACCTTCCTCAAGACAAGATCGTTAATCTCAAAATGTCTTGGTCTAACCTTGCGGTTGAATGATTTAGCTACCCTCTTCTTGATAGCTTTGTCCATGGCATAAGGCTTTTACCTTCTTTTCATCAATCATATTAAGTTGTTCAAATCTTTGTTGAACCCATTCAGCTTCAGAGAGTTTGATTTGAGAAAGTACCCTCAGTGAAGGAATTTCCATTTCCACGGGTAATACAGCTTCCATCCCATAAACCAATGAGAACGGTGTTGCCCCAGTCGAAGTACGAATCGAAGTTCGATAAGCAAACAAAGCATATGGCAACCGATCATGCCAATCACGATAATTTTCTGCAGTTTTGGCTAAAATCTTATTGACGTTCTTATTTGCTGCTTCTATAGCTCCATTCATTTGTGGGCAATAAGGAGAAGAATTCAATTGGCGAATATGGAACTCACTGAGTAATTTGTCCACTATTTTGTTGTTTAAGTTTGATCCATTGTCAGTGATGATCGATTCGGGAACTCCATATTGAGCAATGATATCACGACGGATGAACTTTGCCACACTCTTTGTAGTAACATGGGCATAAGAACTGGCTTCAATCCATTTGGTGAAGTAATCAATGGCTACTAAGATAATTGGTCCGATAATGTCAATGCCCCACATTGAAAAGGGCCAGGATTCAGACATTTGATGTAGCTCATTAGGAGGAGAATTGATTTTGTCTCCATAGACTTGGCATTGATGACAGCATCTCACATGCTGAATACAATTGGCTTTCATGATCAACCAATAGTAACCGAGCCTCAATATTTTTCTAGCCAAGAGATGACCGTTCATATGAGTGCCACACTCTCCATATATTTTTTCAGGAGCCCAATTAATCCATTGGCATCTGCTTGAGAGAGACCTGCCCCAATCTTGGTTTCTTTAGGGTTGTCTGAATCTCCCAAATTTACAGTGACCGGTTGTTCGGTGGTAGGAGGTTTGGATTCTTCATGTCTGAGCCATTCTTTTTCAATACCTCG
Organism: Eucalyptus sideroxylon x Eucalyptus melliodora; assembly: GCA_016097485.1. Taxonomy (NCBI): domain Eukaryota; kingdom Viridiplantae; phylum Streptophyta; class Magnoliopsida; order Myrtales; family Myrtaceae; genus Eucalyptus; species Eucalyptus sideroxylon x Eucalyptus melliodora. Next base: position 16,991,070 of record CM027825.1, on the reverse strand, counting down.
AGGATCATCTTCATTCTCTGAGTCGGAATAATCGGGTTCGTCAAAATCTTTTAAATGCGAATCCGAGCCATGTAAATGACTATCGTGATGTGAAATGTCATGCCTGAGATGCAGTTGAAAAATGGTTAGCATATATACATATAAACGAATGCAATGAATGTAAATGTCATGAAAATTTTATTTTCAAATTCAAGTTGTTTTTGAAAAATTCATTGGGAACTAATCCTCATATCATTGGACGTCTTCGTTCCACTAAAAAATTTTGAAACTATAGATCGTGTGGAGGCTCAGGCCTCAAAGCATCATCATAGGACTGATTTGGGCCTCACACATCTATTAACAAAACATGAATTTTATTGATATGTGAAAATTGCATTACAACGTATATCATCTTGGATCTAGAAAGTTTATGATCCAGATCATTACAAGCACAAACGAATGAAATGACAGAATTCCCTCGCAGGGGAGAAATGAATGAAATTCCCTCGCAGGGGAGAAATGAATAGAATTCCCTTGCAGGGGAGAAATGAATCGAATACATCTAAAAATTAAATGCAAGAACTAAAAACATCCCTTACACAGTGGGAACTGTAGGCTCTTCATCTTTATCGATAGTGCCAACCATGCTGACATCTTCAGAATGCTTTGGAAGGGGGTTTTGTTGGACATTTGGTGTCGAGTCCTTAAAAGTGAGCAGCTTTTTATCCAGCAAATCCTGGATCTTAAAACGGAGCACCAGACAGTTGTCCACATGATGACCTTTTTCACCCATATGATACTCACATGTCTTATTAAGGTCGAATCCGGCAAACTTTGGTGGATTATCCCTTGGAATCTCTTTTGCCACAAGATGATTTTCGATCAGCATTGGAAGTAGTTGTGACATGGGCCTAGGCAATGGAGTAAATTGCCTTTGAGGGGCCCTTCCTTTACGCTCAAAGTTTCTGGAAGATCCCCCTACTTCCATGGCAGGTTTATGAATTTGAGAATTATATGGCTTCTGAGAAGAGGAATTTTGTACATAGGCGATCTCCACAATTGATTCATTATCCCTCTTCGGGGCATATCGACGACTTGTGTTCTCAGACAACCTTCCTTCCCTCATAATACCCTCGATGCGTTCTCCCAACTCTACAAACGTAGCAAAGTTCATACAAGTATGGTTGTACATCTTTTCAAAAAAATCACGGGGCATAGCCTGAAGTAGCAATTTCATGGTCTCTTTCTCAGATAATGGTGGTTTTACTTGAGACGCAGTGACCCTCCATCTTTGAGCGTAGGCCCTAAATGATTCAGTTCTTCTTTTCTCAACTCGAACCAATTCTTCTCGAGTTGGAGCGATTTCAGTATTGAATTTGTATTGCTGAAGAAATTCATCAACGAGATCTTCCCAAGTACGGATTTTCTCCATGTCCAACTCTATGAACCAGGTTAACGCAAGACCAACCAGGCTATCTTGAAATGAATTGATCAAGAGTGGGGGATTATCTGAATAGCGGGCCATCTTGCCCAGATAATATTTCAAATGAGTCTTCGGACATCCCATGCCGTCGTATTTTCTTGTGAATTCCGGCTCCTTATAGAATTCAGGGACCGTAACTTTGGCGAAGGGTGACAGTTTATCAAGCCCCTGCGACTGATAGCCTTGCAGCATGCAAAGACGTTCTTCGATCTTTGCTAGGCGCCTTGAATTCTCCTCATCGAAGTGTGAAGTCGGAATCTCTTTAGATGAAGGCTCTGGACCAATAACTATCGGGATCGCGGTGGGGATCTCTTCCACAGGCCCTTTTGCCATGGGCTCTACTATCGACACTTTAGGGGGTGCGGTAGGAATATTCATGGTAGAAGAAGTAGACGTCAAGCTTTTGACTTGGCTAGAGAGGTCGGCCAATAATGTCACCAGCTGGGCCATTTGATTTTCCATATTAATGACACGGGCTCGGGTATCTTCGTTTTCCATTTTTGTTTGGCGGCGAGTTTGTATAACAAATCTTTTTTCAGCCGTTTTTTTCAAAACCTCCTGTAAAAGAAAATGACTTGAATTAGTACCAGACAAGAGAAACCATTAAAGTACAAATCCTAGTCAATTTTATATTTTCTTGAGATGAAATAATGATAAGAAGTGCATATGATCCCCCAGTATCATATAACATCCTCTTATCAAAATTTCCTCAAAAGAAATTATACAATTGAAAAGGAACGACGACAAATATTTAATCAGAATGCCCCTTTTCTAAAAATTACATGAAAATATTCATGAATTTCATTCATTTTAATCGAACAATTACAAGGGAAAACAAAACCTTGCTTTCTTGAAGCTTACAAAGTAGTTCGATTTTACAAGGGATATGAAAAATGAATACAGGGAAACCTTGATAGAAAGGAGGGAAATACAAAGGAAATCCCTTCACAAGAACAAAACCCAAGGACTAGGTGGGATCACGCGGAGACGCTTGTTATCATGGGCCAAGCGTTCCTCATTGATCAAAGCATCGTCTTCTTGTTCCTTAGTGTGAGCTTGTCGAAATCCTTGAGGCTTCGGAATTTTTCCACTTAGTCTTGATGTCTTGGGTTGATATTACCAATGGTCTTGAGATTTCCAAGCACGAGATCATGTCCACTCGGGGTTTATCCATCTAAATCTAAACCTAAAGGGGCATCCATGATTAAAACATATCGCCGTTGGAATATAAAACGCATAATTGAAATATGAAAAGTAAAAAGATAAGGACGATAAAAAAGGAACAATCACTTACCCACCAAATACATGGCAAGCATAAATCACATGTCGTATGAAACTATGAGATTTCAACGCGTAAGGTGAGGGTACTAATAACTCAAGGTCCTCATTCCAAAGGATAAAAATAGTTTACCCACCCCTACTATCGTCGGTCAATGCTATTTTTATTGGTTGGGATGAGCGGATTTATGTAAGTAATGGATTACTATGAGCATTCACTCGCAGATTCCACCCATAAACCCTCCTAAGGTCCTAAATTGGGCGATCGGGGTTTTAGACCGCGGTTGTGTGTGCGGTGTCGTGCTAAAGCTGGCAAACATGCATTTAAATTAAAACATCCAGCACTTCAATATAAACCCACATACATTCATACAACCTCACACCACCTGCAAAACAAATGGTTTACAACCACGCCTCCCCTTATAACTCCAACCTACAAAACCATTTAACACAAAGTTAGCGACTAACCTGATTTTCCACGTGACTTTGACATGCAGGCGATCCTACATAAGACATGTTAGTTAACACACACCAACAATTTTTAAACGGCTTCAAGTCCTCTTAACCTAGTAACCAGTCCCCGCGGAGTCGCCAAGCCTGTCGCGACCCGATCTCGCCGCCCCTCGAAATATATCCAAGGAGGGAAAGGTCGGGTTTAGGGGTACTTGATCTCAAGATCACGAGCTCTCCCAAGCTCATACCCCGCGTGACAGCGAATTTATTTATATGATCTAGGTATTTAACAACCTAAAAAAATAGACAGGAGTCACCACTAGCCTCATTTTTGGGGGTCGGCTAGAAACCCAATCGAGGGTCGGGAGTGTTCCCTCGATTCCGACGCAACTAGATATCTAGGTTCGGGGACTTGGGTTACGCTAATATTGCTATTAGCGCCCTTTCGGTACCTAAACAATATGTTGTGTTTTTCCTAACATGTCAATGCGTTTCTTTTTACATTTTCAGGATCGTCAATTCTATACTAAATGACCATGCGTGGTTGATCATTTTCATGCTATTCTATTTCTAAAAAAAAAAAAAAATGAAAAGAAAGCAATCAATGAAATTGAAAGTGCAAGACATGAAGTAAACAATCAAGAGAAAGCAATAAACCTAATCATGCAATTCTAAAAATGTAAAAGAGAAGACACAATTAAGAAAAAAAAAAAAAAAAGGGAAAAAGGGAAAACCCGCAACTCGTCGGGTTTTATACAACACAAGGAACCCGAGACATATGTCGGGAGAAAAATGAATATAACAGAATAACGGTCAGAGTGGACATCGACCTCCACCATCTTCACTTCTTCTCCACTTTTTGGATCTTATTCTAAACCTAATCTAGAAAATCTGGATGCTTAGATGCATACAAATGAAAGAAACAATCTATCGAAACAATCAAAAGCAAGACATTCTTTTATGTTCACAAAGAGTGACTAAAGTCACAAAGTCTTCTAGATCAAATTCTAAGTGAAATCCCAAGATTTAGCATCATTATGTATTGCATCTAAATCATCTATCTAACGATCACACACAAAACATATAACATGACAAACATTCAAGCCATATGACCTTGGTCCTTAATCAACCCCAAAACAACGAATAAACCAACTAAAGATCACTTATTCCAAAACATGCACCATTGAATTCAATTAACATATGTATTTAAGGCAAACGGAGCAATCAATATGTAATCCACATGATACCTAAAACCGTTTTGTAGACAATTGATAAAGGATGTCATTCCATGAAGGAAACACCTCAAGATTCCTAACGCATGAATTTCTAAAAATATTAAGAACATGAACAAGTCAATCAAGAATAGATCATAGTAGCATGTCACACCATCAATCTACAACATATTGAAAGCAATTTGGACAAATCTACTATCTCATCTTAGGACTAACAACAACTATCCACAGAAAAAGACAGCATTACAGTTCAAGACAAATTCCAGATTTCAAAGTTCGATTTGAAAAAAGGAAAGGCAGGGCAAATGATGGCCAAATCGCACATATAATGTCAATGGAAAGTTTGAGAAGTCTATTACAAATCTCTAGAAGACATTAAACCCTAATAACATCATCTACCAGTTCATATCAAGCGATTTATACAGAAGGTCATTTGAAACAGAGAAACAAATATTTGGCAGATTCTGGACCTAACTTTGGACAGGCAAAAACCATATTAAATGAAATCCGATTAGGGCATTCTATAGCTCATTGGAAAGATAATCGAACCATCTTCAAACTATATGAAGACTTCGAACACAGACAACCACAGCAACCCGCTCATTTCACATCATTTGCACAGAAGGCCAGATCAGCGAAAGAAATAGAATAACAGAGCAGAACAGCAAATCAACCAAAAAAAACTACTGCAGTATTAACAGATTTTGCAAGTGTTTTTCAGTGACCAAATGACGTTCGTTTAGGGCGTGCTACATATCAAATTGAAGCTTTACAAGTGTATTTTTTATGTCTAGAAGGGCTCAAGACCAGAAAACCTCATCTATTACTTCATTTAAGCCAAAATAGAAAGTCTATCAGGCATACGAAATCTCGACACATCGGACATTCCATTTCAATACTAATGGCAACTAGCCACAGAAAAGACGGCATTTCTATAATCGAATCCACTTCAAAAATCAAAGACAGCATTTGATTATATATTGTAACTAAAAGCACGTGAATTTACAAAATCCTAGAAGAGATCAAGGTCCATCAAAAGTAGAACAGAGCAGCAATGCAAACATACAACTATTTTTTTCTGCAGATGATGGAGGTGTGGATCTTCAGGTAAATCATTTTTATCAATGGCTGCCATCTAAGGGAACATCTGCAAAAGTGTCTTCATCTTATAGATATTCCTGTATATCTCGTGACAGTTTTTTTTAGGCATCTCGGAGCATATATCTTTTGGCCAAATGGTACATACCCTATTGAGTATGACAAGAATGCACATTTTCTTCCGAGAATATTTCACTCGGGACAGCTCATGACTGATGACAGTTTATGATTATAAGTCCTTACAATATCTAGGTTCCTTTGACTATTTTGGGGGACCACCGCTGGATGAAGTACATCGAGGATCAATTCATGGACATAGCGGGCGGTTTGTCATGCACTCGGTTTTCTCGCCATTGCTAAAATGCATTCATGACACTGCATCACTATTAGATTGTTTCATCATGTTCCTAATGTTGACTAAGCTTTTAAAGGTTAGAGGCCATTAAGGGCGACCGTAATGAAGTATTTGTATTCACAACTGCAATTGTGGAAACTCACACATGAATCAACGAGTAGTATCTAACATTATCTCCATATCGAACCACAATGATGTCTAACTGATGATGGGATTGAGGAAACAAGCAGCACATAGGATTATTGTGTATTTACCTAGCTCGCGGCACCAGATAGGAGATAAGACTCGAGAAATTGTCCAGAGAGCGAGCCTCCGATCGAGAGAGTTATTAATCTCCGAGAGCGATCCTCAACCAGTCGAAACAGAGAAAATCTCCGATCCTAATGAAGCTAGATCCGGGCGAGAGCGATCGAGTGTCTGTAAGAAAAAGAGAATTAGAGCAGGAAAGAGAATCCCCAAGCGAAAAAGTCAACTTGAGTCCCAGAGAGCGTGTGAGATCTGGAGAACGTCCTCGAGAGAGAGAGAAACCGTTCAGCCGTTTTTCCTCCGAGAGAGAATCTGAGCCGAGAGCGTTCGTCCGTTCTGTCACAGTCGCGGCTGCACTGACCGATATAGGAAATTTAGCTGCGGCTGTCACCGATCGGGGATGGGAATATGCCGAGCGCGAAGAATGATCAGCATAGCGAAGCCAACGACCGCTTCAAGCTCTTCATCTTCAAAGCCAGAAACATCACCAACGATTTCTTCTCATTCTCCATCTTCTTCGACTCTACCTATCCGGAAGCACAAACCTCCGAGCGGTGGAACTCCCGACGGAAGAAACGAAAACCGATCGCGAGTGGAGATCAACTCCGGATCTCAGTACCGGAGGCAACAAGCCAAAGCAATGGTGGAGACGAAGGATGCGACGGTTGGTGATCGGATTGCGGTAGCGGCGGCACGCCAATCAAATCTCCGCCGCGATGGGAAGAACTTGAAGATTTGGGATCCGAGTCGAGTGCAGAGAAAGAGAGAAAGCTTCACGATGGAGGATCCTCGATCTAGGGTTTTTTTTGGTGTGGTGACCCCCAAAGAAAAATCCCCGATCGAAAGAGAGAAAACCCCCTTTTTAGCTCCGCGGGAGAGAGAGATCCTGATGAAGCGAGTGCGGGACTCCAGAGCATCCGTGGAGAGGAGAGAGACTGTGTGATGAGAGAGAGAGCCTTTGCGAGAGAGTCCCCCGTGGAGAGCGAGAGCCTTCCTTTTATATTTTTTTATTTTTTTCTTTTTTTCTCTCCTTTTTCTTTTCATTTTCATTATTTCTTATATTCTTTTTTTTTTTTTTTTTTTTCTTTCATCCATTTTTTTAATCTTTTGGGCTCTTTATTCTTTTTCTCTTTCCTTTTTTTTTCTTTTTTTTTCGTTTTTCCTTATTTCTAATTAATTTTTTTTTTATCTTTTCATTTCAAACAATTTTTTACTTTTGCGAATTGAATGTTTAAAACGTCGACAAAAATTTCGGGTGTCAACAGCTGCCCCTCTTTGAGTGGGAGCTCGGAGAGGTTCCACTCAAAGACAAAATTGATACCTGAAATTTTTAGTCAACTCGACTTTGAAAGATAGAAAATGACAAAAGAAATGATGGTTGGTTAGGGACTCACCTGATACCTACCTTTGCTCATCAGGGTATCTGGACTCTTGCTGGGATTTACTCGCTCTATCTCTGTTTCTCTCTCTCGTGGAATGAAATGAAGACAATGAAATCACTAAATGGAAAAGGAATGGTTTAAGGATAACCTACAAACCGTATGGTTTAGACTAGGAGAAAGGTCTCACTGTGTAAAAACAGGTTTTAAATGGGTGCGATGCCTCACCACGTAAAAACGGATATGGACTGGATGTGATGTCTTACCGTGTAAAAACGAGTGTCGACTGGATGAAATGTCTCACCGTGTAAAAACGGGTGTTGACTGGATGTGATGTCTCACCGTATACAAACGAGTCTCGACTGGAAAAAAAGTCTCACTTTGTGTAAAAACGGGTTTCGATCAAGTGAAATGTCTCACCGTGTAAAACGGGTTTCGACTAGGAGAAGAGTCTCACCGTGTAAAAACGGGTTTCGACTGGGTGAAATGTCTCACCGTGTAAAAACGGGGTTTCGACTAGGAGAAGAGTCTCACCGTGTAAAAACGGGTTTCGACTGGGTGAATGGTCTTACCGTGTAATAACGGGCTTCGACCAAGGGAAAGGTCTTTTCGACCGATTATGAGTTTCGAAATTGCTGGAGAACTAATCTTGTGAAATAACGATGATTGTCAAATCCTTTCGAGAAGATTTTAACAAAATGAGATTTGATTAACCATCTAAGAGTTAAATCAAATATGCCAAGTGGAAATATTCTAATCAAAAGAGGTCTTTCACACTAGCTCTCAAAAAGGGCTTTTGTTCCCAACCATTGATATGGGAAAACTATTTAAATCTCACTGGAGAAGTCTCACTCAACCTATGTCTAAGGTTTTCGGAAACGTTCACAGTGAATACAATCAATTGATCAAAAGGTCTTTTAAAGGAACCGTAATGATGGCTTGGTCATGGGCTTATACAAAGGGTATGCACTTTGAGGCCAAGAAATGAATATTCAATCAATATCTTCATCGGGTTTACAAATCAAGAACCTTGAAGATAAGATAAGATAGGATTGCTTCCACTCCTTCTAGCAGTAGCTCCTATGTGATACTCTCATTTCAACTCGAACCATCCCAATCGGAAGAGACTTCGGATAAGGGTTGTAATGTTAGTTCAGGTGAGGCTTAGAAAGGCTTGAAACACTTTCAAATATCAAAGGGTTAAAAGTGAGTGATTATCTTGGCATCATTACCATCACACGACTTTTCAAAAATTTGACTCTTGAAATTTAACCTATCTCGAGAGTTCTTTTGGTAATTTGTCTTGAGACATGAGAGCTTCGCTCTTTGTTCTAATGACATTGCTTGCAATACATGTTTCCTCTTGCAAGATATTTCTTTTGTTTTTCAATTAATGATCTTTTGCATGATCATGGATTTCGCTTTTTTTTTTTTTGGCATTCTTGCTTTTCTTTGCATTTTTTTTTCATGGGCATTGGCCTTACTTTTACCAGGCACACTGCTTTTTCATGCCCCCTAGTTTTATTCTCTTTTGAGTATCTAGGACTCTCGAGTGGCATTTACCAATTTTCTCAATTTTGTTGGTAAATCATGTGCCTTACCCCAAAGTGTGGGGAGATAATTATCACCTGGGGTAATGAAAGAATTGTATAAGGCTCAAATTGGCTAAGCAAAGGATAATTGTGTTTGTGGTAGTGAACGGAATGCTCTTCGTCACTTTGGGATGCTTCGAGTTTTGATAAGAAATAACCTGAAGCTAGCACAAGAAGATTGATACAAGTGAAAGCAATAAAATCTTTCTTAATCTTTTGCTCCATAATTTTCAACCAAGACCTCCTATTTTGCCCCAATGTGGGGTTGTTCTTGACAGGGTTATTTTGAAATGCTCCCTATTTGGCTCAAAGTGGCTTGCAAGGGATATCAATAGTGTTTGGGGATTGAGAAATGAAATGCCTTTATCATTTCAAATCATGTATTCACTGTGAATGAATCCTATGCCCTAAGACATGGTTCTTTCCACTCAATTCTCTCAAAGAGTGTATGAAGACGTCTTTGGTAAAGGGGTTGCCTCTCATCATTTTAGGCACTACCACCTGGCATATTTAACAATCATTTTCAAGTTTTCCAAAGCACATTTTGGTTAAATTCAACTCCCTGGGGAAATGAAAATGTAATGAAGTTTTGCTTGAAAGGACATGTTTCCTTGACCCTGCTGGGGAGATGTTTCCTTGACCCTACTGGGGAGATTTTTAAGAGTAAGATTGGACAAAATTTGTAGATAGAACAGGCTTTGCTTAGCACATGGGTTCATTTTTAGAGTTTTAACTGTACTTCTAGAGCTCTAACCAACTCTAAAGTTTAAACTGACCTTTTTCTTTTCTTTTTTTTGCATTCTAAGGAATATGGTCACTTCTAAGTTCTAAAGAAGAATGGACACTTTTGAAAGTTTTGCACTCTTTAGATGAACCTCTTGTGGACAAGTTGAATCTTCGTCAGAGATCCTGCAAAATGAACAAACATGCAGATGCAATATGTATGCATGAAAATGCATGATGCAAACATCCTAAAATGGCTCAGATTCAATCCAAAAATGGCTCAAAGGCCTTTCACTTTATTCATGGATAATACTTCTTGACAGCATCAGCATTTACAGGTCTTGGCAATTCGTGACCATCCATTTCTACAAGGATTAGTGCTCCACCAGGTAGCACTTTCTTTACAATATATGGACCTTCATAGTTTGGAGTAAACTTCCCACGAGGATCTGGAATGATAGGTAAAACCTTCCTCAAGACAAGATCGTTAATCTCAAAATGTCTTGGTCTAACCTTGCGGTTGAATGATTTAGCTACCCTCTTCTGATAGCTTTGTCCATGGCATAAGGCTTTTACCTTCTTTTCATCAATCATATTAAGTTGTTCAAATCTTTGTTGAACCCATTCAGCTTCAGAGAGTTTGATTTGAGAAAGTACCCTCAGTGAAGGAATTTCCATTTCCACGGGTAATACAGCTTCCATCCCATAAACCAATGAGAACGGTGTTGCCCCAGTCGAAGTACGAATCGAAGTTCGATAAGCAAACAAAGCATATGGCAACCGATCATGCCAATCACGATAATTTTCTGCCGTTTTGGCTAAAATCTTCTTGATGTTTTTGTTTGCCGCTTCCACAGCTCCATTCATTTGTGGGCGGTAAGGAGAAGAATTCAAATGGCGAATGTGGAATTCTCCAAGTAAATCATCCACCAATTTATTATTCAAGTTTGATCCATTATCTGTGATGATCGCTTCAGGAACTCCATATCGGGCGATGATATCACGACGGATGAATTTTGCCACACTTTTTGCAGTAACATGGGCATAAGAACTGGCTTCAATCCATTTGGTGAAGTAATCAATTGCTACTAAGATATAGCGATGCCCATTTGATGCTTTAGGATTAATCGGTCCGATAATGTCGATGCCCCACATTGAAAAAGGCCAGGATTCAGACATTTGATGTAGCTCATTAGGAGGAGAATTGATTTTGTCTCCATAGACTTGGCATTGATGACAGCATCTCACATGCTGAATACAATTGGCTTTCATGATCAACCAATAGTAACCGAGCCTCAATATTTTTCTAGCCAAGAGATGACCGTTCATATGAGTGCCACACTCTCCATATATTTTTTCAGGAGCCCAATTAATCCATTGGCATCTCGCTTGAGAGAGACTCGCCCCAATCTTGGTTTCTTTAGGGTTGTCTCGAATCTCCCAAATTTACGGACCGGTTGTTCGGTGGTAGGAGGTTTGGATTCTTCATGTCTGAGCCATTCTTTTTCAATACCTCGAGGATCATCTTCATTCTCTCGAGTCGGAATAATCGGGTTCGTCAAAATCTTTTAAATGCGAATCCGAGCCATGTAAATGACTATCGTGATGTGAAATGTCATGCCCGAGATGCGTTGAAAAATGGTTAGCATATATACATATAAACGAATGCAATGAATGTAAATGTCATGAAAATTTTATTTTCAAATTCAAGTTGTTTTTGAAAAATTCATTGGGAACTAATCCTCATATCATTGGACGTCTTCGTTCCACTAAAAAATTTTGAAACTATAGATCGTGTGGAGGCTCGTGGCCTCAAAGCATCATCATAGGACTGATTTGGGCCTCACACATCTATTAACAAAACATGAATTTTATTGATATGTGAAAATTGCATTACAACGTATATCATCTTGGATCTAGAAAGTTTATGATCCAGATCATTACAAGCACAAACGAATGAAATGACAGAATTCCCTCGCAGGGGAGAAATGAATGAAATTCCCTCGCGGGGGAGAAATGAATAGAATTCCCTTGCGGGGAGAAATGAATCGAATACATCTAAAAATTAAATGCAAGAACTAAAAACATCCCTTACACAAAGGGGAACCGTAGGCTCTTCATCTTTATCGATAGTGCCAACCATGCCGACATCTTCGAATGCTTTGGAAGGGGGTTTTGTTGGACATTTGGTGTCGAGTCCTTAAAAGTGAGCAGCTTTTTATCTACCAAAATTCTGGATCTTAAAACGGAGCACTAGATAGTTATCCACATGATGACCTTTTTCTCCCATATGATAATCACATGTCTTATTAAGGTCGAACCCGACAAACTTTGGCGGATTATCCCTTGGGATCTCTTTTGCCACAAGATGATTTTCGATCAGCATTGGAAGTAGTTGTGACATGGGCCTAGGCAATGGAGTAAATTGCCTTTGAGGGGCCTTTCCTTTACGCTCAAAGTTTCTGGAAGATCCCCCTACTTCCATGGCAGGTTTATGAATTTGAGAATTATATGGCTTCTGAGAAGAGGAATTTTGTACATAGGCGATCTCCACAGTCGATTCCTTATCCCTCTTTGGGGTATATCGACGATTTGTGTTCTCAGACAACCTACCTTCCCGCATAATCCCCTCGATACGTTCTCCCAACTCTACAAACGTAGCAAAGTTCATACAAGTATGGTTGTACATCTTTTCAAAAAAATCACGGGGCATAGCCTGAAGTAGCAATTTCATGGTCTCTTTCTCAGATAATGGTGGTTTTACTTGAGACGCGGTGACCCTCCATCTTTGAGCGTAGGCCCTAAATGATTCAGTTCTTCTTTTCTCAACTCGAACCAATTCTTCTCGAGTTGGAGCGATTTCAGTATTGAATTTGTATTGCTGAAGAAATTCATCAACGAGATCTTCCCAAGTACGGATTTTCTCCATGTCCAACTCTATGAACCAGTTAACGCAAGACCAACCAGGCTATCTTGAAATGAATTGATCAAGAGTGGGGGATTATCTGAATAGCGGGCCATCTTGCCCAGATAATATTTCAAATGAGTCTTCGGACATCCCATGCCGTCGTATTTTCTTGTGAATTCCGGCTCCTTATAGAATTCAGGGACCGTAACTTTGGCGAAGGGTGACAGGTTTATCAAGCCCCTGCGATCGATAGCCTTGCAGCATGCAAAGACGTTCTTCGATCTTTGCTAGGCGCCTTGAATTCTCCTCATCGAAGTGTGAAGTCGGAATCTCTTTAGATGAAGGCTCGGACCAATAACTATCGGGATCGCGGTGGGGATCTCTTCCACGGCCCTTTTGCCATGGGCTCTACTATCGACACTTTAGGGGGTGCGGTAGGAATATTCATGGTAGAAGAAGTAGACGTCAAGCTTTTGACTTGGCTAGAGAGGTCGGCCAATAATGTCACCAGCTGGGCCATTTGATTTTCCATATTAATGACACGGGCTCGGGTATCTTCGTTTTCCATTTTTGTTTGGCGGCGAGTTTGTATAACAAATCTTTTTTCAGCCGTTTTTTCAAAACCTCCTGTAAAAGAAAATGACTTGAATTAGTACCAGACAAGAGAAACCATTAAAGTACAAATCCTAGTCAATTTTATATTTTCTTGAGATGAAATAATGATAAGAAGTGCATATGATCCCCCGATCATATAACATCCTCTTATCAAAATTTCCTCAAAAGAAATTATACAATTGAAAAGGAACGACGACAAATATTTAATCAGAATGCCCCTTTTCTAAAAATTACATGAAAATGTTCATGAATTTCATTCATTTCAATCGAACAATTACAAGGGAAAACAAAACCTTGCTTTCTTGAAGCTTACAAAGTAGTTCGATTTTACAAGGGATATGAAAAATGAATACAGGGAAACCTTGATAGAAAGGAGGGAAATACAAAGGAAATCCCTTCACAAGAACAGAAACCCAAGGACTAGGTGGGATCGCGCGGAGACGCTTGTTATCATGGGCCAAGCGTTCCTCATTGATCAAAGCATCGTCTTCTTGTTCCTTAATGTGAGCTTGTTGAAATTCTTGAGGCTCCGGAATTTTTCCACTTCGTCTTGATGTCTTGGGTTGAGATTACCAATGGTCTTGAGATTTCCAAGCACGAGATCACGTCCACTCTGGGTTTATCTATCTAAATCTAAACCTAAAGGGGCATCCATGATTAAAACATATCGCCGTTGGAATATAAAACACATAATTGAAATATGAAAAGTAAAAAGATAAGGACGATAAAAAAGGAACAATCACTTACCCACCAAATAGATGGCAAGCACAAGTCACATGTCGCATGAAACTATGAGGTTTTGACGCCTAAGGTGAGGGTGCTAAAGGCTCAAGGTCCTCATCCCAAAGGATAAAAATAGTTTACCCACCGCTACTATCGTCGGTCAGTGCTATTTTTATCGGTTGGGATGAGCGGATTTATGTAAGTAGTGGATTACCACGAGCATCCACTCGCAGATTCCACCCATAAACCCTCCTAAGGTCCTAAATTGGGCGATCGGGGTTTTAGACCGCGGTTGTGTGTGCGGTGTCGTGCTAAAGCTGGCAAACATGCATTTAAATTAAAACATCCAGCACTTCAATATAAACCCACATACATTCATACAACCTCACACCACCTGCAAAACAAATGGTTTACAACCACGCCTCCCCTTATAACTCCAACCTACAAAACCATTTAACACAAAGTTAGCGACTAACCTGATTTTCCACGTGACTTTGACATGCAGGCGATCCTACATAAGACATGTTAGTTAACACACACCAACAATTTTTAAACGGCTTCAAGTCCTCTTAACCTAGTAACCAGTCCCCAGCGGAGTCGCCAAGCCTGTCGCGACCCGATCTCGCCGCCCCTCGAAATATATCCAAGGAGGGAAAGGTCGGGTTTAGGGGTACTTGATCTCAAGATCACGAGCTCTCCCAAGCTCATACCCCGCGTGACAGCGAATTTATTTATATGATCTAGGTATTTAACAACCTAAAAAATAGACAGGAGTCACCACTAGCCTCATTTTTGGGGGTCGGCTAGAAACCCAATCGAGGGTCGGGAGTGTTCCCTCGATTCCGACGCAACTAGATATCTAGGTTCGGGGACTTGGGTTACGCTAATATTGCTATTAGCGCCCTTTCGGTACCTAAACAATATGTTGTGTTTTTCCTAACATGTCAATGCGTTTCTTTTTACATTTTCAGGATCGTCAATTCTATACTAAATGACCATGCGTGGTTGATCATTTTCATGCTATTCTATTTCTAAAAAAAAAAAAAAAAAAAAAAATGAAAAGAAAGCAATCAATGAAATTGAAAGTGCAAGACATGAAGTAAACAATCAAGAGAAAGCAATAAACCTAATCATGCAATTCTAAAAATGTAAAAGAGAAGACACAATTAAGAAAAAAAAAAAAAAAAAGGGAAAAAGGGAAAACCCGCAACTCGTCGGGTTTTATACAACACAAGGAACCCGAGACATATGTCGGGAGAAAAATGAATATAACAGAATAACGGTCAGAGTGGACATCGACCTCCACCATCTTCACTTCTTCTCCACTTTTTGGATCTTATTCTAAACCTAATCTAGAAAATCTGGATGCTTAGATGCATACAAATGAAAGAAACAATCTATCGAAACAATCAAAAGCAAGACATTCTTTTATGTTCACAAAGAGTGACTAAAGTCACAAAGTCTTCTAGATCAAATTCTAAGTGAAATCCCAAGATTTAGCATCATTATGTATTGCATCTAAATCATCTATCTAACGATCACACACAAAACATATAACATGACAAACATTCAAGCCATATGACCTTGGTCCTTAATCAACCCCAAAACAACGAATAAACCAACTAAAGATCACTTATTCCAAAACATGCACCATTGAATTCAATTAACATATGTATTTAAGGCAAACGGAGCAATCAATATGTAATCCACATGATACCTAAAACCGTTTTGTAGACAATTGATAAAGGATGTCATTCCATGAAGGAAACACCTCAAGATTCCTAACGCATGAATTTCTAAAAATATTAAGAACATGAACAAGTCAATCAAGAATAGATCATAGTAGCATGTCACACCATCAATCTACAACATATTGAAAGCAATTTGGACAAATCTACTATCTCATCTTAGGACTAACAACAACTATCCACAGAAAAAGACAGCATTACAGTTCAAGACAAATTCCAGATTTCAAAGTTCGATTTGAAAAAAGGAAAGGCAGGGCAAATGATGGCCAAATCGCACATATAATGTCAATGGAAAGTTTGAGAAGTCTATTACAAATCTCTAGAAGACATTAAACCCTAATAACATCATCTACCAGTTCATATCAAGCGATTTATACAGAAGGTCATTTGAAACAGAGAAACAAATATTTGGCAGATTCTGGACCTAACTTTGGACAGGCAAAAACCATATTAAATGAAATCCGATTAGGGCATTCTATAGCTCATTGGAAAGATAATCGAACCATCTTCAAACTATATGAAGACTTCGAACACAGACAACCACAGCAACCCGCTCATTTCACATCATTTGCACAGAAGGCCAGATCAGCGAAAGAAATAGAATAACAGAGCAGAACAGCAAATCAACCAAAAAAAACTACTGCAGTATTAACAGATTTTGCAAGTGTTTTTCAGTGACCAAATGACGTTCGTTTAGGGCGTGCTACATATCAAATTGAAGCTTTACAAGTGTATTTTTTATGTCTAGAAGGGCTCAAGACCAGAAAACCTCATCTATTACTTCATTTAAGCCAAAATAGAAAGTCTATCAGGCATACGAAATCTCGACACATCGGACATTCCATTTCAATACTAATGGCAACTAGCCACAGAAAAGACGGCATTTCTATAATCGAATCCACTTCAAAAATCAAAGACAGCATTTGATTATATATTGTAACTAAAAGCACGTGAATTTACAAAATCCTAGAAGAGATCAAGGTCCATCAAAAGTAGAACAGAGCAGCAATGCAAACATACAACTATTTTTTTCTGCAGATGATGGAGGTGTGGATCTTCAGGTAAATCATTTTTATCAATGGCTGCCATCTAAGGGAACATCTGCAAAAGTGTCTTCATCTTATAGATATTCCTGTATATCTGTGACAGTTTTTTTTAGGCATCTGGAGCATATATCTTTTGGCCAAATGGTACATACCCTATTGAGTATGACAAGAATGCACATTTTCTTCCAGAATATTTCACTCAGGACAGCTCATGACTGATGACAGTTTATGATTATAAGTCCTTACAATATCTAGGTTCCTTTGACTATTTTGGGGGACCACTGCTGGATGAAGTACATCAGAGGATCAATTCATGGACATAGCAGGCGGTTTGTCATGCACTCAGTTTTCTCGCCAGATTGCTAAAATGCATTCATGACACTGCATCACTATTAGATTGTTTCATCATGTTCCTAATGTTGACTAAGCTTTTAAAGGTTAGAGGCCATTAAGGGCGACCGTAATGAAGTATTTGTATTCACAACTGCAATTGTGGAAACTCACACATGAATCAACAGAGTAGTATCTAACATTATCTCCATATCGAACCACAATGATGTCTAACTGATGATGGGATTGAGGAAACAAGCAGCACATAGGATTATTGTGTATTTACCTAGCTCGCGGCACCAGATAGGAGATAAGACTCGAGAAATTGTCCAGAGCGAGCCTCCGATCGAGAGAGTTATTAATCTCCGAGAGCGATCCTCAACCCGATCGGAATGCAGAAAATCTCCGATCCTGATGAAGCTAGATCCGAGCGAGAGCGATCGAGTGTCTGTAAGAAAAAGAGAATTAGAGCAGGAAAGAGAATTCCCGAGTGAAAGAGTCGCTTGAGTCCCAGAGAGCGTGTGAGATCTGGAGAACGTCCTCGAGAGAGAGAAACCGTTCGGCCGTTTTTCCTCCGAGAGAGAGTCTGAGCTGAGAGCGTTCGTCCGTTCTGTCACACTCGCGGCTACACTGACCGATATAGGAAATTTAGCTACGGCTGTCACTGATCGGGGATGGGAATATGCCGAGCGCGAAGAATGATCAGCATAGCGAAGCCAACGACCGCTTCAAGCTCTTCATCTTCGAAGCCAGAAACATCACCAACGATTTCTTCTCATTCTCCATCTTCTTCGACTCTACCTATCCGGAAGCACAAACCTCCGAGCGGTGAAACTCCCGACGGAAGAAACGAAAACCGATCGCGAGTGGAGATCAACTCCGGATCTCGTACGGAGGCAACAAGCCAAAGCAATGGTGGAGACGAAGGATGCGACGGTTGGTGATCGGATTGCGGTAGCGGCGGCACACCAATCAAATCTCCGCCGCGATGGGAAGAACTTGAAGATTTGGGATCCGAGTCGAGTGCGAGAGAAAGAGAGAAAGCTTCACGATGGAGGATCCTCGATCTAGGGTTTTTTTTGGTGTGGTGACCCCCAAAGAAAAATCCCCGATCGAAAGAGAGAAAACCCCTTTTTAGCTCCGCGGAGAGAGAGATCCCGATGAAGCGAGTGCGGGACTCCGAGCATCCGTGGAGAGGAGAGAGACTGTGTGATGAGAGAGAGAGACTTTGCGAGAGAGTCCCCTGTGGAGAGCGAGAGCCTTCCTTTTATATTTTTTTATTTTTTCTTTTTTTTCTCTCCTTTTTCTTTTCATTTTCATTATTTCTTATATTCTTTTTTTTTTCTTTTTTTTTTCTTTCATCCATTTTTTTAATCTTTTGGGCTCTTTATTCTTTTTCTCTTTCTTTTTTTTTTCTTTTTTTTTTCGTTTTTCCTTATTTCTAATTAATTTTTTTTTATCTTTTCATTTCAAACAATTTTTTACTTTTGCGAATTGAATGTTTAAAACGTCGACAAAAATTTCGGGTGTCAACAAGTAGTCCATTAACCTAGTTTTAGGTAGTCCAAACCCTGAAAAATTGGGTCGCGACACACGGACTATTCACCAGGTATGAATGTTAAAGAGAGGTAAAGAGAATCTTGTTCAGCCCACCATATGCCAAAGGGAGATGATGGTTTTATGTGATGGGTCTAAGTTGGTCCATCTGTCATTGTTGGGCCTAAAAGCCCAGCCCACAAGATTAGAGCCAATGGATTAAGGGATATGATGAAGGGGTACGTTTCTATTTTGGAGAGACGTATATAAGAGAGGAAAGAGAGGGAGGACGCACCTTTTGGCATTTGTACGTACGTTCCTCTCCCTCTTTGCCTCCAAAAGAAAAACTAAGGCTAAAGGCGACGCCGTCTTCCCTTCAAGGCTAATCGATGTCATCGGATCGAACGGGATCATTTTTCTCTTCCTTTTATCGGCGTCGGTGTTTAATCTGTGGCTAACAAGGTACGCTCGATTCCGTGATGTGCTTTAGGATCGGTGATACATGTTTTTTTCCCGGGCTTGTCTTCCGCATTCGTTTTAGAGGTTCGATTTAGTGTCGAATCCGGTTTTTGGGAATTCGACAATCCTAACAATATTGTTATTGAAATCGTAGGAAATTCTCCTTTGCCAAAATTAGACTTTGACTTGATTTTGAAAATTAGCTCACTGGTTGATGTCCCGAAACTTAATAATAAAGCAATGTATACTTTGCTCGTCTCATTTCGGATTTACTTTCCATACTTTATTTTTACTCGTCCTCTAGTATCATTTTGATGTATCATGCTGTTTCCATTATATTGATTTCGTGATTTGATTTCTTTAGATTCATTCAATGAGTATATTACTCTTTAGAATCAATCTCAATCAAACAAGCATGCATGGACACGTTGTGGAGAATACTACTAAGTGCAATCATATCTTTGAATTCTCTAGCTTATGTAAGGTAACATGTTATGTGTAGTAACAAGTATATGTTATGTGCGGTTAGGATTTCAAAGAGCCCACACTGAAGGAGAGGGATCACATGTTCCCATTCAATAAGCTATTAAACCCACTCATCCTGCTCGGGAGCATCGCAATAGCCTCTGACTGCCTTTGCACTTACTATCGGCATTTCTATTTTACCAAAATATTACAAAGGCAATTTAAATTCAGCATCTTATCAACTCGATTGAATCTGTCTCAGTATTGTGTTGATCTTGAATCGCTTGAGCCAGTTGGGTTGTTCTGCCCTCTGGGAACCAGATTGTCTTCTCTGGCCTGCTGCTCCTCTCTGCAACTTTGACCTTCATGGTCGTATCTGTTGCTCTAGTCATCCACTTAGCAGTGATCCTTTGACGCGGTTTTGGCTCCCAATGCTCAAGGAGCTGCTGGGGAGACATATGTTGGCACTAGATCACTAGTAGCAGGATCCTCTGCCACGATTACCATGTAACGATGGAGTTTAACATAATTTTGAGCCTTTGGATATAGATATCCAGCTTCAAATTCATTTATATAGTATAAGCTTCCGATAGTGCATGATTGTGATGTGATAGCCTGAATTTTCATAATTGTTTTCGATTAAATAAATCGGGCCTTTCATCGAAACGCTAATAGTGCTATTCTCTGAGCTGATCACTCACGAGATAACTGGACTATCTGGGGAAGCAATTAAGGAATCTAAATGCAATTGGACTTGAGAATTCGATTAAGAATTGACTGCTCGATCGTGTTGATCTGCGAGGGTCATTACGGCACCGTCAGAGATCGATTAGAAATCAGAGATAGGTCGATTCAACTGAGATATGTGATCAAATTGTAGGTGATTCCACTTGATTGAAAATTTCTCATCGATCGGCACTAAATTGATTTTTTGTTGTTTTGGTACCCGGTGCTCATAATTGAAATCTCGAGATTTTCACGGTAATCGATGGTTGCCAATATGTCGGAGATGTACATTGTGACTCGAGATAAATCGATCACGGCTCAATTGCACCAAAAATTCCTAAAAGTTACCCGGTGGATTAGGTCACACTAAAAGCGCGCCGGATTAAAAATAACCGTGAATTTGAACCCGATTTCAGAAATTGAAAGTTCTGTGATATCACGAGCTATTTGAGGAACATCGACTCATTCTCCAATGAATTTTCAGAGATTCCGAGACTTTTACGAAATATTGATTCGGACGTTACAGAAAAATAACAGAAATTCAGATTGGCCGAATTGAAGAGATTTTCGACTTGCAAACCGAGCTATATGACGAAAGAGACTTGTAGAAATTATGTGGGCTTTTTCTACATCAAAATTTGGATGTTGAATTTAGGAAAATTGTTAAAGAAATTGGAGACCAAAGAGTAAAATTCGGATCAAAGAGAGAAGGGCTGCATTTTGGCATCTTTTGGGTTTAATTAGTGAAAATTGAGCTAGAAAGTATTATGAGACTATGAAGATAATGTTGAAGGCCTAGCGGGACCAAACAATGATGAATGTGAGATATTTAATTGGATATTTTGGCTTCCTCTCCCTCAAGCTTCTCCCATACGCTCCTTTCCCCTTCGGTCTTCATCATCTTCTTCCTGCTCGACCATTTCTCTCTCCCTCTCCGTTGGCTCCTACCTTGCTTTCATTTTCCCTTTATTTTTCATCAATCACCAAGTCCCTGTTGACTCTCTTGCTGTCCCCACCGACTGAACCACAATCACTCGCCCACATCTCCTCTCACCGAGCGTCCCTCTCTCCCTCACGAAGACCAGCGCCCACGCGTCCGAGTCTCCACCTTCTTCAGTCAACAATTGAAGCCGGTGTTGACCCAAACCTCCACCGAAACCTCACGTCTGCATCGCACAGCCCAACTCCCTGCTGCCGGCAAATTCGTGGACGCCAGCCAACTGCCCGCGTGGTCTTCTTCAGCCGAATTAAAGACCCAGCGAAGCTGCATCCATCCGTGTCTTCAGCCGCGTGTCTCCTTCGGTCAATCTTGCCGTTTCCTCAGTTGGATTGTTGACCGAAGCCGCTCCTCAGTTGCGTGTCCCTCGGCAGCCAGCGAAGTTGTGATTTTGCCCCGAAGACTCCCACGCTCGAGCGATCCCACGCAACTGGCTGCCCTTCGTCCGCTTCTCACTCCGTCGAAATCCAGCGTCCACCGAGCAAGCCACGAAGCTGACTCCTTCCTCCGTTACTGCTTCGGTTTGCAGCAGTTCAGCCCACGAAATTTCATGGGCCCAGCATCACCGAAGCAAGCAGCCCACTTGAAGCCCAGTCTGCATCTTCAAGCCCAGTTGTGGCCGTAAGTTTCAGCCCAGCAAAGTCCACCAAGCTCAGCCCATTCGAAGCCCGTGAAGCCAAGCCCAATTCAGCAACCCAAGCCCGCAAAGTTAGCCCGCTTCGGGCCCGGTCCAATTCAAAAGCAAATCTCAGATTTGGGCTGAGATTTGTTGAGCCAAGTTTAGGCCTGGTCCGAGAGTTCGCCGACACCGCCGAAAATTAAGATTTCGGCCGCCGTCGTGTCGTCGCCGCGATGAACCGGTTTTCACGATACACCGGTGAGTTTATACTCTAAACTCTGTTTAGTAGGTTAATGATGTTTAAGGGGTGTTTAGATTTGTTTTATTAGGAATTAGGTGGTTAGTTAGATTAAATTAGAAATGTAATTATTTAATTGAGCATGTTAGGTGGTTAGCATGGTTTAGTTAAGGCTTAAATAAATTGTACTGTTTATCTAGTAGGGTTGGGGAATTTTCCGGGTCCGTATTGATATTTGATTTAATAATTTTGGCCAAGGTTAGTATTGTTAGAATTTAAATTGATTTATTTAATTAATTCGGTAATTATTTAATTATTAATTATTTTTCCGGAAATTATACTGAGAGAGCCACTCGATAGAATTTTGAGCTAATCGCAGTGATGTGTTTAGTTTCTACAATTGAATGCTGTATTGTTGAATTAAGTGATGATTGTGATATATTGGTATTTTAATTGGAAAAATACCGAGTGTCGGGTATTGACATCGAAGTGGTCTTTGAGTACCAAATTAGCTTAGGTGAGCAATATAGATCTATAACAGCTTCGGGAAGCGTTAACATCATTATAGATCTCTAGCAGCTTCGGTGAGCAATGGCAAGCAATAATGCTTTAGCAGCTTCGGTGAGCACTTTAGACATCAGCTTCGGTGAGCAAATTTTAAATATCAGCTTTGGAGAGCAATGATATATGAGTATATCTATTTTAGCTTAGGCGAGCAGTGTTCGAATCGACATAATATATGGATGACATTGATGGCATGGAGTCGAATGAATCGACTGATTGATGGTGGATTTGAATTGAATTGTTTAATTGAGTATTTGAATTATACTAACCTATAGGGTGGAACTGAGGCGAGGTAAGTTATCTATGCTAAGTGTGTGATTATGTGATTAGGACACTTCTGGGCGTATTTTCCTCCTAATTGGGGTTTAGAACTTAGACTCGCTGAGATTATATCTCACCCCGTTACGGGACAACATTTTCAGAGTCGTCGAGTGGAGGACTTGGAGCTGAGAGGAGGTGATCGGAAGCATAGGTCAATTAGGACCGCTTCTTTTTGGAAGGCCAGTCTTTTGTAGTCTTTTGGCTATAGACTTTTGTACATGACTCAGTGTATATATAAAAGCATGTTTATTTGTGAATTCGTATCTTGCTTTTCTATCCCGAGATGGTTACTGTCAGGGGATTTTTTTCACTTCCGTATGTGCAATAAAATGGAAAGGGTCGGTGACTCGTCCTGGGAAGTCGCAAATTATTATCGACCAGAGAGGGATGGGCGCGCGCTCGAGGATCGGGGCATGACATGTGACTTCTCTTGAATAATAATAATTAGCATGTACACATTGCATTTTCAACGAGGCATAACGCTATTTTGCTTTTAGTAATAATAGAGGAAGGGTTTGGCTTTCATATAAATTGCGTGCTCACTCTAAACAAGTAGGCCAACTTTGTTCTCTACTAGAAGGAAACGTTTGGGTAAGGCAAGTCGTCTTGTCAACTTGTTTTCTAGAAGTGACGGCTTGGAACCTCAACTTAAGATTCACGGCTAGTTTCTCTTCCTTCTTTAGTGGGTAAGTTGACTAAGATTTGGAGGCCAACTTTGATTTTTCTTCTTGACGGCCAATGTAGGATGTTGATTATTCAACACCACCCTCTTTTGATCAGCCCAGTCCCCTACAAACCTGTCCTAGTCGTAGCTCCGTCGATATTATCTTCTATCGTTGCAAGCGGTGGCCACCCATTGCCGTAGCAGAGTTCACACGCATACACCGTGAATTGTCGAACTTAGCGCTCGTCCCCCTGCTCAGCAGTTTTCTCTTCCTGCTCGTCCAAACCTGGCGCTCGTCCTTGCTGAATTGCTGTTGTTGATCTAATCTTGTTCACCGGTCAGCTCCAGAAAGTCTACTCGGAATAGGTAAATCTCTTTTTCTCTCAAACTGATTCATCCAGAACCTCACTGCTAAAGTATCCAGTAGGCCTTTATTACACGAGAGCAGCCACCAGTCATTTCTGAAATCTTTCTATATATTTGAAGCAAAAGAAGAGGTGGCAGCAGCAACAATACTTTCGTTCTTAAACTGACTTCATGCCTGTCTATAATCCCGATTGCAAGTTTAATAACAAAATCTTAGGAGGAGTTGATGTCAAATACTTGCTGTCCCAATTAAAGTTGCGTCATGGTGATTTGTTGAATAGTTTTGCCATCTGTGTTTATGAAATTGCATATGGCTAGGTCACTCTCGATCACGTCTTCACGTGTAATTTCATGAATTTACATGTGTCAAATTTCATAAAAGTCATCCACGGCATGTTATATACATTCGTTGCATTCTAGATTGTATATTAGGGAGGTGTTTAATAAAACCACGTGTAGAGTTATTAGGAGTTGCACATTTAGGAAATTGCATATCATACATTTACATATTTAGGGAAAGTCATATTCACATTTTTAAGTGTGTTCATATTTGCTGATTTGGACAGACTTAGGATTTTTCATTACATATTAGGATGGAATTTCATCATATTCGTGTCAGGATAATTATATTCGAAAAATTACAAGTTTCATGGACAAGCATTATCATATCCCACAGACTTCATTCTCATTCAATTCATTCTTTGCATGCATATCGATTGTCGCCAATCACCACCATCTCTAGTCGTCGCTCAATCAATGCCATCGTTCGTCGTTGCAAGCAGCGACCACGCATTCCCGTAGCTGACTACGCTCGCGTACACAGTGAACTGCCAAACCTAGCGCTCGTTCTTGCTGGATTGCTGTTTTAGATCTTATCCCGTTCGCCTGCTCAGCTCCAGGAAGTCTACCTGGAATAGGTAAAAGACATCTTTGTACTTGCTCTCTTTTTCCCTTGAACTGATGCAGCAAGTTTAATAGCAAAATTGGGGAAAGTTGATGCCATATACTTGCTGGCCAGGTTAAAGTTGCAGCTTGATTGCATAATTCATGGTGATTTGTTAATTTTGTTTTAATCAGGTGATACATCTGCACGCATAATTGTTTTAGCCAAAACTCAGACCTTTATTTTTTGATTTTTCGTTACATATTACCATAGAATTGCATTATATTCGTATCAGGAAAATTATATTAGAAAACTTAGAATTTTCATGGATAAGCATCATCATGCACATCTAGGCTTTTTGGAGTGCATTATTGTTAATTCTCTTTTTTGCACATTTCCTCTGATAAATCACATGCTATAACTTGGGAAATTTGGGGAAAATCTTATCTTGCATATTAATAAATTTAGATTGCATCTTCATAAAAAAACAAAACAAAACAAAAATGTGAAGTGGAACTCTCCGCAAGTCACTAAGAGTATTATCGCCCCATTCCTGCATTTTTTTTTTCTTCATCAGTTTTTTGCTGTTTTTCTTATTTAGTTTTTCTTCTTGCTCTTTTTCCATTTATTAGACTTATATTTGAAAAGATAAATGGAAATATAGACATAATTCCAATAGACAAGTACAACAGAGATTAATGAATGATTAATCACAATATGATTAAATATGACAAAAGTTGGACTAAAATTATAGTTTTGTCAATTTGAGCAAGAGAACAATAATCACTGCTAATTGTCAATCACACACATAAAAAAATAAAAATAAAAATGGCATCCATGTAACGCATGGAAAATTACTAGTAATATAAAAAAGGCATTCACATGGGAACAGAAGAGGAGGGATTTGAAAAGTGAAGCGACAAATCCAATTTGCATCTCCGTAAGTCTTAGTATTCTTCGATTTTATTAAATTTTCTTTCCCATAAGCTCTTTATCAATTATACTTCACTTTCACGACAAAAAAGTCCATGATAACCAGTGAAGTTTTGGTCTTCCCGAGTTTATGATTTTTTTATATGAACAAGTATATGATCGTGGATACTACATATGTATGGGGATAATCTCTAAATATTACAGAACAAGCACTTGTGAAGAAAAGAAAAAGAAGAAAAAGTTGCAGCAAGATGGGCGGCAATATCTGCTGAAAGGTGATGGGTTAGTAGTTGATGATGGGGAATCGCTTGAAGCGAGAATCATGGTCCTTTGAACTCGATTTTCTTGTTCATTGGTGTGATTGGTAGAGTATAATTTTCAGTAGATTATACATTGTCATTTGGTGATTTCTGACTATTCATTATTTGCAGAGTAAAATAAAGCAAGTTGCTTAATGAATTAGTCGGTGTGCTTGACCCTTTTCCTTATTTAGCCTAAAGCATGTGTTTCTATTCTCCTTATCCACTGTAAATGGTAAACGAGTCCAAGTACTAACAACATATAATCCACTGGATGTCACACTCTACCCATTACACTAATGAACTTGATAATCGTGTTCAAAGGATCGCGATTCTCCTATCAAGGTGATTCCCGATTATCAACCACTACCTCAGCACCCTTCAACAAATCATTATCGCCCATCTTATTGTCAATCTTTAGCACAGAAACTCCCATGTAAAAGACTTCATTAATCTCACATTCATCAATAAAGCAGAAAACAAAGACATTGAAATCATGAGGTTACTAAGAATATACAAACGCTAAAAAAGCCAACAAAACACTCGTGAGTGATAACACTTATGGCGAAAATATGCATACACTCTAAGTTTGTCATATTAAGACTCTGTTCTGGATGGCCAAAAGTAAAGGTCCAATAGCCAAAAAGTCTTGATCTGAAGAATAAGGAGAGCAATTGATGTAACTAGCGCTTGTGGACAAATAGTATTTTATTTTGATTTGTCTAACCTTTGATGTACATCCCTTGAAAGTCTTGGTCTTTTTTTTTTTTTTTTTTTTTTTAATATAATCTTTTTCCTAGGTCATCATCTTGGTCTTCCTAGGACTTCGTAGTTTTCTCTCTCCATTAGTTCATTTTCACTTTGCTTCACCTTAACACCTTTGTTGTTCATTACAGTGACCGATTCACCTATGGACATTGGAGGGATCGTGTTGGGTTCATTTTTGGCTTCATCCTTTCAGGTCATGTTTGACAAGTTGGCTTCTCCCGCATTAGTTTATGCACAACGTAAAGGAATCAGCACTACCTTGCCTAAGGAGTGGAAGGAGAAGCTAGTCATAATCAATGCGGTGTTGGCTGATGCAGAGGACAAGGAACTTAGCGATAACCATCAAGTGAAGCTGTGGCTGGACAAGGTTAAGGACTTGGCCTATGACATGGAAGACTTGCTCGATGAGTTTGAGATCAAAGCTACTCAAGTTGAGTTAGAGGCAGAATCTAGCACAAGCAAAGGTTTGGGGAAATGGAAGTTTGTACTTGGCCGACCACCCTCGCTCATGTCTGAAACCAAGGTACAAGAGATCAATGGCCGGTTGGAAGCGATTGTCACTGGAAAGGCTCATCTAAACTTGAGAGAGATTGTTGTGGACAAATCCAACTACACTAGCAAAAGGATAACCACTTCTCTATCAGAGCCTTAGTTTTTTGGTAGGGAGGAGGAAGTAGAACAACTACTCGAACTATTGATCAATGAGGTCGAAAATTCTAATGCCACGCTAAGCATAGTCCCCATAGTTGGGATGGGCGGTATTGGAAAGACTGCCTTGGCTCAACAGCTGTATAATGATGCCAGAGTGAATAGATGTTTTGAGATGAGAGCATGGGTTTGTGTTTCAGATGTTTTTGATGTTCTCAACATAACAAAGACTATTTTGCGGTCAATCACTGGGTTGCCCTACGAGGGCAAAGATCTAAACGAGTTTCAAGTTAAGTTGAGGGACAATCTTTTCGGAAAGAAGTTTCTTGTGGTTCTAGACGATATCTGGAATGAGAAGTACGAAAAATGGACTGACCTCTTAAAGCCATTTGTAGTGGGTGCTAGGGGAAGCAAGATTATTGTTACGACTCGCAACCATGCTGTTGTTTCAGTAACAAAAGCACCGCCAATTCCTTTGAAGGAATTGTCCCTCGATGATTGTACAAGCTTATTAGCCTTTCATGCTCTTGAAGCAACAAATTTTAAGAGCCACCCGGAATTTGAAACAATAGGCAAGAAAATAGATGAAAGATGTAAAGGTTTACCTTTCGCAGCGAAGATGTTTGGCGGTGCCCTACGTAATAAAATGAAACCCAGTGAATGGGAAGATACCTTAAATAACTTAATATGCGATCTTCCAACGACAAAGAATGATGAGGTTCTCCCTATTATGAAATTGAGCTATGTACATCTTCCTTCCTATTTGAAGAGATGCTTTTCTTATTGTGCAGTATTTCCTAAGGATTATGAAATTGAGAGGGATGAGCTAGTACTCTTATGGATAGCGGAGGGATTTTTAGATGGACAAAAAACAAAGAAAAATAAGTTGGAATTAGGATGGAATTACTTCGATGAATTAGTATCTAGATCATTTCTTCAAAAATCAAGTGTTGACACATCTAAGTTTTCAATGCATGATCTTTTGAATGATCTAGCAAAGTCAATTGAGGGTGGGATATGCTTTAGCACTGGGGAGTCTCAGCTAGCAATTAATGAAGATTATGCATCTCTTGAGAGAGCTCGTTATGCATCATTCATCTGGTCGCAGTTTGTTACATCAAAATGCTTGAGGCCATATCATGATATGAAGGTATTAAGAAGTTTAATTCTAGTGCGTATTGGACCTAGTGGGAACTCTCTCCTTATATCCGACAAGGTGCTACATGACTTGCTAACAAACTTGAAGTTTCTTAGGGTGTTTTCATTATGTCATTGTCGCATCTTAGAGGTACCAAATTGTGTTGGTGAATTAAAACATCTTCGATATCTCAATTTCTCGAACACTTCTATCAGAAGGCTACCTGAGTCAATTGGCGACTTGTGCAAATTACAAGCTTTGATCTTAAGAGGTTGTCATCAGCTTTCAAAGTTGCCTCACGGTATCACAAAGTTGGTCAGCTTACAGTTTCTTGATGTTAGAGATACAGAAAGTCTAAAAGAGATGCCATTGGGTATCAATAACTTGAAGAATCTTACTATCTTGTCCAAGTTTGTGGTAGGAACAGAGAAAGGGCTACAGTTAAAGGAGTTAAAGAACTTGTCGCATCTTCATGGAGAATTATTCATATTGAAATTACAAAAGGTGGAAGATGTTAGAGATGGTGTTGATGCTAATTTGTTTGGAAAGCAAGGCCTAAGAAAATTATTCTTGCATTGGGAAAAAGATTTTGGAATTCTTCGGAATGCTAAGCGCGAATCACGGGTGCTTGAGTCTTTGCAACCTCCCATTGATATTGAAAATCTCACTATTTTGAACTATGGTGGTGCAATATTCCCGTCATGGTTAGATGGTTCATCATATTCTCGGATAGTGTCTTTGAGCTTGTGGAACTGTCCTTATGTCACATCATTGCCTTCATTTGGACAACTACCTTCATTGAGAGAATTATCTCTTAAAGGTCTAAATGCAGTAAGAATAATAGGCTCTAATTTTTACGGAGGTGATAGGCCTTTTTCGTCCTTAATTACTTTGCAGTTCGAAGAGATGTTGGCATGGAAGAATTGGTCTCCTTATGCGGGGGGCCAAAAGAAGAAGTCCCATTCTCCTGTCTTGAGCATCTTATTGTCCGGAGCTGTCCTTCGTTGGTTGAGACATTGCCTTGTCAACTCGATTGTCTTATAAAGCTTGAAATTCATTCATGCCAACAATTGAATAACTCAACCAGTGAGTTATGTCTTCCATCTCTCGATGAGTTATACCTTGAGGATTGTAGTAAGGGGATCTTAAAGAGCTTGTTCAAGCTAAGTTCTTTGACAATTCTCAAAATTAACAAACTCATAGAGCTTGTTTCCTTTGATCATCGATTTATGAGTTGCTTGGGCAAGCTAAGGAAGCTTCATATAGGACTGTGTGACAAGCTAACATGCTTGTGGCAAGATGGAAATGAAACGCAAAATCTCACTTGCCTCCAGGAATTAACCATTAAAAGCTGTGCTCGATTCACATCTTTTGTGGCAGGAGGCGGAGAGATAGATCTACCATGTAATCTTGAAAGGATGGAATTGGTGGATTGCACAAGTTTAGTAAAGCTTCCAAGCAAAATGCACGCACTTAGACATTTGGTGATTGAGAATTGTCCAAAAATCATGGCTCTAAACATTCCTCAAGGTGACCCTAGTAGCAATAATTCGATTTCTCAACTTGAATCTTTTAAGATACGTCACTATTATGATTCTCCAATATCCTTTTCATTTGCCAAGGGTAGACTTGCTGCTCTGAAGGCACTTCATATAGACAATTGTAAGGGAGTGGAGTCGTTGGAAGGGATTGCCGTAGAATCCCTTGAAATAATGACAATTAACGATTGTCAAATTATGGGAAGCTTACCACGTGCCTTCACATGCTCTCCCATCTCACTCGATTGCATATTTATAATTGTCCAGCATTGGAGATAGAGGACTTCCCTCCCCTTCCCATAACCCTCTCGAGTCTTGTTCTTAATCATTGTTCTAAGATAAAGTCTATTGCCAACTGTAACATTGCCAATTGTAACAATCTCACTGAATTGGAAATATGGGAGTGTCCGATATTGGAGATAGAGGACTTCCCACCCCTTCCCATCACCTTGCAGAGGCTTAAACTTTGGGATTGTCCAAAGATAAAGTCCCTACCAAATAAGTGGCATCATCTTACATCCCTCCAAGAGCTATTAATTCTCGTTTGCCAAAATATCAAATGCTTACCCAAAGGAGGTTTGCCTCCCAAATTACGAAAGCTTGTTATTTCGGGGCTCGTGGATCTGAAGCAACCAGTGAGAGAGTGGGGCTTACACCTGCTCACATCTCTTGAGAGTCGATAGTTGAGTTTAACATGGGAGGGGAGGGAGAGAAGGAGTGGTTTCCTTCGGAGGATGATGATGCTTGGAGTCTCTTTCCTTTCTCTCTAACCTATCTTTCGATATATGATTTGAGAAAAGCGAAAAGACTATCGAGTGGTCTTCGCAACCATCTCTCCTCTCTCAAGTATTTAACGATTGCAAAGTGCCCCAAGTTGAGGTACTTGCCAGAGGATGGCTTCCCTCCCTCCCTCCAACAATTGCGCATATATCGATGCAAGATTTTGAAAGAGCGATGTGCAAAACTCACTGGCAACTATTGGCCCCTCATCGAAGAGATCCCTAATATCGAGATTGATGACTAGCCGATCTACACTACAGTCAGTTTTCTTAGGGACCGGGTAAGTTATTTTTGGTTTTGAAGGCATCCTTTTCCATTCTACTTTCTCAATTCGATGCTTAGTACAAACTAATGTTTGGGTGGGGGATCTCGTTGGGTTGGATTGGCTCTGTTTCGTTGGACAATGAACTGTAGGATGAAATGCTCGCAATGCTGCCTCTTGCTATGTTGATGACATATCCTTATTTCTAATTGATGCCCAAACCATTTGTGAATGAAATCGCACCATCACGAATAATCATAGCATTCCACAATCATAGTCCTCTACATTTTCAGCATCTATTGTCTATTCTCTTCCCAACATCTTTTTTCTTGGGCCCTTAAGCTCATTCACTTTGGTTGTTTTGCAGATACCATTGTGATCTTGCATTGGCAGAATCTCTTGGAAGGATCATGTGCTAACGCTGCTAAAGTAAGGCTAATGCTGTTAGTGTCAATGTTTTGTATCTTTTTTTTTTTTGCAATTTATCAAAAAAGGAAGAAGCAATTAAATATATTTGTTGCACTGCTATGTTCTAAATTTTCCTTCTAGTGAATATGATCTAAATAAGAACAAATATTTTTCAAAATCTAAAAGCATGATTAGTTTTGTGGAAACTGTGATGTGATTGGGAAGAAAAGGGATGCATTTTTTTATTTTATGATTTTCTTTAGAATTGAGAACTTTTTTTTGTTGACGATGATTCTTTATAGGATTAAGCAGTCAATCCGGGATAAAATTCTGAGGCAGCTCATGGCTTCAAGCTTTCACGTGAGAGCATTGATATTCCATAAATTGCTTGCTGGTTGGGTCTTGAACTTTGGTGGTTTTGGAACTGTTGCTCACTGCTTGCTAGAAATTTATAGCCAATATACTTATGCTTGTTTGGTTGAGATTGTAACGTAGTGACCTCTGGGTTGGCATTTCCATTTGCTCGATTGCAGAATATATTTCATCATATATTATGCCATTTTATCTTAAAATAACCTTCTCATGTGGCATTCTTCCTGCAAGGAGTTCCGGAACAAAATGTTCAAGCTCACATGGGTTCTTTTGCTTGACGAGCCATCCAATCATATGGTAAGTTCTACTCATATTTCTCCATTTTATGACTTTGATTACTTTTTCGGTTAGCTTATTATTGTCCTTGCACTAATTGAACTTGTCGGAATTTTGTCTTTACATTAAAAATAAAGTAGAACCAATTAGTGGTCACAGCTGCTGGTAGCCCTTGTCATCATACATCTAGCAAATAATGGAACATAAACCAATCTAATTGCTCCAATGTGGAAAATATTCCTAATAGAGTAATCTACAATACCAAATGGTACTGATCTATATGCCTATAGGCAATATTGGGCTTTACAGACAAATATGTAGACCCCTTTTTGTTTATAAATCCGGTCTTTAAGTTTTGCTTTAATGACTTGTGACTAAAGAATTATCTTTGTAAATTGTTATTTTATTGTCTAATGATAAGTGTTTCTGTTTTTTTGCCTATACACAACTGTAGGATTTGGATGTAGCTGAGGCACTCATTCAACGTCTAGCCTTGTTCCACGGAGTAATTTCGATGGTGAGATTGATTTTCTTGTCAAAATACTTCAATTTGACCAACAATGGATAATTTCACAGCTAATGGCCCTCTTTTCACCTTGATTTGCAGATTAGTCATGGTGAGCATCTAATAGCTAGAAGCTTGGATGAGGTCTAGGTGGTTTCACAAGGCAAGGTGGCACCTCTCTATGGGAATTTCTGGGACTATAGGAATGTACTCCGGTTTTTGTTGAATCAGGTGAATCTAGTTATTGCTATCAACTAAGAATGGCTCATTGGGTTCACATTACCTCACATAACTGAAAATGAGGCTTAGCTACATAGAGAAAGAGAAAAAGGATGAAGAGAGGATTGTTGCTGATATACAGGACATTTGTAATACGTGACAAGGGCTCATGGAACGATGAGTCTGAGTTTTTGACATCAAGCATGCAGTATCATTTGTAATAGCTTAAGAACTGAGTTGGGATTGCAGTCCTAATATAATTTATGATTCTTTGCACATTTTGTTCTAGCAATAGGTTCATTTGTTGTGCCCCTGGAAGTTCAATACTCTATAGCCACCGAAGTCAGCTTTCCCCTGCACACTAAAGTGATTTAATCATTTGCAAAAGAATGTTTTAGCAGAGTAAATTATTTTGTAAGACAATCTATTTTGTAAGAAAGCTGTATTAATTATAGTTCATCCTTCTTTTATTCAAATACATGAGAATTACGAAGAATCAATGGCGTTCCACAATCATATTCCTCTGCATTTTCAGCATCGATTGTATGCTTTATTCCCAACATCTTTTTCTCGTGCCCTAGCTCATCCACGTTCAATGTTTTGCAGATGCCATTATCATCTGTATTGGCAAAATCTCTTGGAAGGATCACTTGCGAAAACTTTTGAGGTAGGGCTAATGTTGTCAATGTTATGTGTCATTTTTTACAATATCCTCATGCTTATGTGATTGAGACAGAAACGATATCCCGCCTGCCTCTAGTTTTGCATTGTTAGTAGTGACCTCTTGCGGGGCAAATCTTGTCAGTTCTTTAAATTGATCATACATCATGTCATTGTATCTAAAATTACCTTCTTATGTGGCATCCTTCCAGAGCTCACTTGGGTTCCTTTGGTCTAATTGGAAATCCTGCACTTCAATCAATATATACCTTGTCTGGATCATCTCCTCCCCCTTTGCTATTGTATTGGAGGTTAGTTAATATGTAATCTCAATTGTGGTTCACTGTGTGCTTGCTCCGAGGCTTTTTGGATGTTATTGCACATATAACATGGTGCTTTGACCATGTAAATAGATGGTCAGATAAGCAGAGTTGCATCTGCCAAGATAACTTTCAAGAAACCTCACGTAGTTCTGCTTGACAAGCCATCCAATCATTTACTTTTTCAGTTAGCTTGTTATTGTTCTTGCACCATTTGAACTTATCAGAATCTAGTCTTTACATTGAAAATACAGTAAAACCAATCAGTGATCACAGCTATAGGGAGCCTCTGTCATTGTACATCTAACTTATAATGGAATAGAGACCAATCTAGCTTTTCCAACTTGCAAAATGTTGGGAATAGAATGGTTCTGCTAGCCTGATCAGTGTGTTTGTATTACAGTAATCTATGATACCAAGTAGTTCCTATGTTTGTGCTTAGAGGTAGTGTTGGGCTTTGCACATAATGAATGTGGACCCTTTTCTTGTTTATAAATGTTCACTCTTAGTTTTGCTTTAATGAGTAGTGACTACTCAAGTGTCATCTTTGTAAATCGTTAGTTTCTTGTCTAGAAATATATATGATTCTGCCTTTTCCACTATACCCAATTGTAGGATTTGGATGAGGCACTCATTCAAGGTCTGGTATTGTTTCTAGGATGGATCATTTCGCAGCTGACAGCCCTCTTTTCGCCTTGATTTGCAGGTTACGAGGAGCATCTAATATCTGGAAGCGCAGACAAGCTATTGGTGGTTTCTCAGGTGACGGGCTTTCCATGGGAATTTCCAGGATTATAAGAGTTTGGATGTCCTGAGGGTATATCTGGGTTATTGTGTTCATCATCTGTGCTAACGGTGGAGGACAACATCCCAAAATGAAGTAGAAATAGGTTGAGCGCGCACAAAATCTGAATGCAGCATGTGTGGATTAATTTGATTAAATTGTTCTGGGACCCAACTCTGAGCACATCGATCCGGATTCAGAATTCTTTAATTCCAATTAAAAGCAAACTAGGTTACGTGGCCTTGATCTGGCCTGTATTATTTGTAGCACTTCCAGCTGTATTTAAATTCGCATCCTGTGATGCAGTAGCAACTGATTTGTCAAATAAGCCGCGGTTATGGCTTAAACCGAGTAACTCGTAATGAGTATGGTAACTTTCATGGGAACCTCTATAGGGTCTATTCTGTTTTCCTATCCTTCGATATGAATGGTTAAGGCAAAGATTTTCTCATGGAATTTTGTAAGACCGCCGTGGAAACGTGCTTTTCCCAGGCGGCATTGAGAGTTGAGATTCAAGACATACTCGTTACGTAGACGCACGTAATAATCCAGTTATGCTTCTGAAAAGAATATTTTCCACTTGCAGTCTGCCCCATAAAGGTTCAAGTTTCATACCAATAAATCTTTTGCCTTCCCAAGTTTTTTACGTTAATTCACCAGCTTTTAGGCGGAGTTATTGATGTTGAGTATGGATTCCCCATTCCAATTTGCATACTACAGAGGAGACCAAGGGAATGTTTTATGAGAAATTAGATGTGTGAAAATATATTCCCCATTTTTGTCCTTAAGTACTGTTTAGGAGAATAAATTGTGAAAATGTTTTCGTGATTGACAAAAATTTTATACTTTTAACTCTAAGTACAGAATTGTTTTTAGTAAATATAATGTAGGCCTTGCCTAGCCAAAAAAAAAAAAAAAATAAAATCTATGATGAAATTCTGTGTAAATACTCAAATTGGTTGGATGATAAACTTCTAACATGGTCAGGTCAATTTTCAAAATAAGAGGCTTCTTATCTTTCATTAAAGGCTACTGTACAGATGGAAGTATGGACTGAAAACCGAGGTTTTGAATATGCGAAATCACCATCTAATTTCTAAATGAACCCTGCGGATCAAAAACCATTTACAAACTGATTGCCTGGTCAAAGAATTAAGTTCATCTTTCTTCCATTCAAGTGCCCAATCCATCTCTCGACAACAATTGAAGCGATCTTACATATTAGTTTTCCCGTGCAGGAGGGAAAAGGGGAGGGAGGATCAATCCCCGTCGCTTACTTTAAGGATTTTACGCCTACTATGAGTTATTCTTATTCCAAGAAGGTCATCATTCTGCACCACTCAAGACCCATTGTTTGGAAGTAGGCGAGCCCATCACTATTGAACTCAAAAAGGTGCCAAAGGTTTATAGCCAATCACACATAACAAGATACACGCACTACCACCACAAATGCCTTCGATCTCGTGATCCCCCATTTGTGGAATATCGGCCCATAACATTAAGTCACCATCACCGGCGTTAGGTTAACTTGATTATAAGAGTTATTCAGTGGGAAAAAAAAAAAAAAAGTAACCAAAAGGTTCACTAATTTAGTAGGAAAGCAAATTGTCCCGGTTCTTCTCTTGTTTGTTCATTTTTGGTTGCTGTCGTGTGGGTATGATATTTATTCTGTTTGTCTGATCACTCTTGCTATTGTTTATTGTGCATGCAAGATAATTTTCATTTAGGACTAGTTGATTGTCCCGTTCCAAATTCATTAATATTTTTATATTCATCTCATGTCAATTGTTATTCGGCGAGTTGAAGGGTGTCCAATACTCATGACGGCATGATTGAAATTTTATTGATGTATGATGGGGACTAGCGAAAGTCAGGGAATAAAAGGAAAAGTACGGGGCTTTCACCTTGTTTTTTCATACATATTTTTTATTATTTTGACCGAATCATTCTGGAGTGAGCAATATTTTCAACGTTTACACATTAAGCATTATTTGAATCAAGAAATTATCAAATAGCACCTAGACGGGAAAAAAGAAAAATCCCTACTTTCTCACATTTTGTCTTATTTACGTATAAGGAAGAGAGGAAGAACTACAAATTTCCACTAATTAGTCTCTTCAATTAATTTACTCCTCAAAATTTATTTTGTGTCATCGCATCATAAACATTCATAACATGCATCAATTTGCCCAAAATTCTTCGCGATAGAGCCTTTTATTGATTAGAATGTAGCGTGGACGGATAGGAGGATGACAACGACGAGAGAATATTTGAACGAAGTATTATATCTCCAACGCATACAAAGTAGGGGCTCAAAAACAATGTGCAGTCAATCGGGGGAACATATAATCCATCCAAGCCTAGTCAAAACATAAAAAGATAACCCAAGGCTTCCTCACCGTTATCACAATTTTCCTCTTCTTTCTAGATGCTGAAATCCAGTGGTGAAATTATTTCTAAGACAGAACTTTCAATTTGCTTTTTAGATTTTTTCGCTACATCTTTTTTGAATTGAAAATCCAATTTGACATCTGCAGACATATGTAATGTTTTATTTCCTACAGTGACATATCAATTTGATTTACCTGAAAAATTATAAATATGGATAGCTGCAAGTTATGTAACCAAAATTCCACTTATCAGCATCTAAAACACCATTAATATGGATAGCTGCAAGTAACTAATTAACTTCTCATATCTAGAGGTATCAAAGAAAATCTACAAATATGCATAACCGGCTTGGTGGATAGTTATTAATGGTTGGTGGAGGATCCAGGCTCCAAAATTTTAAATTTTGAGTACATACTAAATTCTAAAGTTTGAGGTCTTTTTTTGTCTCATGCCCATCTTGTATCTTATACCGTGTACCCTATACAATATTTACATAAGTATATATATGTATAAGGGTAAAAATTTGTATGCATAAGTTATGTTTGTGTCATGTCAACCTTGGGGTATACTAACCAGGTCACAAAAGCTCGGCCGGAGCATGACATGCACAACCCATTCAATTAAAATGGGTTAAATTGGGTCACTTTACATTGAAATACGACACAGGCACCCAAATAGCATCTTTGAGATGAAATTTTAACTTTTAAAATTCCCGTGCCATGTTTGAGTCATGTTATCTTGTCATGTCATGTTGAAAATTGTTTCCTCTATGTATGCAATAAAGAATTTATCCTTTTCTCTTTTCTTTGTTTAAATATGTGTGAATGATAGAAGGAAGCACATTAATATTATATCTTACTTTCGTGTTATTGTCTTAGGATTATGTCACAATTAGATTGAGAGCGTACCTTATTATGAATTTGCTTGTACTTATGTTGGATGTTGAATGCATTAATAATCAGAATAACGATATTTTTTAGTCAAAAAATACTGAATAAATGCAGGGTTAGTATAAGGTAGCTTGCCAGAAAATGGGTTCCCTCCCTCCCTTGAAGTATTCGGCATCATTTGGGAAAATATTTATTTAGGTATGTTGTTTACTAAAATGTATCTTTTATAGATGTCACCAAAGTCTTTTCAACATCCTAGAATGAATGAATGAACAATTCCGAAAGTATGGATAATATATGGTCACAGCATAAATAGTTGGAAGGAACCCTCATAATTCTTGGATGGGAGGAACATGTGCCAGTTGGCCGAAGCAATGAATAATTCTTGGATAGGATGAATCCTCATCAATTACTTCCCGAAATTCTACACAAGCATTTAGATGCATTAGCCGATAGAAGAGGGCATCAGCCACATTATACTTCGAGAGGTTTCAAGCTCGCTTTAGAAAGATTTGATCAAACAGAGATGTATAAATTTGAGTTGACACTCATTGTTTGTCACACAGTAACACAAGCGTACGCTATTCGTCAATTTGATACTTTCGCTCTGGTTCCTCTTTATTAAAGGTGGCCGCAATTCTGGTGTTGGAATTCTTACATTTACTTGTTGAAACCATGGATCGTCATTTCGGTAATGTGGGGAGTCACAAAACAATATCCCCTTCCCTTCAGTTCCTTCGAAAACGACTACGAAGCAGTGAAATTTGTGTATCTTTCTCCTCCCGATTAAATGCAGGGTGAACTGGATATCACGTTCTCACTTGGAGAAGTTCATGCTGGAGGAAATGGTCATTGATAGATGCACTGTGGAGACCTGCAAATCAAACATATCGACCCCGACACGGCTGATGGAGAAATCATCATGAAACCATACTCAGTTAAATATCCTGATTTTCTCCTGACGGCGCAGTAAGGATACATATTAGAGAATTCAGAGTGAATATTTTGGTGACTACATAGTCTCGCTCTTTATAATGCGCAATCCATGCTTGGTCGTGGGACTTCTGGAGGACAGATTGTTTCCTATGCCATTATCCTCTCCTGGCAATTACTCTCAGTTTGCAGCACCTGCTCTTCCCGCAATGACGAGCTTCCTTTGGTCAGCTAGTTTAACAAATTACTTGCGCTTCGCCATTAAATTAGAATGGAGTTGAGATGAGAAAAGTTATGCACTTAGATAATGCGATTGTGTCCACTAAAGCCAGCACAACATAATGTTTGATTCAAGCCTAGCAAAATTATAAGTTCAGCCATCTACCTTTTCTGAACAATGAGTCCTATTAAAATAACAAAAACAGACAAGCAAGAAGAATAACTAGTAAGAGATTTAAATGGCGCACCTTATGACTCAATCCCTGCACCTGTTCTTGAGTTCATCTTTCAAATGCTCAAGCAAATATTTAATATTTTTCATGTCATCTTCAAGGACGGCACCTTCGTAATAGAATAAGGAACATCGCAAGTACTCTCATCCACTCTGGATGAAGACATTGTAGCTGCAAGATAACACTTTTCTTTTTATTATCATAATCAGATCGTTAAGATGAAAATACAACGAAGATACAAGTATGAATAAGAAATCTTTCAACTAAAAAAATAATGCTCACCAAGCAATACATCATTTTTCTTGGAATCGGATTGTTAAGATGAAAATACAAACACCATCGCAATCTCTCTAGAAATA
This sequence comes from Eucalyptus sideroxylon x Eucalyptus melliodora, assembly GCA_016097485.1. Classification (NCBI taxonomy): domain Eukaryota; kingdom Viridiplantae; phylum Streptophyta; class Magnoliopsida; order Myrtales; family Myrtaceae; genus Eucalyptus; species Eucalyptus sideroxylon x Eucalyptus melliodora. The sequence goes on along the minus strand of CM027825.1, from coordinate 16,951,109 downwards.
CTCTTACTAAATACTCTAAAAGCTACTAAGCAATGCACTGAAAGTGACATAGACAGAACTTCCATTAGAAATAATAACCTATGAATTGAAGACAGCTCCACCACTTGCCGAATCCTTTCCATTCAGGATTTAATCAAAGATAAACTCTGAGATTTTTTTATTTTTTTTTAAAGAGCAGACTCAAAATCCTTTCATATGAATTACACAAAATTCACAATGATCAAGTTGAACACATACCGAGTGCACACCGACTAAGGTGGAAACAGCCCATTTACAGTCGAAGGATGCAGTAGCGCATGATTGACGTTTAACAGTTTGTGAGATCATTTTAGCATTCGCCTTACTGATTCTATGAGGACTTTATCTCACGATTGAGTTTTCATTTTTGACTCATGTTTATAGCAGTCTATCCAACTTGCCATTCAACAAAAAGTTACCACAAAGTAGAACCCACACAATATCTCTAGAACTCCTTTTAATCAAAATGCATCTCTCGCAAACGGCTTTGTACCATATGTGTCAAGTTAGTAGATACAAACTCTGACACAAGCAAGGTGAGTAAGAATTTCAGTCCTGAGGGTTAAAAAGTTGCTAAGGCCCCAGCTATTATGTGGTCTATTGAGTAGGCCGACTGAGTAAAAGTATAAGCCCCAGCTAGAACAAGCAACCACTTCTATTTCTCAGACCCAAATTCAATCTAGAAGGTTAAAAAGTTGCTAAGGGCCCTGCTAATTCGAGCAAGAATTTCTATTTCACAGACCAATTCCAATTCAGAGGGTTAATAAGCCAGCTCGAATAGCAGGCATTAGTAACAATCTTCATAGAGGGAAAAAATGCCCTTGGTTGATTACAGAACTCGTACTCGGCGCAGCCAAAATTCCTATATATAAGAAATTTTTAAATTAAAAATGTAATGCTCGCCAAGCAATACTTGTTTTTCTCGAATGAGATTGTTACTTGGGTAACTTCAAGCTTCAAAATCCTAAGTACTCAATAGTTATGTAATTGAGCTCATGCTGCCGGTATCTGTTTAGCATTATTCAGCATTGGACGTTCAGTTGTCTACACTGACTTCAGTTCCCTTTTAAACTCATTAAAAGGTTCACATTTCAGATGCACGTGCAACAGACTCTGAATTTGACTCCAATAAAGCCAGCATCCTCCTCTGTCAATTCTCCGTTTTGAATATCCATAATCGATTCAAACGCTTCGACGTTACATTATATATCTCAAAGGGGAATGCGCTGAAGCAAGTGGGATGAAAAAACTTACGGCAGAAATAACTCAAAGACTCATACGCACATGCAATACAAGTTAAAATATGGAAATTCGGGAGTGCCAGAAAACTAACAGAAAAACAAACCACCAAACCAGGAATAACGAATTTATCAAGTCGATGCATCTTCTATTAACCTTAACATCCGGCCAGGAAAGAGAGAATCTCCCAGACAACGAATTTCTTCCACAGAGCCACCAATTCCACCGGTTCCCCACAAAAGTAACACTCGAGGATATAATCGCGAAAGAGGGAAAAACCCTAACCTGGGCTCGTCGGACGCAGATGACGAACCGGAGCCGCCGGTGGAGCTTCCGGAGACGATGGCGGAAGCGGAGGTGGGAGCCGGCGGCGCAGTTCGTCCGAGGAATAGAGAGAAGGCTGGGATTGAGAGGGAAGAGAGCTGGGGAGAGGAGAGAGGGAATTTCAAAATATCTTTTTGGTGGGACCCTACTCTACACGTGGCGAGATTTGAGTAGAGCGTCCGGTTGCTGATTTGGCGACTCTCACTCACGCAATATTTTCTGGTGAGTCTGGCTTTATTATTAAGATCCAAGAAAACCGAAATCGTCTCCGTGTGAATGTCCGACATCTTTTCCTGATCAAACAATTAAAGTTAGAAAAAAAATCAGAAATATAGAATACCACAATAAAAGAATGATTAAGGATGTTACACACATAATTCAGCCTTGCTCACCCATCAACCCACTTCTTATTATTTTTCGAGTAGAATATCTGGTACCCATCAATCTTGTTAAGTTTATGAAAAATAAATAAAATAAAAGATAAAAAGAGAAGGAATACTAGTAATTAACATTATTTAAAGATGAACAATAGCATTGTCAAATTTAAAAGTGACGCTCAAATCATAAACACCAAAACCAATGCTCTTGGTTATAAGCAAAGCCCCTCTCTTCTCGTGCCAATGCCTACAAATAACATTCACTTAGTTATGATAATCCAAAAAGAACCACTTTTTATATGCCGGCAGTAAAAATAATTTAATGCATGTCTTGATAAATAAATAATTAAACAAAAGACGTAGTTACTTATTATGAATTGGAGCGAATGATTGATAACTTCACATGTGGATTACAGTTAGCTTTACCGGTTCTTTGTATTTGCCTCTGTTGATACACGAATTTTCTCCAAAAAATCAAGTACTGCATTTTTTAAAATAGATAAATAATAGTAAAAAGAACAAAAAATAAATAAACAAATTAACAAATAACAAAAGAAGAAGGAGACGCGGAAGGAGGAGGAGAAGGAGAATGAAATAATAAAGCCTCGGCCCTATTCAGTCCAGTCCAGTCCAGTCCAGTCCACAAAGCCCATCCAAATCCACGGCCTCAATCCATCAGCCCATTCGTTGATTGAAAACGTCCTGCTGATTTTGTACGACTTTGGTCTCAAATCCGAGTTCAGCGATGACTCCTTTAAATCCTCACTCGATGCACGTAAACTGTTCGGTGAAATGTCGCTGAGATAGGGTTGTGTAATAGTTCTTCCATAATTGTCTAATCTTAAGGCAAATCGACATAGTTTACATTATATTTTTTGTTGTTTTTTTTAGCTGTTAGGCATGATTTGTTAGACACGTAACCTACGTTTCATTTGTTCTGCGTTTCACATATTCGTTTGACGATTTGCGGTGGACACCGGAGATATAAAATTGCTTGGAGTCGATTTGTAGTGGTGGTTGTGGGAACCTCTCTGTTGCGTTCCTATTTTCTCGTCCATGCTCTGTGTTACTCGGGAAAGCCGTGGTCGTTCGTCTGGTGGCCGTACATGAAGTTGGTGAAGAGGGACCGAGAACGAGAAGAAAACAATAAAAAAAATTATAATAAATTAAAAAAACGACGACGATGATGATGATGAAAAAATCTTACTTGCTTTTACGTTAGTATTACTTTAGTTCGTTTACGTTCTCGTCTTTAATATCGTTAATGAAACCATTAGACTTTGACTTGATTTTGAAAATTAGCTCACTGGTTGATGTCCCAAAACTTAATAATAAAGCAATGCATACTTTGCTCGTCTCATTTTGGATTTACTTTCCACACTTTATTTTTACTCATCCTTTAGTATCATTTTGATGTATCATGCTGTTTCCATTATATTGATTTTGTGATTTGATTTCTTTAGATTCATTCAACGAGTATATTACACTTTAGAGTCAATCTAGATCAAACAAGCATGCATGGACACATAGTGGAGAATACTACTACATGTAATCATATCTTTGAATTCTCTAGCTTATATAAAGTAACGTGTTCTCCCGTTAGCTCCTAACCGGTTCCAATAGGCTAGTAACGAGTATATTTCTCAATGTTATGTGCGGTTAGGATTTCTAAGAGCTCATACCAAAGGAGAGGGATCACACGTTCCCGTTCAATAAGCTATTAAACCCACTCATCCCGCTCGGGAGCATCGCAATAGCCTCTGACTGCCTTTGCACTTACTATCGGCATTTCTATTTTACCAAAATATTACGAAGGCAATTTAAATTCAGCATCTTATCAATTCGATTGAATCTGTCTCAGTATTGTGTTGATCTTGAATCACTTGAGCCAGTTGGATTGTTCCGCCCTCTGGGAACCAGATCGTCTTCTCTGGCCTGCTGCTCCTCTCTGCAACTTTGACCTTCATGGTCGTATCTGTTGCTCTAGTCATCCACTTAGCGGTGATCCTTTGACGCGGTTTTGGCTCCCGATGCTCAAGGAGCTGCTGGGGAGGCATATGTTGGCACAGGATCGCTAGTAGGAGGATCCTCTGCCACGATTACCATGTAAATATGGAGTTTAACATAATTTCGAGCGTTTCAATATAGCCATCCAGCTTCAAATTTATTTATATGTTTAAATTCAAGTCACGAATCATTTGGTTATAAGCTTCCGATAGTGCATGATTGCGACTTCTCCCGAATAAAAATAATTAGCATGTACACATTGCATTTTCAACTAGGCATAATGCTATTTCGCTTTAGTAATAATAGAGGAAGGGTTTGGCTTTCTACTAGAAGGAAACGTTTGGGTAAGGCAAGTCGTTTTGTCAACTTGTTTTCTTGAAGTGACGGCTTGGAACCTCAACTTAAGATTCACGGCTAGTTTCTCTTCCTTCTTTACTGGGCAAGTTGACTAAGATTTGGAGGCCAACTTTGATATTTCTTCTTGACGGCATGTTATATACATTCGTTGCATTCTAGATTGTATATTAGGGGAGATGTTTAATAAAACCGTGTGTAGAGTTATTAGATGTTGCACATTTAGGAAATTGCATATCATAAATTTACATATTTAGGGAAAGTCATATTCACATTTTTAAGTGTGTTCATATTTGCTGATTTGGACAGACTTAGGATTTTTCATTACATATTAGGATGGAATTTCATCATATTCGTGTCAGGATAATTATATTAAAAAAATTACAATTTTCATGGACAAGCATTATCATATCCCACGGACTTCACTCTCATTCAATTCATTTCTTGCATGCATATCGATTGTCGCCAATCACCACCATCTCTAGTCGTCGCTCCATCAATACCATCGTTCGTCGTTGCAAGCAGGGACCCCGCATTGCCGTAGCTGAATACGGACGTGTACACAGTGAACTGCCAAGCCTAGCGCTCGTGCTTGCTGGATTGCTGTTGTGGATCTAATCCCGTTCGCCTGGCCAGCTCCAGGAAGTCTACTTGGAATAGGTAAAAGACATTTTTCTACTTGCTCTCTTTTTCCCTTGAACTGATGCAGCAAGTTTAATAACAAAATTGGGGAAAGTTGATGTCATATACTTGCTGGCCAGATTAAAGTTGCAGCTTGACTGCATAATTCATGGTGATTTGTTGATCTTAATATGGCTTAGTTGTTTTAATGAGGTGATACATCTGCACTCATAATTGTTTAAGCCAAAATTTGGACCTCTATTTTATGATTTTTCATTACATATTAGGATAGAATTCATTATATCCGTATCAGGACAATTATATTAGAAAACTTAGAATTTTCATGGACAAGCATTATCATGCACATCTAGGCTTTTTGGAGTGCATTATTATTAATTCTCTTTTTTGCACGTTTCCTTTCATAAATCACATGCTATAATTTGGGAAATCTACCAAAATCATATCTTGCTTATTTAATAAATTTAGATTGCATCTTCATAAAAATGTGAAGTGGAACTCCCCGCGAGTCACGAAGAGTCTTATCGCCCCATTCCTGCATTTTTTTTCTTTATCAGTTTTTTGCTGTTTTTCGTATTTAGTTTTTCCTTTTGCTCTTTTTACATTTATTAAACTTATATTCTGAAAAGATAAATGGAAATCTAGACACAATTCCAATAGACAAGTACAATAGAGATTAATGAATGACTAATCACAATGTGATTAAAAAAGACAAAAGTTGGTCTAAAATTATAGTTTTGTTAATTTGAACAAGAGAAACAATAATCAGTGCCAATTGTCAATCACCCAAAAAAAGAAAAAATCGACACCGACGTAATGCGTGGAAAATCTACTAGAAATGTAAAAGAGACATTCGCATGGGAACGGAAGAGGAGAGATTTGAAAAGTGAAGCGATAAATCCAATTTGCATCTCCGTAAGTCTTGGTCTTTCTGGATTTTATTAAATTTTCTTTCCAATCAGCTCTTTACCAATTTTGCTTCACTTTCACGACAAAAAAGTTCATGATACCTACTGAAGTTCTGTTCTTCTCGAGTTTATGATTTATTTACACGAACGAATATATGATCATGGAAACTACAAATGTGCGGGGATAATCTCTAAATATTACAGAACAACCACTTGTGAAAGAAAAAGTTGCAGCAAGATGGGCGAAAATATCTGCTGAAAGGTGATGAGTTAGTAACCGATGATGAGGAATCGCCTAGAAAGAGAATCATGGTCGTTTGAACTCGATTTTCCTGTTCATTGGTGTGATGAATAAAGTATAAATTTTAGTAGATTATACATTGTCATTTGGTGATTTGTGACTTGTCCACTAGTTGCATAGTAAAATAAAGCAAGTTGCTTAATGAATTAGTCGGTGTGCTTGACCCTTTTTCTTATTAAGCCCAAAGCACGTGTTTCCATTCTTCTTAATGGACAGACAAAGCTAATTGTCTTTGATGACATGTATATGTATAACAGAAAATAAGATGCAATTATTGGGTGAATCCTCAATTTTTTATGTTTCAAAAGCATTTATTTTACTAAGTTGCACAAATATGTTTATTTGCCAATCCTATTAATTTGGTCAACTTTATTCATCGCTAAACAAGAAAAAAGGGATAAGCACACCAACTAATCCATCAAGCAAGTTGCTTTCTCTCCCTCTGGAAATGGTAAATGAGTCCAGTATTAACAATATATAATCTACTAGATGTCACACTCTACCCATTACATTAATGAACTTGATAATCATGTTCCTATCAAGGTGATTCTCGATTATCGACCACTACCTTAGCACCCTTCAACAAATCATTGTCGCCCATCTTGATGTGAATCTTTAGCATAGTAACTGCCATGTAAAAGAATTCATCAATCTCACATTCACCAATAAAGCAAACAAGACATCAAAATCATAAGGTTACTAAGCATATACAGATGCTAAAAAAGCCAACAAAACACTCGTGAGGGATAACACTTATAATGAAAATATGCAAATACTCTAAGTTGGTCATATTAAGACTCTGTTTTGGATGGTCAAAAGTAAAGGTCTGACAGTAAAAAAAGTCTTGATCTGAAGAATAAGGAGAGCAATTAACGTAAAAAACACTTGTGGACAAATAGTATTTTATTTTATTTTTATTTGTCTAACCTTTGATGTGCATCCCTTGAAAGTCTGGGTCTTTTTTTAAATATTTTTCCTAGGTCATCATCTTGGTCTTCCTAGACTTCATAGTTTTTTCTCTCCATTAGCTCATTTTCACTTTGTTTCACCATAACACCTTTATTGTTCTTTACGGTAACCATTTCACCTATGGCCATTGGAGAGATCGTTTTGGGTTCCTTTTTGGCTTCATTCTTTCAGGTCCTATTCGACAAGTTGACTTCATCTGCATTAAGTTGTGCACGACGAGATGGAATCAACACTGTCTCGCTTGAGGAGTGGAAGGATATGCTGGTAACAATCAATGCAGTGTTGGATGATGCAGAGAATAAGCAACTTAGTGGTAACCATCAAGTGAAGCTATGGCTGGACAGGGTTAAGGACTTGGCCTATGACATGGAAGACTTGCTTGATGAGTTTGCGATAAAAGCTGCTCATATTGAGTTACAAGTAGAATCTAGCACAAGTAGAAGCTTGCAAAAATGGAAGTCCCTTTTCTTTGGCCAACCACACTCGCTCGTGTCTAAAACCAAGATACAAGAGATCAATGGTAGGTTGGTAACGAATGTCACCGAAAAGGCTAATCTAAGCTTGAGAGAGAATGTTACGGACATATCCAACTTCACCGGTAAAAGGGATCCAACCACTTCTCTACCTGAGTCACAGTTTTTTGGTAGGGAGGAGGAAGAAGCACAGATACTTGAACTATTGATAAATGATGTGCAAAATTCCGATGCCATGCTGAGAATAATCCCCATAGTTGGGATGGGTGGTATTGGAAAGACGGCCTTGGCTCAGTGGCTATATAATGATGCCGGAGTGAATAGATGTTTTGATAGGAAAGCATGGGTTTGTGTTTCGGATGTTTTTGATGTTTTCGACATAACCAAGAATATTTTCCACTCGATCACCGGGTTGTCATGGAAGGACAAAGATCTTAATGGGCTTCAAGTTAAGTTGAGGGACAGTCTATCTGGGAAGAAGTTTCTTGTGGTTTTAGACGATATCTGGAATGACAAGTACGAAAGGTGGACCGCCATCTTGAAGCCATTTGAAGCGGGGGCTAGGGGAAGCAAGATCATTATCACGACTCGAAACCATGCTGTTGCTTCCATAACAAAAATGTTGCCGTATTGTTTGAAGGGATTGTCCCTTGAAAATTGCACAAACTTATTAGCTTTTCATGCTCTTGGAGAAATAAACTTTGAGAGCCACCCGAAATTTGAAAAAATATGCAAGAAAATAGCTAAAAGATGTAAAGGTTTACCTTTGGCAGCGAAGATGTTGGGCAGTGCCCTACGTAGTATAACGAATCCCAATGAATGGGAAGATACCTTAAACAATGTAATACGGGATCTTGCAATGGTAGAGAATGATGAGGTTCTCCCTATTTTGACATTAAGCTATGTCCATCTTCCTTCCTATTTGAAGAGATGTTTTTCTTATTGTGCAATATTTCCCAAGGATTATGAAATTGAAAGGGATGAGCTTGTACTCTTATGGATAGCAGAGGGATTTTTAGATGGACAAAAGAAAAATAAAAATAAGTTAAAATTAGGACAGAGTTACTTCAATGAGTTAGTATCTAGATCATTTCTTCAACAATCAAGTGTTGACACATCTAAGTTTTCAATGCATGACCTTTTGATAGCAAAGTCAATTGAGGGTGCAATATGCTTTAGCTCTGGGGAGTCTCAGGTGGTAGTTAATGAAGATGACGCATCTCTTGGGAGAGCTCGTTATGCATCATTCGTCTCATCATGGTTTGTTACATCAAAATGCTTAAGAGCATATCATGGACTGAAGGTATTAAGAAGTTTAATTCTAGTGCGTGTTGGATCTAGTCGGGTCCCAAATAAATTCTCTATTTCCAACAGGGTGTTGCACGACTTGCTATCAAACTTGAAGTGCTTGAGGGTGCTCTCATTATGTCATTGTGACATCGTAGAGGTACCAAATTGTGTTGGTGGATTAAAACATCTTCGATATCTCAATTTCTCATACACTTATATCAAGAGGCTACCTGAGTCAATTGTGGGCTTGTGCAAATTACAAGCTTTGATCTTAAGAGGTTGTCATGCACTTTCAATGTTGCCTCAAGGTATCAAAAAGTTGGTCAGCTTACAATTTCTTGATATTAGAGATACAGAAAATCTAAAAGAGATGCCATTGGGTATTGGTAATTTGAATAATCTTACTATATTGTCCAAGTTTGTGGTAGGAACAGAGAAAGGGCTACAGTTAAAGGAGTTAGAGAACTTTGATATTGCTAGTATGAGTACCTAGAGGGGGGTGAATAGGTATATAAAAAAAATTTCTCGAAGCTTGCACGATATTTAAACAGTTAATGATTCAATCGCAAGAGTTAAATATCAATCGAGAGACTGAGTAAGGGAAAGAGAGAATTGAACACTCAGTTTATAGTGGTTCGGCTTGATTCAAGCCTACGTCCACTCTTCTGCACTGACAGCCGATTGGCTGGATTCCACTATGATCAAAGAGATGTTACAGTGATGATCTTCCTTGATTTCTAGGTGTAGATGATCTACCACACTCACTCAAGGTCTCGCCAAGTACAAACACTCTCTGTATACAATTTCGCTCGAACAGTCTCAACTAATAATCAAGGGTCTTCAGACTCTGGAATTTTTCTATCAATCACACACTTAAAACAACTAGAACGTCTTCCTTTTATACTCCTTTATGCCATCATAGCCGTTGGCACTTACCAAAGGAATTCCTCCAATCTACCCGTTGGACGGAATCAATCAAGAAGATCATCCGAGCTATTTAAGGAATCTGATGATAGCCCATCAATCCTGTTCGCCCATACAATCAGGATCTCGGTTTCCATGAATAGAACATTCCAAGATTATTTCGTCGACCAACGGATCTCCAATCAATCTTAGATAAGAATTAAAGAATCCGAAATGATTATCCAACCAAAGGATCTTTTCCAGAGGATAGGATCGAATCCTCAACCATAGACCTCGGCTTTGGATTTCCTTCGTCACTGGATTAGAAAGACTGTCAGTGAGAATAGACTTAAGTCTTGAGTCTTGAGTCTTAAGTCTTGAGTCTTGAGTCTTGAGTCTTGAGTCTTGAGTCTTGGGTCTTGAGTCTTGAGTCTCGAGAGAGCAAAGTCTTCAGACTTTAAACTGACGGTCTCCGAACATCCAGACTTAGACTGAAAGAAACGTTTTGTCAGCTTCAAAATATTCTGGAAAGATTTCTCCAACAATCTCCCCCTTTTTGATGGTGACAAAAACTTTCTTGAAGATTTGAACATCTTTGACCTGCAAAACATTTCTCAAGCAATATGGCTAACTCATAAAGATTAATAAAACAACCGGACTCGCATCCACGAGAAAATTGGTTAGACTTTCATGAGAAACACCATATAACAACACTTGAATAAATGCAACCAGTCAAGCATCACAATCCACAATCAATTCAAAATTCAAACCCAAGTTCAAGTTCTCAAGTCATACTTAGAAAACATAACCACAAAAGTCAAAGTTTAAATAAAAGATGATGTTTGTTCAAATTGGTTTCTCCCCCCCCCTTTTTGTCGGCATTGAAAAGGGTGAGAAAGGAGTCATGTCTCGCTTGGGAATGCGCACGATCCGGAAATCCCCAATGGACTGGACTACTCCTTCGAGCTTCTTCAGGTCTTCTCTCAGATGAGCTACCTCTTCTCCCTTGGCATTGGCTTGAAGTTGCAGAGCGAGATCTTTGAGTCTATCCTCCATAGAGACTGAAGATGCTTGTCCAGCGCTCTTCAAAGCTTGGATTTCACAGTCCAGAACATATATCTGGCTACGCATTTCCAGAAGAATATTCATGATGCTACGAAAGTCTACAGAATCATCCGTCTGTGTACTTGCATTGGCTTTCTCAGATGGTGTGTATGCGTACGATGGCACTTTTGAATGGTCTCGCAGATTTGGAATCGATGCATCACCTTCTTCGTGCAATTGAGAGACTGAACTTCTTCCGGGTCTTCGGGAGATTGTCTTAGATCTTCACCGACGGCGGGGGAGGTGTAGACCTCTCTTGCTCGCTAACTCCCCCGTCTCTAGGACATCGAAAGGGGAAGAGTGATGATCATGCTCTTCATTTCCCTTTTCTCCAGAATTGTCAGCAGACTTTTCTTTTTCTCCTTCTTCTTCTTCTTCAACTTCTTTCTCCTTCTCTCTCTGTTTTTCTTCTTCTTTGTTCTGTTCTCCTTCTTCTCTGTTCTGCTGAAGATCTGTTTGATGAGACACAGAACGTCTTGTTCTTGTCAGCGCTTGGATAGTGGGATCTTCATCATCTTCATCTTCATCTTCTTCCTCCAGGATAAGAGTTCTTTTCCTCTTTTTCGATGAGACACCAATGGCCTCCTTTCCTTTCCTTCTTGAAGCAGACTGGACAGGAGATTTCACTTTGAATTTCTCCATTGCCTTGGAGAGCTCTTGCGACGCATCTTCATTAACATTTTCAATCCAACCACCATCCTATCACACGGTCGAACACGAGAGAGTATGTGGTAGTTCAATGTTCGGATGTCGAAGATCTTGGTCACCGACCGGATAAGGCAATTGTCCTTTGTCCTTTGACACTGTTCGTACATATGGAAAAGAATAGTGTGCGGGAGAGAAAACTTCCGTCCCGAGTTGATCGCATACATCAACTTTGCTTCAAAAGAGACACGAAGTCTTTGATGTAGACTTCGGTCCGAGACAGATTGATCACAATCTTATGAAGCACAATGTTGATGGCTTTCATCCTGGAATAGGTAATTTTCTTCTCTACGTCCCCATCTTTGACAAGATCCGAGTAGTACGAGCGGTGAGACTTTGATTGGGAGATATCGTCCCCGTTCAACTCCAACAATGTCCGCCAACATATTCACATCTACCACGTAGACTTGATCTCGAACACTGAATGAAATTCTATTCGCATCCAAAAAGCTAAGATTTGAATAGAAATAGGCGGTCAGTGGAGCATACCCGTCTGTAGAGTCAGAGCAGAAAGTCTCAAGTTGAAGCAATTTCAACTTTTCTCTTAAGTTCACGTTGATGGAGTCCAGGAAGTCAAAATCGACACTTCTAGGGTTTATCACCCCTCTTTTCAACAGCCTGAAATACACTTTCTCCTGATCCTTGGATTTAAACAAATCCATCCGATTTCCTTTCACCATTGCTGCAACACCCATTCTAGGTTTAAATTCAAGGAACATTTTGTCATCATCGTTCCCGTCAATCAGATTTTGTCCTGGCATACGAGGATCACTGGGAATGTTCTCAAGAGCCTCCACTGCCCTTCCTTTAGGAGCAATTCCCAAGTCCTCCATTTTCCGCAGAAAAAGATACTCATTTCCATAATTTTTGTCCTTAAGGAAGTCATCTATATATTTTAACGGAGAACCAGAGGCTTTCAACGCACGATAAAGCTTATAGATAAAGGAGGGTCTTTGGACTCTTACCGGTCGGCTTCCTCGATTATCTCTTCTTCCGATGTTGACTTGCATCTTGTGGGGTAGGAGGTGCTGAATGACGTGGAGGAGAGCGAATCGGACTTTGTCGCTGACTTGGTAAGTCTTCTTCCTCTGTAAGATCGAAATGAATCGGCCCCTTCTCCATTCTTTGTGGTCCCCTGCTTGCTATTCTTGATGATTTCCTTGAAGACGACATCTTCCTTTGACTATTGGAAGATTCCTTCACTTGCTTTTCCCAAGAAAAAATGACCACTTTCTCGACGATGAACAAGGAGTAGAAACAGTATCGGGAGGAGAGAGTCTTTTTAGGGTTTTGAAGATTTGGGCGAAGAAAAAGAAAGCTGTATATATATATGTACCTCGGATTTGAAAAGAGAAGATTAAATCGGTACAAGGAAGGTGTACGAACATATCGTTTCAAAATCAATAACTACCAAAATTAATTCCTTGAAAAATTTTCGAATTATATCTAAAAGAGAGATCGTACCTTTTCGAGATTGGATAAAATAACTAAACAAGAATTCGTACAGATAAAATAGCAACTTACGCCTTTAGCCATGAATGATTGAGTCTCAGGATTCAGAGTCTTTAGAGTTGGTGAGTCTCTAGACTTTAACTTCTTCAAGCTTCAAAATGTTGAGTCTTGAGCGGATGAAGTCGAATTGATTTTTCTCCAAAGGCTTTGTGAATATATCTGCTAGTTGACTCTTTGAATCAACAAATTGAATCGAGATTTCTCCATTTTGAATATGATCTCTAATAAAGTGATGACGAATCTCAATATGCTTTGCTCTTGAATGAAGAATTGGATTTTTGGTGAGATTGATCGCGCTAGTGTTGTCACATCTGATTTACGTGCATGAGTCTTCAATGCCAAAGTCTTGTAGCTGTTGTTTTATCCATAGAATTTGCGAACAGCAGCTTCCAAGAGCTACATACTCGCTTCGTCGTTGAGAGAGCTACGGTGCTTTGCTTCCTTGAGAACCAAGACACCGTCCCGTTTCCAAGCGCTTGACAAGTTCCGTAAGTGCTCTTTCTATCAACTCTGCAACCGGCCAGATCTGCATCTGAGTATCCTAGAAGATTAAAGTCTCCCCTCTTTGGATACCAAAGACCGATGCTTGAGGATGAAGCAACGTATTTGATGATACGTTTCACGGCAATGAGATGTGATTCTCTAGGATCTGATTGAAACCTAGCACAGATGCAAACACTCAACAAAATATCAGGTCTAGAAGCAGTAAGATAAAGAAGTGAACCGATCATGCTCCTGTACAGCTTTTGATCTACTTTCTTCCCTTCTTCATCCTTGTCTATCTTCTGAGAGCATGACATTGGTGTGTCAGTCTTCTTGCAATTTTCCAATCCAAATCTTTTGACAAGATCATTAGCATATTTTTCTTGGAAGATAAAAGTTCCTTCCTTCAATTGCTTTATTTGAAGTCCGAGAAAGAAAGTTAATTCTCCCATCATACTCATTTCAAATTCGTCCTGCATAGACTTAGAAAATTTCTTGCACAAACTTTCATTAGAGGATCCAAAAATAATGTCATCAACATATATTTGAACGAGTAAGAAACTTTTGTTTTCCTTTTTGATGAACAGAGTAGTATCTACTTTACCTTTGACAAATCCGTTACGTAATAGAAACTTACTTAGTCTGTCATACCAAGCTCGAGGTGCTTGCTTTAGACCATACGAGCCTTTTTCGGTCGAAGACTGAGTCTGGCTTCTTTGGGTCTTCAAATCCAGGCGGTTGTTCCACATAAACTTCCTCTTGGATAAATCCATTTAGGAAGGCACTTTTGACGTCCATTTGGAATAACCTGAAATTTTTGTAACAAGCAAACGCAAGTAATAGACGAATGGCTTCTAACCTTGCAACTGGTGCGTAAGTCTCGTCATAGTCTATTCCTTCTTCTTGCGTGTATCCCTTGGCCACGAGTCTTGCTTTATTGCGCACGACTTTTCCTTCTTCGTTCATCTTGTTCCTGAATACCCATTTTGCTCCAATGACAGTTTTACCTTTCGGTTTAGATGTCAATTCCCGACATCATTAATGTTGAACTGTCGAGCTCTTCTTGCATAGCTTCGATCCAGCTTTCATCGATAAAGCTTCTTCTATGCTTTTTGGTTCAATTTCGAGATGAGAGCAACAGACTAGACTCTTCACGCCTTTTTGATCTGGTGCGGATTCCTTCATTGATTTCGCCAATAATGAGATCTTTGGGATGACTGGATTTGTGTTTCCGCTTATTGGTTGATTTGCTTGGTTGATGATCTCTTTCTTTATTTGAATCTTCATGAGCTTCTTGATGTTGGACTTCCAGTCCGAGATGCTTCTTGAGTTGAAGACCTTGGAAGGTCTAGAGTGAGTTCGAGACTCTTCATATTGAGTCTTTCGGATTCATCTTGCGCGAGTCTTGGAATTTGACATTCATTGATTCTTCCACAGATGGCTTTTCTTATTATAGACTCTGTAGGCTTTGCTTGATGTAGAATATCCAAGGAAGATGCCTTCATCTGATCTTTCTTCAAACTTACCAACTCGATCATTTGCATTTTTCAAAATAAAGCATTTGCAACCGAATATATGAAAGTATGAAACAATAGGCTTCTTACCTTTGAACAATTCATAGGGAGTTTTCTCAAGAATAGGTCTTAGAAAGACTCTATTTATAATATAGCATGCAGTTGAAACGACTTCAGCCCAAAACCGTGAAGAAATTTTGCTTTCAATTAAAAGAGTTCTAGCCATTTCTTGAAGAGATCTATTCTTTCTTTCCACAACTCCATTTTGCTTTGAGGAGTGTATGGAGAGGAGAATACATGCTTAAAACCAGATTCATCACACAATTTTGTGAAATCTTGATTTTCAAATTCACCTCCATGATCTGTTCTTATACTTGAAATAGCACATCCTATTTCATTTTGAACCTTTTTAGCAAATTTCTCAAAGTATGAAAAGGTTTCTGACTTATTTGCAAGAAAATATACCCAGGTAAAGCGAGAGAAATCGTCTACAATTACTAGACAATACTTCTTACCTCCAATGCTCTGGGTTCTTGTTGGTCCGAAGAGATCCATATGAAGCAACTGTAATACATGATTAGTAGATACATGATTTACTTGCTTAAATGAATTTCTTACCTGCTTTCCCAGAATGCATGGAGTGCATGAGTCAGACTTTTGGTATGGCAATTTGGGTAGTCCTCGAACAAGCTGTTTTGATGAGATTTTGGCTAATTGCTTCATATTGACATGGCCAAGCTTTCTGTGCCATATGCTTGCTTCATCTTGGATTGAAATTAGACATTGAGATTTATTCAATTTCATGTCTAAGAGATAGATGTTTCCATGTCTTCGACCCATGAAAGACTCAGTAGAATCTTTACTAATTCCATAACAAATTCCTTCTTGAAAAGAGATCTTGAAACCGGTATCACACAATTGGCTAATGCTGAGAAGGTTATAGTTGAGTCCTTCTACTAGAGAAACATTGCTTATTGTGAGATTTCCAATTTTCACAGTTCCAAACCCCACGATGCTTCCTTTACCGTTTCCTCCAAATGAAACATTTCCGCCGTTTACTTGAACAAGCTTTATGAAGCACTTTGAGTCTCCTGTCATGTGTCTTGAGCATCCGCTGTCAAGATACCATTTTATCTTTCTCTTGACGGAGACCGCATTCAAGTGAAAGTCTCAAGCTTTCTTTGGTACCCAAATTTTCTTGGGTCCTTTGGAGTTAGTAGGATAAGCATTATTGGGCCATGCTTTCTTAACGGGTTTCCAAACCATAGGACAGTCTTTTTCAAAATGATCTAGACTGTTACACTTTGAACACCTTAGAGCATTTCGACCAACGAGACTTTACGAAAACTTTCTTGAAATGATTTTTGTAAGCTTCTCTTGACGGTCTTTTCTTAATTCTTTCTTTAACTTTAGGAAAATCAATCAAGGGAATTGTTTCCGCTGTCATGCCTAACCCGGACTTATTGAAATAGGGTCTTTGAACTGAAAGCACTTTTTCAAGCTTTTCGGATCCTATCGAAAACTTCTTTGAAATATTTGATAAGTCTGTTTTTAAGAAAACATTTTCTTTCAAAAGATCATCTTCTTTTTCTTTAAGAGCAGAAACATTTAGGTCTAGACTTTTAACTTTTTCTTCTAAAATAACTTCCTTTTGTTTCAGAATTGAGTTTTCCTTTTTAAGTTCGGAAATTCTTTTGAGAGAAGTCTTGAGACGAAACACGGTTCATCAATATATTTAGAGACTTTGACAGGAATTTTAAAATCACTTACCTCAAATTCACTGTCATCGAGTCGAACGAATCTGAGTCCGAGTCCGAATGTGCCATCAAGCATATGTTGGCATATTCATTATCACTCTCTTCACATTCTCATATCACTCCAAGTTTCGGCTTTGAGAGCCTTTCGAAACTTCTCGGCTTTTCCTCTTTTCTTTTCGAAGAGGACAGTTGGGTCCGATGTGTCCCTTCTTTTTACATTCGAAGGAAACTACATCTTTGTTTGGTTCCTCATCATCAACAGAGACTTGGTCTCGCTGTCTCGAAAACTTTGTTTCCTTGGGATGAACCTTCTGCCTTTTCTATTCAGTTTTCTGAATCTTCTTATCATGAGAGCGAGCTCCTCATCATCCATATCATCTTCGAGAATCTGCATCATCGAATCGTCATTTGATTTTAATGCAATAGATTTCTTACCTCTTGGATCTTCGTCTTCATTAATACGTTCCACTTCGTAAGACTGAAGAGTTCCAATCAGCTCGTCTACAAATAATGGCATGATTCTTTGCGTCTCTCTTATTGAAGTCTTTATATGATTCCAATCCTTGGAGAGTCCACGCAGAAGCTTGTTCACCTTCATGGGATCAGAAATTTTTTGTCCTTGGTTCTCAAGACCATTGACAATATCTGTAAAACGACTAAACATGTCAGTTATAGATTCTCCTGGTTTCATTTTGAAGGCTTCATATTGACCAAGGAGAATGTTAATTCTGGTCTCCTTCACTCGATCTGTCCCTTCATAGGTGATGTGTAATCTATCCCATACTTCTTTTGCTGTAACACAAGAAGATATTCTATTATATTCAGTTGGAGATAAAGCACAATATAAGGAGTAGATTGCTTTTGCATCGAGTGCTTGTCTCTTGTTTATCTCTTCCGAGACATTCCGCTGGTTTCAATAGTGTCTTTTCCTCTTTCGAGAGATTGATGCAGCAGCGGGAGTGATTCCTCTTTCCACAACGTCCCATTCCGTAGAGGATCCTTTGATCGAAGGAAAGCTTTCATCTTGTTCTTCCGTAGATGTTGTAATCCTTTCCATCGAAGTAAGGAGGTCTGGTATTGCTTTGCCCTTCCATCAGCCCCGGTGCTAACATACTAGCCATGGATCTTTTACTCTGAAGTAAAAACACTTCAAACAAAGTGAGAACACGGGCTCTGATACCAATTGATATTGCTAGTATGAGTACCTAGAGGGGGGTGAATAGGTATATAAAAAAAATTTCTCGAAGCTTGCACGATATTTAAACAGTTAATGATTCAATCGCAAGAATTAAATATCAATCGAGAGACTGAGTAAGGGAAAGAGAGAATTGAACACTCAGTTTATAGTGGTTCGGCTTGATTCAAGCCTACGTCCACTCTTTCGCACCGACAGCCGATTGGCTGGATTCCACTATGATCAAAGAGATGTTACGGTGATGATCTTCCTTGATTTCTAGGTGTAGATGATCTACCACACTCACTCAAGGTCTCGCCAAGTACAAACACTCTCTCGTATACAATTTCGCTCGAACAGTCTCAACTAATAATCAAGGGTCTTCGGACTGGAATTTTTCTATCAATCACACACTTAAAACAACTAGAACGTCTTCCTTTTATACTCCTTTATGCCATCATAGCCGTTGGCACTTACCAAAGGAATTCCTCCAATCTACCCGTTGGACGGAATCAATCAAGAAGATCATCCGAGCTATTTAAGGAATCGATGATAGCCCATCAATCTGTTCGCCCATACAATCAGGATCTCGGTTTCCATGAATAGAACATTCCAAGATTATTTCGTCGACCAACGGATCTTCAATCGATCTTAGATAAGAATCAAAGAATCCGAAATGATTATCCAACCAAAGGATCTTTTCCAGAGGATAGGATCGAATCCTCAACCATAGACCTCGGTTTTGGATTTCCTTCGTCACTGGATTAGAAAGACTGTCAGTGAGAATAGACTTAAGTCTTGAGTCTTGAGTCTTAAGTCTTGAGTCTTGAGTCTTGAGTCTTGAGTCTTGAGTCTTGAGTCTTGAGTCTTGAGTCTTGAGTCTTGAGTCTTGAGTCTTGAGTCTCGAGAGAGCAAAAGTCTTCGTACTTTAAACCGACGGTCTCCGAACATCCAGACTTAGACCGAAAGAAACGTTTTGTCGGCTTCAAAATATTCTGGAAAGATTTCTCCAACAAACTTGTCGCATCTTCAAGGAGAATTATTCATATCAGAATTGCAAAATGTGAAAGACGTCAAAGATTGTGTTGATGCTAAGTTGTCAAGAAAGGAAGGCCTAAGCAACTTATTCTTGCAATGGGATAAAAATTTCGGAAATCTCTGGAACGATAAGCACTATTTTCAGGTGCTTAATTTTTTGCAACCTCACACAAATCTTGAAAATCTCACTATCTTGTACTATGGTGGTGCAAAATTCTCACCATGGTTAAATTGTCCATCCTATTCAAAGATAGTGTCTTTGTGCTTGCAGAGCTGTCCTAATGTCACATCGTTGCCCTCACTTGGACAGCTACCTTCACTAAGAGAATTATCTCTTAAAGGTCTAAATGCAGTAAGAATAATAGGTTTTGAATTTTATGGAGGTAAAAAGCCTTTTTTGTCCTTAACCACTTTGAAGTTCAAAGAGATGTTGGCATGGAAGGATTGGTCTCCTTATGCCAGGGCCCCAAAAGAAGAAGTCTCATTCTCTTGTCTTCAGCATCTTGTTATCCAGAACTGTCCTTCATTAGTTGGGACATTGCCTTATCAACTTAATCACCTTATAAAGCTTGAAATCCGTTCATGCCTACAATTCAATAACCCAATCAATGAGGTTTATCTTCCATCTCTCAGTGAGTTATACATTGAGGATTGTAGTAATGATATTTTAAAGAGATTGGCCAACCTGACATCTTTGACCATTCTCAAAATTAAGAGTATTATAGAGCTTGTTAGCTTTGATCATGGATTTATGAGCTACATGGGCAACCTAAAGAAGCTTCATATAGAACAGTGTGACAAGCTAACATTCTTGTGGCAAGATGGAGATGAAACAGGAAATCTCACTTGCCTCCAGGAATTAGTCATTGAAAAGTGTCCTCGATTCATATCTTTTGTGGTAGGAGGAGGAGAGATAGAGCTTTCCTATAATCTTGAAAGGATGGAATTGGTGGATTGCACAAGTTTAGAAAAGCTTCCAAGAAAGATGCACACACTCAGACATTTGGTGATTACAAATTGTCCAAAAATCATGGAACTAAACATTCCTCAAGATGACTCCAGCAACAATAGTCCGATTTCTCAACTTGAATCTCTTAAGATTCATGACTACAATTCTCTGATATCATTTTCGTTTGTTAAGGGTAGACTTGCTCCTGTGAAGGCACTTTCTATAGACTGCTGCTGCAAGAGAGTGGAGTCGCTGGAAGGGATTACTGTAGAATCGGTTGAAAGAATGAGAATTAGAGGCTGTGAAAATATGGGAAGCTTACCACAGTGCTTCTACACGCTCTCTTGTCTCACTCAATTGGATATTTCTGATTGTCCAGCATTGGAGATAGAGGACTTTCCTCCCCTTCCTATCACCCTTTTGAGTCTTGAACTTAGTTATTGTTCCAAGATAAAGTCTATTGCCAGCTGTAACATTGCCAATTGTAACAATCTCACTAATTTGGAAATAACGGAGTGTCCGGCATTGGAGATAGAGGATTTCCCACCCCTTCCCATCACCTTGCGGAGGCTTATACTTTGGGAATGTCCGATGATAAAGTCCCTACCAAATCAGTGGCATCATCTTACATCCCTTCGGATGTTGTGTATTTTTAATTGCAAAAATATCAAATGCTTCCCCAAAGGAGGTCTGCCTCCCAAATTGCGAGACCTTAAAATTTGGGGGCTCGTGGATTTGAAGCAACCGGTGAGAGAGTGGGGCTTACACCTGCTCACATCTCTTGAGGAACTGGGCATTGCGTTTAACATGGGAGGGGAGGGAGAGAAGGAGTGGTTTCCTTCGGAGGATGAGGATGCTTGGAGTCTCTTTCCTTCCTCTCTAACCTGTCTTCAGATATGTGATTTGAGAAACGCTGAAAGACTATCGAGCGGTCTCCGCAACCATCTCTCCTCTCTCCAATGGTTAGAGATTCGAGATTGCCCTAAGTTGAGGTACTTGCCAGAGGATGGCTTCCCTCCCTCCCTCCAAAAATTGTACATATTTGGATGCAAGATTCTGAAAGAGCGATGCGCAAAACTCACTGGCAACTATTGGTCCCTCATCAAAGAGATCCCTTACATCAACATTGATCACAAACAGATCCGATGAATTGATTTGTGCATCTACACTACAGTCAATTTTCTTAGGGTTCGGGTAAGTTATTTTTTGTTTTGAAGGCATTTTTTCCATTCTACTTTCTCAATTTGATGCTCAATACGAATTGATGTTTGGGTGGGGGATCTTGTTGGGTTGGATTGGCTCTGTTTCGTTGGACGATAAACTGTAGGATGAAACGCTCGCAGTGCTGCCTCTTGCTATGTTGATGACATATCCTCATTTCTGCTTGATGCCCAAACCAATTGTGAATGAAATCACACCATCATGAAGAATCGTAGCATTCCACAATCATAGTCCTTTGTATTTTCAACGTCTATTGTCTGTTCTCTTCCCAACATATTTTTTCTTGGGCCCTTAAGCTCATTCACTTTGGTTGTTTTGTAGATACCATTGTGATCTTGCATTGGCAGAATCTCTTGGAAGGATCACGTGCGAATGCTGCTAAGGTAGGGCTAATGTTGTTAGTGTCAGTGTCTTGTTTCATTTTGTTTTTTTAATTTTTTTTGCAATTTATCCAAAAAGGAAGAAGCAATTCAATATATTTGTTGCCCCTGCTATGTTCTGAATTTTCCTTCTAGTGAATATGATCTAAATAAGGATAAATATTTTTCTAGTTTTGTGGAAGCTATGATGTGATTGTGAAGAAAGGGAATGTGGCCTTTTCTTTTTATGGTTTTCTTTGAATTGGGAACCTTCTTTTCTTTTCTTTTTATGATGATTCTTGGTAATTGGTAGGATTAAGCAGTCAATCTGAGATGAAATTTTGAGGCAGCTCATGGTTCCAAGCTTTCACGTGATAGCATTGATATTCCATAAATCGCTTTCAGACTAGGTCTTGAACTCTGGTGGTTTAGGAACTGTTGCTCCTAGCTTGCTAGAAATTTTTAGCAAATATACTTATGCTTTGTTTGGTTGAGATTGTAATGATAGGCTGCCTACCTCTGGGTTTGCATTATCAGCGGTGAACTCAGGGTTGGCATTTCCGTTTACTCGACCGCGGAATATGATTTCTCATGTGGCATTCTTCCCATAGAGAGTTTTGGAACAAAATGTTCGAGCTGACATGGGTCCCTTTGGTGTAACCGGAAATCTTACGATTCAACCCATTTGTGTCTTGCCTGGTATATCTCCTTTCTTTGTGCTAGTGTAGCATGTATAAATTTTTTGTTTGAAGCAATGTTCTCACGACATTGTGAAGCTCTATTAAAAGTTAGATAATTTGTAATCTGAATTGCGGTTCACTGTGTACTTTCTCCAAGGCTTTTTGGATGTTATTGCACATATAACATGGTGCTTTGACCATATAAATAGGTGGATAGAAAAGCAAAGTCGCATTTGGCAAGATAACTTTCAAGAAACCTCACATAGTTTTGCCTGACGATCCATCCTATCATCTAGTAAGTTCTACTCATATTTCTCCATTTTATGACTTCGATTACTTTTTCAGTTAGCTTGTTATTGTTCTTGCACTAATTGAACTTGTCGGAATCTGGTTTTTACATTAAAAATATAGTAGAACCAAATGGTGGTCCCAGCTGCCGGTAGCCCTCGTCATCATACATCTAGCAAATAATGAAACAGAAACCAATCTAATCGTTCCAATGTGGAAAATATTCGGAATAGAGCAATCTACAATAACAAATGGTACTAATCTTTGTGCCTATAGGCAGTATTGGGCTTTACATACAAATATGTGGACCCCTTTTTGTTTGTAAATCCGGTCTTTAAGTTTTGCTTTAATGACCAATGACTAAAGAATTATCTTTGTAAATTGTTAGTTTCTTGTCTAATGATTAGTGTTTTTGTTTTTTTGTCTATCCACACCTGTAGGATTTGGATGTGGCTGAGGCGCTCATTCAAAGTCTGGTCTTGTTCCAAGGATTAATTCTGATGGTGAGATTGATTTTCTTGTCAAAATACTTCAATTTGACCAATGATGGATCATTTCACAGCTAATAGCCCTCTTTTCACCTTGATTTGCTGGTTGGTCACGATAAGCATCTAATAGCTAGAAGCTTGGATGAGGTCTGGGTGGTTTCACAAGGCAAGGTAGCACCTCTCCATGGGAATTTTCAGGACTATAGGAATGTACCACTATTTTCATTAAATCAGGTGAATCTAGTTATTGCCATCAATGAAGAGTGATTTAGTGGGTTCACATTACCTCACAAAACAAAAAATGAGGCTTAGCTACATAGAGAAATAAAAAAGGATGAAGAGAGGATTGCTGCTGATATACAGGATGGACTCACAGTTACACCAGCCCTCATTTGTCATTTATACTTGACAAGGGCTTGTGGAACGATGAGTCTAAGTTTTTGACATCGAGCATACAGTATCATTTGCAATAGCTTAAGAACTGAGTTGTGATTGCAGTCCTGGTATAATTTATGATTCTTTGCACATTTTGTTCTAGCAATAGGTTCATTGGTTGTGCCCCTGGAAGTTTGATACTCTATCGCCGTCGAAGTCAGTTTTCTCATGCACACTAAAATGATTTAATCATTTGCAAAAGAATATTTAGCACAGTAAATTATTTTGTAAGACAATCTATTTTGTGAGAAAGCTATATTAAAAGATTTTCCGCATTTTCACTATTTGGCACTATTTTGGAGAATTAATTATGAAAATATTATCATGGTCAACAAAACCCATTCTTTGGAAGTAGGTGAGCTCTACCACTGAAAGTCAAAGACTGACATTTGAGCGGGATTTCTTGATGGGTTGGATCGGCTCTGTTTCGTTGGACAATAAACTGTAGGTCAAAATTCACTCAGTGCTGCCTCTTGCTATATTGATGGCATATCTTCAACTATGCTTGATGATTAAACAAACGGTTAATAAAGATGCACTATCACGAGGAATTATAGCGTTCCACAATCATTTGTCTTTGCATTTTCAGCGTTTCTTGTATGCTCTCTTCCCACCATCTTTTTATTGTGTTCTAGCTCATTCATTGTTTTTTTTAATGGTTTTCTTTAGAATCAAGAACCTTTATTTATTTACTTATTTATTGATGATGATCCTTTGTAGTATTAAGCAATCTATTTGGGACACAATTCTGGGGTAGCTCATTGCTCCAAGCTTTTAATACAATTCCATCATGATATCATTGATATTCCATAGATCACCATTCTGTTTGTGTTTACAGCTTGCTAGAAATTTCTAGCTGATATACTTGTGCTTATTTGGTTGAGATTGTAATGATATGTTGCCTGCCTTTGTGTTTGCATTATCAGCAGTGACCTTTGGGGCAAATCTATTTAGGTCTTTGTTTGCATTTAGTCCACTACGGAATACGATTTTGTTATACATCATGTTGTTTTATCTGCAAATACCTTCTTATGTGGCATTCTTCTTGCAGGGATTTTTTTTATCGAAAAGCTTTGAGCTCACTTGTGTTCCTTTGGTGTAATGGAAATCTTGCACTTCAACCAGTGTATACCTTTTATGATACATTGCCTCCCTCTCGGCTACCATTGCATATGTAAAAATTGTTTGAAGCAATTGTTGTATGACATTGTGAAGCCCTAATAGAGGTTAGTCAATTTGCAATCTCAAGTGTAGTTCACTGTGTACTACTCTGAGGCTTTTTGGATGTTATTGCACATGTAACATGGTGCTTTGACCATATAAATAGGTGCTCAAAAAGGCAGAGTTGCATTTGCCAAGGTTAGTCAATTTGCAATCTCAAGTGTAGTTCACTGTGTACTACTTTGAGGCTTTTTGGATGTTATTGCACATGTAACATGGTGCTTTGACCATATAAATAGGTGCTCAGAAAGGCAGAGTTGCATTTGCCAAGATAACTTTGAAAAAGCCTCACATAGTTTTGCTTGATGAGTCATCCAATCATCCAGTAAGTCTGCTCTTTTTGTCCACCGTATGACTTCAAATACTTTTCAATTAGCCTGTTGTTGTTCTTGCACTAATTGAACTTATCGGAATCTTATGTTACATTGAAAATACAAGAGAATCAATTAGTAATAACAGCTATAGAGAGCCTTTGTTTTGTCATCATATATCTAACTTATAATGGAACAGAAACCAATCTAAACATTTCAACTTGGAAAATATTTGGAATAGAATAGTTAGCCTAATCAGTTTTTTTTCGTATTGGAGTAATCAGTAATACCAAAGAGTTATGATATCGTAATCCGTAGGTAGTATTGGGCTCTGTTTATAAATGTGGTCTTTAAGCTCTGCTTTTATGGGTAGTGACTACTGAAGAATTATCTTTGTAAATTGTTAGTTTCTTGTCCAAGGATGAGCAAGTGCGACTCTGTTGTTTTGCCTATCCACAACTGGAGGATTTGGATGTTGCTGAGGTGCTCATTCAAGGTCTAGTCTTGTTCTAAGGAGCAATTGAGATGGTGAGATTGATTTTGTTGTCAAAATACTTCAATTTGACCAACCATGGATCATTTTCACAGCTAATAGCCCTCCTTTCACCTTGATTTGCAGCTTAGTCACAATAAGCATCTAATAGCTGGAACCTCAAATGAGGTCTGGGTGATTCCATAAGGCAAGGTGGCGCCTATCCATGGGAATTTTCAGGACTATAGGAAGGTACTCCAGTTTTTGTTATATCAGGTGAATCTAGTTATTACCATCAACTGAGAGTGGTTCATTGGGTCCCATTACCTTACAAAACTGAAAATGAGGCTTAGCTACATAGAAAAAGCCAAAAAAAGATGAAGAGAGGATTGCTGCTGATGTACAGGATAGACTCACTATTACCCTGGCCCTCGTTTGTCATACATACTTGATAAGGACTCGTGGAAGGACGAATCAAAGTTTTGACATTGAGTGTGTAGTATCATTTGCAATAGCTTAAGAACTGAGTTGGGATTGTACTCCTGGTATAATTTATGCTTTCTTGCACATTTTGTTCTAGCAATAGGTTCATTTGTTGTGCCCCTAGAAGTTTGATACTCTGTCGCCGTGGAAGTCAGCTTTCCCATACATAGTAAAATGATTTAATCATTTGCAAAAGAATCTTTTTAGCATAGTAAATTATTTTGTAGGACAATCTATTTTTATATGAATATATTTTCCCTATTTTCATTCTTTGCACTGTTCAGGAGAATTAATTATGAAAATATTATCATGGTCAACAAAACTTTATATTCAACTCTAAGTACAGAATTGCGTTGACTAATTATAATGTAGGCCTTGCGTAGCCAAAAAATACTATAATGAAATTCCATATAAATACCTGGATTTGTTAGATAATATCCTTTTAACATGTTCAGGTCATCATTGAAAATGAGAAGCTTTCTTTCTCCCAACTGCTACGGTGCAGATGGACAAACGGAACTGATAGCAGAGGTTTGAGTAAGCGAATGTGACAGCTAAATTCTGAATGAGCCTGCAGGTCAAAACATGTTAGTAAACTGGTTGCCTGGTCAAAGATTGAATTTCATGTTCCTTTTATTCAAATATCCACTCCACTCCATCTCTTGACAAAATTTTTAGCGGTCCTACATATTATATTTCCTGTGCAGGACGGGGAACAGGAGGGAGGATCTATAGCCGTGGCTACCGTTTGGATGTTTCTTTGAGGACTTGCGTCTGCTATGAGATATTCTGATTCTGAGAAGATCGTCACTTAGCATCACTCATGATTAACTCCTTGAAGTGGGCAAGCCCCACCACATTTACCCCCATCGAGGTGCTGAAGGTCCGGAATCATTCACTCGTGACAAGATACACACACTACCATTGCAAATGGTTTCAATCTCGTGAGCTCACATGTTGAAGATATACCTTGAATTCAGGCAAATGAAGGGAATTTGATCCAAAAAGGAAATGTGCTACTATGGCTTCCATGATATACAATATTGAGGAATACTGCTACATGAGTTCTCTTATCGGACGCTTCTGTTACATTATAAAGTTATTGCCTGCTATATGAGATTTATGCCATAACAATCATTTCCATGTTGAGGAGCGAAACTGTCTTATACTTCTTCATCGTCAGACCCTGCTTGAGACATTGTCTCACGAACTACTTTTAGCAGAGACTTCTGATCTGGAGCTGCTGCAAGTTGAGCTTGATGTTGACCTTGGTTGAGGAAAAATTGAGTTTGTTCTGATGGTCGTGATTTTGACCGGTAGGATTTGCAGCGAACCATAACCGCTTCTTCATTTGCAAATTGAGGGGCAAATTTTGCCCACCATTTAATTTTTAATTGTCTTTCGAGAACAGAATATGTCACGGTCTACTATACAGGATCTAACATGCGAACAATCATCTTCATATCTGAAAAACATCTAACATGTGAAGATGAAGAGGTTCTTGAAGAGGCTTAATTGTTGCAGAAAACCTTTTCTCCATGAAGGGAGCTTGATTCTACTCTCTTAGGGACTCGACATTTTTGTGTTATTGTTTTATTAGGATTCTTGACGATATTGATTTTGAGTAACTTCCACAAAGTCTATATCAACGGGAATGAATACATAAAAATTTTTGGTTTTAGGATGATGATTTGCAGTATAATGAAAATCCGGAGGGACGTGGCCCTGCATTATTTTATGATTGAGATTTGATAAAGCCTTCTAGTTGTTTTGAGAGAAATTTGTTAATAAAAAAAATGTTATTTTCATTTTTCACTATTTAGCGTGGTAAAAAGAGCTGGTCAAGG
This sequence comes from Eucalyptus sideroxylon x Eucalyptus melliodora, assembly GCA_016097485.1. Classification (NCBI taxonomy): domain Eukaryota; kingdom Viridiplantae; phylum Streptophyta; class Magnoliopsida; order Myrtales; family Myrtaceae; genus Eucalyptus; species Eucalyptus sideroxylon x Eucalyptus melliodora. Next base: position 16,923,266 of record CM027825.1, on the reverse strand, counting down.
GAAATTAATTTAGTCGATCAAAAATAAAATAAAAAGAGAAAACAATTTTTTAAAAAAAAATTAAGTGGAAGTACAATAATAGTACGGATGAATATCTACATGGGAAAAGAGCGTGCGACGATGCTATTCTATCGCGGTCCTTCCTAGTGATGTGGAGATGGACCGCATATGACAAGCTAATTACGGTCTGCAAAACATGAAAAAGAGTAAGATATGGGGAAAGGATATGCAAAAATATCCTTCGTCGGCCTAATTCACAAACGAAACTCAACTTCGATCTCCTCAGGAACAAGTCAGGCGTGTCCCACCGACGAATTCTAGTAATTTTATAGCAAAAAAATTACTTTTCGTCACAAATATTTTGTGGCAAAATTGTTAAAATAGACGCCCAATAGTTACGGATTTTATTTCGTCGCTAAAGGACCAACCTCTTGCAACGAGAATTTGGTCGGTTTTTGCAGATTTGGTGATGCAAAATTTCATGGTTAATCATACCTGTGGCCGAAGCGTCAAAGTTAGTATTGATTAAATCATCTTTACCAATGCAATTTTCATAACTAAAAAATCGTGGCAATGAAACATTTCATAGCTAAAAAAAGCACATATTCTTTTTTGGCCACCATCGTAGCCACAAAAGTTTCCATTTCTATTTCAAATAGGATCACCTAGTTTAGTTGATGAATTGATGTCAATTCAGTTATAAACATTTTAATGACGCTAATTTAGTCATAAACCTGTAGAATTTGTGTCAATTTTTTCTTAAACTTTTTGAACTAATGCCAATTTAATCCTAAACGTTTTGGTTTGATGTTAATTCAGTCCTTCTAGTTAATTTTGACTGTATATTGCTAACAAGGATGCTGGCGGCTTACGTAAGACCGTCGGTCTTTGATGTGGACAATTTAAAATAATTTTTCAATATTTAATTTTTTATTCCTTTTTATGATTTTTTTTTTCTCTCCTTCCTTCTTCTTCCTTTTGCCAATGATTGGCCACCAGCCACATTTGAATGGGCTAGCCTCACCTAGCCATGGTGAGGCCGAGCCTCGACGAAAATCAACCTCACCGGATCTGGCCTAGGCAAGGTTGACCTTTTCTGAGAGTCACCTTCGCCTGTGTTTTTGCTTCTAGAAGATTATTAGCACGATGTGCACCTATTTGAGACTAAGGGATAAGCTGGCATTCTTCTATTGAATGGCAAAAATTGATCTTTCTTGCATAACGAGATGAGAAAACTGTTACCACAAAATGCTCAAGAACTGATCAGCGAGCTCCTTCGGCTTTGGTATTGCTAAAAGAATTGACTGGAGAATGATTTTCTCTTTCAAAGTTATCATGGTTGTTAGAGAGATTAACTTTGATTCTGTGATTTTTGATTTTCTGAAGTTAGGGGTGATTCAATTTGTTTTGAGGTTGATTCTTTGAAGATGGCAAGAATTGTAGTTATATATATTTGTAGTAGTTGCTATAATTGGCCCAGCAATTGTTCGTTAAAATTTCCTAGGGAAATTTGAGTTGATTGTCATACTGGACAATCATCTTTTGTGAATGATAAATATATCTTTACTTTTGTACAACGTGCAGGTGTGAGATTTTATCTCTTCATTTTTCTATCGTCCTCTGCTTTTTTAATGTTTCTTGCTACATCCTTCTTGAGTATAATGTTGTCATTTCCACTTGCTCAAGTTGTTTTGGGTAGTTTTAATAATCAGCTTAAGTAAGCTGTTATTGTGTTTGGTAAGCTTTCCTAGTATTTGCTTTACAAATTTGGTACCTTACAGCATGTTATGAAAATTGAATTCCATAAAATTGTATTTAAAATTGAATATATAACATGTATATCTAAGGGTATGCATGGCCCAGGTGAACGGTTCCCCACATAGAATCGGGAACCGCTTGCTAAGGACCGGTTCCGAAAAATTGGAACTAGGAATCGCTTGTTAGTTACATGGATCCATTCGAGAACCAGATCGACGGTTCGGTTTGGTTCCCGGTGGATCCATAGAACCAGTCTCACCAAAAGTTGTTTAATAGTCAATGGAGCAATATATCTCAAAAATAGAGCATGTCCTAAGTTTTCCTTTTTTTTTACAATGGAAGGTAATTTCCAGTACGGTTCCAATTTTTAGCCAAACATCATGAAATATTATAATTTTGTCAATTGACACCTGAATTTTTGTTGATAAATCCAGCACACATTTGTGTAGAAAATATAATTGTAATTAAGAACAAAAAAAATATATAATTACAAATGGAAAGAGAGAGAGAGAGAGAATAAAATGGTAAAACTCAAGCTCGCCAGATGAAAGTCGTCAATCTAGTCGAATCCGTGCAACCGCTTCGGCCCAAAACTCATCAAATAGGAAAAGCCCGCTCACCAGACCCGTGAAGCTTCAGTCCACACTTCTGAGCTGAAGGAACCAAGCCCACAGAGGATTTGCGTTTTCTCCCTCTCTCGCCCGAAGCTCCATCTCCACCATTCGAGTTTCACAATGGCCGATTCTAGTATTCCGCCATCTCCGCCGCCTCGCATCGGCTTCTCCGGCCTTCAGACGTAACTCCTCCAGTTCCTCCCACGGCGAAAAGCTTTCTGAGTCGTGCTGATAGCTCTTCGGTTCCAGCCTCTACTCGTCTTGAATTTACTGCATTCCCTTGAAGCTTCTCAATCTCACTCGAACTGGAGCCAATCGTAGCCAAGCGCCTCCCTCGGTCGACGACTTCATTATCGTTCGTTTTTGTCACTGCCTCCTCCTTCGGTTTCTATCGTCTTCGTTCCCCGACGGAGGAGAATAGCCGTGACTGAAACTCGATCAGAATTGGATTCTTCACTTCGAGCTCTTCATCATTCGGTTACTGCAACAATTTTGAAGGTAAGTTGTCTCTCATTCTCTGGCTTTCATCTTTCAATTCAGTCGATAGCATCGATTCTCGGTCCTTTTCTGAATTTCCAGAGACCTCTTCATCGAAATTTCTTCTCTATTGCCCTCCAGACACTGTCAGCCACTGCCAACCGCAACCGATAGTCACCGTTCCCATTTCCACGGCCGCTGTCAGAAGCTCTGTGCGCCCGTCCTCCGTCACCATTGCTGAAGTGCTCAGACTGCGGTCACCACCGTCTCTCACGACGATTCCAGTTCACGAAGCCGCTTCTGTGATCACCTTACTAAGGTCCGATCATTAATCGCCACAGGTAATCATCCTTTATTCAATCGAATCACATATGCTGTGTGTCCAGTTGCTCTCCGTACAGACTACTGCATGGGTAAAATCTACTAATTGCTTAGTGATCATCTCGTTCACATAACTGAACTGTATTGATATGCATATTTGAGGTTGAGGTGCTCTTCTGTATCTTCACATCAGAATTGTGCAGTGCGTGCTTGAGCCGAGACATTCATCAGTATATTTGTCTGACTTACTTTCGTCGATTTGTTCAATGCATGCCCGACCGTTGAACGTTGTGCTGATCAACGCTTTATAGAATTTTGCGCTTGGATTTGCTGGAACCAGCTTATACTCCACTGGTCAAGTTGAGCACTATACTTGCTATTAGCAAAGGTGGTCACTGCAGCAACCATCTAGTTCGTGAATAATTCCCCTAGAAATGAAAAAAATAGGTGCAATTCTTAAGAGAAACAGCCGCGGTCCATGGAAACAAGATGAGAAAAAGAGAAAATGTACCCGATAAACCCGTACAGAGGTTTAACGAGCCATGGTAAAGCAGAAAAACCAGATGTCACAACTGTATAGTCAAGCGCAAACAGATTGTTATGTTAATCCTGATAAGTATCGGAGCAAACTGAACCTGACTTACTGATTGAATGTTCTCTATTTTATTTTGTGGTGTCCCAGTTTTGTGGGCTTTCGATTGTTGAATTGACTGAATTGACATCCTCTTGTGAGAATATTCTCGGATGGACTTCGGTTGTGAGGGTAATCAGACTCGGTTTCCTTCGTTAATCGAACGGCAGATTTTTTATTAGTTTGGCTTTTAGGTAGGGCTTCTAGGTGAATTCGAATTCAATGCGACCATGTGAACATCATGTTGATATAGCTAATTCGAAATTAATATGATTTAACTCTTTTTGATACTTTTGGTGAAAAGGGTGATTCCTCGTAATAACTAAAATAAAAAAATTTATATTGAAAATTTCATGATAAGAGAAAGTATTTTTCATGAAATTTTGATTTGTTTAATAGTTTAAAAAAAAGAAGTGATTTCCTTCTTGTTATAAAGGAAATGCGGTTTTTCCCCAATTTAAAATTGTTGCTTTTCAAAAAATATTTTTTTATAAATTAATTAATTTTCTGTCATCTAAACTTTAAAAAGTCAAAAAGCAATTTCCCGAAAAATAACTTTCCTTCAAACAAACAAACCCTAAGTTTAAGTAAGTTCAGCTAACTATTTAAAAAGAAAGGATCTTGTGACTCTGTTAGGAGACCTACTAAGAGACGTTGGCAAGAGGCTTTCAAACAGCGCCCCCCCCCCCCCTCTTCTATTAAAGGAGAAGATCGGAGTCACTTGAATCTAAGTTTAATTCAGCTTAGAGAAGTGCTAAGATGTTGGCAAGAGGCCCTTGAACAGGCCCTCTCTATCTCTTTACGAGCAAAATTAGTGTCACTTAAATCTAAGCTTAGTTTGACAAGTAAGAAACTATCAAAATATTCGGAACAAGACATGCGCTTAAAATATCATAGAACTAGAGGAGATTATTACGTGAAATGATTCCCTAGGATTCAAGAATTGGACGTGCTCTTACAATATCACTAGAATTAGAAGAAATTATTACGTGAAATGATTCCTTAAAATTACTCCATGTCACTAGCTAATCTTTATAAACGAAGATCTTATCATTTCATTGTAAGTTGCAAAATGTGAAATTGGTGCAATTCAGCTTGTCAAATTAAAAATAAAAAATAAAAAAATAGAGATGTGCTTGTCATTTTATATACAAGTATAGGTAGTTACAATCAAATCTTTTGCAAAGTATACATGGACACTGAAAAGATTACATATTAGAAATTGAAAACCACTGACCAATAAAATTACATACAAAAAACTTGTAATTGAAAAATAAATAACAAAACATATATTAAAGATACTCGATAATAACCCTAAATTTGAACTAGGTGCCACCACAATGAGATTGTCCTTCAAAAGATTAAACCAATATAATTTATAAAAGTGTCAGCTAACTAATTAGCAATTGGAATACATATTGAAATAATTTCACCAGATGCGATTTTGTCCTGAATATCAATGTGCTTGGTGTGAGCATGGAAAGCCAAATTAGCAGCTAAATAAGTGGCTATAATATTATCACATATGATTTACAGCCGGTTTAGGTGAAAATACATGAAGATCATATGACTTCTCTAAAATCCAATAAGTTTCTACAACTGCAGAGGCGAAAACTCCTGTATTCAGATCCCGCGATGTCATATTGTACCCAATAAAAGCTAAGGGTACGAATGGTAACGTTTACGTTCTTTTTTTGTTCCAGGAACGAAACAAAAAAAAAGTGTTTCTGTTCCGGGAACAATTTTTGAACAAAAGAACGCGTTTGGTAACGTTTGGTCCGGAATAAAAAATGAATAGAAACGCGTTTGATAAATTTTATTCTTTTTTTTTTTGTTTTTTAAATTTTTTAAACATTTTTATTTTATTTTTTTATTTTTTCCTTTCTTTTTATTTTTTCTTTTTTTTCGGCCGGTCACCGGCCTCCGGCGACCGGCCGACGGGCCGACCGACAATTTCGCCCGCCACGGCGAGACTCGCCGGCCCTCGGCGAGGCCGAGCCTCGCGTGGTTGGGCGAGGCTCGGCCTCGCCTTGGCTGGGCGAGCCCGAGCCTCGACGGCCGGTCGCCGGCCATGGCCGAGGCCGGCGACCGGCGAAAGAAAAAAGAAGAAAAAAAAGAAGAAAAGAAGAAGAGAAGAAGAAGAGAGAGAAGAGAAATGTTTCTTCAAGAAATGTTTCTGGAGCAAGAAACAACAAATTGTTGTTTCTTTTTTTTGTTCTTATTTCGTTCCAGAAACAAAAAAAAAAAAAAAAGAACAGAAATGCAACCAAACGCGTTTCTGTTCTTTTTTTGTTCCCGGAAACAAAATCCGTACAGAAGTGTTCCGGAAACGTTTCTTAGAAACGTTTCTATGCACGCCCTAACTATCCAGATGCTGAGTGATGAGTATCGGGACAACCGACCCAAGAGCATGAGTTAATGTTACCAAGGAGCTGTCGAATGATGGCTTCAATAACAGTCCATGATCAATTGTTCCATTAAAATATATAAAAACGAGCTTAATTGCTTGTAAGCGAGATGTTTGAGGGCAATGCATGAACTGATTCTCAACACGGGCAGCATAAGAAATGTCGGTAGGATCCATCAGTAACACACCATCATGTAAAGAAGGTTGAGACTTAAAACTGTAGAAGATTCCTAGTGTAATGTGTTTGAGACAGCAAAATTCCCGTAACTCTGGACTGGTCCTCAACGCCAAGCAAGAAATGCAATGGAAAAAAAACTTTCATGGTAAAAGCAAAAAGAAGTTTCCGAGTGAAACTACGTAACTCTGTGGCACTACTACCTGTTAAAAGATCATCATCAACGTGACGTAGTAGAATCAAGATTCTAGAGCTTGAATTACGCACAAGTATGGAGTCATACGCCTTGCTGTATATAAAAGTGTTCGAATGCTTAAAGAAGAACTCGCCTTTGACCCAAAAGAGGTCCATAAACATGCGAAAAGTAGTGCCCAACACAATAATTCGAATCTGGTTCCAAAAATGTGCGGTAAATTTCAAAATTTCATCCCGACCATACCGTGATCCCAAGTTGACTTCCATAAATCCCATAGTTTCATGGCACACCAAAGTTTCATTACAACATGATTTCATAGCTCAACAACCTCTAGAGTCAGCCTATTAACCTAAAATGAGAATGGAATTGAGATTACAGCTTAACCTAGAAATTTTTCTTCAATTGGGTAAATTAGGTCTTTGAATTCTTCTCAAGCACTTAGCATACCACATTAATCCAACGTGTTACGATATCCGTGATGAACTCGAACCGAACCCTTTCTCTCTCTAGCGTGCAGTTCACTTCTCTTTTCCAGTTTTCTTGATTCTTCTTTCTCCCTCTTAACTATTCCTCTTTTCTCTGATAAGCCAACTACAACAATTATAACTAAGCTGAAGGGAGCTAGTCTGATGGGCTTCAAAGATGCAGCCTCATGGGCGTAATAAATGAGAATTGGTCTCTTGAGCCTAAGTCCCTTTCTTTTTTCTTTTTTTTTTTTTTTTTTTTTTTTAGAGAGAAGACTATCGTTATGGAAGCAACTCTTGTTAAAGTCTTAGACACGGGATGGGGGCAAATTTTTGAATGAACCTAGAACATGTGAGTCCAACTCACACCCACTATTGAATGATGCGAGCTCCACGTTGAACCCAACTTTTCATGGTGTATGTGAGAAATTGTAAATCCCAGAATTCATTATTTCCATTGTCAATATATCTATAGATTAAGTTAGTTAAGTCATTAGGTAATTTAAGGTAATTGGTTGTGATAGTTAGTCCGGCTAGTAGCACCAATTGCTACGGTGATGATGGAATGAGTCATCCTACAGAGCTGCTGACGACAGCGGCGTGCCATTGGCCATTGGATGGGTGGCGCTCTCTATGTCGCCCCATTCTTGATTTTTTTTTTCATTTTCAGTTTTTTGCTTTTTTTTTTTTCTTGTTCGCTTTTCTTTTTGCCTTTTTTCTTTTATCATACTTGAACTTGTAAACATAAAGGAAAACCTAGATAAAATTCTAATGGACAAGTACAATAGTGATTAATATAATGAAAAACCCCAATATGATTAAACATGAAAATAGTACAACGAAAATTATAATATTGTTAATTTCGCGTGTAACACATGGAAATTTTGCTAGCAATGGAAAAAAAGACTTTCACATTGCAATGAACAAGAGATGTGAAAAGTGGAGGAACAAAGCCAATTTGCATCCTGCAAAGTCTTGATCTTCTTGGAAATGATTTTTCTCCCATTATCACTTTTTTTTTTCCACAAAGTCTAGGTCTTCCTGGTTGATTAAATTTTTTCTCCCATTATTACTTTTTTTGCAAAGTCTTGGTCTTTCTAGAAATGATTAAAGTTTTTCTCCCATTATCACTTTGATTTTTTCGCACAGTCTTGGTCTTCATGCAATTGATTAAGGTTTCTCTCTCATCGTCATTTCTTTTCGCAAAGTCTTGGTCTATTTGGAATTTATTAAAATTTCTCTCCCACCATCATCAATTTTTATAGAAGTGCTTCACTTTTGCTTCACATATAATGTGTGGAAATTATCTAATTTTGCTTCATGTTTCCCCAGAAAAGGCACATGATTTCTAGCAAAATCTTTGGGCATATTCTCTAAATATTACAAAACAAGCACTTGTGAACAAAAAGTATTTTATATCGATTTCTCTAACCTCTATGTGTATTTTTCAAAGTCCTATTCTTCCTATAGTTTGTAGTTTTCTCTTTCCATTAACTCATTATCACTCAACCCTTGTTTTTCTCTTTAGTGACTAATTCACCTATGACCATTGGAGAGCTCTTTTTGAGTTTCTTCTTGGCTTCCTTCTTGTACTACTTTCTAGTATGGTTAATTTTAAGCAAGACATGTAGCATGTGGAAATTCTACAAGTGGAAAAAGAGACATTGACATAGGGATGGAAGAGGAGGGATGTGAAAAGTGAAGTAACAAAGACAATTTGTGTCCTGCAAAGTCTTGGTCTTCCTGGCATTGATTAAAGTTTGTTTCCCATTACCACTTTTTCCCTTTGTCTTCCTAATACGCTGAGAAGCTTGAGTTAGACGGAATAGCGTATGTTTTGATGGACATTATGTCCTTGAGTTAGATTGTTCTCTTTTTCTTCTTTTTTTTTTTGACCAGAGCTCATGATTTTGTTTTCCTTATCAAACAAACAAACCTAGTGGTCTTTGATGACTTATGGATGCATGACTGAAAATAAGATGCCATTGTTGGCTATATTCTTAATAATTTAGGTTTCCATGACATCGACAAAGTGGGGGATCCTTTGATGCGATTTTGGCCTCATGATGCAGGAGGAGCTCTTGGGGAGGCATATGTTGGCGCGAGATGGTTAGCTGCAGAGTCCTTGCAACAAGTACCATGTCATGATGGATTTTGACATAATTTCAAGCATACGGATGTAGATGTCCAGCTTCAAATTCATTATATGGTCTAAAATTCAAGTCTCAAATTGTTTGTGTACGGGCTTCTGATAGTGCATGATTGTGAATTCTCCGGAATCATTATAATCAACCTATACACCAACACATAATACTAATTTGCTTCAAGTAATATTAGAGGAGAGGCATAATACTAATTTGTGCGCTCACTCAAAATACATATGTTGAATCACTCTCAAAATTCTAAAATCGTAGATAATCCAGATCCCTTGTCTAGAAAATATTCCATACCAATTGGTTTGTCCTCCTCAATGAAAAATCTCACTTTAAAAAGCAAAATTCATGCAAGACATGCTAGACTCTAACTTGATGTAATTTGATGGCTCTCTCTCTCTCTCTCTCTCTCTCTCTCTCTCAGAGTTGTTCCATATCCACATGCATCACATGTTCCGCTCGTGCATATTTAGATTCTCTCTCTCTCTCTCTCTCTCTCTCTCTCTCTCTCTCAGAGTTGTTCCATATCCACATGCATCACATGTTCCGCTCGTGCATATTTGCATATTTAGATTCTCGACTTATGTTAATTCTTAGAACCTACAATATCCACTATCTAAAACATGATTGAGGAAAGCATTCAAAATAGTATGGGCTAAATTTATGATAGGGAGATTTGGATGGTATGCCACTACTAGAGTAGAGGAGCTAGCCCTATTTGATTCTCTTCAACCTTCCCGGCTAGAAGCATACAAGTACTATAATGTGCCTCTCCGTGGGTGTCTGGTAACCATGTATGTAAGGGTATAATCGGTAATTTAACAGAAAAAGCAATAAGAAATCCAATATAGAGTAACAACTAGTGCCAAACACAATAGTTCGAACATGGTTCTGAAAGTGCGCAATAACTTCAAAATTTCATCCCAACCAAACTGTAATCCTAAGTTGACTTCCATAAAATCCCATAGTTTCATGATTCACCAAAGTTTCATTACTATATGATTTCATGACTCAACAACTTTTATAATCAACCTAGCCACCTAAAATTGGAATGGAATTGAAATTACAGCTTAATCTAGAAAAGGTTATTCAATGAGGTGAATTAAGTCTTTGAATTCTTATCAAGCACTTCCCATACAACATTAATCCAACACGTTAAGATGTCCCCAATGAACTTGAACCGAACCCTTTCTCACTCTAGCGCACAGTTCACATTTCTTTTCCAGCTTTATTGATTCTTCTTTCTCCCTCTTAACTACTCCTCTTTTCTCTAAGGGATATGTACAGTACAAGTCCTAAAACTTGTCTACAAAGTGCAATTGAGTCCTAAAAGTTACAAAAAGTGCAATCAAGTCCTAAAACTTGTCAACTTGGTTCAATTCGGTCCTTCCGTTAACACCGTCAGTTTATATTAACGGAAATTGCTGATTTGGCTTATTTTAATATTTTCTCTGTCCTACGTGGCAATTAGGGCAAGAAAAATTGTGCACGTAAGCGAAACGACGTCGTTTTGTGGGTATTGCCATTCTCAAAACGACGACGTCTCCCCTCCGTTTTTTTTCACGACGTCTCCTCCTCCGTTTCTTTACGACATCTCTTCGATTCTTCCTCTCTTGAATCAACGAACCCTAAGCCCTAAATCTTGCAGATCTCTTCCCTTTTCCCCTCTTGAATCAACGCAACCCTAAGCCCGAAATCTCGGCGCAGATCTCTTCCCTTCTTCCCGTCTCGAATCAACGCAACCCTAAGCCCTAAATCTCGACGCTGATCACCGGTGCCTCGCGAGTTGCAATTCTTCATCAAACGCTGGTGCGAGTACGCGCGACACTCGTCCCACGAGAGCCTTGGCGATGGATTGAGCGGTGCTGACGGTGGAGGCGACTGGATCGAGCGGCGCCAACGGTGGAGGCGAGTGGATCGAGCGGTGCCGACGCGAGGTGAATTTGTTTGCACCGCTCGCTTACTCTGTGCTTGACAGGCTGAAGTCTCTGGACCGGTTGACTCAGAGGACCTTGATTTCAAATTGAGCAAATATGATTATTTTGGCCACGGTGAGATACTGAGTTTCTTCTCTCATGTGTATTGGGGATTGTGATTACCGGAGCCGAGTCGCGAGGAGGTCGTCCCGGAGGGGAGGGTCGAGGAGCGCGATTCCTTGGACGAGGCTAAGCGGAGCTCTCCTGATTACCGAGTGAGAGGTCATTTCTAGATGAATCGTGCGTGCGTGTGTGTGTGGAGAATGATTGATTGCACTTGCACGATGCGTGTCCTCCGTTTGTGTAAATTCTTTTGCTGCTTCTTGCTGGTGTATTCGCAGGCTAGTTGTGGGACTTTGTGTTGTTATGATACCTCTACAATGGAACCGTAGCTCGCTGATTTTGTTGTTAGATTAAATCGATACGTTAATCTCATCGAAGTGTTGTGGTGTTCTTCAATTCTAATTTGCATCACTGTATTTGTGATTTGTCCATTAATGTAACTGATAATATAGTGTTTGATCATTTCTTTCAAGACTATGGCTAAAGTTATCTACAACTTCACTAATTATAGAATTTGTTCTAGACAGCGACATCTTGAAACTTCAAGTTTTTTTTGGGGGGGGTGATGTGCGTATCTTCATCTCTGCATCTATATTTACTTGATTAGAAAGGGACATTCAGACTAAGATAGCAGGGATATGGTATGATGTAGGTTTAAAATGTATTACATATATGTGTCCTCTTGAAACTGGTCAACACTAGCTTTAGAAAGCCAGATTTGGCTTCCTGAACTGTCTATTTTGGTTGTGCTAATGACCGTCTTCATTTAATCATTTTAGGGACAACAATAGCGGTTCATGCTGCTGATATAATTGCTTTGTCAAAGGTGACTGATTGTTTCCTCTTCGTGTTTCTCTTGTAGTTCTATTCCGGTTGTTATAGTTCATGACAATGGTGCTTTGATTTTGAGCGGCAGCTTACCTGCTTAGTGCTACCATAGGAGCACTGCCGTTTGCTCCAACCTAAGTCAATATGGAGATCGGACGACACATATGAAACGTGCAGTCTTGTTGAGCGTATACTACACCCGGAACCCATTGAAGTATGTTTCAAATAGTTGCGTAGAGGTCGCTTTTTAAGCCTCATTTTTGTGCTAAATTAGTCATGGATTTCCTCTCACGCTTGAATGTTCCACTCGTTTATGGTGCAAATAGGCACGTTTAAATTGAACTTCTTTACATTACATTGTTTAGTACTTATTCACTGGAATCATCATCATGGTTGATAAATGTACATGACTGTTACACAGTACCTGCTTAGTTTAGTGGTGTCACACGACTATGAATGTTTTCAAAGAACTGTAACTTAACAGAAATCAGTTAAAGATTAGATGGCCTAATGATATATTGCCTCAACAACCAGTTCTCAAAGAATTATCCTCTTTTGGAATTATCTATGGATATAACATTTTCCTGTTCTTCCCCATTTTTTTATGCTTGTTGCTGTCCCATAATCCTTTAAGTTGAATCTATAGATATAGTTCCTTTTCACTGTCGATGACGATACCAAATTTTCAACTGTATGTATTTCTGTCATTCGAAAAATGATAATTTATACTTTTAGTTAGATATCTAAAGTGAGGACTCTTCTTTTGCACTTTATCAATCTTTTATTGCTCATGGGATGCTCTATAGTAGTTGAAGTCATTTTCTAGCTACAGGATGAGCTGGTGGTGTTCCAATCTTGTGAGGAGACTTACGATCACATCTTTTTTCATGATGCATTTTGCGTAATCTGGTTGGCAACAACTTTGCATTGGACAACTCTGAAAGAAGGTAAATGCCCTAGCGATTTTTTGTTTATGATGCTTGAGAGATCATAAACGGTAATCAATTCGATTGAAAACGGTTAGCTGATGTGTCCTCAGACTTGGCTTGAATGCCTACCTCGCTTTACGAGGATAATCACCCATCCCACCACCTTGCTAGGCATTGTAGATGTTTATATATCAAATTTGTCCTTTGTCATAGTAATTCCATTAATTGAGATCATAGATGCATGCTAAATTTACATTAAAACTCACTCTCACGTTTGGTTGCTAATTCTATTGCTTGGAACGAATATAGATCATTTAAACACTGCTTGATATGCTTTTTGTTGCTTGATGATGTTAAGAAAAGAAGATTTCTAGTTTCCATGAACTTATTTTCATGTGCATGTTATTCTTGGAAACAAGATTTATATCGCCTGGCCATATTTTCGTCTTAGAGGTCTCTAGCTACTGTGTACAGTTTTGCGACACATGCTAAGATTAAATGTAGGACAGCAGACAGGTGGTCTTTATCTGTGAATAAGTTGTCATTACATGTTTTTTTTGAAGGTTAACATGCCTTTATTCTCCTATGGTGTAGGTTTTGTTAGTTTGCAACTGTGATATGCTTTTTTAATATGGCGACAAGAAAAATGAGGGCAACAACTTCTAAATCAAGTGGTGTAACTCCTAATGAGGTCGAATCAGAGTTAACCTGCTATTGTGGTCTTCGATCACCACTTCTTATTGCAAAAACAAAGAAAAACACAGGAAGAAGGTTCTATGGATGTGCTAAGTTTGATGGTCCAGGTTGCTGCAATTTCTTCATGTGGGTTGACCAAAAAATACCGGATCAAGCGAGGGACATGATAGTCGAACTGCTTGAAAGAAATCAAGCACTATCGGAGTCAAGCCAATCCAGATGCAACGATGATTATGTAAGCTCACTGATAGCTAAAATGAAGGTGCAAAAGGCGAAAAATGGACTTTTAAAGGAAGAGCTTGCAGGAGTGAAGAAAGGGAAGATGCTCTATCAATTGGGATTTTTTCTATGCATGTGTTATATCATTATGGGGATTATATTTAATGTGAAAGCCAGTGAGAAGTTTCTAAGTCTTCCATAGTACCTTGTTTCTAAGTTTGTATTTAATTACTTTATCTCGATTCTCTTTTGCCCTGTAAAATTAGGAAACTCATGTTGCGTGGAAATGTAAACAATTTCGTGTGTTCTTTCAGTGAATGCTATTTGGATGATGATTTTTTAAATGTTCCATCAAAGGAAAAAAGACAGCACTCTCAGGTATTTATGGAAATGAAGTCTGGGAAGCTTGTTTTCCTCTATATAAGCTGCCCTCACCCTTTGAACTTTTGCTTCATCAAATCAAAAGCATCTAGAAAGGAGAGAAAAAGGTACTGTTTGGGGCATGAAGTAAAGGGAGTTACGTGACAAAGCCGGCTCTTTGGATTTTTGAAAGTTTCAAACCCTCCATTTGGGACTTTCCACGCCTTGACAAATTATACTGCTTTTGCCACTCTCTCTTTCTTGGCTTTACGTTAGAAGAAAGGAAAGAACTTTCCAAGCAAGCCCTCTCTTGTTTCTTTCAAAAGGGTTCCTTTCCTCGAGCATTCGAGCATGCCGGTTTTCGTTGTCAAGTTCATCTAATGTCACGCCCCGATCCTCGGGCACGCACACATCCTTCTACTTGGTCGATTTTTAAAGTGCGATATCCCAGGACAATGTATCGCCGACCCTTTCTTTTATTAAGCACATGCGGAAGCAATTATAAATCCCCAGACAATAAAACAATGGGATAGGAAAGCAGGCCATATTTTTCATATTGAAATTCATAACCACGCTTTCATTAACAGCACAACTTATAGTATATTTACAATACTATTTACAGCATGAAAGTCTCACGCCTATCTACACTAAGACAGGGTGCACAAAAGGGATGGGGTCTCAATCCACATCTGGGTCGTACTCAAGATCTCTCTCTGGATCATCTTCTACTTCAAAATACTTTCTCCCCTTCAGGTTCTTCCTTCTCGCTTTTCCTCGGGTCCTGAAATGGTTATTCAATAACCAATGAGACCACGTCTCAGCGAGTCCTACCCACTAAGACCCGATTAGTAAACCAATACGCCATACGGTTGCCTAAGCACAACACGAGTCAGAGGACTTACCTTGGCCTCAATTCCAACCTGCAATTCAAGGTTAAACACATATATTCAAACAATTCACGACATACGATCAAGTATTGATCCATCGACTTAGTCGATTACATGTCAATCTGACCATCTCTAGGTCATTCCCACTCGTACCATAACTTCTCAATGGTGTACTCATTCACCAAATCACATGTGTTTCTCGGGCGTCGTTTTCGCCAATGACATACCGATCACCGACACCGTGCGTTCTTTAAGGCGCCGTTTTCACCGATGATATCCTCGATCACCGAACCACGTGTCCTTTCTAGGCGCCGTTTTTCGCCAAGGTGACATCGGCTATAGACAACACCGTGAGTTCTTTAAGGCGTCGTTTTCACCAGTGATCTTTCCTTAATCACCGAACCACGTTTGTCTATAAGTCATTTACGTGCGTTCTTTAAGGCGCCGTTTTCGCCAAATGATACTTCCAATCACCGAACCACGTATGTCCAATAACATCGTACCGATTGGTCTCAGCCAATAACCTTCTCAATTATCTCACCCCATTCTCCCTACTATATAGCCCATCAACGTACTGGCGCTATATATTCATGCTCGGCCAAGCACCAATCAAATATTCAATAACAAACAATTTAGGACAATTCCTAAAATTCCACAATTAATTCAATTCCACACAACGTAGAGCTCAAATAAATAAACGGTCTGCACCACGACAATCGGCACGAAATTCCGGTCACCGGCCATCCCGGTTGAATTTCCGGAAAAATAATTAATTAAATAATTAATTTCGAAAAATAAATAAATAAACATTAAAAATCCAATTTAGGCCCATATTGCCTTATTGGAGCCCGAAACGGGTCGGGAAAAATCCCGAGATACATTCAATAAATAATAGAGCATTTCTACTCCCTAATGGCTATAGCTAACCACCTAACATGCATCCTCAAGTCATTAATTTAATTGTTCTAACCTAATCTAACCACCTAAGTGCATGTAATTAAATCTAACCAACCCTAAGGCATAATTAGCAAATTAATAAAGCATTAGTGAGTAAAACTCACTTGATTAAAAGCGGGGATCGAATCACCGCAACGGCGACGCGACGGCGGCCGAAATCAGGCTTTCGACGAACTTGGACCGGGCCAAGAAACCTTGCAAGCCCACAGAAATTCTGGGCTTGGGCCTACTGAAATTCTTGGGCTGAGCTTGATCTGGGCTTCTGAAATTTTCGCGGGCTGATGGGCTGATCTACAAGGGCTGGACTGAGTTGAAATAGGGCTGAAATCGTGAGGGCTTCAATTAAATTAAATTAATTGCTGGGCTGCTTCTTGGACTGATCCACGAAAATGTTGGGCCCGCGAGATTAAAGAAGCTCTTGGTTTGTGAACTTCAATTTGGGGCAGCTCTGGCGAGGCAGAGAGGTCCACGAAAGAGAGAGACTTCGGTGGATTTGCTGCAGCAGGTGAAGACACGAGGAAGCAGCTGGCGTCGATCAGTGGCAGCAAGAGAGGGAGAGAAGGCTTCGGTCGACTTTGCTGGAGGAGCTGCACTCGGTCGACGATGTGGAAGGTTGACTAATCGAGCGGCAGAGATGGGAGAAGTGAGGGCGAGCTGGCAGCTGGATCTCGCGGCTGGATTTCTGCGGATGTTGCTCAGTCAGCAAAACGCAAGTCTTCGGGGGAGAGCTGCGTGGGCTGAGCTTGCTCGGTTGAAGACACGGGGCAGCAGAGTCAACCAGCAAGTGAAGTTGTTGACCGGTGTTGGATTACGGACACACGGCAGCAGAATTTCAAGGCCGCGTGAAGCAGCTGCAGGAAAGTTGGACGCTGGCTTGCTTCGGTCTTCGTGGCAGCTGCCTCAGTGGGATGAAAATGAAGTTGCTTCGGTGGCCGACCAATTTCGGTGTAGGCAGAGACAGACGGAAGTGGCTTCGCTGGTTGATCGAGGCGAGGAGGAGGTGGACGCGTGGAGAAGAGGGCGCGGGCTTCGGTCAACTACGGCTTCTGTGGGAGATAAGAGCTGACTTCGGCGGGGTTCTTTGGTGGAGAGAAGCTCGGAGGAGATGGGCTGTCTCGGTGGATGAAGATGGAGTCTTCGCTGGGTTGCTTCGAAGGAGTTCCAGGGAAATGAAAAGCAAGGTGGAGACGTGCGCAGGAGGAGTCGGTGGATGGGCGTGCGGTGTTCCTGGCGTTTCTGGCTGCTTTTGCTTCCGTTGGCTTCTTGGTTGCTGCAGGCGTGCGGAATGGAGCAAAGAGGAGAAGTCTTGGACGGCAGCTGAGTGAGAGGGAAGAGAGAGATGGATAGAGATGAGGTTGAGGAGCCCACAAGCCTTTATTTTCCACATGATTATCCCTTTGAACCCTTCCTAGCCAAGTCTTCTTCCTTGGCTCACCTTAGGCCAACAATACACTCCCCATAACATCTCAATTGGTCCAAAAAAATGCTAGGGGAAGGGGGCTACGAATTTTAAAATCATGGCTTCAAATTGGACACTCATCCCATCTCAATTTCATCTCAAATGGCCTCCATAAAATCAATTATCATCCCATCTCAATTTCATCTCAAATGGCCTCCATAAATCAATTAACCTCTCAAGGCTTCAATCTCATCCTCTATGTCTCCCTCATCATTTTCAAGCATAAATTCCACCATTAAACCAATTTAAGGTCCAAAATAATGCTGTCCTCCCTTAGTTCCGAATTTCATATTTTGAGCTTCCGATTTCTTCGACGAATTCCCAAATTGAGATCCAATCTCGATGAAGAAAAATCCCGAACAATTTTCTATAAATCCCCGACACTCATTGGCTTGGCTTGAAAGTCCAAACTCCCTTAAATTCGGTCCATAAGAATTTACTGTTAATTTTTCGTTTGCGTCCGAACGATTTTCCGTAAAAATCTCGAACCTCCGAAAAACCTTTTGAGACGAGTCGACGTTCCTAGAATTGATCGTGACACCACGTAACTTTCCATTTCTGAAATCGGACTCGAATTCACGGTTAATTTCCATTCGATGCGTTTTTAGCGTGACCTAAACTATTGGGTAACTTTCAGAAATTTTTAGTGCAAACGACCCGTGGTCGATTTTCTTCGAGCCACAATGAACCCACTCAACTCATTGACGACTCTTGATTATCGTGAAAATCTCAAGGATTCAAATACGGACACAGGGTACCAAAACAATAAGAAATCGGTCTAGTGCCGGTCAACGAGAATTTTCTAATTTAGTGGTGTCACCCACGATTAGCCACACATCTCAGTCGAACCGACCTATCTCTGATCTCTAATCGATTTTATACTGTGCCGCAATGGCCTCTAAAGATAGACACGGTCAAGAAGCCGATCTCTAGTCGAATTCTCAAGTCTATTTGCCTTAAAATCCTTATTGGTTTCCCCAAATAGTCTAGTTATCTCTAGAATGATCGTTACGAGAATAGCCCTATAGACGCGTCAATGAAATGCCCAATTTATTCGATTGAAAACATGACTGAAAATCTGGGATGTCACATTTAATGCGGTTTCGTTGTCAAGTTCATCATTACAAAGTCGAGCATTAGATAGGACTGTATGAGCACGTCTTCTTTAAGTATATCCTGCATTGATTTTTGTTAAGCTGGGAATAGATTTTTCTTATGCTCGACACAATTAGTTTCAGCTAGAGTCTGAGCGATGAATTCAGTTGAAATGATTAATGTTTGGTTAAACCCAAATGAGATTACGAAGTTCGTCTTCCAGTTCGTGATATTTTGACTCATTTGTTCATCAACTATCTTTTTTTTTTTGGCCCATTAAGTCATCGTGTTGACCTCTCTTTGCCTAGAATCTGCTTCTATTTCCAGTGATTCGATTCAAATTTGAAGGAACATAACATGATGGCTAACCAATCTGGCAACGACAATCACAGACAGAGGGCAGGACGATCTAGGAGAACATTCCAATTTGTTGTTGCCACGACGTTTAGTAGCCAGCTGCTCTTTTAGATCAATCATCAATTCGACAGTCAAAGACATCGCTAGAACGAGGAGAACATAAGCATCTCGGACTCGGGCCCGCTTCTTTTAGGCCATAAGGTGAATCTCGAATTCACGGCAGGAGGTCTTGTACCATAT
The DNA here is from genome assembly GCA_016097485.1 of Eucalyptus sideroxylon x Eucalyptus melliodora. Taxonomy (NCBI): domain Eukaryota; kingdom Viridiplantae; phylum Streptophyta; class Magnoliopsida; order Myrtales; family Myrtaceae; genus Eucalyptus; species Eucalyptus sideroxylon x Eucalyptus melliodora. The sequence continues at coordinate 16,904,004 of CM027825.1, read as the reverse complement.
TACGAGGAGCACTCTTACCGTGGCGACAATGATATAGCCGGCGAAAGCGAAAGGACTGAGAAGTTGATAGGAGAGGCAAGGGAAGGTCTGATTCGTGAAGAGAGCATTGGTTTTCCGAAATTGATTGTAGAAGTAACCGGCAATGGCAAAGTTCGAGATGGAGGGGCAGTGACTTACGAAGGCAATGTCTTCGTGGATGAGAACGAGGTACCACCCAATGTGAGCGGTGTGTACGCGATGAAATCTTGGCCGAAACGAGATATAAAACTAAGTAAATATCGCGACTTTGAATGTATTAGCCACTCATGCAATTCACACAATTCATACATTCTGAGAATTAGATATTCTATCGTTCGATTATATTAAATAAGTGTCTCGAGAGTACTTATTATGTGAAGGGGCATTTTGTATTATGTGCTTAATGTGTAAAATTCTGTGTAATGCATGAGAGTGGGACCTTGATAAACCATCACGTCACAACTGGAGATAGGAAATTAGAAATTTATTTGACGGACTTTGTGGAGAGAGAGAGAGAGAGAGAGAGAGAGAGTCACGTCTCTCCATCTAGCATCACTTACGAGCCCGTGGGGAGAAGGAGAAGGGCCATTTAGTACCACGTGGAATCGCACACGAGAAGACCTGACGACCACGAGGGTGAAGGGGGGGGGGCCGACGACGACGACTACGACAAAAAGATCTTTTGAGGACCACGAGGCCTCCGTCCCCATTGTCCGAACAAGGGGGGAAGCATCCGAATCCACCCCCCATGGCATGCTACCTTCTTTTTGACATTATGTAAGTTGTGAATATATATGGAGACTGTACTGAGGTGCTCAACAGATATAAAACTCCTATCCAAATAAAGAAACTGAAAAGGAACATCCACGTACCATGGCATGCTGCCTCAGATACACGGATGCAAAACAAAAGTGCTCTTTTCTTAGGTAGATAAATTTGCACATTGCACTACTGCATCCAAGCATCATAAACAAATGGATACGATATTCTCAAATGTATACAGCAAAAGGGACGAGTCATTAAACACAGTCCCAACACGTTCTTTGATAATTACAAAATCACTAAAATTGATTGCTACAAAACACTACAAACCACAAACCATATAAGAAATTGGCCAGCAAAAACAGCACCCAAGATAATGTTAAAGGAGAATTTCTTGTTGCAACTTTCATGAGACAAGACACATTTAGCAAGCACGTCAATCCAAGTCTACTGTCTCGGGTGGTTGAACTATCTCGGGTGGTCCACCAGGTTCATTGTGCGCTTGATTCATAAGTCGTGAGCTTTTAATTGTATATGGTGTGCCTTTTGTGACTCACTTCCAAATAGGCTTTGCGGGAGCAATTGAAGTATGAGATGATTGAGGCTGTGAACTCATTGGCGGTTGTAATGGTGGCTTCGGCTTCGGCTTTATGGCAACATGTTTTTGGGACTGAGGCTGAGAACTTGCCTGGGGGTGCGATGGTGGCTTTGGCTTTACACCGATGTGCTTTCGAGGATAAGCTCTTAATGCTTGAAGCTGCAAACTGTCTTGGAGTTGCAATGGTGGCTTTGACTTCACACCAACATGCTTTTGAAGAGCACTTTGAGATGACTGAGGCTGTGCACTAGCTTGGGGATGCGCTTTTGCCATTGAAGCTCCTAAAACTACTCCTTTGTCCGATTGTTTCGATAATCTTGTATCAGTTGAGACAGGCTACAAAAGAATGGGTATGTTTTTAGTTCAAGGAGACAATCAGTTCCCATTGTAAAGTGTTAAAACATACTCACATTGAGAATTTGAAGGTTGTTTTTAGGAGTTGTGTAAACATACCATTTTCTTTTTCTTGTTCGGTTGTGACTGCCCTTGTATCGTTTCCATTTTAATGACAGGTCTTTTAAACTGAAAAAAAAAAAAAAATCGAATGTGACAATGTAATAACAACACATGAATGCATGGCTGGTGAGGTATTACTCACCGGGATTTTTTGAGGTCTGCTGCTAGCTATTGCATTGGCTTGAGCACGAAAAAATCTTTGTTGTTGATTAACACTAGCTTCAGCAAAAGAATTGGCTTGTCCACTACATCCACTTACATTAGCAGTAGCCCAACATCCTCTTTCATTTACACTAGAATGAGCTTTAGCATTGGCTGAAGTATGTTGCACTGGTCCAGTGAGTTCTGTACAAGCATTGACTAAAGTATCCTCTCTTTGGCACATCAACTTGAGCAAAAGCATTGGCTGAAGTATCTTCAATTGGTACACTAGCTTCTGCAAAAGCATTGGCAGAAATATCTTCTACTTGTGCACTAGCTTCTGCAAAAGCATTGGCTGAAGAATTTGTCTCGCCCACTATTATCTTGTACAAGTGCACTAGCTTCTGCGAAGCAATGGCATGGCCTTTGGATCCTCCTTGAGTTGTACTTGCCGTTCTTTGTAGCTTTAGCCTGCATATATATACATCATTAGTAAATCGAAATCTTCACATCTATAACTTATAATGCATTAATCTATCACAACATACTTGTCTTTTTTTAGGCCTTGATCCACTGGAATTGGCTTGATATTGAGCTTCAGGTGCATTTGCATGGGCCTAAAAAGCACATAGTAAGCATTCATGACAAGACAACAGGCTTAGAATCAACAAAATCAATTAGTTAAGAAATACCTTTCTCAGAGGACATCCTTTACAATTATGTCCAACCACATGGCAAGCAGAACAAGTCATTCGCTTACCCTCTTTAGTCATTCTGTTCCCTCTTACAAGCTCAAGTGGTTGCTTTCTTCTGCTCCTTTTTGGCCTACCAGGCATCTTTTTGATCGGTGGGGGCTGAGGGGCTTCTTTATTAGTTTTGCCCCAAAACTTCTGTCCTCTCACGAGGCATCATGAATTGATAAGCACTTAAGTATTTGTTCTTGTTATAGCAATCGGCTAGGTAGTAACCTGGATCACTTTTCTTGTGGTGTATTGCATGTATGGCATGACAGCATGAAATTCCACTAACTTCCCAAGCTCTATAAGAACAAATCTTCAAATTCAAGTCTACAACATATTTGTCATTATTTTCCATAACCTCGTATCTTTGATCTCTATTTCATATCAAATGGTAATATCTACTAGCAGTTGTATTTTGATGTAACTTATGCACAATCCTCCGACCATAATTCCTTATCCACTTAAAACATGCATCCCTTTGACTGTGCATTCTATTCATAATCATGATTCTAATATCTTCAAGCATACTCACAATGGCCTTGCACCTAGTTTCCACACGCCTATCATTGAAAGCTTCACTAAGATTATTATAAACAACATCACATTTTATGTTGGTGTCAAAAAAGGCTTTAGACCAATGCTTTGGCTCAATATGAAGTAGATCATCATGACCTTGTGGAGTCATTTATTTCAATCTCTGTCTATATACCTCAAAATCTGACAAATTAGTACTTTTAGCACTTTTCCAGAATTGTCTCATCAACTGCTTTCCTTTGTATTTTTGACCCCAATTAGAATATATATGCCTCGCACACATTCTGTGTTCTGCATTTGGCAAAAGTTCAACTACTGAAGGAATGAGGCCCTAATATATAAAAAAAAAAAAAAAAAAGAAAACATTAATATTGGAAATCAATATATACATTGTTTCAAACAAATTCAAGATGAGCGATAGTAGTATTACATACATTTTCTTGGTCACTCATTAAAGCCCAACTATTGCCATTACTCATATCGAGATCTTCCTTTAACAAGTTGATAAACTAGGTCCATGTGTCCTCATTCTCAATTCTTACAACTGTCGTGCTACTGTATACATTTGATTGTTGGCATCCCTTCCTACAACACACAACAACTCACCCTTGATCAATCCCCTAAGAAAACATCCATCTAATCCAATGATCTTCCGACACCTTGCCAAAAATCCTTTCCTACAGGCATCAAAGCAAATGTAAGTCCTATCAAATAATGGTAAGGAATCTGGTAGTGGTCTTTCAACTTTCATTATAAATGTGCTTGCCCGGCTTGCAATGTAAAGCTCTTCCAAGTAATCGTACATCAGTGCATACTCTTTCTTATAATTGCCTTGTAATTCCTTGAACACTTTTAGCTTTGTTCTCTTGCATTGGCTCACAGTGACATTCACCCCCAACTGTTCTCTAACCAATATCTTCAACTGAGGTGCTTTAACTTTAGGCATTGCAGAAATGAGAATCATGAAGTGTTTAGCTAAAAAAGAACTAGAAATTCTCTTATTCTCAAAAGTAATAGCACATGTATGCTCATCAATGTACTTTTTCAAATGGAATGATCCAGTTTGGCTATTGAGAGCACCATAAATCATCCAGTTACAATTAGCTTGGGCACACCTAGCTCTTACAAATCCAGTGGTGTTCTTGGTGTATTTAATTGCTCTTTGCTCAGCCACCGAGTACCTCAAAATTGCATCTTTGAACTCCCTTGAATCTTCAAATGTCATGCCCACAACAAATACTGGATTCTTACAATTTTGATCATATGATGGAAACCTACTCATTCTTCTTGAAATAACATCATTTTCTTCTTTTTCACTCTCATCATCTAAATCTGAATGAAGACTTTCTTCTTCATTTGAATCATAGTACTCTGTTTCGCACCCGAGACACATCCACCATTAGAGGATCAACGATAATGGAGTTTGAGAGCCAATGTCTAATTTAGAAGTTTCTTCAATGTTAGCTCCAATTTTGAGTCTATGTCTCGCTGAAAATTCCTTTAAATTTCTTCTTGCATTAACCAATTCAAAATCATCATCGTCACTTGACTCTTCAACATCCACCAAATTACATGCATCATCATTCTCATCATCCACATCCCTACTTTCACCCTCAAGCTGATTCACATTACCATCGGCATTTCCAATTATATTTTCAAACACATCATCAGCCACATTATTAACACTTTCTATATTCACATCAAAAAAACCTTCAGTTTCCATCTCAACTCCCCCTATCTCATCAAGCGTTTCTTCATCATCGACATGTTCAACATACAATTCAATATTTTCAGAGTGAAGATGATGATAAAATTGATCTATCACATCGGAGTTATCCCATAAGTACCTAAGAGTTACTCCATCTTCAAGAATAGTACTTCCAGGAACTCTATAAAAGAGCTTTTCTATCTTACGCCCACACAGAACCTCAACAGCTGAAATTATGTTGGATAATGAACCCTTACTTAAGTCTACTTCAACAACATCGACCCTTCCATCTACGTATTCTAAAGGCGGTCCAACTTGAAATTTACCTCCAAAGAAAACAGTGACATAAACTTTGTTGTTGCCCGTTGGACCTACAAGGAATAGAAACAAATAACACTTTCAATCGTAAAATTTCATCTAAAAACTACTAATGACTTCACTTGTAAAGAGAAATAGGTAGGGTAAACATACCCATGTTGATGGATGACCTTGAGAGTAGTCAACCCTCCAATACAAGCATCAGCAAACCAGCATCAGCAAAAAAGGAGTTGAAAGTGATAGTAAACTGAACTAATTATGCCTGAGCAATGAACTGCCAGCTGAAAACTTTCCCAAATCTCGGAGCCTCCGGCGAAGTGATCCCTTGAAATATGTAAGGTAATTGTAAACCCAATCTCCTGTCCTCCTCTTGTTGAGGCATTCAACAAAAGGAAAGTGTATTAAGGGGAAAAAGGTTATATGGACTTACAGATTCCTTTCCCCCTGTTGCAGGGAAAATTCTGTTGAAGACAGTTTAATCCACGAAGGGAGAAGGCTAAGATAAAGGAAGAAAATTTTATTCAGTTGACCGATGGCGGCATGAACTTATGACTAAACCAAAAGCAAATAATTCTATTGCAAGAAAAATTCCTTTATTTTTATGACTTTCACTGAAACATTTAAGGTTCCTTCATGGATGATGCAATTGCTAATTAAATGCTAAAAGTTTTTAAATCATTGAAGCGGCGATAGCTTCTCCAAGTCATGGTTCGAACCGTAAGGCTTGATTAGTGAATACTAATACTGAGCTTTGCAGAATTGCTGATTATCCACAGCATCAATTACAAGAATTGAATGATGGTGAAACTGCAGTATCGGTATTTATTCAAATAACTGACATCCACAATGGCATATGAACAAGGACAATCATATGAAAGTTGATACCTATGACAGTTCTCTTGTAGGCAGTGTTTAAATGATCTATATTCATTCGAAGCAATAGAATTAGCAACCAAACGTGAGAGTGAGTTTTAATGTAAATTCAGCATGCATCTGTGATCTCAATTAATGGAATTACTACGACAAAGGACAAATTTGATATATAAACATCTACAATGCCTAGCAAGGTGGTGGGATGGGTGATTATCCTCGTAAAGCTAGGTAGGCATTCAAGCCAAGTCTGAGGACACATCAGCTAACCGTTTTCAATCAAATTGATTACCGTTTATGATCTCTCAAGCATCATAAACAAAAAATCGCTAGGGCATTTACCTTCTTTCAGAGTTGTCCAATGCAAAGTTGTTGCCAACCAGATTACTGCAAAATGCATCATGAAAAAAGATGTGATCGTAAGTCTCCTCACAAGATTGGAACAACACCAGCTCATCCTGTAGCTAGAAAATGACTTCAACTACTATAGAGCATCCCATGAGCAATAAAAGATTGATAAAGTACAAAAGAAGAGTCCTCACTTTAGATATCTAACTAAAAGTATAAATTATCATTTTTCGAATGACAGAAATACATACAGTTGAAAATTTGGTATCGTCATCGACAGTGAAAAGGAACTATATCTATAGATTCAACTTAAAGGATTATGGGACAGCAACAAGCATAAAAAAATGGGGAAGAACAAGAAAATGTTATATCCATAGATAATTCCAAAAGAGGATAATTCTTGACAGAACTGGTTGTTGAGGCAATATATCATTAGGCCATCTAATTTTTAACTGATTTCTGTTAAGTTACAGTTCTTTGAAAACATTCATAGTCGTGTGACACCACTAAACTAAGCAGGTTCTGTGTAACAGTCATGTACATTTATCAGCCATGATGATGATTCCAGTGAATAAGTACTGAATAATGTGATGTAAAGAAGTTCAATTTAAACGTGCCTATTTGCACCATAAACGAGTGGAACATTCAAGCGTGAGAGGAAATCCATGACTAATTTAGCACAAAAATGAGGCTTAAAAAGCGACCTCTACGCAACTATTTGAAACATACTTCAATGGGTTCCGGGTGTAGTATACGCTCAACAAGACTGCACGTTTCATCTGTGTCGTCCGATCTCCATATTGACTTAGGTTGGAGCAAACGGCAGTGCTCCTATGGTAGCACTAAGCAGGTAAGCTGCCGCTCAAAATCAAAGCACCATTGTCATGAACTATAGCAACCGGAATAGAACTACAAGAGAAACACGAAGAGGAAACAATTAGTCACCTTTGACAAAGCAATTATATCAGCAGCATGAACCGCTATTGTTGTCCCTGAAATGATTAAATGAAGACGGTCATTAGCGCAACCAAAATAGACAATTCAGGAAGCCAAATCTGGCTTTCTAAAGCTAGTGTTGACCGGTTTCAAGAGGACACATATATGTAATGCATTTTAAACCCACATCATACCATATCCCTACTATCTTAGTCTGAAAAAACATTATTCTCATGTCCCTTTCTAATCAAGTAAATATAGATGCAGAGATGAAGATACGCACATCACCCCCCCCCAAATAAACTTGAAGTTTCAAGATGTCGCTGTCTAGAACAAATTCTATAATTAGTGAAGTTGTAGATAACTTCAGCCATAGTCTTGAAAGAAATGATCAAACACTATATTATCAGTTACATTAATGGACAAATCACAAATACAGTGATGCAGATTAGAATTGAAGAACACCACAACACTTCGATGAGATTAACGTATCGATTTAATCTAACAACAAAATCAGCGAGCTACTGTTCCATTGTAGAGGTATCATAACAACACAAAGTCCCACAACTAGCCTGCGGATACACCAGCAAGAAGCAGCAAAAGAATTTACGCAAACGGAGGACACGCATCGCGCAAGTGCAATCAATCATTCTCCACACACACACACGCACGATTCATCCAGAAATTACCTGTCACTCGGTAATCAGGAGAGCTCCGCTTAGCCTCGTCCAAGGAATCGCGATCCTCGACCCTCCCCTCCGGGACGACCTCCTCGCGACTCGGCTCCGGTAATCACAATCCCCAATACACATGAGAGAAGAAACTCGTATCTCACCGTGGCCAAAATAGTCATATTTGCTCAATTTAAAATCAGGGTCCTCGAGTCAACCGGTCTCTCGTGGGACGAGTGTCGCACGTACTCGCACCAGCGTTTGATGAAGAACTGCAACTCGCGAGGCACCGGTGATCAGCGTCGAGATTTAGGGCTTAGGGTTGCGTTGATTCGAGACGGGAAGAAGGGAAGAGATCTGCGCCAAGATTTCGGGCTTAGGGTTGCGTTGATTCGAGAGGGGAAGAGGGAAGAGATCTGCGAGATTTAGGGCTTAGGGTTCGTTGATTCGAGAGAGGAAGAATCGAAGAGATGTTGTAAAGAAATGGAGAAACGGAGGAGGAGACATCGTGAAAAAAAACGGAGGGGAGACGTCGTCGTTTTGAGAATGGCAATACCCACAAAACGACGTCGTTTCGCTTACGTGCACAATTTTTCTTGCCCTAATTGCCACGTAGGAGAGAGAAAATATTAAAATAAGTCAAATCAGCAATTTCCGTTAATATAAACTGACGGTGTTAACGGAAGGATCGAATTGAACTAAGTTGACAAGTTTTAAGACTTGATTATACTTTTTGTAACTTTTAGGACTCAATTGCACTTTGTTGACAAGTTTTAGGACTTGTACTATACATATCCCTAATTAGCCAACTACAACAATTATAACCATTGGGCCAGTGGCCACCCTTCCCACACGAAAAGGGAGTGGAGGGTTTGAATCTCCACCTTCTCAGGAGGTTGGGATGGGAACGATTTAGTTTCAAGTGTGGGTTTCGACTCCCACGCTCTACAAGAAGGCAGGACAAAAGTTTGAGAGTGAGGGTTAGAGTAGGAGTAGAGTAGAACCAATAAAAAAAAAAAACTACAACAATTATAATTAAACTGAAGGAAGTTAGTTCGTTAGGCTTCAAAGATGCAGCTTCATGGGCGTAATAAATAAGAATTGGGTCTCTTGAGCCCAAGTCCTTTTTATTTTTATTTTTTTAAAAGGAAAGACTCTCGTTGGGGTAGCAACTCTTGTTAATGTCTTAGACACAGGATGGGGGGAAATTTTTGAATGACTCCAAAGCGTGTGAGCCAGCTCACATCCACTATTGAATGATGCAAGCTCCACATTGAACTCAACTTTTCACGGTGCATGTGAGAAACTGTAAATCCTAGAATTTAGTCTTTCCATTGTGAATATATCTATAGATTAAGTTAGTTAAGTCATTAGGTAATTTAAGGTAATTGGTTGTGATGGTTAGTCCGGCTAGTAGTGCCAACTACAATGGTTACGATGGAATGAGTTATCCTACGGAGCTGCTGACGACAGCGGCATGCCATTGGTCGTTGGATGGGTGGCACTCTCTATGTGGCCCCATTCCTTTTTTTTTTTTTTCATTTTCATTTTTTTGCTTTTTTTTTCTTGCTCGCTTTTCTTTTTGCCATTTTTCTTTTATCAAACTTGAACTTGTAAACATAAAGGAAAGCCTAGAGATAATTCTAGTGGACAAGTACAATAAAGATTAATATAATGAAAAACCCCAATATGATTAAACATGAGAATAGTAAAACGAAAATTGTAGTACTGTTAATTTTGCACATAACACGTGGAAATTTCACTAGTAATGGAGAAAAAAGATATTTAAATTGCAATAAATGAGAGATGTGGAAAGTGAAGGAACAAAGTCAATTTGCATCCTGCAAAGTCTTGGTCTTCTTGGAAATGATTTAAGTTTTTCTCCCATTATCACTTTTTTTTCGCAAAGCCTAGATCTTCTTGATTGATTAAAGTTTTTTCCCATTATCACTTTTTTCCCCTAGAAATGATTAAGGTTTTTCTCCTATTATCACTTTTTTCACCTAGAAATGATTAAGGTTTTTCTCCCATTATCACTTTTTCTTTCCGCAAAGTCTTGGTCTTCATGGAATTGATTAAATTTTCTCTCTCTCATCGTCACTTTTTTTTGCAAAGTCTTGGTCTATTTTGAATTTATTAAAATTTCTCTCTCACCATCACAAATTTTTATCAAAGTGCTTCACTTTTGCTTCTCATGTAATGTGTGGAAATTATCTAATTTTGCTTCACCTTTCCGGGCGCATGATATCCAGCAAAATCTCTGGGAATATTCTCTAAACATTGCAAAACAAGTACTTGTGGACAAAAGGTATTTCATATCGATTTCTCTAACCTCTATGTGCACTTTTGGAAGTCTTGATCTTCCTGAAGTTTGTTGTTTTTTCTCTCCATTAGCTTATTATCACTCAACCCGAGTTTTTCTTTTTGAAGACTAATTCACCCATGACCTTTGGAGAGGTCTTTTTGGGTTCCTTCTTGGCTTCCTTCTTGTACTAATTTCTAGTATTGTTAATTTTTAGCAAGACATGTAGCGTGTGGAAATTATACTAGCAATGGAAAAAGAGACATTGGCACATGGATGCAAGAGAAGGGATGTGAAAAGTGAAGCAACAAAGCCAATTTGCGTCCTGCAAAGTCCTGGTCTTCTTGGCACTGATTAAAGTTTCTTTCCCATTACCACTTTTCCCTTTTGCTTCACTTTTTACACGAAAAAGTTGATGAGTTCCAATAAAGTCTTGGTCTTCCTAATACGCCAAGAGGTTTGAGCTAGACAGAAGAGCGTATGTTTTGATGCACATTCTATCCCCGAGTTAGATTGTTCTCCTTTTTTTCTTTTGACCAAAGCACGTGATTTTGTTTTCCTTATCAAACAGACAAACCTAGCGGTTTTTGATGACTTGTAGATGAATAACAGAAGATAAGATGCCATTGTTGGTTGTATCCTCAATAATTTAGGTTTCAATTACATAAAAAGAGCGGGGATCCTTTGATGCAATTTTGGCCCCATGATGCACAAGGAGTTGTCGGAGAGGCATATGCTGGCACAAGATGGCTAGCCGCAGAGTCCTAGGGACAGTACCATGTCATGATGGAGTTTGACATAATTTTGAGCCTTTGGATGTAGATGTCCAGCTTCAAATTCATTATATGGTCTAAATTCAAGTCTCAAATTGTTTGTGTACGGGCTTATGATAGTGCATGATTGTGAATTCTCCAGAATAACTATAATTAGCATGTTAACCGAGGCATAATACTAATTCGCTTCAAGTAAATATTAGAGGAAATGCATAATACTAATTTGTGCCCTCACTCAAAATAAGTTTGTTGAATCACTCTCAAAATTCTAAAATCATAGATTATCTAGATCCGTTGTCTAGAAAATATTCCATACCAATTGGTTTGTTCTCCCCATTGAAAAAAGAAAAACAAATCTTGCTTTAAGAAAGCAAAATTCATGCAAGACATACTAGACTCCAACTTGACGTAATTCGATGGCTCTCTCTCTCTCTCTCTCTCTCTCTCTCTCTCTCTCTCTCTCTCTCTCTCTCTCTCTCTCTCTCTCTAATTGATTAAAACCCTCGAGTCGTTCCATATCCACAAACATTACATATTCCATTCATGCATAGTTAGATTCTCGACTTTTGTTAATTCTTAGAACCTACAATATCTAAAACACGATTAATAAAAGTATTCGAAAAAGTATGGACTAATTCTTGAATGCTCTTCTTTTCGAATGAAAAATGGTGAACATTTTCATTTTCAGCCTTTAATTATTGGCGGATGAAATACAAATTAGTGGGGCTCAAGCCCTTAATGATATGCTTGATTGGATATGCTGACAAAAAAGGCTAAGGCAGGGCCCTCCCAGTTCCATCATTTTGTTTTAGCATCTATGGGACCGATCTTTGGTCACTATTGGTGAACATGATCCAATAATTGTTTTAGCATACACATAGCCTCCATGATTACTCTCATCCTTGGTAAACTGAAGTCATGGCAAGCATGGATAACAAAAACCATAGAATATATTGAATTGTGAAATTTGTTTGGACTCTTGTAAAATCTCTCCATGACTCTTTATGTCAAATTGACTTGATTTCTACTCTTTACCTTATATAATGCAAGAACTATAAACTTCAAATAATTAAAATATGTTTGTTTAATTGAAAACTCAATATTTAGAAAATAGTTTCAAAAAACTAAGTAAGTTTTTTTGATTTATTGCTCACAAAAATGAACAAATCAAATTGATGTTGACAATGAAAGATATCTTGTGTTGGTCAATTTTTTTAAATGATACAACTAATTATTTTTCGGAACATGTTATCCAAATCTAAATTTTTTTTTATAATAAACATACTCTTAGGGTGCATCTGAAAATAAATGCGTTTTTGAAATAAATTTGGAACCGAAACAAGAAAAAAAAAGTTGCTTATTATTGTTCTGGGAACAAAAATAAAAACAAAGTTTTTTTTTTTGTCAGTCCTACTTTATTCCTACTTTTCACTCACGCTCAGACTTTTACCCTACCTCTTGCAGGGCGTGAGAGTCGAAACTCATTCCTGAAACTTACACATCCACACCCCATCCCCTGAGGATGTGGGAATTTGAACCCCTCACCTTCTCCTTCCATGTTGGAAAGCTCCATATTGGAAGGTGACCACTGAGACGAATCCTAGTGGTTAAAAAAAACGGAGTTAATTCTCATCCTTTTTAAAACTCCTTGGCAGACGTCTTTTTGTCTCTCCCACCTTTCTCTCTCGTGAAGTTTGTTTCTCCTCCTGCTCTTCGCATCGTTCGCCGGAGAAGACAGAGTCGCGACACCTTTCCTCCTCCGTTGTTGCCGCAACTAGTCTTGAGAAACGGTAGGCGTCTCTCTCCTTGGCAATTCTTGCTCTCTCTCCTTGGCGATTCTCGCTTTGTTTTTCATTGCTCCCCTTTGCCTTTTTTTTTTAGTGTTTGATTTGTCACTCGATTGAGCGAGAGGGTTAGTCGTAGATCGTTTGCGTTTTGCTGTTCGTTCGATTTCTTCCTGTTGTAGCTCGTCTCGTGTCGTTTTTGGAGGTGCTCTCACTTTCGCCTTTGACGTACGGACCACCGCTCGTGCTCTCGCTTCCCTTTCTTCTTAACAACAAATCTGCAATTTGGGGTTCCCTGCAGTTCTTCTTTCCTCGTGGGTTTCTCCCCCTTTGCGGAATCGAAGTAGTGGGTAAAAGGAAAAATGAGATTTTGGCGTCGATGGTTCGTGTGTTTCACGAGTGTGGTAGAAGCGGTTGCTTGAGAAGATTACCAGTGTCACAAAGCGGTGGGTTCTCAAATAGTGCCGTCAAATCCTCGAACATTCTCGAACTCGCTCGAAATGCTCCCCTTACCTTATCTATGCTTTTATTCCTGTCTGTCCGCAGAGTTTTGGCTGGGCTTTTTCTGGAATATACGTTTTCCAGCATCCATTCTTGAATTTTCATGCCTTTCTATTCTCTTGTGCGAGGTTCTTTGAATTGAAAGATTTGAAGCAACGTACTTTTGTTCACGGTTCTCTGGGTTCTAGCAATTTCATGATAAGCTCTTCCTGTTTTGATTGTTTTCAATTTGCTTTGAGATTTATTATGTGATGAATAAAAGTTGGTTTTTTTTTTTTTTTTTTTTTTTTTTTTGTGTGTTTTGCTTCTTTTTGTTGGGCGGTTGTGTTTCAGAAGCGCACCTGAAGTTCGGATTTTGGAGTCGAAAGACCAGGAGATAAAGTAGCATTTCTTGACTCGAAGCAGGTATGATCATGAAAACTTTCACCCGCAATCCAGACATGCAAAGTTTTAATTTTTGGAACTGTGTTGGTGGCTTATGTGGAAATGAGCGTGTATATGCGGGGAGTGGCCTCTTTTTTTTTAATTTCTGTCTGTTTCGCTCGCTCGAGGAGGTCAGGAGGTCGGTGGTTTCTATACAGTTTTTCCTTGTTAAGGCTCTATGTGCATTTAGCCTAATCTCTGCCGATTGGCTTTTAGTTCAAAACACTGCAGGAATTATCAATGGCGATAGTTTTCTAGCATATTAGGCCTCATTCGAGTTTATGATTCCAATTAGCCAATGACGGCATTTTTTTTTTTTTTTAGATTTAAAAAACACGAGTTTATGATTCCAATTCCACCTTCCTCTTTCAAGAACTTTATATAATCAACTATAATTAACATTTTATAAATTAAATGAAAAAAATTGGGAATAAAATTTTTTTGGGAACAGATTTTTATTCTCGTACCAAATGCGTTTTTGTTTTATTTTTTTGTTCCGGGAATATAAATTTTGTATAGTTACTAAACGTGCTTTTTTGCCCAGAAACTATTCCCGAGAACAGAAATTGAAAAAATTGTTTCTGAACAGAAATTAGTTTCCGGGAACAGAAACGCTATCAAACACACCCTTAAACTACTTTGATGGAGCAAAACGAGAGAGGAATTGACTCGGTTTGATCCAAAAGAGGAACGTAATGGAAAATCTGAAAAGGAGCAGAAGTCAGGTACAAATCCTAGTGTTTGAACCTCCAAAGCCATTCCTCTACAAAGAGGCGAAACGTGAGCAATAAGCAGGCGGTTACAGCCACACCTGGAAAGGATCATCTGACAGCTCCACATCCAAAAATTAAGAAATCTCGAGTTACCAAAATAAGTATAAATAGCTCAAAAATAATCATTTAATTGTTAAAACTTGTCGATACCTAACTTCTGCCCAAAAGTGGTTTTCATATATTTTTGGAAAACTAGAACAGATGTTCCTCCCAAAGAAGAATTTTATTGGAATTAAAGCATTTTATAAGCATATACCAGAATTTCGACAATTTCGAATTTATTCCCCAAATAAAAAAAAAGAAAAAGAAAAGAAAAGAAAAGCAAAGATAAAATGGGAACCTCCGAGAGAAAAACACACACGGCAGAATTCATCTTGGTTCTCCTTCTCCTTTCTTTAAAACCACACCGCCTCACTTTTTCTTCATACACCACCACCACCAACACCATCATCATTAAACTCACGCCCACAGACTTCACTCTCATTCAATTCATTTCTTGCATGCACATCGATTGTCGCCAATCACCACCATCTATAGTCGTCGCTCAATCAATACCATCGTTCGTCGTTGCAAGCAGCGACCACGCATTGCCGTACCTGAATACGCACGCGCACAGTGAACTGCCAAACCTAGCACTCGTGCTTGCTGGATTGCTGTTGTGGATCTTATCCCATTCGCCTGGTTAGCTCCAGGAAGTCTACTTGGAATAGGTAAAAGACATCTTTCTACTTGCTCTCTTTTTCCCTTGAACTGATGCAGCAAGTTTAATAGCAAAATTGGGGAAAGTTGATGTCATATACTTGCTGGCCAGATTAAAGTTGCAGCTTGACTGCATAATTCATGGTGATTTGTTGATCTTAATGTGGCTTAGCTGTTTTAATGAGGTGATACATCTGCCCGCATAATTGTTTAAGCCAAAATTTGGACCTCTATTTTATGATTTTTCATTACATATTAGGATTGAATTCATTGTATCCGCATCAGGACAATTATATTAGAAAACTTAGAATTTTCATGGACAAGCATTATCATGCACATCTAGGCTTTTTGAAGTGCATTATTATTAATTATCTTTTTGCACATTTCCTTTCATAAATCACATGCTATAATTTGGGAAATCTTGGAAAATCATATCTTGCTTATTAATAAATTTAGATTGCATCTTCATAAAAATGTGAAGTGGAACTCCCGGTGAGTCACGAAGAGTCTTATCGCCCCATTCCTGCATTTTTTTCTTTATCAGTTTTTTGCTGTTTT
Source organism: Eucalyptus sideroxylon x Eucalyptus melliodora (assembly GCA_016097485.1). Taxonomy (NCBI): domain Eukaryota; kingdom Viridiplantae; phylum Streptophyta; class Magnoliopsida; order Myrtales; family Myrtaceae; genus Eucalyptus; species Eucalyptus sideroxylon x Eucalyptus melliodora. Next base: position 16,888,091 of record CM027825.1, on the reverse strand, counting down.
TCGTATTTAGTTTTTCCTTTTGCTATTTTTCCATTTATTAAACTTATATTCTGAAAAGATAAATGGAAATCTAGACACAATTCCAATAGACAAGTACAATAGAGATTAATGAATGGCTAATCACAATGTGATTAAAAATGACAAAAGTTGGACTAAAATTATAGTTTTGTTAATTTGAGCAAGAGAAACAATAATCGTGCCAATTGTCAATCACACAAAAAAAAGAAAAATCGGCACCCACGTAATGCGTGGAAAATCTACTAGTAATGTAAAAGAGACATTTGCATGGGAACGGAAGAGGAGAGAGTTGAAAATGATATTGCTAGTATGAGTACCTAGAGGGGGTGAATAGGTATATAAAAAAAATTTCTCGAAGCTTGCACGATATTTAAACAGTTAATGATTCAATCGCAAGAATTAAATATCAATCGAGAGACCGAGTAAGGGAAAGAGAGAATTGAACACTCAGTTTATAGTGGTTCGGCTTGATTCAAGCCTACGTCCACTCTTCTGCACTGACAGCCGATTGGCTGGATTCCACTATGATCAAAGAGATGTTACAGTGATGATCTTCCTTGATTTCTAGGTGTAGATGATCTACCACACTCACTCAAGGTCTCGCCAAGTACAAACACTCTCTCGTATACAATTTCGCTCGAATAGTCTCAACTAATAATCAAGGGTCTTCGTACTCTGGAATTTTTCTATCAATCACACACTTAAAACAACTAGAACGTCTTCCTTTTATACTCCTTTATGCCATCATAGCCGTTGGCACTTACCAAAGGAATTCCTCCAATCTACCCGTTGGACGGAATCAATCAAGAAGATCATCCGAGCTATTTAAGGAATCGATGATAGCCCATCAATCCCGTTCGCCCATACAATCGGGATCTCGGTTTCCATGAATAGAACATTCCAAGATTATTTCGTCGACCAACGGATCTCCAATCAATCTAGGATAAGAATGAAAGAATCCGAAATGATTATCCAACCAAAGGATCTTTTCCAGAGGATAGGATCGAATCCTCAACCATAGACCTCGGCTTTGGATTTCCTTCGTCACATCGGATTAGAAAGATCAAGCAAGGAGAATAGACTTAAGTCTTGAGTCTTGAGTCTTAAGTCTTGAGTCTTGAGTCTTGAGTCTTGAGTCTTGGGTCTTGAGTCTTGAGTCTCGAGAGAGCAAAGTCTTCGACTTTAAACCGACGGTCTCCGAACATCCAGACTTAGATCGAAAGAAACGTTTTGTCGCTTCAAAATATTCTGGAAAGATTTCTCCAACAATCTCCCCTTTTTGATGATGACAAAAACTTTTCTTGAAGATTTGAACATCTTTGACCCGCAAAACATTTCTCAAGCAATATGGCTAACTCATAAAGATTAATAAAACAACCCGACTCGCATCCACGAAAATTGGTTAGACTTTCATGAGAAACACCATATAACAACACTTGAATAAATGCAACCAGTCAAGCATCACAATCCACAGTCAGTCAAATTCAAACCCAAGTTCAAGTTCTCAAGTCATACTTAGAAAACATAACCACAAAAGTCAAAGTTTAAATAAAAGATGATGTTTGTTCAAATTGGTTTTCTCCCCCTTTTTGTCAGCATTGAAAAGGGTGAGAAAGGAGTCATGTCCGCTGGGAATGCGCACGATCCGGAAATCCCCAATGGACTGGACTACTCCTTCGAGCTTCTTCAGTCTTCTCTCGGATGAGCTACCTCTTCTCCCTTGGCATTGGCTTGAAGTTGCAGAGCGAGATCTTTTAGTCTATCCTCCATAGAGACTGAAGATGCGTGTCCAGCGCTCTTCAAAGCTTGGATTTCACAGTCCAGAACATATATCCGGCTACGCATTTCCCGAAAGAATATTCATGATGCTACGAAAGTCTACGTAATCATCCGTCTCGTGTACTTGCATTGGCTTTCTCGGATGGTGTGTATGCGTACGATGGCACCGTTGAATGGTCTCGGCAGATTTGGAATCGATGCATCACCTTCTTCGTGCAATTGAGAGACCTGAACTTCTTCCGGGTCTTCGGAGATTGTCTTAGATCTTCACCGATGCAGCGGGGAGGTGTAGACCTCTCTTGCTCGCTAACTCCCCTGTCTCTAGGACATCGAAAGGGGAAGAGTGATGATCATGCTCTTCATTTCCCTTTTCTCCAATTGTCGCAGACTTTTCTTTTTCTCCTTCTTCTTCTTCTTCAACTTCTTTCTCCTTCTCTCTCTCGTTTTTTCTTCTCTCGTTCTCCTTCTCCTTCTTCTCTGTTCTGCTGAAGATCTGTTTGATGAGACACAGAACGTCTTGTTCTTGTCAGCGCTTGGATAGTGGGATCTTCATCATCTTCATCTTCATCTTCTTCCTCCAGGATAAGAGTTCTTTTCCTCTTTTTCGATGAGACACCAATGGCCTCCTTTCCTTTCCTTCTTGAAGCAGACTGGACAGGAGATTTCACTTTGAATTTCTCCATTGCCTTGGAGAGCTCTTGCAGACGCATCTTCATTAACATTTTCAATCCAACCACCATCCTATCACACGGTCGAACACAGAGAGTATGTGGTAGTTCAATGTTCAGATGTCTGAAGATCTTGGTCACCAGACCAGGATAAGGCAATTGTCCTTTGTCCTTTGACACTGTTCTGTACATATGGAAAAGAATAGTGTGCGGGAGAGAAAACTTCCGTCCTGAGTTGATCGCATACATCAACTTTGCTTCAGAAAGAGACACAGAAGTCTTTGATGTAGACTTCGGTCTGAGACAGTTGATCACAATCTTATGAAGCACAATGTTGATGGCTTTCATCCTGGAATAGGTAATTTTCTTCTCTACGTCCCCATCTTTGACAAGATCCAGAGTAGTACGAGCAGGTGAGACTTTGATTGGGAGATATCGTCCCCGTTCAACTCCAACAATGTCCGCCAACATATTCACATCTACCACGTAGACTTGATCTCGAACACTGAATGAAATTCTATTCGCATCCAAAAAGCTAAGATTTGAATAGAAATAGGCGGTCAGTGGAGCATACCCGTCTGTAGAGTCAGAGCAGAAAGTCTCAAGTTGAAGCAATTTCAACTTTTCTCTTAAGTTCACGTTGATGGAGTCCAGGAAGTCAAAATCGACACTTCTAGGGTTTATCACCCCTCTTTTCAACAGCCTGAAATACACTTTCTCCTGATCCTTGGATTTAAACAAATCCATCCGATTTCCTTTCACCATTGCTGCAACACCCATTCTAGGTTTAAATTCAAGGAACATTTTGTCATCATCGTTCCCGTCAATCGATTTTGTCCCGGCATACGAGGATCACTCGGGAATGTTCTCAAGAGCCTCCACCGCCCTTTCCTTTAGGAGCAATTCCCAAGTCCTCCATTTTCCGCAGAAAAGATACTCATTTCCATAATTTTTGTCCTTAAGGAAGTCATCTATATATTTTAACGGAGAACCGAGGCTTTCAACGCACGATAAAGCTTATAGATAAAGGAGGGTCTTTGGACTCTTCCGGGTCGGCTTCCTCGATTATCTCTTCTTCCGAGATGTTGACTTGCATCTTGTGGGGTAGGAGGTGCTGAATGACGTGGAGGAGAGCGAATCGGACTTTGTCGCCGACTTGGTAAGTCTTCTTCCTCTCGTAAGATCGAAATGAATCGGCCCCTTCTCCATTCTTTGTGGTCCCCTGCTTGCTATTCTTGATGATTTCCTTGAAGACGACATCTTCCTTTGACTATTGGAAGATTCCTTCACTTGCTTTTCCCAAGAAAAGATGACCACTTTCTCGACGATGAACAAGGAGTAGAAACAAAAGATCGGGAGGAGAGAGTCTTTTTAGGGTTTTGAAGATTTGGGCGAAGAAAAAGAAAGCTGTATATATATATGTACCTCGGATTTGAAAAGAGAAGATTAAATCGGTACAAGGAAGGTGTACGAACATATCGTTTCAAAATCAATAACTACCAAAATTAATTCCTTGAAAAATTTTCGAATTATATCTAAAAGAGAGATCGTACCTTTTCGAGATTGGATAAAATAACTAAACAAGAATTCGTACAAAGCAACTTACAGTCTTTAGCCATGAATGATTGAGTCTCAGGATTCAGAGTCTTTAGAGTTGGTGAGTCTCTAGACTTTAACTTCTTCAAGCTTCAAAATGTTGAGTCTTGAGCGGATGAAGTCGAATTGATTTTTCTCCAAAGGCTTTGTGAATATATCTGCTAGTTGACTCTTTGAATCAACAAATTGAATCGAGATTTCTCCATTTTGAATATGATCTCTAATAAAGTGATGACGAATCTCAATATGCTTTGCTCTTGAATGAAGAATTGGATTTTTGGTGAGATTGATCGCGGGTGTTGTCACATCTGATTTCGTGCATGAGTCTTCAATGCCAAAGTCTTGTAGCTGTTGTTTTATCCATAGAATTTGCGAACAAGAGCTCCAAGAGCTACATACTCGCTTGTCGTTGAGAGAGCTACGTGCTTTGCTTCCTTGAGAACCAAGACACCGTCCCGTTTCCAAGCAGTTGACAAGTTCCGAAGTGCTCTTTCTATCAACTCGCAACCGCCGAGATCTCGCATCCGAGTATCCTAGAAGATTAAAGTCTCCCCTCTTTGGATACCAAAGACCGATGCTTGAGGATGAAGCAACGTATTTGATGATACGTTTCACGGCAATGAGATGTGATTCTCTAGGATCCGATTGAAACCTAGCACGATGCAAACACTCAACAAAATATCGGTCTAGAAGCAGTAAGATAAAGAAGTGAACCGATCATGCTCCTGTACAGCTTTTGATCTACTTTCTTCCCTTCTTCATCCTTGTCTATCTTCTGAGAGCATGACATTGGTGTGTCAGTCTTCTTGCAATTTTCCAATCCAAATCTTTTGACAAGATCATTAGCATATTTTTCTTGGAAGATAAAAGTTCCTTCCTTCAATTGCTTTATTTGAAGTCCGAGAAAGAAAGTTAATTCTCCCATCATACTCATTTCAAATTCGTCCTGCATAGACTTAGAAAATTTCTTGCACAGACTTTCATTAGAGGATCCAAAAATAATGTCATCAACATATATTTGAACGAGTAAGAAACTTTTGTTTTCCTTTTTGATGAACAGAGTAGTATCTACTTTACCTTTGACAAATCCGTTCTGTAATAGAAACTTACTTAGTCTGTCATACCAAGCTCGAGGTGCTTGCTTTAGACCATACAGAGCCTTTTTCAGTCTGAAGACTGAGTCTGGCTTCTTTGGGTCTTCAAATCCAGGCGGTTGTTCCACATAAACTTCCTCTTGGATAAATCCATTTAGGAAGGCACTTTTGACGTCCATTTGGAATAACCTGAAATTTTTGTAACAAGCAAACGCAAGTAATAGACGAATGGCTTCTAACCTTGCAACTGGTGCGTAAGTCTCGTCATAGTCTATTCCTTCTTCTTGCGTGTATCCCTTGGCCACGAGTCTTGCTTTATTGCGCACGACTTTTCCTTCTTCGTTCATCTTGTTCCCGAATACCCATTTTGCTCCAATGACAGCTTTACCTTTCGGTTTAGATGTCAATTCCCGTGACATCATTAATGTTGAACTGTCTCGAGCTCTTCTTGCATAGCTTCGATCCAGCTTTCATCGATAAAGCTTCTTCTATGCTTTTTGGTTCAATTTCGAGATGAGAGCAACAAGACTAGACTCTTCACGCCTTTTTGATCTCGGTGCGGATTCCTTCATTAATTTCGCCAATAATGAGATCTTTGGGATGACTGGATTTGTGTTTCCAGTTATTGGTTGATTTGCTTGGTTGTTGATCTCTTTCTTTATTTGAATCTTCATGAGCTTCTTGATGTTGGACTTCCAGAGTCTGAGATGCTTCTTGAGTTGAAGACCTTGGAAGGTCTAGAGTGAGTTCGAGACTCTTCATATTGAGTCTGGGTTCATTCATCTTGCGCGAGTCTTGGAATTTGACATTCATTGATTCTTCCACAGACGGCTTTTCTTATTATAGACTCTGTAGGCTTTGCTTGATGTAGAATATCCAAGGAAGATGCCTTCATCTGATCTTTCTTCAAACTTACCAACTCGATCATTTGCATTTTTCAAAATAAAGCATTTGCAACCGAATATATGAAAGTATGAAACAATAGGCTTCTTACCTTTGAACAATTCATAGGGAGTTTTCTCAAGAATAGGTCTTAGAAAGACTCTATTTATAATATAGCATGCAGTTGAAACAAATTTTCAGCCCAAAACCGTGAAGAAATTTTGCTTTCAATTAAAAGAGTTCTAGCCATTTCTTGAAGAGATCTATTCTTTCTTTCCACAACTCCATTTTGCTGAGGAGTGTATGGAGAGGAGAATACATGCTTAAAACCAGATTCATCACACAATTTTGTGAAATCTTGATTTTCAAATTCACCTCCATGATCTGTTCTTATACTTGAAATAGCACATCCTATTTCATTTTGAACCTTTTTAGCAAATTTCTCAAAGTATGAAAAGGTTTCGACTTATTTGCAAGAAAATATACCCGTGTAAAGCGAGAGAAATCGTCTACTATTACTAGACAATACTTCTTACCTCCAATGCTCGGGTTCTTGTTGGTCCGAAGAGATCCATATGAAGCAACCGTAATACATGATTAGTAGATACATGATTTACTTGCTTAAATGAATTTCTTACCTGCTTTCCCGAATGCATGGAGTGCATGAGTCGACTTTTGGTATGGCAATTTGGGTAGTCCTCGAACAAGCACGTTTTGATGAGATTTTGGCTAATTGCTTCATATTGACATGGCCAAGCTTTCGTGCCATATGCTTGCTTCATCTTGGATTGAAATTAGACATTGAGATTTATTCAATTTCATGTCTAAGAGATAGATGTTTCCATGTCTTCGACCCATGAAAGACTCAGTAGAATCTTTACTAATTCCATAACAAATTCCTTCTTGAAAAGAGATCTTGAAACCGGTATCACACAATTGGCTAATGCTTTGAGAAGGTTATAGTTGAGTCCTTCTACTAGAGAAACATTGCTTATTGTGAGATTTCCAATTTTCACAGCTCCAAACCCCACGATGCTTCCTTTACCGTTTCCTCCAAATGAAACATTTCCGCCGTTTACTTGAACAAGCTTTATGAAGCACTTTGAGTCTCCCGTCATGTGTCTTGAGCATCCGCTGTCAAGATACCATTTTATCTTTCTCTTGACGGAGACCCGCATTCAAGTGAAAGTCTCAAGCTTTCTTTGGTACCCAAATTTTCTTGGGTCCTTTGGAGTTAGTAGGATAAGCATTATTGGGCCATGCTTTCTTAACGGTTTCCAAACCATAGGACAGTCTTTTTCAAAATGATCTAGACTGTTACACTTTGAACACCTTAGAGCATTTCGACCAACGAGACTTTACGAAAACTTTCTTGAAATGATTTTTGTAAGCTTCTCTTGACGGTCTTTTCTTAATTCTTTCTTTAACTTTAGGAAAATCAATCAAGGGAATTGTTTCCGCTGTCATGCCTAACCCAGACTTATTGAAATAGGGTCTTTGGACTGAAAGCACTTTTTCAAGCTTTTCGGATCCTATCGAAAACTTCTTTGAAATATTTGATAAGTCTGTTTTTAAGAAAACATTTTCTTTCAAAAGATCATCTTCTTTTTCTTTAAGAGCAGAAACATTTAGGTCTAGACTTTTAACTTTTTCTTCTAAAATAACTTCCTTTTGTTTCAGAATTGAGTTTTCCTTTTTAAGTTCGGAAATTCTTTTGAGAGAAGTCTTGAGACCGAAACACGCTTCATCAATATATTTAGAGACTTTGACAGAATTTTAAAATCACTTACCTCAAATTCACTGTCGAGTCGAATCGAAATACTGAGTCGAGTCCGAATGTGCCATCAAGCATATGTTGGCATATTCATTATCACTCTCTTCACATTCTCGTATCACTCCAAGTTTCGGCTTTGAGAGCCTTTCGAAACTTCTCGCTTTTCCTCTTTTCTTTTTCGAAGAGGACAGTTGGGTCCGATGTGTCCCTTCTTTTTACATTCGAAGCAAACTACATCTTTGTTTGGTTCCTCATCATCAACGACTTGGTCTCGCTGTCTCTGAAAAACTTTGTTTCCTTGGGATGAACCTTCTCCGCCTTTTCTATTCAGTTTTCTGAATCTTCTTATCATGAGAGCGAGCTCCTCATCATCCATATCATCTTCGGGAATCTGCATCATCGAATCGTCATTTGATTTTAATGCAATAGATTTCTTACCTCTTGGATCTTCGTCTTCATTAATACGTTCCACTTCGTAAGACCGAAGAGTTCCAATCAGCTCGTCTACGATAATGGCATGATTCTTTGCGTCTCTCTTATTGAAGTCTTTATATGATTCCAATCCTTGGAGAGTCCACGCGAAGCTTGTTCACCTTCATGGGATCAGAAATTTTTTGTCCTTGGTTCTCAAGACCATTGACAATATCTAAAACGACTAAACATGTCGCTTATAGATTCTCCTGGTTTCATTTTGAAGGCTTCATATTGACCAAGGAGAATGTTAATTCTGGTCTCCTTCACTCGATCTGTCCCTTCATAGGTGATGTGTAATCTATCCCATACTTCTTTTGCTGTAACACAAGAAGATATTCTATTATATTCAGTTGGAGATAAAGCACAATATAAGGAGTAGATTGCTTTTGCATCGAGTGCTTGTCTCTTGTTTATCTCTTCCTGAGACATTCCGCTGGTTTCAATAGTGTCTTTTCCTCTTTCAGAGATTGATGCAGCAGCAGGAGTGATTCCTCTTTCCACAACGTCCCATTCCGAGGATCCTTTGATCGAAGGAAAGCTTTCATCTTGTTCTTCCGGATGTTGTAATCCTTTCCATCGAAGTAAGGAGGTCTGGTATTGCTTTGCCCTTCCATCAGCCCCGGTGCTAACATACTAGCCATGGATCTTTTACTCTGAAGTAAAAACACTTCAAACAAAGTGAGAACACGGGCTCTGATACCAATTGATATTGCTAGTATGAGTACCTAGAGGGGGGGTGAATAGGTATATAAAAAAATTTCTCGAAGCTTGCACGATATTTAAACAGTTAATGATTCAATCGCAAGAATTAAATATCAATCGAGAGACTGAGTAAGGGAAAGAGAGAATTGAACACTCAGTTTATAGTGGTTCGGCTTGATTCAAGCCTACGTCCACTCTTCTGCACTGACAGCCGATTGGCTGGATTCCACTATGATCAAAGAGATGTTACGTGATGATCTTCCTTGATTTCTAGGTGTAGATGATCTACCACACTCACTCAAGGTCTCGCCAAGTACAAACACTCTCTGTATACAATTTCGCTCGAATCGTCTCAACTAATAATCAAGGGTCTTCGTACTCGGAATTTTTCTATCAATCACACACTTAAAACAACTAGAACGTCTTCCTTTTATACTCCTTTATGCCATCATAGCCGTTGGCACTTACCAAAGGAATTCCTCCAATCTACCCGTTGGACGGAATCAATCAAGAAGATCATCCGAGCTATTTAAGGAATCTGATGATAGCCCATCAATCCTGTTCGCCCATACAATCAGGATCTCGGTTTCCATGAATAGAACATTCCAAGATTATTTCGTCGACCAACGGATCTCCAATCAATCTAGGATAAGAATGAAAGAATCCGAAATGATTATCCAACCAAAGGATCTTTTCCAGAGGATAGGATCGAATCCTCAACCATAGACCTCGGCTTTGGATTTCCTTCGTCACTGGATTAGAAAGACTGTCAGTGAGAATAGACTTAAGTCTTGAGTCTTGAGTCTTAAGTCTTGAGTCTTGAGTCTTGAGTCTTGAGTCTTGGGTCTTGAGTCTTGAGTCTCGAGAGAGCAAAGTCTTCAGACTTTAAACTGACGGTCTCCGAACATCCAGACTTAGACTGAAAGAAACGTTTTGTCAGCTTCAAAATATTCTGGAAAGATTTCTCCAACAAACACGTGTTTCTGTTCTCCTCATTGAACAGGCAAAATTAGCTGTTTTTGATAATTTGCAGACTTATAATAAAGAGTAAAATGTCATTGTTGTGTGGATCTTTAATATTTTATCTTTCAAAAATATTTATTTTAGTCCTTGTAAGTTGCACAAAGATGCTTATTTGCTGGTCCTTTAAACATTGGTCTGCTTCATTCATTGCTAAATAAAAAAAGAGTCAAGCATTGCCAACTAACAAGGTATAATCTACTAGAAATTATACTCTATGCATCACACTTATGACCAGGAAAATCATGTGAAGGATCACGATTGTCTTATCAAGCGGTTCCCTTTCGTCAACTACTGGCTTATCACCCTTTAGCCGATCCTTGCTGCTCATCTTGCCGCAAATTTTCAGCGCGTAACTGCCAGGTAAAGACCTATATTGATCGCCTATCCACCAATAGCGCAAAAAACAAAGACATTAAAACATACGGTCATTGAGAATGTATAGATGAAAAAAAAAAAAAAAAAAAAAAAAAAAGCCAATGAGACACTTGTAATAAATGTTTAACGATAATCTGCATGCACTCTAAGTTGGTTATGTGAAGAAAAATCACATTTTCTCCTCTGTTTTGGATCAAGACTTTTGGCTTGTGTTTGAAATGGGGATCTTTTCTTGTGGCCATGCAAAACAGAAAATAAGAGGTGATTGTTTTCCATATGACCAACTTATAGTGCAAGTGTATTTTCTCCAAAAATCTGTTGATTACTATTGGCTTTCTGGCTCTTTTAACAGTATCCTTGTGATTCCAATATCTTTATTTCATGCTTTATTGGTGAATATGCGATCAATGCAAGCTTTCACATGGTAGTTACAGTATAAAGAATTCGCCTATGTTTGAGAAAATAATACACTCAAATAACTTGAGTATGTTATGGAAATATAAGAAGTTTCTCGATTCCTCAAATGGGCACGAACATACAAAGCTACCTTTTCCTTATTCAACGGACAAAGGTAACAAATGTTAACCTGGAGTATGTGAGCCCAATTCACATTCACTGTTGAATGATGTGAGCTCAACGTGGAAGCCAATTTTTCACGATGCACGTGAGAAACTGATAACCCTAGAATTAATCCTTTACATTATGAAATCGCCTCTAGATCGATTTAGGTTAGTTATTAGGTAATCAGAGGCAATTGCCTGTGATGGTTGCTCTGCTTAGAAGCGCCAGCAGGGACAGTAGTGGCGGCATTGGATGAGTTGCCCAGGCGGTGATGCTAACACAACGGTGCGGCCGTGACAATGGGATTGATGGCGCGCTCTCTCGCCCCATTCTTGCATTTTTTTTTTTCGGTTTTTCAGGATTTTTTTTTCTTTTATTAAACTTTAGCTTGGAAAGATAAACGAAAATGTAGACATAACTATAAAGACGGGTGCAATAGAGATTAAGGAATGGAAAACCAGAGTGACTAAAAATTAAAAAAAGTTCAACAATAATTGTAGTATGGTAAATTTTAAGCAAGAGAACAATAATCAATACTAATTGTCAAATAATATTTCATTAAAAAAAATCACTTAGAATCCATGTAATGATTGGAAACTCTACTGGCAATGGAAAAAAAAAAAAGACATTCACATAGGATGGAAGAAGCGAGATGTCGAAAGCCAAGCAGCAAATCCAATTTGCATCCCCTGCAAAGTCTTGGACTTCCTGAGTTTCATTAAAGTTTCCTCCCCACATAGGGATTGAACACGATTTTCCAGTTCATTAATGTAATGCTTAAAGAGTTATTTTCAGTAGATTATAAGTATTTGTTGGTGGCCTTTACCAAAAAAAATAAAATAATAATAAACTTTACCAAAAAAAAAAGTATTCGTTGGTGGCTTTCTTAACTTTTTTTTTTTTGGTAAGTGTGGCTTTCTTAACTTGTTTACTCTTTTCAGACCACCAAGTTGCTTTATGGATTAGTTAGTGTGCCTGACTTGTAGATGTTTAGGTGCAAAGAACGTTCTTTTGTTTTCCTTGTTGATCAGACAAAATTAACTGTCTTTGATGACTTGTAGATGTGTAACAAAAAGTCTTGGTCTTCACTTAAGATATCTTGGGATAATCTCTAAACATGAGGAGATAAGTTATTTTTATTCCTCTAACTATTGGCGTGCACCCTTCAAAGTCCTGGTCTTTGTTTAATGTTTTTGGTAGGTGAAAGTTTTGGCCTTCCTAGACTTTATAATATTCTCTCTCAACTAGTTTATTATCACTTTGCTTCACCATAATCCATGCCCGTTCCCTTGCTCAACAGTGTTCTCCTCCAACTCGTCTGAACCTAGCTCTCGTGCTTCCCGGATTGCTGTTGTTGATCTAATCCAGTTCGCCAATCTGCTCCAGGAAGTCCACTTGGAATAGGTAAGAGATATCCATCTACTTGCTTTCTTTTTCCTCAAACTGATGCAGCAAGTTTAACAACAAAATCGAGGGATTTTGATGTCAAATACTTGCTGGCCAGATTAAAGTTGCCGCTTGATTGTTGATATGGCTTAGTTGTTTTTATAAGGTGATGCCTCTACACGCATACTTGTTTGAGCCCAAACTTGGACCTCTATTTTATGATTTTTCATTACATATTAGAATAGAATTGCATATATTAGTATCAGGACAATTATATTAGAAAACTCAGAATTTTCATGGACAAGCATTATCATGCACATCTAGGCCATTTAGAGTGCATTATATTTAATTGTCATATTTGCATGTTTCCTCTCATAAGTCACGAAGAGTATTATCGCCTCATTCCTGCAATTTTTTTTTCAGTTATTTATTTTTGCTCTTTTTTCTTAAACTTAAATTTGAAAATATAGATGAAAATCTAGACATAATTCCAATAGACAAGTAAGACAGAGATTAATGAATGAAAAATCACAATATGATTAAAAATGACAAAAGTTGGATAAAATTTTTGCCTTTTGTTAGTTTTGAGCGAGAGAACAATAATTAATGCCAATCGTCCAATAATATCTCATACAAAAAAAAAAAAAAAAAAAAAAAAAAAAGAGCACCCATGTAATGCGTGGAAATTTTACTAGCAATGGAAAAAAAGACATTGACATAGGGATGAAAGAGGAGGGATGGGAAAAGTGAAGCAACAAAGGGGTTGGATATGCCAACTAATCCATTAAACAAGTTACTTTATTTTACTTTGTAAATAGTGAATGAGTCAAAAAGCGTCAACTAACATTGTATAATTTGCTAGAAATTATACTCTATGCATCACACTCTCCTATCAAGTGGTTCTTGATTATCAACTACTACCACAACACTCTTCAATAGATCATTGCTGCCCATCTTGCTGCTAATTTTCAGCACTTCAACTGCCATGTAAAAGCCTACATTTATGGCATATTCACCAATAAAGCAGAAAGCAAAGACATTGAAATCATAAAGATACTGAGAATATATATATATTTGCAAAAAAACCGACAAAACACTCATAAGTAGGAAATTTTAAAGATAATGGACATACACTCTTAAGTGATTTTCCTCTAAAAATTTATTACTTTGTTTTGTTGGCTTCTTTTTCTTCTTTTTTTCCCATCTGTATATTCTCAATATCTTTATGTTTCAATGTCTTTGCTTTCTGTTCTATTGATGAATATGCCATCAATGTAGGCTTTTTCATGACTGTTATTGTGCTAAAAATTCGCATGTGTTTAAGAAAAATAATTTGACTATATTATGGAAATATAAGATATTCCTCAACTCCTCCTTCAAAGTGGACGAATAGACAAAGTTACCTTTTAAAAGTTAGCTGTTGTAGATGTATAACAAAAAGGCTGGGCTTCCTGAGTTTATGGTTTTTTTTCTATTAACAAATATATGATTGTAGAAACTACAAAAATCTGGGATAATCTTTAAATATTACTAGAGAAGCAAAATGATTTTTTTTTTTATTTTTTTGATTCCTCTAACCACTAATATGCATCCTTGAAAGTCCTAGTCTTTGTTTAATGTTTTTGTTAGGTTAGAATATGGTCTTCTTGGACTTTATCATTTTCCCTCTCCATTAGCTCATTGTCACTTTGCTTCACCATAACTCTTGTTAATGATTAATCCATTTTCTTTCACCCTCAACTCATCATCACTTTGCTTCACCATAATCCTTGTTGTTCTCTATAGTGACTGATTCACCCATGGCCATTGGAGAGATCCTTTTGAGTGCATTCCTTCAAGTCTTATACGAAAAGTTGACTTCCCTCGGATTGGACTATGCGCAAAGGGAAGGAGCACCGCCCTTCTTTGGAATTAGCACTGACCTACTCAATAAGTGGAGGAAGATGCTAAACACAATCTATGTAGTGTTGGATGATGCAGAGGACAAGCAACTGAGTGGTAAAGGTCTAGTGAAACTATGGATGGATGATGTTAGGGACTTGGCCTATGACATGGAAGACTTGCTTGATGAATTCGAGATCGAAGCTACTCAAGCCAAGTCAAAGGCAAAATCTAGCATAATTACAAATTGTGTGAAGTTTTGTTTCTTTAGCCAACATAAATCCTCTAAGTCGAATCCAAATCCATGCTCGTTAATGTCTGAAGCAGTGGTACAAAAGATCAATGATAGGTTGGAAGAGATTGTCACTAGGAAGGCTAATTTAAGCTTGAGAGAGAATTCTGTGGATAGATCTGACTACACCAACAAAAGGCTACCAAGCACATCTCTACCCGAGCCTCGATTTTTTGGCAGGAAGAAGGAAGAAGCGGACATACTTGAACTATTGATCGGTGATGCCAAAAATGATGATAACACCATGAGCATCATCCACATAGTTGGGATGGGTGGTGTTGGAAAGACGGCCTTGGCTCAACAGTTGTATAATGATACAAGAGTGAGTAGCTATTTTGAGAGGAAAGCATGGGTTTGTGTTTCGGATGTTTTTGATGTTCTCGACATAACAAAGACTATTATGCAATCAATTACGGGGTTGTCCTACGAGGCAGAAGCTCTTAATGGGCTTCAAGTTAAGTTGAAGGACAATCTATCTAGGAAGAAGTTTCTTGTGGTTTTAGATGATGTATGGAATGAGAAGTACGAAGAATGGACTACCCTCTTAAAGCCATTTGAAGTGGGGGCTAAGGGAAGCAAGATCATTGTTACGACTCGCAATCGTACTGTTGTTTCCATTACAGGAGCTTTGCCATATCTATTGGATGAGTTGTCCCTTGATAATTGTACAAGCTTGTTAGCCTTTCATGCTCTTGGAGAAACAAATTTTGAGAGGCACCCAGATCTTGAAATAATTGGCAAGAAAATAGCTGAAAAATGTAAAGGTTCACCTTTGGCCGCAAAGGTTTTGGGGGGTCTCCTGCATAGTAAAAGGAATTCTGATGAATGGGAAGCTATCTTAAATAACAGAATGTGGGATCTTCCAACTGGAGAAAATGATGAGGTTCTTCGAGTTTTGAAATTGAGCTATGTCCATCTTCCCTCTTATTTGAAGAGATGTTTTGCTTTTTGTGCAATATTTCCCAAGGATTACGAAATTGAGAGGGATGAGTTGGTATTGTTGTGGATTGCAGAGGGCTTTTTAGATGGACTAAAAGGAAAGGAGAATATCTTGAAATTGGGACGAACTCAATTCGATGAGTTAGTTTCCAAATCATTTATTCAACAATCAAGTGTAAATGCATCCAAGTTTTCAATGCACGATCTTTTGAATGATTTGGCAAAGTCAATTGTAGGTGGAATGTCCTTTAGCTCTGGGGAGTTTCAGCTAGTAGGTCATGAAGATGATATATCTCTTGAGAAAGTTCGTTATGCATCATTTGTTTCCTGGTGTGCTACATCAAAATGTATGAGAGTGTATCACCGGATGAAGGTACTAAGAAGTTTAATGCTACTGCATATTGGATATAGTCAGGATGACAAGTTCCACATTTCCAGCAAGGTGTTGCACGACTTGCTAACAGAATTGAAGTACTTGAGGGTGTTCTCATTATGTCATTGTTCCATCGTAGAGGTACCAAATTGTATTGGTGATTTAAAAAATCTTCGATACCTCAATTTCTCGTACACAGACATTGAAAGTTTGCCAAAGTCAATTGTCGGCTTATGCAAATTACGAGCTTTGATCTTAAGAGGTTGTCAAAAGCTTTCGATAGTGCCTTTAGGTATCACAAAATTGGTCAGCTTACAGGTTCTTGACATTAGAGATACAAAGAGTCTAAAAGAGATTCCATTGGGTATTACTAATTTGAAAAATCTTATTATATTGTCCAAGTTTGTGGTTGGACAAGACAAAGGGTCGCAATTAAAGGAGTTAAAGAAGTTGCCACATCTTCAAGAAGAATTATTCATATCAGAATTGCAAAAGGTGGAAGAAGTTAGGGATGCAATTGATGCTAATTTGTTTGAAAAGCCAGGCCTTAGAAACTTATTCTTGCATTGGGGTGAAACTGTTGGAAATCTACAGAATGATAAGTGTGAAGCACAAGTTCTTCACTATTTGCGACCTCATACTAATCTTGAAAATCTCACTATCTCCAACTATGGTGGTGCAATATTCCCATCATGGTTAAATGGTACATCTTATTCTAAGATAGTGTCTTTGTGCTTGCAAGGTTGTCCTCATGTTGGATCGCTACCCTCACTTGGAGAACTCCCTTCACTTAGAGAATTATATCTTGAAGGTCTACATGCAGTAAGTACAATTGGCTCTGAATTTTATGGAAGTAAAAGGCCTTTTTTATCCTTAACAACTTTAAAGTTTGAAGGGATGTTGGCATGGAAAGATTGGTCTCGTTATTCCAACAACCAGGAAGTCCCATTCTCCTATCTTGAGCATCTTGTAATCCGGAGCTGTCCTTCATTAATTGGGACATTGCCTTGTCAACTTGATCATCTCATAAAGCTTGAAATTCATTCATGCCCACTATTGAATAACTCAACAAATGTGATTTGTCTTCCATCTCTCCATGAGTTATGCATTAAGGATTGTAGCAAGGAAGTCTTAAAGTGCTTGGTCAACCTAACTTCTTTAACCACTCTCGAAATTGTTAACCTTGCAGAGTTTGTTTGCTTTGATGATGGGTCTGTGAGTTGCTTGGTCAAGTTAAAGGAGCTTCATATAGCACGATGTGACAAGCTAACATACTTGTGGCAAGATGAAAATGAAACACATAATATTAGTTGCCTTCAAAGTGTGGTCATCAAAAGCTGTCCTTAATTCACATCTTTTGTGGCAAGAGAAGAAGAGATAGAGCTACCCTACCTAGAAAAGTTGCAATTGGAGAATTGCACAAGTTTAGAAAGGCTTCCAAACAAGATGCATAATACACTCAAATTTATATGGATTATTAATTGTCCAAAAATCAATGGAATAACCAATCCTCTAGATGACCTCTATAGCAATTACCCAACATCTCACTTGAATGTTTTGTATTTTCTCAAATCTAGGAATCTACGAAGCCTAACACAGCACCTTCATAGACTAGACCATCTCACCCATCTGGATATAAGATTCTGCCTAGCATTGGAGATAGAGGACTTCCCTTCTCTTCCTATCTCCTTGTCAAGTTTCCGGCTTCGTGGTTGCCCGAAGATAAAGTCTTTACCAAATCAATGGCATCATCTTACATCCCTTGAGATGATATACATTGATGATTGCCAAAATATTAAATGCTTGCCTGAAGGAGGTTTGCCTCCCAATTTGCAGAGCTTTTCAATTACAGGGTGCGAGAATCTCAAGCAACCACTAAGAGAATGGGGCTTAACTTTGCTCACATCCCTCGAAAATCTATATATTGACGGAAGAAGCATGGGAGAGGAGGGAGAGGAGGTGTGCTTTCCTTCAGAGGATGAGGATGCGTGGAGTCTTCTCTTTCCTTCCTCTCTAAAAAGACTTGACTTGAGTCATATGAGGAAGGTGGAAAGACTATCAAGTGGTCTTCACAACCGTCTCTCCTCTCTCACCCAATTATGGATTATAGATTGCCCAAAGTTGAGGTACTTGCCAAACGATGGGCTCCCTCCCTCCCTCCGACAATTGGACATTAAAGAATGCGAGATTCTGAAAGATCAATGCTCAAAGCTCACTGGCGACTGTTGGCCCCTCATCCAAGAAATCCCTCTCATCAACATTGATGGCGTTCAAATCCAATGAGTGAATTGATTCTTCTATGTACAGTCGACAATAAGTTTTCTAGGGTTCGGGTAAGCTTTTGGTTTTGAAGGCATCAATTTCCGTTCTGCTTACTCAATTTGTTGCTTAATACGAATTCATTTTTCCCATTACTTTTTAGATTAATCTAGTAAACCAGCCATTGGAAGTCAAAGACTGACATTTGGGTGGGTGTTCTCGTTGGATTGGATCGGCTCTGTTTCGTTGAATAATAGAATACACAACAAAATGCTTACAGTGCTGCCTCTTGCTGTATAAATGACATATATTTGACTATGCTTGATGCCCAAAAAGTTTGCTTATTTTGCACTCGAGCAACCCACCAAACAAATTGTGAATAAAAGTGCGCTATGCTTTGCATGAAAATCACCAAGAATCATAACGTTCCACAATCATATTCCCCTGCAATTTCAGCATTTGTTGTGTGTTCTCTTCCCAACATCTTCTTTAGCTCTAGCTCATTCACTGTGGTTGTTTTGCAGATACCATTATGATCTGTTGGCAAAATCTCTTGGAAGGATCACTTGCAAATGTTGTTGAGGTAGGACTAATGCTGTCAATGTTATGTGCCACATTTTGCAATTTGAAAATAGAAAAGAAGTGTTGGATTTTATTTGGTGCGCTAATATGTTCTATATGTTCTTCTGGTGAAAACTAAAGGATGATTAGTTATGGGAGGCTGTGATCTAATTGTAAAGAATGGAAATAAAGTTTCTTTTTTTCTTAATGGTTTTCTTTTGAATTGAGAACCTTCTTTTTGTCAATAATTATGCTTTGCAGTATCAGGCAGTCAATCTGGAATAAAATTCTGGGGCAGCCCATTGCTCGAAGCTTTCAACACAACTCCACTTCACAACAGCATTGATATTCCATAAATCTCCTTCTGTTTGGGTCTTCATCTTGGGTGGGTTAGCAATTATTACTTACAGCTTGCTAGAAATTTTAAGTCAATATACTTGTGCTTGTTTGGTTGAGATTGTAATGATATGCTGCTTGCCTCTGTGTTTGCATTGACAGCAGTGACTTTTGAGGCAAATCTATTCGGTTCTTCAAAGTATCAATTGTTTTCTCTTACTCCACCACAGAGTATGAATTCATCGAAAATTATGTCATTTTATCTGAAAATAACTTCATATGGCATTCTTCCTGTGGAGAGTTCTCGAGCAAAAGCTTCGAGCTCACTTGGGTTCCTTTGGTGTAACTAGAAATCTTGTGCTTCAACCAATTTATACCTTGTTTGATGGATCTCCTCCCTCTCTGCCACTATGGCATATGCCGAAACATTTGTTGAAGCAATTTTAGCATGACATTGTGAAGCTCTAATAGAGGTTAGTCAATTTGTAATATGAATTGTAGTTCACTTTGTACTTTCTCCGAGGCCTTTTGGATGCTATTACATGTATAACATGGTGCTTTGACCATATGAATAGGTGGTCAGAAAATTAGAGTTGCATTTGCCAGGATAACTTTCGAGAAACCTCACATACTTTTGCTTGACAAGCCATCCAATTATCTGGTAAGTTTTACTCATTTTTCTCTGCCTTATGATTTTGATTAGTTTTTCAGTTAGCTGTTAATGTTCTTGCACTAATTGAACTTATTGGAATGTGGTCTTTACATTGAAAATAAGTTAGAACCAATCAGTGCTCATAGCTAAAACCAATCTAATTGTTCCGGAGCCTCTGTCATAAATCTATAAATCTAAGTCATAATGTGTGCCTCTTTTTGTTTATAAATGTGGTCTTCAAGTTCTGCTTTAATGATCAATGATTGCTACAGTATAATCTTTGTAAGTTGTTTGTTTCTTCTCTAAGGATGAGTGAGTATGATTCAGCATTGTTGCACACCAACAACTGTAGGATTTGGATGCGGTTGAGGCACTCATTCAAGGTCTGGTCTGTTCCAAGGAGGAATTCTGATGGTAAGATTGATATTCTTGTCAAAATACTTCAATTTGACCAATGATGGATCATTTTCACAGCTAATAGCCCCCCTCTTTGCACCTTGATATGCAGGTTAGTCACAATGAGCATCTAATAACTGGAAGCTCGGATGATGTCTGGATGGTTTTCTCAAGGCAAGGTAGTGCCTTTCCATGGGAATTTGGAGGACTATAGGAAGATACTTTAGTTTTGGTCGAATCAGATGAATCTGGTTATCGTTATCAACTAAGAATGGTTCACCAGCTTCACATTACCTTACAAACCGAAAATGAGGCTTAGTTATAGAGAAAGGGAAAAAAGAAGAAAAGAGGATTGCTGCCGATATACAGGAAGGATTCATACTTTATTAGGGCTCGTGGAGGGATGAATCTAAGTTTTTGACATTGAGCATGCGGCATCATCTGGCAATAGCTCAAGAACTGAGTTGGGATTGCAGTCGTGGTATGATTTACGACCCTTTGCGCATTTTTCCCTAGCAATGGATCATTTGTTGTGCCCCTGGAAGTTTGATACTCTGTCACTGCAGAAGGCAGCTTTCTATACACAGTAGAATGATTTAAACATTTGCAAAAGAACCATGTTAGCACGGTACATTATTTTGTAGGAGAGTGAGATTATTTTCCAAGAAATTAGTTGTATTAATATATTTTGTTGTTTGGCACTATTTAGGAAAATTAATTACGAAAATATAATCATGGTCAACAAAAACTTTGTATTCAACTCTAAGTACAGAATTGCTTTTAGTGACAATAACGTTGGCCTTGCCTAGGCAGAAAATGCTATAATGAAACTCTGTACAAATACCTGAATTTGTTAGATAACGTTCTGGTCAATATTCCAAATAAGGAGTTTTCTTTCTTCCAACTGCTACGATGCACATGGAAGAACGGCACCGAAAACAGAGGTTTTGAATATGCTAATGTAACAACTAAATTCTGAATGAGCCGTGCAGGTCAAAACCTATTCACAAACTGGTTGCCTGGTCAAAGATTAAAGTTCATCTTTCTTTTATTTAAATACCCACTCCATCTCTTGACAACATTTTTAGCGGTCCTACATCTTATATTTCCTGTGCAGGAGGGGAAACAGGAGGGAGATCAATAGGTGTGGCTACACTCTGGATTTTACTTCGAGGATTTGCGTCCGCTATGAGATAATCTTATTCCAAGAAGATCGTCACATAGCACCAGTAATGACCAATTCCCTGAAGTAGGCAAGCCCCATTACAATTTCCCTCATTAAGGTGCCAAAGGTCCAGAACCATTCACATGCAAAGAGATACGCGCACTACCATTGCAAATGGTTTCAATCTCGTGAGCTCCCATGTTGAACTTATATCTTGAGTTGGAGCAGATGAAGAAAATTTGATCCGGAAAGGAAGTGTGCTTCTATGGCTTCATGATATATAACATTGAGGAATGTTGTTACATGAGTTCTATTATTGGACACTTCTGTTACATGTTAAAAGTTATTGCCAGCTACATGACCTTTGTGCCATAACAGTCATTTTCATGTCAAGGAGCAAAAACTGTTTTCTACTTCTTCATCATCGGAACCTGCTTGAGACGTTGTCTCACGAACTACTTTCAGCAGTCTTTTGATCTGAAGCTGCTGCAAGTTGAGCTTGATGTTGACTTTCGTTGAGGAAAAATTGAGTTTGCTCTGGTAGTCTGCGACTTTGACTGAGTAGGATTTGCAGCGAACCATAAACGCTTCTTCGTTTGCAAATTGGGGGGAAAATCTTGCCCACCGTTTAATTTTTCAATTGTTTTTTAAGCGTAGAGCATGTCACGGTCTATTGAACATTATCTAACATGTGAACAATCATCTTCATTTCTTAAAAGTATCTAACATGTAAAGATGAGGAGGTTCTTGAATATTTGAAGAGAAGTAATTGTCTCCATTTGAAACCTTTGGAGGTAAAAGATGAGAACCTGCACCAAATTAGAGTAAACCAGTCTTGGAACCAAATAGGACTAGTTTCCCGAAATTTTTATCGAAGAAGAAGAAACATGAACGATCAAAATTTTTTTGATTGAAAAGTTACACCATGCTTGCATAAAATCATAGTAACTATATGATTGAGGCTAATATGAATTCATAAAAGTTCTGATTTTAAGAGGATGATCTGTAATATAATGAAAATCTTCAGGAATGTACCCTAATTATTTTTATGACCGAGTTTTGAAAAGTTCATCTAGGATTTTGTTCGTTTGGAGAAAAATATTTTAACTGCTAGTTATTATTTTCACCTTTCACTATTTAGAGGGGTAAAAAATGCTTGTCGAAGGTTACTTCGGTCGATCAGAAAATCAACTTATAAAAAATAAATAAAATAAAAACTTTTTTAATTTTAAAAGTCGAAGTACGAAAATAGTATGGACACAAGAGTCTCAGACGAACTATTTTAGGCCAAAACAATAGCGGAGTTCCTCTGGTTTGCTGTCACAAGAAGTTGCCACCGGATATAGTGGCGATTCCTTGATTTACATTGGGGGGATCACCACTCAAATGATTTTCTTTTTAGTTATTATGTATAAAATATTTTGATTGATTAGTTTGAGGCCATATTGAACTCACTAAATTAAGACAAACTTGACCATATATAAACCCATGTCAACTTGTTTAAGATTAGTACGGAAGAAGCATGTCGAACAAAAGAGAAAATCAACGTCGGTTCATATAGTTTGAGAAAAGTAAGAACGATGGTTCAAGCTGTGTCTGCGAGACTCAGTGTATTTCTCTTTGCAAAAGATAGTATAAAAGTTTGCTGTGAACTTTGCTTGCTCGTTTGAATCAATTTTTGCATGATTTTCCATATTATTTTACCATTTAGGATTAAGTAACTTATTCATCCTGAATTTGTCACACCATAGATGACAAATCGATGAAGCTCCACTACTACCTAATATCAGTTCATTTGTTTCTTAAAACAGACTTGTTTGATTTATCGGGTCTAAATAATATTTTCTCATTCTTTTAATAAACAAAGTACGTATCTTATCATGATTTACTACTTAGTTATTCAGAAAGGGACGGACTTAATTTTTCACTATTTATTTTCTTTCACCCTTTTTCTTGATTAGTAGTGGATCAGTTGCTGCTCCATTTAGTTTTTCTTTTGGCCTTACTGACCCAGCCGGTTGCCTTATCTTGGTGTAAGGTAATTGTGGTTCAGAGGTTCAATCCAATCGAGCTCCTGCAAATTCCGATTGCACGCTGTCGGTTCTCGAGGTATCACGGTTTCTTCTCATTAAATTTTTGTTGGTGGTATTACTTATGTGTCGATGTGCTGCTGTTTTTGTGTCGATGAATGAGTTGAAGAAGAACTAGTTCGAGAGATCAGTCCCCGTTTTAGCTATTAGCATCCTATATTTCGGAGAAAGTCGGTTAGGATTACCGAGTTTATTTGATGAGTGGAGATAAAGCTGATTTATGCCTGCTTAACATCGTCTGCTTAGCTGGCCAAGCCCCTTTCGTTGTGCATTTTGAGTCGTTAAATTGAATTTCAAAAGGTTCGCTGGATTTTTTTATTTCGATACCCGTTTCTTTTCTGGCTGGATACTGCTCAACTAAATCTCTCAGTTTCATCGATTTGAAGTTCCCCTCTTTTCGAACTTGCCTATTCTATCTTGCTTGACTCTGATGGGATTTTGTCATCTTTAACACCAAAGCTGCTAGTGGTTCATCATATGCTAAATCATATGTAAACATAGGAAGCACGGTGAAGATAATTCGATGATACAATATGATGTCTTTGAAGTTTTTCTAGTTTCTTTAGCTATACGGCTCTATGTTTTGTTTGTTTACCAACTAAGACGGTTCTTAAATTGGTGGCTGACACCTCTCACTGAGAATCCAAATCATATGCTAATTAAGGGCATTTACATCATTTTGTTTGCTTGATCTAGGCGTGGATGGTGAGGACATAACCAATTTTGACTGTGTTTTCGTCCAGAAGATTATCAGCATGATGTTCGCCTACTTGAGACTAAGGGATAAGGTGGTCCTTCTACTGAGTGGCAAAAATTGATCTTTCTTGCATAATGAGATGATATAAATGTCACCACAAATTGCTCTTGCGCCAATGGTCGAGCCCCTTCGGCTTTGAATTGCTAAAAGAAATGACTGGAGAATGATTTTCCTTTTTGGAGTCATCATGGCTATTAGAGAAATTAACTCTGATTCTGTGATTTTTTATTTTCTGATGTTAGGGGTGATTCAATTTGTTTTATGAGATTAATTAAAAGCACAGCTGTACGTATTTGTAGTAGCTACTATGATTAGCTCGACAGGTGCTCGTTAGAATGTCCTAGAAAAAAGTTGAATAGCTTTTGGGATAATCATCTTTCATACACACACACTTTTGTACAAAGTGGAGGCGTGAGATTTTATATCTTCATTTTTTTCTATAATTCTTTGCTTATTTAAGTTCCTCACTAAGTTCATCGTGAGTATAATGTTAATCATTTCAACTTGCAAAAAAAAAAAAAAAAAAAAAATTTGCTCAATATCTTTTTTGTGTAATTCCAATAATCAGTTGTCTTAGTGCTTATTAAAAAAAAAAAAAAAAACCTAGCTTTCTTAATCTTTGCTTACAAATTTGAGACTTATAGCATCTCCTTGGAAATTGAATTCAATGAAAATGCATTTAAAATTTGATAATATACCATGAAAATTCCTTATAGGACACGAATAAAGTATGTCTCTTTAGGCAAAATTTTCTTTTCAAACGATGAAAAATAATTTCCAGTTCGTTTTCATATTTCAGCCCAATGTCGGAAAATGTTGCTATTTTCCCGGTTGACATCTGAATTTTCTCCGATAAATTTAACATACACCCATCTAAAAATTTAAATATATATAGTAAAATAAAAAAATAAATAAGTACAGATAAAAAAACAAGAGAGAGAAAATAAAATGGTAAAAACTCAAGCTCACCAGAGGAGGTTCATAAATCTTGTCCAATTCGCGCAACCGAATTCGGCCCGAAACTCATCAAATACGTAAAGCCCGCTCATCAGCCACACCAAGAGGCCCATCAGCCCAAAGCCCACGAAAGGAACCGAGTTCGGCCATCTCTTTTGGCTTTTCCTCTCTCTCTCTCTCTCTCTCACCTTCGGAAGGGGTAAGGGAATTGATCCTTCGCTGGTTTTAATATCCTGCATCTCCGCCGCGTCCCATTGGCTTCTCCGGTCTTCATTACTGGAAAATCTACTTTGTGCTCGTTCATACCCCTGAACTGTATTGATATGAATGTTTGAGGACTATTTCTGCATTTAAGATATCCTATTGTGTAGTGCGTACTTGAGCTGCAACATTATTTAGCATATTTGTCGATTTAGGGTACGCATGGTAGAGCTTCTTGATTGGGGAACAGTTTCTTTTCAAAAATAGTTCTTTTCTATTTTTATTCCGGATAACAATTTCTGAATAAAATAAAAAAAAAAATAGAAATGCGTTTGGTACGAAACAGTTTTTTTTTTTTTTTTTTTTATATATAGTTATTCGTTTTGTATTCTTGCTTATGGATCGCCGACCGCCGATCACTGCTGCTGCCGCGCACAACCACCGGTCATCGCCCATTGGCCGTCGGCGGTCGGGTGAAGGACGGTCGGGCCGGCCGACGATGAGCGGCCGCGGTGGGCGGCATGGCGCGGCCGCAACGATCGACAACGTCGTGCAGTTGAGGTAGGGGTGAGCAGCGGTCTAGGGTCGACCCTAGACCAACCCTGGACCGGCCCAACCCCGCGGTCCCGTCCGGTTCCCAAGGGGACCGGGTCGATCCTTGGTCTTGGAATTCCATGACCAACACCGTGCGAGTTTGGTCCTCGTCCCTAAGAGTTTTTTGTCGATCCAACCCCGACCAACCCCGTATATTATATTATATTATTTATAATTTTTTTATATATATTCAAACCTAAGTAAAATGTCTGTTATATTATATTAGAGATGTTCTATCAACATCACTAATAGTAATTTCAATTTAAAACTTTTGTTGAGTATTAATTACGTGTCGTTTATTTTGTTTTCAAGTGTTTAGAAGTTTAAGTGAATTAGCAAGATGTGAAGTTATATATTCATGGTTTATATTAAGGGCGCATTTGGTAACGATTTTGTTCCCTAAACAGATTCGACAAGAAATGATTATTTTTAATTG
Source organism: Eucalyptus sideroxylon x Eucalyptus melliodora (assembly GCA_016097485.1). Taxonomy (NCBI): domain Eukaryota; kingdom Viridiplantae; phylum Streptophyta; class Magnoliopsida; order Myrtales; family Myrtaceae; genus Eucalyptus; species Eucalyptus sideroxylon x Eucalyptus melliodora. Next base: position 16,861,870 of record CM027825.1, on the reverse strand, counting down.
CTCCCTGAACCGATTCTCGAGTAAAAGAATGCATTTGGTAACAAATAAAATTTCTGATTCCGGAATAGAAAAAGAACATAAACACGTTTGGTAACGTATAAAATTTCTATTCTAATTCTTTTTTAATAACCTTTTTATATGAATATAAATTTGATATTGAATTTTCATAAACCATTCACGATTAATTATATTTTTATACTAAGTAATAAAAATATTAACTAATCAATTTTTATTAAATAGTAAATAATAAACCATAGTATAAACTATACTAATATCCCCAAAATATGTATACATATAAATACTACATTATAATATAAAATTAAATATGTATTCTGTATACCGTAAATATATATTTCAAAATAGGAAGAAATTAAAATAAAATATAGAAATAAAAAATAGATAAAAATAAAAACAAAAATTGTTGTTCTTTTAAATTTGGTTTTCTTATTAGAATTTCAATATTATTTATATTTAAATAAGAGTTTTTTTTTTTATCATGGTGATTCTCATTTTCAATTAATATTTTCTTTTATATGATTAAATATCTAATCCATTTTGAATTTAATATGGATGAATGTTAATTTTAATTTAGCCAATATACTTCTCTATATATATTCCCTTCCCCAAAACCGAACACCCAACGTTTAAGAAGATAAAAGTCTTCAAACCAACATGACTCTTTGAAACAAAGAAAAGGCTTTAACGAGAAACTCATCACTACAACTTATCCATAAATGAATAATGAAGTAACGTAGTCCATTGTTCAACTTTGAATATTGGCTTTGATAAGTCAATAATTAAAAACAATATTACAAAGGTCGTAAACATAAAGTTATTGAATCTCTGGCATATTGTAATCCCTTGCCATTTGATTTGCAATACTTCTCCGAAGCATGTTTATCTCCATTGCTTCCACATTTGATGTATCATCTACTACATCCATGTTTGACTTGTATGACTTTTCATTTACTCCAACCACAAACATAGGTGCATCGGCTGAAGGAGCTGATATGACCACTTTCTTGGCGCCAGCCTGCAGTAATAATCAGCGGGCATGCGTGCACAGAACAAATTAAATGATTATAGTGACCTTCAGGTGTGCGGAAGCCTTGTCCAATGTAGTGAAAACTCCAGAGGATTCAACAACATACTCAGCCCCATGATAACCCCAAGGAATCTCTTCTGGATTTCTGAGAAGAAAGAAATATCAAACTTTACCCCTTCCTGCTGTAAGTTTAGAGGTTGATATTTGCAAAAGAGAACTTTCTACAAGCATAGTCTTTTGGATGAGTAAGAAAAAACCTTTTGCTTTCAACTTTAATTTGCTTTCCATTAATCTCCAAGGTGGAATCGTCTATAACATTGATCGTTCCAGTGAAAACTCCATGAGTAGAGGCATCCTTGAACATGTAAACCTGGACGGATCGATAAAAGAAATGTCAGTATCTCCTCAAGGAGAAGACCTGCTATAAAGTATTGCGATATCCCTCCCAAGATCAAAAATTCCAAAGCTGTCACATCTTATAAATTCTCTCGGCTTGCTAATTATACACAAATACCACAAGAGTCAACTATAAGTTTTATCTTAGGGTGATTTTTCAAAAGGCAAAGCAAAATGAGGTAACCCTGAGCAGTAGACATTTTTATGGTAGCAAAGCCGACATGGGAAAAGATAAATCTCATGCGTCTTAAGTTGAAGGCTGATTTAAACATTCACCAAAGCGTGGTGGATGAGTCGCAATAGCTTAATTTAAGTTATGAAACATTTATTGAAGAAAAACAATAATCTGGCTTGCTTAAATAAATGGTCAAGTCAATCATTTTCCAATTCTAAGCTAAAGCAGAAACAAGACTAGCAGCAAATCAGAAATTTTTAGAATACTGCAATGGATATTCCAAGTTCACTACCAAATAACAGACATAAAAGAGATTAAAACATCCATATACCACATAAGTGACACAACAATAATGCTATAACCAACAGAACCACTCAATCACGTAAAGGAGGGAAGCCACGTGACATTTCCTTGAAGGACTAAGTAATTTGCACTAAAAAAAAAAAGGTAACTGCACATACCATGTATTTAGCATCGATAAAAGGATCATTGACAGCTAATACATCGATATCATCCCTAGCGGTTGCTATCCGAAGCACCAATCTTCCGATTCGACCAAATCCTGCATGAATGTAATGCCACCACGCTCAAAAAAAACTTCCACCAGACCCAATTCATTTAAACTGTACACCTCGTGCAACAACTACATATTCTTCTAGACATTCTTCTATTTGAGCTGATATATGCGAACGTGCCAAACAGCCCCTATCTTGCAATCCCTATGGTATCTCGTTAAAACACAATTCCAGAATGCCCTCTAAATATACCAGCACACAACTTCGCACGGAATGAGATTACGGGCAAAGCACAGTAACCACTTAGCATAATTCCTATCAGCCCCGGAACATACCATTAATTCCAATCTTTGTCTTGTTGCTGCCATCTAATCGTGCACGACAACATCACCCCTCAGACTCCGGTCCAATCAAACCATTTTTAAAAATCAATTGAGATATGCTACAAGGATTCTTACTTAGAACAATAGGCCGCACATCAACAACGGTAGCTCTAACGGGCTGAATGCTCTTGACAGAGGATTTCCTATCAATTTTTGTTTTTTCGAGGCAAACGATAGTGTCAACGACAGTTACTAGAGGCCACAAAAACCGGGTGCGGCAAATTTAACAGGAGCAAGGGAAAGATTAGACTCAACTGGAAGGAAATGGATCCAGTGGGGACAGGAGTGCCGTTGAAGCTGGAGGGTAGGCGTGAAAGGTTGACGCTGCTGGACGAGACCTGCAAGAAACCGAAAAAGAAAAAAAAATAGAGGTTGAAGTTGTTGAGCCGAATGGGACGAGCCACCTCCCAAGATTTAGGAAAAGAAGGGGAAGCCGGAGTAGGTCGCGAAGACAGTGTCCACCATAAATCCAATAGCAAATGTAGAGGAAAAGACAAGATCATCAAAAAGTGAGAGAAAAAAATTAAAAATAAAGGAAACAAAGAGAAGAAGAAGCGAAAACGAGGGAACAGGAATCGTAAAATTCACAATTCGGCGTCGCTCGCTCTCGGCCAGCTCGGCAAGGGCGCTCACCGAGTCGGGCCCGGGGGTCGCTCGGCTGCGGCCAGATTGGCGAGGGCGCCCGCCGATCGGGCCCAAGGGTCACTCGCCGAACGAGCGCCACCCGTGCGCAGACGCCCGAACCACCCATAAAAGGGAACTCACCTTGAACGATTCCCTTCAACGATGAAGAAGCAGCAGATCACCGTCGTCATTCTTGCGGAGGGAGGAGCAGCCGTCGCCGTCGCCATTCTTGAGGAGGGAGAGAATCAGACTGATGAGCAGAGGAGACGAGAGGACGAGAGAGAGTAGAGAGGAGATAAGGCTCCGCACTTTTGATTCTGGTTTTGATTCTCGAATGAAGAATCATAATTTTTTTGATTCTCAATTCTTGTCCAAAACTTATTCGAGAACAAATTTGTCCCCGAACAAAAATTTTACCAAACGCGATTTTTTGCCCAAACTGATTCTAGGAAACAAAAAATCAGAATTTAGCCCTGTTTGGATGGTTATCAAACAGGGCCTAAGTATTTTGAACTTTTTATGGTTTAATTGTATTTCACTAATGAATTTCAGCTGCACTTTGCTTTTCAATTTGTGTCAAATGGTAAAAGTTTTTGAAGAGTAGAGTAGTACTACAGTTGCTACGGTGATTTGTTAGTCAAGTGGTGTGAAGCTCATTTTTTGGTTGAGTGGACTTTACATGATCAAATGTAGGAAAACGCTTTTGCATATGGTGTTATGAATATTAAAGATAGATGATTACAAAATTTTTTCATCTTGCCCCATATCTCAATGAGCGGTTAACAGGTACGAAATTTCTATTATTGTATCATCTTAAATTTGCTAAATATGTATTGGTATTTATAGTTTAGTTGCACAATGCCGCATTATCGATGGATGTGTAATTTGAATTCGTAGTTTGCTTTTTTAGGGAGTATAAAAAATAAGACGAAAAAAATTATCGATCGGTCCCAGGTTTGACTCTGGAACCGGACCGAACCCATTGGGTCGGTCCGGTCCTTGGTCCTAGGCTCAATAAGGTCGGTCCTCGGTCCTAAAAATTGAGGACCGACACTGTATGGGTTGGTCATAGGGTTAGGGGGTGGCCTGGACCAACCCGGACCATACTCACCCCTAGTTGGAGGTGGCTGCGGCAAGAAAGAGGAACAAAAGAAAAATAAAAAAGAAAATTGGCTTATTTCTAGAAATTGTTCCCGAGAACAAGAAGTTTTTTTTTTTTTTTGTTTCTGTTCCAAATTTGTTCCCCGGTTACTTTTCTTTTCCAAGGAATAGAAAAACAAGTTGGCGTTACCAAACGGATTTCTGTTCTTTTTTTGTTTCGAAGAACAAAAGAACAGAAATCGAGAGGAACATAAATGTTACCATGCAGGCCCTTACTTTCATCAGTTGGTTCAATGCAAGTATGTATAACCGTCAAGTCTCTCAACACGCTGTGCTGATCAACACTTTATAGAAGTTGCGCGTGGATTTGCTGTAACCAGCTTATACTCAACCGGTAATGTTAAGCTCAATGATGTTTAGAGCGTATGTGCTATTTTAGAACTGAACGCGTCAATGGATTGCAAAGTATACAATGGTCGTAGTTTGTCTGCCGCTGCTTTGTCGATCATGCGGCCACAGGAAATCCACTCTTATAGATTCAAGCAGTATGCAGAAAGCTTGCACTATACTTTGCTCTCAGCAAAGGCGGCCATTAAGCTCCACGAAAGTGCTCCCAGAAGACCTGGTAAAACCAAAGTAATGATCTTCTTCAGTAACCAAAAAGTGGGACGGAGTCACCGCAACAGCCATCTAGTTCGTGAATAATGTCCCTACAAATGAAAATAAATGCGATTTTTTAAGTGAAAAAATTGCCGTCCATAAAAAAAGATAAAAATAAAGAGAAAATGTACCGGGTAATTCCGTATAGAGGTTTGATGAGCCGTGGTAACTGGTAATGCAGAAGAACCAGATATCATATCACGGCTGCCTAGTCCAGCGCAAACAGATCGCTAGTCCTGTTAAGTATCAGAGCGAACGGAAGCTGATCAGCGCAAACAGATTGTTAGATCTAATTTTCCATTAAGAAAACCTTCGATCTAGATGCCGATCATCTTTTGAATAAAAAGGTAGCGACCCTTGAAGGGCCCAAGACACCTTGAACAACATAAATCAGCGCAACTGCAACTTTGTCCGGGGACAAGTTAACCCCGAAAAACTCTACTGAGCTTGTATAGTTTTTTTCTTCCGAAGAAGATTTTTTCTGGAAGTGGCTGTTTCTTCGTCAGTGTTTGTCGTCAACGTATCCCCGTTCCTACACCTAAATTACTAATGGAAAAGGATAAGGAAACACGGCATTAGATCAGCAGTGGCTTTAGGGAAGCAGCATCAAGTTTTGTGGATACATGTTAGAGAAAAGACTGCAACAATGCTAAATCATGCTCCTGAGTAAAATCTAACAGCTGCCAAAACGAACAAAAAAAAGGCCACTTCAAATCGGTGACCTTGACAGAGGAGTCCGCTTCGACATAGGTTGTAAAGTTGCATCAAATTTACAAGTCGACTCTTTTTTCATGTTCAAAAAGATTGAGCATTGGAAATGACAAGCTTGTGCTCAATTCCACGCAACCAAGAAGCAGCACATATTTGGCCGATAAAATTCGATATTTCAGCAGGTTTTTTACTTCGCTCGAGCAGTATTTTCCGTTGCTCGAAGAATACTCTCGTCTCTATTTGTGGAACTTCAACTAGATTAGATAGGTGATAGATCAGCCCAAATTATATCAGAGACGTGCATGAGCAAAGACGATCGGCCAGGAGCACCAATATCCAGCATAGTGAATTGAATTATAACCATCACCACTTAAACCAGTTAAACGAGCAACAACTACATTGCCAATGTCACGTAAGTGGGTACTTAACAATCATCCTAAATTCAGGCAGAAATTCCCCAAAAGGAAAACAAATATTTCACCAAAGAACAAAAGGCTATTATTATTATCCACAATTGGTGTAAATCGGTGAGAATAACCATCGGAGACTGAAAAATTTTGACGCAATAAAAAGTTAACGATTCTGGAATTCGGAAGCCAGTCACGATCCTCTTTGAAATGGCAAGGCGCCGCCGACATCAGGACGGCAGCGGCATGCGGTTGCCCAGCGGCTCCGGCAGACTTCTCCAGCGAGCACGTCTCCAGGAACCGAGCGTCGAGGTTCGACGACGTCCTGCGAGATGGAGGACAAAGGTGGAATCTTCGGGGATCGGCAGTTCGGAGAACGAGATGGTTGTTAGGAATTTTATCTGGTCGTGTTTTGGATGGTTGGATTGACTGAATTGCCTCCTCGTGTGAGATTATTCATGGGCGGACCTTGGTTGTCACTGTATTGATTAAATCACCTTTACCAATGCAATTTTCATAACTGAAAAGTCGTGGCAATGAAACATTTCATAGCTAAACAAGTACAAATTCTTTTTTGGCCACCATTGTAGCCACGGTTTTTTTTTTTAGTGACCCAAGAACCGCCGTACAGCCGACAGCCGACGACGTAAATTCGGGGCGGTGCCGCAGGGACCCACCTCCCATGACGTCGCAGGTTAGGCGAGCAATGCGCACGCCGGGACTCGAACCTCCCCCCTTCCGCAATTAGAGGGGGAAAGGCCCAAGCCAGCACACCCACAAGCGGGTGGGTGTAGCCACGAAAGTTTTCGTTTATATTTTCGAAAGAAATTTGGTTAGGATCACCTAGTTCAATTGATAAATTGGTCTCAATTCAGTCCTAAACCTTTTGATAGTACTAATTTAATCATAAATCTTTTGAATTTGTGCTAATTTTGTCTTAAACTTTTTGAACTATTGCTAATTTAATTCTAAACGTCTTGACTTGATGTTAATTAAGTTATTCTACTTAATTTTGATTGTATATTGCTGACAAGGACGCGGCCAGCTTACGTGGCATTGTCGATGCTTGATATAGATAATCTTTAATAATATTTCAATTTTTTTCAATTTTTTTGTTCCTTTTTACTATTTTTTCTTCTTCTTTATTTTGCCAATGATCGGCCACTGGCCACGGTTGAATGGGCTAGCCTCACCTGGCCATGGTGAGGTTGAGCCTCGATAAGGGTTGACCTCATCGATCTGGCCTAGGCAAGGCCGATCTTTGTTGAGTGTCACTTTCACCTGTGTTTTCTTCTAGAAGATTTTCAGCACGATGTGCACCTATTTGAGACTAAGGGATAAGCTGGCCATTCTTCTATTGAATGGCAAAAATTGATCTTTCTTGCATAATGAGATGAGAAAACTGTTACCACAAATTACTCTAGCACCAATCGGCAAGCTCCTTCGGCTCTGTATTGCTAAAAGAATTGATCGGAGAATGATTTTCCCTTTCAAAGTCATCATGGTTGTTAGTGAAATTAACTCTGATTCTGTGATTTTTGATTTTCTGATGTTAGGGGTGATTCAATTTGTTTTGAGATTGGTTCTATGAAGATGGCAAGAATCGCAGCTATATGTATTTGTAGTAGTTGCTATATTTAGTCTGGTAGGCGTTCGTTAAAATTTCCTGGGGAAATTTGAGTCGATTGTCACATTGGACAATCATCTATTGTGAATGATAAATATGTCTTCACTTTTGTACAACGTGCAGGTGTGAGATTTTATCTCTTCATTTTTCTATAGTCCTCTGCTTAAGTTGTTTAGGGCAGTTCCAATAATCAGCTTAAGTAAGCTATCATTGTGTTTGGTAAGCTTTCCTAGTATTTGCTTTACAAATTTGGTACCTTACAGCATGTTATGAAAATTGAAATCCATAAAATTGTATTTAAAATTGATCATATAACATGTATATCCCTTATTGCACAAATAGAGCATGTCCTAAGTTTTCCTTTTTTTAACAATAGAGAATTATTTCAAGTACGGTTCCAAGTTTTAGCCAAACATCAGGAAATATTATCATTTTCTCAATTGACACCTGAATTTTCGCTGATAAACCCAGCACACATTTGTGTAGAAAATATAATCGTAGTTAAGAACAAAAAATAAAATAAATAATTACAAATGAGAAAAGAGAGAATAAAATGGTAAAACTCAAGCTCGCCAGATGAAAGTCATCAATCTAGTCGAATCCGTGCAACCGCTTCGGCCCAAAACTCATCAAATAGGTAAAAGCCCGTGAAGCTTCAGTCCACACTTCGCACAGGCCCAGAGTCACAAGTCTGAGCTGAAGGAACCAAGCCCACAGAGGATTTGCGTTTTCTCCCTCTCTCGCCCGAAGCTCCATCTCCACCATTCGAGTTTTCACAATGGCCGATTCTAGTATTCCGCCATCTCCACCGCCTCGCATCGGCTTCTCCGGCCCTCAGACGCAACTCTTCCAGTTCTTCCCACGGGGAAAAGCTTTCTGAGTCGTGCCGATAGCTCTGCAGTTCCAGCCTCGACTCGTCTTGAATTTCCTGCATTCCCTTGAAGCTTCTCAATCTCACTCGAACTGGAGCCAATCGTAGCCAAGCGCCTCCCTCGCTCGACAACTTCATTATCGTTTGTTTTTGTCACTGCCTCCTCCTTCGGTTTCTATCGTCTTCGTTCTCCGACGGAGGAGAATAGCCGTGACTGAAACTCGATCAGAATTGGATTGTTCACTTCGAGTTCTTCATCATTCGGTTACTGCAACAATTTTGAGGGTAAGTTCTCGCTCATTCTCTGGATTTCATTTTTCAATTCAGTCGATAGCATTCATTCTCGGTCTTTTTCTGAATTTCCAGAGATCTCTTCATCGAAACTTCTTCTCTATTGCCCTCCAGACACTGTCAGCCACCACCAACCACAACCGGTCATCACCGTTCCCATTTCCATGGCTGCCGTCGGAAGCTCTGTTCGCCCCTGTTCTCGGTCACCATTGCTGAAGATCTCGGACCGCCGTCACCACCGTCTCTCGTGACGGTTCCAGTTCACGAAGCTGCTTCTGTGATCATGTTACTAAGGTCCGATCATTAATCGCCACAGGTAATCATCCTTTATTCAATCGAATCACATATGCTGTGTGTCCAGTTGCTCTACGTACAGACTACTGCATGGGTAAAATCTACTAATTGCTTTGTGATCATCTCGTTCACATAACTCAACTGTATTAATATGCATATTTGAGGTTGAGGTGCTTTTCTGTATCTTCATATCAGAATTGTGTAGTGCGTGCTTGAGCCGAGACATTCTTAAGTATATTTGTCGACTTACTTTCGTCGACTTGTTCAATGCATGCCCGACCGTTGCTCTCAACACGTTGTGCTGATCAATGCTTTATAAAAGTTGCGCTTGGATTTGCTGGAACCAGCTTATACTCGACTGGTCAAGTTGAGCACCATACTTGCTATTAGCAAAGGTGGTCACTGCAGCAACCATCTAGTTCGTGAATAATTCCCCTAGAAATGAAAAAAATAGGTGCAATTCTTAAGAGAAACGGCCGCGGTCCGTGAAAACAAGATGAGAAAAAGAGAAAATGTACCCGATAAACTTGTGTAGAGGTTTAACGAGCCATGGTAAAGCAGAAAAACCAGATGTCACAGCTGTATAGTCAAGCGCAGACAGATTGTTTTGTTAATCCTGGTAAGTATCGGAGCAAACTGAAGCTCACAACCTGACTTACTGATTGAATGTTCTCTATTTTATTTTGTGGTGTCCCAGTTTTGTGGGTTTTCGATTGTTGAATTGACTGAATTGACATCCTCTTGTGAGAATATTCTTGGATGGACTTCGGTTGTGAGGTAATTAGACTCGGTTTCCTTCGTTAATCGAATGGCAGATTTTTTATTAGTCTGGTTTTTAGGTAGGGCTGCTAGGGTGAATTCGAATTCAATGTGACCATGTGAACATCATGTTGATATAACTAATTCGAAATTAATATGATTTAACTATTTTTGATACTTATAATGAAAAGCGCGATTCCTCGTAATAATTAAAATTTATTTATATTGGAAATTTCATGATAAGAGAAAATATTTTTCATGAAATTTTGATTTGTTTAATAGTTTAAAAAAAAGTGATTTCCTTCTTTTTAGAAAAAAAATGTGGCTTTTCCCCAATTTAAACTTGTTGCTTTTCAGAAAAAATTTCTTAAAAATTGATTAATTTTCCGTCATCTAAACATTAAATAGTCAAAAAGCAATTTCCCGAAAATTAACTTTCCTTCGAACAAACAAACCCTAAGTTTAAGTAAGTTCAGCAAACTATTTAAAAAGAAAGGATCTTGTAACTCTGTTAGTAAACCTACTAAGAGACGTTGGCAAGAGGCTTTTAAACAGGTCCCCTCTCTCTATTAATGGGCAAGATCGGAGTCACTTGAATCTAAGTTTAATTTAGTTCAGAGAAGTGCTAAGATGTTGGCAAGAGGCCCTTGAACAGGCCCTCTCTATCTCTTTACGAGCAAAATTAGTGTCACTTAAATCTAAGCTTAGTTTGACGAGTAAGAAACTATCGAAATATTCAGGAATAAGACATGTCTTTAAAATATCACTAGAATTAGAAGAGATTATTACGTGAAATGATTCCCTATGATTCAAGAATTGGACATGCTCTTACAATATCACTAGAACTAGAAGAAATTATTACGTGAAATGATTCCCTAGAATTACTCCATGTCACTAACTAACCTTTAGAAATGAAGATCTTGTCATTTCATCATAAGTTGCAAAATGTGAAATTGGTGCGATTCAGCCCGTCAAATTAATATATATATATATGCAGTACAGGTAGTTACAATCAAATCCGTTGCAAAGTAGACATGAATGCTGAAAAGATTACATATCAGAAATTGAAAACCACTGACCAGTAAAATTACATAACAAAACTTGTAAATTGAAATATAAATAACAAAACATATATTAAAGATACTCTGATAATAACCCTAAATTTGAACTGGGTGCCACCGCAATGAGATTGTCCTTCAAAAGATTAAACCAATCAGAAGATAATTTATAAAAGTGTCAGCTAACTAATTAGCAATTGGAATACATATTGAAATAATTTCACCAGATGCAATTTTGTCCTAAATATCAATGTGCTTGGTGTGAGCATGGAAAGCCAGATTAGCAGCTAAATAAGTGGCTCTAATATTATCACATATGACTTACAGACGGTTTAGGTGAAAATACATGAAGATCTTATGACATCTCTCAAATCCAATAAGTTTCTGCAACTGCAGAGGCGAAAACTCCAGTATTCAGATCCGCAATGTAATATTATACCCAATAAAAGCTAAGTATCCAGATGCTAAGTGATGAGTATCGGGACAACCAACCCAAGAGCATGATTTAATGTTACCAAGGAGCTGTCGAATGATGGCTTCAATAACAGTCCATGATCAATGGATCCATTAAAATATATAAAAATGAGCCTAATCGCTTGTAAGCGAGATGTTTGAGCGCAATGCATGAACTGATCCTCAACACGGGCAGCATAAGAAATGTCGGTAGGATCCATCAGTAACACACCATCATGTAAAGAAGGTTGAGACTTAAAACTGTAGAAGATTCCTAGTGTAATGTGTTTGAGACAGCAAAATTCCCGTACCTCTGGACTGGTCCTCAACGCCAAGCAAGAAATGCAATGGAAGAAAACTTTCATGGTAAAAGCAAAAAGAAGTTTTCGAATGAAACTATGTAACTCTGTGGCACTACTACCTGTTAAAAGATTATCATCAACGTGACGTGGTAGAATCAAGATTCTAGAGCTTGAATTATGCACAAATATGGAGTCATATGCCTTGCTGTAAATAAAAGTGTTCGAATGCTTAAAGAAGAACTCGCCTTTGACCCAAAAGAGGTCCATAAACATGCGAAAAGTAGTGCCCAACACAATAATTCGAATCTGATTCCAACAATGCCCGGTAAATTTCAAAATTTCATCCCAACCATACCATAATCCCAAGTTGACTTCCATAAAATCCCATAGTTTCACGACACACCAAAATTTCATTACAACATGATTTCATAGCTCAACAACCTTTAGAATCAGCCTAGTAACCTAAAACCAGATGGAATTGAAATTGTAGCTTAACGTAGAAAATTTCCTTCAATCAAGTGAATTAAGTCTTTGAATTCTTCTCAAGCGCTTCGCGTACCACATTAATCCAAGGTGTTACGATATCCGTGATAAACTTGAGCTGAACCCTTTCTCTCTCTAGCGCGTGTTTCACTTCTCTTTTCCAGTTTTCTCGATTCTTCTTTCTCCCTCTTAACTATTCCTCTTTTCTATGATAAACCAACTACAACAATTATAACTAAGCTGAAGGAAGCTAGTCTGTTGGGCTTCAAAGATGCAGCCTCATGGGCGTAATAAATGAGAATTGGTCTCTTGAGCCTAAGTCCCTTTCTTTTTTCTTTTTCCTTAAAAAAAAGAAAAAAAGAGAAAAAAAGAGAAGACTCTATCATTATGGTAGCAACTCTTGTTAAAGTCTTAGACACGGGATGGGGGAAATTTTTTGAATGAACTTGAACATGTGAGTCCAACTCACATCCACTATTGAATGATGCGAGCTCCACATTGAACCCAACTTTCCACTTTGTATGTGAGAAATTGTAAACCCTGGAATTCATTCTTTCCATTGTGAATATATCTATAGATTAAGTTAGTTAAGTCATTAGGTAATTTAAGGTAATTGGTTGTGATAGTTAGTCTGGCTAGCAGTATCAACTGCTACAGTGACGATGGAATGAGTCATCCTACGGAGCTACTGACGACAGCAGCATGCCATTGGCCGTTGGATGGGTGGCGATCTCTATGTTGCCCCACTCTTGATTTTTTTTTTTTTTCATTTCAGTTTTTTGCTTTTTTTTTTTCATCGCTTTTCTTTTTGCCTTTTTTCTTTTTATCAGAATTGAACTCGTAAACATAAAGGAAAACCTAGATAGAATTCTAAAGGACAAGTACAATAGAGATTAATATAATGGAAAACGCCAATATGATTAAACATGAAAATAGTACAACGGAAATTATAGTATTGTTAGTTTCACACGTAAAACATAGAAATTTCCCTAGCAATGGAAAAAAAGGACATTCACATCGCGATGAACGAGAGATGTGAAAAGTGGAGGAACAAAGCCAATTTGCATCCTGCAAAGTCTTGATCTTCTTGATAATGATTTTTCTCCCATTATCATTTTTTTTTGTTGCAAAGTCTAGGTTTTTGTGGTTGATTAAAGTTTTTCTCCCATTATCACTTCTATTTTTTTTTCACAAAGTCTTGGTCTTCGTGCAATTGATTAAAGTTTTTCTCTCATCGTTTCACAAAGTCTTGGTCTATTTGGAATTTATTAAAATTTCTCACCGACCATCATGAATTTTTATTAAAGTGCTTCACTTTTGCTTCACATGTAATGTGTGAAAATTATCTAATTTTGCTTTACCTTTCCCTAAAAAAGGCACATGATACCTAGCAAATCTTTGGGCATATTCTCTAAATATTGCGAAACAACCACTTGTGGGCAAAAAGTATTTTATATGGATTTCTAGTGATAATAAGCTAATGGAAAGAGAAAACTACAAACTATAGGAAGACCAAGACTTTCAAAAATGCACGTAGAGGTTTTTTTTTTTTTTTTTTTTTCTAACATTAGCTTATTATCACTCAACCCTTGTTTTTCTCTTCAGTGACTGATTCACCCATGACCACGGGAGAGCTTTTTTTGAGTTTCTTCATGGCTTCCTTTTTGTACTAATTTCTAGTATTGTTAATTTTAAGCAAGACATGTAGCATGTAGAAATTCTACTAGTGGAAAAAGAGACATTGACATAGGGATGGAAGAGGATGGATGTGAAAAGTGAAGCAACAAGGACAATTTGCGTCCTGCAAAGTCTTGGTCTATTTGGCATTGATTGAAGTTTCTTTCCCATTACCGCTTTTTCCCTTTGGCTTCACTTTTTACACAAAAAGCTTGATGAGATCCAGTAAAGTCTTGGTCTTCCTAATACACCAAGAAGCTTGAGTTAGACGGAAGAGCATATGTTTTGATGCACATTCCGTCCCCGAGTTAGATTGTTCTCCTTCTTCTTTTTTTTATTTATTTGACTAGAGCTCGTGATTTTGTTTTCCTTATCAAACAAACAAACCTAGCGGTCTTTGATGACTTATGGATGCATAACTGAAAATAAGATGCCATTGTTGGTTGTATCCTTAATAATTTAGGTTTCAATGACATCAACAAAGTATTGATCCTTTGATGCGATTTTGGCCCCATGATGCATGAGGAGCTCTCGGGGAGGCATATGATGGCACGACATGGTTAGCTGCAGAGTCCTCATGACAAGTACCATGTCATGATGGAGTTTGACATAATTTCGAGCCTTTGGATGTAGATGTCCAGCTTCAAATTCATTATATGGTCTAAAATTCAAGTCTCAAATTATTTGTGTAGGGACTTTTAATGGTGCATGATTGTGTCCGGAATCATTATAATCAACCTATACACCAACGCATAATACTAATTTGCTTCAAGTAATATTAGAGAAGAGGCATAATACTAATTTGTGTGCTCACTCAGAATAAATACGTTGAATCACTCTCAAAATTCTAAAATCGTAGATAATCCAAATCCCTTGTCTAGAAAATACTCCATACCAATTGGTTTGTCCTTCCCATTGAAAAATCTTGCTTTAAGAAAGCAAAATTCATGCAAGACATGCTAGACTCCAACTTGATGTAATTCTCTCTCTCTCTCTCTCTCTCTCTAGTTTGTTAAACCCCTGAGTTGTTCCATATCCACATGCATCACATGTTCCGCTTGTGCATATTTAGATTCTTGACTTTTGTTAATTCTTAGAACCTACAATATCTAAAACATGATTGAGGAAAGCATTCAAATTAGTATGGACTAAATTTATGAAAACAACTAGTGCCAAACACAATAGTTCGAACATGGTTCCGACAGTGCGCAATGAACTTCAAAATTTCATCCCAACCAAACCTTAATCCTAAGTTGACTTCCATAAAATCCCATAGTTTCATGATTCATGAAAGTTTCATTACTATATGATTTCAAGGCTCAACAACCTTTATAATCAACCTAGCCACCTAAAATCGGAATGGAATTGAAATTACAGCTTAATCTAGAAAAATTTCTTCAATGAGGTGAATTAAATTTTTGAATTCTTATCAAGCACTTCTTGTACGACATTAATCCAACGTGTTAAGATGTCCCCAGCGAACTTGAATCGAACCCTTTCTCTCTCTAGCGTGCAGTTCACTTCCCTTTTCCAGCTTTCTTGATTCTTCTTTCTCCCTCTTAACTACTCCTCTTTTCTCTAATTAGCCAACTACAACAATAATAACCATTGGGGTTTGCCCCAGTGGCCACCCTTCCCACATGGAAGGGGGGGTGGAGGGTTCGAATCTCTACCTTCTTAGGGGGGTTGGGGTAGGGACGATTTAGTTTCAAATGTGGGTTTCAACTCCCATGCCTTGTAAAAAGGCAGGACAAAAGTCTGAGAGTGAAGGTTAGAGTAGGAGTAGAGTAAGACCAACAATAATAAAAAAAAAATACAACAATTATAATTAAGCTGAAGGAAGTTAGTCCGTTGGGCTTTAAAGATGCAGCTTCATGGGCGTACTAAATAAGAATTGGGTCTCTTGAGCCTAAGTCCTTTTTATTTTTATTTTTTTAAAAAGGAAAGACTCTCGTTGGGGTAGCAACTCTTGTTAATGTCTTAGACATAGGATGGGGGGAAATTTTTGAATGACCCCGGAGCATGTGAGCCCAGCTCACATCCACTATTGAATGATGTGAGCTCCATGTTGAACTTAACTTTTCACGGTGCATGTGAGAAACTGTAAATCCTAGAATTCAGTCTTTCCATCGTGAATATATCTATAGATTAAGTTAGTTAAGTCATTAGGTAATTTAAGGTAATTGGTTGTGATGATTAGTCCGGCTAGTAGTGCCAACTGCAACGGTGACAATGGAATGAGTTATCCTACGGAGGTGCTTACCACAGCGGCATGCCATTGGCCGTTGGATGGGTGGCGCTCTCTATGTCGCCCCATTCCTTGTTTTTTTTCATTTTCAGTTTTTTGCTTTTTTTTTTTTCTTGTTCGCTTTTCTTTTTACCGTTTTTCTTTTTTCAAACTTGGACTTGTAAAAAGGAAAGCCTAGAGATAATTCTAATGGACAAGTACAATAAAGATTAATATAATGGAAAACCCCAATATGATTAAACATGAGAATAGTAAAACAAATTCTGTAGTATTGTTAATTTTGCACATAACATGTGGGAATTTCACTAGTAATGGAAAAAAAGAAAAAAGAAAAAAAGACATTCACTGTCACGCCCCGATCCTCGGGCACGTGCACATCCTTCACTCTTGGTCGATTTTATAATGCGATATCCCAGGACAATGTATCGCCGACCCTTTTATTTTTAAGCACATGCGGAAGCAGTTAAAATCCCCAGACAATAAAACGATGGGATAGAAAAGCAGGGCCATATTTTTCATATTGAAATTTATAACCAAACCTTTATACATGGCATTAGACAGAGCACTTCACAAACTATTCGCAACTTCAAAGTCTCACTCTATCTACACATATACAAAAGGGTTCATAGAGATATGGGATTTCAATCCTCGTCTAAGTCATACTCGAGATCATCCCGATCCTCCTCGATTCCTCTTCACTCGAGATCGGTCTCTTCCTCAATTTCACTGCGAGTTCTCATTCACAAATTCCTTCTCCTCGGCTCCTCGTCGGGATCCTGAAATGTTTTCCCCAAAGCGGGATGAGACTACGTCTCGGCGAGTTCTACCCCACTAAGCCCGATTAGTAAACTATTATGCAAGGCTGCCTAAACACGCATAGGTCGAAGACGTACCTTGGCATCGATCCCACACCGCAAGTCGATACAATTTACAATAGGCACTCAAGCAATCATATCACCGATCGAAGCATCGATCAAATCGACCTAGTCGATTACAAGCCCACAAGACCACTCACGGTCATTCCCATTCATCAACCAATTCACAACATCGAGATCAAAACAATGATCAATCGACCTAGTCGATTACATGTCATTCGGATCATTCCCCGGTCGCTTCCTTTATTCGGTCTCAAATCGTACTCACAACTTCGCAAGCCTAGACTACCAAATCTTGGCAACAAATTACATCCCCGAAGGACACGACCTACCTTTAGGTAGCAAATTACGGCCCAATGGGCGCGACCTTTATCGAGGTGGCGGATTACGGCCTTATCGGCGCGACCAGATCGGGTGGCAAATTCCGGCCTTATCGGCGCGACCCATATCCGGTGGCGATTCCGGCCTTCTCGGCGCGACCCATATCGGTGGCGGATTACGGCCTTCTCGGGCGCGACCCATATCGGGTGGCGATTACGGCCTTCTCGGGCGCGACCCATATCGGTGGCAGATTACGGCCTTCTCAGGCGCGACCGACTCCAAATTCGGTGGCAATTCTCGGCCCAACTAGCATAGCCATAGTTCGGCGTCTTCCGAGGTTTAACTCACAACCTCTCACAATCAAATTCTAATTGAATGCCGACACTGGTCAATCTTGGGATGAATCCCCACATACTCATCAACTCACTCAATTTTCACACGGTATTTTAACATACCTGATGAGTCTTAGCCAAGAGTATATTCAAATCACTCTCACAATTCTGCTCACTTTACAACTCAACAAAGCATTATAAATGCTGAATAACATACTTGACCATTTACCGATCAACAATTCAATCTCAATCAATTCCAATCAATTTAGGGTAAATCCCTAAAATATCACAATTTATTCAATTCCATATAACGTGGAGCTCAAATAAATAAACGGACTGCGCCACGACGATCGGCACAAGATTTCGGTCATCGGCCAACAAAATCTTAATTTCCGAAAAATAAATAAATAATTAATTAATTTCGAAAATTAATTATTAATTATTAAAAATTCCATTTAGCTCAAAAGAGAGCCAATTTAAATAAACGGGCTACACCACGATCATCAGCATAATATTCCGGTCACTGGCCATCTCAACCTTAATTTCCGAAAAATAAATAATTAAATAATAATTTCGAAAATTAAACAATTAACATTAAAATTCAATTTAGCTCAAATTAAAGCCCGATTAAATAAACGGACTTCACCACGGTCATCAGCATAATTTTCCGGTTCGAACCATCTCCCTTGAATTTTCGGAAAATAAATAATTATTTAATTTAATTCCGAAAATTAATATTAAAATGCCAAAAATCCCACTTAGGCCCGAATCACCAAATTGAAGCCCGATTAGGGATCGGAAAATTCCCGAGATACTTCAATAAATAGTAGACCACGTCTACTTGCTAATTGCGCAATCAATTTAATTAAATCACATCACAATTGACTAATAATTGCTAATTTATTCTAATCTAACAACCTAAACATAATTAATTAAATCTAAACCAGCTTTAAGCATAATTAGCCACTAATCCTGGATTAGTGAGATTACTCACCAAATCGTGCGCAAATCGGATCAATCCGACGGCGGCGACGCGAGGAACGAGACTTCCCAAAGCGACTCGCGGATCCGGGCGGAAACGGCCCAAAAGCGGGCCCGAAGTGGCTGAAACCCACTCCGTGGGTCTCGCTGTTCGGCCGGATCGGAGCTGCTCCGGCGGCTAGGAGGGCGAGGAAGGCCGGCGGAGGGCGAGGGGTCTCGGGGTGGTCCGGGGGGCGGTGACGGAGGCGGGCGGAGATGGGCGAACAGCAGGGCTGGAACAACGAACGGGGCTGGGCTGCTCGGCTTAAGCGCGCGGACGGACGGGCCGGGCGAGCGAAGCGCATGGGCGGCGCTGCGGATTCGGCGGGGCGCGACGGCGTGATTGGGGAAAGCGAGGGCGGGCTGGTTCGGTTCGCTCGCGCGCAAGGAAAGAAGGAGAAGAAGAAAGAAGAACGGGGTTCGGTCGAGTGTGCAGAGGATGAAAGAAGAGAGAGGAGAGAGAAGAGAGAGAGAAAAGAGAGAGAGAGGGAATGAGCGGTGGGGAAGGGGGGAGAATTCGCATGGCTAGGGGGAAGGGGAGAGGAGAGAGGAGAGAGAAAGAAAAGAGAGAAAAAAAAAGAAAAGAAAGAAAAGAAAAGAGAGAGGGAAAGAGAGAGAAAAGAGAGAGAAAAAGAAAAGGGGAGAGAGAGAGGAAAAGAAAAAGGAAATTACATAATTCCTTTATGCAACTTTTCCTTTGCTAATTTCCTTTTCCTTTCTATTTTAATTTTGGTCTTCCATTTTCTTTTTCCGATAATTTCTTTATTGAAATTTCGGACTCGTCAATAAATTGACGAGCGATGAGACAGGATCCTAAAAATAAGAATCATGACGCGCTTAAAATTCGATTCCCGAAATCGAGTTCAATTTCGTGGTTAAAAATCGATCGGACGTGATTTTAGCTCAATCCAACCAATTAGGTAGCTTTTAGGGATTTTACGGCCGATACATCCCTTAACGGCTTCACCCAATAGGTTAGTTAACTCGTGAGTGATCAGCTCGGAAAAAAGGCCATAGGCACGTCGACGAAATGCCCATTTCACTTTATCGAAACGGGTCGAATTTCAGATGTCACATTCACATTGCAATGAATGAGAGATGTGAAAAGTGAAGGAACAAAGTCAATTTGCATCCTGCAAAGCCTTGGTCTTCTTGGAAATGATTTAAGTTTTTCTCTTGTTATCACTTTTTCGCCTACAAATAATTAAGGTTTTTCTCCCATTATCACTTTTTCTTTCCGCAAAGTCTTGGTCTTTGTGGAATTGATTAAAGTTTCTCTCTCATTGTCACTTTTTTTTTTTTTTCGCAAAGTCTTGGTCTATTTTGAATTTATTAAAATTTCTCTCTTACCATCACAAATTTTTATTAAAGTGCTTCACTTTTGCTTCATATGTAATAAGTGGAAATTATCTAATTTTGCTTCACCTTTCCTAGCGCATGATATCCAGCAAAATCTCTGGGAATATTCTCTAAATATTGCAAAACAAGTACTTGCAGACAGAAAGTATTTTATATTGATTTTCTAACCTCTATGGGCACTTTTGGAAGTCTTGATCTTCCTGAAGTTTGGCATATGGGTGGAAGACGAGGGACGTGAAAAGTGAAGCAACAAAGGCATTTGTGTCCTGCAAAGTCCTGGTCTTCTTGGCACTGATTAAAGTTTCTTTCCCATTACCACTTTTCCCTTTTGCTTCACATTTTACATAAAAAAGTTGATGAGTTCCAATAAAGTCTTGGTCTTCCTAATACACCAAGAAGTTTGAGTCAGACAGAAGAGCGTGTGTTTTGATGCACATTCTATCCTCGAGTTAGATTATTCTCCTCTCTTTCTTTTTTGTTTTGTTTTGTTTTTGTTTTTGTTTTTGTTTTTTTCTGACCAAAGCATATGAGTTTGCTTTCCTTATCAAACAGACAAACCTAGCAGTTTTTGATGACTTGTAGATGAATAACAGAAGATAAGATGCCATTGTTGGCTGTATCCTCAATAATTTAGGTTTCAATTACATCAAAAAAGCGGGGATCCTTTGATGCGATTTTGGCCCCCATGATGCATGATGAGTTGTCGAGGAGGCATATGCTGGCACGAGATGGCTAGCCGCAGAGTCCTTGGGACAATACCATGTCATGATGGAGTTTGACATAATTTTGAGCCTTCGGATGTAGATGTCTAGCTTCAAATTCATTATATGGTCTAAATTCAAGTCTCAAATTGTTTGTGTATGGGCTTCTAATATTGCATGATTGTGAATTCTCCAGAATCATTATAATTAGCCTATACACCAATGCATAATACTAATTCACTTCAAGTAATATTAGAGGAAAGGCATAATACTAATTTGTGTGCTCACTCAAAATAAGTTTGTTGAACCGCTCTCAAAATTCTAAAATCATAGATAATCAAGATCCGTTGTCTAGAAAATATTCCATACCAATCGGTTTGTTCTCCTCATTGAAAAAAGAAAAACAAATCTTGCTTTAAGAAAGCAAAATTCATCCAAGACATACTAGACTCCAACTTGATGTAATTCGATGGCTCTCTCTCTCTCTCTAATTAGTTAAAACCCTCAAGTCGTTCCATATCCACAAACATTACATGTTCCGTTCATGCATATTTAGATTCTCGACTTTTCTTAATTCTTAGAACCTACAATATCTAAAACATGATTAATAAAAGTATTCAAATAAGTATGGACTAATTTTATGATAACAATCAGTAATACCATATGAATCTTGAATGCTCTTCTTTTCGAATGAAAAATGGTGAATATTTTCATTTTCAGCCTTTAATTATTGGCGGATGAAATACAAATTAGTGGGGCTCAAGTCCTTAATGCTATGCTTGATTGGATATGGTGAAAAAAAAGGCTAAGGCAGGGCCCTCCCAGTTTCCATCATTTTTTTAGCATATATGAGACCGATCTTTGGTCACTATTGGTGAACATGATCCAATATTTGTTTTAGCATATACAAAGCCTCCATGATTACTCTCATCCTTGGTTAACTGAAGTCATGGCAAGCATGGATAACAAAAACCATCAAATCTATGGAATCGGTGAAATTTGTTTGGACTCTTGTAAAATCTCTCCATGACTCTTTAAGTCGAACTGACTTCATTTTTACTCTTTATCTTGTATAATGCAAGAACTTAAAAACTTCAAATAATTAAAATATATTTGTTTAATTGAAAACTTAATATTCAGAAAATATTTTC
This sequence comes from Eucalyptus sideroxylon x Eucalyptus melliodora, assembly GCA_016097485.1. NCBI lineage: Eukaryota > Viridiplantae > Streptophyta > Magnoliopsida > Myrtales > Myrtaceae > Eucalyptus > Eucalyptus sideroxylon x Eucalyptus melliodora. Next base: position 16,840,031 of record CM027825.1, on the reverse strand, counting down.
AAAAAACTAATTGATTTATTGCTCACAAAAATGAACGAATCAAATTTTTTCATCATTTACCGAAATAGGTAGGTATAAATTGATGTTGGCAATGAAAAATATTTTGTGTTGGTCAATTTTTTTGAATGATATAACTCGTCATTTTTGGGAAAATGTAATCCAAATCTTAAGTTTTTTCGAAACAAACATACCCTTAGATTACTTTGATGGAGCAAAACAAGATGAATTGACTCGATTCGATCCAAAAGAGGAACATAATGGAAAATCTGAAAAGGAGCAGAAGTCTGGTACAAATCCTAGTGTTTGAACCTCCACAGCCATTCCTCTACAAAGAGAGGCGAAACGTGGGCAATAAGCAGGCGGTTACAGCCACACCTGGAAAGGATTATCCGACAGTTCCACACATCCAAAAATTAAGAAATCTCGAGTTACCAAAATAAGTATAAATAGCTTAGAAATAATCATTTAATTGTTAAAACTTGTCAATACCTAACTTCTGCCCAAAAGTGGTTTTCATATATTTTTGGAAAACTGGAACAGATTTTCCTCCCAAAGAAGAAGTTTATTGAAATTAAAGCATTTTATAAGCATATACCAGAATTTCGACAAATAGGATTAGGTTCTTTCGAATTTATTCCCCAAATAAAAAAAAGAAAAAAAAGAAAAGAAAAGCAAAGGTAAAATGGGAACCTCCGAGAGAAAAACACACACGGCAGAATTCATCTTGATTCTCCTGCTCCTTTCTTTAAAACCACACCGCCTCACTTTTTCTTCATCCACCACCACCACCATCATCATCATTAAACTCACGCCCAGAGACTTCACCCTCATTCCAATTATTTCTTGCATGCATATCGATTGTCGCCAATCACCACCATCTCTAGTCGTCGCTCAATTAATAATTTAATACCATCGTTCGTCGTTGCAAGCAGCGACCACGCATTGCCGTAGCTGAATACGCACGCGTACTCAGTGAACTGCCAAGCCTAGCGCTCGTGCTTGCTGGATTGCTGTTGTGGATCTTATCCCGTTCGCCTGGTCAGCTCCAGGGAATCTACTTGGAATAGGTAAAAGACATCTTTCTACTTGCTCTCTTTTTCCCTTGAACTGATGCAGCAAGTTTAATAGCAAAATTGGGGAAAGTTGATGCCATATACTTGCTGGTCAGGTTAAAGTTGCAGCTTGATTGCATAATTCATGGTGATTCGTTAATTTTGTTTTAATCAGGTGATACATCTGCACGCATAATTGTTTGAGCCAAAAGTTAGACCTCTATTTTATGATTTTTCATTACATATTAGGATAGAATTGCATTATATCCGTATCAGGACAATTATATTAGAAAACTTAGAATTTTCATGAATAGGCATTATCATTCGCATCTAGGCTTTTTGGAGTTCATTATTATTAATTCTCTTTTTTGCACGTTTCCTTTCATAAATCACATGCTATAATTTGGGGAATCTAGGAAAATCATCTTGCTTATTAATAAATTTAGATTGCATCTTCATAAAAAAACAAAACAAAACAAAAATGTGAAGTGGAACTCTCCTCCAGTCACGAAGAGTATTATTGCCCCATTCCTGCATTTTTTTTTTCTTCATCAGTTTTTTGCTGTTTTTCTTATTTAGTTTTTCTTCTTGCTCTTTTTCCATTTAGTAGACTTATATTTGAAAAGATAAATGGAAATCTAGACATAATGCCAATAGACAAGTACAATAGAGATTAATGAATGATTAATCACAATATGATTAAAAATGACAAAAGTGGGACTAAAATTATAGTTTTGTCAATTTGAGCAAGAGAACAATAATCACTGCTAATTGTCAATCACACACACATAAAAATAAAATAAAATTTGGCATCCATGTAACGCGTGGAAAACTACTAGTAATGTAAAAAAGACATTCACATGGGAACGGAAGAGGAGGGATTTGAAAAGTGAAGCGACAAATCCAATTTGCATCTCCATAAGTCTTAGTCTTCTTCGATTTTATTAAATTTTCTTTTCCATAAGCTCTTTATCAATTATACTTCACTTTCACGACAAAAAAGTTCATGATACCCAGTGAAGTTTTGGTCTTCCCAAGTTTATGATTTTTTTATATGAACAAGTATATGATCGTGGACACTACATATGTATGGTGATAATCTCTAAATATTACAGAACAAGCACTTGTGAAAAAAAGAAAAAGAAGAAAAAGTTGCAGCAAGATGGGCGGCAATATCTGCTGAAAGGTGATGGGTTAGTAGTTGATGATGGGGAATCATTTGAAGCGAGAATCATGGTCCTTTGAACTCAATTTTCCTGTTCATTGGTGTGATTGGTAGAGTATAATTTTCAGTAGATTATGCATTGTCGTTTGGTGATTTCTGACTTGTTCACTATTTGCAGAGTAAAATAAAGCAAGTTGCTTAATGAATTAGTTAGTGTGCTTGACCCTTTTCCTTATTTAGCCCAAAGCACGTGTTTCTATTCTCCTTAGTGGACAGACAAAGTTCATTGTCTTTGATAACATGTATATGTATAACAGGAAATAAGATGCCATTATTGGGTGAATCCTCAGTATGTTATGTTTCAAAAGCATTTATTTTACTAAGTTGCACAACTATGCTTATTTGCTGATCCTATTAACTTGGTCAACTTCATACATCGCTAAATAAGAAAAAAGGGATAAGCACACCAACTAATCCATCAAGTAAGTTGCTTTCTCTCACTCTGGAAATGGTAAACGAGTCCAGTATTAACCTATAAAGCACCGACACTTTCCAAGAGCTTTTGTGTTGTGTCGGACACTTTGACACGTGTCCGACACTCTTCGACACTCTCGGACACTCTCTGACACTTGGTCAAGACGTGTCGGAAAATCCAACACCTGGTCAACTTTCCCAACACTCGAGTCGGAATTCCGACATACGAGTTTTTGACACGTGATTTCGATATCGAGGTCTATTTAAAAAAATTAATAAATGAGAAGTCAAAATATATATGTAAAAAAATAAACACAATAATAAAAATAATAAATGAAGAAAGAGGAAAAACCTAGTCTTCTCTTCTATTTTGACTCTCATTTCTTGTGATACACAATTCATCCCTTAAGTGTTTTTTCTCCTCTTCTGACATATCTAGCATGCGAGTCCAAAATGTGGATTGCTTGTCTTTTTTTCAAGTTTTACAAATTATGAATAGAATTGAATTTGTCAAATTGAAACAATGAATGATATTAATAAATGCTAGATTAATGTTTTTAGTGTAAATTCATTATAGGCTTATTTATTTATTTATTTATGAATTTGAATCAAATTAATTTGATTGAAATAAACATAAAAATGATAATTTATTATGTATTTATAAAAATATATATTTAATATTCAATATGTTCCAACGTGTCGAAATTCTCTGTTTTTTTAGAAACGACATGTTAGCGTGTCGTGTCGTGTAATGTCGTGTATTGCATATTAGTGTCGGTGCTACTTATGTATTAACAACATATAATCCACTAGATGTCACACTCTACCCATTACACTAATGAACTTGATAATCGTGTTCAAAGGATTGCGATTCTCCTATCAAGGTGATTCCCGATTATCAACCACTACCCAACACCCTTCAACAAATCATTATCGTCCATCTTCTTAAGAATCTTTAGCATAGAAGCTCCCATGTAAAAGACTTCATTAATCTCACATTCACCAATAAAGCAGAAAACGAAGACATTGAAATCATGAGGTTACTAACAATATACAAACGCTAAAAAAGCCAACAAAACACTCGTGAGTGATAACACTTACGGCGAAAATATGCATACACTCTAAGTTGGTCATATTAAGACTGTTTTGGATGGCCAAAAGTAAAGGTCCAATAGCCAAAAAGTCTTGATCCGAAGAATAAGGAGAGCAATTGATGTAACTAGCACTTGTGGACAAATAGTATTTTATTTTGATTTGTCTAACCTTTGACGTGCATTCCTTGAAAGTCTTGTTCTTTTTTTTTTTTTTTGAATCTTTTTCCTAGGTCATCATCTTGGTCTTCCGAGGACTTCATAGATTTCTCTCTCCATTAGTTCATTTTCACTTTCCTTCACCATAACACCTTTGTTGTTCATTACAGTGACTAATTCACCTATGGACATTGGAGGGATTGTGTTGGGTTCCTTTTTGGCTTCATCCTTTCAGGTCATGTTCGACAAGTTGGCTTCTCCCGCATTAGGTTATGCACAATGTAAAGGAATCAGCACTGCCTTGCCTAAGGAGTGGAAGGAGAAACTAGTCATAATCAATGCAGTGTTGGCTGATGCAGAGGACAAGGAACTTAGTGGTAACCATCAAGTGAAGCTATGGCTGGACAAGGTTAAGGACTTGGCCTATGACATGGAAGACTTGCTCGATGAGTTTGAGATCAAAGCTGCTCAAGTTGAGTTAGAGGCAGAATCTAGCACAAGCAAAGGTTTGGGGAAATGGAAGTTCTCTGTATTTGGCCGACCACCCTCACTCATGTCTGAAACCAAGGTACAAGAGATCAATGACCGGTTGGAAGAGATTGTCACTGGAAAGGTTCATCTAAACTTGAGAGAGAATGTTGTGGACAAATCCAACTACACCAGCAAAAGGATAACCACTTCTCTATCAGAGCCTCAATTTTTTGGTAAGGAGGAGGATGTAGAACAAATACTCGAACTATTGATCAATGAGGTCGAAAATTCTAATGCCACGCTAAGCATAGTCCCCATAGTTGGGATGGGCGGTATTGGAAAGACTGCCTTGGCTCAACAACTGTATAATGATGCAAGAGTGAATAGATGTTTTGAGATGAGAGCATGGGTTTGTGTTTCAGATGTTTTTGATGTTCTCAACATAACAAAGACTATTTTACGGTCAATCACTAGGTTGCCCTGTGAGGGCAAAGATCTAAACGAGTTTCAAGTTAAGTTGAGGGACAATCTTTTCGGAAAGAAGTTTCTTGTGGTTCTAGACGATATATGGAATGAGAAGTACGAAACATGGACTGATCTCTTAAAGCCATTTATAGTGGGTGCTAGGGGAAGCAAGATTATTGTTACGACTCGCAACCATGCTGTTGTTTCAGTAACAAAAGCACCGCCAATTCCTTTGAAGGAATTGTCCCTCAATGATTGTACAAGCTTATTAGCCTTTCATGCTCTTGAAGAAACAAATTTTAAGAGTCACCCGGAATTTGAAACAATAGGCAAGAAAATAGCTGAAAGATGTAAAGGTTTACCTTTGGCAGCGAAGATGTTTGGCGGTGTCCTACGTAATAAAATGAATCCCAGTGAATGGGAAGATACCTTAAATAACATAATATGGGATCTTCCAACGACAAAGAATGATGAGGTTCTCCCTATTTTGAAATTGAGCTATGTCCATCTTCCTTCCTATTTGAAGAGATGCTTTTCTTATTGTGCGGTATTTCCTAAGGATTACGAAATTGAGAGAGATGAGCTAGTACTCTTATGGATAGCAGAGGGATTTTTAGATGGACAAAAAACAAAGAAAAAGAAGTTGGAATTAGGATGGAATTACTTCGATGAATTAGTATCAAGATCATTTCTTCAAAAATCAAGTGTTGACACATCTAAGTTTTCAATGCATGATCTTTTGAATGATCTAGGCAAAGTCAATTGAGGGTGAGATATGCTTTAGCTCTGGGGAGTCTCAACCGGCAATTAATGAAGATTATGCATCTCTGGAGAGAGCTCGTTATGCATCATTCATCTAGTCGCAGTTTGTTACATTAAAATGCTTGAGGGCATATCATGATATGAAGGTATTAAGAAGTTTAATTTTGGTGCGTATGGGATCTAGTGGGAACTCTCTCCTTATATCCGACAAGGTGCTGCATGAGTTGCTGACAAACTTGAAGTTTCTGAGGGTTTTTTCATTATGTCATTGTAACATCATAGAGGTACCAAATTGTGTTCGTGAATTAAAACATCTTCGATATCTCAATTTCTCGAACACTTATATCAAAAGGCTACCCGAGACTATTGGCAACTTGTGCAAATTACAAGCTTTGATCTTAAGAGATTGTCATAAACTTTCAAAGTTGCCTAACAGTATCACAAAGTTGGTCAGCTTACAGTTTCTTGATGTTAGGGATACATAAAGTCTAAAAGAGATGCCACTGGGTATCGGTAATTTGAAGAATCTTACTATATTATCCAAGTTTATGGTAGGAATAGAGAAAGGGTTACAGTTAAAGGAGTTAAAGACCCTATCGCATCTTCAAGGAGAATTATGCATATCAAAATTACAAAAGGTGGAAGATGTTAGAGATGTTGTTGATGCTAACTTGTTAGGAAAGCAAGGCCTAAGAAAATTATTCTTGCATTGGGATGAAGATTTTGAAATTTTTCGGAATGATAAGCACGAATCACGGGTGCTTGAGTCTTTGCAACCTCCCATTGATATTGAAAATCTCACTATTTTGAACTATGGCGGTGCAATATTCCCGTCATGGTTAGATGGTTCATCAAATTCTCGGATAGTGTCTTTGAGCTTGTGGGACTGTCCTTATGTCACGTCGTTGCCTTCACTTGGACAATTACCTTCATTGAGAGAATTATCTCTTAAAGGTCTAAATGCAGTAAGAATAATAGGCTCTAATTTTTATGGAGGTGATAGGCCTTTTTCTTCCTTAATTACTTTGTAGTTTGAAGAGATGTTGGCATGGAAGGATTGGTCTCCTTATGTGGGGGGCCCAAAAGAAGAATTCCCATTCTCCTGTCTTGAGCATCTTGTTGTTCGAAGCTGTCCTTCGTTGGTCAAGACATTGCCCTATCAACTTAATCGTCTTATCAAACTTGAAATTCATTCATGCCAACAATTGAATAACTCAACTAGTGAGTTATGTCTTCCATCTCTCGATGAGTTATACCTTGAGGAGTGCGTAAGGAGATCTTAAAGAGGTTGTTCAAGCTAACTTCTTTGACAGTTCTCAAAATTGACAAACTCATAGAGCTTGTTTCCTTTGATCATCGGTTTATGAGTTGCTTGGGCAAGCTAAGGAAGCTTCATATAGGATTGTGTGACAAGCTAACATGCTTGTGGCAAGATGGAAATGAAACGCAAAATCTCACTTGCCTCCAAGAATTAACCATTGAAAGGTGTGCTCGATTCACATCTTTTGTGGCAGGAGATGGAGAGATAGAGCTACCCTGTAATCTTGAAAGGATGGAATTGGTGGATTGCTCAAGTTTAGAAAAGCTTCCAAGCAAGATGCATGCACTTAGGCATTTGGTGATTGAGAATTGTCCAAAAATCATGGCTCTAAACATTTCTCAAGGTGACCCCAGCAGCAATAATTTGATTTCTCAACTTGAATCTCTTAAGATACATCATTATGATTCTCCAATATCCTTTTCATTTGCCAAGGGTAGACTTGCCCCTCTGAAGGCACTTGATATATACAACTGCAAGGGAGTGGAGTCATTGGAAGGGATTGCCGTAGAATCACTTGAAACAATGACAATTAACAATTGTCAAAATATGGGAAGCTTACCACAGTGCCTTCACACGCTCTCCCATCTCACTCAATTGCATATTTATAATTGTCCAGCATTAGAGATACATGACTCCCCTCCCCTTCCTATCACCCTCTCGAGTCTTGTTCTTAGTCATTGTTCTAAGATAAAGTCTATTGCCAATTGTAACCTTGCCAACTGTAACAATCTCACTAAATTGAAAATATGGCAGTGTATAGTATTGGAGATAGAGGACTTCCCACCCCTTCCCATCACCCTACAGAGTCTTTCACTTCAGGGTTGTCCGATGATAAAGTCCCTACCAAATCAGTGGCATCATCTTACGTCTCTCGAAACGTTAGATATTCGGTTTTGCAAAAATATCAAATGCTTCCCCAAAGGAGGTCTGCCTCCCAAATTGCGAGTCCTTATAATTTCCGGGATCGTGAATCTGAAGCAGCCAGTGAGAGAGTGGGGCCTACACTTGCTCACATCTCTTTCGAGTCTGGGCATTGATTTTAACATGGGAGGGGAGAGAGAGAAGGAGTGGTTTCCTTCGGAGGATGAGGATGCCTGGAGTCTCTTTCCTTCCTCTCTGACTAATCTTTGGATATTTGAGTTGAGAAACGCGGAAAGACTATTGAGCGGTCTCCGCAACCATCTCTCCTCTCTCCAATTGTTATTAATTGGAGATTGCCCCAAGTTGAGGTACTTGCCAGAGGATGGCTTCCCTCCCTCCCTCCAACAATTGTTCATAGAGAGATGCAAGATTCTGAAAGAGCGATGCTCAAAACTCACTTTGGCGACTATTGGCCCCTCATCGAAGAGATCCCTCCATCATTGATTACCAGCGTTTCGATCCGATGAATTGATTCGTGCATCTACACTACGGTCAGTTTTCTTAGGGTTCGGGTAAGTTATTTTTGGTTTGGAATGCATTCTTTTCCATTCTACTTTCTCAATTCAATGCTCAATACGAATTGATGTTTGGGTGGGGGCTCTCGTTGGGTTGGATTGGCTCTGTTTCGTTGGATGATGAACTGTAGGATGAAATGCTAGCAGTGCTGCCTCTTGCTATGTTGATGACATATCCTCATTTCCGCTTGATGCCCAAACCAATTGTGAATGAAATCGCACCATCATGAAGAATCGTAGCATTCCACAATCATAGTCCTTTGCATTTTCAGCATCTATTCTCTGTACTCTTCCCAACATCTTTTTTCTTGGGCCCTTAAGCTCATTCACTTTGGTATTTTTGCAGATACCATTGTGATCTTGCATTGGCAGAATCTCTTGGAAGGATCACGTGCGAATGCTGCTAAGGTAGGGCTAATGCTATTAGTGTCAATGTCTTGTTTCATTCTTTTTTTGTAATTTTTTTTGGTGAATAAAAAAAATATTGATACCATGATGTGCTCGCCACTCAGGATATTTTGGCATTTGGAATCTTGTAATTTATCAAAAAAGGAATAAGCAATTAAATATGTTTGTTGCAATGCTATGTTCTGAATTTTCCTTCTAGTGAATATGATCTAAATAAATAAAAAAATCTTTTTCAAAATCTAAAAGGATGATTAGTTTTGTGGAAGCTATGATGTGATTGTGAAGAAAATGGATGCGGTTTTTTCTTTTTATGGTTTTCTTTAGAATTAAGAACCTTCTTTTCTTTTATGATGATTCTTCGTAGTATTAAGTAGTCAATCTGGGATAAAATTCTGAGGCAGCTCATGGCTCCAAGCTTTTGCACGACAGCATTGATATTCCATAAATCGCTTTCTGGTTGGGTCTTGAACTCTGGTGGTTTAGGAATTGTTGCTCACAACATGCTAGAAATTTTTAGCAAATATACTTATGCCTGTTTGGTTGAGATTGTAATGATAGGCTGCTTGCCTCTGGGTTTGCATTATCATCAGTGACCTCTGGGTTGGCATTTCCATTTACTTGACTGCATAATATGATTTCATCATACATTATGTCATTTTATCTTAAAATACCTTCTCATGTGGCATTCTTCCTGTGGGGAGTTCTAGAACAAAATGTTCGAGCTAACATTGGCTCCTTTGGAGTAACTGGAAATCTTACAATTCAACCAATATGTATCTTGCCTGGTATATCTCCTTTCCCTGTGCTAGTGTAGCATGTATAAATTTTTTGTTCAAGCAATGTTCTTATGACATTGTGAAGCTCTATTAGAGGTTAGATAATTTGTAATATGAATTGCAGTTCATTATGTACCGTCTCCCAGGCTTTTTGGATGTTATTGCACATATAACATGGTTCTTTGACCATATAAATAGGTGGTTAGAAAAGTAGAGCTACATTTGCCTAGATAACTTTCAAGCAACCTTGCATAGTTTTGCTTGACGAGCCATCCAATCATCTGGTAAGTTCTACTCATATTTTTCCATTTTATGACTTTGATTACTTTTCCAGTTAGCTTGTTATTGTTCTTGTCTCTACATTAAAAATATAGTAGAACCAATTAGTGTTCACAGCTGCTGGTAGCCCTTGTCATCATACATCTAGCAAATAATGGAACAAAAACCAATCTAATAGTTCCAATGTGGAAAATATTCGGAATAGAGTAATCTAGCACACCAAATGGTACTGATCTTTGTGCCTATAGCTAGTGTTGGGCTTTACATACAAATATGTGGACCCCTTTTTGTTTATAAATTCGGTCTTTAAGTTTTGCTTTAATGACCGGTGACTAAAGAGTTATCTATGTAAAGTGTTATTTTCTTGTCTGATGATTAGTGTTTCTGTTTTTTAGCCTATCCACAATTGTAGGATTTGGATGTAGCTGAGGCGCTCGTTCAAGGCCTGGTCTTCTTCCAAGGAGTAATTCTGATGGTGAGATTGATTTTCTTGTCAAAATACTTCAATTTGACCAACGATGGATCATTTCATAGCTAAGGGCCCTCTTTTCACCTTGATTTGTAGGTTAGTCACGATGAGCATCTAATAGCTAGAAGCTTGAATGAGGTCTGGGTGGTTTCACAAGGCAAGGTGGCACATCTCCATGGGAATTTCCAGGACCATAGGAATGTGCTCCAGTTTTTGTTGAATCAAGTGAATCTAGTTATTGCCATCAATTAGGAGTGGTTCACTGGGTTCACATTACCTCACAAAACAGAAAATGAGGCTTGGCTACATAAAAAAAGCGAAAAAAGGATGAAGAGAGGATTGTTGCTGATATACAGGATGAACTCACAGTTACACCAGCCCTCATTTGTCATTTATACTTGATAAGGCCTCGTGAAACGATGAGTCTAAGTTTTTGACATCAAGCATGCAGTATCATTTACAATAGCTTAAGAACTGAGTTGGGATTGCAATCCTGGTATAATTTATGATTCTTTGCACATTTTGTTCTAGCAATAGGTTCATTTGTTATGCCCCTGGATATTTGATACTCTATTGCCGCCACAGTCAGCTTTCCCATGCACACCAAAATGATTTAATCATTTGCAAAAGAATATTTTAGCACAGTAAATTATTTAGTAAGAAATCTATTTTGTGAGAAAGCTGTATTAATATATTTTCCTCATTTTCACTCTTTGGCACTGTTTCGGAGAATTAATTATGAAAATATTATCACGGTCAACAAAACTTTATATTCAACACTAAGTATCGAATTGCTTTTACTAACTATAATATAGGCCTTGCGCAGCTTGGTCAAAGATTATAGTTCCTCCTATTCAAATACATGAGAATCACAAAGAATCAATGGTGTTCCACAATCATATTCCTCTGCATTTTCAGCATCTGTTGTATGCTCTCTTCCCAACATTTTTTTTCTCGTGACCTAGCTCATCCACTTTGATTGTTTTGCAGATGCCATTGTCATCTGTATTGGCAAAATCTCTTGGAAGAACACTTGTGAAAATTATCGAGGTAGGGCTAATGTTGTCAATGTTATGTGTCATTTTTTTACAATTTACAAGAAAGGAAGAAGCATTTAAGTTTATTTGGTGCATTGATCTGTTCTAAATATTCTTCTAGCGATCATTATCTAAATAAGAATAATCTCTCTCAAAATCTAAAAACAGGATTAGTTATGTGGAAGCTGTGATATGATTGTGACAAAAGGGGATGCAATTTTTTTTTTTTTAAATCATGGTTTTCTTTAGAATCAAGAACCTTCTTTTTGTTGATGATGATCCTTCATAGTATTAAGCAGTCTATTGGGGCGCTCATGGCTCTAAGCTTTCAATGCAACACAAATTCATGATAGGATCAATGTTCATACACCACCTTCTGTTTGGGTCTTGATCTTTGTTGAGTTAGGAACTATTACCTACAACTTGCTAGAAATTTTTTAGCCAATATATTCATGCTTATTTGGTTGAGATGGTAATGACATCCCGTCTACCTCGGGTTTGCATTGTCGGTGGTGACCTCACGGGAAAATCTTGTCAGTTCTTTAAATTCATCATACATCATTTCATTGTATCTGAAATTACCTTCTCATGTGGCATCCTTCCTGAACTCACTTGGGTTCCTTTGGTCTAACTGGAAATCCCGCACTTCAATCAATGTATACCTTGTCTAGATCATCTCCTCCCTCTTTGCTACCGTTGCACGTGAAAAAAATTTGAAGCAAATTTAGTGTTACATCGTGAAGCTCTATTGCGGGTTAGTTAATATGTAACCTCAATTGTCGTTCACTGTGTATTTGCTCCAAGGCTTTTTGGATGTTATTGCACATATGACATGATGCTTTGACCATGTAAATAGGTGGTCAAATAAGCAGAGTTGCATATGCCAAGATAACTTTCAAGAAACCTCACATAGTTTTGCTTGACAAGCCATCCAATCATTTGGTAAGTTTGCTCATTTTCTTTGTTCGTTAGGTTTTTAATGTTCTTGCACTAATTGAACTTATCGGAATCTAGTCTTTACATTGAATATACAGTAAAACCAATAAGTGATCATAGCTATAGGGGGCCTCTGTCATTATGCTTCTAACTTATAACCAATCTAGTTTTCCCAACTTGCAAAATGTTGGGAATAGAATGGTTCTGCTAGCCCGATCAGTGTTTTTGTATTACAGTAATCTATGATACCAAGTAGTTGCTATGCTTCTGCTTATAGGCAGTGTTGGGCTTTGCACATAATGAATGTGGACCTTTTTCTTGTTTATCTCTTAGTTTTGCTTTAATGAGCAGTGGCTACTCAAGTGTCATCTTTGTAAATCATTAGTTTCTTGTCCAGAAATAGATATGATTCTGGCTTTTCCACTAAACCCAATTGTAGGATTTGGATGAGGCGCTCATTCAAGGTCTGGTCTTGTTTCTAGGATGGTTCATTTCGCAGCCGACAGCCCTCTTTTCGCCTTGATTTGCAGGTTATTCACGACGAGCATCTAATACCTGGAAGCGCAAACGAGCTATTAGTGGTTTCTCAAGGCAAGGTAGCGGCTTTCCATGGGAATTTCCAGGATTATAAGAGTTTGGATGTCCCGAGGGTATCTGCGGGGTTATTCTGTTCATCATCTACACTAACAAGTGGAGGACAAACATCTCGAAATGAAGTAGAAATTGGTCGAGTTATGCAGCATCTGTGGATTAATTTGATTAAATTGTTATGGGACCCAACTCTAAACACATCAATATGGATTCAGAATTCTTTAATTCCAATTAAAGCAAACTAGGTTACGTGGCTTTGATCGGCTGTGTTAACCGTAGCACTTACAACTATATTTAAATTTGCAGAGAAATCTTTCCAGAATATTTTGAAGCGACAAAACGTTTCTATCGGTCTAGTCTGGATATTTGCAGACCGTCTATTTAAAGTCGAAGACTTTATGATCACCAGAAAGACTCAAGACTTAAGACTCAAGACTATTCTCATTGACAGTCTTTTTGATCCAGTGACGAATGAAATCCAGAGCCGAAGTATATGGTTGAGGATTTAATCCTATCCTCTGGAGAAGATCTCTTGGTTGGATAAATATATCGGATTCTTTTATTTGTATCTAGATCAATTGAAGATCCGGTGGTCGACGAAATATTCTTGGAATGTTCTATTCTTGGAAACCAAGATCCTGATTGTATGGGCGAACAAGATTGATGGGCTATCGTCAGGTTCATTTAATAGCTCGAATAATCTTCTTGATTGATTTCGTCCAACAGGTAGATTGGAGGAATTCCTTTGGTAAGTGCCAACGGGTATGATTGCATAAAGGAGTATAAAAAAGGAAGACGTTCTAGTTATTTGAGTACGTGATCGATAGAGAAATTCCAGAGTCTGAAGCACCTTGATTATTAGTCGATACAGTTTGAGCGAAATTGTATACACAGAGAGTGTCTATACTTGGTGATACCTTGAGCAAGTGTGGTAGATCATCTACACCTAGAAATCAAGGAAGATCAACGCTGTAACATCTCTTTGTTCATAGTGGAATCCAGCCAATTGGCTGTCAGTGCAGAAGAGTGGACGTAGGCTTGAATCAAGCCGAACCACTATAAACCGCGTGTTCAATTCTCTCTTTCCTTTACTCAGTCTTACGTTGATTATTATTTGTCACAAATCCTTCAACTGTCTAAGTATTGTGCAATCATCAAGAAAAATCTTTTATATACCTATTCACCCCCTTTAGGTACTCGTATATCAATTAGTATCGAGCTCGTGTTCTTACTTTATATCAATTGTTTTACTTCGTAGTAAAAGATCCATGGCTAGTATGCTAGCACCGTGTTCTTACTTTATTTGAAGTGTTTTACTTCCGGAAGAACAAGATAAAAGTAAAAAATCCATGGAATAGTATGCTAGCACCTACGAAAGAGGCTGGAAATTGGAAACCAGGAATGACTTAGGAAAGATAAACAATACCAAGCACCACCCTATATTATGCTTTGATGGAAATAACATAATATCTTCTTGTGATTACAACATCTAGAAGAACAAGATGAAAGCTTTCCTACGATCAAAGGATCCATCTAAAAGCTTTCCTATGATCAAAGGATCCTCTATGGGACGTTGTGGAAAGAGGAATCACTCCTACTGCTGCATCAGTCTCTGAAAGAGGGAAAGAAATTGTTGAAACCAGCGGAATGACTCAGGAAGAGATAAACAAGAGACAAGCACTCGATGCAAAAGCAATTTACTCTTTATATTGTGCTTTGTCACCAACTGAATATAACAAAATATCTTCTTGTGTTACAGCAAAAGAAGTATGGGACAGATTACATATCACCTATGAAGGAACAGATCGAGTGAAGGAGACCAGAATTAACATTCTCCTCGGTCAATATGAAGCCTTCAAAATGAAACCAGGAGAATCTATAACTGACATGTTTAGTCGTTTTACAGATATTGTCAATGGTCTTGAGAATCAAGGACAAAAAATTTCTAATCCCATGAAGGTGAACAAGCTACTGCGTGGACTCTTCAAGGATTGGAATCATATAAAGACTTCAATAAGAGAGACGCAAAGAATTATGCCACTATCTGTCGACGAGTTAATTGGAACTCTTCAGTCTTATAAAGTGGAACGAATTAATGAAGACAAAGATCCAAGAGGTAAGAAATCTATTGCATTAAAATCAAATGATGACTCTGATGATACAGATTCTGAAGATGATATGGACGATGAGGAGCTTGCTCTCATGATAAGAAGATTCATAAAACTGAATAGAAAAGGAAGAAGGTTCAACTCAAAGAAACAAAGTTTCCAAAGACAACAGACCAAGTCTGTTGATGATGAGGAACCAAACAAAGATGTAGTCTGCTTCGAATGTAAGAAAAAGGGACACATCATACCCAACTGTCCTCTTCTGAAGAAGAAAAGAGGAAAAGCTGAGAAGTTTCGAAAAGCTCTCAAAGCCGAAACCTAGAGTGATACAGAGTGTGAAGAAAGTGATAATGAATATGCCAACATATGTTTGATGGCACATTCAGACTCGACTCGATTCTGGATCAGACTCAGACAGCAAATTCGAGGTAAGTGATTTTAAAATTCCTATCAAAGTCTTTAAATACATTGATGAACTGTGTTTTAGTCTTAAGCCTTCTCTCAAAAGAATTTCCGAACTTAAAAAGGAAAACTCAGCTCTAAAACAAAAGGAAAACATTTTAGAAGAAAGAGTTAAAAGTTTAGACTTGAATGTTTCTACTCTTAAAGAAAAAAAGATAATCTTTTGAAAGAAAATGCTTTTTTAAAAACTGACTTATCAAATATTTCAAAGAAATTTTCGATAGGATCCGAAAAACTTGAAAAAGTTCTTTCAGTTCAAAGACCTTACTTCAATAAGTCTGGTCTGGGTATGACAGCATAAACAATTCCCTTGATTGATTTTCCTAAAGTAAAAGAAAGAATTAAGAAAAGACCGTCGAGAGAGGCTTACAAAAATCATTTCAAGAAAGTTTTTGTAAAATTTGTAGGTCGAAATGCTCTAAGGTGTTCAAAGTGTAACAGTCATGATCACTTTGAAAAAAAGTGTCCTATGGTTTGGAAGCTTGTTAAGAAAGTATGGCCTAATAATGTTTATCCTACTAACATCAAAGGACCCAAGAAAATTTAGGTACCAAAGAAAGCTTGAGACTCTCTTTTAAATGCAGGTCTCCGTCAAGAAAAATGTAAAGTGGTATCTTGACAGCGGATGTTCAAGACACATGACAGAAAACTCAAATTGCTTCATAAAGCTTATTCAAGTGAATGGTGGAAAAGTTTCATTTGGAGGAAATGGCAAAGGAAATATTGTGGGATTTGGAACTGTGAAAATTGGAAATCTCACAATAAGCAATGTTTCTCTAGTGGAATGACTCAACTATAACCTTCTCAGCATTAGCAAATTGTGTGATACTGGTTTCAAGATCTCCTTTCAAGAAGGAATATGCTCTGGAATCAGTAAAGACTCTACTCAATCTTTCATGGGTCGAAGACATGGAAATATCTACCTCTTAGACATGAAACTAAATGAATCGCAATGCCTAATCTCAATTCAAGATGAAGCAAGCTTATGGCACAGAAAGCTTGGTCATGTCAACATGAAGCAATTAGCCAAAATCTCATCAAAGCAGCTTGTTCGAGGTCTACCCAAATTACCTTACCAAAAGTCCGATCCATGCACACCATGTATTCTCGGGAAAGCAAGTAAGAAATTCATTTAAGCCAATAAATCATGTCTCTACTAATCATGTACTACGATTCTTGCTGCATATGGATCTCTTCGGACCAACTAAACCTAGAGTATTGGAGGTAAGAAATACTGCCTAGTAATTGTGGACGATTACTCCCGTTTTACTTGGGTATATTTCCTTGCAAGTAAGTCAGAAACCTTTTCGTATTTTGAAAAATTTGCTAAAAATGTTCAAAATGAAAAAAAAGATGTGTTATCTCAAGTATAAGAACAGATCATTGAGGTGAATTTGAAAATCAAGATTTTACAAAATTGTGTGATGAATATGGATTTAAGCATGTGTTCTCCTCTCCATATACTCATCAGCAAAATGGAGTTGTGGAAAGAAAGAATAGATCTCTTCAAGAAATGGCTAGAACTCTTTTAATTGAAAGTAAAATTTCTTCACGTTTTTGGGCTGAAGCCGTTTCAACAGCATGCTATATCATCAATAGAGTCTTCCTAAGACCTATTCTAGAGAAAACCCCTTATGAATTATTCAAAGGTAAGAAGCCCATTGTTTCATACTTTCACGTGTTCGATTGCAAATGCTTTATATTGAAAAATGCAAAAGATCGAGTTGGTAAGTTTGAAGAAAGATCAGATGAAGGCATCTTCCTTGGATATTCTACATCAAGCAAAGCCTACAGAGTCTATAACAAGAAGAGCCAGTCTGTGGAGGAGTCAATGAATGTCAAATTTAAAGACTCTACGCAAGATGAATCCAGTCAGACTCAGTATGAAGAGTCTAAACCTGCTCCAGACCTTCCAAAGCTTACAACTCAAGAAGTATCTCAGACTCTGGAAGACCAGCATCAAGATGTTCATGAAGATTCAAATAAAGAAAGAGATCATCATTCAGACAAATCAACCAGTAACTGGAAGCATAAGTCCAGTCATCCTAAAGATCTCATTATCGGCGAAATTAATGAAGGAATTCACACCAAATCCAAAAGACGTGAAGAGTCTAGTGTTGTGGCTCTCATTTCTGAAATTGAACCAAAAAGCATAGAAGAAGCTTTATCTGATGAAAGCTGGATCGAAGCTATGCAAGAAGAGCTCAGACAGTTCAACATTAATGATGTCTGGGAATTGACATCTAAACCAAAAGGTAAAACTGTTATTGGAGCCAAATGGGTGTTCAGAAATAAGATGAATGAAAAAGGAAAAGTCGTACGAAACAAAGCAAGACTCGTGGCCAAATGATACACGCAAGAAGAAGGAATAGACTATGATGAGACTTACGCTCATGTAACAAGGTTAGAAGCT
The DNA here is from genome assembly GCA_016097485.1 of Eucalyptus sideroxylon x Eucalyptus melliodora. Lineage (NCBI taxonomy): Eukaryota > Viridiplantae > Streptophyta > Magnoliopsida > Myrtales > Myrtaceae > Eucalyptus > Eucalyptus sideroxylon x Eucalyptus melliodora. The sequence goes on along the minus strand of CM027825.1, from coordinate 16,822,156 downwards.
ATTCGATTATTACTTGCGTTTGCTTGTTATAAAAATTTCAGGTTATTCCAAATGGACGTCAAAAGTGCTTTCCTAAATGGATTTATCCAAGAGGAAGTATATGTGGAACAACCACCTTGGTTTGAAGACCCAAAGAAGCTAGACTCAGTCTTCAGACTGAAAAAGGCCTTGTATGGTTTAAAGCAAGCACCTCGAGCTTGGTACGATAGACTAAGTAAGTTCTTATTACAGAATGGTTTTGACAAAGGTAAAGTAGATACTACTTTATTTATCAAAAAGGAAAACAAAAGTTTTCTACTTGTTCAAATATATGTGGATGATATTATTTTTGGATCCTCTAATGAAAGTCTATGCAAGAAATTTTCTAAGTCTATGCAAGATGAGTTTGAAATGAGTATGATGGGAGAATTAACATTCTTTCTTGGTCTTCAAGTAAAGCAATTGAAGGAAGGAACTTTCATTTACCAAGAAAAATATGCTAATGATCTTGTCAAAAGGTTTGGATTGGAAAATTGCAAAAAGACTGATATACCAATGTCAAGTTCTTTGAAGATAGACAAAGATGAAGAAGGGAAGAAAGTTGATCAAAAGCTGTACAGGAGCATCATTGGTTCACTTCTTTATCTTACGCTTCTAGACCGACATTTTGTTGAGTGTTTGCATCTATGCTAGGTTTCAATCGATCCTAGAGAATCCCATCTCGGTGCTGCAAAACGTATCATTAAATACGTTGCTTCATCTTCAAGCATCGGTCTTTGGTATCCTAAGAAGGGAGACTTTAATCTTCTGGATATTCGACGCTTGAGATCTGGCGGCGGCTGCGAGTCGATAGAAAGAGTACTTCAGGAACTTTCCAGCTGCTTGGAAGCAGGACAGTGTCTTGGTTTTCAAGGAAACAAAGCACCGTGGCTCTCTCAACAACAGAAGCAGAGTATGTAGCTCTTGGAAGTGTTGTTCGCAAATTCTATGGATAAAACAACAGCTACAAGACTTTGGGATTGAAGACTCATGCACAGAAATCAATGTGACAATACCAGCGCAATCAATCTCACCAAAAATCCAATCCTTCATTCAAGAGCAAAGCATATAGAGATTCGACATCACTTCATTAGAGATCATATTCAAAATGGAGAAATCTCGATTCAATTTGTTGATTCAAAAAGTCAACTAGCGGATATATTCACAAAGCCTTTGGAGAAAAATCAATTCGATTTTATCCGTTCCAAACTCAACATTTTGAAGCTCGAAGAAGTTAAAGTCTAGAGACTCTCCAACCCTCAGACTCTAATCTCTCAGACTCTAAATCTTCAGACTCAGACATTGATGGCTATAGACTGTAAGTTGCTATTTTATCTAAACTCGAAAAGGTATGATCTTTCGTTCAGTTATTTTATAGTCTCCGTGAAAAACGAAATCTTGTCTTTTCAAAAGGATTAATTTTGGCAGTTAATGATTTTAAAAAGAAGTGTTCGTACACTTTCCTTGTGCCGATTGAACTTCCCTTTTTCAAAACTGAGTTATATATATACAGTTTTCTTTTTCATCCAATCTTCAAAACCCTAAAAGGCATTCTCCTCCCAATCCGGTTTCTACTTCGTGTTCATCTTCGAGAAAGTTGTCATCTTTTCTTGGGAAAGCAAGTAAAGGAATCTTTCAGCGACAAGGAAGGATGTCTTCTTCGAGGAAGTCTTCAAGAATCGCGAACAAGGGACCACAGAGAATGAAGGAGGGACCTACCCATTTCGATCTCACCGAAGAGGAAGAATTATCAAGTCAACAACAGAGCCCGATTCACTCTCCACCACGTCACTCAACGCCATCTACCCCACAAGGTGCGGGTCAACAACCGGAGGAAGAGATAATCGAGGACGCAGACCTTGTAAGAGTCCAAAAACCCTCTTATATTTACAAACTCTACCGTGCGTTGAAAAGTACTGGGACTCCGTTGAACTACGTGGATGATTTTCTTAAAGATAAGAATTATGGGAATGAGTATATCTTTATGAGAAAAATGGAGGATTTGGGAATTGCTCCCAAGGGAAAGGCCGAGGAAGCACTTGCGAACATTCCAAGTGACCCTCGTATGTCGGGACCAAATTCGACTGACGGGAACGATGATGATAAAATGTTCAGTGATTTTCAACCTAGAATGGGTGTTGTTGCGAAGGTGAAGGGAAAAAGGATGGAGTTGTTTAAATCGAAGGAACAGGAGAATCTGTTCTTCAGACTGTTGAAACGAGGGGTGATAAACCCTAGGAGTGTTGATTTCGATTTCTTGGATGCCGTTAATGTGAACTTAAGGGAGAAGTTCAATATGCTTCAACTTGAGCAATTTTGTACCGATACCATAGATGGTTATGCGCAATTGACAGCATACTTCTATTCGAATCTCAGTTTTTAGATGCGAATAGAATATCATTCATGTTCGAGACCGGACTATGTGGTAGACGTGGACATGTTGGCGGACATAATTGGAGTTGAACGAGGACGTTATCAACCAATCAAAGTCTCAGTTGCTCGTGCCTCATTGGAACTTGTCAAAGATAGAGATGTAGAGGGAAGAATCATTTTGTTCAAGGATGCGTGCAATCGATATCGTGCTGCACAAAATTGTGATCAATTGCATCAGGCCCAAGTCTACATCAAAGACTGATGTGTCTAATTCAGAGGCAAAATTGATGTACGCAATCAACTCAGGGAAGAAGTTCTCTCTCCCTCACACTATTCTCTTTCACATGTACAGAGCAATGTCGAAGGACAAGGGACAATTGCCTTACCCAGGTCTAGTGACCAAGATCTTCAGACACATGAATATTGAACCGCCACATACACTTTGTGTTCGACCGTGCGATAAGATGGTGGTAGGTTTGAAGATGTTGACGAAGATGCGTCTGAAAGAACTTTCCAAGGCAATGGAGAAATTCAGAGTGAAGACTCCAGTACCGTCTGCTTCAAAGAGAAAAGGGAAGGAGGCCATTGGTGCCCCATCCAAAAAGAAGAAAACTCTCATCTTGGAGGATGAAGATGAGGAGGAAGATCTCACAATCACTGCCTTGATAAGGACCAGACGTTCTGTACCTCAATCGACAGAACTTCAGAAGAAACAGAGAGAAGAAGAGGAGCAAGCCAAGAACAGAGAAGAAGAAGAGCAGAGAGAGAAGGAGAAAGAAGCTGAAGAAGAAGGAGAAGAAGAGAAAGAAAAGTCTGCAGCTGAATCTGGAGAGAAGGGGAATCAAGATACAAAAGAGCATGATCATCACTCTTCCCCTTTTGATGTCCTAGAGACAGGGGGAGTTGGCGAGCAAGAAAGGTCCACACCTCATGCTGCCAATAGTGAAGGTCTAAGACAATCTCCAGCAGATCCAGAAGAGTTTCAGGCTTCTCAATTGCTTGAAGAAGGACACGATACGTCAACACCAAATCTGCAAGATTATATAGAAGCTCCATCGTCTGCATTCACTCCATCCGAGAAAGCAAATGCAAGTACACAGACGGACAATTCTGCAGATTTTCGTCGTATTCTAGATGTTCTTCTGGAAATGCGGGGCCAAATCTATGCTATGGACTGTGAAATTCAAGCCATGAAGAATGCTTTGGACAAGCATCTTCAATTACCCTAGAGGAAAAATGAAAGACCTAGCTCTACAACTTCAAGCCAATGCCAAAGGAGAGGAGATAGCTCATCTAAGGGAAGACTTGAAGAGGCTAGAAGGCATAGTCCAGTCGATGGGAGATTTCCATATCATGCGCATTCCCAAGCAAACCTGACTCATTTCTCACCTTTTTAATGATGACAAAAAGGGGGAGAAGCAATTTGAACCAACCAACTTTAAACTTTGACTTTAAATTTGTTTTTTGTGGTTATGTTTGTTTTTGAGTATGACTTGAATGAACTTGGGTGTGAACTTGAATTTGATTGAATTAAGTGTGGATTTTGATGCTTGACTGTTTGCATTTATATCAAGTGTTGTCATATGGTATTACTCATGAAAGACTATCCAATTTTCTGTGGATGCAGAGTCTTGTTGGTTTATTAATCTTTATGAGATAGCCATATTGCTTGAGAAATGTTTTTGCAGGTCAAAGTTGTTCAAATCTACAGGAAAGTTTTGTCACTATCAAAAATAGGGAGATTGTTGGAGAAATCTTTCCAGAATATTTTGAAGCTGACAAAACGTTTCTATCAGTCTAGTCTGGATATTTGTAGACCGTCTGTTTAAAGTCTAAAGACTTTCTAATCACCAGACTCAGCACTCAAGACTCAAGACTTAAGACTCAAGACTATTCTCATTGACAGTCTTTTTGATCCAGTGACGAATGAAATCCAGAGCCGAAGTATATGGTTGAGGATTTAATCCTATCCTCTGGAGAAGATCTCTTGGTTGGATAAATATATCGGATTCTTTTATTTGTATCTAGATCAATTGAAGATCCGGTGGTCGACGAAATATTCTTGGAATGTTCTTTTCTTGGAAACCAAGATCCTGATTGTATGGACGAACAAGATTGATGGGCTATCGTCATGTTCCTTTAATAGCTCGAATAATCTTCTTGATTGATTCCGTCCAACGGGTAGATTGGAGGAATTCCTTTGGTAAGTGCCAACGGGTATGATGGCATAAAGGAGTATAAAAAAGGAAGACGTTCTAGTTGTTTGAGTACATGATCGATAGAGAAATTCCAGAGTCTAAGCACCTTGATTATTAGTCGATACAATTTGAGCGAAATTGTATACACAGAGAGTGTCTATACTTGGTGATACCTTGAGCAAGTGTGGTAGATCATTTACACCTAGAAATCAAGGAAGATCAACGCTGTAACATCTCTTTGTTCATAGTGGAATCCAGCCAATTGGTTGTCAGTGCAGAAGAGTGGACGTAGGCTTGAATCAAGCCGAACCACTATAAACCGCGTGTTCAATTCTCTCTTTCCTTTACTTAGTCTTACGTTGATTATTATTTGTCGCAAATCCTTCAACTGTCTAAGTATTGTGCAATCATCAAGAAAAATCTTTTATATACCTATTCACCCCCCTCTAGGTACTCGTACTAGCTATATCATAAGGCAAAGATTTTCTCATGGAATTTTGCAAGACCGCCGTGGAAGCATGCTTTTCCCATGCAGCATTGACAGTTGAGATTCAAGACATACTCGTTATGTGGACACGCGAAATAATCCGGTTATGCTTCTGAAAAGAAAATTTTCCACTTGCAGTCTGCCCTATAAAGGTTCTAGTTCCATAAATCTTTTTATCTTCAAGTCTTTACGTTGATTTACCAGTTTTTACGTTAATTCACCGGCTTTTAGGCGGAGTTGTTGATGTTGAGTATGGATTCCCCATTCCAATTTGCATACTACAGAGGCAACCAAGTTACTGTTTTGCGAGAAATTAGCTGTGCGAAAATATTTTCCCATTTTTGTCCTTCAGTACTGTTTAAGAGAATTAATTGTGAAAATGCTTTCGTCATGACAAAAATTTTATACTTTCAACTCTAAGTACATAATTGCTTTTAGTCAATATAATGAAGGCCTTACCTAGCCAAAAAAAGAAGAAAGAAAAATCTATAATGAAATTCTGTATAAATAGCCAAATTGGTTAGATAATATCCTTTTAACATGTTCAGGTCAATTTTCCAAATAAGAAGCTTCTTATCTTCCAGTAAAAGCTACTGTACAGATGGAAGAAAGGATGGAAAACCTGAGGTTTTGAATATGCGAAATCAACGGCCAAAATCTAAATGAACCTTGCAGATCAAAAACCATTTACAAACTGATTGCCTGGTCAAAAAAATAAGTTCATCTTTCTTCCATTCAAGTGCTCAATCCATCTCTTGACGACATTGCAGCAATCTCAGATATTAGTTTTCCCGTGCAGGGGAGGAAAGGGGAGGAGGATCAATCCCCGTTGCTTACTTTAAGGATTTTGCGCCCACTATGAGTTATTCTTATTCCAAGAAGGTCATCATTCTGCACCACTCGAGACCCATCGTTTGGAAGTAGGCGAGCCCATCACTATTGAACTCAAAAAGGTGCCAAAGGTTTACACATTACAGCATGATAGAAATTGTATTGATGTATGATGGGGACTAGGAAAGTCAGGGAATTAAAGGAAAAGTACAGAGCTTTCACCTATTTATTCCGGCCGGCCACCCCGGGCAGCGTGCCACTGCCCAGGCCTTGTCATTTCCCTGAACCCAGCCTAGTATGCTAGGAGAAGGGCTTCACGGAGATCAAAGGTGGGTCCCTTACCCTTTCGGGTCTGGCCGGGATACCCAATGGGACCACTATCCCATACTACTCTCCCCTCACTTGCCTGTAAATGGCTTGTGAGGAGGAGTCCTCCCGGGATGGTCTATTCAAGAGGAAGCAATTTAAAGACCTGCTCAGGTTTTATTTTGACCGAATCATTATGGAGTGAGCAATATTTTCAACGTTTACACGTAAAGCATTATTTGAAGCAAGAAATTCTCAAATAGCACCTAGACGGGAAAAAAGAAAAATCCCTAATCTCTCACGTTTTGTATGATAACATAAAGCTTATTTACGTATAAGGAAGAGGGGAAGAATTACAAATTTCCACTAATTAGTCTCTTCAACTAATTTACTCAAAATTTGTTTTGTGTCATCGCATCATAAACATTCACAAGATGCATCAATTTGCCCAAAATTCTTCGGGATAGGGCCTTTTGTAGACTAGATATGTAGTATGGACGGATAAAAGAATGGCAACGATGAGAGAATATCTGAACAAAGTATTATATCTCCAACGCATACAAAGTAGGGGCTCAAAAACTCAATACCTAGAAAGAGATTTAAATGGCGCGCCTTATGACTCGATACCTGCACCTGTTCTTGAGTTCATCTTTCAAATGCTCAAGCAAATACTTAATATTTTTCATGTCATCTTCGAGGACGGAACCTTCGTAATAGAATAAGGAACATTGCAAGTACTCTCAATCACTCTGGATGAAGACATCGTAGCTGCAAGATAACGCTTTTCTTTTTATTATCATAATCAGATCATTAAGATGAAAATACAACGAAAATACAAGTACGAATAAGAAATCTTTCAACTAAAACAATGTTAACCAAGCAATACATCGTTTTTCTCGGAATCAGATTGTTAAGATGAAAATATAAACACCATCGCAATCTCTCTAGAAATACTCTTACTAAATACTCTAAAAGCTACTAAGCAATGCACTGAAAGTGACATAGACAGAATTTCCATTAGAAATAATGACCTATGAATTGAAGACAGCTCCACCACTTGCTGAATCTTTTCCATTCAGGATATAATCAAAGATAAAAGTAAAAGTAAAAGCCCCAGCTAGGACAAGCAACCACTTCTATTTCTCAGACCCAAATCCAATCTAGAAGGTTTAAAAGTTGCTAAGGGCCCTGCTAATTCGATCAAGAATTTCTATTTCGCAGACCCAATTCCAAGCCAGAGGGTTAATAAGCCAGCTAAAATAGCAGGCATTAGTAACAATCTTCATTGAGGGAAAGAATACCCATGTTCAATTACATAACTCGTACTCGGCACGGACAAAATTCCTATATATAAGAAATCTTGAATTCAAAATGTAATGCTCACCGAGCAATACTTGTTTTTCTCGGAATGAGATTGTTACTTGGGTAACTTCAAGCTTCAAAATCCTAAGTACTCAATAGTTATGTAATTGAGCTCATGCTGCCAGTATTTGTTTAGCAAGATTCAGCATTGGACATTCAATTGTCTACGCTGACTTCAGTTCCCTTTTAAACTCATTTAAAAGGTTCCCATTTCAGATGCGCGTGCAACAGACTCTGAATTTGACTCCAATAAAGCCAGCATCCTCTGTCAATTCTCTGTTTTGAATTATCATAATCGATTCAAACGCATCGACGTTACATTATATATCTCAAAGGGGAATGCGCTAAAGCAAGTGGGATAGAAAAGCATACTCTTACGGCAGAAATAACTCAAAGACTCATACGCACATGCAATACAAGTTAAAATATGGAAATTCGGGAGTGCCAGAAAACTGACAGAAAAACAAACCACCAAACCAGGAATAACGAATTTATCAAGTCGATGCATCTTCTATAACCTTAACGTCCGGCCAGGAAAGAGAGAATCTCCCAGACAACGAATTTCTTCCGAAGAGCCACCAATTCCACCGGTTCCCCACAAAAGTAACACTCGAGGATATAATCGTGAAAGAGGGAAAAACCCTAACCTGAGCTCGTGGACGCAGATGACGAACCGGAGCCCCGGTGGAGCTTCCGGAGGCGACGGCGGAGGCGGAGGTGGAGGCAGAGGCGGCGACGTGGTCGGGAGTGACGAGGAAGACACCTTCGCTGTAATGGGAGCGAAGCGCGCGCACGGAAGGTTCAAGCTCGAGCTCGCTGGACCCAGACGGCGGATCGGAGCCGCTGATGGGCCACGGAACGAGACGGGCGGGGGCGGAGGTGGAGGCGGCGGCGCAGTTCGTCCTAGGATTGCGAGGGAAGAGAGCGAAGGAGAGGAGAGAGAGGGAATTTCAAAATATCGTTTCGGTGGGACCCTACTATACGCGTGGCGAGATTTGAGTGGAGAGTCCTGTTGCCGATTTGGCGACTCTCACCCACGCAATATTTTCTTGTGGGCCTGGCTTTATTATAAAGATCCAAGAAAACCGAAATCGTCTCCGTGTGAATGTCCGACATCTTGTCCTGATCACACAATTAAAGTTAGAGAAAAAAAAATCAGAAATATAAAATACCACAATAAAAGAATGATTAAGGATGTTACATAATTCAGCCTTGCTCGCCCATCAACCCACTTCCCATTACTTTTCGAGTAGAATATTTGGTACCCATCAATCTTGTTAAGTTTACAAAAAAAATAAAATAAAAAAGAGTACTAGTAATTAGCATCATTTAAAGATGAACAATAGCATTGTCAAATTTTAAAGTAACGGTCAAATCATAAACACCAAGACCGATGCTCTTGGTCATAAGAAAAACCCCTCTCTCCTCGTGCCAATGCCTACAAATAACATTCACTCACTTATGCTATTAAAAAAAAAAACCACTTTTCATATGTTGGCAATAAAAAGGATCTCAAATTCCACTCAAACTACTCATACTCCCTAAGTCACTATTCCAAAACCTACAAAGTAATTTAATGCATGTCTTGATAAAATAACTAAATAAACAAAAAAATTTAGCAGCTTAGTATGAATTGGAGCGAATGATCGATAACCTCACATGTGGATTATAGTTAGCTTTGCCGGTTCTTTGTATTTGCCTCTATTGACACATGAATTTTCTCCAAAAAATCAAGTATTGCATTTTTGAAAATGTATAAATAATAGTAAAAAGAACAAAGAATAAATTAACAAATTAACAAACAACAAAAGAAGAAGAAGACACAGAAGGAGGAGGAGGAGAATAAAATAATAAAGCCTTGGCCCTATTCAGTCCAGTCCAGTCCACAAAAGCCCATTCAAATCCACGGCCTCAATCCCTCAGCCCATTCGTTGATTGAAAACGTCCTGAACTGATTTTGTACGACTTTGGTCTCAAATCCGAGTTCAGCGATGCCTCCTTTAAATCCTCACTCGATGCACGTAAACTGTCCGATGAAATGTCGCTGAGACAGGGTTGTGTAATAGTTCTTCCAAAATTGCCTAATCTTAAGGCAAATCGTCATAGTTTACATTATATGTTTTGTTGTTTTTTTTAGCTATTAGGCATGATTTGTTAGACGCGTAACCTGCGTTTCATTTGTTCTGCGTTTCGCATGTTCGTTTGGCAACTTCAGGTGGACACCGGAAATATAAAATTGTTTGGAGTCGATTTCTAGTGGTGGTTGTGTGAACACGCAGTGGAGAATACTACTACGTGTAATCATATCTTTGAATTCTCTAGCTTATATAAAGTAACGTGTTCTCCCGTTAGCTCCTAACCGGTTCCAATAGGCTAGTGACTAGTATATTTCTCAATGTTATGTGCAGCTAGGATTTCAAAGGAGCCCACACCAAAGGAGAGGGATCACACGTTCCCGTTCAATAAGCTATTAAACCCACTCATCCCACTTGGGAGCATCGCAATATCTTCTGACTGCCTTTGCACTTACTATCGGCATTTCAATTTTTACCAAAATATTACGAAGGCAATTTAAATTCAACATCTTATCAACTCGATTGAATCTATCTCAGTATTGTGTTGATCTTGAATCACTTGAGCCAGTTGGATTGTTCTGCCCTCTGGGAACCAGATCGTCTTCTCTGGCCTGCCGCTCCTCTTTGCAACTTTGACCTTCATGGTCGTATCTGTCGCTCTAGTCATCCACTTAGCGGTGATCCTTTGACGCGGTTTTGGCTCCCGATGCTCAAGGAGCTGCTGGGGAGGCATATGTTGGCACAAGATCGCTAGTAGCAGGATCCTCTGCCAAAATTACCATGTAACGATGGAGTTTAACATAATTTCGAGCCTTTGGATATAGACATCCAGCTTCAAATTCATTCATATAGTTTAAATTCAAGTCATCAATCATTTGGTTATAAGCTTCCGATAGTGCATGATTGTGACTTCTCCTGAATAACAATAATTAGCATGTACACATTGCATTTTCAACGAGGCATAACGCTATTTCGCTTTTAGTAATAATAGAGGAAGGCTTTGGCTTTCGTATAAATTGCGTGCTCGCTCTGAACAAGTAGGCCAACTTTGTTCTCTACTAGAAGGAAACGTTTGGCCGAGGCAAGTCGACTTGTCAACTTGTTTTCTAGAAGTGACGGCTTGGAACCTCAACTTAAGATTCATGGCTAGTTTCTCTTCCTTCTTTAGTGGGCAAGTTGACTAAGATTTGGAGGCCAACTTTGATTTTTCTTCTTGACGGCCAATGTAGGATGTTGATTATTCAACACCACCCTCTTTTGATCTGCCCAGTCCCCTACAAACCTGTCCTAGTCTTAGCTCCGTCGATATTATCTTCTATCGTTGCAAGCGGTGGCCACCCATTGCCGTAGCAGAGTTCACACGCATACACCGTGAATTGTCGAACCTAGCGCTCGTCCCCCCTGCTCAGCTGTTTTCTCTTCCTGCTCGTCCAAACCTGGCGCTCGTCCTTGCTGGATTGCTGTTGTTGATCTAATCTTGTTCACCGGTCAGCTCCAAAACGTCTACTAGGAATAGGTAAATCTCTTTTTCCCTCAAACTGAATCATCCAGAACCTCACTGCTAAAGTATCCACGAGAGCAGCCACCAGTCATTTCTGAAATCTTCCTATATATTTGAAGCAAAAGAAGAGGTGGCAGCAGCAACAATATTTTCGTTCTTAAACTGACTTCATGCCTGTCTATATTCCCGATTGCAAGTTTAGTAACAAAATTTTAGGAGGAGTTGATGTCAAATACTTGCTGTCCCGATTAAAGTTGCGTCATGGTGATTTGTTGAATATTTTTGCCGTCCGTCTTTATGAAATTGCATATGGCTAGGTCACTCTCGATCACGTCTTCACGTGTAATTTCATGAATTTACATGGGTCAAATTTCATAAAAGTCATCCACGGCATGTAATATACATTCGTTGCATTCTAGATTGTATATTAGGGGAGGTGTTTAATAAAACCACGTGTAGAGTTATTAGGAGTTGCACATTTAGGAAATTGCATATCATACATTTACATATTTATTCACATTTTTAAGTGTGTTCATATTTGCTGATTTGGACAGACTTAGGATTTTTCATTTACATATTAGGATGGAATTTCATCATATTCGTGTCAGGATAATTATATTCGAAAAATTACAATTTTCATGGACAAGCATTATCATATCCCACAGACTTCACTCTCATTCAATTCAATTCTTGCATACATATCGATTGTCGCTAATCACCACCATCTCTAGTCGTCGCTCAATCAATACCATCGTTCGTCGTTGCAAGCAGCGACCACGCATTCCCGTAGCTGAATACGCACGCGTACACAGTGAACTGCCAAACCTAGCGCTCGTTCTTGCTGGATTGCTGTTGTGGATCTTATCCCGTTCGCCTGCTCAGCTCCAGGAAGTCTACTTGGAATAGGTAAAAGACATCTTTGTACTTGCTCTCTTTTTCCCTTGAACTGATGCAGCAAGTTTAATAGCAAAATTGGGGAAAGTTGATGCCATATACTTGCTGGCCAGGTTAAAGTTGCAGCTTGATTGCATAATTCATGGTGATTTGTTAATTTTGTTTTAATCAGGTGATACATCTACACGCATAATTGTTTGAGCCAAAACTCAGACCTTTATTTTTTGATTTTTCGTTACATATTAGCATAGAATTGCATTATATCCATATCAGGAAAATTATATTAGAAAACTTAGAATTTTCATGGATAAGAATTATCATGCGCATCTAGGCTTTTTGGAGTGCATTATTGTTAATTCTCTTTTTCGCACATTTCCTTTGATAAATCACATGCTATAACTTGGGAAATTTGGGAAAATCTTATCTTGCATATTAATAAATTTAGATTGCATCTTCATAAAAAAAAACAAAACAAAACAAAAAAGTGAAGTGGAACTCTCCGCGAGTCACGAAGAGTATTATCGCCCCATTCCTGCATTTTTTTCTTCATCAGTTTTTTGCTGCTTTTCTTATTTAGTTTTTCTTCTTCCTCTTTTTCCATTTAATAGACTTGTATTTGAAAAGATAAATGGAAATCTAGACATAATTCCGACAGACAAGTACAACAAAGAGTAATGAATGATTAATTGCAATATGATTAAATATGACAAAAGTTGGACTAAGATTATAGTTTTGCCAATTTGAGCAAGAGAACAATAATCACTGCTAATTGTCAATCACACACATAAAAAAAAAAAAAAAAATTGGCATCCATGTAACGCGTGGAAAATTACTAGTAATGTAAAAAAGACATTCACATGGGAACGGAAGAGGAGGGATTTGAAAAGTGAAGCGACAAATCCAATTTGCATCTCCGTAAGTCTTAGTATTCTTCGATTTTATTAAATTTTCTTTCCCATAAGCTCTTTATCAATTATACTTCACTTTCACGACAAAAAAGTTCATGATACCTAGTGAAGTTTTGGTCTTCCCGAGTTTATGATTTTTTTATATGAACAAGTATATGATCGTGGATACTACATATGTACGGGGATAATCTCTAAATATTACAAAACAAGCACTTGTGAATAAAAGAAAAGAAGAAAAAGTTGCAGCAAGATGGGCGGCAATATCTGCTGAAAGGTGATGGGTTAGTAGTTGATGATGGGGAATCACTTGAAGCGAGAATCATGGTTCTTTGAACTTGATTTTCTTGTTCATTGGTGTGATTGGTAGAGTATAATTTTCAGTAGATTATACATTGTCGTTTGGTGATTTCTGACTATTCACTATTTGCAGAGTAAAATAAAGCAAGTAGCTTAATGAATTAGTCGGTGTGCTTGACCCTTTTCCTTATTTAGCCTAAAGCACGTGTTTCTATTCTCCTTATCCACTGTAAATGGTAAACGAGTCCAGTATTAACGACATATAATCCACTGGATGTCACACTCTACCCATTACACTAATGAACTTGATAATCGTGTTCAAAGGATCACGATTCTCCTATCAAGGTGATTCCCGATTATCAACCACTACCTCAGGACCCTTCAACAAATCATTATTTCTCATCTTACTGTCAATCTTTAGCACAGAAACTCCCATGTAAAAGACTTCATTAATCTCACATTCATCAATAAAGCAGAAAACAAAGACATTGAAATCATGAGGTTACTAAGAATATACAAACGCTAAAAAAGCCAACAAAACACTCGTGAGTGATAACACTTATGGCGAAAATATGCATACACTCTAAGTTTGTCATATTAAGACTCTATTCTGGATGGCCAAAAGTAAAGGTCCAATAGCCAAAAAGTCTTGATCCGAAGAATAAGGAGAGCAATTGATGTAACTAGCACTTGTGGACAAATAGTATTTTATTTTGATTTGTCTAACCTTTGATGTGCATCCCTTGAAAGTCTTGGTCTTTTTTTTTTTTTTTTATATAATCTTTTTCCTAGGTCATCATCTTGGTCTTCCTAGGACTTCGTAGTTTTCTCTCTCTATTAGTTCATTTTCACTTTGCTTCACCATAACACCTTTGTTGTTCATTACAGTGACCGATACACCTATGGACATTGGAGGGATTGTGTTGGGTTCCTTTTTGGCTTCATCCTTTCAGGTTCTGTTTGACAAGTTGGCTTCTCCCGCATTAGTTTATGCACAACGTAAAGGAATCAGCACTACCTTGCCTAAGGAGTGGAAGGAGAAGCTAGTCATAATCAATGCAGTGTTGGCTGATGCAGAGGACAAGGAACTTAGCGATAACCATCAAGTGAAGCTGTGGCTGGACAAGGTTAAGGACTTGGCCTATGACATGGAAGACTTGCTTGATGAGTTTGAGATCAAAGCTACTCAGGTTGAGTTAGAGGCAGAATCTAGCACAAGAAAAGGTTTGGGGAAATGGAAGTCTGTATTTAGCCGACCAGCCTCGCTCATGTCTGAAACCAAGGTACAAGAGATCAATGGCCGGTTGGAAGCGATTGTCACTGGAAAGGCTCATCTAAACTTGAGAGAGAATGTTGTGGACAAATCCAACTACACTAGCAAAAGGATAACCACTTCTCTATCAGAGCCTCAGATTTTTGGTAGGGAGGAGGAAGTAGAACAAATACTTGAACTATTGATCAATGAGGTCGAAAATTCTAATGCCACGCTAAGCATAGTCCCCATAGTTGGGATGGGTGGCATTGGAAAGACTGCCTTGGCTCAACAGCTGTATAATGATTCCAAAGTGAATAGATGTTTTGAGATGAGAGCATGGTTTTGTGTTTCAGATGTTTTTGATGTTCTCAACATAACAAAGACTATTTTGCAGTCAATTCTTTGGGTTGCCCTACGAGGGCAAAGATCTAAACGAGTTTCAAGTTAAGTTGAGGGACAATCTTTTCGGAAAGAAGTTTCTTGTGGTTCTAGACGATATCTGGAATGAGAAGTACGAAAAATGGACTGACCTCTTAAAGCCATTTGTAGTGGGTGCTAGGGGAAGCAAGATTATTGTTACGACTCGCAACGATGCTGTTGTTTCAGTAACAAAAGCACCGCCAATTCCTTTGAAGGAATTGTCCCTCGATGATTGTACAAGCTTATTAGCCTTTCATGCTCTTGAAGCAACAAATTTTAAGAGCCACCCGGAATTTGAAACAATAGGCAAGAAAATAGCTAAAAGATGTAAAGGTTTACCTTTGGCAGCGAAGATGTTTGGCGGTGCCCTACGTAATAAAATGAAACCCAGTGAATGGGAAGATACCTTAAATAACTTAATATGGGATCTTCCGACGACAAAGAATGATGAGGTTCTCCCTATTATGAAATTGAGCTATGTCCATCTTCCTTCCTATTTGAAGAGATGCTTTTCTTATTGTGCGGTATTTCCTAAGGATTATGAAATTGAGAGGGATGAGCTAGTACTCTTATGGATAGCGGAGGGATTTTTAGATGGACAAAAAACAAAGAAAAATAAGTTGGAATTAGGATGGAATTACTTCGATGAATTAGTATCTAGATCATTTCTTCAAAAATCAAGTGTTGACACATCTAAGTTTTCAATGCATGATCTTTTGAATGATCTAGCAAAGTCAATTGAGGGTGGGATATGCTTTAGCACTGGGGAGTCTCGGCTAGCAATTAATGAAGATTATGCATCTCTTGAGAGAGCTCGTTATGCATCATTCATCTGGTCGCAGTTTGTTACATCAAAATGCTTGAGGCCATATCATGATATGAAGGTATTAAGAAGTTTAATTCTAGTGCGTATTGGACCTAGTGGCAACTCTCTCCTTATATCCGACAAGGTGCTACATGACTTGCTAACAAACTTGAAGTTTCTTAGGGTGTTTTCATTATGTCATTGTCGCATCGTAGAGGTACCGAATTGTGTTGGTGAATTAAAACATCTTCGATATCTCAATTTCTCAAACACTTCTATCGAAGGCTATCGAGTCAATTGGTGACTTGTGCAAATTACAAGCTTTGATCTTAAGAGGTTGTCATCATCTTTCAAAGTTGCCTCACGGTATCACAAAGTTGGTCAGCTTACAGTTTCTTGATGTTAGAGATACAGAAAGTCTAAAAGAGATGCCATTGGGTATCAATAACTTGAAGAATCTTACTATCTTGTCCAAGTTTGTGGTAGGAACAGAGAAAGGGCTACGTTAAAGGAGTTAAAGAACTTGTCGCATCTTCAAGGAGAATTATTCATATTGAAATTACAAAAGGTGGAAGATGTTAGAGATGGTGTTGATGCTAATTTGTTTGGAAAGCAAGGCCTAAGAAAATTAGTCTTGCATTGGGATAAAGATTTTGGAATTCTTCGGAATGATAAGCGCAAATCACGGGTGCTCGAGTCTTTGCAACCTCCCATTGATATTGAAAATCTCACTATTTTGAACTATGGTGGTGCAATATTCCCGTCATGGTTAGATGGTTCATCATATTCTCGGATAGTGTCTTTGAGCTTGTGGAACTGTCCTTATGTCACATCATTGCCTTCATTTGGACAACTACCTTCATTGAGAGAATTATCTCTTAAAGGTCTAAATGCAGTAAGAATAATAGGCTCTATTTTTTATGGAGGTGATAGGCCTTTTTCTTCCTTAATTACTTTGCAGTTCGAAGAGATGTTGGCATGGAAGGATTGGTCTCCTTATGTAGGGGGGCCAAAAGAAGAAGTCCCATTCTCCTGTCTTGAGCATCTTATTGTTCGGAGCTGTCCTTCGTTGGTCAAGACATTGCCTTGTCAACTTGATCATCTTATAAAGCTTGAAATTCATTCATGCCAACAATTGAATAACTCAACCAGTGAGTTATGTCTTCCATCTCTTGATGAGTTATACCTCGAGGATTGTAGTAAGGAGATCTTAAAGAGCTTGTTCAAGCTAACTTCTTTGACAATTTTCAAAATTAACAAACTCATAGAGCTTGTTTCCTTTGATCATCGATTTATGAGTTGCTTGGGCAAGCTAAGGAAGCTTCATATAGGATTGTGTGACAAGCTAACATGCTTGTGGCAAGATGGAAATGAAACGCAAAATCTCACTTGCCTCCGTGGAATTAACCATTAAAAGCTGTGCTCGATTCACATCTTTTGTGGCGGAGACAGAGAGATAGAGCTACCATGTAATCTTGAAAGGATGGAATTGGTGGATTGCACAAGTTAAGAAAAGCTTCCAAGCAAAATGCACGCACTTAGACATTTGGTGATTGAGAATTGTCCAAAAATCATGGCTCTAAACATTCCTCAAGGTGACCCTTGCAGCAATAATTCGATTTCTCAACTTGAATCTTTTAAGATACGTCACTATTATGATTCTCCGATATCCTTTTCATTTGCCAAGGGTAGACTTGCTGCTCAAGGCACTTCATATAGACAATTGTAAGGGAGTGGAGTCGTTGGAAGGGATTGCCGTAGAATCGCTTGAAATAATGACAATTAACGATTGTCAAATTATGGGAAGCTTACCACAGTGCCTTCACATGCTCTCCCATCTCACTCGATTGCATATTTATAATTGTCCAGCATTGGAGATAGAGGACTTCCCTCCCCTTCCCGTAACCCTCTCGAGTCTTGTTCTTAATCATTGTTCTAAGATAAAGTCTATTGCCAACTGTAACATTGCCAACTGTAACAATCTCATTGAATTGGAAATATGGGAGTGTCCGATATTGGAGATAGAGGACTTCCCACCCCTTCCCATCACCTTGCGAGGCTTAAACTTTGGGATTGTCCGATGATAAAGTCCTTGCCAAATAAGTGGCATCATCTTACATCCCTCCAAGAGCTATTTATTCTCGTTTGCCAAAATATCAAATGCTTACCCAAAGGAGGTTTGCCTCCCAAATTGCGAAAGCTTGTTATTTCGGGGCTCGTGGATCGAAGCAACCAAAGTGAGAGAGTGGGGCTTACACCTCTCACATCTCTCGAGAGTCTCGATCGTTGAGTTTAACATGGGGGGGGGAGGGAGAGAAGGAGTGGTTTCCTTCGGAGGATGAGGATGCTTGGAGTCTCTTTCCTTTCTCTCTAACCTATCTTTCGATATATGATTTGAGAAAAGTGAAAAGACTATCGAGCGGCCTTCGCAACCATCTCTCCTCTCTCAAGTATTTAACGATTGCAAAGTGCCCCAAGTTGAGGTACTTGCCGGAGGATGGCTTCCCTCCCTCCCTCCAACAATTGCGCATATATCGATGCAAGATTTTGAAAGAGCGATGTGCAAAACTCACTGGCAACTATTGGCCCCTCATCGAAGAGATCCCTAATATCGAGATTGATGACTAGCCGATCTACACTATAGTCAGTTTTCTTAGGGATCGGGTAAGTTATTTTTGGTTTTGAAGGCATCTTTTTCCATTCTACTTTCTCAATTTGATGCTCGGTACGAACTAATGTTTGGGTGGGGGATCTTGTTGGGTTGGATAAGCTCTGTTTCGTTGGACAATGAACTGTAGGATGAAATGCTCGCAATGTTGCCTCTTGCAATGTTGATGCCATATCCTTATTTCTAATTGATGCGCAAACCATTTGTGAATGAAATCGCACCATCACGAAAAATCATAGCATTCCACAATCATAGTCCTTTGCATTTTCAGCGTCTATTGTCTATTCTCTTCCCAACATCTTTTTTCTTGGGCCCATAAGCTCATTCACTTTGGTTGTTTTGCAGATACCATTGTGATCTTGCATTAGCAGAATCTCTTGGAAGGATCATGTGCTAACGCTGCTAAAGTAAGGCTAATGCTGTTAGTGTCAATGTCTTGTTTCTTTTTTTTTTTTTTTTTTTTTTTGCAATTTATCAAAAGAGGGAGAAGCAATTAAATATATTTGTTGCACTGCTGTGGTATGAATTTTCCTTCTAGTGAATATGATCTAAATAAGAACAAATATTTTTCAAAATCTAAAAGCATGATTAGTTTTGTGGAAACTGTGATGTGATTGGGAAGAAAAGGGATGCAGGTTTTTTTTTTTTTTTTTAATGTTTTTCTTTAGAATTGAGAACATTTTTTTTTTTTTGTTGACGATGATTCTTTGTAGGATTAAGCAGTCAATCTGGGATAAAATTCTGAGGTGGCTCATGGCTTCAAGCTTTCACGTGATAGCATTGATATTCCATAAATTGCTTGCTGGTTGGGTCTTGAACTCTGGTGGTTTTGGAACTGTTGCTCACTGCTTGCTAGAAATTTATAGCCAATATACTTATGCTTGTTTGGTTGAGATTGTAATGTAGTGACCTCTGGGTTGGCATTTCCATTTGCTCGACCGCAGAATATATTTCATCATATATTATGCCATTTTATCTTAAAATAACCTTCTCATGTGGCATTCTTCTGCGGGGAGTTCGAACAAAATGTTCAAGCTCACATGGGTTCTTTTGCTTGATGAGCCATCCACTCATATGGTAAGTTCTACTCATATTTCTCCATTTTATGACTTTGATTACTTTTTCGGTTAGCTTATTATTGTCCTTGCACTAATTGAACTTGTTGGAATTTGGTCTTTACATTAAAAATAAAGTAGAACCAATCAGTGGTCACAGCTGCTGGTAGCCCTTGTCATCATACATCTAGCAAATAAGGAACAGAAACCAATCTAATTGCTCCAATGTGGAAAATATTCCGAATAGAGTAATCTACAATACCAAATGGTACTGATCTCTATGCCTATAGGCAATATTGGGCTTTACAAACAAATATGTAGACCCCTTTTTGTTTATAAATCCGGTCTTTAAGTTTTGCTTTAATGACTTGTGACTAAAGAATTATCTTTGTAAATTGTTATTTTATTGTCTAATGATTAGTGTTTCTGTTTTTTTGCCTATCCAAAACTGTAGGATTTGGATGTAGGCTGAGGCACTCATTCAACGTCTAGCCTTGTTCCACGGAGTAATTTCGATGGTGAGATTGATTTTCTTGTCAAAATACTTCAATTTGACCAACAATGGATAATTTCACAGCTAATGGCCCTCTTTTCACCTTGATTTGCATATTAGTCATGGTGAGCATCTAATAGCTAGAAGCTTGGATGAGGTCTAGGTGGTTTCACAAGGCAAGGTGGCACCTCTCTATGGGAATTTCCGAGACTATAGGAATGTACTCCGGTTTTTGTTGAATCAGGTGAATCTAGTTATTGCCATCAACTAAGAATGGTTCACTGGGTTCACATTACCTCACATAACTGAAAATGAGGCTTAGCTACATAGAGAAAGAGAAAAAGGATGAAGAGAGGATTGCTGCTGATATACAGGACGGACTCATAGTTACACCAGCCCTTATTTGTCATTTATACGTGACAAGGGCTCATGGAACGATGAGTCTGAGTTTTTGACATCGAGCATGCAGTATCATTTGTAATAGCTTAAGAACTGTTGGGATTGCAGTCCTAATATAATTTATGATTCTTTGCACATTTTGTTCTAGCAATAGGTTCATTTGTTGTGCCCTTGGAAGTTTGATACTCTATTGCCGTTGAAGTCAGCTTTCCCATGCACACTAAAACGTTTTAATCTTTGCAAACGAATGTTTTTGCACAGTAAATTATTTTCCCCATTTTCACTCTTTGGCACTGTTTAGGAGAATTAATTATGAAAATATTATCACGGTCAACAAAACTTTGTATTCAACTCTAAGTACAAAATTGCTTTTACTAACTATAATGTAGGCCTTGCGTAGCTTGGTCAAAGATTATATTTCATCCTTCTTTTATTCAAATACATGAGAATCATGAAGATTCAATGGTGTTCCACAATCATATTCCTCTGCATTTTCAGCATCTGTTGTGTGCTATCTTCCCAACATCTTTTCCTCGTGCCCTAGCTCATCCACTTTGATTGTTTTGCAAGATGCCATTGTCATCTGTATTGGCAAAATTTCTTGGAAGGATCACTTGTGAAAATTATTGAGGTAGGGTTGTGTTGTCAATGTTATGTGTCATTTTTAACAATTTACAAGAAAGGAAGAAGCAGTTAAATTTATTTGGTGCAATGATATGCTATAAATTTTCTTCTTGTGATTATTATCCAAATAAGAATTATCTCTCTCAAAATCTAAAAATCAAATTAGTCATGTGGAAGCTGTGATATGATTGTGAAGAAAGGGGATGCATTTTTTTTTTAATTATGGTTTTCTTTAGAATTGAGAACCTTCTTTTTATTGATGATGATCCTTCATAGTATTAAGCAGTCTATTTAGGGTGCTCATGGCTCTAAGCTTTCAATGCAACCCAAATTCATGATAGGATTGATATTCATAAACCACCTTATTTTTAGGTCTTGATCTCTGTTGAGTTAGGAACTATTACCTACAGCTTGCTAGAAATTTTTAGCCAATATACTCATGCTTATTTGGTTAAGACGGTAACGATATCCTACCTGCCTCTAGGTTTGCATTGTCAGTAGTGACCTCTGGGGCAAATCTTGTCAGTTCTTTAAATTCGTCATACACCATGTCGCTGTATCTGAAATTACCTTCTTATGTGGCATTCTTCCTGAGCTCACCTGGGTTCCTTGGTCTAACTGGAAATCTTGCACTTCATCAGTGTATACCTTGTCTAGATCATCTTCTCTCTCTTTGCTACTGTTGCGCATGTAAAAAAAAATTTCATGCAATTTTTGTGTGATATCGTGAAGCTGAGGTTAGTTGATATGTAATCTCAATTGTGGTTCACTGTGCACTTGCTCTGAGGCTTTTTGGATGTTATTGCACATATAACTTGGTGCTTTGACCATGTACATAGGTGGTTAGATAAGCGAGTTGCATCGCAAGATAACTTTCAAGAAACCTCACATAGTTCTGCTTGACAAGCCATCCAATCATTTAATTGGTTTACTCATTTTTCTTTTTCAGTTAGCTTGTTATTGTTCTTGCACCATTTGAACTTATTGGAATCTAGTCTTTACATTGAAAATACAGTAAAACCAATCGGTGATCACAGCTACGGGGAGCATTTGTCATTGTACATCTAACTTGCAATGGAATAGAGACCAATCTAGTTTTTCCAACTTGCAAAATGTTGGGAATAGAATGGTTACGCTAGCCGATCGGTGTGTTTGTATTACAATAATCTATGATACCAAGTAGTTCCTATGTTTGCGTTTAGAGGTAGTGTTGGGCTTTGCACATAATGAATGTGGACCCTTTTCTTGTTTATAAATGTTCACTCTTAGTTTTGCTTTAATGAGTAGTGACTACTCATGTGTCATCTTTGTAAATCGTTAGTTTCTTGTCTAGAAATAGATATGATTATGCCTTTTCCACTATGCCCAATTGTAGGATTTGGATGAGGCACTCATTCAAGGTCTGGTCTTGTTTCTAGGATGGATCATTTCGCAGTGACAACCCTCTTTTCGCCTTGATTTGCAGGTTAGTCACGATGAGCATCTAATATCTTGAAGCGCGAGACAAGCTGTTGGTGGTTTCTCGGGTGGCGGCTTTCCATGGGAATTTTCAAGATTATAAGAGTTTGGATGTCCTCGGGGTATCTCGGGGTTATTGTGTTCATCATCTACACTAATGGTGGAGGACAAACATCCCACAATGAAGTAGAAATTGGTTGAGCGCGCACAATCTCTTAATGCAGCATGTGTGGATTAATTTGATTAAATTGTTCTGGGACCCAACTCTGAGCACATCGATCCGAATTCAAAATTCTTTAATTCCAATTAAAAGCGAAGTAGGTTACGTGGCCTTGATTTGGCCTGTATTAACTGTAGCACTTCCAGCTGTATTTAAGTTCGAATCCTGTGATGCAGTAGAGACTGATTTGTCAAATAAGCCGCGGTTATGGCTTAAACTGAGTAACTCATAATGAGTATGGTAACTGATGGCTTTAATTGGTGATGGGCTTAAGGCCCGTCTGCCCATGCTGGGCCCAAAAGGCCCGGCCCACGGGAATAGGGCCCGTGGATGGGGGAAGGTATAAAAGGGAGGAGAGAGAGAAAGAGATGACACCTCTTGGCAGAATTGACGTACGTCTTCTCCTCTCCCGCGCATTCTCTCTCAAAAAGAAAAAGAAGAAACAGTAAGCATAAGGCATCGTTCTTTTTCCCTTCAAGGCACCATCGGATCGAACATGACTAGATTTTCTTCCTCTAATCGGTGTCGGTGTCTAATCTGTGGCTAACAAGGTACGCTCGAATCTGTGGTGTGCTTTACGATCAGTGATACGTGTTTTCCCAGGCTTCGTCTTCCGCATTGATTTCGGGGTTCGATTCGGTGTCGAATCCGGTTTTCGGGGATCCGCTATTCCCAACATTGGTATCGAGCCCTAGCTCACGTTTTCCCGATCAATTTGACGATTTTTGATTGATTTTTCGCAAAAATCATTCGGCCGTACAATCTGTTTGTCCTTTTTCCGAGTTTTCGTAAGTCGAAATCGTTTTACGAACACATGAGGAGAAATACGACGTCAAGACGAGTCCGGCGACATGTCGTGCGCCGCCGGGAGACGTCGCATGCGCCCACACGCGCGGCCAGAAGGCGCTGTGCGTGGGCGCGACGCGCTTGAAAGCGCTGGCTTCGCCAGCGCGTGCGCCACACGCGCCGGTGGCGAACCGGCACGCGCCGATCCACGGACCGACGCGTGCTAACGTCACTCGATGACGTCATCGTGACGTCATCCAACGGTCGGTAACCGCTCGGATGACGTCACCGATGACGTCATCACCGACCACGTTTGGCCGGGCGGTCATCGGCCGGCGACCCGACCAGCGATCCGACCCGACCCGAACCTCGGAGACCGGCACGCGCTCGGCACGTGCCGGGCCGCGTCTGCATGACGTCGGCCCAATGCACGCGCGGCACGTGCCGTAGGTTCGCCCGAGCCGGCTCCTCCGGCCCGACCGGTTTGACCAGTCCGACCGGTCCGACGACCGTTGACCGTGACCCGTTGACTGTTGACCGACGACCGTTGACCGTTGACTTTGATCGTTGACCGTTGACCCAAAAAAAAAAAAAAAGGATTTGTTTCTTTTTCAGTCATGCCTATGTGGGTTATAAGTAATCCATTTTTAATTCTGCATTTGTTGCATAAATTATGAAAAATTATGTATTTTCCCTTTTGTATATTATGGATTATAAGTAATCTATTTTTAGTTCTGCATTTGTTGCAGGAACTATGATGGATTATGCAAGGATACCTGCAATCCCGAGAACGGACGAGGAAATTGCAAGACTTAAAAGGCTGATGACAGAATTAGTTGATTATCGATGGCATGACGGTGATTTAGTATCACATGTGGTCAGGGTCAATGAGATGATACAGGAAATCATCTACAATCTTTATCTTATGCCGGATTTTGAGAAGGTGCCGGCTCTGATGAACACTCTTCCAGCTAAATGGCAAGCAGTGTTAGATCGGCTATGGGAGGTCAACGTGGTCCCGGGTTATAGGAGGCTAGTGGAAGCTTTTGTAAGAGAGTACTATAGGATTGAGTTGGCCAAAACTTCAACCCTTAGATTGAGCGCCACATGGCGTAGAGTAAATGCGCCTTGGTGGTGACATGAAAGCTCTCCAAAAGTTTTTCCATGGTTGGCAAATGTGTCTTCAGTTTTCTCAGATGTTTTGACTGATAGATTAGAAGGGACATTCCCTATTTATTTCTTTGATTAATTATGTAATGTTTACTACCTGATTGTTGTTGATGTAGCAACAGATATGTTAGTTGTATCATGTGAAAGCATTGTTATTTTATTGGATGTTAAGATTTTATTTGCTTTATGTTATTGCTGGTTGCTGTGAGTAATTAGCTGTGAGTAGTAATATAAGTTTTTGTAACTTCATAGAATTTATTTGCATAAGACAATTATGTTAATAATAATTTTGAGTTAGGATTTTGGAGGATGATTGGAAACATAGTGACCTTTTGATTCTGAAGCCTTACTTGAAATTATTCATTAATATGATGGGTCTATGCAAATAGGGATGCATAAATGATAGGCATTAATTATTCGTGCATGTAAGTCTGATGTGTTCAAATCGATGGTTCAGCAACTAAGAATGTGATTGCTGATATGAACGGCAACAATTGTGAAATATTGAATATGAAGATTCAATATGTGCTGGAAAAGCAAGAAGCACTAGAAGCTCTTGACCATGTTATGAAAGATCTTGAGGATGATGTGCGCCACCTTGAGCTAGCTAAGGACCGCCTAACGGCATTTGAGCCGAAAATAGATATTTTTTATGCTGGTTCGGCTTAGAAAGGGCTTTGTGCTCTAAGCGCAAGCGTATTGATTCGTTCAATATGTGGGAATGCAAAGGATCAAGTCCTTATTGCAAGAAATCAAGAGTTAACTAACACAAGAGAGGAAAACGTCCTTAAGTGAAGAAAATGTCAAAGGTAAGATGTTACAATTGTGACAAGAGAGGTCACTATGCTCGCGACTATCGTGAGTCAAAGAAGATATACACCTCTTGTACATTTGAGAACTTTGATTATGTGTCAAGTTCTGCATTATAGGCTAAATCCAATCCTTTGTGGAATGTAGATTCAGGAGCGACAGACCATGTAGCAAAGGATAGAGGATCCTTCGTGGAATTCCGGCGAGTACCAACTGGAACTAAGTGGATCTATGTAGGAAATAACTCTAGAGATGAAGTTAAAAGGATTGGCACCCGCTAACTGAACATGTGTGGTGGGCGCACCTTATTCTTACATGATGTTCTAAATATTCTGGAGATTCGTTGGAATTTAGTGTCTGTTTTAGTGTTGGTTAGACTATGTTTTAATATGATCTTACATAATAAATGTGTAGATTTGTATTTGGATACAAACTACTATGGTTGTGGTCACTTTCTGGATGGTTTTATTGTACTAAATGTTGACTGTGGTGATGTCAATATGTTATTCCCTTGTTTCACGTCTTCTACCTTATATGATAATGATGTGAATATGGTGGCATGCTAGACTTGGTCATATGGGCCAACAACATATGAATAGACTAGCCAAAGAGGGCTTGTTGGGCAATATTGAAAAATTCGATTTGTCCATAAGTGAGCATTGCCTAGTGGGGAAAATGACAAGGAAACCATTTGGAAAAGGTACAAGAACTAAATCTCCTCTGCATTTAATCCATTTGGGCGTCTGTGGTTCAATGAATGTGAGAGGAAGGCAAGGGGCTGTTTATTTCATCACTTTTTTATAGATGATTATACTCGAGTTGGATATGTCTATTTGATTTCTCATAAATCTGAAGCATAAGTTGTTTCAGAAGGTTTATGAACTTGGCAGAAAATCAATTAGACAAGAAAATAAAGGTATTTAGATCCGATTGAGGTTGAGAAAATTTATCTGATAAGTAGAAAATTATGTGATGAAAAATGAATAGAAAGATAGTTGTCTATTCCATATACTCCTCAACAAAAATGGTGTTGCAGAGAGAATAAACAGAATCCTACTGGAATGGTTAGATCTAAGATGGCACATGCTAACTTACCTATCACTTTTTGGAGTGATGCGTCGTTAACTACTGCCAATATACTTAACCGGATGCCTTCCAAATCAGTTATTTCCACTTCATATGAGTTATGGACAGTTAGAAAATCGGACTTAAGTTTTCTTGAGCCATGGGGTTGTGCTACCTATATTCATGAGTCCTCTCACAAGTTTGGGAAATTGGGTCCCAAAGAAAATAAGAGTATTTTCATGAGATACTGCGAACACTCAAAAGGGTATGTGTTCATAGGTGAGCAGGAAAGTGAGAGTATAACTGAATTTGAATCACGGGATGTTACATCCTTAGTGGATGAATTTCTTAAGAAGGGCGAAATAAAGGAAAATTACTCCCTATTTGAAACCTTGGATCAAGATAATGATGTCGATTGAGTTCATCCAAGTGGGAGTAATATGAGATGTGATGAATTGAATTCAACTCATTCTCAATTGCAACCACCGATGTGACGACATCATCATTACCTAATCCAAGTGGGAGCATGATGGGGAATGATGTGCTAAGTGTACAATCTCCCATATGGTGAACAAGTCGCCAAAGTATTTCCCGTCGATGTTTTGACATTGAAAGGGAAACTTTTATGGTTGCTCCACAAGATGAGGATGAGCCAAGAAATATTAATGAGGCTCTGAATTGCCCAAATAAGGAAAAATGGATTCATGCAATGAAAGAGGAAATGGAGTCAATGAAATCAAACCAAGTCTCGGGAACTGGTTGATCTTTCAAAAGGACACAAAGCTATTGGGAACAAGTGGGTTCTCAAAATAAAGCGAAAGGATGATGACTCGATAGAAAGGCATAGGGCTTGCCTTGTGGCGAAGGGTATAATCAACGGGAAGAAATTGATTATGAAGATACATTTTCTCCCGTAGTGAGATTTACCTCGATTCGCATTATTCGGCAATAATGGCAAGTATGGATCTTGAGTTACATCAAATGGATGTAAATACTACTTTCCTCAATGGAAAATTAGAGGAAGGAACATATATGGAACAACCTGCTGGTTTCATAATGAAAGGCCAAGAAGAAAAGGTATGTCGACTTTGGGGGTCGATATATGGCCTTAAGCAGTCGTCAAGACAATGATATATATGTTTTCATAATGCCATAATGGCATATGACTTTATAATGATAGATGATGATCATTGTGTATATATCAAAATATCCAATGATCAATTTGTGATCATATCATTATATGTTGTCGATATACTAATTGCCTGAAGTAATATGGAGTTTGTCAATACTGTCAAAAGTTGGTTGTCTTCCAATTTTGAATTTAAGGATATGGGATTGTAAACCCATAGACTCTCCTATTGCAAAAGGTGAATGATTGAGCCATAAACTGTGTCCAATGACTCCACAAGAGAAGGAATAAACGAAATATGTTCCTTATGCTAGTGCTGTTGGAAGCTTGATGTACATTATGATGTGTACAAGACCTGACATATGTTTTGCAGTTGGAATGGTGAGCAGATACCAATCCAATCCAGGTCAAGCACATTGGAAAGCCGTTAAGAGAATACTAAGGTATCTAAAGGGGACTGCTGATTATACGTTGAGTTATTAAGGAAAGGATCTGGAACTCAAAGGCTATTGTGATACTGATTGGGGAGGAGATTTAGATGAAAGAAAATCTACCTCTGGGTTTGTTTTCTTACCGAATAATGGCACCATATGTTGGAGCAGTAAGAAACAAAAGTGTATAGCCTTGTCCACGATAGAAGTTGAGTTCGTGGTACTATCAGCATCAGTATAAAAAGATGTTTGGCTTAAGAGATTTTTTTTTTTTTTTGGATCATTTAGGTGTTATTGGAAGTGCTGCAGATTAATTGTTGGTTAACTGTGATAGCCAAGCAGTAAAAGCGTATACCAAAGATCCAAAATATCATGGCAAGACCGAACACATAGATACCAAGTATAATTTTGTGAAGGATATGGTTGCACGAAAGGATGTGAACTTAAAGTACATACTACGCATAGAATGGTAGCAGATCCTATGACAAAGCCAATACCTAGAGACGTGTTTTGTGGCCATATGAAATTTCTAGGATTGCGTAGAGACTGATGTACTGAATATTGTATTTTCCTTAAGTGTTCACATTTGATGAATTTGTGTTTTCATCATTAATGCCTATGAATCTTTGTTTGATCTTTATGCATCTTAATGCTTAGTGCATTATTTTAAGTTGAGAAGTATGTCGGACAGATATAAGATTAGCTCACTCACACGGGTAATCGTCTCTGTTTACTATGTGATAAATAGAGATGAGACTGATTTTAAGCTTATTATCTAGGTAATAATCGAGAGCTCAAGCTTAAAATACGTATGTCGCCTTAACTGAGTGTTAAGATGAGGACATAATACTAAAGATGTCCGAAAGTAAAATAACCCACATATTTTACTTTATCTGTCTAAGATGCCAGATGTGAGTTCTGATGAATTTTGTGAATGAGTAAATACATGAACTCAAGTTAGACATTGGGTATGTCTGAACTATCATCTGTACGGTATTGAAAAGTGTAGACATACGCTCCATGGGAAAGGAGTTAATACCGTAATACGTATTTCATACTACGTATGCATGAGACGACCAATAAGAGTGGCAAAAAGTTTGATCTCAACTTTTATGACGTGTGAGACTCTTGAGGAAAAAAGTTCATCAATTTTTAGTCCCCTCAGGACTCTTATTTATTCTCAAGATTTCTATTTAGTGTTTGCTATCTTATGGTGTTGCCAATGGTCATGAGATGATTCAATCTAATGGGGCATTTCTAGAAAAACAAGCTTGACTGAAATTGAGAGTTTGAAGGAAAGAGGAAGATCGATTTTGGAGAATCACATTGTGGTTTTGTATTCACTGGTCGACCAATTATGACTGTCTTTGTGATAATTATAATTATGAATACAATATATATATATATATATCATTTTTTAAAAGAGATCAAGGGAGATATAAATGTGATCGATCGATCTAGGGTACTGCATACTAAATCTACTCGGAGTGTGACGCCCATTATGAGCTGCTATATATTCCTAACAGATGTATAGCAACGAGCTCTCAAAGTATGCTGGTCGCACGGATTATTCACTAGTATGAATGTTGAAGAGAGGTAAAGAGAATCCTGTCTAGCCTACCATGTGCGAGTGGGAGATGATGGTTTTAATTGGTGATGGGCTTAAGGCCCGTTCGCCCATGCTGGGCCCAAAAGGCCCGGCCCACGGGAATAGGGCCCGTGGATGGGGGAAGGTATAAAAGGGAGGAGAGAGAGAGAGAGAGAGATGACACCTCTTGGCAGAATTGACGTACATCTTCTCCTCTCCTGTGCATTCTCTCTCAAAAAGAAAAAGAAGAAACAGTAAACATAAGGCATCGTTCTTCTTCCCTTCAAGGCACCATCGGATCGAACAGGACTAGATTTTCTTCCTCTAATCGGCGTCGGTGTCTAATCTGTGGCTAACAAGGTACGCTCGAATCCGTGGTGTGCTTTACGATCGGTGATACGTGTTTTCCCGGGCTTCGTCTTCCGCATTGATTTAGGGGTTCAATTCGGTGTCGAATCCGGTTTTCGGGGATCCGCTATTCCCAACAGTAACTTTCATGGGAATCTCTATAGAGTCTACTCTGTTTTCCTATCCTTCGTTATGAATGGTTAAGGCAAAGATTTTCTCATGGAATTTTGTAAGACCGCCGTGGAAACATGCTTTTCCCAGGCGGCATTGAGAGTTATTCAATACATACTCGTTATGTAGACGCACGAAATGATCAAGTTATGCTTCTGGAAAGAAAATTTTCCACTTGCAGTCTGCCCTATGAAGGTTCAAGTTTCATACCCATAAATCTTTTTACCTTCCCAAGTCTTTTACGTTAATTCACCAGCCTTTAGGCGGAGTTGTTGATGTTGAGTACGGATTCCCCATTCCAATTTGCAAACTACAGAGGAGACCAAGGGAATATTTTACGAGAAATTAGCTGTGTGAAAATATATTCCGCATTTTTGTCCTTAAGTACTGTTTAGGAGAATAAATTGTGAAAATGTTTTCGTGATTGACAAAAATTTTATACTTTCAGCTCTAAGTACAGAATTGCTTTTAGTAAATATAATGTAGGCCTTGCCTAGCCAAAAGAAAAATCTATGATGAAATTCCGTGTAAACACTCGAATACAAGTTAAAATATGGAAATTCGGGAGTGCCGGAAAACTGACAGGAAAACAAAAATCCACCAAACCAGGAATAACGAATTTATCAAGTCGATGCATCTTCTATAACCTTAACATCCGGCCAGGAAAGAGAGAATCTCCCAGACAACGAATTTCTTCCGAAGAGCCACCAATTCCACCGGTTCCCCACAAAAGTAACACTCGAGGATATAATCGCGAAAGAGGGAAAAACCCTAATCTGAGCTCGTCGGACGCAAACGACGAACTAGAGCCGCCGGTGGAGCTTCCGGAGGCGACGGCGGAGGTGGAGGCGGAGGCGGCGGCGTGGTCGGGAGTGACGAGGAAGACACCTTCGCTGTAATGGGAGCGAAGCGCGTGCACGGAAGGTTCAAACTCAAGCTTGCTGGGCCCAGACGGCAGATCAGAGCCGCCGATGGGCTCCGGAACGCGATGGGCGGAGGTGGCGGCGCAGTTCGTCCGACGAATGGAGAGAAGGCTGGGATTGAGAGGGAAGCGAGCGAGGGAGAGGACAGAGAGAGGGAATTTCAAAATTTCTTTTAGGTGGGACCCTAGATACACGTGGCGAGATTTGAGTGGAGCGTCTTGTTGCTGATTTGGCGAGTCTCACCTACGCATTATACTCCAGTGGGTCTCGCTTTATAATGATCCAAGAAAACTGCTCGAGAATAAGCTTGTCTTGGCCGGAGGAGAGCAAGAATGTTGGAACCTATAATTTATCTAGTAGCATTGGGAATAAGCTGACCCGACGGAGATCCGGGGCACATGGTATGCCGTCAATATGATGGGGAATGGAAAATTTAAGGCCGGGTGCAAAATGTTCTTTGTAAACGTCCGACCTGAAATTAAGGAAATATGTGGTGAAATTCAAGGAATTTGATACTTGTATTAAATGTTAGCTACGTCGTTGAGAGTGAGAGAGCTAGAAAACTCACCGGCATTGAACCCTAGGGTTGTTTAGCACTTTACGAGGAGGGCTTTTTCCTCCTTTCTGTGCTAGAGGTAGCGGGGCCTCCTAATCTGTAGACCAAGATTGAGAGGAAGAAGATGGCTTGAAGGACCTCAAACGTGATGATGAGGACTGACACGTGCAAAGCGTGATAATTGGGGTCGGAAGCTTGAGCTGACCATTTGATAGTCTTGAAAAACAACTCAAAACGAGGAAGAGATAGTAACCGACAAAACCGTTTGAATAGTTGTTAGGTTGATGGTTGGGCTGTCTCCAAGAAATCAATGCCAGCTTAAAAACCTTGTGCTTCCCAACGAGCTTTGTAATGTTCTTCAGACCCATCCAACTTCTGCTTGATTTTGTAAATCCTCTACGACGAACATCATCTTTAGAGGGATCATGAGGCATGAGTCCCATGTTTCAATTTGAGTGCTTGATGCATGTATCGCCCGCACGAAGACAAAGTCACCATTGGGTCGGGAGAGTGGCGGAGACGAGTAAGAAAATTGCTTCGGAGGCAGTTGGATTGATAGATGGACTAGGAAAAGATTCATTTAATTGAGCAAATGATTAATTTACAGCAAGTTTTGACCGTCAACAGGACTCTCTTTTTAAATACTCACTCAACATCATTCACATGCATCACTTGATATATTAATATATTGACCACATTCTAGAATGTCCGATGCACGACTCTAATTATTTTCAGTTGACACAAGCCAAACATGGCCCCGTCTCCCCTCATTGTGCGATAGTTGATAATCTGATGAGGTATCCCGACTTTGAAAACATTAATTTCCAAAGTTTAGTTTGATAGAGGGGTGATGTGATTCAAAGACAAAATCTATCGCAATTAAGCCAAATATTTAACTATTTTCATCATCCATCAACTATGCTTAATGGCTCTATGAAAAGTGTAAATCACCATGAAAAAATCATACATGTAGCCGGTAGACATATGAATAGCTTTCTTGTCAATCGCAGGAGCGCGGAAAATACTTCTAATTTTTCAGTTAATAATGTTCGTGTGGGTCAATCATCCGCTATGTTTGCCAAAGAGTGACCCTTATTAACTCTCCAAGAGCCTCAGCTATTCATTTTGAGTTGGACGATCAATATCTTCACAATACGCAGATTTAAAATATGGAACTTTGAGCAATGAAAACTTTTCACACGATTAGCCACCTTAAACAGCTCTAAGCTCACAATACGCAGAGATAGCCACGGTTTAAGACAAACCCTCCACCGGCCGAATTCACAAGCGAAACTCAAACTTTGATCTCCACGGGAGCAACGTCAGGCGTGTCTCAAGGACCAAGGCCCGGGGGCAATAGACATTGGCAACGAATTCTAGTACTTTCATCGCAAGAGATGTATTTTTCGTGAAGAAAATATTGTGTGACAAAACTGTAAAAGATAGACGCTCAATGGCGACGAATTGTGTTCCGTGGCTAAAGGGCCAACCGCTTGCAATGAAAATTTCGTTGGCTATGGTCGCTTTGCAATGGGAAATGTCATGGCTAATCATATTGGGGCACGAAAAAGTTCGTGGCCAATGCCTCAAATTCAGCAATAATTAAGTCAGCTTTACCAATGAAATTTTCTTAGCTAAAAATTTGCGATGATAAAACATTACGTAGCTAGAAGTCCATATGTGAATATATTTGTAGCCTTTCGCCATGATAATTACGTGGCTAATAGTATGATTTTTCGTGTCATTTTTTTGTGGCTAAAAGATTGTGGATTTGCTTACTAAAAGTCCCTTGCAAATTTTGATTTTATATTCTAGGTTCCATTTGCAAATCTAGATATTTTTAATTCAAACATTACATCCATAATGTAGCAATACATCACATAGTGATCTTCCTCAATGATAAAAATAGGAAGAAAGCCAAGATCATATTAACGCATAAAGGGGTCCAACCTCCTTAATGATCTACCCAAAATCAAATCAGCATACAAATGGCGGTCCAACCTCCTCGATTATCAGCCAAAAGAATCAACCTGTGATCGATTCTTCCTGAACATCCTATGAGGCTATGACGCTCGCCCTCGGTATCTGGTGTTGAACCCGAAATCGTCTTCGTACGCTTCGTAAAAATTGAATACCGCACTAAACGAATAGATTAAGAATATTATACTTACATAATTCGGCCTTGCACTTGCTATCGACATGTAGATTTTACCAAAGTATTACGGAGGCAATAAGAATTCTACATCTTTTCAAATCGATTGAATCTATCTCAGTATTGTGTTGATCTTGAAATAACTTGAGCCGGTTGGATTGTATTGCCCTTTGGGAACCAGATCATCTTCTCTGGCTCTTCTCTTTCTCTCTGCAACTTTGACCTTCATGGTCGTATTTGTTGCTCTAGTCATCCACTTAGCATTGATCCTTCGACGAGATTTTGGACCCCCATGCATAAGGAGCTACCGCGGAGCCATATGTTAGCATGAGTTCACTAGCTACAGAATCCTCTGCAACTGGTACCGTGTCATGATGATGTCTGACATAATTTTGATACTTTCGATATAGATGTCCAGCTTCAAATTCATTATATAGTTTTAATTCAAGTCGCGAATCATTTGTCTACGTGCTTACCTGACTAACAATAACTAGCATATATACGTTGCATATTAACAAGGAATAACACTATTACGGTTCAAGTAATAATATAGGAAAGATTTTGCATCCATATGAATCGTGCGCTCACTTAAAATAACTGGGTTTAATTATTTTCAAAATTCTAAATCGTAGTTAATTTTGATTACGTATTGCAAAAAAAATTTCATGTCATGGTCTCCCCACTCAAAATAGAGAATGAATTTTGTTTTAAAAAAGGAAGATCATGCAAGAGAATCGAATTTCGCTTTAAGAAAGCAAGACCGTGCAATCAAGATCGGGCAAGACATATCCACTCAAAGAAGACAATCGACTTTTGCTTTTAGAAAGCAAGACCGTGCAACGCATCTCCACTAAAAGATTGAGAGAATCAAATTTTGCTTTTAGAAAGCAAAGATCGTGGAGAAAACGTAAGACTCTAGCTTGACGTAATATGATATCTCTCTCTCTCTCTCTCTCTCTCTCTCTCTCTCTCTCTCTCTCTCTCTCTCTCTCAAAAGTTCACAAGTTAATAAAACTCCTCGAGTGGTATGTATCCAAGTATCACGTGTTCGACTTGTGCATGTTTAGATTCTCGACTCTTCTTGATTCTTATAACTCACAATATCTAAAACATGAATGATATGGTATTCGAAATGGTATGAGCTAAATTTATGACAATAGTCAGTTGCACCCTGTGAGTCTCGAGTGTTTTTCTTTTTGAATGAAAAACAGGCGAACATTTTCCTTGAATCAAGTAGGTAGACATGATAATATATTTGTTAATTTCACAATTTTCGTGAATTGAAAAACGCATAACCACCTATGTGTTTAGCGAAATTGTATTAATCAAGTGCACTATGTTAGCCTTGAATAATTGGTGGATGAAACACAAATTATTGCATTTGTGGGTGGTCTTGGTTCTTAATGCCATGCTTGATTAGACATCTGAGAAAAAAAGGCTGAGGTGAGGTCTTAGCAATTTCATAATTTGTTTTAGTGTATATGGGACTGATCTTGGGTCACTATTGATCAACATGATCCAATAATTGTTTTACCATATATACGGCCACCCTTGGATAAACTGCATATAACAGAGACTATCAAATCTATTGAATCATGAAATTTGATTGGACCCTTCAAAAATCTCGCCACGACATTCAAAATGATTTGGGTTTCTACTTTTTACCATGTAAAATGCAAGAAGTTGAAGACTTCAAATATTTAAACTTCTTTTTATGGAGAATAATAAGAGCAATTGGGTCAGTTTGATCAGAGAGAGGAACATAATGGAAAATCCAGAAAGCAGCAGAGGTCAGATACATATCCCAGTGTCCAGAACTGCATTGCCACATCGTCGGTTCTTCCGCAGAGAGAGGCGAAACGTGAGCAATAAACAAGTGGTTATAGCCACATCTGGAAGGATCATCCGACAATCCGACGATTCGACAACTCGTAAAATTATAAACCGTGGGTTACCAAAATAAGTATAAATAGCTCAACAATAACCTTTTGAGAGGTAACGACCTGTTAATATCTCAATTTTGCTCAAAGTTCATCTTGACATATTTTCTAAAAGTTGGAAATGTTTTCCTCCAAAAAAAAAAAAAAAAGAGGTTTATTGCAATTGAAGCATTTTATAAGCATATAACAGAATTTCGACAAATAGGATTAGGTTCTTTCGAATTTATTCCCCAAATAAAAAAATATATATAAAAGAGAGAAAAGAAAAGGAAAGGAAAGATGAAAATGGGAACCTCCAAGAGAAAAAAACACACACGGCAGAATCCATCTTGGTTCTCCTGCTCGTACCCTAAAAGCCACACCTTCTCACTTTTTCTTCAACCACCACCACCATCATCATCATCAAACCCTCGCAGACAGACTCCATTCTCATTCAATTCACTTCTTGCATACATATCGATTGTCGCCAGTTACCACCATCTCTCGTCGTTGCTCCATTGATACAATCGTTCATCATTGCAAGCGGTGGCCACGCATCGCCGTAGCTGAATACACACACATATACAGTGAAGGGTGGGCGACTAGGGTGGACGGGTGGAGGGCACATGCGGTGAGGAGAATGGGAGGAAAAAGAGAGAAAAAAGGGAGAGAAGGGGGAGAGAGGAGGTTCGGCCGATGGTGCGAGAGAAAGGGAGAGAGAGAAGAAGAAGATAAAGCGACTTAAGGAAGAGGCATGTCCATTAAACATTAAATGCTTCATGCATTATTGTCCTTCTCCCATCATGACTCCAAACTTGGAGAGTAAGAGCAAATCTTAGCCCTTCATTAGGCCATGTGCCTTATCCAAATCAAGAGCTAGGATAGCATCTTGCAACTTCAATTATTAGCTTGACTCAAACAGCAATTTGGTCCATTCCTCTCATCCTATCCAAAACAAAGTTTGTCTCCCTCAATTTAAATCTTAATAAGCTAAATTGGCCTCACCTCTAGGTCCGCTAAAGTTTATATCCTCAAATTAGCGCATTTCCTAGATTAATGCATTAAAGGGCTCACTAAAATCATTTCAATTGGAAAAGAATGCCTTGATAACATTTATTGTCAATACCCACAATTGGACCGGGTTTGTAGTTAAGTTTCAATCGAAAATGGCTTTAATGCGACCTACGCAAATTTAGGAGTCATTAGCATAGTTCACGCAACTAAACTTGAACTGAATTCGATGCATGTCTAGGATTTTACATGTGACTTTCAATTGAGCTTGGTCGATCCGTAAAGGACCCTCAGTTGTCATATAATCGAGTAGGATCGATCAGCCTGTCCTACCTCATGGTTGTTCGGGATCGGATTAGGGTTGTTCACGAACAGTACATTGACCATGCTGTGTTACTCACGACCAATATATACTTGAGTTGAATTGATCTATACTTGTCCATTGTCTGACTCATGACAGCACATGATCATCCACAACGATCCTTCTGGTTGAATGGTCCTTTCATGTTCTATGGCAACCCCAATTCTGAATTGTCTTGCCCTTATCAGCTAGTCAGCTCATGAACAATCCTTGGGATTGGATCATGGCCTATCTTCGTTATTGATGTACCAAATCCTTAGTTCATCCCTCGCAATCTAATTAAGGGTTTGAATTGAGGATGTCACATAATCAATTTACCTAAATTTGGTGATGATAAATGAGTATGTGTTTTGACTCATTGAAGGAAATTTAAGGCTATTATCATGAACTTTGCAAACCGATCAAGACAAGACCAATCGACATTTAGCATATCCAATAACATTGGTCATAACTTCTAAAGAATATCTCACACTCTTTTTAATTTAATATATATTAGAGATGTCCAAATATGGGGCCATCAATACTTCATAATTGTGAGATGAATGTTTAGATGACATATTATATATCGTAAAGTAAAACAAATATTAACAAATCATGATGCAACCGATTTAAGATTTACAAAGTTGGGCAAAATAATTTACTTGAAGTATCAATAAGTGCAAAATTTATTATAACCAACCATTGGCAACAAAATTTTCATAAGAAAAGAATGGGATATGTGAATATTCCTATCTAAAAATAAATTAGATACACATTTTTTGGAGTAAAAAGATAGTGCGAAGAGTTTTTTGAATGTGCATTTCAACATTGCATTTTTCAGCAAAAATCCAACAATGCCTTTTATGATACATTGTCATTACATTTTGGTAATGATAATGATGAGATACGCATCAACTCTATCAAAAGAAAAGATTAATATCAAATAATTAGAAAAAAAAATACAAGGGAGACTTTCCATAAAAGTGGAAATTGAAAGATAATTTAGAAGAAATCACCTCCAGCTTTCTATCAATAATATGAGCAAATGGAGAAGAGAGAACAAACCACTTTGCTCTTGAGAAGATTTTACATAGATAACTCTCTTGCCTTTTGCACATCAAATTAATGACACAACCATGAAGATTCCAACAAATGGAGGAAATCTATCAAAAGAGAGAAATCTACAATTTTACGTCTTATGTTTTCTTTTAATTAGAGGTTAAACTAACACGGGTGGATCCACTTTAAGTAAAGCTCCACGTAAGCTCTAGCAACAATTTTAATTGATGTACGACAATTCACATCTACAACACTCTTTTGGATAATATAATAAATATAATCTTAAAGCCGTGCAATGCAGGGGCATATTACTAGTGTGATTAATAAAATGTGATCTATGTGTGGTAGCTAAATAAGCCAGTTAAAGCTCGTGATTATTTTGGTCAGTACTTTTTTCTACAAGTATGCAAATTTTTGGTCCTAGGGTTCTTCTTTTTCATTGAATCACACTAAATAGGTTATTTTGCAATAATAGTTTTCTTCATTTCTCTCCAGAAATACTGAGTCTTAATATCATCAACCCAAACTTGATATCATTGTCGCTCCACGCGTTGGGCGACAGGAGTCTGAGTAAGTTTGGGGTAAGCTGTGGAGGAAAGTTGATCAATGGACAGTCTTGGGCCGGAGCCAATGTTGGGCCTAATCTATTATCCAAATCAAGCTGATATTATTTGAGCTTGTGATGATGTTATGATCTTCTTAAAAGGTGACAAGGCTTCGGAACTTTAAATGTAAAATCACTTTTAACAGTTTCAACAAATTTTTGGATTGAAGCTTAATCCTCACAAATAGAATTGTTTCTAGTTATGTATGGTGGAGCTTGTTGCGATTATTAGCCACAATTAAGCGACATTCTAAGGAGAGCATTGTCTATTAAATACCACAAACTTCCTTTAAATATCTGTTAAAGGACCTAAGTATTTATTTGGTTTGTTAAACCTAAGAGTTACTCAACTTACGTTTGGTGAAAGATTTTGAATGGAAGAAGTATAATGACGCCTTATGTAAAAAATATCACTGGGAGCTGCAAAAGCTACTTTTTTATGGTTTGACAATGGGCATCCTAGAGTGCCACCACAATTTTATTCTTCAAGAGTTGCGTACGATGCTGCCTTGAGATGAATGTTAAAGTTTCAGACGTTATTTATGGTGATTATTGGGAATGATCCCCCGCTAAGCAAGGTTTTGTGATTCAATCTTGCCATGCTCTAATGCCATTTGCTGATGCTTGGTAATTAGTCAGAAATAGGAGGTCCTAATTGCTATGGCATAGACTTACTTGGTTTAATCCTAAAGTTCCAAAGTTAGGGTTGATAACTTGGCAAGCTGCTCACTAATGGACTCGGTCAATGCTGTTCTACAAGCTGCAGT
This sequence comes from Eucalyptus sideroxylon x Eucalyptus melliodora, assembly GCA_016097485.1. Lineage (NCBI taxonomy): Eukaryota > Viridiplantae > Streptophyta > Magnoliopsida > Myrtales > Myrtaceae > Eucalyptus > Eucalyptus sideroxylon x Eucalyptus melliodora. The sequence continues at coordinate 16,782,680 of CM027825.1, read as the reverse complement.
TGTTATCTGAGTTCTCTTTCTCGGAGACAGCATCAGGACACGTCCTTTCTCGATGCGGTGTTGATATCAAGGGGGCTTTCGAGGCGAAAAGCAGAGATTCACGCATTGTTTTCAAAGGAAAGCATGTGCTGAAACTAGGAAAATAGGCATCATCAGGAAAGAGCCGGGCTTATTTGTTTTCTCAGTGATACTTGATAATCTTTTTTCCCTTGATTTCCTTTTTTAATTCCAGACAAAAGCAGAGATTCATGAGCCCAAAGTTCTTTCCCACGTGAAATTAGATGCTAAAGTTGCCTAGATAGCTACAATAAATTTCTATCGTCTCGAGATTTTAATCCTATAAATTTTAATGCTCGATGTTTGGGCATGCATGTGAACGTGCACTGCTTTCTAAGGAAAGCTGGGGATGAAAATTTGAAAATGGCCATCATCAGAAAAAAGCTGGGCTCATTCATATTTACAATAATATTTCATAATTGTTTTTCTTTTCTTTTCTTTTTTTAATTTCAGACAAAAGCAGAGATTCAAGAACCCAAAGTTCTTTGCCATATAAAGTTAGATGCTAAAGTTGCTCGACAGCTGTAATAAATTTCTATCATCTCAAGGTTCAGATCCTGTTAATTTTAATGCTTAATGTTTGGGCATGCATGGGAACGTGTGCTATTTTCCAATGACAGCATGTGAACGTGCACTGTTTGCTAAGGAAAGCTTGTGATTAAATAATTTTTAGCATTGATTGCAGGGGGTGTTTTTTAATTAGTGTTTGTCATTTAAGTATTTTCTATTGTTTATTAGTATTGTAGATTTGTAATGTCTTAAGAGAATTCTTGTGCAATAATTGAGGTAGGGTGCCTGTAGTTTATCTGATAAATGAGGTGATTGGCCATGATTTTTTATATTAGCCAACCTCAAGAGCTGTTTTATTTCACATATGAAAATTAAAGCCCAAAAGCATCCTCATCAGCTTGATTTAATTATCTCACCGCACATTGGTACTTCAGCACCAATATAAATTTTTTTCTTGGCACACAAAAGGTTTCATACTACCCCATTCACAATTTATACTTCATAATCTTTTTCTTCTGTTCTCTATTCACGCAAAATCAGAGATTTATAAAACATAGCTTCTTCTTTTTTTCAATACCGTGTGAAGTTAGATGTTGAAGTTGCTGAGATAGCTACAATAGTTTTCTATCTTCTGAAGATCCTCATCCCGTTAATGGTAATGCTATGATGTTATTACTAAACAAACGAGGCATGAGTGCATTCTTTCTAAGTAAATCATGTGAACATGCATCGTTTTCTAGGAAAGCATGTGATCAAACTATGAAAATGTGCGTCATTAGAGAAAGCTGGGCTAATTTATTTTCACAATGTTACTTAATAATCATTTTCTTTTCATTTTAATTTCTGGCAGAAGCAGACATCCATGGACATAAAGTTTACTTTCCTTTCCTTTTTTTTTTTTTTTTTTTTTTTTAGCCATGTGAAGTTAGATGCTGAAGTTGCCCAGACAACTATAGTAATTTTGTCTCTTCTCAAGATCCTTGCATTGTTAATTTCAAAACTCCGATGTTTGCTACTAAACAATTGGGACATGAATGTGAACGTGCATCGTTTCCCAAGGAAAGCATGTGAACGTGCATTGTTTTCTATGGAAAGCATGTGATAAAACTATTAAAATGGGCGTCATAAGCAAAAAGCTGGGCTTATTTGTTCTTTAGCTCTCTCTTGGAGAAATTTTTAGTTGTTACTTTCAAGACCACGTGGGAGGCTTAACCGTTGCTTGCCAGTACATAACATTTTTTAATTAAAACGGTCGCCGGTAATTACTTTTTTAATGCATAAACTTTCTAATCCCTTGAATCAGGTACTAAACTCATATAAATTCCTAGTATTCTATATTGAAACTTACTATTGTAAAGCAGATATCATCAGTTATGTTCAAAGTTTATCTTTTTTTTTTTTTTTAATATGTTGATAGATAGGAATCAGCATAGAAAAGTTATTTTTTTTTCTACGAAACACTACGAATGTAAACAAGTTAGTAAGTAGTCATAGATTAAAGTTGAATTTCTTGTAGAAAGTTACTAATCTTATGAAGAATCATTAGTCACATATATACTTATATGTTACGTAATTCCTCCCGAAATCCTGGTGGAGCAAGGAAGGGTTAGAAATAAATGGAATGACATATAATTAAACTTACATCCATAGAAATTTTAGACATGCAATTAACGTGGAAGGGAAGTTATGAGATCCAACAGCTAATCGAGTTGTGTAATCTTTAGTCTCATGTTGAACAAGAGAAGACTCATGATAATACTCATAAATTTGGACTTAATTTCAAATGGTCGTCACTATATCTACTTTTGAAAGCTTAGTTCTTTGTGTTGAACAAGTGTTGGATTAAAATTATCTTACTTGCTCGGTATGATTGAGAATAGAACGTGAATGTAATGCTTACTAGAAAAGCGACCTAAAGAGCTCAAAGCAGTGTGTCTACGAAATGACAAGGACAGCGAACCCTAGATTCAATATCTTTATTTGTCTTTTAATCTTTGATACGTACGGTCTTACGACGGAAGTTCATATATTTATATCGGCAATATAATTGCAGCAAGTGTTCGAAATAAAGAAATATGTTGTTTGACTTGGCAAAAATTAGAACCAAGAAATGGTGGTAAAAAGGTCCATCTTCAATCTCAAAGCCATCTCTTTTTACGGACAAATGACCCATGTTTCGCTGTTATGAATTGTATCATCGAGTATAAGCTGATCTTGTCCGCTAAGCGCCAGAGATTATGCAGCCATTGGCGCGTTTCTTGTACGTGTTAAAGTATTGAATATATAAGCAACACCCTCATCTACTAACTTAAGCTATTAAAATATTCGACAATAGTTAGACTAAATTTTATATGAAACTAGAGTAGGAGATCCAGACTTCAATTTTTTTTTCAACTCCTTATTTGCTTCTCCATTATATATTTGCATGCTTTAGTTTATGATTAAGTCAAGCTTATATGAAAGGGCAAGTATGGAAAACTTTTGTTTTCTGGAGGAGAAGTACACCTAAATGCCAAAACTTGGCACCAAACGATACTTAAGTGCTAAAAATTAGGAAAGTGACACTTAAATGCCAAAATCGGAACAAAATGAATCACTTAAGTGCCAATCCAGCCAAAATCCCGCTAAAATGTTGACGTTGCAATTTTTTGGCAAAAGAAGTGCAAAACAGCGTCGTTTTACACCCTAATGTGGCTAGACAATGCAAAAATGACGACATTTTAGTGCTAACTTGGTAAAAAATTAATATAAAATTAATCAACTTAAATTCAAAACTAAATTTATTTAAAGCATTTTAAAAAAAAAAAAATTAAGGGGGTGGGTAAGGGGAGGGGGGCAGCTGAGGGCTGAGCCCTCGCCGCCACCGCCTCCCTGCCATCGTTGGGAAGAGCTGGCGACGGAGGGGGAGGGTCGATCAGGGTCGACGGCCCCTGGCTGACCAATGGCAAGGGCCCGCAACCCTCACTTAGATCTGGCGAGGTCGGTGAGGATTGGCAGCCCTTGGCTAGATCGAGTGAGGGCCGCCGATCCTCTCCCCAGATCTAGGTGAGGGCTCGCGGGCCCTCGCCACCGGTTGATCGAGGTCGCCGGCCCCTAGCCTCTCTGCCGTCATTGGAAGGGCTAGCGACAGTGGGGGGAGCATCGGTCAGGGTTGCGGCCCTCACCTAGATCCAGCGATGGTCGCGGCCCTCACCATCGATTGGCCAGGTGCCGGGACCCCGGCCAACCCTCCCCCCTCCATCGACGGCCCTTCTCGGTGGTGGCGGGAGGCAGCCTTGCCCCCCCCTTTTAAATGTTTTAAATAAATTTAGTTTTAAATTTAATTTAATTAATTTTTATATTAATTGTTTATCACGTTAGAGACAAAACAACGCTGTTTTTGCATTTTCTAGCTACGTCGGTGCAAAACGATGCCGTTTTGCACTTATTTTGCCAGAAAATTGCCACGTTAGCATTTTGGCCAGAATGACACTTAAATGATTCATTTTGCTCCAATTTTGGAACTTAAGTGTCACTTTCCTAACTTTTGGCACTTAAGTGTCAATCCGTGCCAAATTTTGGTATTTCGGTGTCCGGCACTCATTTTCTGGTCGCCTTCTGGCAAGGGAAAAGTAAGGAAAAGGGGAAAAGAGGGAAGAAAACACATCAAATTGATGGACAATGATATGTTTCACCATCTCCAGCGGATATCAAGCTCTTCGCTTGCAGAAATGTCAACAAAATACCTAAAAGTTTGTCTGGATAGAGTTTTACATTTTATTTAATCAAGTCTTGTCTCCGACACATTATTACATACTTTTGACTTGAAACATATGAATCTTTTATAATAGGTAAGTATTGATAAGTAATTTACATACAATTTAGCTGATTCGAGCCATCATGATTACCTTTTTTCGTTCTATTTTGTGACATCTCATTGGTGAAACCATACACATCAACAATAGAAAGTTAAGAAGAATGGAACTTAATGGATGGGCCACGTCATCACAAAACTCAATTCCCCCCCACTTCCCATTCCATTAATTGTCCATATAAATTTACAATAAAGTTGGAAAAAAAATTAATCATCTAATTTGATCTAATATAATTTTTCTACAAAAATATTATCACCGTCAACTTGCCTTACTTATTAAATTGGATGTACTCTTTTACACATCCGGGGGATTTTGTAAAAGCTGAAGTTAGGAGTTGAGACCACAATTCAGCCGGGACGTGAGTGACATAAACTAACACTAAAAAGTTGAACGAGTAAAATCATACGGATCATCTTCACAAAAGAACCTTAAAGCGCCTCTCTTTTTCCTTTTTCTCTCTTCAAATTTCAAGCACAAACTGCCCTGGCCAAATTATATCAAAAATTTGCACCATTAAGAAGGTTAGTTAGGCATCCACATCAGATGAGGGCATTTTTCTGACATTCTGCCTGCTCCTCAATTAGAACCTCTAAGGGGTCCAAATAGATTGGATTTGAGTAGGCTGAGAAGAGACATAAAGCATTGTGTGATGAACATTTTCTTTCTGACTCCAATATAAACTGTTGAACAAACCAAGGCTTGGAAATTTTCCACTAAATAACCGAGATTTTGATTTTTCGATTCAACACCTAAACACTAGTTGATGTGGGGTAAGGTTTGGGGTAACGACCTCATGATCTTCAAAGGTGACAAGGCTTTTTATCTTAAAATGTTAAATCTCTTATTTTTAAATTTTTTTTCGAAAATCCTATTAGAGCTTTGCTTGGAATGGGGCTATCTACTTTATTTAGATCAAAAGAACTCTATGCTTTGTGATGGTCCTTCCCATTCTGCTAATCAACTGATTAATTTTACAATGTTTGCCCTTAGACTTCATATATGACATTTTATTAAAGGTGAGTAACTGGACCGATTCAATATGGGAAATGAATGGAACGCGACTAATTTCGAGGCTGTTCACATGGGAGCCAGTTTAGTTCCAAATAAAAATTCTTTGAATCGGCCTTCATCGGTTCACTTCTTGGTTTCATAATATGAACTGGTTGTAACACCCATGAGCCGGCCTTGCAAAGGTAATTCTCGGGGAAAACTGGTTTTGAGCCGGGTCAAAACCAATCCTAAATCTTGTCTATTTAAGCTCTGCTTTCTTTTCTAGTTCTCACTCTCAGATTTGGCCCCACTCTCTTTGTCTCTCTAGTCATTCGACTTTCTCTAGTGGCACTCTCAATTTTTCTCTTTTTTCTGTCCCGTGGGCGCCGTTGCATCTCTTCTCTGTCTTGGTCTCGCCATCTCGTGGGTTTTGGGCTTGCTTTTGTAGGTGAACTGTCAGTCAGCCTACTATTAGCGAGGTGGGTTCTTTCTTCCAGCAACTTAGGGTCTGTTTGGTAAAAATTGTTTCTGTTCCCGGAACAACTATTTTTGTTGTTTTGTTCCAGGGAATGAAAAAAGAATAGAAATGCATATGGTAAAATTTTTGTTCCCAGAAATAGATTTGGAACAGAAATAAGAAGTAGAAAAAAATAGCTTATTGTTCTCGAAAATAATTTTTTTTTTCTTTTTTTTTTCTTCTCTTTTCTCTTCTTCTCTTTCATTTCCTTCTTCTTCCTTTTGGCCGGTTGCCGACCTTGGCCATGGCCAGCAACCGGCCAATGAGGGCCAGCGATCTTGCCGGAGCGTCGCTAGCCCCCGACGACGCCAAGCCATGGCGATGCTTAACCTCGCAAGATTTGGGCAAGCTCGAGCTCGCCTAGCCAAGGCGAGGCTCGGCCTCCGGCGAGCTCGCCGGCCCTTGCCCTAGCTTGGCAAGGCTCCAGTGAGCTCGTCGGACCTCGCCCAGCCGATCGTCCGGCCACCGACGATCGACCAAAAAGGAGGAAGAAGAAGAGAAAAAGAAAAAAAAAGAAAAAAGAAAGAAGGAAAAAAAGGAAAAATATAATCAAAATATTAAAAAATTAAAAGAAACAACAAAATTATACAATTCTACCAAACACATTTCTTTCCCGAGAATATAAATTTTGTGTAATTACCAAGCGCGTTCTTATACTCAAAAATTGTTCCCGACAACATAAACAAAAAAAAACCATTTCTAATAAAAAATTATTCCAGGGATCAAAATTGTTATCAAGTTTGCCCAAATTAGAGCAAGAAATCTCGAGTTACCAAAATAAGTATAAATAGCTTAGAAATAATCATTTAATTGTTAAAACTTGTCAATACCTAACTTCTACCCAAAAGTGATTTTCATATATTTTCGGAAAACTGGAACAGATTTTCCTCCCAAACAAGAAGTTTATTGGAATTAAAGCATTTTATAACCATATACCAGAATTTCGACAAATAGGATTAGGTTCGTTCGAATTTATTCCCCAAATATAAAAAAGAAAAAGAAAAGAAAAGAAAAGCAAAGATAAAATGGGAACCTCCGAGAGAAAAACACACACGGCAGAATTCATCTTGATTCTCCTGCTCCTTTCTTTAAAACCACACCGCCTCACTTTTTCTTCATCCACCACCACCACCACCACCACCATCATCATTAAACTCACGCCCACAGACTTCACTCTCATTCAATTCATTTCTTGCATGCATATCGATTGTCGCCAATCACCACCATCTCCAGTCGTCGCTCAATCAATACCATCGTTCGTCGTTGCAAGCAGCGACCACACATTGCCGTAGCTGAATACGCACGCATACAGAGTGAACTGCCGAACCTAGTTCTCATGCTCGCTGGATTGCTGTTGTTAGGGGTGAGCAGTGGTCTAGGGTCGACCTTGGATCGACCCTGGACCGGCCCAACCCTGCGGTCCTGGTTCGGTTCCCAAGGGGACTGGGTCGGTCTTTGGTCCTAAAATTCCAGGACCAACACTATGCGGGTTGGTCCTCGGTCCTAAGAGTTTTTGGTCGGTCCAACCTTGAACCAACCCTGTATATTATATTATATTATATTATATTATATTTTTTATAATTCTTTTATATATTCAAACCTAAGTAAAATGTTTGTTATATTATATTATATTGAGATGTTCTATTAATAGCACTAATAGTAATTTCAATTTAAAAATTTTGTTGAATATTAATTATGTGTCGTTTGTTTTGTTTTCAGGTGTATAGAAGTTCAAAGTTAATTAACAAGATGTGAAGTTATATATTTATGATTTATATTAAGTATTTTGAACTTTTTTATGGTTTAGTTGTATTTTACTAATGAATTTTTTGCTTTTCAATTTGTGTCAAATGGTAGAAGTTTTTGAAGAGTAGAGTAATACTGTAGTTGCTATGGTAATTTGCTAGTCAAGTGGTGTGAAGCTCATTTTTTGGTTGAGTGAATCTACATGATCAAATGCAAGAAAACGCTTTTGCATATGATGTTATGAATATTAAAGATAGATGATTATAAGAACTTTCCATCTTATCCCATATCTCGATTAACGGTTAGCAGATTACGGAATTTTTATTATTGTGTCATCTTAAATTTGCTAAATATGTATTGGTATTTATAGTTTAGTTGCACAATGCCGCATTGTCGATAGATGTATAATTTGAATTTGTAGGTTTGCTTTTTTAGGGAGTATAAAAAATAAGACGAAAAGAATTATCGATCGGTCCCGGGTTGACCTTGGAACCAGACCGAATCCATTGGGTCGGTCCAGTCCTTGGTCCCAGGCTCAATAGAGTCGGTCCTCGGTCCTAAAAATTGAAAACCGACACTGTACGGGTTGGTCCTAGAGTTAAGGAGTGGCTCGGACCAACCCGGACCATGCTCACCCCGGCTATTGTGGATCTTATCCCGTTCGGCTGGTCAGCTCCGGGAGTCTACTTGGAATAGGTAAAAGACATCTTTCTACTTGCTCTCTTTTTCCCTTGTGCTGATGCAGCAAGTCTAATAGCAAGATTGGAGAAAGTTGATGCCATATACTTGCTGGCCAGGTTAAAGTTGCAGCTTGATTGCATAATTCATGGTGATTTGTTAATTTTGTTTTAATCGGTGATACATCTGCACGCATAATTGTTTGAGCCAAAACTCAGACCTTTATTTTATGATTTTTCGTTACATATTAGCATAGAATTGCATTATATCTATATCAGGACAATAATACTAGAAAACTTAGAATTTTCATGGATAAGCATTATCATGCGCATCTAGGCTTTTTGGAGTGCATTATTGTTAATTCTCTTTTTTGCACATTTCCTTTGATAAATCACATGCTATAACTTGGGAAATTTGGGAAAATCATATCTTGCATATTAATAAATTTAGATTGCATCTTCATAAAAAAAAAAAAAAACAAAAAAACAAAAATGTGAAGTGGAACCCTTCGCGAGTCACGAAGAGTATTATCACCCCATTCCTGCATTTTTTTCTTCATCAGTTTTTTGCTGTTTTTCTTATTTAGTTTTTCTTCTTGCTCTTTTTCCATTTATTAGGCTTATATTTGAAAGGATAAATGGAAAACTAGACATAAGTCCAATAGACAAGTACAACAGAGATTAATGAATGATTAATCATAATATGATTAAAATGACAAAAGTTGGACTAAAACTATAGTTTTGACAATTTGAGCAAGAGAACAATAATCACTGCTAATTGTCAATCAAACACACATAAAAAAATAAAAATAAAAATTGGCATCGATGTAACGCGTGGAAAACTACTAGTAATGTAAAAAAGACATTCACGTGGGAACGGAAGAGGAGGGATTTGAAAAGTGAAGCGACAAATCCAATTTGCATCTCCGTAAGTCTTAGTCTTCTTCGATTTTATTAAATTTTCTTTCCCATAAGCTCTTTATCAATTATACTTCACTTTCACGACAAAAAAGTTCATGATACCCAGTGAAGTTTTGGTTTTCCCGAGTTTATGATTTTTTTATATGAACAAGTATATGATCGTGGATACTACATATGTATGGTGATAATCTATAAATATTAGAAAACAAGCACTTGTGAAAAAAAGAAAAAAGAAGAAAAAGTTGCAGCAAGTATCTGCTGAAAAATGATGGGTTAGTAGTTGATGATGGGGAATCGCTTGAAGCGAGAATCATGGTCCTCTGAACTCAATTTTCCTATTCATTGGTGTGATTGATAGAGTATAATTTTCAGTAGATTATACATTGTCGTTTGGTGATTTCTGACTTGTTCACTATTTGCAGAGTAAAATAAAGCAAGTTGCTTAATGAATTAGTCGGTGTGCTTGACCATTTTCCTTATTTAGCCAAAAGCACGTGTTTATGTTCTCCTTAGTGGACAGACAAAGTTAATTGTCTTTGATAACATGTATATGTATAACAGAAAATAAGATGTCATTATTGGGCGAATCCTCAGTATGTTATGTTTCAAAAGCATTTATTTTACTAAGTTGCACAACTATGGTTATTTGCTGATCCTATTAACTTTGTCAACTTCATACATTGCTAAATAAGAAAAATGGGATAAGCACACCAACTAATCCATCAAGCAAGTTGCTTTCTCTCACTCTGGAAATGCTAAATGAGTCTAGTATTAACCTATGAAGCATTGACACTCTCAAAGAGCTTTCATGTCGTGTCCGACACTCTTCGACACTCTCCGGCACTCTCCGACACTTGGTCAAGACGTGTCGAAAATCCGACACCCGGTCAACTTTCCCGACACTCGAGTCGGAATTCCGACATACGAGTTTCTGACACGTGATTTTGATATTAAGGTCAATTTTTAAAAAAATTAATAAATGAGAGGTCAAAAAATATATATGTAAAAAAATAAACACAATAATAAAAATAATAAATGAAGAAAGAGAAAAAACCTAGTCTTCTCTTCTATTTTGACTCTCATTTCTTGTGATACACAATTCATCTCTTAAGTGTTTTTTCTCCTCTTCCAACATATCTAGCATGCGGGTCCAGAATGTGGATTGCTTGTCTTTTCTTCAACTTTTATGAATTACGAATAGAGTTGAATTTGTCAAATTGAAACAATGAATGATATTAATAAATGTTGGATTAATGTTTTTAGTGTAAATTCATTATATAACAAATCATTATTGCCCATCTTGCTATGAATCTTTAGCATAGAAACTCCCATGTAAAAGACTTCATTAATCTCACATTCACCAATAAAGCAGAAAACAAAGACATTGAAATCATGAGGTTACTAACAATATTCAAACGCTAAAAAAGCCAACAAAACACTCGTGAGTGATAACACTTACGGCAAAAATATGCATACACTCTAAGCTGGTCATATTAAGACTCTGTTTTGGATGGCCAAAAGTAAAGGTCCATCCCGATTGTCTTATCAAGCGGTTCCCTATCGTCAACTACTGGCTTATCACCCTTCAGCCGATCATTGCTGCTCATCTTGCTGCTAATTTTCAGCACGTAACTGCCACGTAAATACCTATATTGATCGCATATCCACCAATAGCGCATAGAACGACGACATTAAAACATACGGTCATTGAGAATGTATGGATGAAAGAAAAAAAAAAAACCAATGAGACACTTGTAATAAATGTTTAATGATAATCTGCATGCACTCTAAGTTGGTCATGTGAAGAAAAATCACATTTTCTCCTCTGTTTTGGATCAAGACTTTTGGCTTGTGTTTGAAATAGGGGATTCTTTCTTGTGGCCATGCAAAACAGAAAATAAGAGGTGATTGTTTTCCATATGACCAACTTATAGTGCACGTGTATTTTCTCCAAAAATCTGTTGATTACTATTGGCTTTCTGGCTCTTTTAGCAGTCATATATCGTCAGTATCCTTGTGATTCCAATATCTTTATTTCATGCTTTATTGTGAATATGCCATGGTAGTTACAGTATAAAGAATTCACCTACATTTGAGAAAATAATACACTCAAACAACTTGAGTCTGTTATGGAAGTATAAGAAGTTCCTCGGTTCCTCAAATGGGCACGAACATACAGAGTTACCTTTTCCTTATTCAACGGACAAAGGTAACAAATGTTAACCTGGAGTATGTGAAACCAATTCACATTCATTGTTGAATGATGTGAGCTCCACGTGGAACCCAATTTTTCACGATGCACGTGAGAAACTGATAACCCTAGAATTAATCCTTTACATTATGAAATCGCCTCTAGATCAATTTAGGTTAGTTATTAGGTAATCAGAGGCAATTGCCTGTGATGGTTGCTCCGCTTAGAAGCACCGGCAGGGACAGTAGTGGCGGCATTGGATGAGTTGCCCAGGCGGTGGTGCTAACACGACGGTGCGGCCGTGACAATGGGATTGATGGTGCGCTCTCTCGCCCCATTCTTGCAATTTTCTTTTATTAAACTTTAGCTTGGAAAGATAAACGAAAATGTAGACATAACTATAAAGACAGGTACAATAGAGATTAAGGAATGGAAAATCAGAGTGACTAAAAATGAAAAAAGTTCGACAATAATTGTAGTATGGTAAATTTTAAGCAAGAGAACAACAATCAATACTAATTGTCAAATAATATTTCATTCAAACAAAAAAAATCACTTAGAATCCATGTAATGATTGGAAATTCTACTGGTAATGGAAAAAAAAAAAAAAAAAAAAACATTCACATAGGGATGGAAGAAGAGGGATGGGAAAAGCCAAGCAACAAATCCAATTTGCATCCTGCAAAGTCTTGGACTTCCTGGGTTTCATTAAAGTTTCCTTCCCACGTAGGGATTGAACACGATTTTCCAGTTCATTAATGTCATGCTTAAAGAGTTATTTTCAGTAGATTATAAATATTCGTTGGTGGCTTTTTTTAACTTGTTTACTGTTTTCAGAGCAAAATAAACCAAGTTGCTTTATGGATTAGTTAGTGTGCCTGACTTGTAGATGTTTAGGTGCAAAGAACGTGCTTTTGTTTTCCTTATTGATCAGACAAAATTAGCTGTCTTTGATGACTGGTAGATGTGCAACAAAAAGTCTGGGTCTTCACTTAAGATATCTTGGGATAATCTCTAAACATGAGGAGACAAGCACCTATGGACAAAAATAAATTTATTTTTATTCCTCTAACTATTGGTGTGTGCCCTTCAAAGTCTTGGTCTTTGTTTAATGTTTTTGGTAGGTGAAAGTTTTGGCCTTCCTAGACTTTATAATATTCTCTCTCAACTAGCTCATTATCACTTTGCTTCACCATAACCCATGCTCTTTCCCTTGCTCAACAGTGTTCTCCTCCAACTCATCTGAACCTAGCTCTCGCGCTTCCTGGATTGCTGTTGTCGATCTAATCCAGTTCACCAATCTGCTCCAGGAAGTCCACTTGGAATAGGTAAGAGATATCCATCTAATTGCCTTTTTCCCCTCAAACTGATGCAGCAAGTTTAACAACAAACTCGAGGGATTTTGATGTCAAATACTTGCTGGCCAGATTAAAGTTGCCGCTTGATTGTTGATATGGCTTAGTTGTTTTAATAAGGTGATGCCTCTACACGCATACTTGTTTGAGCCCAAACTTGGACCTCTATTTTATGATTTTTCATTACATATTAGAATAGAATTGCATTATATTAGTATCAGGACAATTATATTAGAAAACTCAGAATTTTCATGGACAAGCATTATCATGCACATCTAGGCCATTTAGAGTGCATTATTATTAATTGTCATATTTGCATGTTTCCTCTCATAAATCAAATGTTATAAAGTGGAAAATCTAGGAAAATCATATCTTGCATTTTTTAATTTTAGATTGAATCTTTGTTTTAAAGTCGTCTGAACCTAGCTCTCGCGCTTCCTGGATTGCTGTTGTCGATCTAATCCAGTTCACCAATCTGCTCCAGGAAGTCCACTTGGAATAGGTAAGAGATATCCATCTACTTGCTTTCTCTTCCCCTCAAACTGATGCAAAGTTTAACAAATAAAAATTTTGATGTGAAACTCCTTGCTGGTCACAAAAGTATTATCGCCTCATTCCTGCAATTTTTTTTATCAGTTATTTATTTTTGCTCTTTTTTCTTAAACTTAAATTTGAAAATATAGATAAGAATCAGCATAGAAAAGTTAAGCAGATATCATCAGTTATGTTCAAAATTTATCTTTTTTTTTATATGTTGATAGATAAGAATCAGCATAGAAAAGTTAATTTTCTACAAAACACTACGAATGTAAACAAGTTAGTAAGTAGTCATAGATTAAAGTTGAATTTCTTGTAGAAAGTTACTAATCTTATGAAGAATCATTAGTCACATATGTACTTATATGTTACATAATTCCTTCCGAAATCCTGGTGGAGCAAGGAAGGGTTAGAAAGAAATGGAATGACATATAATTAAATTGACATCCATAGAAATGTTAGACATGCAACTAATGTGGAAGGGAAGTTATGAGATCCAACAGCTAATCGAGGTCAAGCATCTTGCCAAATGTTTTGCATAATCTTTAGTCTCATGTTGAACAAGAGAAGATCATGATAATACTCATAAATTTGGACTTAATTTCAAATGGTCGTCACTATATCTACTTTTGAAAGCTTAGTTTTGACAATAGTGAGACTAAATTTTATATGATATTAAAGTAGGAGATCTTGACTTCAATTTTTTTCAATTCCTTATTTGCTTCTCCATTATATATTTGCATGCTTTAGTTTATGATTAAGTCCAGCTTATATAAAAGGGCAAGTGTTGAAAACTTTTGTTTTCTGGTCGCCTTCTGGAAAGGGAAAACTGAAAAGTAAGGAAAGGGGGAAAAGGGGGAAGAAAACACATCAAAATCGATGGACAATGATATGTTTCACCATCTCTAGCGGATTTCAAGCTCTTCGCTTGCATAAATGTCAACAAAATACCTGAAAGTTTGTCTGGATAGAGTTTTACATTTTATTTAATCTAGTCTTGTCTCCGACACATTTTTACATATTTTGACTTGAAACATATGAATCTTTTATAATACGTAAGTATTGATAAGTAATTTACATAAAATTTAGCTGATTCGAGCCATCGTGATTACCTTTTTTCGTTCTATTTTGTAACTGTCTCATTGGTGAAACCACACACATCAACAATAGAAAGTTAAGAAGAACGGAACTTAATGGATGGGCCACGTCATCACAAAACTCAATTTCCTCCCACTTCCCATTCCATTAATTGTCCATATAAATTTACAATAAAGTTGGAAAAAAATTAATCATCTAATTTAATCTAATATAATTTTTCTACAAAAAATATTATCACCGTCAACTTGCCTTACTTATTAAATTGGATGTACTCTTTTACACATCCGGGGGATTTTGTAAAAGCTGAAGTTAGGAGTTGGGACCACAATTCAGCCGGGACGTGAGTGACATAAACTAACAATAAAAAGTTGAACAAGTAAAATCATACGGATCATCTTCACAAAAGAACCTTAAAGCGCCTCTCTTTTTTCTTTTTCTCTCTTCAAATTTCAAACACAAACTGCCCTGGCCAAATTATATAAAAAATTTGCACCATTAAGAAGGTTAGTTAGGCATCCACATCAGATGAGGGCATTTTTTATGACATTGTTCAAGGAGAATGATTCTGCCTGCTCCTCAATTAGAACCTCTAAGGGGTCCAAATAGATTGGATTTGAGTAGGCTGAGAAGAGACATACAGCATTGTGTGATGAACATTTTCTTTCTGACTCCAATATAAACTGTTGAACATACCAAGGCTTAAACATTTTCGATTCAACACCTAAACACTAGTTGATGCGGGGTAAGGTTTGGGGTAATGACCTCATGATCTTCAAAGGTGACAAGGCTTTTTATCTTAAAATGTTAAATCTCTTATTTTTAAATATTTTTTTCGAAAATCCTATTAGAGCTTTGCTTGGAATAGGGCTATCTACTTTATTTAGATCAAAAGAACTCTATGCTTTGTGATGGTCCTTCCCATTCTGCTAATCAATTGATTAATTTTACAATGTTTGCCGTTAGACTTCATATATGACATTTTATTAAAGGTGAGTAACTTGACCAATTCAATATGGGAAATGAATGGAACACGACTAATTTCGAGGCTGTTCACATGGGGGCCAGTGTAGTTCCAAATAAAAATTCTTTGAATTGGCCTTCATCGGTTCATTTCTTGGTTTCATAATATGAACTGGTTGTAACACCCATAAGCCGGCCTTGCAAAGGTAATTCTCAGGGAAAACTGGTTTTGAGTCGGGTCAAAACCAATCCAAATCTTGTCTATTTAAGCTCTGCTTTCTTTTCTAGTTCTCATTTGGCCCCTCTCTCTTTGTCTCCCTAGTCATTCGACTTTCTCCAGTGGCACTCTCAATTTTTCTCTTTTTTCTGTCCTGTGGGAACCGTTGCGTGTCTTCTCTGTCTTGGTCTCGCCAACACCGTCTCATCTCCTTCTCTCGCCATCTCGTGGGTTGTGGGCTTGCTTTTGTAGGTTAACTGTTAGTCAGCCTACTATTAGCGAGGTGGGTTCTTTCTTCCAGCAACTTAGGGTCTGTTTGGTAAAACTTGTTTATGTTCCCTGGAATAACTATTTCTGTTCTTTTGTTCCAGGGAACGGAAAAAGAATAAAAATGCGTTTGGTAAAATTTTTGTTCCCGAGAATAGATTTGGAATAGAAATATGAAGTAGAAAAAAATAGCTTCTTGTTCTCGGAAATAATTTTTTTTCTCTTCTTTTTTCTTCTCTTTTCTCTTCTTCTCTTTCCTTTCCTTCTTCTTCCTTTTGGCCGGTTGCCGACCTTGGCCATGGCCGACAACTGGCTGATGAGGGCCGGCAACCTCGCCGGAGCGTCGCTAGCCCCGACGAGGCCGAGCCATGGTGATGCTCGGCCTCGCAAGATTTGGGCGAGTTGGAGCTCGCCTAGCCAAGGCGAGGCCGAGCCTCACGGTGGCCAAATGAGCCTCCAGTGAGCTCGCCGGCCCTCGCCCTAGCCTAGCGAGGCTCCAGCGAGCTCGCTAGACCTTGCCCAGCCAGTCGTCGGCCACCGACGACCGGCCAAAAAGGAGGAAGAAGGAGAGAAAAAAAAAAAAAAGGAAAAAAAGGAAAAGTATAATGAAAATATTAAAAAATTAAAAGAAACAACAAAATTATACAATTTTACCAAACACATTTCTTTCCCAAGAATATAAATTTTGTTTAATTACCAAGCGCATTCTTATACTAAAAATTGTTCTTAGAACATAAACAAAAAAAAAAACCATTTCTAAACAAAAATTATTCCAAGGATCGAATCATTATCAAACGCGCCTTAATTAGAGCAAGAAATCTTGAGTTACCAAAATAAGTATAAATAGCTTAGAAATAATCATTTAATTGTTAAAACTTGTCAATACTTAACTTCTACCCAAAAGTGGTTTTCATATATTTTTGGAAAACTGGAACAGATTTTCCTCCCAAAGAAGAAGTTTATTGGAATTAAAGCATTTTATAACCATATACCAGAATTTCGACAAATAGGATTAGGTTCGTTCGAATTTATTCCCCAAATAAAAAAAAAAAGAAAAAGAAAAGAAAAGCAAAGATAAAATGGGAACCTCCGAGAGAAAAACACACACGGCAGAATTCATCTTGATTCTCTTGCTCCTTTCTTTAAAACCACACCGCCTCACTTTTTCTTCATCCACCACCACCACCACCACCACCACCACCATCATCATCATTAAACTCACGCCCACAGACTTCACTCTCATTCAATTCATTTCTTGCATGCATATCGATTGTCGCCAATCACCACCATCTCCAGTCGTCGCTCCATCAATACCATCGTTCGTCGTTGCAAGCAGCGACCACGCATTGCCGTAGCTGAATACGCACGCATACACAGTGAACTGCCGAACCTAGTTCTCGTGCTCGCTGGATTGCTGTTGTGGATCTTATCCCGTTCGGCTGGTCAGCTCCAGGGAGTCTACTTGGAATAGGTAAAAGACATCTTTCTACTTGCTCTCTTTTTCCCTTGTGCTGATGCAGCAAGTTTAATAGCAAAATTGGGGAAAGTTGATGCCATATACTTGCTGGCCAGGTTAAAGTTGCAGCTTGATTGCATAATTCATGGTGATTTGTTAATTTTTTTTTAATCAGGTGATACATCTGCACGCATAATTGTTTGAGCCAAAACTCAGACCTTTATTTTATGATTTTTCGTTACATATTAGCATAGAATTGCATTATATCCGTATCAGGACAATTATATTAGAAAACTTAGAATTTTCATGGATAAGCATTATCATGCGCATCTAGGCTTTTTGAGTACATTATTGTTAATTCTCTTTTTTGCACATTTCCTTTGATAAATCACATGCTATAACTTGGGAAATTTGGGAAAATCATATCTTGCATATTAATAAATTTAGATTGCATCTTCATAAAAAAAAAAAAAAAACAAAAAAAAATGTGAAGTGGAACTCTCCGCGAGTCACGAAGAGTATTATCGCCCCATTCCTGCATTTTTTTTCTTCATCAGTTTTTTGCTGTTTTTCTTATTTAGTTTTTCTTCTTGCTCTTTTTCCATTTATTAGACTTATATTTGAAAAGATAAATGGAAATCTAGACATAATTCCAATAGACAAGTACAACAGAGATTAATGAATGATTAATCATAATATGATTAAAAATGACAAAAAGTTGGACTAAAACTATAGTTTTGTCAATTTGAGCAAGAGAACAATAATCACTGCTAATTGTCAATCAAACACACATAAAAAAATAAAAATAAAAATTGGCATCGATGTAACGCGTGGAAAACTACTAGTAATGTGAAAAAGACATTCACATGGGAACGGAAGAGGAGGGATTTGAAAAGTGAAGCGACAAATCCAATTTGCATCTCCGTAAGTCTTAGTCTTCTTCGATTTTATTAAATTTTCTTTCCCATAAGCTCTTTATCAATTATACTTCACTTTCACGACAAAAAAGTTCATGATACCCAGTGAAGTTTTGGTTTTCCCGAGTTTATGATTTTTTTCATATGAACAAGTATATGATCGTGGATACTACATATGTATGGTGATAATCTATAAATATTACAGAACAAGCACTTGTGAAAAAAAAGAAAAAGAAGAAAAAAGTTGCAGCAAGTATCTGCTGAAAATGATGGGTTAGTAGTTGATGACGGGGAATCTCTTGAAGCGAGAATCATGGTCCTTTGAACTAGATTTTCCTGTTCATTGGTGTGATTGGTAGAGTATAATTTTCAGTAGATTATACATTGTCGTTTGGTGATTTCTGACTTATTCACTATTTGCAGAGTAAAATAAAGCAAGTTGCTTAATGAATTAGTTGGTGTGCTTGACCCTTTTCCTTATTTAGCCCAAAGCACGTGTTTCTATTCTCCTTAATGGACATACAAAGTTAATTATCTTTGATAACATGTATATGTATAACAGAAAATAAGATGCCATTATTGGGCGAATCCTCAGTATGTTATGTTTCAAAAGCATTTATTTTACTAAGTTGCACAAATATGCTTATTTGCTGATCCTATTAACTTGGTCAACTTCATACATCACTAAATAAGAAAAAAGGGATAAGCACACAACCTAATCCATCAAGCAAGTTGCTTTCTCTGTAAATGGTAAACGAGTCCAGTATTAACAACATATAATCCACTGGATGTCACACTTTACCCATTACACTAATGAACTTGATAATCGTGTACAAAGGATCGCGATTCTCCTATCAAGGTGATTCCCGATTATCAACCACTACCTCAGCACCCTTCAACAAATCATTATCAACCATCTTGCTGTGAATCTTTAACACAGAAACTCCCATGTAAAAGACTTCATTAATCTCACATTCACCAATAAAGCAGAAAACAAAGACACTGAAATCATGAGGTTACTAAGAATATACAAACACTAAAAAAGCCAACAAAACACTCGTGAGTGATAACACTTATGGTGAAAATATGCATACACTCTAAGTTGGTCATATTAAGACTCTGTTTTGGATGGCCAAAAGTAAAGGTCCAATAGCCAAAAAGTCTTGATCCGAAGAATAAGGAGAGCAATTGATGTAACTAGCACTTGTGGACAAATAGTATTTTATTTTGATAACCTTTGATGTGCATCCCTTGAAAGTCTTGGTCTTTTTTTTTTTTATAATCTTTTTCCTAGGTCATCATCTTGGTCTTCCTAGGACTTTGTAGTTTTCTCTCTCCATTAGTTCATTTTCACTTTGCTTCACCTTAACACCTTTGTTGTTCATTACAAGACTGATTCACCTATGGACATTGGAGGGATCGTGTTGGGTTCCTTTTTGGCTTCATCCTTTCAGGTCATGTTGGACAAGTTGGCTTCTTCCACATTAGTTTATGCACAACGTAAAGGAATCAACTACCTTGCCTAAGGAGTGGAAGGAGAAGCTAGTCATAATCAATGCAGTGTTGGCTGATGCCGAGGACAAGGAACTTAGTGGTAACCATCAAGTGAAGCTGTGGCTGGACAAGGTTAAGGACTTACCCTATGACATGGAAGACTTGCTCGATGAGTTTGGCCAACCACCCTCGCTCATGTCTGAAACCAAGGTACAAGAGATCAATGGCCGGTTGGAAGCGATTGTCACCGGAAAGGCTCATCTAAACTTGAGAGAGAATGTTGTGGACAAATCCAACTACACTAGCAAAAGAATAACCACTTCTCTATCAGAGCCTCAGTTTTTTGGCAGGGAGGAGGAAGTAGAACAAATACTCGAACTATTGATCAATGAGGTCGAAAATTCTAATGCCACGCTAAGCATAGTCCCCATAGTTGGAATGGGCGGTATTGGAAAGACTGCCTTGGCTCAACAGCTATATAATGATGCCGAAGTGAATAGATGTTTTAAGATGAGAGCATGGGTTTGTGTTTCAGATGTTTTTGATGTTCTTGACATAACAAAGACTATTTTGCGATCAATCACTAGGTTGCCATGCGAGGGCAAAGATCTAAACGAATTTCAAGTCAAGTTGAGGGACAATCTTTTGGGAAAGAAGTTTCTTGTGGTTCTAGACGATATCTGGAATGAGAAGTACAAAAAATGGACTGACCTCTTAAAGCCATTTGTAGTGGGTGCTAGGGGAAGCAAGATTATTGTAACGACTCGCAACCATGCTGTTGTTTCATAACAAAAGCATTGCCAATTCCTTTGGAGGAATTGTCCCTCGATGATTGTACAAGCTTATTAGCCTTTCATGCTCTTGGAACAACAAATTTTAAGAGCCACCCGGAATTTGAAACATTAGGCAAGGAAATAGCTAAAAGATGTAAAGGTTTACCTTTGGCAGCGAAGATGTTTGGCGGTGCCCTACGTAATAAAATGAATCCTAGTGAATGGGAAGATACCTTAAATAACATAATATGGGATCTTCCGATGACAAAGAATGATGAGGTTCTCCCTATTTTGAAATTGAGCTATGTCCATCTTCCTTCCTATTTGAAGAAATGTTTTTCTTATTGTGCGGTATTTCCTAAGGATTATGAATTTGAGAGGGATGAGCTAGTACTCTTATGGATAGCAGAGGGATTTTTAGATGGACAAGACACGAAGAAAAATAAGTTGGAATTAGGATGGAATTACTTTGATGAGTTAGTATCTAGATCATTTCTTCAAAAATCTAGTGTTGACACATCTAAGTTTTCAATGCATGATCTTTTGAATGATCTAGCAAAATCAATTGAGGGTGGGATATGCTTTAGCTCTGGGGAGTCTCAGCTAGCAATTAATGAAGATTATGCATCTCTTGAGAGAGCTCGTTATGCATCATTCATCTCGCCGCTGTTTGCTACATCAAAATGCTTAAGAGCATATCATGATATGAAGGTATTAAGAAGTTTAATTCTACTTAATATTTTCCGTATATCCAACAAGGTGCTGCATGACTTGTTGACAAACTTGAAGTTTTTTAGGGTGTTTTCATTATGTCATTGTAACATCATAGAGGTACCGGATTGTGTTGGTGAATTAAAACATCTTCGATATCTCAATCTCTCAAACACTTATATCAAAAGGCTACCTGAGACAATTGGCGGCTTGTGCAAATTACAAGCTTTGATCTTAAGAGATTGTCATGAACTTTCAAAGTTGCCTCATGGTATCACAAAGTTGGTTAGCTTACATTTTCTTGATGTTAGAGATACAGTAAGTCTAAAAGAGATGCCACTAGGTATCGGTAATTTGGAGAATCTTACTATATTGTCCAAGTTTGTGGTAGGAACAGAGAAAGGGCTACAGTTAAAGGAGTTAGAGACCTTGTCGCATCTTCAAGGAGAATTATTCATATCAAAATTACAAAAGGTGGAAGATGTTAGAGATGCCGTTGTTGCTAATTTGTCAGGAAAGAAAGGCCTAAGAAAATTATTCTTGGATTGGGATAAAGATTTCGAAATTCTTCAGAATGATAAGCACGAATCACGGGTGCTTGAGTCTTTGCGACCTCCCATTGATATTGAAAATCTCATTATTTTGAACTATGGAGGTGCAATATTCCCATCATGGTTAGATGGTTCATCATATTCTCGGATAGTGTCTTTGAGCTTGTGGGATTGTCCTTATGTCACACCGTTGCCTTCACTTGGACAGCTACCTTCATTGAGAGAATTATCTCTTAAAGGTCTAAATGCAGTAAGAATAATAGACTCTAATTTTTATGGAGGTGATAGGCCTTTTTCGTCCTTAATTACTTTGCAGTTTGAAGAGATGTTGGCATGGAAGGATTGGTCTCCTTATGTGGGGGGCCCAAAAGAAGAAGGCCCATTTTCCTATCTTAAGCATCTTGTTGTCCGAAGCTGTCCTTCATTGGTCGGGACATTGCCTTGTCAACTTAATTGTCTTATAAAGCTTGAAATTCATTCATGCCAACAATTGAATAACTCAACCAGTGAGTTATGTCTTCCATCTCTCAATGAGTTATACCTTGAGGATTGTAGTAAGGAGATCTTGAAGAGTTTGTTCAAGCTAACTTCTTTGACGGTTCTCAAAATTAACAAACTTAGAGAGCTTGTTTCCTTTGATCATCGGTTTATGCGTTGCTTGGGCAAGCTAAAGAAGCTTCACATAGGAGTGTGTGACAAGCTAACATGCTTGTGGCAAGATGGAAATGAAACGCAAAATCTCACTTGCCTCCAGGAATTAGTAATAAAAAATTGTCCTCAATTCATATCTTTTGTGGTAGGAGAAGGAGAGATAGAGCTACCTTGTAATCTTGAAAGGATGGAATTGGTGAATTGCACAAGTTTAGAAAAGCTTCCAAGCAAGATGCACACACTTAAACATTTGGTGATTAAGAATTGTCCAAAAATCATGGCCCTAAACATTCCTCAAGGTGACTTGAGCAGCAATAATTCGATTTCTCAACTTGAATCTCTTAAGATACATCATTATGATTCTCCAATATCCTTTTCATTTGCCAAGGGTAGACTTGCTCCTCTGAAGGCACTTCATATAGACAATTGTGGGGGAGTGGAGTCATTGGAAGGGATTGCCGTAGAATCGCTTGAAACAATAACAATTAACAAGTGTCAAAATCTGAGAAGCTTACCACAATGCCTTCACACGCTCTCCCATCTCACTCGATTGGATATTGATAATTGTCCAGCACTGGAGATAGAGGACTTCCCTCCCCTTCCCGTAACCCTCTCGAGTCTTGTTCTTAATCTTTGTTCTAAGATAAAGTCTATTGCCAACTGTAACATTGCCAAGTATAACAATCTCACTAAATTGAAAATACAGCAGTGTCCGGTATTGGAGATAGAGGACTTCCCACCCCTTCCCATCACCCTGCAGAGTCTTGAACTTTGGGCTTGTCCGATGATAAAGTCCCTGCCAAATAAGTGGCATCATCTTACGTCCCTCCAAGAGCTAAGAATTTTCTATTGCCAAAATATCAAATGCTTCCCCAAAGGAGGTCTGCCTCCCAAATTGCGAGACCTTGAAATTATGGGGCTCGTGGCTCTGAAGCAGCCAGTGAGAGAGTGGGGCTTACCCTTGCTCACATCTCTCGAGAGTCTGACCGTTTCGTTTAACATGGGAGGGGAGGGAGAGAAGGAGTGGTTTCCTTCGGAGGATAAGGATGCTTGGAGTCTCTTTCCTTCCTCTCTAATCGCTCTTTCGATATGTGATTTGAGAAACACAGAAAGATTATCGAGCGGTCTCCGCAACCATCTCTCCTCTCTTCAATGGTTTTTTATTACAGATTGCCCCAAGTTGAGGTACTTGCCAGAGGATGGCTTCCCTCCCTCCCTCCAACAATTGTGCATAAATAAATGCGAGATTCTGAAAGAGCGATGCGCAAAACTCACTGGCGACTATTGGCCCCTCATCGAAGAGATCCCTGACGTTGACATCCGGTGAATTGATTCGTGCATCTACACTACAGTGAGTTTTCTTAGGGTTCGAGTAAGTTATTTTTGGTTTTGAAGGCATCCTTTTCCATTCTACTTTCTCAATTCGATGCTCAATACGAACTGATGTTTGGGTGGGGGATTGCGTTGGGTTGGATTGGCTCTATTTCGTTGGACGATGAACTGTAGGATGAAACGCTCGCAATGCTGCCTCTTGCAATGTTGACGACATATCCTCATTTCTGCTCGATGCCCAAACCATTTGTGAATGAAATCGCACCATCACGAAGAATCGTAGCATTCCACAATCATAGTCCTCTGCATTTTCAGCGTCTATTGTCTGCTCTCTTCCCAACATATTTTTTCTTGGGCCCTTAAGCTCATTCACTCTGGTTGTTTTGCAGATACCATTGTGATCTTGCATTGGCAGAATCTCTTGGAAGGATCACGTGCGAACGCTGCTAAGGTAGGGCTAATGCTGTTGGTGTCATTATCTTGCTTCATTTTTTCTTTTTCTTTTGCAATTTATCAATAAAGGAAGAAGCAATTAAATATATTTGTTGCACTGCTATGTTCTGAATTTTCCTTCTGGTGAATATGATCTAAATAAGAACAAATCTTTTTCAAAATCTAAAAGGATGATTAGTTTTGTGGAAGCTATGATGTGATTGTGAAGAAAATGGATGCGGTTTTTTCATTTTATGGATTTCTTAAGAATAGGAACCTTCTTCTTCCTTTTTTATGATGATTCTTTGTAGTATTAAGCAGTCAATCTGGGATAAAATTCCGAGGCAGCTCATGGCTCCAAGCTTTCACGTGACAGCATTGATATTCCATAAATCGCTTTCTGGTTGGGTCTCGAATTCTGGTGGTTTAGGAACTGTTGCTCACAGCTTGCTAGAAATTTTTAGCAAATATACTTATGCTTGTTTGGTTGAGATTGTTATGATAGGCTGCCTACCTTCGGGTTTCCATCATCAGCGGTGACCATGTGGCATTCTTCCCAAAAGGAGTTCCAAAACAAAATGTTCGAGCTGACATGGGTTCCTTTGGAGTAACTGGAAATCTTGTGATTCAACCAATTTGTATCTTGCCTGGTATATCTCCTCTCTCTATGCTAGTGTTGCATGTATAAATTTTTTGTTGAAGCAATGTTCTTATGACATTGTGAAGCTCTGTTAAAAGTTAGATAATTTGTAATCTGAATTGTGGTTCACTGTGTACTTTCTCCAAGGCTTTTTGGATGTTATTGCACATATAACATGGTGCTTTGACCACATAAATAGGTGGTTAGAAAAGCAAAGTTGCATTTGCCAAGATAACTTTCAAGCAACCTCACATAGTTTTGCTTGACGCCCCATCCTATCATTTGGTAAGTTCTACTCATATTCTCCATTTTATGACTTTGATTACTTTTTCAGTTAGCTTGTTATTGTTCTTGCACTAATTGAACTTGTCGGAATCTGGTTTTTACATTAAAAATATAGTAGAACCAAATGGTGGTCATAGCTGCTGGTAGCCCTCGTCATCATACATCTAGCAAATAATGGAACAGACACCAATCTAATTGTTCCAATGTGGAAAATATTCAGAATAGAGCAATCTACAATACCAAATGGTACTGATCTTTATGCCTATAGGCAGTATTGGGCTTTACATACAAATATGTGGACCCCTTTTTGTTTGTAAATCCGGTCTTTAAGTTTTGCTTTAATGACCAGTGACTAAAGAATTATCTTTGTAAATTGTTAGTTTCTTGTCTAATGATTAGTGTTTTTGTTTTTTTTTTCCCTATCCACACCTGTAGGATTTGGATGTGGCTGAGGCGCTCATTCAAGGTCTAGTCTTGTTCAAGGATTAATTATGATGGTGAGATTGATTTCCTTGTCAAAATACTTCAATTTGACCAATGATGGATCATTTCACAACTAATAGCCCTCTTTTCACCTTGATTTGCAGGTTGGTCATGATGAGCATCTAATAGCTAGAAGCTTGGATGAGGTCTAGGTGGTTTCACAAGGCAAGGTGGCACCTCTCCATGGGAATTTCTAGGACTATAGGAATGTACTCCTATTTTTATTGAATCAGGTGAATCTAGTTATTGCCATCGACTAAGAGTGGTTCAGTGGGTTCACATTACCTCACAAAACAAAAAATGAGGCTTAGCTACATAGAGAAAGCAAAAAAGGATGAAGAGAGGATTGGTGTTGATATACAGGACGGACTCACAGTTACACCAGCCCTCATTTGTCATTTATACTTGACAAGGGCTTGTGGAACGATGAGTCTAAGTTTTTGACAGCATACAGTATCATTTGCAATAGCTTAAGAACTGAGTTGTGATTGTAATCTTGGTATAATTTATGATTCTTTGCACATTTTGTTATAGCAATAGGTTCATTTGTTGTGCCCCTGGAAGTTTGATACTCTATTGCCACCGAAGTCAGTTTTCTCATGCACACTAAAATGATTTAATCATTTGCAAAAGAATATTTTAGCACAGTAAATTATTTTGTAAGACAAATCTATTTTGTGAGAAAGCTATATCAATATATTTTCCCCATTTTCACTATTTGGCACTATTTTGGAGAATTAATTATGAAAATATTATCATGGCCAACAAAACCCATTCTTAGGATGTAGGCAAGCTCTACCACTGAAAGTCAAAGACTGACATTTGAGCGGGATTTCTTGTTGGGTTGGATCAGCTCTGTTTCGTTGGACAATAAACTTTAGGTCGAAATTCACTCAGTGCTGCCTCTTGCTATATTGATGGCATATCTTCAACTCTACTTGATGCTTAAACAAACTGTGAAGAAAGATGCACTATCACGAAGAATTATAGCGTTCCACAATCATATGTCTTTGCATTTTCAGCGTTTCTTGTATGTTCTCTTGCCACCATCTTTTTCTTGTGTCCTACCTCATTCATTGTTTTTTTTTTTTTTCAATGGTTTTCTTTAGAATCGAGAACCCTTTTTTATTTTTTTATTTTTATTGATGATGATCCTTTGTAGTATTAAGCAATCTATTTGGGACACAATTCTGGGGCAGCTCATTGCTCCAAGCTTTTAATGCAACTCCATCATGACAACATTGATATTCCATAGTCACCATTCTGTTTGTGTTTACAGCTTGCTAGAAATTTTTAGCCTATATACTCGTGCTTATTTGGTTGAGATTGTAACGATATGTTGCCTGCCTTTGTGTTTGCATTATTAGCAGTGACCTCTGGGGCAAATCTATTCAGGTCTTTAAAGTATTGGTTGTTTGCATTTACTCCATTGCGGAATATGATTTTGTTATACATCATGTCGTTTTATCTGCAAATGCCTTCTTATGTAGCATTCTTCTTGCAGGGATTTTCGATCGAAAAGCTTCGAGCTCACTTGTGTTCCTTTGGTGTAATTGGACATCTTGCACTTCAACCAATGTATACCTTTATGATACATTGCCTCCTCTCCGCTACCGTTGCATATGTAAATTATTTTTGAAGCAATTGTTTTATGACATTGTGAAGCCCTAATAGAGGTTAGTCAATTTGCAAGTAGTTCACTGTGTACTACTCTGAGGCTTTTTGGATGTTATTGCATATGTAACATGGTGCTTTGACCATATAAATAGGTGCGCAGAAAGGCAAAGTTGCATTTGCCAAGATAACTTTGAAAAAGCCTCACATAGTTTTGCTTGATGAGCCATCCAATCATCTGGTAAGTCTGCTCTTGTTGTCCACCTTATGACTCCAAATACTTTTCATTTAGCCTGTTGTTGTTCTTGCACTAATTGAACTTATTGGAATCTAATGTTACATTGAAAATACAAGAGAATCAATTAGTGATAACAACTATAGAGAGCCTCTGTTCTGTCATCATATATCTAACTTATAATGGAACAGAAACCAATCTAATCATTTCAACTTGGAAAATATTTGGAATAGAATAGTTAGCCTGATCAGTTTTTTCGTATTGGAGTAATCTGTAATACCAAAGAGTTCTGATATCTGTGCCTGTAGGTAGTATTGGGCTCTGTTTATAAATGTGGTCTTTAAGCTCTGCTTTAATGAGTAGTGACTACTGAAGAATTATCTTTGTAAATTGTTAGTTTCTTGTCCAAGGATAAGTGAGTGCGACTCTGCTGTTTTGCCTATCCACAATTGGAGGATTTGGATGTGGCTGAGGTGCTCATTCAAGGTCTGTTCTAAGGAGCAATTGAGCTGGTGAGATTGATTTTGTTGTCAAAATACTTCAATTTGATGGATCTTTAGCTAATAGCCCTCCTTTCACCTTGAGCAGCTTAGTCACGATAAGCATCTAATAGCTGGAAGGTCAGATGAGGTCTGGGCGATTCCACAAGGCAAGGTGGCACCTATCCATGGGAATTTTCAGGACTATAGGAAGGTACTCCAGTTTTTGTTATATCAGGTGAATCTAGTTATTAGCATCAACTGAGAGTGGTTCATTTTGGGTTCCCATTACCTTACAAAACTGAAAATGAGGCTTAGCTTTCTTTCTCCCAACTGCTACGGTGCAGATGGACAAACGGAACTGATAGCAGAGGTTTGAGTAAGCGAATGTGACAGCTAAATTCTGAATGAGCCCCGCAGGTCTAAACATGTTAGTAAACCGGTTGCCTGGTCAAAGATTGAATTTCATTTTCCTTTTATTCAAATACCCACTCCACTCCATCTCTTGACAACATTTTTAGCGGTCCTACATATTATATTTCCTGTGCAGGACGGGGAACGGGAAGGAGGATCAATAGCCGTGGCTACCCTCTGGATGTTTCTTTGAGGACTTGCGTCTGCTATGAGATATTCTGATTCCGAAAAGATCGTCACTTAGCATCACTCATGATTAACTCCTTGAAGGGGGCAAGCCCCACCACATTTACCCCCATCGAGGTGCTGAAGATCCAGGACCATTCACACGTGACAAGATACACGCACTACCATGTTGAAGATATACCTTGAATTCAGGCAAATGAAGGGAATTTGATCCAAAAAGGAAATGTGCTGCTATGGCTTCCATGATATACAATATTGAGGAATACTGTTACAAGAGTTCTATTAGTGGACACTTCTGTTACATTATAAAGATATTGCCTGCTATATGAGGTTTTTGCCATGACAATCATTTCCATGTTGAGGAGCGAAACTGTTTTTCTACTTCTTCATCGTCAGACCCTGCTTGATACACAGTCTCACGGACTACTTTTAGCAGAGACTTTTGATCTGGAGCTGCTGCGAATTGAGCTTGATGTTGACATTTGTGGAGGAAAAATTGAGGTTGTTCTGGTAGTCTGTGGCTTTGACCGAGTAGGTTCTGCAGCAAACCATAACCGCTTCTTCATTTGCGAATTGATGGGTAAATTTTGCCCACCATTTAATTTTTTAGTTGTCTTTCGGGAATAGGACACTCACGGTCTACTGGACAAGATCTAACATGCGAACAATTATTTTCAGGTCTGAAAATATCTGACATGTGAAGATGAAGAGGTTCTTGAAGAGGCTTAATTGTTAAAGAAAATCATTTCTCCGTGTATGGTGCTTGATTCTCTTAATTGTTACAGAAGATCTTTTCTCCGTGTATGGAGCTTGATTATTCTTTTTTAGAGACTTGACATTTTTGGCTCGGTATTTCGGTAGGATCCTTGACATTGGTTATGAGTAATTTCGAACGAGAATGAACTCTTAAAAAAGTTTTGGTTATAAGATGATGCAATATAATGAATATCCAGAGGGATGTCACCCTGCATTATTTTATGATTGATCTTTGAAAAGGTCTTCTAGTGTTCTATTTGTTTCAAGAGAAACATTTTAATAAAAAAAAAATGTTGTTTTCATTTCTCGCTATTTAGTATGATAAAAAAAGCCGGTCAAAGGAACTTACTTTAGTCAATCAGAAAATCAAATAAAAAAGAATTTTTTTTTTAATTTAAAAAGTTAAGTACAAAAATAGTATGGAGGAATATCTACACGGGAAAAGAGGTGTGACGGTGTCATTTTGTTGCGGTCCTTCATCCACCACATATTTCAAAAAATGCAAAACCAAGAAACTAGCAACTAGCAATCGTTTTTATGATATATTCAGAAAGTTTGGCACAAGATTGTAAGATGAACTATTTGAGGGGGAAAAAAGAGTAGTCCCTCTAATTTGCTGGTACAATATAGTGGTGTTTTCTTGATTTAGATTGTTGGGATCATCACTCAAATGATTTTTATTTTAGTTATTACACAGATTTTCTTTTGATTGATTAGTTTGACACCATTTTTTTTTTTTTTTGGGTCGAAAGTTTGACGCCATATTGATTTGGGCTCCTTTGGTGTAACTAGAAATTTTGTGGTTCAACCAATGCATACCCTATCTAGCATATCTCCTCCCTTTCTATTACCGTTACATATAATTTTGTTTGTCTGATCACTCTCATAGCTCTTTATTATGCATGAAAGATAATTTTAATTAATTGTTCCTCTTTGGATTTTTTAATTTTTCTTATGTTCATCTCACGCCTTATGTTCTTCTTCTTGTTGAAGAGTCTCCTATACAAATGACAGCATTATTCAAATTGTGTTTGTCGGGAATATCGGATTCCCAAAAACCGGATTCGACACTAAATCGAACTCCTAAAACAAGTGCGGAAGACGAGTCCGGGAAAAACACATGTATCACCGATCCTAAGGCACATCACAGAATCGAACGTACCTTGTTAGTCACAGATTAAACACCGAAGAATGTGTCCCTTTGATAAAAGACATTCTCCCAAAAGTTACAACCGTTCAACATATCCCTCCATCCATTGGTCCTTTTGTGGGCGGACTTTTAAAATTTTATTATGTTCATCTCGCACGGGCAACGTTGTTCTTCACATTAATTAATAAATAAAACCATCAGTGTTGGTTGATAATGATGGCAATTAGCAAAAGCCAGGGAATTAAAGAAAAATCTAGGGCTTTTACTTTCTTTTTCAATACATATTTTATATTTTATTTTTGTGACTGAATAATTTTGGAGTTAGTTATTAATTGAAGCAAGAAATTCTCATCTAGCACCAAGATGAAAAAAAAAATGCCAACTTCCTCGCATTTTCTATGATATGATAAAAATTCTCTTCTCTTATCTGGAAAAAAAAAAAAAAAAAAAAAGATGAGGAGTAAGTATAGATTGTCCACTGAAAATGTCTTTTCAATTGATTGGCTCCTTGAAATTTATTTTATGTCATTACACCGTATACTTTCGCAATAGGCATCAATTTACCCAGACTCCTTTGGAATGGTGTCTTTATAGATTTAGAATGTTGTATGATACGTTATGCGGATCGCAAGCCCGATAGAATTAGACCTGGATAAAGCATTTCGTATCATAAGCATACAAAGTAATTGCACAAAAACAATGTGCAGCCAAGCAGGAAATTCTCAACTAGTAATATCGCATCGGCCTCTTCTGCCTTCAGGCGTAACCCTTCCAGTTCCTTCCATGGCGAAATGCTTTCTGAGTGCCGCCGATAGCTCTGCGGTTCGGGTCTCAATTCGTCTTGAATTTACTTTATTCAGTTGAAGTTTCTCAATTTAAACTGGTGCCAATCGTAGCAAAAAGCCTCCCTTGACGACTTCATTATCGTTCGTTTTTGTCACTGCCTCCACCTTCCGTTTCTATCACTTTCGTTCTCCGACGTGGGGAGAATAGTCGTGACTGAAACTCAGAACTCGGATTCTTCACTTCGAGCTCTTCATCATTCGACAACTGCTACAATGTTGAAGATAAGTTCTCTCTCGTTCTCTGACTTCATTTTTCAATTCAAGCAACAGCATTGATTCTCGGCCCTTTTGTGAATCTCCAGTGGCTTCCTTATCGACTTTCCCTCACTATCGCCCTCCCGACACCGTTGGCACACACCGGTCGTCACCGTCTGAAGCTCTGTTCGCCCCTGTTCTCGGTCATCATTGCTGTAAGTGCTCGAAATGCTGGCAGCATGTCTCTCTTGACGATTCCAGTTCACAAAGCTGCTTCTGCAATCACCTTACTGAGGTCCGATCATGAATAGCACAGGTAATCATCCTCTATCCAATCGAATCACATATGCTCTGTTTCCTGGTGTTCTACGTACAAACCACTGCCTGGGTAAAAATCAATTATGACTGAGTCTGTGTTAACGATTTGAATTTGCTACGTTGCTTTGTGATGATCTCGTTCACATACATGTACTGTATTGACATGCATATTTGATTTTCATATCTGATTTTGTAGTGTGTGCTTGATCTGAGACATTTTACAGTATGTTTGCCGACTTACTTTCGTCAATTGGTTCAATGCAGGTATATAAAACATCGAGTCTTGATACGTTGTGCTGATCAACGAAGCTGTGTTTGGATTTGCTGGAACTAGCTTATACACAGAGTGGTAATGTTTAGCTCATTGATATGGTGTTGGGTTTGTTTAATTACTTTTCTCTGCTAAATCCTACCTGCAAGATGTTTCGCGTGTGTATGCCATTTTAGAACTGAACATCTCAATGGATTGCAAAGTATATAATGGTTGTAGTTTGTCTGCCGCTGCGTCTGTTGATCACCTAGAAATGAAAAATAGATACAAGAGAATCTTCTCAAGTATTAAGGAAACTCCAGAGGCATAACAACTATCAGAGGAAAAGGTCAGGAGTTTCTATCTTCAGACTGCTGGAACATACAAATTGAATGCTCTCAAAGGAGATCTGATTTTTCATAAAAAGTCCTTAAAAAACAAGGACATACCTCTGCAGGATTGATCTAGATGTCAATCAGTCTTTCGAATAAAAATGCAGCTGAGTCTTAAAAATGCAGCTGAGTCTTGATACCTTGAACAAAATAGACCATCGCAACTGCAATATTGTCTAGGGACAAGTCGACCCCAAAAAACTTATTGAACTTGTATAGCTTTTTTCCTTGCTGGAAGTGCTTGTTTCTCTGTCATTGTTTGCTGTCAACGTGCAGCTGAGTCTTGAAAAGCCCAAGATACCTTGAACAAAATAGACCATCGCAACTGCAATATTGTCTAGGGACAAGTCGACCCCAAAAAACTTATTGAACTTGTATAGCTTTTTTCCTTGCTGGAAGTGCTTGTTTCTCTGTCATTGTTTGCTGTCAACGTATCCCCATCTCCTTCCCCTGGATTACCGATGGAAACAGATAAAGAAAAAACAGCATCAGAGCAGTAGTGGCATTAGGGAAGCAGAATCACACTTTTATTGATAATGTTTGAGAAATGATTGTAACAAGCTAATTATGTTCCTGACAAAATGAATAACAAGGAAAAAAGCCACTTCAGGTCAGTGACCCTTCACAGAGGATTCCACTTCCAACGTAAGTTGTGAAGCTCCATCACTTCACAGGCCAGACACATTTTTCATGTTCTAAAAGATTGAGCAGTTGAGATGATGCGCTTGCATTCTCCACACAACCAAGAAGCAGCACATATTTGCCCATAAAATCGATATTTCAGCAGGTTTCACTTCACTCGAACGGTATTTTACAATGCTCGAAGAACACTTTCATCTCTACTTGTGCAACTTCAACTAGACCGGAGAGGTGACAGATCAGCTCAACTTAAATCAGAGATGAGCACGAGCAAAGATGATCGGCCAAGAGGACCAATCTACCGCGGGATGAATTGAATTATACCCATCACCACTTAACCAGTTAAACCCACAACAACTTCATCGCCACCGTCACGTCAAGCAGACTCACAAGTCCTTCAGACCAACATAAACCCAAATAAGCAAAACCCATAATTGGTTACCAAACAAACATCCGAAATTCAAGCATCATCTTCCACCTACGCTCAATCAAACACCATAAATTCCTCAAGGATAAAACAAATGCGTCCAGGATTGGGGCAAATTGGCGAAAACAATCATTGGGTAAGAAAAAATCGACGCAATGAAATTTACCCATAGAATTCAGCAACCGGTCATGATCCTCGTCCCACCGGCGAGGGGCCGCCGGCATCTGGACGGCGGTGGACATGTCGTTACCCGGCGGCGGCCGCGGGTTCTTCCGGCGAGCTCGTCTCCGGTGCCGGGCGACGAGGTTGGACGAGTTCCTGCGAATGCGGGAGGAGATGAGGAGAGCAGGGGAGTGGGAGATGGAGGAGAAAGGTGGGATCTTCGGGGAGGACAGTTTGGAGAAGGAGAGGGTTGTAAGGATTGCCATTAAAATAGAGATAAAAGGTTTCAACTTTAATTTCCTCGAAAATTCCGATGGCTTCTGTTTTTATTTTATTTTGTTGTCTCCCAGTTTCGTGGGGTTTTGGTTGGTTGGAATTGGAGTGAACTGTCCTCCTCCTCCTCTGGTGATGTTATGCACAGATCTTACCACAAAATTAATTTGCTTCAGTACACTTTGTAATTCCTTAGGAATGTAATGCGTGATTGATCGTACGAAAAGCTAGTCTTGGATACTTTTCATGAAGAAGACCTACTTTGTACATAAAAATTATTTCCCTTTTATAAAATCCACTCAAATCAGAAAGTTTACTTGGATTGGATTTCTTTTTTGAGGTGAAATTTGAGATATAATCTTAGCATTTATGATTTTGAATCCATGCAAATCCAGTCAAAAAAAAAAAAAGAAAGTGTAATTTATCTTTTACCAATATTAGTTTAATTTCTGTGTCCCAACTGCCCATAAACAAAAAAGGATACATATTTTCTCTTCTTTGTAGATGCTCAAAACCAATGGTGAAATTATTTAGAATAAAACAAAACTTTCGGTTTTCTTTTTGGATATTTTAGCTTACTTAATTGAAAATCCATTTTACCATCCATTTTTAGCGAGGTTGTATAGGGTAGCTTGAAACTCATGAAACCGATAGATTTTAAGCAAGTTCAAAATGTTTGTAAGATAAGTTTCAGATTTCAAAAACTTAAAATTGATACCTACGTGATAGAATAAAATAGAGGTCTATAAGTTGAGAAGTAATTGCAAGAGAATGGCTCCCTCACCTCTCCCATTAAGTATTCCACATAATTCAATGTAAGATTCCAAAATATCAGTACTTGAAAACTAATAGGAGATTATTGATATCTCATCTAAGAAATCACACTCATTGAAATTGATTAAGTTCGGATCTCATAAGAAAATTTCTCTCCATTGTTTTATTATTTACATCAAGTAACAATTCAGACTTCAATTTTTCTGCCACATCTCAATGCAAAAAAGTTCACGTTTTTCCATGGCCATACTCCACATTAATTTCCACGAACTAGCTACTGAAGTTCCAAGGTTGACATTTGGCGGTAACGTGCTCTAATTAAGATTAATATGTATGATGGTGTTCAAAGCCAATCTAAGAACCTTTCTTACCTCTAATAACAGCAGCTATTTTTTTTTTTTTTTAAAACAGCAGCTACTTTAAAGATGCGAAAACGGGGGTTCTCAAGTTGGCGAATCTCACAGCTAAATTCGAAATAAGCCTGAAGATTATAATCCATTTAAATATGACTTCTTTCTAAATTTCAAAGCCCATCTTTCTTCTATTTAAATTCCCACATAATCTCATACCGACGGTTTTATCAGTCCCAGTCCCGCATCTTCTTTTTTGTTGTAAAGGAAGGGTGGAGAGTAGCATTCAAGGCGACCATGCTTTATTGCCCTGTTTTTTATTTTTATTTTTAATGCTTTACTGCTCTATTGAGTTATCATAAAAAAGCTCACGCCTCCTATAAGGTATTCCCATATAAAATTGTGAGAAGGTTGTCATCCAAGTCCAGTTACAAGAAGCACACCAAATCACCTGAGGTCCTCTTGCAGGCAAGATAAGATACACGTCGCTACCCTCGTCAGTGGGTTATCTTTGTGACCCAACACTTATGAAATCATCGTGTTATACCATTAGGTCAACATTACTGGGGATCTATAGTCTCCCATAATTCTGCATTAATATAATCAAAAGGGCCATTCAAGAAAAAAAAAAAAAAATGATCGAAAGAGTCACTCATTTATGAGACTCGGAATAGGAAGTACTCTGATATGTCTTGCTCGTAGGTTTTTGGTTGCTTTTGTGTGAGTATGAATACAATTTGTTTGTCTAGTTACTCTTATAATTGTTTATTTACATGACAAATTAATTTTTAATGGGGACAACTTGATTTTCTCATCACAGATTCTTTATTTATTCCCATTTTCCATCTCACTAACAAACTTCAAGTGAAACCACTCGGGTTTATCCCAGTGGCCGCTCTTTCAACATGGAAGGGGGGGGTGGAGGGTTCGAATCTCTACCTTCTCGGGGCATTGGGGTGGAGACAAATTAATTTCAGGAATGAGAGTTAGAATAAGAGTAGAGTAGAACCAACAAAAAAAAAAAAAAAACCTTCAAGTGGAACTTGAAGAGTCCAAAATAGTTGTGATTGGATATGAAATTTTTGTATTAATGATCGCAATTGGCCAAAAATAGGGAATTAAAAAAATTTCTAGGGCCTAATTATTATTTTGAGTGGTATAAAATGGTCTTTAGTTATTTTTCATATAAACACCTATAAATATAATATTGATATTACTTGAAGAAAGCAATTATCAACTAACTAGGGCTGTGCTTGATTAACTGAAAATTTAATATTTTCAACTAGTTTCTTAGAATTAATTTTCGAGTAAATGATTTTTTTTTTTGGCATTTGGTAGAAATTTGAAAATGAAAAAAATTATTTTAAGCTGTTCGGATAGAAAATTAGATATCATTCTCTTATATGGGCAGGGAAAGTGGTTTGGGCCAAATATTTCTTCACATTTTTGGTCCAACATTCTTCTATTCTTCTTCTTACCACTTTCTTTTATCCCTTCTTCTCTGCCCGGCACCGTGAAAAGCTAAACACCATTCATTCACACCGCAGCCATGGTAGTCACAGAATACAAAGTCAAATGGTGGCGACTAGGTGGCAGAAAAGCTCGAGAAACCCCTCCTACCCACATTTTTCGATTACTTGGCCATCCGATTGGTGAAATTTCCTCCGCCCTAGCTTTCTTTTTCTTTTTTCCTGATTTTTTGCTGGCTGTGAACGGTGGCGGTGGCGGTCGTGGTGATCGAGTCTGTGGTGGTGCTTGTTATTGCGGTTGGGAATGGTTTTGAAGGAGGAGGGTTCAATGGGTTGGGGATTTGGGTCTGTTTGGTGATCGATGGCGGCGGTGGATGATGATGGTGTGTAAATGGGAGGGTGGCATTTGCGTGTGTTTGCAAAGGAGAGGAGACGGATGATGATGAAATTGGTCTACGATAATGAGAGGGGTAAGCAGCAATTTTTGACTTTATGATCTGAAATTATTCTCCTCAATTTTGAGGCATGGCTTGTGTTATAGATAAAGCCAAATATTTGTTTTTAGGGGTTTTTTTTGTCTTTTCTATTAGATTTCCTTTTAGGTTAAAAGCGGTACCTATATATTAGCGATGGCAAAAACCCTAGCCGTCAAGACACTAAAAAAAGGAAATAGAGAAGCAAGAAAAAGAGAGAAGAAAAAAGTGAGTCTTTTCTTGATGATGGTTCTCAATCTCTTTGTGCCCTGATCTTGAGAGAAGATCGTCGTTGTATTCCAACTTTTTCGAAGTTTAGTGGATTCGCAGAGTGCCTTTGCGCGGAGACGTAGCCCAGGTTTGGGTGAACTTCGATAACAAATTTTCTGGCGTGTTCATCTGATTCTGCTATTTTATT
The DNA here is from genome assembly GCA_016097485.1 of Eucalyptus sideroxylon x Eucalyptus melliodora. Lineage (NCBI taxonomy): Eukaryota > Viridiplantae > Streptophyta > Magnoliopsida > Myrtales > Myrtaceae > Eucalyptus > Eucalyptus sideroxylon x Eucalyptus melliodora. The sequence goes on along the minus strand of CM027825.1, from coordinate 16,745,239 downwards.
ACTATATTCTGTCTGGTGAATTGTTTGCGAGCGTTATTTTTCTGGAATCGACGTGAAATTTCGTAACAACTGGTATCAGAGCCTGGGTTGGCTAATCGAGAACATCGAGGGTTTTCGGTGACGTTCGATTGAAAGCAAACAGGATGGCAGAAGATAAAATCAGAATTGATAAGTTCAATGGAGATGATTTCGGATGGTGGAAACTACAAAAAGAGGATTATCTTTATCAGAAAGATCTCTATGCACCACTTGAGGGTTGGAAACCTGAGATGGCGGAAGTGGATCCAACAGCAAAAGCCGGATGGAAAATTCTTGATCGAAAGGCGTTAGGTGCGATTCGTCTAGGGTTGACGAAAAAGACAGGGTATCACATCGCGAAAGCAAAAACTACAAAAGAAGCCATGGATATTCTAACGAATATTTTTGAGAAGCCATCAACATCAAATCAGGTATTTTTGTTGAAGAAACTGGTTAATATGAAGTTATCTGATAGAAGTTCTGTGGCGAGCATATTAATAGTTTCACGCAGTCACGGGTCAATTGGAATCCGCAGGCATAAATTTAGATATGAAGCTTCAAGCTTTATTATTTTTATGTTCTCTTCCGAGAAAGCTATAATACCGCGGTGCGGGGAATTTCGAGCACCATGAAAGATGATTTAACTCTTGATGATGCTGTGAGTAGTATCATGGATGAAGAGATGCGAAGGAAAGTCTCGGGTGGAGATAATTTTTCTGCATCTACATCTTCAACGGCACTTGCAGTGGAGAACCGTGGAAGAAGTAAAAGTAGAGGAAATTTCAGCGGTCGTGGCAGATCACAATCAAGGGGTAAGAGACAGGTTGCAAAAGATGAGTGTTGGTTTTGTCACAAAACCGGACACCGGAGGTTTCAGTGTGAAGCCTACAAAAAGAAGCAGCAAGATGAGAATCAAGGTGCTAATGTAGTTAGCGATAAATCTTTGCTAGATAACTTGTGTTTGTCTACAGGGTTTGACTTGACAACAGATAAATGGTTTATTAATTCTGGTGCTTTTTTTCATTGCACCTCGCAAAGAGACATATTTGATGATTATGCTAGTGGAGACTTTGGACAAGTGGTTGTGGGAAACGGCCACATGTGTCCAATTGTTGGGAAAGGAACCGTGACTGTGAACATCTCAGGTGGAGGACGTCTAGTTTTGCGTGAAACTAGGCATATTCCAGAATTAAAGAAAAATCTGATTTCAACCAGTAAACTTGACCAAGAAGGTTTGGTAATAACCTTTGGTTGCGGAGAGTGGAAGATAACCTCAGGGGTAAGAGTAATAGCAAAGGGAAAGCGTACAGGTACACTTTACCTTCTCCAAGGAGACAATATTAGTGATATGGTTGCAACTACAATGGCTACAGGTAATTTATCTACTCTTTGGCATTATCGTTTGGGACATCTTGGTGAAAAATGTGTAAAGCAGTTACACTCAAGAAAATTACTTCCGGGTTTGCAAAAAGTTGAGTTAGATTTTTGTGAGAGTTACATTTATGGAAACTAGAAGGCTGTTAGTTTTCAATTGAATGGGCGACAAATTAAAAGGCCAGAAGCTAGAGTTGGTTCATACTGATGTATGGGGACACCGCTCAGAACTCTCTTATGGTGGTAAGAGATATTTTATCACATTCATTGATGATGCAACAAGAAAGACTTGGGTCTATGCTCTTAAAGAAAAATCAGAAGTATTCGGGATGTTCAGAATGTGGAAGACCGTGGTAGAAAAAGAAACAGGTTATCAGATTAAAGCTTTGAAATCTAATAATGGTGGTGAATACACAAGTAAAGAATTTGCAAATTATCTGAGTCGAGAAGGTATACATGGGTTAAAGACTGTTCCTAAAACTCCTCAAGAGAACGGTGTAGCTGAAAGGATGAATAGGACTATTCTAGAACGTGCGAGATGCATGAGACTACACGCGGGTCTCCCGCTACACTTATGGGCTGCCACAGTTGATACAGCTGTTTATCTTATCAACAGAAGTCCATCTAGTGCGTTGGATGGAGAAATACCACAAGAGCGGTGGTCGGGTAAGAAGATTAATTATTCACATCTAAAGGTGTTTGGTTGTATTGCATATGCTTTGATTGACAGGGAGGATAGGAAAAAGCTTGATGCTAAGTCCCAGAAGTGCATCTTTATCGGATACGGTGGCGACGAGTATGGCTATAGACTTTGGGATTATGAGAATAACAAAGTCATCTGCAGTCGCAATGTGGTATTCCATGAAGAAAAGATGTACAAGAATCGTCAGATAGAGATAGAGCATGAGAAGGTAGTACAACCAGAGTATGTTGAATTAGACATAATGCCCGTGAAGATGTTTCCGGTAGATCAAAGTTCACACGAAAGAGAGGTTCAAGATGAACCTATTATCGTGAAGGGGTAGTTCAAGAAGAACGCAGTGATTCGGAGCAAACGAATGACCACGAAATACATGTCGTGAGAAGGTCTACATGTGTGAGAAAGCCAAAGGTAATTTTTGATCCATCAGCTAATACTGTTCTAAGCCATGTCTTATATACAGATTCGGGAGAACCAGAGACTTACGATGAGGCAAAGGTAGACACGTCTCACTTGCGGTGGGAGTGTGCTATGAAAGACGAGATGAGCTCGTTACTTCAAAACAAAACTTGGGAGTTGACCAAGTTGCCCATAGGTAAAAAAGCTTTATTGAAGAAATGGGTGTACATGATTAAGAATGAAGCAGATGGTAATATTAGATACAAGGCGAGACTTGTAGTCAAGGGCTTTTCTCAAAAAGAAGGGATCGACTACTCCGAGATATTTTCACCTGTAGTGAAAATGACATCAATTAGAGTTATGCTAAGTATAGTTGCAGTGGAGGATCTTCATCTTGAGCAGTTAGACGTAAAAATAGCGTTTTTACATGGTGACTTAGATGAAGAATTATACATGGCACAACCTAAGGGTTTTGAAGTCAAAGGTAAGGAGCACATGGTATGTCGCTTAAAGAAAAGCTTGTATGGCTTGAAACAAGCTCCGCGACAATGGTACTTAAAATTTGATGGTTTCATGCAAGAAAAAGGATTTGCACGCCGTGAGTCGATCACCGTGTTTATTTTCGCAAATATGATGATGGTGACATTGTGTATCTATCTTTATATGTGGATGACATGCTGGTGGCTAGTTCCAATATGAAGAGAATCGTAGAAGTGAAAAAGATGTTATCATCACAGTTTGCTATGAAAGACTTGTGAGAGGCCAAGAATATTTTAGGCATGAAAATTATCAGGGATAGGAAAAATAAAAAATTATGGTTGTCGCAGGAAGACTATGTGAACAAGTTGTTAAAGAGATTTAACATGGACAAGGCAAAACCGGTTGCAACTCCTCTAGCGAATCACTTCAAACTTTCCAAGGATATGTGTCCAAGCACTCGGGCTTTGAAAGATGAGATGGCGGTAGTTCCATATGCATCGCGGTTGGGAGTTTGATGTATGCCATGGTGAGCACGAGACCGGACATTGCACAAGCGGTGGGAGTTGTGAGTCGATATATGCGTAACCCGGGTAGAGAGCATTGGAATGCGTTAAATGGATATTGAGATATCTAGCAGGTACTTCCAATTACTCACTTTGTTATGGTGGTACATCTCTTGAGTTGCAGGGTTATGTAGATGCAGATCATTCAGGTGATCGAGATAGTGGTAAGAGTACCACTGGATATGTCTTTACAATTGCAGGTACAGTAGTGAGTTGGGTATTTCAACTACAAAAAGTAGTTGCTTTATCGACAATAGAGGCAGAATATGTAGCGATTACAAAATCCTCCAAGGAAATCATGTGGTTACAAGATTATATGGAGAAGTTACATCGAAAACAGCCAGTCAGTACACTGTGGAGTGATAGTCAAAGTGCAGTGCACTTAGCAAAGAATGCAGCTTATCACTCAAGAACTAGACATATCAAGAAGCGTTATCACTTTATCAGGTCAGCATTGAAAGATAATGAATTAAAGCTACAAAAGATTGATGGCTCGAAGAATCCAGCTGACATGATGACCAAGGTAGTAGACAGAGAAGCATATTTTCTATACTACTACCATTAGTATTACTCCATGTTGATTGATGAGGAATATCGCAGAGGCACAAGTTTTTCAACTACTATTTTTTGAAGAAGATGGATGCAAAGTTGCTTGGTGCTTGGGTATATTTGTCTTCGAGTGGGAGATTGTTATAGATAAAGCCAAATATTTGTTTTTAGGGGCTTTTTTGTCTTTTCTATTAGATTTCCTTTTAGGTTAAAAGTGGTACCTACATATTAGCAATGGCAAAAACCATAGCCGTCAAGACGCTAAAAAAAGGAAATAGAGAAGCAAGAAAAAGAGAGAAGAAAAAAGTGAGTTTTTTCTTGATGAGGGTTCTCAATTTCTTTGTGCCCTGATCTTGAGAGAAGATCGTTGTTGTATTCCAACTTTTTCCAAAGTTTAGTGGATTCGCAGAGTGCCTCTGCGCGGAGACGTAGCCCAGGTTTGGGTGAACTTCGATAACAAATTTTCTGGCGTGTTCATCTGATTATGCTTTTTTATTACTATATTCTGTCTGGTGAATTGTTTGCGAGCTTTATTTTTCTGGAATCGACGTGAGATTCCGTAACAGCTTGGTCTACGATAGTGAGAGGGGTAAGCAGCGAAGAAGAAGAAGAAGAAGAAGAAGAAGAAGAAGAAGAAGAAGAAGATATTCACTTAGGGATGGAAGAGGAGAGATGTGAAAGGCAAAGCAACAAACCCAAAGCAACAAGAGGAGAGATGTGAAAGGCAAAGCAACAAACCCGGCAAAGCAACAAACCCAATTGGCGTACTGCAAAGTCCTGGTCTTCCTGGATTTCATTGAAGTTTCGTTCCCACATAGGGATTGAACACGACTTTCCTGTTCATTAATGTGATGCTTAGATAGTTATTATTCCATTGATTATATGTTATTCGTAAGTGATTTTTTAAGTCATTTACTGTTTCCAGATTAAAATAAACTAAGCTGCTTAATGGATTAGTTAGTGTGCCTGACTTGTAGATTGGTAGTGCAAAGAGCATGCTTTTGTTTTCCTCATCGAATATACAAAGTTAGCTGCCTCTGATAACTTGTAGATGTGTAACAAAAAGTCTTTGTCTTCGAATAAGATATCTAGGGATAATCTCTTAACATTAAGAGAGGAGAAGTTTTGGGCAAAAAGTATTTTACCTTGATTTCTCTAACCATTGATGTGTATCCTTGGAAGTCTTGGTCTTTGTTTAATGTTTTTGGGAGGTGAAAGTCTTTCTCGCCATCGCTTCACTTCACCATAACCCTTGCTGTTATATCTTGTGACTCATTCACCCATTTTATATCTCCATTAGCTCATTGTCACTTTGCTTCACCATAACCCGTGTTCTCTACGGTTGACGGATTCACCCATGGCCATTGGGGAGATCCTTTTGAGTGCCTTCCTTTAGGTCTGTTCAAGAAGCTGGCTTCTTTGGGACTAGACTATATGCAAAGGGAAGGAGCATTGCCCTTCTCTCGGAATCAGCATCGACTTGCTCAATAAATGGGGGAAGATGTTGGACACAATCAATGCGGTCTTGGATGATGCAGAGGACAAGCACTTGAGTGGTAATGGTTTAGTGAAGCTATGGTTGGACGATATTAGGGATCTGGCCTATGACATGGAAGACTTGCTTGATGAGTTTGCCATCAAAGCCGCTCAGGCCAAGTTGGAGGTAGAATCTAGCACAAGTGGAGGTGAGTGAAGTTCTATTTGTTTAGCCAACATAAATCTTCTAGATCCAATCCAAACCCAAGCTTGCTCATGTCTAAAACTAAGGTTCAGAAGATCGATGGCAGGTTGGAGGACATTGTTGCCAGGATGGCTTATCTAAGCTTGACAGAGAATGTTGTGGGTAGAACTGACTTCACCAACAAAAGGCCCCACAACATTTGTCTATCAAAGACTCGTTTTTTTGGCACGGAGAAGGAAGAAGCGAATATACTCAAATTATTGAATGGTGAAGCTGAAAATTCTGATGCCATGTTGAACATAATGCCCATAGTTGGGATGGGTAGTGTTGGAAAGACGGCCTTGGCTCAACGACTGTATAATGATGCCAACGCAAGCGGCTGCTTCGAGAGAAGAGCATGGGTTTGTGTTTTGGATGTTTTTGATGTTCTCAACATAACAAAGGCTATTTTGCAATTGATCACTGAGTTGTCATGCAAGGACAAAGATCTCAACTAGCTTCAAGTTAAGTTGAAGGACAGTCTATCAAGGAAGAAGTTTCTTGTGGTTTTAGATGATATCTGGGTATGGGGAATGGACTGCCCTCTTGCCATTTGAAGCAGGGGCTAAGGGAAGCAAGATCATCATCTCGACTCGAAATAGTTCGGTTGTTTCCTTAGCATGAGCTTCGCCCCATCCTTTGAAGGAGTTGTCCATTGATAATTGCACAAGCTTATTAGCCTTTCATGCTCTTAGGGCAACAAATTTTGAGAGGCACCTTGATCTTGAAACAATAGGCAAGAAAATAGCTGAAAAATGTAAAGTTTCACCTTGGCAGTGAAAGTGTTAGGCGGTCTCTTGCATAATAAAGGGGATCTCGATGAATGGAAGTTATCTTAAATAATAGAATGTGGGATATTCTGATGGGAAAAAATGATGAGGTTCTCCTAGTTTTGAATTTGAGCTACAATAGGCAAGAAAAGAGCTGAAAAATGTAAAGTTTCACCTTGGCAGTGAAGGTGTTAGGTGGTCTCCTGCATAATAAAGGAGATCTCGATGAATGGGAAGTTATCTTAAATAATAGAATGTGGGATATTCTTATGGGAAAAAATGATGAGGTTTTCCTAGTTTTGAATTTGAGCTATGTCCATCTTCCCTATTATTTGAAGAGATGTTTTGCTTATTGTGCAATGTTTCCCAAGGATTACGAAATTGAGAGGGATGAGCTGGTACTCTTGTGGATAGTGGAGGGCTTTTTAGATGGACAAAAAAGAAAGGAGAATAACTTGAGATTAGGATGGAATTACTTCGATGAGTTAGTATGCAGATCATTTCTTCAAGAATCAAGTGTCATTGCATCTAAGTTCTCAATGCATGATTTTTTGAATGATCTAGCAAAGTCAATTGTAGGTGAGACATGCTTTAGCTCAGGGGAGTCTTAGCTAGTAGGAAATGAAGACAATGCATCTCTTGTGAAAGCTTGTTATGCATCATTCATCTCGTCATGGTCTGTTACATCAAAATGCTTGAGAGCGTCTTACCGAATGAAGGTACTAAGAAGTTTAATGCTACTTCATATGGGATCTAGAGGGGGCAGTAAGTTCTACATTTCCAACTTGCTAATAGAATTAAAGTACTTGAGGGTGGTCTCATTATGTCATTGTGACATCATAGAGGTACCGAATTGTGTTGGTGATTTAAAATATCTTTGATATCTCAATTTCTCATACACAGACATCAAAAGACTACCTAATTCAATTGTCACCTTATGTAAATACAAGCTTTGATCTTAGGAGGTTGTCAAAAGCTTTTTATGTTGCCTCTAGGTATCACAAAATTGGTGAGCTTACAGTTTCTTGACATTAGAGATACACACAGTCTAAATGAGATGCCTTTCGGTATTGGTAATTTGAAAAATCTTATTGTCTTGCCTAACTTCGATGTAGGAACTAAGAAAGGGTTACAGTTAAAGGAGTTGAAGAATTTGTCCTATCGTCAAAGAGAATTAGTTAAATCAGAATTGCAAAAAGTACGAGAAGCTAGAGATGCTGTTGATGCTAATTTTTTTGGAAAGCAAGGACTTAGCAACATGTTCTTGCATTGGAGTGAAGATTTTGGAAATCTAGGAAAGATAAGCATGAAGCACAGGTGCTTCACTCTTTGCAACCTCGCACTAATCTTGAAAATCTCACCATCTCATATTATGGTGGTGCAATATTCCTGTCATGGTTGGATGGTCCATTCTATTGTAAGCTAGTGTCTTTGTGCTTACGGGGCTGTCCTAATGTTATATCGCTACCCCAACTTGGACAACTACCTTTACTTAAGAAATTATGTCTTAATGGTCTACATGCGTAAGAATGATAGACTCTGCATTTTATGGAGGTGAAGGGCCTTTCTCATCCTTAACAACTTTGAAGTTTGAAGAGATGTTGGCATGGAATGATTGGTCTCGTTATGTCGGGGGTCCAGAAGAAGAAGTACCATTCTCCTGTCTTTAGCATCTTGTTGTTCGGAGTTATCCTTCGTTGGTTGGGACATTGCTTTGTCAGCTTGATCGTCTCATAAAGCTTGAAATCCATTTGTGCCCACATTTGAAAAATTCAACTAGTGCGGTTTGTCTTCCATTTCTCTACAAGTTATACCTTAAGGATTGTAATAGAGGGATCTTAAAGTGCTTGGTCAACATAACTTCTTTAATCATTGTCAGGATTCAAAATCTTGCAGAGCTTATTTGCTTTAATCACGAGATTATGAGCTATTTGGTCAAGCTAAAGGAGCTTCATATAAGAAGCCGTGACAAGCTAACATACTTGTGGCAATATGGAAATGAAACACGAAATCTTACTTGCCACCAAGAATTATCCATCCAAAGTTGTCCTAAATTCATGTCTTTTGTGGTAGAAGAAGGAGAGATAGAGTTGCCTTTCAACCTCGAAACAATGGAATTGAGGGATTGTGCGAGTTTAGAAAAGCTTCGAGGCAAGATGTGCACGCTCAAAGATTTGTTAATTGAGAAGTATCCAAAACTCATGGGATTATTAACAATTACTCCAAATGACTTCACTAGCAATAATCCAATGCCTCAACATGCTGCTGTCAAGACACTTATTATTGGGCACTGTGAGGGAGTGGAGTTGCTGGAAGAGATCGTTGTAGAATTGCCGAATTCTATGATAGCTGTTTGAATTTGGGAAGCTTACCACAGTGTCTTAACATGCTCTCCCATTTCACTCTTTTGAAAATAAGTAACTGTTCGACATTGGAGATAGAGTCTTCCCTTCCCTTCCCATCACCCTGTCATATTTCTTTCTCTATAATTGTCCAAAGATAAAGTCTCTACCAAATCAGTGGCATCATCATGTATCCCTTCATATGTTGTATATTATGTATTGCCAAAATATCAAATGCTTCCCCAAAGGAGGTTTGCTTCAATTTGTTGGACCTTACAGTTTAGCATGTGAGAATTTGAAGCGAGATAGTGAGAGAATGGGGCTTACCCCTGCTCACATCCCTTGAGTTTCTATCAATTGACTTGAGCATGGGAGGGGAGGGAGAGAAGGAGTGGTTTCCTTCAGAGGAAGACAAGGAGGATGCATGGAGTCTTCTCTTTCCTTCCTCTTTGTCTTTGGATATTTAAAATGAGGAACGTGGGAAGACTATCAAGCTTTCTTTGCAACAATCTTTCCTCTCACATTTTTACACCTTCACGATTGCCCAAAGTTGAGGTGCTTGCCGAGGATGGGCTCCTCCCTCCGTCCCTCCCTCCGAGAATTGCGCATAGATGGGTGTGAGATTCTGAAAGATCGATGCTTAAAACTCATTGGCGATTATATTGGCCCCTCATCCAAGAGATCCCGAGCATCCTCATTGATGACGTTTGAATCCAGTGAATCCATGTATGATCAGTTTCCTAGGGTTCAAGTAAGTTTTTGGTTTTGATTTCAATTCCACTTCCTCAATTCAATGTGTAATACAAATTGATATTTTTCCGTTGGAAATGTTTCCCATGAATTTCCAAAAACTAGCCACTAAAGGTCAGACTAACATTTGAGTGGGTGTTCTCATTGGGTCGGATCGGCTCTGTTTCATTGGACAATAAATTGTGGGACGACATATCATATCTTGAACTCTGCTTGATGCCCAAACAAATTGTGAATGCAAATGCACTATGCTTTGCATTAGAATCCTGATGAATCATTGCATTCCACCATCATGGCAAGCAATTTGAATTTAGACCAAAGAGACCATGTTTTGATGCACAGTGTCCTTGAGTTAGATAAATCAATTGTTCTCATTTTTCTTCAAAATCAAGACTTTTGGCTATCGTTCGAAAGAGATGACCTTTTCTTGCGGCAATCCAAAATATAGGATAATAGGTGATATTTCTTCATAGGAAAAAGTACAAAAAAAGTCCTAAATCTGTGGCACTGGTACCAATTCAATCTTAAACTTTTCGGTTAGACCAATTTAGTCTTAAATATTTTTACATTGGTACTAATCAAGTCTTTTTGGCCAATTTTGGCTAACTAGTGCTAATGTGGATGTTTGCCGGTTGGCGAACACTAATGTGACAATTTTTAAATAATTTTTTTAAATTTTTAATTATTTTTTTCCTTTTCCTTTTTTTCCTCTTCATCCTCTTGGCCTTCTTCTCTTGCAATGGCCAATGAGTATAGGCTTTTACATAGCAGCTATAATGCTAGAAATTTGCAGCACTCGATACAAAAATCGTGGTCCATTGAATAAAAAAAGCTAGCCCAAGAGAACTTGCTTGATGGATTAGTTGATGATTTGTGAATTGTGTACTATTTCCAAAGTAAAAATTAAGCAAGTTGCTTCATGGATTCATTGGTCTACCCAACTCTTTTTCTTGTTTGGCCCAAAGCACTTGTTTCTGTTCTTCTTATCGAATAGTCAAAGTTAGTTGTCTTTGATGACTTGCGGATCTATAATAAAAAGTAAGATGCAATTGTTAGGTGGAATGTCAACATTTATTTTAGTCGGTGCAAGTAGTACAAAGATGCTTATTTGTCAGTCCTATTAATTGTGGTCAGCTTCATTCATCACTAGACAAGAAAAAGGGTCAGGCTCACAAACTAACAAAGTACTAGATATACGCTAGGCATCACGCTTATGAATAGGAAAATCGTGCAAAGGACCACGATTCTCCTATCAAATGGTTCTTGATCATTAACCACTAACTCAGTACCCTTCAGTAGATCATTGTTGCCCGTTTGGTTGCAAATCTTTAGCACTATAACTACCACATAAAAGCTTACATTGATTGCATATTCACCAATAACACATTAAACGAAGATATTGAAATTATAAGGTTACTGAGAATGTACGGATGCATTAAAAAAAAAAGGGGATAGGTGCATTATAAGTTCTAAAACTTGCCACAAAAGTGCAATTGAGTTTTAACACTTTCAAAAACACAATTAAGCCCAAAAGCTTGCTATGAAGTAGAATTAAGTCTTAAAATTTTCAAAAAAATGCAATTAAATCCTAAAACATGTCAAAAAGGTTCAATTAAGTTCTTTCGTTGATTGCAATTTTCGAAAATTTTAAGATTTAATTGCACTTTCAAGACAAGTTTTAGGAATTGATTGCATTTTTTAAAATTTTTAGGACTTGATTATATTTTTGTGACAAGTTTTAGGGTATCTTTCGAAAATTTTAAAATTCAATTGTACTTTCATGATAAGTTTTTTCGGACTTCCCATACACTTATTATTATTATTTTTAAAAAAATCCTTGGTCTGTCTTTGTTTAATGTTTTAGGACTCAATGGTTTTTGTTAGGGTAGGTTTCTCATTTTTTAGAACTTGGAACCTACCCTATATGTTATGGAACTTGGAACCTAGAACCCTTGTTGTTCTCTCAATGATTGGTAAACCCATGATCATTGGAGAGATCTTTTGGAGTCCCTTCTTGGCTTCCTTCTTATGCTTATTTCTAGTATTGTTAATCTTAAGAAGACACGTAACGTGTGGAAATTCTACTAGTAATGTAAAAAGTGACATTAACATAAGGATGGAAGAAGAGGGATGTAAAAAGTGAAGCAGTAAAGCCAATTTGTGTCCCGTAAAGTCTTGGTCTTCCTAGAATTGATTAAAGTTTCTTTCCCACTATCACTTTTTCCCTTGTGCTTAATTTTTCACACAAAAAAGTTGATGATTCCCAATAAAGTCTTGGTCTTTCTAATACTCCAAGAAGTTTGAGCTAGACCGGAGAGCACATGTTTTGACGCACATTATGTCATCGAGTTATATTGTTCTCCTTTTTCTTCAAATCAAGGCTTTTGGATGTCGCTTAAAATAGGGGACCATTTCTTTTGACCCAGAGCATGTGATTTTGTTTTCCTTACCAAACAAACAAACCTAACTGTCTTTGATGACTTGTGAATACAAAACATACAATAAGATGCCATTGTTGGTTATGTCATCAGTAATTTAGGTTTCAATAACTTTGACAAAGCGGCGATCCTTTGATGCGATTTTGGCCCCATGATGCACGAGAGCTACTGGGGAGACATATGTTGGCACGAGATGGCTAGCTGCAGAATTCTTGCAACAATAGATGTCCAGCATCAAATTCATTATATGGTCTAAGTTCAAATTTCAAATAGTTTGTGAACGGGCTTCTAATAGTGCGTGATTATGAATTCTCTAGAATCATTATAATTAGTATATACACCGGCATGTGATACTAATTCACTTCAAGTAATATTAGAGGAAAGGCATAATACTAATTTGTGAGCTCACTCATAATAAGTAGGTTGAATTGTCCTCAAAATTCTAAAATTATAGATAATCTAGATCCATTGTCTAGAAAATATTTGATACCAGTTAGCTTATTTTCCACATTAACTAAAGAAAAACAAATTTCTCTTTAAGAAAGGAAGATCATGCAATACATGCTAGTGTCACGGCTCGAAAGAAAGTTGATCCAAGAGGTTCCTATGGAACGGACGTGACACATTCGACCCTCGGCTTGTATCCTCGAGACTTAGGGTTTTCTCGAGCCTTCTAGAATACCTGGGGGCAGGTGATACGGTAATTGTATTCATTTATAATAAATGCGGGTAGTTGGTACTTGGGGAGATGTAATTTCCACCGTTAGATCAAGAGAAGACCTACAGATACGGTTTGCCTTGTCTTTGTATAAATAGGGGTCTCCTCCTTTTCATTGTATTATCTTATTCACAAGTGAAATACAATCCTAAGCTTCTCTCTCTAGAGTTTTCTCTCTCTAAGATCCTTGTGAATCAAGTGTGGGTAAAGCTACTTAGGGGTAAAATCCTAATGCCGCACGGGTCAGCCTATGAGTGATCAAGAGTGATCGATCGACCCGTGACAAGTGGTATCAGAGCTGAGTTTGTTTCAAGCGCAAACACAATAGCTGATCCACAATTTGATGAGGCACAAGCCATGGGTGGTGACTATGTTGATCGTGGGAGGAACACCGAGAAGGTTGCTGCCAAGGGGAAGAAGACCCGTGGTGGTTCGAGTTCAAAGGATCCAACGGGGGACCTTGTGCATTGCATGACGAAGCTAGAGTTGTTTGTTACCGATGTCCAATGATTGGTTGATGACCTGACCCAAACCGTGGATGGAGTTGACACCGGAAGAGAGGAGCTAATTGCTAAGGTGCAAGAGCTCAAAACCGGCATGGGAGAGCTCCGCCACGAGTTGCTAGGGACCCTACAGAAAGAACTCGCACAACGGTACGAACCCCTGAAGGCCATGATGGCCGCCATGCGCATGGAGATAGTGGAGCTTAAGGGTAAGCTTGCTGAATCGGAAGTTGCACGCATGAATAAGGTGATCACTGTGCAAGGTCCACGAGTGGACACATCGAAGCTAAAGGATTTCCGAGGCTTGCGGGTGGCGAAAGATGTGGATAATTTCCTCTGGTATATGGAGCGGTACTTCCAAGCCATGGGGATTAACGACGAGCAATCACGGGTAAATACTGCATCTATGTACTTAGTCCATAATGCATTGTTGTGGTGGCGTCGTCGGTCAGATGATAGATGTGGGGTACTTATCACAACCTAAGGTAAATTCATCGAGGAGTTCCTACTAAACTACTTTCCCGCTTATGTAGAGGAGGAAGCTCTTCACAAGCTGAAGCATCTCGAGCAAAAAGGTGGTGTGCGCGACTACATCAAGTGGTTTTCGGAGTTGCTACTCCAAATCCCTTCGATGAATGAGATTGAAGTGTATCACCAATTCTTGAGTAGTCTCAAACCATGGACTAAGCAAGAGTTGAAGTGGTGCAATGTGGGAGATCTCACAACGGCCATGACCATGGCCAAATCGCTTGTGGAATACAAGGCGCTTTCCACATCTCGATCGGACTTGTGTCCGAGGAACAAAGCCACTTGTGGGGGAGATCGAGGGTGATACAACTGCCCGATCGGAGGTAGACCACTGGCTGGTCCTTATAAAGCTCATGCGAAGTCAAGCGGAGGAGGACAAATGAAGGTACGCGCTCATACAAATGTTTCTTTTGCCATGGTTTGCACATAGCACGGGATTGCCCGAACAAGGCCAAGCTAGCCGCCCTTTGCAAGGAAGATGAGCCTAAGGAGGAAACATGGTTAGGTTCACTGCAACTCCTTAGCACGATCAAGTCCAAGAAGATGAAGGAGCCTAAAGGTTTGATGTTCGTGGACTTGAAGATCGGAGAGTCCACAATGAGTGCGCTCGTGGATACAGGAGCCTCCAACCTTTTTATATCGGAGCAAGCCACGAAAAGACTTAACCTACGGGTTGATAAAGGAGTCGGGTGGCTCAAGACGGTAAACTCCAAGAAAATCCATGCAATCGGTGTTGCAAGGGACATGAAGCTACAACTCGGGCCATGGAAGAGCAGGGAGACTCTAGAGGTAATTCTCCTTGACGACTACGACTTTATCGTTGGGATAAAATTCCTGAATAAAATCCATGTTGTTATATTGTCTTTCGCCGAGTGTATATGCGTGTTGGACAAGCATTGTCAATGCGTGATTCCAGTACATCGTGAGTCGGACCGTGATAGGAGGATGATCTCGGCTATGCAACTCACCAAAGGGGCAAGGAATGGTGAAGTGACCATTCTAGCTGCCTTGAAGATTAAAGACAACAAGGGCGAAGGGAAGGAAGTCCTAACAGAGGTAGCCCAAGTCCTCGGCTCGTTCAAGGACGTGATGCCTTCAGAGTTGTTGAAGAAGTTACCACCTCAAAGAGAGGTGGATCATCGGATCGAGCTGGTGCTTGAAGCTTGACCGCCTGCCATGGCGCCTTATCGCATGGCGCCCCCCGAATTGGAAGAGTTGATGAGGCAACTAAAGGAGTTGCTCGATGCGGGCTATATTCAGCCATCCAAAGCTCCGTTCGGTGCACTAGTCCTGTTGCAAAAGAAGCACGATGAGTCACTTCAAATGTGCATCAACTACTAAGCATTGAACAAGCTAATCATGAAGAATAAGTACCCGATTCCACTCATCGCGGATCTCTTTGATCAACTTAGTGGAGCTAAGTGGTTTACCAAGCTGGATCTCCGATCTAGCTACTATCAAGTTCGGATCGCCGAAGAAGATGAGCCGAAGATAGCCTGCGTGATGCGGTATGGATTTTATGAGTTCCTCGTGATGTCGTTTAGCCTGATCAACGCTTCGGCCACATTCTGTATACTCAAAGAACAAGGTACTCTACCTTTCCTAGATCGATTTGTAGTGGTTTACCTAGATGATATTGTAGTCTATAGTTGGACGCTCGATGAGCATGTCGAGCATCTAAAGCAGGTCTTCCAAGCCTTACGCAAAAACGAGTTGTATGTTAAGTGTGCATTTGCCCAAGAGGAAGTCCCCTTTTTGGGGCACATTGTCGGGGGTGAATGAGTGCGTATGAACAAAGCGAAGATTCAATCGATCGTCGAATGGGAGCCGTTGACAAAGGTGATGGGGGTGAGGTCGTTCGTGGGCCTCACCAACTACTACCGGTGATTCATTCGGAGCTACTCGAGTATCACCATGTCGCTCACGGACCTGCTGAAGAAGGAGAAACCATGGGAGTGGAAGGATCGATGCCAAAGAGCATTCAATCGGTTGAAAAAAGCCATGACTGAGGAGCCGGTGTTGGCGTTGCCTGACCACATCAAGCCTTACAAGGTAGAAATCGACGCCTCAAATTTTGCTATTGGTGGCGTCTTTATGTAGGAAGGACATTTGGTGGCGTACGAGTCTTGCAAGTTGAACAATACCGACCGTCGGTATATCATTCAAGAGAAGGAGATGACCGCGGTGGTCCACTGCCTTCGGACGTGGAGGCACTATCTCCTAGGATCAAAGTTCGTCGTGAGGATAGACAACGTGGCCACGACCTATTTCTAGACCAAGAAGAAGCTGAGTCTAAAGCAAGCTCGCTGGCAAGACTTCTTAGCGGAGTTCGACTACACATTGGAGTACAAGTTGGGGAAGGCCAACTCCGTGGCGGATGCGTTGAGTTGAAAAATGGAGCTGATGAGTAGCTCAGTGAGTCGATCGAGCTGTCCTTGGGTTGACCGCATAAATGAGGGGTTGAAGCATGATCCAAGAGGTCAAGCCCTTATTGGATATGCGAACGAAGGTAGGACTCGACAATTTTGGTGTGAGGACGAGCTCCTTTACACCCAAGGAAGGCATTTGTACGTGCCCTTCTATGGGAAGTTAAGGAAGGGGATCTTGCGCGAGTGCCACGACTTGAAGTGGGTAGGTCATCCAGGGATCCACCGCACATTAGCCCTCGTCGAAGATCGGTACTACCGGCCGCAAATGCGGGACAATGTGGAAGCTTATGTGAAGACTTGTTTGGTGTGCCAATAAGATAAGCTAGAGCAACGATCGTGGTTGGGCTTGTTGGAGCAGCTTCCCATTCCAACTCGTCCATGGGAAAGTGTTTCCATGGACTTCATCGTCAACCTGCCAAAGTCCGAAGGGTGTTAGACTCTCATGGTCGTGGTGGATAAGTTTTCCAAGTATGTGACTTTCGTGCCTACGACAAAGGATTGTTCGACAAAGGAGGCGGCCAAGCTATTTATGAAGCACGTGGTTAAGTACTATGGAGTGCCACAAATAATCGCGAGCGATTGCGATCCTCGTTTCATGGGGCGTTTCTGGTCCAAGTTGTTCAAGTTGTTAGGGTCAGAGCTAAATATGTCCACGAGTTTGCATCCCTAAACCGACGGTCAGATGGAGCGGATCAATGCACTCTTGGAGATTTATCGTCAAACTATGTGAGTACAACGCAAGTGAAATGGCGAAGTTGATCAACGCAGCCAAGTTCTCCTACAACTTGTAGCGGAGCGAGTCAACCAGCTAGAGCCTGTTCGAGATCGCAACTGGGCAGCAACCGAATACCCCTAGCGCCATTGCTTCAGGTTATCGGGAGAGTAGTCCACCCGTGTATAAGTTCGCCAAGGATTAGCAAGAGTAGGCTGACTTAGCAAGGGTGTGTCTACACAAAGCCTCCAAGCCCATGAAGAAGTGGGCCAACAAAAAGCGATGGCATGTGGAGTTCCAGGTTGGGGACCAAGTGCTGGCCAAGCTACACATGGTTCTTTGATACAAGGACGTGCACAAGGGGTTGATCCTCACTACGAGGGGCCGTTTCGTGTGTTGCAACGGGTTGGGAAGGTCACATACAAATTAGAGCTACCACCAAAGCTCAAGGTACGTCCGGTTTTCCATGTGAGTATGCTTAAGCCTTTCCAGTTTGATGAGGAAGACCAAAATCGAGGGGAGTCGCAATGGGTGCCACTCGGAGCAAAAACCTCGTATGATCGAGAAGTCGAGAGCATCATGGCGGATCGAATCATACAGAAGCAGTATCGCATGCCCAAGCGAGAATATTTGATCCGATAGAAGGGTCTTCTAGAGAGTGAAGCAAGTTGGGAGTCCAGGGAGAGTCTTTGGCATTTCAAGAAGGAGATCGACGCTTTCCATGCTGAAGATGTGACGAGGGCGTCGCCTGATTAAGTGGAGGAGAATGACATGGCCCGAAAGAAAGCTGATCCAAGAGGTTCCTATAGAACGAGCGTGACACATCCGACCCGTAGCTTGTATCCCCGAGACTTAGGGTTTTCTTGAGCCTTCTAGAATACTCCTAGGGGTGGGCGATACGGTAATTATATTCATATGTAATAAATGTGGGTAGTTGGTAGTTGGGGAGATATAATCTCCATCATTAGATCGAGGAGAGATCTATGGATACGGTTTGCCTTGTCTTTGTATAAATAGGGGTCTCCTCCCCCTCATTGTATTATCTCATTCACAAGTGAAATACAATCCAGAGCTTCTCTCTCTAAGATCCTTGTGAGTCGAGTGTGGGAAAGGCTGCTTAGGGGTAAAATCCTAGGGTCACATGGGTCAACCTATGAGTGATCGAGAGTGATCGATCGACCCGTGACACTAGACTCCAACTTGACGTAATATGATGGATCTCTCTCTCTCTCTCTCTCTCTCTCTCTCTCTCTCTCTCTGGCTAAAACCTCGAGTCATTCCATGTCCACACGCATTACATGTTCCGCTTGTGTGTATTTAGATTCTCGACTTTTGTTAATTCTTAGAACCTCAACTAAAACATGATTAATAAAAGTATTTAAAATACTATGGACTAATTTTATGATACAATCAGTAATACCATGAGTCTTAAATGCTCTTCTTTTTCGAATGAAAAATGGGGAACATTTTCATTTCATCCTTTAATAATTGACGGATGAAATACAAATGAGTGCCTTAAAGATTGGTTAAAATATGTCTCGAGTTTGAGCCCAATGCGAAATTCCGAATTGGAAATGTTGTGGACGTTGAAATCGAACAAAGAAAATCCGAAGATCAATTTTCCAAATTCGAATATGCGTTTGAGAGTTTGGCCGCTAAAATAGGAAAGTTCAACTTTCACTTGGATTTGGATTTTGTTTAAAACATACAGAGATATGTTTTGGATAAAATCGTTTATGATAGGAAACAGAATCCTATGAGAAGTTAACAAAAGAATAAGGGTCTCACTTATATATAGACTTGTGACTATGGATGGAAGAGGGTTGATCATGAAAAATTGGTCTTAAAGCGCCATCTCGTCGTTGAGTGCTTGGGAGGGATTTTCTTTGTCGTTCTTGTCCGTGAATTATATCCAAGAAGATTTAGTGTTTGTAGCCAATTAAATCTTGTGGTAAGATTTGCGTTTAATTCCTTCGTGAGATTGTGAGATTATTTCTTGAGGAATTTTAGGGCTAAACAATACGTGCATTATTGGGTGTAATTGGGGCTTGGGAAACGCCGAGATAGTGTTTGAGTGACTTGAGTGTATAATCTTCTTGTATTGCTTAGTCTATAGTGAAATTCGATGCTGCTCTCCCTATGGACGTAGGTCTTTACGATTGAATAATGTAAATCCGTTGTCCGATTTATTTTCTTCTTCTGTCTATATTATTGTTCGATCGCTCGCCTTTATGACAAGTGATATCGAGCCAGGCTTGGCTAAGTTGAAGCAAATCGATGGCGAAAGAAGAAGTAAAAGTGAGAATCAACAGATTTGATAGGAAAGATTTTAGTTTTGGAACATGCAAATTGAAAATTATCTTTACCAGATGAAACTGCACTTACCTTTATTTGGGGAGAAACCAGAGACGATGAAGCAAACTGATTGGGATTTGCTGGATAGACGAGCTATGGGTGTTATTCAGCTGACGTTGGCTCGTAACGTCGCGTTTAACATCTTGAAGGAGAAGACCACTGATGATTTGATGCAAACCTTATCAGATATGTACAAGAAGCCCTTTGCGATTAACAATGTCTATTTGATGTGACGTTTGTTTAATTTGAAGATGAGCGAAGGTGCACTAGTTGCAGATTATATCAATGAATTAAATGTGATTGTTAGTCAGTTGAGTTCAGTTGAGATTGATTTTAAAGATGAAGTACGTGCTTTGATTCTGTTATCTTCATTACCTAATAGTTGGAATACTACTGTTTCTGCTATTAATAATTCCTCTAGGTCAACAAGTTTGACGTTTTATTGGTTCGAGATTTAATTCTGAGCGAGGACATTCGTAGAAGAGAATCTGGTAAATCTGTATCTACTACTTTAGTAGGTGAAAATAGAGAAAGATCTATAATATGTGTGGGTAAGAGTAGTACTAATATGAACAGGGGTAGTCAGTCTAGGACTGGTGATGTTGTCTGTTGGAGCTGTGGCAAGAAAGGGACATCTTAGAAGGAATTGTTTTAAGCTGAGGAATGAGAATGGTAAGAAAATTATAGTTGATTATGCAAATAATGCTGTAGCTATAGCAGACAATGCCGATTATGTCTTGTCTGTCTCCAGTGATTCATCGTTTGATGGATGGATTATGGATTCTGGTTGTTCTTTTCATATCACACCAAATAAAAACTAGTTTATCACTTATCAGTGCACGGGTAGTGATAAAGTCCAATTAGGGAACAACGCTGAGTATGATGTTATGAGTGTTGGTGATGTTAAAATCAGAATGCATGATGGCATTGTGAGGACATTGACTGGAGTAAGACACGTTTCGGAATTGAAAAATAATTTAATTTCTTTGGGTGCTCTAGATTCAGCTGGTTATAGGTATTCTTCAAAAGGTGGAGTTCTGAATATTGTTCGAGGTGCCCTGGTGATAATGAAAGGAATCAAGCATGGAAGTCTATATAAATTTCAAGGTGAGATAATGACAAATTTCGCTGTGGAGACGTCAGATGCATCTGTGCGAGAGTCTTTTGACTGCTTGAGGAAGATTTGGGTGTTTATGCCAATACACAAGTTTGATAACTGGTGTTAAGATCACACAGTTGAAAGTTTTGATCGAGACAGAGACTAGTAAGTCGATCAAGCATGTGCGAACTGACAATAGCATGGAGTTCTGCTTGAAGCTGGCAAATAAATTCTACATGAAAGAGGGCATAGTGAAACGTCGCACTAGTGTTAGTAAATCACAACAATTTGCAGAATTGCTGAGCAGAACATTACTAGAGACGGGCTGAAAAATGATCTCTAGTGTTGGTATTACTTGGAGAATCCTAGCTAATGTGCTTAATACAATAAACTGTCTGGTGAATAGATTCCCATCAATTGCTATTGAATGGTGGTCTTCTAAAGAAGTGTGGCCCATGTTATTTTCGAGTGAGTGATGGTAAGCTCGATTGGAGGGCAATGTACATATTTCATGGCTATGCACAAGGTGAGTGGGGCGATCGGTTGTGGTGCCCAGATATGAATTCACTTGTTAACAGCAGAGAAGTTACCCTTGATGAGTCTCCAGTATTTCTGGCTAGGAATGTTTGTGGTAGTGTTAATACAGATCTGGACGTTGTTCAGCTTGAGGTGGAGTTGCGACTAGAAACTCCTGAGGTAGCGAGTACGAGTACTAGCAAAGTAATCGACACAGATGGTGCTTGTAGCGAGGTGGAGTCTATAGAGCTGATAATTGTTATAACTACTGAAATTAACAAGGTATGTATTCGATCTCCTGACAGATATGGATGCAATAGTGGTTTTGCTTTATCTGCGTTTAAGGAGGTTGCGTTGGAAAACCCTTGCAGAGCAGTTAAAGGTGCATGTGGAGTTAGTATTCAGATGAGGTCCTCGGCTATGGCGAAGTTCAAGCGAGACTTAGATTTGGATAATATCTGTGGCGTTGAGCCCATCGAGGGCTATGGGAAAGTAGCAGCATGGTTTGAATTTTTTGTGAAGTTATTGTGACTTTGCTCAAACGTTGAGGCAAGGTGGAGATTGTTAAAATATGTCTCGAGTTTAAGCCCAATGCGAAATTCCAAATTGGATATGTTGCGAACGTTTGAAATCGAGCAAAGAAGATCCGAAGATCAACTTTCCAAATTTGAATTTGCGTTTGAGAGTTTGGTCGCTAAAATAGGAAAGTTCAACTTTCACTTGGATTTGGATTTTGTTTAAAACATATAGAGATATGTTTTGGATAAAACCGTTTAAGATAGGAAACAAAATCCTATAAGAAGTTGACAAAAGAATAAGGGTCACACACACACACACACACACACACACACACACACACACACATAATGGAAGAGGGTTGATTGTGAAGAATTGATCTTGAAGCGCCATCTTATCATCGAGTGCTTGAGAGGGATTTTCTTTGTCGTTCTTGTCTGTGAATTACATCCAATAAGACTTAGTGTTTGTAGCCAATTAAATCTTGTGGTAAGATTTGCGTTTAATTCCTTCATGAGATTGAAAGATTATTTCTTGAGGAATTTCGGGGCTAAACACTGCGTGCGTTATTGGGTATAATTGGGGTTTGGGAAACACTGAGATAGTGTTTGAGTGACTCGAGTATGTAATCTCCTTGTATTGCTTGGTCTATTGTGAAATTTGCTGTTATTCTCCTTGTGGACGTAGGTCTTTATGACTGAACCACGTAAATCCGTTGTCCGATTTATTTTCTTCTTCTGTCTATATTATTGTTCAATCGCTCACCTTTCGCAACAGTATTGGTGTTTTGGGGGGGGGTAATCCTCGGAGGGTCAAGTCCTTAATGCTATGGTTGATTGGATATGGTGACAAAAAAGGACAATGAAGGCCCTCGCTGTTCCATCATTTTGTTTAAACATATATAGGACCCATCTTTGGTCACTATTGGTGAACATGATCCAATAATTGGTTTAGCATATACATAGACTCCGTGATTACTCTCATCCTTGGTAAACTGAAGTCATGGCAAGCATGATTAACAAAAACCATCGTGAAATTTGTTTGGACTCTTGTAAAATCTCTCCATGACTCTTTAAGTCGAACTGACTTGATTTCTACTCTTTACCTTGTATAATGCAAGAACATAAAAACTTCAAATAATTAAAATATATATTTTAATTGAAAACTCAAGAGTTATAAAATATTTTCGAGAAACTAATTGATTTTTAGCTCATAAAAATGAACGAATCAATTTTTTTCATCATTTACTAAAATAAATAGGTATAAATTGATGTTGGCAATGAAAAATATTTTGCGTTGATTAATTTTTTTAAAATGTTATCCAAAAAGTTTTTTTTGAAACAAACACATCCTTAAACTATTTTGATGGAGCAAAACAAGAGGAATTGACTCAATTCGATCCAAAAGAGGAACATAACAGAAAATCTGAAAAGAAGCAGAAGTCAAGTACAAATCCTAGTGTCTGAACCTCCACAGCCATTCCTCTGCAAAGAGAGGCGAAACGTGAGCAACAAGCAGGCGATTACAGCCACACCTGGAAAGGATCACTCGACAATTCCACACATCCAAAAAATTAAGAAATCTCGAGTTACCGAAATAAGTATAAATAACTTAAAAATAATCATTTAATTGTTAAAACTTGTCGATACCTAACTTCTGCCCAAAAGTGGTTTTCATTTATTTTTGGAAAACTGGAACAGATTTTCCTCCCAAAGAAGAAGTCTATTGGAATTAAAGCATTTTATAAGCATATACCAGAATTTCGACAAATAGGATTAGGTTCTTTCGAATTTATTCCCCAGATTAAGAAAAAAAGAAAAAAAAAAGAAGAAGAAGATAAGAAAAGAAAAGATAAAATGGGAACCTCCGAGAGAAAAACAGACGCCACAGAATCCATCTTGGTTCTCCTGCTCCTTTCCTTAAAACCACGCCGCCTCACTTTTTCTTCACCCACCACCACCACCACCACCATCAACCACCACCACCATCATCATCAAACTCACGCCCACAAACTCCACTCATTCAATTCACTTCTTGCTTGCATATCGATTGTTGCCAATCACCACCATCTCTAGTCGTCGCTCAATCAATACCATCGTTCGTCGTTGCAAGCAGCGACCACGCATTGCCGTAGCTGAATACGCACGCGTACAGTGAACTGCCAAACCTAGCGCTCGTGCTTGCTGGATTGCTGTTGTGGATCTTATCCCATTCGCCTGGTCAGCTCCAGGAAGTCCACTTGGAATAGGTAAAAGACATCTTTCTACCTGCTCTCTTTTTCCCTTGAACTGATGCAGCAAGTTTAATAGCAAAATTGGGGGAAGTTGATGCCATATACTTGCTGGCCAGGTTAAAGTTGCAGCTTGATTGCATAATTCATGGTGATTTGTTAATTTTGTTTTAATCAGGTGATACATCTGCACGCATAATTGTTTGAGCCAAAACTCAGACCTTTATTTTTTGATTTTTCATTACATATTAGCATAGAATTGCATTATATCCGTATCAGGAAAATTATATTAGAAAACTTAGAATTTTCATGGATAAGCATTATCATGCGCATCTAGGCTTTTTGGAGTGCATTATTGTTAATTCTCTTTTTCGCACATTTCCTTTGATAAATCACATGCTATAACTTGGGAAACTTGGGAAAATCTTTTCTTGCATAGCAATAAATTTAGATTGCATCTTCATAAAAAAACAAAAAAACAAAAATGTGAAGTGGAACTCGCCGCGAGCCACGAAGAGTATTATCGCCCCATTCCTGTTTTTTTTTTTCTTCATCAGTTTTTTGCTGTTTTTCTTATTTAGTTTATCTTCTTGCTCTTTTTCCATTTATTAGACTTATATTTGAAAAGATAAATGGAAATCTAGACATAATTCCAATAGACAAGTACAACAGAGATTAATGAATGATTAATCACAATATGATTAAAAATGACAAAAGTTGGACTAAGATTATAGTTTTGTCAATTTGAGCAAGAGAACAATAATCACTGCTAATTGTCAATCACACACATAAAAAAATAAAAATAAAAATTGGCATCCATGTAACGCGTGGAAAATTACTAGTAATGTAAAAAAGACATTCACATGGGAACGGAAGAGAAGGGATTTGAAAAGTGAAGCGACAAATCCAATTTGCATCTCCGTAAGTCTCAGTATTCTTCGATTTTATTAATTTTTCTTTCCCATAAGCTCTTTATCAATTATACTTCACTTTCTCGACAAAAAAGTTCATGATACCCAGTGAAGTTTTGGTCTTCCCGAGTTTATGATTTTTTTATATGAACAAGTATATGATCGTGGATACTACATATGTACGGGGATATCTCTAAATATTATAGAACAAGCACTTGTGAAAAAAAGAAAAAGAAGAAAAAGTTGCAGCAAGATGGGCGGCAATATCTGCTGAAAGGTGATGGGTTAGTAGTCGATGATGGGGAATCGCTTGAAGCGAGAATCATGGTCCTTTGAACTTGATTTTTTTGTTCATTGGTGTGATTGGTAGAGTATAATTTTCAGTAGATTATATTGTCGTTTGGTGATTTCTGACTATTCACTATTTGCAGAGTAAAATAAAGCAAGTAGCTTAATGAATTAGTCAGTGTGCTTGACCCTTTTCCTTATTTAGCCTAAAACACGTGTTTCTATTCTCCTTATCCACTGCAAATGGTAAACGAGTCCAGTATTAACAACATATAATCCACTGAATGTCACACTCTACCCATTACACTAATGAACTTGATAATTGTGTTCAAATGATCGCGAATCTCCTATCAAGGTAATTCCCGATTATCAACCACTACCTCAACACCCTTCAGCAAATCATTATTGCCCATCTTACTGTCAATCTTTAGCACAAAAACTCCCATGTAAAAGACTTCATTAATCTCACATTCATCAATAAAGCAGAAAACAAAGACATTGAAATCATGAGGTTACTAAGAATATACAAACGCTAAAAAAGCCAACAAAACACTCGTGAGTGATAACACTTATGGCGAAAATATGCATACACTCTAAGTTTGTCATATTAAGACTCTATTCTGGATGGCCAAAAGTAAAGGTCCAATAGCCAAAAAGTCTTGATCCGAAGAATAAGGAGAGCAATTGATGTAACGAGCACTTGTGGACAAGTAGTATTTTATTTTGATTTGTCTAACCTTTGATGTGCATCCCTTGAAAGTCTTGGTCTTTATATATATATACTATTTGTTTCCTAGGTCATCATCTTGGTCTTCCTAGGACTTCGTAGTTTTCTCTCTCCATTAGTTCATTTTCACTTTGCTTCACCATAACACCTTTGTTGTTCATTACAGTGACTGATTCATCTATGGACATTGGAGGGATCGTGTTGGGTTCCTTTTTGGCTTCATCCTTTCAGGTCCTGTTTGACAAGTTGGCTTCTCCCGCATTAGTTTATGCACAACGTAAAGGAATCAGCACTACCTTGCCTAAGGAGTGGAAGGAGAAGCTAGTCATAATCAATGCGGTGTTGGCTGATGCGGAGGACAAGGAACTTAGCGATAACCATCAAGTGAAGCTGTGGCTGGACAAGGTTAAGGACTTGGCCTATGACATGGAAGACTTGCTTGATGAGTTTGAGATCAAAGCTACTCAGGTTGAGTTAGAGGCAGAATCTAGCACAAGCAAAGGTTTGGGGAAATGGAAGTCTGTATTTAGCCGACCACCCTCGCTCATGTCTGAAACCAAGGTACAAGAGATCAATGGCCGGTTGGAAGCAATTGTCACTAGAAAGGCTCATCTAAACTTGAGAGAGAATGTTGTGGACAAATCCAACTACACTAGCAAAAGGATAACCACTTCTCTATCAGAGCCTCAGTTTTTTGGTAGGGAGGAGGAAGTAGAACAAATACTCGAACTATTGATCAATGAGGTCGAAAATTCTAATGCCACGCTAAGCATAGTCCCCATAGTTGGGATGGGCGGCATTGGAAAGACTGCCTTGGCTCAACAAGCTGTATAATGATGCAAAAGTGAATAGATGTTTTGAGATGAGAGCATGGGTTTGTGTTTCGGATGTTTTTGATGTTCTCGACATAACAAAGACTATTTTGCGGTCAATTACTGGGTTGCCCTACGAGGGCAAAAATCTAAACGAGTTTCAAGTTAAGTTGAGGGACAATCTTTTCGGAAAGAAGTTTCTTGTGGTTCTAGACGATATCTGGAATGAGAAGTACGAAAAATGGACTGACCTCTTAAAGCCATTTGTAGTGGGTGCTAGGGGAAGCAAGATTATTGTTACGACTACTAACGATGCTGTTGTTTCAGTAACAAAAGCACCGCCAATTCCTTTGAAGGAATTGTCCTCGATGATTGTACAAGCTTATTAGCCTTTCATGCTCTTGAAGCAACAAATTTTAAGAGCCACCCGGAATTTGAAACAATAGGCAAGAAAATAGCTAAAAGATGTAAAGGTTTACCTTTGGCAGCGAAGATGCTTGGCGGTGCCCTACGTAATAAAATGAAACCCAGTGAATGGGAAGATACCTTAAATAACTTAATATGGGATCTTCCGACGACAAAGAATGATGAGGTTCTCCCTATTATGAAATTGAGCTATGTCCATCTTCCTTCCTATTTGAAGAGATGCTTTTCTTATTGTGCGGTATTTCCTAAGGATTATGAAATTGAGAGGGATGAGCTAGTACTCTTATGGATAGCGGAGGGATTTTTAGATGGACAAAAAACAAAGAAAACTAAGTTGGAATTAGGATGGAATTACTTCGATGAATTAGTATCTAGATCATTTCTTCAAAAATCAAGTGTTGACACATCTAAGTTTTCAATGCATGATCTTTTGAATGATCTAGCAAAGTCAATTGAGGGTGGGATATGCTTTAGCACCGGGGAGTCTCAGCTAGCAATTAATGAAGATTATGCATCTCTTGAGAGAGCTCGTTATGCATCATTCATCTGGTCGCAGTTTGTTACATCAAAATGCTTGAGGCCATATCATGATATGAAGGTATTAAGAAGTTTAATTCTAGTGCGTATTGGACCTAGTGGCAACTCTCTCCTTATATCCGACAAGGTGCTACATGACTTGCTAACAAACTTGAAGTTTCTTAGGGTGTTTTCATTATGTCATTGTCGCATCGTAGAGGTACCGAATTGTGTTGGTGAATTAAAACATCTTCGATATCTCAATTTCTCGAACACTTCTATCAGAAGGCTACCTGAGTCAATTGGTGACTTGTGCAAATTACAAGCTTTGATCTTAAGAGGTTGTCATCAGCTTTCAAAGTTGCCTCACGGTATCACAAAGTTGGTCAGCTTACAGTTTCTTGATGTTAGAGATACGGAAAGTCTAAAAGAGATGCCATTGGGTATCAATAACTTGAAGAATCTTACTATCTTGTCCAAGTTTGTGGTAGGAACAGAGAAAGGGCTACAATTAAAGGAGTTAAAGAACTTGTCGCATCTTCAAGGAGAATTATTCATATTGAAATTACAAAAGGTGGAAGATGTTAGAGATGGTGTTGATGCTAATTTGTTTGGAAAGCAAGGCCTAAGAAAATTAGTCTTGCATTGGGATAAAGATTTTGGAATTCTTCGGAATGATAAGCGCGAATCACGGGTGCTCGAGTCTTTGCAACCTCCCATTGATATTGAAAATCTCACTATTTTGAACTATGGTGGTGCAATATTCCCGTCATGGTTAGATGGTTCATCATATTCTCGGATAGTGTCTTTGAGCTTGTGGAACTGTCCTTATGTCACATCATTGCCTTCATTTGGACAACTACCTTTGTTGAGAGAATTATCTCTTAAAGGTCTAAATGCAGTAAGAATAATAGGCTCTATTTTTTATGGAGGTGATAGGCCTTTTTCTTCCTTAATTACTTTGCAGTTCGAAGAGATGTTGGCATGGAAGGATTGGTCTCCTTATGCAAGGGGGCCAAAAGAAGAAGTCCCATTCTCCTGTCTTGAGCATCTTATTGTCCGGAGCTGTCCTTCGTTGGTCAAGACATTGCCTTGTCAACTTGATCGTCTTATAAAGCTTGAAATTCATTCATGCCAACAATTGAATAACTCAACCGGTGAGTTATGTCTTCCATCTCTCGATGAGTTATACCTTGAGGATTGTAGTAAGGAGATCTTAAAGAGCTTGTTCAAGCTAACTTCTTTGACAATTCTCAAAATTAACAAACTCATAGAGCTTGTTTCCTTTGATCATCGATTTATGAGTTGCTTGGGCAAGCTAAGGAAGCTTCATATAGGATTGTGTGACAAGCTAACATGCTTGTGGCAAGATGGAAATGAAACGCGCAAGATGGAAATGAAACGCAAAATCTCACTTGCCTCCAGGAATTAACCATTAAAAGCTGTGCTCGATTCACATCTTTTGTGGCAGGAGACAGAGAGATAGAGCTACCATGTAATCTTGAAAGAATGGAATTGGTGGATTGCACAAGTTTAGAAAAGCTTCCAATCAAAATGCACGCACTTAGACATTTGGTGATTGAGAATTGTCCAAAAATCATGGCTCTAAACATTCCTCAAGGTGACCCTTGCAGCAATAATTCGATTTCTCAACTTGAATCTTTTAAGATACGTCACTATTATGATTCTCCGATATCCTTTTCATTTGCCAAGGGTAGACTTGCTGCTCAAAGGCACTTCATATAAACAATTGTAAGGGAGTGGAGTCGTTGGAAGGGATTGCCGTAGAATCGCTTGAAATAATGACAATTAACGATTGTCAAATTATGGGAAGCTTACCACGGTGCCTTCACATGCTCTCCCATCTCACTCGATTGCATATTTATAATTGTCCAGCATTGGAGATAGAGGACTTCCCTCCCCTTCCCGTAACCCTCTCGAGTCTTGTTCTTAATCATTGTTCTAAGATAAAGTCTATTGCCGACTGTAACATTGCCAACTGTAACAATCTCACTGAATTGGAAATATGGGAGTGTCCGATATTGGAGATAGAGGACTTCCCACCCCTTCCCATCACCTTGCAGAGGCTTAAACTTTGGGATTGTCCGATGATAAAGTCCCTACCAAATAAGTGGCATCATCTTACATCCCTCCAAGAGCTATTTATTCTCGTTTGCCAAAATATCAAATGCTTACCCAAAGGAGGTTTGCCTCCCAAATTGCGAAAGCTTGTTATTTCGGGGCTCGTGGATCGAAGCAACCGGTGAGAGAGTGGGGCTTACACCGCTCACATCTCTCGAGAGTCGATCGTTGAGTTTAACATGGGAGGGGAGGGAGAGAAGGAGTGGTTTCCTTCGGAGGATGAGGATGCTTGGAGTCTCTTTCCTTTCTCTCTAACCTATCTTTCAATATATAATTTGAGAAAAGTGAAAAGACTATCGAGCGGCCTTCGCAACCATCTCTCCTCTCTCAAGTATTTAACGATTGCAAAGTGCCCCAAGTTGAGGTACTTACCAGAGGATGGCTTCCCTCCCTCCCTCCAACAATTGCGCATATATCGATGCAAGATTTTGAAAGAGCGATGTGCAAAACTCACTGGCAACTATTGGCCCCTCATCGAAGAGATCCCTAATATCGAGATTGATGACTAGCCGATCTACACTATAGTCAGTTTTCTTAGGGATCGGGTAAGTTATTTTTGGTTTTGAAGGCATCTTTTTCCATTCTACTTTCTCAATTCGATGCTCAGTACGAACTAATGTTTGGGTGGGGGATCTTGTTGGGTTGGATTGGCTCTGTTTCGTTGGACAATGAACTGTAGGATGAAATGCTCGCAATGCTGCCTCTTGCAATGTTGATGAGATATCCTTATTTCTAATTGATGCCCAAACCATTTGTGAATGAAATCGCACCATCACGAAGAATCATAGCATTCCACAATCATAGTCCTCTGCATTTTCAGTGTCTATTGTCTATTCTCTTCCCAACATCTTTTTTCTTGGGCCCATAAGCTCATTCACTTTAGTTGTTTTGCAGATACCATTGTGATCTTGCATTGGCAGAATCTCTTGGAAGGATCATGTGCTAACGCTGCTAAAGTAAGGCTAATGCTGTTAGTGTCAATGTCTTGTTTCTTTTTTTTTTTTTTTTTTTTTTGCAATTTATCAAAAGAGGGAGAAGCAATTAAATATATTTGTTGCACTATTGTGGTATGAGTTTTCCTTCCAGTGAATATGATCTAAATAAGAACAAATATTTTTCAAAATCTAAAAGCATGATTAGTTTTGTGGAAACTGTGATGTGATTGGGAAGAAAAGGGATGCAGGTTTTTTTTTTTTTTTTTTAATGTTTTTCTTTAGAATTGAGAACCTTTTCTTTTTTTTTTTTTGTTGACGATGATTCTTTGTAGGATTAAGCAGTCAATCCGGGATAAAATTATGAGGTGGCTCATGGCTTCAAGCTTTCACGTGACAGCATTGATATTCCATAAATTGCTTGCTGGTTGGGTCTTGAACTATGGTGGTTTTAAAACTGTTGCTCACTTTGCTTGCTAGAAATTTATAGCCAATATACTTATGCTTGTTTGGTTGAGATTGTAATGTAGTGACCTCTGGGTTGGCATTTCCATTTGCTCAACTGCAGAATATATTTCATCATATATTATGTCATTTTATCTTAAAATAACCTTCTCATGTGGCATTCTTCCTGCGGGAGTTCCGAACAAAATGTTCAAGCTCACATGGATTCTTTTGCTTGATGAGCCATCCAATCATATGGTAAGTTCTACTCATATTTCTCCATTTTATTACTTTGATTACTTTTTCGGTTAGCTTATTATTGTCCTTGCACTAATTGAACTTGTCGGAATTTGGTCTTTACATTAAAAATAAAGTAGAACCAATTAGTGGTCACAGTTCTTGCTGTAGCCCTTGTCATCATACATCTAGCAAATAATGGAACAGAACCAATCTAATTGCTCCAATGTGGAAAATATTCCGAATAGAGTAATCTACAATACCAAATGGTACTGATCTCTATGCCTATAGGCAATATTGGGCTTTACAGAAAAATATGTATACCCCTTTTTGTTTATAAATCCGGTCTTTAAGTTTTGCTTTAATGACTTGTGACTAAAGAATTATCTTTGTAAATTCTTATTTTATTGTCTAATGATTAGTATTTCTATTTTTTTGCCTATCCAAAACTGTAGGATTTGGATGTAGCTGAGGCACTCATTCAACGTCTAGCCTTGTTCCACGGAGTAATTTCGATGGTGAGATTGATTTTCTTGTCAAAATACTTCAATTTGACCAACAATGGATAATTTCACAGCTAATGGCCCTCTTTTCACCTTGATTTGCAGATTAGTCATGGTGAGCATCTAATAGCTAGAAGCTTGGATGAGGTCTAGGTGGTTTCACAAGGCAAGGTGGCACCTCTCTATGGGAATTTCCGAGACTATAGGAATGTACTCCGGTTTTTGTTGAATCGGTGAATCTAGTTATTGCCATCAACTAAGAATGGTTCACTTTGGGTTCACATTACCTCACATAACTGAAAATGAGGCTTAGCTACATAGAGAAAGAGAAAAAGGATGAAGAGAGGATTGCTGCTGATATACGGGACGGACTCATAGTTACACCAACCCTTATTTGTCATTTATACGTGACAAGGGCTCATGGAACGATGAGTCTGAGTTTTTGACATCGAGCATGCAGTATCATTTGTAATAGCTTAAGAACTGAGTTGGGATTGCAGTCCTAATATAATTTATGATTCTTTGCACATTTTGTTCTAGCAATAGGTTCATTTGTTGTGCCCCTGGAAGTTTGATACTCTATTGCCGTTGAAGTCAGCTTTCCCATGCACACTAAAACGATTTAATCTTTGCAAACGAATGTTTTTGCACAGTAAATTATTTTCCCCATTTTCACTCTTTGGCACTGTTTAGGAGAATTAATTATGAAAATATTATCACAGTCAACAAAACTTTCTATTCAACTCTAAGTACAGAATTGCTTTTACTAACTATAATGTAGGCCTTGCGTAGCTTGGTCAAAGATTATATTTCATCCTTCTTTTATTCAAATACATGAGAATCATGAAGATTCAATGGTGTTCCACAATCATATTCCTCTGCATTTTCAACATCTGTTGTGTGCTATCTTCCCAACATCTTTTTCTCGTGCCCTAGCTCATCCACTTTGATTGTTTTGCAAGATGCCATTGTCATATGTATTGGCAAAATTTCTTGGAAGGATCACTTGTGAAAATTATTGAGGTAGGGTTGTGTTGTCAATGTTATGTGTCATTTTTAACAATTTACAAGAAAGGAAGAAGCAGTTAAATTTATTTGGTGCACTGATATGCTATAAATTTTCTTCTTGTGATTATTATCCAAATAGAATTATCTCTCTCAAAATCTAAAAATCAAATTAGTCATGTGGAAGCTGTGATATGATTGTGAAGAAAGGGGATGCAATTTTTTTTTTTTTAATTATGGTTTTCTTTAGAATTGAGAACCTTCTTTTTATTGATGATAATGATCCTTCATAGTATTAAGCAGTCTATTTAGGGTGCTCATGGCTCTAAGCTTTCAATGCAACCCAAATTCATGATAGGATCGATATTCATAAACCACCTTATTTTTAGGTCTTGATCTCTCGTTGAGTTAGGAACTATTACCTACAGCTTGCTAGAAATTTTTAGCCAATATACTCATGCTTATTTGGTTGAGACGGTAACGATATCCTACCTGCCTCTAGGTTTGCATCGTCAGTAGTGACCTCTGGGGCAAATCTTGTCAGTTCTTTAAATTCGTCATACACCATGTCGCTGTATCTGAAATTACCTTGTTATGTGGCATTCTTCCCGAGCTCACACGGGTTCCTTGGTCTAACTGGAAATCTTGCACTTCATCAATGTATACCTTGTCTAGATCATCTTCTCTCTCTTTGCTACTGTTGCGCATGTAAAAAACAAAAATTCATGCAATTTTTGTGTGATATCATGAAGCTAAGGTTAGTTGATATGTAATCTCAATTGTGGTTCACTGCGTACTTGCTCTGAGGCTTTTTGGATGTTATTGCACATATAACATGGTGCTTTGACCATGTACATAGGTGGTTAGATAAGCAGAGTTGCATCTGCCAAGATAACTGTCAAGAAACCTCACATAATTCTGCTTGACAAGCCATCCAATCATTTAATTGGTTTACTCATTTTTCTTTTTCAGTTAGCTTGTTATTGTTCTTGCACCATTTGAACTTATTGGAATCTGGTCTTTACATTGAAAATACAGTAAAACCAATCAGTGATCACAGCTACAGGGAGCATTTGTCATTGTACATCTAACTTACAATGGAATAGAGACCAATCTAGTTTTTCCAACTTGCAAAATGTTGGGAATAGAATGGTTCTGCTAGCCTGATCAGTGTGTTTGTATTATAGTAATCTATTATACTACCAAGTAGTTCCTATGTTTGTGCTTCGAGGTAGTGTTGGGCTTTGCACATAATGAATGTGGACCCTTTTCTTGCTTATAAATGTTCACTCTTAGTTTTGCTTTAATGAGTAGTGACTACTCAAGTGTCATCTTTGTAAATTGTTAGTTTCTTGTCTAGAAATAGATATGATCCTGCCTTTTCCACTATACCCAATTGTAGGATTTGGATGAGGCACTCATTCAAGGTCTGGTCTTGTTTCTTGGATGGATCATTTCACAGCTGACAGCCCTCTTTTCGCCTTGATTTGCAGGTTAGTCTCGATGAGCATCTAATATCTAGAAGCGCAGACAAGCTATTGGTGGTTTCTCAAGGCAAGGTGGCGGCTTTCCATGGGAATTTCCAGTATTATAAGAGTTTGGATGTCCTGAGGGTATCTCTGGGGTTATTGCCTTCATCATCTGCACTAACGGTGGAGGACAAACATCCCAAAATGAAGTAGAAATTGGTTGAGCTCGCCCAATCTCTGAATGCAGCATGTGTGGATTAATTTGATTAAATTGTTCTGGGACCCAACTCTGAACACATCGATCCGGATTCAAAATTATTTAGTTCCAATTAAAAGCAAACTAGGTTACGTGGCCTTGCTCTGGCCTGTATTAACTGTAGCACTTCCAGCTGTATTTAAATTCGCATCCTGTGATGCAGTAGCGACTGATTTGTCAAATAAGCCGCGGTTATGGCTTAAACCGAGTAACTCATAATGAGTATGGTAACTTTCATGGGAACCTCTATAGGCTCTATTCTGTTTTCCTATCCTTCGTTATGAATGGTTAAGGCAAAGATTTTCTCAAGGAATTTTGTAAGACCGCCGTGGAAACGTGCTTTTCCCAGCCGGCATTGAGAGTTGAAAATTTTCCACTTGCAGTCTGCCCTATAAAGGTTCAAGTTTCATACCAATTAATCTTTTTACCTTCCCAAGTTTTTTACGTTAATTCACCAGCTTTTAGGCGGAGTTACTGATGATGAGTATGGATTCTCCATTCCAATTTGCATACTACAGAAGGGAATGTTTTACGAGAAATTAGCTGTGTGAAAATATATTCCCCATTTTTGTCCTTAAGTACTGTTTAGGAGAATAAATTGTGAAAATGTTTTCGTGATTGACAAAAATTTTATACTTTCAGCTCTAAGTACAGAATTGCTTTTAGTAAATATAATGTAGGCCTTGCCTAGCCAAAAAGAAAATCTATGATGAAATTCCGTGTAAACACTCGAATACAAGTTAAAATATGGAAATTCGGGAGTGCCAGAAAACTGACAAGAAAACAAAAATCCACCAAACCAGGAATAACGAATTTATCAAGTCGATGCATCTTCTATAACCTTAACGTCCGGCCAGGAAAGAGAGAATCTCCCAGACAACGAATTCCTTCCAAAGAGCCACCAATTCCACCGGTTCCCCACAAAAGTAACACTCGAGGATATAATCGCGAAAGAGGAAAAACCCTAGCCTGAGCTCGTCGGTTGCAGGCGACGAACTGGAGCCGCTGGTAGAGCTTCCGGAGGCAACGGTGGAGGCAGAGGCGACGGTGGAGGCGGAGGCAGAGGCAGCGAGATCGCTAGTAGCAGGATCCTCTGCCACGATTATCATGTAACGATGGAGTTTAACATAATTTTGAGCCTTTGGATATAGACATCCAGCTTCAAATTCATTTATATAGTTTAAATTCAAGTCACGAATCATTTGGTTATAAGCTTCCGATAGTGCATGATTGTGACTTCTCCTGAATAACAATAATTAGCATGTACACATTGCATTTTCAACGAGGCATAACGCTATTTCGCTTTTAGTAATAATAGAGGAAGGGTTTGGCTTTCGTATAAATTGCGCGCTCGCTCCGAACAAGTAGGCCAACTTGTTCTCTACTAGAAGGAAACGTTTGGCTGAGGCAAGCCGACTTGTCAACTTGTTTTCTAGAAGTGACGTCTTGGAACCTCAACTTAAGATTCACGGCTAGTTTCTCTTCCTTCTTTAATGGCAAGTTGACTAAGATTTGGAGGCCAACTTTGATTTTTCTTCTTGGCGGCCAATGTAGGATGTTGATTATTCAACACCACCCTCTTTTGATCTGCTCAGTCCCCAACAAACCTGTCCTAGTCGTAGCTCCGTCGATATTATCTTCTATCGTTGCAAGCGGTGGCCACCCATTGCCGTAGCAGAGTTCACACGCATACGCCGTGAATTGTCCAACCTAGCGCTCGCCCCCCTGCTCAGCAGTGTTCCTGCTCGTCCAAACCTGGCGCTCGTCCTTGCTGGATTGCTGTTGTTTATCTAATCTTGTTCACCGGTCAGCTCCAGAAAGTCTACTCGGAATAGGTAAATCTCTTTTCCCCTCAAACTGATTCATCCAGAACCTCACTGCTAAAGTATCTGGTAGGCCTTTATTACACGGGAGCAGCCACCAGTCATTTCTGAAATCTTTCTATATATTTGAAGCAAAAGAAGAGGTGGCAGCAGCAACAATATTTTCGTTCTTAAACTGACTTCATGCCTGTCTATATTCCCGATTGCAAGTTTAATAACAAAATTTTAGTAGAAGTTGATGTCAAATACTTGCTGTCCCGATTAAAGTTGCGTCATGGTGATTTGTTGAATATTTTTGCCATCCGTGTTTATGAAATTGCATATGGCTAGGTCACTCTCGATCACGTCTTCACGTGTAATTTCATGAATTTACATGTGTCAAATTTCATAAAAGTCATCCACGGCATGTTATATACATTCATTGCATTCTAGATTGTATATTAGGGGAGATGTTTAATAAAACCATGTGTAGAGTTATTAGATGTTGCACATTTAGGAAATTGCATATCATAAATTTACATATTTAGGGAAAGTCATATTCACATTTTTAAGTGTGTTCATATTTGCTGATTTGGACAGACTTAGGATTTTTCATTACATATTAGGATGGAATTTCATCATATTCGTGTCAGGATAATTATATTAAAAAAATTACAATTTTCATGGACAAGCATTATCATATCCCACAGACTTCACTCTCATTCAATTCATTTCTTGCATGCATATCGATTGTCGCCAATCACCACCATCTCTAGTCGTCGTCCATCAATACCATCGTTCGTCGTTGCAAGCAGGGACCACGCATTGCCGTAGCTGAATACGGAGGCGTACACAGGGAACTGCCAAGCCTAGGGCTCGTGCTTGCTGGATTGCTGTTGTGGATCTAATCCCGTTCGCCTGGTCAGCTCCAGGAAGTCAACTTGGAATAGGTAAAAGACATCTTTCTACTTGCTCTCTTTTTCCCTTGAACTGATGCAGCAAGTTTAATAACATAATTGGGGAAAGTTGATGTCATATACTTGCTGGCCAGATTAAAGTTGCAGCTTGACTGCATAATTCATGGTGATTTGTTGATCTTAATATGGCTTAGTTGATTTAATGAGGTGATACATCTGCACGCATAATTGTTTAAGCCAAAATTTGGACCTCTATTTTATGGTTTTTCATTACATATTAGGATAGAATTCATTATATCCGTATCAGGACAATTATATTAGAAAACTCAGAATTTTCATGGACAAGCATTATCATGCACATCTAGGCTTTTTGGAGTGCATTATTATTAATTCTCTTTTTTGCACGTTTCCTTTCATAAATCACATGCTATAATTTGGGAAATCTAGGAAAATCATATCTTGCTTATTAATAAATTTAGATTGCATCTTCATAAAAATGCGAAGTGGAACTCCCCTTGAGTCACGAAGAGTCTTATCGCCCCATTCCTGCATTCTTTTTCTTCATCAGTTTTTTGCTGTTTTTCGTATTTAGTTTTTCCGTTGCTCTTTTTCCATTTATTAAACTTATATTCTGAAAAGATAAATGGAAATCTAGACACAATTCCAATAGACAAGTACAATAGAGATTAATGAATGACTAATCACAACGTGATTAAAAATGACAAAAGTTGGACTAAAATTATAGTTTTGTTGATTTGAGCAAGAGAAACAATAATCAGTGCCAATTGTCAATCACAAAAAAAAAAAAAAAAAATCGGCACCCACGTAATGCGTGGAGAGTCTACTAGTAATGTAAAAGAGACATTCGCATGGGAACGGAAGAGGAGAGATTTGAAAAGTGAAGTGATAAATCCAATTTGCATCTCCGTAAGTCTTGGTCTTTCTGGATTTTATTAAATTTTCTTTCCAATCAGTTCTTTACCAATTTTGCTTCACTTTCACGACAAAAAAGTCCATGATACTCACTGAAGTTCTGGTCTTCTCGAGTTTATGATTTACTTACACGAATGAGTATATGATCGTGGAAACTACAAATGTGCGGGGATAATCTCTAAATATTACAGAACAACCACTTGTGAAAGAAAAAGTTGCAGCAAGATGGGCGAAAATATCTGCTGAAAGGTGATGAATTAGTAACCGATGATGGGGAATCG
The DNA here is from genome assembly GCA_016097485.1 of Eucalyptus sideroxylon x Eucalyptus melliodora. Taxonomy (NCBI): domain Eukaryota; kingdom Viridiplantae; phylum Streptophyta; class Magnoliopsida; order Myrtales; family Myrtaceae; genus Eucalyptus; species Eucalyptus sideroxylon x Eucalyptus melliodora. The sequence goes on along the minus strand of CM027825.1, from coordinate 16,706,929 downwards.
CCTAGAAAGAGAATCATGGTCCATTGAACTCGATTTTCCTGTTCATTGGTGTGATGAATAAAGTATAATTTTTAGTAGATTATACATTGTCGTTTGGTGATTTGTGACTTGTTCACTATTTGCATAGTAAAATAAAGCAAGTTGCTTAATGAATTAGTAGGTGTGCTTGACCCTTTTTCTTATTAAGCCCAAAGCACGTGTTTCCATTCTTCTTAATGGACAAACAAAGTTAATTGTCTTTGATGACATGTATATGTATAACAGAAAATATGACGCAATGTTATGTTTCAAAAGCATTTATTTTACTAAGTTGCACAAACATGTTTATTTGCCAATCCTATTAATTTGGTCAACTTCATTCGTCGCTAAACAAGAAAAAAGGGATAAGCACACCGATTAATCCATCAAGCAAGTTGCTTTCTCTCACTCTGGAAATGGTAAATGAGTCCAATATTAACAATATATAATCTACTAGATGTCACACTCTACCCATTACACTACTGAACTTGATAATTGTGTTCAAAGGACTGCGATTCTCCTATCAAGGCGATTCTCGATTATCGACCACTACCTTAGCACCCTTCAACAAATCATTGTCACCCATCTTGATGTGAATCTTTAGCATAGTAACTGCCATGTAAAAGAATTCATCAATCTCACATTCACCAATAAAGCAAACAAAGACATTGAAATCATAAGGTTACTAAGAATATACATATGCTAAAAAAGCCAACAAAACACTCGTGAGGGATAACACTTATAATGAAAATATGCAAACACTCTAAGTTGGTCATATTAAGACTCTGTTTTGGATGGCCAGAAGTAAAGGTCCGACAGTTAAAAAGTCATGATCTGAAGAATAAGGAGAGTAATTGACATAACAAACACTTGTGGATAAATAGTATTTTTTTTTTTAATTGTCTAACCTTTGATGTGCATCCCTTGAAAGTCTGGGTCTTTTTTGAAATATTTTTCCTTGGTCGTCGTCTTGGTCTTCCTAGACTTCATAGTTTTTTTCTTTCCATTAGCTCATTTTCACTTTGTTTCACCATAACACCTTTATTGTTCTTTACAGTAACAGATTCACCTATGGCCATTGGAGAGATCGTTTTGGGTTCCTTTTTGGCTTCGTTCTTTCAGGTCCTTTTCGACAAGTTGACTTTGTCCGCATTAAGTTGTTTACAACGAGATGGAATCAACACAGTCTCGCTTGAGGAGTGGAAGGATATGCTGGTAACAATCAATGCAGTGTTGGCTGATGCAGAGAACAAGCAACTTAGTGGTAACCATCAAGTGAAGCTATGGCTGGACAGGGTTAAGGACTTGGCCTATGACATGGAAGACTTGCTCGATGAGTTTGTGATAAAAGCTGCTCAAGTTGAGCTAGAGGCAGAATCCAGCACAAACAAAGGTTTGGGGAAATGGAAGTTCTCTGTCTTTGGCCGACAACCCTCGCTCATGTCTAAAACCAAGGTACAAGAGATCAATGGCCGATTGGAAACGATTGTCACTAGAAAGGTTCATCTAAACTTGAGAGAGAATGTTGTGGAAAAATCCAACTACATTGGCAAAAGGATAACCACTTCTCTATCGGAGCCTCAATTTTTTGGTAGGAAGAAGGAAGTAGAACAAATTCTCAAACTATTGATCAATGAGGTCAAAAATTTCTAATGCCATGCTGAGCATAGTCCCCATAGTTGGGATGGGCGGTATCGGAAAGACTGCCTTGGCTCAACAGCTGTATAATGATGCCAGAGTGGATAGATGTTTTGAGATGAGAGCATGGGTTTGTGTTTCAGATGTTTTTGATGTTCTCGACATAACAAAGACTATTTTGCGGTCAATCACTGGGTTGCCCTGTGAGGGCAAAGATCTAAATGAGTTTCAAGTTATGTTGAGGGACAATCTTTTCGAAAAGAAGTTTCTTGTGGTTCTAGACGATATATGGAATGAGAAGTATGAAAAATGGACTGACCTCTTAAAGCCATTTGTAGTGGGTGCTAGGGGAAGCAAGATTATTGTTACGACTCGCAACCTTGCTGTTGTTAAAATGACAAGAGCTCAGCCGTATCTTTTGGAGGAATTGTCCATTGATGATTGTACAAGCTTATTAGCCTTTCATGCTCTTGAAGCAACAAATTTTAAGAGCCACCCGGAATTTGAAACAATTGGTAAGAAAATAGCTGAAAGATGTAAAGGTTTACCTTTGGCAACGAAGATGTTTGGTGGTGCCCTACGTAATAAAATGAATCCCGGTGAATGGGAAGATACCTTAAACAACATAATAGGGGATCTTCCAACAGTACAGAATGATGAGGTTCTCCCTATTTTGACATTAAGCTATGTCCATCTTCCTTCCTATTTGAAGAGATGTTTTTCTTATTGTGCAATATTTCCCAAGGATTATGAAATTGAGAGGGATGAGCTCGTACTCCTATGGATAGCATAGGGATTTTTAGATGGACAAAAGAAAAATAAAAATAAGTTGAAATTAGGACGAAGTTACTTCAATGAGTTAGTATCTAGATCATTTCTTCAACAATCAAGTGTTGACGCATCTAAGTTTTCAATGCATGATCTTTTGAATGATCTAGCAAAGTCCATTGAGGGTGCAATATGTTTTAGCTCTGGGGAGTCTCAGGTGGTGGTTAATGAAGATAATGCATCTCTTGGGAGAGCTCGTTATGCATCATTTGTCTCATCATGGCTTGTTACATCAAAATGCTTAAGAGCATTTCATGGATTGAAGGTCTTAAGAAGTTTAATTCTAGTGCGTGTTAGATCTAGTCAGGGCCCAAATTATTTCTCTATTTCCAACAAGGTGTTGCATGACTTGCTAACAAACTTGAAGTATTTGAGGGTGTTTTCATTATGTCATTGCAGCAATGTAGAGGTACCGAATTGTGTTGGTGAATTAAAACATCTTCGATATCTCAATTTCTCGTACACTAACATCGAAAGGTTACCTAAGTCAATTCGCGACTTGTGCAAATTACAAACTTTGATCTTAAGGGGTTGTCATTGGCTTTCAAAGTTGCCTCACGGTATCACAAAGTTAGTTAGCTTAAAATTTCTTGATATTAGAGCTACAGAAAGTCTAAAAGAGAAGCCATTGGGTATCAATAATTTGAAGAATCTTACTATCTTGTCCAAGTTTGTGGTAGGAACAGAGAAGGGCCTACAGTTAAAGGAGTTAAAGAACTTGTCACATCTTCAAGGAGAATTATTCATATCAAAATTACAAAAGGTGGAAGATGTTAGAGATGTTGTTGATGCTAATTTGTTAGGAAAGCAAGACCTAAGAAAATTATTCTTGCATTGGGATGAAGATTTTGGAATTCTTCGGAATGATAAGCATGAATCACGGGTGCTTGAGTCTTTGCGACCTCCCATTGATATTGAAAATCTCACTATTTTAAACTATGGCGGTGCAATATTCCCGTCATGGTTAGATGGTTCATCATATTCTCGGATAGTGTCTTTGAGCTTGTGGGACTGTCCTTATGTCACATCATTGCCTTCACTTGGACAACTACCTTCATTGAGAGAATTATCTCTTAAAGGTCTAAATGCAGTAAGAATAATAGGCTCTAATTTTTATGGAGGTGATAGGCCTTTTTCGTCCTTAATTACTTTGCAGTTCGAAGAGATGTTGGCATGGAAGGATTGGTCTCCTTATGCAAGGGGCCCAAAAGAAGAAGTCCCATTCTCCTGTCTTGAGCATCTTGTTGTCCGGAGCTGTCCTTCGTTGGTCGAGACATTGCCTTGTCAACTTGATCGTCTTATAAAGCTTGAAATTCATTCATGCCAACAATTGAATAACTCAACCAGTGAGTTATGTCTTCCATCTCTCTATGAGTTATACCTTGAGGATTGTAGTAAGGAGATCTTGAAGAGCTTGTTCAAGCTAACTTCTTTGTCAGTTCTCAAAATTAACAAACTCATAAAGCTTGTTTCCTTTGATCATCAATTTATGAGTTGCTTGGGCAAGCTAAGGAAGCTTCATATAGGACTGTGTGACAAGCTAACATGCTTGTGGCAGGATGGAAATGAAACGCAAAATCTCACTTGCCTCCAGGAATTAACCATTAAAAGCTGTGCTCGATTCACATCTTTTGTGGCAAGAGACAGAGAGATAGAGCTACCCTGTAATCTTGAAAGGATGGAATTGGTGGATTGCACAAGTTTAGAAAAGCTTCCAAGCAAGATGCACACACTTAGACATTTGGTGATTGAGAATTGTCCAAAAATCATGGCTCTAAACATTCCTCAAGGTGACCCGAGCAGCAATAATTTGATTTCTCAACTTGAATCTCTTAAGATACGTCACTATGGTTCTCTGATATCCTTTTCATTTGCTAAGGGTAGACTTGCTCCTCTGAAGGCACTTCATATAGACAATTGTGAGGGAGTGGAGTCGTTGGAAGGGATTGCCATAGAATCGCTTGAAACAATGACAATTAACGATTGTCAAAATATGGGAAGCTTACCACAGTGCCTTCACATGCTCTCTCATCTCACTCGATTGCATATTTATAATTGTCTAGCATTGGAGATACAAGACTTTCCTCCCCTTCCCGTAACCCTCTCGAGTCTTGTTCTTAAGCATTGTTCTAAGATAAAGTCTATTGCCAACTGTAACATTGCCAATTGTAACAATCTCATTGAGTTGGAAATATGGGAGTGTCCAGTATTGGAGATAGAGGACTTCCCACCCCTTCCCATCACCCTGCAAAGTCTTTCACTTTGGGATTGTCCGATGATAAAGTCCCTACCAAATCAGTGGCATCATCTTACATCCCTCCAGGAGCTGAAAATTCGTTATTGCGAAAATATCACACGTTTCCCCAAAGGAGGGCTGCCTCCCAAATTGCGAGAGCTTATAATTCCGGGGCTCGTGAATCTGAAGCAGCCAGTGAGAGAGTGGGGCTTACACCTGCTCACATCTCTCGAGATTCTGGGCATTGAGTTTAACATGGGAGGGGAGGGAGAGGAGTGGTTTCCTTCGGAGGATGAGGATGCCGGGAGTCTCTTTCCTTTGTCTCTAACCCATCTTTGTATATGGAAATTGAGAAACATAGAAAGACTATCAAGCGGTCTCCGCAACCATCTCTCCTCTCTCCGATGGTTATTGATTGGAGATTGCCCCAAGCTGAGGTACTTGCCAGAGGATGGCTTCCCTCCCTCCCTCCAAGTATTGCACATAGTTTCATGCAAGATTCTGGCATAGCAATGCGCAAAACTCACTAGCGACTATTGGCCCCTCATTGAAGAGATTCCTCGCATCATCATTGATTACAAGCAAATCTAATGAATTGATTCGTGCATCTACACTACAGTCAGTTTTCTTAGGGTTCGGGTAAGTTATTTTTTGTTTTGAAGGCATCCTTTTCCATTCTACTTTCTCAATTCGATGCTCAATACGAACTGATGTTTGGGTGGGGGATCTCATTGGGTTGGATTGGCTCTATTTTGTTGGACGATAAACCGTAGGACGAAACGTTCGCAGTGCTGCCTCTTGCTATGTTGATGACATATCCTTATTTCTGCTTGATGTGTCATGCCCTGATCCTCGGTCATGTGCCCATCATTCATCTTTGATCGATTTTAAAATGCAATATCCTAGGACTACGTATCGCCGACCCTTACATTTCCAATAACACATGCGAAGTAGTTATAAATCCCTAGACAATAAAGCAATGGGATAGAAAAGTAGAGCCATAATTTTCATACTGAAATTCACAACCACACTTTTACACAAGCACCTCATAGTATATAATACAATACTATTCACAAGGGTCTGACTTAACACATATCCACATATAATCAAGGTTTGACAAAATAGGATGGGATCTCAGTCCTCATCCGGGTCGTACTCAGGATCCTCCTCTGGATCATCTTTAGATTTTTCCTCTTCGGGTTCTACCTCGGGTCCTTCCTCTTGCTCAACTACCTCTCCTTCTTCTTCTTCACTCCAGTTAGTACCCTTGGCTGAGTATGCCGATGACTTAGGATCGCCCTCGAGCTTGGGATCCTTGGCATCCACTACCGACCCATCCTTAGGGTCTACCGTCCCTAGCCCGAATGCTGCCTCCAGGACTTACAGAGGCACATCGCCTTCTGGGATAGGACTTTCTCTTCGCCCACCATGATAGTGATGATACCATGATCGATACTCATGGGGTACCAGGTCAATTCTATTCACTTCAACCCACACCTTGGACTCTATCAACACATACTCTAGTCCCTCTAGGTGGTGGTCTATCGAAAGGGGTATTCTTCTTTGGTGACATTCACAGGAATACCAAAATGTATTGGAGGACGAGAAGGTGGACATGTTGCCATTTAGGGTCCTGAAATGTTGTTCCACAATTGGGATGAGACTACGTCTCAGCAAGTTCTACCCTTTAAGAACCAATTAGTAAACCAATACGCTATCTGGGCTGCCTATGCACGCACGAGTCATAAGACTTACCTTGGCCTTAAATTCCACCTGCATATTAGCATAGTTTAATAGGCACCCAAGCAATCACATCACAGATCGATATCTCAATCAATCGACCTAATCGATTTCATGTCAATCGAACCATTCATCGATCATTTCAATTCAATCAATCAATTCATGACATTAGATCAAAGCAATGATCAATCGACCTAGTCAATTACATGTCATCTCGACCTTTTCTTGGTCGGCTCATCTTATACTATCTATAAGTCCGTTCATATCAGAACTATTCACTGCTAAGTTAATAAATAGATAATATAGCTCACTTCTAAGATGATTGGGTATACTACTCTTTGCTAAGCTGCCATATCGCTCTTAGCCTGATAAAGTATACCGACAGTGCTCAATCTAAGCTAATAAGGTATATTTCTCTCTGTTAAGCTGCCGTATCGTCCTTAGGCTGATATAGTATACTGATATATTCCATCAAAACTAATGAGGTATACTGCTCTCTGCTAAGCTGACATATCATCCGTAGGCTGATATAGTATATCGATATACTGCTCTCTACTAAGCTGACATATCGCCCGTAGGTCAATATAGTATACCATCCCAATTATACAATCAATTCCATATTTTTATCATTTTCGATAAAGTAGCCGTGTGTGGTGACACGGTCGGCCTTAGCCAAAATATAATATTTTCATTTTCATAACTCCCACATTTTCTGTAGTCCACTCAAATATTTTTGGCATTATCAACCGATGCTTGGTTATTTTTCATTTATTAACCAACGATTATCCAATTAAAGAATAATTCCCACTTTCACAAATAATTCAATTCAGCACGAAATAAAACTCAATTAAATAAACGGACTATACCACAAAAATAGCATAAAATTCTGATCGTCGACTATCTTTGCATAATTTTTGGAAAATAAATAAATAATTAAATTAATTCCGAAAAATTAATAATTAAATACTAAAAATCCAATTTAGGCTCGTAATGCCTAATCGAAAGCCAAATCAGATCAGGAAAAATCCCGAGATGCATTCAATAAATAGAAATATGTCTCTACTTGCTAATTACACTAACTTATCACCTAATATACATCATTAAGTCACTAATCTGATTGTTCTAAACTAATCTAATAACCTAATTGCATTTAATTAAATCTAATCAATCATTAAGTATCATTAGCAAACTAAAAGAGCATTAGTGAGCAAAACTCACTGGAATGACGCTCGAGTCGGATCAATCCGATGGGAACGGTGCGGGGAACGAAAAACTCCCAAGCGGACCTAGGAACCGAGGCTCAGAACACCTCCAAAACGGGCCTAAAACCTAGTTGAAAACCCACATCGAAACCTTTTGTTCTTGGTTGGAAAATTGAAGAAAACTACTCAGTTTAGGTGATACTTGCACGGGAATGAAAGATTGAACCAAACCGGACCTAAACGAAGCTTTACGGGCGAGGAAACACCCAAAACTAGCCTCGGCGAGACTTCCACAGACCCAAACACAGCTGCTGGGCGAGAGAGGGATGCAACCAAGGAGACGGCGGAGCATGACCAAGACGGGCATGTGCGTGCAGGGGTGAGGGCGACACCAACGTGGTGACGGGCAGGTAAGCATGGACGGCGGCTGCTACACTCTCCTCCTTGCTGTGCTGGTCGAGAATTCAAAGGAAAGAGAGAGAGGGTGGCCGGCCAAATGGAGAGAGGGAAAGAAGAGATAGAGATGAGGGGTGAGGGCTCCACTTTGTCCAATTTTTCCACAACTTGTTCATCAAGTTTCAACCTAAGCCAAGCATTGTTCCTTGGCACTCCTTTGGCCACACCAACACCCCAAATAACCTTTCCAATGGTCCAAAATTGGCTAGTGTGTGGGGGATTACGAATTTTGAAGAATAAAGCTTCCATTGGAGCTAGTTCTTTCTTGATTCTCTCTCAATCGGCTCTCATAAAATCAATTGATATCTCATTTATTAGATTGATAATTTTTCTCATCCAAGAATCCCTCATGCTTCTCAATTTTGCAACCCGAATAATTCCCCGGCTTCAATTGCATAAAAATAGTCCGGTAACGACTTTTTCCCAAAAAGTGTCAATTGTCAAAAAAAAATTCTGAGACTGAGTTGACACTCCTAGAATTTATTGTGACGTGACAAAATCTTTAATTTCTGAAATCGAACTTGAATTGACGGTTAATTTTCATTCGATGCGTTTTTAGCGTGACCTAGGCTACCAGGTAACTTTTAGGCATTTTTAGTGCAAATGACATGTGGTCGACTTTCTTCGAGCCACGATGAACCCATTCAACTCATTGGCGACTCTCGGTTGTCGTGAAAATCTCGAGAATCTAAATACGGACACATGTTACCAAAACAATAAGTAAATCAGTCTAGTACCGATCGATGGGAATTTTCCAATTTAGTGGTGTCACCCACGATTGGCCACACATCTCTATCGAACCAGCCTATCTCTGATTTCAAATCGATTTTATACTGTGCCGCAATGGCCTCTAAAGGTAGACTCAATCGAGAAGCCAGTTCCTAGTCGAATTCTTAAGTCTATTTGCCTTAAAATCCTTATTGATTTCTCCATATAGTCTAGTTATCTTGAGAGTAATCAGCTCTGAGAATAGCTCTATAGGTGTGTCAATGAAATGCTCGATTTATTCAGTGGAAAATAGAGTTGAAAATCTGGGATGTCACATGATGCCCAAACCATTTGTGAATGAAATCACACAATCTCGAAGAATCATAGCATTCCACAATCATAGTCCTCTGCATTTTCAACGTCTATTGTCTGTTCTCTTCCTAACATCTTTTTTCTTGGGCCCTTAAGCTCATTCACTTTGGTTGTTTTGCAGAAACCATTGTGATCTTGGATTGGCAGAATCTCTTGGAAGGATCACGTGCGAATATTGCTAAGGTAGGGCTAATGCTGTTAGTGTCAATGTCTTGTTTCATTTTTTTTTTTTTTTAATTTTTTTTTGCAATTTATCAAAAAAGGAAAAGTAATAAAATATATTTGTTGCACTGCTGTGTTCTGAATTTTCTTTCCAGTGAATATGATCTACATAAGAACAAATCTTTTTCAAAATCTAAAAGCATGATTAGTTTTGTGGAAGCTGTGATATGATTGGGAAGAAAAGGGATGCAGTTTTTTTTTTTAATAGTTTTCTTTAGAATTGAGAACCTTTTTTTTTTTTTTGTTGATGATGGTTCTTCGTAGGATAAAGCAGTCAATATGGGATAAAATTCTGAGGCAACTCATGGCTCCAAGCTTTCACATGACAGCATTGATATTCCATAAATTGCTTGCTGGTTGGGTCTTGAACTCTAGTGGTTTTGGAACTATTACTCACTGCTTGCTAGAAATTTTTAGCCAATATACTTATGCTTGTTTGGTTGAGATTGTAATGCAGTGACCTATGGGTTGGCATTTCCATTTGCTCGACCGCAGAATATGATTTCATCATAAATTATGCCATTTTATCTTAAAATAACCTTCTCATGTGGCATTCTTCCTGCAGGGAGTTCCGGAACAAAATGTTCAAGCTCACATGGGTTCTTTTGCTTTAATTGGAAGTGTTGCACTTCAACCAATGTGTTTCTTGCCTGGTATATCTCCTCTCTCTGTGTTAGTGTAGCATGTATAAATTTTTTGTTGAAGCATTTATGACATTGTGAAGCTCTATTAGAGGTTAGATAATTTGTAATCTGAATTGTAGTTCACTTTGTACTTTCTCCTAGGCTTTTTGGTTGTTATTGCACATATAACATGGTGCTTTGACCATATAATTAGGTGGTTAGAAAAGCAGAGTTGCATTTGCCAAGTTAACTTTCAAGCAACCTCACATAGTTTTGCTTGACAAGCCATCCAATCATATGGTAAGTTCTACTCATATTTCTCCATTTTATGACTTTGATTACTTTTTCAGTTAGCTTATTATTGTCCTTGCACTAATTGAACTTGTCGGAATTTGGTCTTTACATTAAAAATAAAGTAGAACCAATTAGTGGTCACAACTACTGGTAGCCCTTGTCATCATACATCTAGCAAATAATGGAATAGAAACCAATCTAATTGCTCCAATGTGGAAAATATTCTGAATAGAGTAATCTACAATACCAAATGGTACCGATCTCTATGCCTATAGGCAATATTGGGCTTTATAGACAAATATGTGGACCCCTTTTTGTTTATATATCTGGTCTTTAAGTTTTGCTTTAATGACCAGTGACTAAAGAATTATCTTTGTAAATTGTTATTTTCTTGTCTAATGATTAGTGTTTTTGTTTTTTACCTATCCACAACTGTAGGATTTGGATGTAGCTGAGGCACTCATTCAACGTCTAGCCTTGTTCCACGGAGTAATTTCGATGGTGAGATTGATTTTCTTGTCAAAATACTTCAATTTGACCAACGATGGATAATTTCATAGCTAATGGCCCTCTTTTCACCTTGATTTGCAGGTTAGTCATGGTGAGCATCTAATAGCTAGAAGCTTGGATGAGGTCTGGGTGGTTTCACAAGGCAAGGTGGCGCCTCTCCACGGGAATTTCCGGGACTATAGGAATGTACTCCGGTTTTTGTTGAATCAAGTGAATCTAGTTATTGCCATCAACTAAGAATGGTTCACTAGGTTCACATTACCTCACATAACTGAAAATGAGCGTTAGCTACATAGAGAAAGCGAAAAAAGGATGAAGAGAGGATTGCTGCTAATTGACACAGTTACACCAGCCCTTATTTGTCATTTACACGTGATAAGGGCGCGTGGAACGATGAGTCTGAGTTTTTGACATCGAGCATGCAGTATCATCTGTAATAGCTTAAGAATTGAGTTGGGATTGCGGTCCTAATATAATTTATGATTCTTTGCACATTTTGTTCTAGCAATAGGTTCATTTGTTGTGCCCTTGGAAGTTTGATACTCTATTGCCGCTGAAGTTAGCTTTCCCACTGCACACTAAAACGATTTAATCATTTGCAAACGAATGTTTTTGCATAGTAAATTATTTTGTAAGACAATCTATTTTGTGAGAAAGCTATATTAATATATTTTCCCCATTTTCACTCTTTGGCACTATTTAGGAGAATTAATTATGAAAATATTATCACGGTCAACAAAACTTTATATTCAACTCTAAGTACATAATTGCTTTTACTAACTATAACGTAGGCCTTGCATAGCTTGGTCAAAGATTATATTTCATCCTTCTTTTATTCAAATACATGAGAATCATGAAGAATCAATGGTGTTCCACAATCATATTCCTCTGCATTTTCAGCATCTGTTGTGTGCTATCTTCCCAACATCTTTTTCTCGTGCCCTAGCTCATCCACTTTGATTGTTCTGCAGATGCCATTGTCATCTATATAGGCAAAATCTCTTGGAAGGATCACTTGTGAAAACTGTTGAGGTAGGGCTGTGTTGTCAATGGTATGTGTCATTGTTTACAATTTACAAGAAAGGAAGAAGCAGTTAAATTTATTTGGTGCACTGATATGCTATAAATTTTCTTCTTACGATTACTATCCAAATAAGAATAATCTCTCTCAAAATCTAAAAATCGAATTAGTCATGTGGAAGCTGTGATATGATTGTGAAGAAAGGAGATGTAATTTTTTTTTTTAATTATGGTTTTCCTTAGAATCGAGAACCTTCTTTTTGTTGATGATGATCCTTTGTAGTATTAAGCAGTCTATTTAGGGTGCTCATGGCTCTAAGCTTTCAATGCAACACAAATTCATGATAGGATCGATATTCATAAACCACCTTATTTTTGGGTCTTGATCTCTGTTGAGTTAGGAACTATTACCTACAGCTTGCTAGAAATTTTTAGCCAATATACCATGCTTATTTGGTTGAGACGGTAACGATATCCTACCTACCTCTAGGTTTGCATTGTCAGTAGTGACCTCTAGGGCAAATCTTGTCGGTTCTTTAAATTCGTCATACACCATGTCATTGTATCCGAAATTACCTTCTTATGTGGCATTCTTCCTAATCACTTGGGTTTCTTTTGTCTAACTAGAAATCCTGCACTTGAATCAATGTATACCTTGTTTGGATCATCTCCTCCCTCTTTGCTACTATGCACATGTAAAAAAAATTTCGAAGCAATCTTTGTGTGACATTGTGAAGCTCTATTGGAGGTGAGTTAATATGTAATCTCAATTGTGGTTCATTGTGTACTTGCTCTGAGGCTTTCTGGATGTTATTGCACATATAACATGGTGCTTTGACCACATAAATAGGTGGCTAGAAAAGCATAGTTGCATTTGCCAAGTTAACTTTTAAGAGACCTCACATGGTTTTGCTTGACGAGCCATCTAATCATCTAGTAAGTTCTACTCATTTTTCTCCATTTTATGACTTTGATTACTTTTTTCAATTAGCTTGTCATTGTTCTTGCACTAATTGAACTTGTTGGAATCTGGTCTTTACTTTTAAAATATAGTAGAACCAATCAGTGGTCACAGCCTACTAGGAGCTCTTGTCATCATACATCTAGCACATAATGGAACAGAAACCTATCTAATTGTTCCAATGCGGAAAATATTCGGAATAGAGTAATCTACAATACCAAATGGTACTGATCTCTGTGCCTATAGGCAGTATTGGGCTGTACAGACAAATATGTGGACCCCTTTTTGTTTATAAATCTGGTCTTTAAGTTTTGCTTTAATTACTAGTGACTAAAGAATTATATTTTATTTTCTTGTCTAATGATTAGTGTTTCTATTTTTATTTTATTTTTTGCCTATCCACAACTGTAGGATTTGGATGTAGCTAAGGCGCTCATTCAAGGTCTAGTCTTGTTCCAAGGAGTAATTCTGATGGTGAGGTTGATTTTCTTGTCAAAATACTTCAATTTGACCAACGATGGATAATTTCACAGCTAATGGCCCTCTTTTCACCCTTATTTGTAGGTTAGTCACGGTGAGCATCTAATAGCCAGAAGCTTGGATGAGGTGTGGGTGGTTTCACAAGACAAGGTGGCGCCTCTCCATGGGAATTTCCTGGACTGTAGGAATGTACTCTGATTTTTGTTGAATCAGGTGAATCTAGTTATTGCCATCAACTACGAGTGGTTCACTGGGTTCACATTACCTCACAAGACAGAAAATGAGGCTTTGCTACATAGAGAAAGCGAAAATGGATGAAGAGACAATTGCTGTTGATATACAGGACGGACTCACAGTTACACCGGCCCTCATTTGTCATTTATACCTGATAAGGGCTCATGGAACGATGAGTCTTTGACATCGAGCATGCAATATCAATTGCAATAGCTTACGAACTGAGTTTGGATTGCGGTCCTAATATAATTTTTTATTCTTTGCACATTTTGTTCTAGCAATAGGTTCGTTTGTTGTGCCCCTGGAAGTTTGATACTCTATTGCTACCAAAGTCAGCTATCCCATGCACACTAAAGTGATTTAATCATTTGCAAAAGAATGTTTTAGCAGAGTAAATTATTTTGTAAGACAATCTATTTTGTGAGAAAGCTGTATTAATTATAGTTCATCCTTATTTTATTCAAATACATGAGAATTACGAAGAATCAATGGCGTTCCACAATCATATTCCTCTGCATTTTCAGCATCAGTTGTATGCTTTATTCCCAACATCTTTTTCTCGTGCCCTAGCTCATCCACGTTCATTGTTTTGCAGATGCCATTGTCATCTGTATTAGCAAAATCTCTTGGAAGGATCACTTGCGAAAACTTTTGAGGTAGGGCTAATGTTGTCAATGTTATGTGTCATTTTTTACAATATCTTCATGCTTATTTGGTTGAGACGGTAACGATATCCTGCCTGCCTCTAGTTTTGCTTTGTCAATAGTGACGTCTGGGGCAAATCTTGTTGGTTCTTTAAATTCGTCATATACCATGTCATTGTATCTGAAATTACCTTCTTATGTGGCATTCTTCCTGAGCTCACCTGGGTTCCTTGGTCTAACTGGAAGTCCTGCACTTCAATCAATGTATACCTTGTTTGGATCATCTTCTCCCTCTTTGCTATTGTTGCGCATTCAAAAAAAAAAAATTCAAGCAATTTTGTGTGATATTGTGAAGCTGTATTAGAGGTTACTTAATATGTAATCTTAATTGTGGTTCATTGTGTACTTGCTCCAAGGCTTTTTGGATGTTATTGCACATATAACATGGTTCTTTGACCATGTGAATAGGTAGTCAGATAAGCAGAGTTGCATCTGCCAAGATAACTTTCAAGAAACCTCTCATAGTTCTACTTGACAAGCCATCCAATCATTTAATTGGTTTACTCATTTTTCATTTTCAGTTAGCTTGTTATTGTTCTTGCACCATTTGAACTTATCAGAATCTGGTCTTTACATTGAAAATACAGTAAAACCAATCAATGATCACAGCTACAGGGAGCCTTTGTCATTGTACATCTAACTTATAATGGAATAGAGACCAATCTAGTTTTTCCAACTTGCAAAATGTTGGGAATAGAATGGTTCTGCTAGCCTGATCAGTGTGTTTGTATTACAGTAATCTATGATACCAAGTAGTTCCTATGTTTGTGCTTCTAGGTAGTGTTGGGCTTTGTACATAATGAATGTGGACCCTTTTCTTGTTTATAAATGTTCACTCTTAGTTTTGCTTGTCTAAAAATATATATGATTCTGCCTTTTCCACTATACCCAATTGTAGGATTTGGATGAGGCACTCATTCAAGGTTTGGTCTTGTTTCTAGGATGGATCATTTCGCAGCTGACAACCCTCTTTTCGCCTTGATTTGCAGGTTAGTCATGATGAGCATCTAATATCTGGAAGCGCAGACAAGCTATTGGTGGTTTCTCAGGTGGCGGCTTTCCATGGGAATTTCCAAGATTATAAGAGTTTGGATGTCCTGAGAGTATCTCTGGTTTATTGTGTTCATCATCTACATGTTAGACGCAAATTGCGCAACCCAAAGATCTCCATAACCAGAACAAGAACATGCATAATTGAGTAGAAAGATTAACGCACCTGGATCCATCGAACATTGAGCGGAAGCATAAAAAGGGATTACCCACATATAAAGGGGATCCACGTATCAAGTCCTTCTCCTCTATTGCCCTCCGTATCACTGGCTCAATGAGGTGGCCCCCCTCACGTGTAGCGTTAGATAAACGCCCCTTAGGTGAGGATACATGTGAGAATTAGGGTTAGAGAAGAGACCTGAGCACTATTTATAGAGTTTCCAGCCAGTCCCCCTCATTACGGGACAGGCTCAACTCGGCTCACACTAGCCAACCCCATATTAGACTAATTAAGAAACCTTCTATCTCACCTTAGACCAGCCCTGTTTTACGATAACCGTAAAAATAGTAAATTACAATATCAATTAATGTAGTCCACATTAGGAAAACTCTTACATTCTCCCACTTGGACTATATTAATTAAAATCGTACCTTATGCGCGCACATTGGTCTAAAGATAATTCTTAATAGTCAATTATATCCCATAAAGTCTTAAACACCGAATCATGGCAGTAACTGCATGTATACACACAGAGCCTTCCATGGTCACGAATGTTCTCAACTTTATTGATATGGATTCATTATGGTAGTGTGTCAAATGGATAACATCTCTCATAGAGAGATCCCATTTGTCAGTCACCATTCTCTTACCTTAGGTGTCATAAAAAACTTGTGCCACTAGAGAATGCTTTATGGTTCCAATGAACCCACATATGTCTTGTCTTATGGTTAACATTTCTTTATGTATTACAAGACATACGCACAAGGCTAATAACCGGATGCCCGGATGCTCCTAGCATTCACTCAAGGTCTATACAATCCCTTAAGACTTTATCAATATGTATTCAACATAATAAAAACACATTCAAAATATTTTATTGAATGCAAAAGTTGATACATATCAAACCGTTACTAAGTGTAACGAACCACAGATGTGAACTTTATCAGAGTAAAGCCTAAATAGCTCCCACTAAACAATAGTATCCAAAGATACTCCTAGGCCCATGTTAACCATATGTTACTAAAATACACATGGGTGTAAGCCTTTAGTTAGTGGATCTGCAACCACATTATCTGTGAGAATATGTTATATTATAAGTCACATTTCTGTACCGTTTCTTTATAGTCAAAAATATCTTACCACCATATATTTAGACCCCTTGAGACCTTTGTAGTAAATAAATAATACTACAAATTTGTTATCTCAATACAACCGTATGGGTCTATCCATAAAGTTAAAACGATCAACTCCTTCATGAGGTTCTGAGCCTAAAAGCCCAAGTAACAGCCTAAAAGAATGTTACTAATACTGCTTACATAGTAGAAGATGACATAAAACTTTATTTACTGCACTTACTGCTAACATAAATATGTATTCCGTTATTAATTGCATGTCATCAGAACAGCCAGCAAAGTTTACATCTAAATACTTTACTAACTGCAAGAATTGAACATGTCTATAAATTAACATATAATCTCTTGTCTTCTTTAAATACCTTAAAACCTTCTTAACAGCAACCCAGTGATCATGTCTTGGATTTGACCGATATCTGCCTAAAAGTCCCGTCGCAAAGACAACATTTAGTCTAGTGCAAATTTGAGCATACATTATACTTTTGAGTGCACTTACACAAGGTACTCCCTTTAATTAGATTTTCTCAATATCTAAATAAGGACAATGTGATAGATTCAGTCCATCACCCTTAACAACAGGAGCAATTCCTGGCTTGCAATGATGTATATTGAATATTTCCAAAATACGATCAGCAAATGTCCTCCAAGAAAATCTAATATGAAATCCGATATCTATGACAAGAACAATTCTTACAGAGCTAGTGTAAAAGATGCATCAAGGTCACTACTTGTAAACAAAAATCATGTACATAAAGTATGAGAAAAAATAAATTTCCTCCTACTAATCTTACAGTATATTGAATGTTCCAAATTGAGCAAAATAACAATACTATGAAACTTTAATAATATTGTCTGGAAACTTGCTTAAGATTATAAATAAAAAAATTTCATTCTACACACAAATTTACTTAAATCTGTTACAAAATCATCCAGTTGCATAATATAGATTTTGTATCTATTTGGCGTAACTCCATATCAAAATAAATTATTAATGCCACATTCACTCTAAAAAAATCTTTAAAAAATACTAGAAAGAAATATTTATTTCTTCACTATAAACAATCCACCCCTCTTTCAGAGTGAAAACTTTAGTTACCGATTTGACTTTAAATTCCACAACATTTCTTTGAAATTCTTTTAGTTTTGTACGCCAATTTGCAACTAATAAACTTGTGATCTTTAGACAAGTCAGTAAGTTTCCAAACATGTTTCATAGATTGTATATTGCATTTTATGGCATCTAATCACATACTTGATTGAGGATAAGAAACAACATTTATTTATGTCGCTAAATCAACCATGTAGTGGATATTATAGTCATGCTCTCACAAATAGACTATATAATATGATGATATAACTGATCGTCTTTCCCTAACAAATCTCCTTAATAAAGTTACCATCACTTCATTCTATACTTGAGAGAATTTCATCATAACTATATCAAGAATAGTACCTTGAACCTCATCAAGTTTAATTTATGGTATAGGAGATTCTACAATTGTCTGTACCACAATTGTCTGTATAGGCAAAGACAAAGACACAATGATCTTCCATCACACTATTATCCTTAATAGTCTGAGAGTAGTTATCCTCTACAATTACGTCGAACTGTAGAAATTTTATAGTATGTGATTCCATAATTCTTATACATTCTTTAGGGTCATAAAATCAATACCCTTTTGAACAATCTAGGTAAGATACAAAATAATTTCGAGTGAATTTTTTGTCAAGATTTTCAAGCATAGTAATTAAGTTACCACCTCAAAATCTACCAAGTATTTGACAAATGACCCTTTAAGCTATTTCGCATTACCATACTTGCCAAAATACTCATAGCCATTGTTAAACCCGATAACCTTTTAATTATATACGAGATGTATATGTCATTAAGACTTAAACACAATCTTTGCAGATGTGTCCGAATTTCAATATCGAGACAAAACATAATTTTAAGCAACTAGAGCTTCCATCATCTTATAGCAAAGTGTAGTCCGCAGGCAAACCTCTTTTCAAGTGTTCCAGAATGGAACGCTTCATGGACAGTAAACAAATTCAATTGCTCTTTTCTCAAGCAACAAATCATATGTCCACAACTTAAAATTTGAAGCAGTAAAAACCTCAATAATGACGGAATTACCATTTACAGAAAATGTGACTGAAAAACAAGCAGTATATAATTAGCATCATGTGAGCATTGTGTAACTTGACGTACAAGTACACATCCAAAGAGTTACATGCAAAATCACATAATCACCTTTGGGCAGAATACATAACATGCAATTGTACACTTCCCACATGATAAGGGTTATGAGAATATGTTCCAATTCTTCGTGAATTCATCACCTTTGGGCATATGAATCACTAGAATCAGTCACTCCTTTACCACACTATCATGTATCCCTCCATAAACTAATACACAATCACCTCCTTTGGGAGTATGATTACGTATTAGACTAGGAGACATCCCAATCATCATACAAGACCGAAATTTCTCAAACCCAATCAAGCATGCCACTTTGGCAGTCACTACTCAATTGAATCATTGAAATTCTCTCATACCAGGGATATAAGCTTTACTCCTCACATACATCATATAAATATATGATTTTAACTTTAGTGATATGGGTATCATATCACCAAAATCACATATCATGCTAATTACATTGCTTTATTCATTAATAAAAAAATTAATCATATATATATAGCGAACCTGAAAGATAGATTCCAATGAGATCATTGATCACAGTAACACAAGAAATTTCTCATAATAGAGAATAAAACATCTCTTATGCACTCCAATTACATATTACCAGAACAACATAAAAAGAATACTGATCTATAATATCTTTCACAAATTAACATCAATAGTAATACAGGGTAAACCAAATCGACAAGCTTGACAACTGATCTATTATCACTCATGAGTTCATAAGGCAAAATTGACTCCAAGGCCAACAATTGATTTATTAATCAATTTTAGGTAACAAATATCATTACTTCAACCAGTGGCCTATTAATTGAGTCAAACCAAAGAACCAAATATCTAAAATTTAACAGTAGATACTATTACTCTGCATAAATGTTGTCATACTCATTAACTTTAAAAAATATTCAACTTGATAGACATTAACAAGTGACCAGATGAGTTCATGTACAATATACAGTAACTTAATTGACATGCATTACCCACATTCAGCAGATGTGTTAATCAGTACATCAGTTTGGTCATGAGTCTTTAAGTCGTCTATCATTCAAAGATTACCAATGTGTAAAGGAGTATACTTGAGTAATAAAATTTCATAATCTTTATTGTTTCTCATCAGCTCAATACATCGCTCAAATACAATCCCATATGAATTGTATCTCATTAAGCCAGCTTCAGTTCACAATAAAGTTTGATTTTTATTGATGAATCACACATTTTTATTATGTGATAACATACTAGTAACCCATCACCCGTATTTCCAAAATCAAAGAAAATACAAGAAAAATATGCAAAAATACACTAAAAATTCACGTATTTAGGATTCCATATGCAATTTCACATCAATAAAATCATCAAACATATAAAATAAATATACCACAAGATAGGAAATCACCATACGAGTCCAACGCCGCCAACCACGCGCCCGCACGCGCTGCCTGAGTGTGTGGCGTGTGGGGCTCACGCGCGGTGCGCGTTTGACACCCAGGCGGCGCGTGGCCGCGCGTGGGGGCGCGTGCGGCATCCCCCGTCAACGCACTGCCGACCCTCTTGCTCGTCTCGTCTCCCCCAATCCAAAATTTTGATTTAATTTAATTTTTATTGAACAAAAAGTCTCGAAAATCACAAATTAGGGCAAGATCTATACTAATTAGGGCTAATCCGTACAAATTATGGCAAAAACTTTATGCTTTCAAGTTCTAGGGTTATGGTTGCTCTGATACCACATGTTAGACGCAAATTGCGCAACCCCAAGATCTCCATAACCAGAACAAGAACATGCATAATTGAGTAGAAAGATTAACGCACCTGGATCCATCGAACATTGAGCAAAAGCATAAAAATGGATTAGCCACATATAAAGGGGATCCACGCATCAAGTCCTTCTCCTCTATTGCCCTCCGTATCACTGGCTCAATGAGGCGGCCCCCTCACGTGTAGCGTTAGATAAACGCCCCTTAGGTGAGGATACATATGAGAATTAGGGTTAGAGGAGAGACTTGAGCACTATTTATAGAGTTTCCAGCCAGTCCCCCTCATTACGGGTTAGGCTCAACTCGGCCCACACTAGCCAGCCCCATATTAGACTAATTAAGAAACCTTCTATCTCACCTTAGACCAGCCCTGTTTTACGGTAACCGTAAAAACAGTAAATTACAATATCAATTAATGTAGTCCACATTAGGAAAACTCTTACACTACACTCATGGTGGAGGACAAACATCCCAAAATGAAGTAGAAATTGGTTGAGCACGCACAATCTCTGAATGCAGCATGTGTGGATTAATTTGATTAAATTGTTTTGGGACCCAACTCTGAGCACATTGATCCGGATTCAAAATTCTTTAATTCCAATTAAAAGCAAACTAAGTTACGTGGCCTTGATCTGGCCTGTATTAACTGTAGCACTTCCAGTTGTATTTAAATTCGAATCCTGTGATGCAGTAGCGACTGATTTGTCAAATAAGCCGCGGTTATGGCTTAAACCGAGTAACTCATAATGAGTATGGTAACTTTCATGGGAACCCCTATAGAGTCTACTCTGTTTTCCTATCCTTCGTTATGAATGGTTAAGGCAAAGATTTTCTCATGGAATTTTGTAAGACCGCCGTGGAAACGTGCTTTTCCCAGGCGGCATTGAGAGTTGAGATTCAAGACATACTCGTTACGTAGGCGCACGTAATAATCCAGTTATGCTTCTGGAAAGAAAATTTTCCACTTGCAGTCTGCCCTATAAAGGTTGAAGTTTCATACCAATAAATCTTTTTACCTTCCCAAGTTTTTTACGTTAATTCACCAGCTTTTAGGCGGAGTTATTGATGATGAGTATGGATTCTCCATTCCAATTTGCATACTACAGAGGAGACTAAGGGAATGTTTTACGAGAAATTAGCTGTGTGAAAATATATTACCCATTTTTGTCCTTAAGTACTGTTTAGGAGAATAAATTGTGAAAATGTTTTCGTGATGACAAAAATTTTATACTTTCAGCTCCAAGTACAGAATTGCTTTTAGTAAATATAATGTAGGCCTTGCCTAGCCAAATAATATATATGATGAAATTCCGTGTAAACACTCGAATTGGTTGGATCATTGGATAATATCCTTTTAACATGTTCAGGTCAATTTTCAAAATAAGAGGCTTCTTATCTTCCAATAAAGGCTACCGTACAGATGGAAGTATGGATTGAAAACCGAGGTTTTGAATATGTGAAATCACCATCTAATTTCTAAATGAACGCTGCGGATCAAAAACCATTTACAAACTGATTGCCTGGTCAAAGAATTAAATTCATCTTTCTTCCATTCAAGTGCCCAATCCATCTCTTGACAACAATTGAAGCAATCTCACATATTAATTTCCTGTGCAGGAGGGGAAAGGGGAGGGAGGATCAATCCCCGTCGCTTACTTTAAGGATTTTACGCCTAAATGAGATTCTTATTCGAAGAAGCTCATCATTATGCACCACTCGAGATTAGAGGCGTTAAATGGGTGAGTCAGGTCGGGTTTAGGTACATTCAGATAGAAGAGCTAATGTCCGAATGTACTCATAGCCTATGAGGCCTCCGCCTCGCCAGATTAGGCGATCAGGGCAACATATATTTCATCAAGCCTAGTCAAAACATAAAAAGATAACCCAAGGCTTCCTCACTGTCATCACAATTTTCCTCTTCTTTCTAGATGCTGAAATCCAGTGGCGAAATTATTTCTAAAACAGAACTTTCAATTTGCTTTATAGATTTTTTCTCTACATCTTTTTTGAAATTGAAAATCCAATTTGACATCTGCGGACATATGTAATGTTTTAATTCCTACAGTGACATATCAATTTGATTTACCTGAAAAATTATAAATAGCTGGTTACGCAAGTTATGTAACCAAAATTCCACTTATCAGCATCTAAAACACCATTAATGTGGATAGCTGCAAGTAACTAATTAACTTCTCATATCTAGAGGTATCAAAGAAAATCTACGAATATGCATAACCGGCTTGGTGGATAGTTATTAATGGTTGGAGGAGGATCCGAATTTCAAAACCGTGAGTACATATTAAATTCTAAAGTTTGAGGTCTTTTCTATCATGTGTCCATCCTGTATCTTATACCGTGTGCCCTATACAATATTTACTTAAGTATATATGTATAAGGGTGATAATTCGTATGCATAAGTTATGTTTGTGTCATGTCAACTTTACAGTATACTAAAACTAGGTTAACCCAAACACGAACCCTTTCGTAACCAGGTCACAAAAGCTCGGCCAGAGCATGACACACACAACCCATTCAATTAAAATGGGTTAAATTGGGTCACTTTACATTGAAATGCATTACAACCATCCAAATAGCGTCTTTGAGATGAAATTTTAACTTTTAAAATTCCTGTCCATGTTTGAGTCATGTTATCTCATCATGTTGTGTTCAAAATTGTTTCCTCTATGTATGCATTAAAGAATTGATCATTTTCTCTTTTCTTTGTTCAAATATGTGAATGATAGAAGGAAGCATATTAATATTGTATCTTACTTTCCTATTATTGACTTAGGATTATGTCACAATTCGATTGAGAGCGTACCTTATTATGAATTTACTTGTACTTATGTTGGATGTTCAATACATTAATAATCAGAATAAATATATTTTTAAATTAAAAAATACTGAATAACATGCAGGGTAGTATGAGGTAGCTTGCTAGAACATGGGTTCCCTCCCTCCCTTGAAGTATTCAGCATCATTTGAGAAAATATTTATTTAGGTACGTTGTTTAGTGAAATGTGTCTTTTGTAGATATATTCGCTATTTCATTATATAGGTGTCACCAAAGTCTTTTCAACAATCCTAAAATGAATGAATTGAACAATTTCAAAGTGTATGGTTGCAGCATAAATAGTTGGAAGGCACCCTCATAATTCTTGGATGGGAGGAACATATACCGGTTGGCCGAAGCAACGTATAATTCTTGGATAGGAGGAATCCTTATCAATTACTTCCTGAAGTTCTAACATGAGCATTTAGATGCATGGGCCGATAGAAGTGGGCGTCATTCACATTATCCTTGAAGAGGTTTCAAGCTGGCTTTAGAAAGATTTGATCAAAGAGAGATGCATAAATTTGAGTTTTGACACTCATTGTTTGTCGTACAGTAACACAAGCGTACTCTATTCATCAATTTGATACTTTAGCTCTGGTTCTTGTTTATGAAAGGTAGCTGCAATTCTGGTCTTGGAGTTCATACATTTACTAGTTGAAACCATGGATCGTCATTTCGGCAATGTGGGGAAATCCTGATTAAATGCAGTGTGGACTGGACATCATGTTCTCACTTGAAGTTCATGCCGGAGGAAATGGACATGAATAGATGCACTGTGAAGACCAGCAAATCAAACATATCGACCCCGATACAGCTGATGGGGAAATCATCACGAAACCGTACTCATTTAAATATCCTGATTTTCTCCTGATGGTGCGATAAGGATACAAATTAGAGACTTTCAGAGCGAATGTTTTGGCGAGTATATGTTACATAGTCTCGCTCTTTATAATGTGCAATCCATGCTTGGTCGTAGGATTTTTGGAGGACAGATTGTTTCCTATGCCATTATCCTTTCCTGGCATTTACTCTCAGTTTGCAGCACCTGCTCTTCCCGCAATGACGAGCTTCCTTTGGTCAGCTAGTTTAACAAAGTACCTGCGCTTCATAATGATAGTGTTAGTAAGAACACCTAGAGGGGGTGAATAGGTGTTAAAAAAGTTATTGCAGAACTTAACAACTTAATTCGATCTTTTGAGAATGATAGACTAAGGATGTAAAAGACTATAAACAATTATATAAGACTACAAATTAAAGAGTTTAGGGAAAGAGAATGAGAACACAAAGTTTATAGTGGTTTGGCTTAAACTAAGCCTACGTCCACTCTCCCGTATTGACAGCCCACTGGCTGGATTCCACTAAGAACCAAAAGATAATTTACAATTTCACGTCATTAATTCCACAGTGTAGAAACTCAACTACACTTCCTTAAGGTCTCACAAGTATTTAATATATTTTGAGTACAACTTAAGCTCAGTAAATGAATCAGCAAAGAACTAGGAGCTTTAGACTTTGGAATTTTTCTTTCATACACACATTCGAATAACTTTGAACGTCTTCCTTATATACTCCTCCATGCCATTATATCCGTTGGCACTTTCCAAATGAGTTCTTCCAATCTTCCCGTTGGATAGAATCAATTAGGGAGATCTTGAGTTAATTAAGGAATGTGATGATAGCCCACAAATCCTGCTCGCCCATACAATCAGAATCTAGGTTTTCATAAGTAGAACATTGCAAGTATATTTCGCCAATCAACAGATCTAATTATCCAAATTGATTTCAATAAGAATAATTGATCACGAGATGCTATTTCCAGCCATGAGATCTTCTTTAACCATATGAATCATATCCTTAAAGATATACTTGTATCTGGATAAGTCTTCTTCATCGATAAATCTTTTCTTCATCAGTCTGGAAGCTATCAGTGAGAGTAGACTTTAAATCTTGAATCTTGAGGTCTTCAGACTTTGATGATAGAGTCTGCAAGTCTTTAAATTAGACTGATGGAAACGTTTTGTCAACTTCTAAACAAATAAGGAAGTTTTCTCCAACAATCTCCCCATATTTTATGGTGACAAAACTTTTCTACAGATTTGAAAACCTTTAACCTGCAAAACAAAACTTAAGCAAAACAAGATATCTCATAAAAGATAAGTAGATTAGGATATGGATAGCAACGATTCTGCAACCACAGAAAACATGTTAGTCCTGCAAAACATTATCCTTTCCATAATCACTAACATAGCTTAAGTTACTGTAAGCATTAAAAGATCATATCAAATAGTCCAAACCACAACCAAACAAAAGATAAGTTCAAATCAAACAAATCAAATCTAAATCTGCATCAAACTTCTCCCCCTTTTTGTCAACAGCAAAAAGTGGAGAACAAATAAAAAGTTGTTTGAAAATAGAGAGTCAAAACTGTTTGGAAAGGCGAACAAGCTGGAATTCTCCCATGGAATGCACTTGTCTTCTCAAGCTTCCCAATGGTCTACTTCGGTTTGCTGGAAATCTTCACCCTTCACATTATCTTGCATTTGAGTCTTCGGGCGTTTAAGCGATCTTGCAAAGACATTGAAGTAGCCATGAAAGCGTTCTTGAGATCCTGCATCTCACACCCCATAGAGTATTGCTGTTTCCTTACATCCAATAGAATCTCTAGCAGTCTCGAAAAGTCTGCTATTTGAGCTGTTACAGCATTAGGACCAGCCGAATCGATTCTAGGAGTTTTGAGAATGGAGGGATCTTCAACAGATTGTCCACCATGACTATGAGTGGATGCTTCAGGATAATGAGAGGCATACACATCATTTGGATTTGCTGCAAAACAACTCACATTACTAGTAAAGATAGGCAAAGAAATACCTTGTTGTCCAACAGCTCCCCTTGTTTTGATGCCTTCAAGTGGAGTAGGAAAGATTTCTTTTTGTTCAACTTCAGCTTCAGAGTGATGCACATCAGCAGTTCCTACTATATCAGGTTCGTTGGACAATGAGATAGCCAAGGTTGGCTCAAAGGAGTCTTCTTGACTCTGGTCTCTCTCTTCTTCTCTATCTTCTTCTTCCTCTTCTCTTCTTTCTTCCTCTGTCCTCCTTTGTTCTTCATTTTCCTTCTTTGTCTCTTCTCTCTCTTTTTCTCCTTCTTCTGGCTCTTCTCTTGTCTCTTGAAAGCTAACAAAACTCTTCAAGTTTCTTAAGGCTGAAAGAGTCATTTCATCATCTTCATCTTCATCCTGCAAGATAAGAGTTCTCTTCTTCTTTATTAGAGCATCCATGGGCTCCTTGCTTTTCCTTTTGTCTGCAGTAGAGTCTTGACTTGCTTTGATGGGAGACTTTTCCTTCATGTGCTCTAACACTTTGTTAAGCTCTTTCAAACGCATCTTTGTGACCATTTTAAATCCAATCATCATAGGAGAAATGTTTGTCAAACATAATGGTGCAGGAATGTGAATTTTAAAATGTCTAAAAAGGCGCATGATAAGAGCAAAATAAGGAAGTTGGCCCTTATCTTTCATCACTGTCCTGTACATGTGAAACATGATGGTGTGAGGCAGAGAGAATTTGTAGCCAATATTGATGGCATGTATCAATTTTGCTTCAAACCGAGACACATCAGTCTTGGATGTCGACTTTGGTCGGATGCAGTTGATCATGATTTTGTGTAGCAAGATGTTGGAGGCATTCATCCTATAGTAAGATATCTTGCCTTCAGCATCCCTATCTTTCACCAATGACAGAGTAGTGTGAGCAACAAATACACTAATTAGTTGGAAACACGCTCTTTCCACTCCAATTAGGTCAACCAAAGTATCCATATCCACCAAAAACTCCTTATACCTCACTGTGAAATAAAAATTGTTTGCATTCAAGAAATATAAGTTCGAATAAAAGTAAGCTGTGAGTTCTGGATAAGTAGAACAAAAGCGCTCTAATTGCAGAAGAGCAAACTTCTCTCGCAGATTTACTTTCACCGAATCAAGAGTCAAAATCAACAATCCTAGGGTTCAAGATCCCTCTCTTCATTAGATCTAAATAAACCCTCTTGTGATTTTTTGATCTGAATAGACTAGATCCATCACTAACAACATTTGCAGCCACTCCTATTTTAGCCTAAAAATGGGTATACATACGGTCATCGTCATCCTGTCCTTGTGGTTGATTAGCAGTGCCAAAGCGTGGGTCACTAGGAAAATTAGCAAAGACCTTTTCGGCCGATCCCTTTTACGCAACACCCATTTTCTCCATATCGCGCAAAAATAGAGTGTCATTCTTGTAGCCTCTCTCTCTCAGGAATTCATCAATCAAAGATATAGCAGTTCCTCCTCTTTTCAAACAAGAATAAAGCTCAAAAGCAACCTTAGGAGTTAACGTTCTTACAGGTTCAACTCCTTCCAAAATTTCTTCTTCTGGTTGAGTCGATGGAGGAGATTGACACTGCTGAGAAAGTTGTTGCTGACTTGGTCGTTGTGGTGGAGAAGAATCTTCTTCCTTGGTCAGATCGAAATGCGTAGGACCCTCAGGCATGTGTCGTGGTCCCCTGCTTGTGATTCTCAAAGACTTTCTTGAAAACATTGTCGCTTCATACGAGAAATTCACAAACTTGCTCAAAAAGGTGAAAACTTTTTGGATTAAACAATAGTGAAAGTGAGAGCAAGTGAGAGTTCAGTAATTTAGGGTTTGAGACTGAAAAACGAAGAAGACGGATTTCAACGGTATATAAAGCGAGTGAAGCAAAGTAAACGAAGCATCACAATTAGAGATGTATTTTCGAACAATAACTGCTTTTTTGAAAAAGAATAACTGCCTTTTTGAAAAAGAAAAAAAACAATTGCCTTTTTGAATAACTGCCTTTTTGAAAATGAACAATTGCCTTTTTGAAAAGTTGGAAAGATAATTTCAATCAATTAGCGATTAATAAGTAACCGTACATTTTCAAGTCTTCAACCAAAAATTAAATTACTGGTACAGAAATAATCACCGATGATGAGTTCTTTGGGATAACTAGACTTGTGTTTCTAGTTATTGATCGATCGACAGTTTGTTGATCTTCCGTTTGAGTTGATTTTTCAAATTTCGTTCGTTGTTGATTTTTAGAGGTCGACTACTTCGGGAGGTAAACTTTGTAAAGTCTGGAACAGGTTCAGATTCTTCAAGTTGAGTCTGAATCAATTGATTTTGCAAAGAGTCTTGAAATTTGACATTCATAGATTCTTCTACGGACTAAGTCTTCTTGTTGAATACTCTATAAGCTTTTCTTGAGGTTGAGTAGCTAAGGAAAATTCATTCGTCTGATTTTTTTTCAAACTTACCAGTTCGATCATTTGCATTTTTCAAAATAAAATATTTGCAACCAAACACAAGAAAGTAAGAAACAATTGGCTTATTTCCTTTGAATAATTCATAGGGTGTTTTCTCCAGAATAGGCCTTAAGAACACTCCGTTAATAATATAGCAAGCTGTAGAAATTACTTCAACCCAAAAATGAGAATAAATATTACTTTATATTAAAAGAGTTATTGCAATTTATTGCAGAGATCTATTCTTTCTTTCCATAACTCCATTCTGTTATGGAGTGTATGGAGAGGAGAAAATATACTGAAAGCCTGATTTATCACAAAATTTAGCAAAGTTTGATTTTCAAACTCACCTCCACGGTTTGTCTATATGCTTGAAATATCATATATTTTCTCATTCATAACTTTCTTGGCAAATTTTGAAAAGTAAGAGAAGGTTTCAAACTTCCTTGCCAGAAAGTGAACCCAAGTAAATCGAGAATAATCATCCACGATTACTATGCAATATATCTTTCCACCAATGCTTTTAGTTCTGGTTGGTCCAAAGAGATCCATATGCAGAAGCTGCAAAACACGATTAGTAGAAACCTGATTTATTGGTTTAAAAGAATTTCTAACTTGTTTTCCCAATACACATGGTGTGCATAAGTCAGATTTTTGAAACTTTATGTTGGGTAGCCCACGAACAAGGTTCTTGAAAGAGATCTTGGCAATTTGCTTCATGTTGACATGGCCAAGCTTTCGATGCCAAAGATTTGCTTCATCTTGAATTGAGATTAGACATTGAGATTTTTCTGGTTTTATATCCAGAAGGTAGATGTCCCCATGTCTTTGTCCAGTAAAATATTGAGAAAAATCTTTACTAGTTCCCGAGCATACTCCTTCTTAGAAATTGATTTTGAATTTAGTGTCGCATAGTTGGCTAATGCTGAGTAGATTGTAATTTAGTCCTTCCACCAATGAGACATTATTGATTGTAAGACTTCCAATCTTTACAATTCCACACCCAACAATTCTTCATTTGCTATTTCTGCCAAAAGAGACTTTTCCACCATTCATTTGAACAAGTTTTATAAAACAACTTGAATCTCCAGTCATATGTCTTGAACAGCCACTATCTAAATACCATTTTTAACATATTTCTTGATAATGACCTGCAATTAAAAAGAAACTTAAGCTTTCTTTGATATCCACATTTTCTTGGGTTCAGAGGAGTTAGTGCAATATGTAGTTTTTGCCCATTCCTTCTTAACAGGTCTCCAAACCATAGGGCATTCTTTCCTAAAATGTTCTGAACTATTGCACTTTGAACATTTGAAAGCACTTTAGCCAATAGTTTCACAAAGACTTTTTGAAAATGATTTATGTAAAAAAAATTGTAGGTCTTTGTTTGATTCGATTAGAGGAATAGTTTCTCAAGTCATTCATAATCCCGACTTGTTGAAATAAGGTCTTTGTACTGAAAGAATCTTTTATAGCTTTTCAAATGCTATTGAAACTTTATTTAATTGTTAGAGTCTCTTTTCTTTTTAAAGTCTTCTGTCAAACAGACTCGGGTTAAAAGTAAAGTTTTACACTATACTATACAAAGATTTGTTTTTGCACCTATTCACTCCCTCTAGGTGCTTATACTAGCATTTACAATTGGTATCAGAGCCTGCATACTCATTTAAATTGAAGTTTTTTTACTTCGAGTTAACGATCCATGGCTGGTATATTGGCTCCAGGTTTGGTTGAAGGGTAAAGCAACACCAAACCGCCTTACTTTGATGGGAATGAATACAGTATTTGGAAAAACAAGATGAAGGCATTCCTAAAATCGAAAGACCCTTTTGAATGGGATGTGGTAGACAAAGTAATCATTCCTAAAATTACAACAATCTCATAAAGGGGAAAAGAAGTTGTTGAGTCCAGCGAGATGACTCAAGAAGAAATAACCAAGAGATAAGTTCTTGATGCAAAAACAATTTTTTCCTTATATTGTGCATTATCTCCTACTGAATATAACATAATATCTTATTGTGAAACAACTAAAGAAGTCTGGGATAGACTGCACATCACATATGAAGGAACCGATCAAGTGAAAGAAACCAGAATCAATATTCTACTTGGTCAATATAAAGCATTCAAGATGAAACCAGGAGAATCTATCACTGACATATTTAGTCGTTTTACAGAAATCGTAAATGGTCTTGAGTATCAAGGTCAACCAATCTCTAGACCCATGAAAGTTAACAAATTACTGTGTGGACTTTCTAAAGATTGGAATTATGTAAAGACCTCAATAAGGGAGACACAAAGGATCATGCTACTCTCTATTGACGAATTAGTTGGCACTCTTCAGTCTTATGAAGTGGAGCAAATCAATGAAGATGAAGATTCTAAAGGTAAAAATTCCATTGCTTTGAAATCTAATGATGATTATAATGTTATAGATTCTGAAGACGATATGGATGACGAAGAACTTGCTCTCACGATAAGAATGTTATGAAAACTGAACAAAAATGAAAGAAGATTCAATTGGAAAAAACAAAGTTCTCAAAATGTTCAAAATAAATTAGCCAATGATGATGAATCCAATAAAGATGTGATTTGTTCTGAATGCAAGAAAAATAAGCACATCAAACCCAACTGTCCCTTACCGAAGAAAAAGAAAGGAAAAGCTAAGAAATACAAAAAAACTTTCAAAGCAGAAACTTGGAGTGATACCAAATGTGAAGAGAGTGATGATAATTATGCTAATATTTGTCTAATGGCATAATCAGAATTAGATTCAGACTCTAAGACAGACTCAGACTTAGACGGTGAAATCGAGGTAAGTAATTTAAAAATTCCTACTCAGACTATGTCTTAGTCTCGAAACCACTCTCAAAAAGATTTCCAAACTAAAAATGGAAAATTCTACACTAAAGCAACAGGAGACTGTTTGGAAAGAAAAGATCAAAAATTTAGATAAAAATGTTATTACTTTGAAAGAAAATGCAGACTCTCTTTCAAAAGAAAATGCACTTTTGAAAAATGATATTTCAAGTATTTCAAAAAGGTTTTCTATAGAATCTGAGAAATTAGAAAAGATTCTTTCAGCGCAAAGACCTTACTTCAACAAATCAAGCTTGGGAATGACTGCTGAAACCATCCCTCTAATTGATTTTCCAAAAGTAAATGAAAGAATTAAACAAAGACCTACAAAAGACTTTTATAGAAATCATTTTTAAAAAGTCTTTGTAAAACCTGCAAGCCGTAGCGCTTTTAAATGTTCTAAGTGCAACAGCTCAGAACATTTTGAGAAAGAATGTCCTATGGTTTGGAAACCTCTTAAGAAGGTTTAGGCAAAGACCGTATATTGCACTAACTCCATTGGACCTAAGAAAGTATGGGTACCAAAGAAAGTTTGAGTTTCTTTTTAAATGCAGGCCACTATCAAGAAAAAGATCAAATTGTACTTGGATAGTGGATGCTCAAGACATATGACGGGAGACTTAAGTTGTTTCATAAAGCTTATGCAAGTTAATGGTGGAAAAGTTTCTTTTGGTGGAAATAGCAAAGGCAAAATTGTCAGATACGAAACTGTAAAAATTGGAAGTCTCACAATCAGTAAAGTTTCCTTAGTGGAAGGACTCAACTACAACTTGCTAAGTATCAGCCAACTATACGACATAGGTTTCAAAATCAACTTTCAAGAAGGAATATGTTCATGAACCAGTAAAGACTCCTCTCGGACTTTCACAAGGCGAAGACATGGAAATATCTATCTTCTGAACATTAAACCAGAAAAATCCCAATGTCTAATTTCAATTCAAGAGGAAGCTAATCTTTTGTATAGAAAACTTAGCCACATCAACATGAAGCAAATAGCCAAGATCTCTGTAAAGAAGCTTGTTCGTGGACTACCCAATCTGACATACTAAAAATCTTAATTATGCACACCGTGTGTATTGAGAAAATATGTTAGAAATTCTTTCAAACCAATAAATCAAATTTTCACTAATCGTGTGCTGCAGCTCTTGCATATGAATCTCTTTGGACCAACCAGAACCTAGAGCATTGGTGGTGAGAAATATTGCCTAGTAATAGTGGATGATTATTCATGATTTACTTAAGTTTCCGGACAAATAAGTCTGAAACCTTTTCTTATTTTATAAAATTTACTAAGAAAGTTCAAAATAAGAAAGGGTATATTATTTCAAGTATACTTGACAGACCATGTAGGTAAGTTTGAAAATCAAGATTTTGCTAAATTCTGTGATGAATCCGGTTTTCAGCGTGTGTTCTCCTCACCATATACTCCAGAGCATAATGGAGTTGTGGAAAGGAAGAATAGATCATTGCAAGAAATGGCTAGAACACTTTTAATTGAAAGTAACATTTCTTCTCGTTTTTGAACTGAAGTAGTTTCTACAGCATGTTATATTATTAATAGAGTCTTCAGAAGGCCTATTCTGGAGAAAACTATCTATGAGTTGTTTAAAGGAAAGAAGCCAATTGTTTCATATTTTCATGTGTTTGGATGCAAATGTTTTATATTGAAAAATGCAAATGATCGAATTGGTAAGTTCGAAAAAAAAATCAGAAAAGGCATCTTCCTTAGATATTCAACCACCAACAAAGCTTACAGAGTATACAACAAAAAGACTCAATTTGTGGAGGAATTGATGAATGTCAAATTTCAAGACTTTATTCAAAATCAATCAATCCAGACTCAACCTGAAGAATCTGAATCTACTCCAGACTCTATAAAGTCTAAATCCCCAGAAACAACTCAGACTTCAGAAGATCAACAACGAACGATCGTTGTAGAATCAAATGAAGAAAAAGATCAACAGTCTGTCAAACCAACCAGCAACTAGAAGCACAAGTCTAGTCATCCCATAGAACTCATTATTGGTGACATTGATGAAGGGATTCGTACAAGATCCAAAAGGCGAGAAGAGTCTAGTGTTGTGGCTCTTATTTCTAAAATAGAACCCAAAAGCATAGAAAAAACTTTAAGTGATGAAAGCTGGATTGAAGCTATGCAAGAAGAACTCGGGCAATTTAGTATCAATGATGTCTAAGAATTGACTCCTAAACCGAAAGGTAAATCCATCATTGGAGCTAAATGGATTTTCAGGAACAAGATGAATGAGAAATGAAAATTCATAAGGAACAAAGCAAGACTCGTGGCCAAAGGATGTACGTAAGAAGAATTGATAGACTATGATGAGACTTACGTACCAGTAGAAAGGTTAGAAGCAATTAGATTATTACTTACTTTTGCTTGTTATAAGAATTTTAAGTTATTCCAAATGGATGTCAAAAGTGCATTTCTAAATGGTTTCATCTAAGAAGAAGCTTATGTGGAACAACCTCCCCGTTTTGAAGACCTAAGGAAACCAGACTCTGTATTTAGACTGAAAAAGGCCCTATATGGTTTAAAGCAAGCTCCTCGAGTTTGGTACAATGGGTTAAGTAAGTTTTTAATCCAAAATGGCTTTGTTAAAAGTAAAGTAGACACAACTTTGTTTTTTTTTTTTTTTTTTTTTTTTTTTTTTTTTTTTTGGTAAAGATTAGACACTACTTTGTTTATCACAAGAGAAAGCAAAAACTTTTTATTTGTTCAAATCTATGTCGATGATATTATTTTTGGATTACCTAACGAAAATATGTGCAAGAAATTCTCTAAGTCTATGCAGGATGAATTTGAAATGAGCATGATGGGTGAACTATCATTCTTTCTCAAACTTCAAGCAAAACAATTGAAGGAATGAACTTTCATTCACCAAGAAAAATATGCTAAAGAACTTGTTAAAAAGTTCGGTTTGGAGAATTGCAAAAAGACTGATATACTAATGTCAAGTTCCTCGAAGCTGGACAAAGATGAATGAGGAAAGAAAGTTGACCAGAAGCTATACAAGAGTATCATTGGTTCACTTCTTTATCTTACTGCTTCTAGATCTGACATTTTGTTTAGTGTTTGCATTTGTGCTAGATTTCAATCAGATCCCAAAGAATCTCATTTAAGTGCTGTGAAACGCATCATCAAATATGTTGCAACAACCTCTAATTTGGGTTTCTAGTATTATAAAGAATAAAACTTTACTCTCCTTGGAGATGCAGAATTGATAGAAAGAGCACCTTGGGCACTTGTCAATTACTTGGTAACAGGACAGTATATTGGTTTTCAAATAAGCAGTACAATAGCTCTTTCAACAGCGAAGCGAGTATGTGGCTCTTGAGATCAAATCTTGTGGATAAAACAACAGCTAAGAGACTTTGGAATCGAAGAATCATGCACTAAGATCAAATGTGACAACACCAACGTGATTAATCTCACCAAGAATCCAATTCTTCATTCAAGAGCAAAGCATATAGAGATTCGACATCATTTTATTAGAGACCGTGTTCAAAATGAAGAAGTCTTGATTCGATTCATTGACTTAAAGAATCAACTAGCAGACATTTTTACAAAGCCACTAGAGAAAAGTCAATTTGAGTCTATTTGTTCCAGACTTAATATCTTAAAATCTGAAGAAGCTCAAACTCAGGGATAAAAGTCTAAGGATACTCAGAGTCAGAAGTTCAAGTCTTTCGACTGTAAGTTATTTCCTTTTTATCTCTTAGATAAAAATCTCGAAAATGTATGAATGCTTATTAATCTGCAATGAATTGATGTTATCTATCCAAATTTTGTAATCATTCCATTTTGGGAAAATGAGTTATTTTTACAGATATCTATTTTCAAAAAGGCAGTTATCTTTTTGAAAATGTATTTTCTTTTTTTCCTTTTACGATGTTCCATATACTTCGCTTCGATTGCTTTATATACTATTTGTTTTCTTCTGCTTTACTCACAAAACCCTAGAAAGCATAGAACATCACCTTCTCTCTTTTACTCTCTAGTTTAATCCTCAAAGTTTTCATCTTTCTTGTGAAACGAGTTTAGAATCTCTCAAAGACTGTGAGAATGTCTTTCCAAAGAAAGTCTTCAAGGCTGGTGAACAGGGGACCACAACATATGCGTGGGGGTCCTACATATTTTGACCTCACCGAGGAAGAAGAATCTCCAAGACAGTAGCAGAGTCCACAACATTCTCAACCACGTCATTCTCCTCAAGCTAGACCTCAGGATATTCATCATCGAGCGAAGGAAGAAATTATTGAAGATGCATAACCTGTAAGAACTCAAAAGCCTGCCTTTACCTTTAAACTCTACTCTGTCTTGAAGGAGGGAGGTACTCCCTTGAACTTTATTGATGAATCTTTGAAAGAGAAAGGGTATCGAAATGAAACCCACTTTTTGCGAATGATGGAATGGTTGAGAGTTGCTCCTGCGGGGTCGGCAAAAAGAGCCTTTGTGAATTTTCCAAGCGATATACGTGTTGGAGGTCTTAGTCAACCAGATGGAAATGATGATGACAAGATGTACACTCATTTTAAGCCTAGAATGGGTGTTGCGGCGAATATTCGAAGCAAAAGGACAAATTTGTTTCACTCTAAGGAACACAAGCGACTTTACTTTAAGTTGCTAAAGCGAGCGGTGATCAACCTAAGAAGTGTAGACTTTGATTTTCTTGATTCTCTGAACGTGAAGTTGTGAGAGAAATTCACCTTACTTCAACTTGAACGATTTTTTTCTGAGACAACAGTGGCTCATCCAGAACTTACTACGTATTTCTATTCTAATATAAGTTTCTTAGATGCGAATAGATTCTCTTTCAGTGTTTGAGATCAGGACTATGTAGTTGATATTGACACATTGGCTGATGTGATTAGAGTAGAGAGAGGGGCATTCCAATCAATTAGTGTGTCTATTGGTCGTGCGACGATAGAGCTTGTTTAGGATGGAATGGCGGAAGAACGAATTTCGTACTTGAGGATGAATGCCTCAAATATTTCGCTTCACAAGATCGTTATCAATTGCCTTAGACCCAAATCGACTTCGAAGACTGACGTCTCCAACTCAGAAGCAAGGCTGATGTATGCTATCAATGTTGGCAAAAAATATTCTCTACCACACACTATAATGTTTCACATGTATAGATGGATGGTAAAAGACAAGGGCCAACTTCCTTACTCAGCACTTGTTACTAAGTTATTCAGACATTTGAATATTTAGCCTCCTAAGTTTTTGTGTGTACGAACTTGTGATCAAATGATGGTGGGACTGAAGATGATTTCCAAAATGTGTCTGAAAGAGCTTAACAAGGCTTTGGAGCGATTCAAGGAGAAAACCCTTGTCAAGACTCATCAAGTTTCTATGACTGCAAAACAAAAAGGGAAGGAGCCAATGACAGCTCCATCCAAGAAAAGAAGAGCACTCATCTTGCAGGATGAAGAAGATGAGGAAGATGTCACCATTTCCGCTCTTGCATTAAGAAGCTTACAACATTTTGTTCCAGAGACAGAGAATAGAGTGGATCAAGACAGAGAAGAGATAAAGAAAAGGAGTGAAGAGAGGGAATACTTAAGAAAAGAAGCAGAGGAAGAAAGAACTGCAGTAGAAGAGGGCAGAGGAGAACAAAAAGAGACAGAGCATGAAGAGTACTTCTCTCTGCCTGAAGGCACTGAAACAGGGGGAGCTACTGAGAAAAGAGGTACCTCTTCCATTGCTTTTACTAATGAAGATGTTAGCCATTCACCTGCAGATCCAGAAGATGTATATACCTCTCAATTTCTTGAGGAAGGTCATGAGGTTTCATCTCCAAATCTGGGTGCTCATGTTGAAATACCATCATCTGCCAATACTTCTCAAACTGATCATGTAGAAGCAAGAACTCAGACTGACAACTCAACAAACTTTCAAAGATTGCTTGATGTTCTTATGGAGATGTGAGGCCAGATTTATGCCCTGGGATGCGAAGTTCAGAATATACAGAATGCTAGTCAAGCCTCTTCAGTTTTTTTGCATGATCAAATTTAGGCCTTTAATCTTCAAGTTCAAGCAACTGTCAAGGGTGAAGAAGTGGCGCAACTGAAGGAGGATTTGAAAAAGCTGGAAGGGATTGTCCAGTTGATGGGAGATTTCCAGCTTGTTCGCGTTCCAAAACAATCTTAATTTTCTTCTATCCTCTTTTTGTCTACCTTTTTAATGCTGACAAAAAGGGGGAGATGGGGTGCAGATTTGAGACTTTACTCTTGTTTGATTTGACTTTTGATTGACTTTACTTTTGTTTAGTTGTTTGGTTGTGACTGGTTTAGATTTGGATTGTTTGATCGTTTAATGCTTGCGGTATCTTAAGCGCTGTTGGTATTCATGGCAAAGATAGTTATTTTTACAGGACTAAGTTATCTCCTATGGATGCAGATTTAATATTATCTTTACTAATCCATTTATCTTTTGTAAGATATCCTTGTTTGCTTGAGTATTGTCTTGCGGTCAAAAATATCCAAATCTGCGGGGAAAGTTTTGTCATCATAAAAAATGGGGAGATTGTTGGAGAAAACTTCATTATTTGTTTTGAAGCGACAAAATGTTTCCATCGGTCTAGTCGAAGACTTGCGACTCTTTCGTCAAAGTCTCGAAGACCGCGATCGCCAAACTCAAGACTCAAAGTCTGCCCTCATTGACAGCTTTCTAGACTGTCAAGAAGTCTTATCTAGAATCAAGTATTTCTTTAAGGA
This sequence comes from Eucalyptus sideroxylon x Eucalyptus melliodora, assembly GCA_016097485.1. Taxonomy (NCBI): domain Eukaryota; kingdom Viridiplantae; phylum Streptophyta; class Magnoliopsida; order Myrtales; family Myrtaceae; genus Eucalyptus; species Eucalyptus sideroxylon x Eucalyptus melliodora. The sequence goes on along the minus strand of CM027825.1, from coordinate 16,668,651 downwards.
TTTGATCCGATCGACTAAAGAAGATCTCTCGGCTAGAGATAGCATCTCGGACTCTATTATTCTTGAATTTAATTTGGGTAATTTGGATCCGTTGAATGGCGAAACATATCTGGAAGGTTCTACTTATGGAAACATAAATCCTAATTGTATGGGCAAGCAGGATTGGTGGGCTATCGTCATATTCCTTAAATAACTCGAAATCTCCCTAATTGATTCCGTCTCATGGGTAGATTGGAAGATCTCCTTTAGAAAGTGCCAACGGTTATGATGGCATGGAGGAGTATATAAAGAAGACGCTTTAGTTATTCGAGTGTGTGCTCGATAGATAAATTTCAAAGTCTAAAGCTTCTTGTTCTTTGTCAATTCAATTGTTGAGCGTAAACTTGTACTCAAAAGAGAGTTTATACATTTGTAAGACCTTGAGGAAGTGTAGCAGAGTCTCTACACTGTAGAATCAAGGACATGGAACTGTAACGACTCTTTTGATTCATAGTGAAATCCAGCCGGTGAGCTATCAGTGCGGGAGAGTGGACGTAAGCTTAGATTAAGCCAAACCACTATAAATCTATTATTCTTATTCTCTTCCATAAACTCATTTACTTTGCTCATAACTTTATTTAATTGTTATAGTCTCTTTTCTTTTTAAAGTCTTCTCAAAATGACTCGGGTTAAAAGTAAAGTTTTACACTATACTATACAAAAATTTGTTTTTGCACTTATTCACCTCCTCTAGATGCTCATACTAGCATTTACAAGTTTGAGTCTATATCTATCTCATAGTTTGAGTCTGATTCTGATTTTGCCATTAGACAAATGTTGGCATAATCTTCATCACTTTCTTCGCATTTAGTATTACTCCATGTCTCTGCTTTGAGAGCTTTCTTGTATTTCTCAGATTTTCCTTTCTTTTTCTTCAATAGAGGACAATTGGGTCTGATGTGTCCATTTTTCTTGCATTCAAAACAGATCACATCTTTATTGGCTTCATCATCCTCGTTCATTTGTTTTGATTTGTTATCATAAGAGCTAATTTTTCATCGTCCATATCATCTTTAGAATTTGTAACATCATAATCAACGTTAGATTTCAAAGCAATTGACTTCTTACCTTTAGGATCTTTTTTTTTCGTTGATTTGCTCCATTTCATAGGACTGAAGTGTGCCAACCAGTTCGTCTACAAAAAGCGGCTTGATCCTTTGTGTTTCCCTTATTGAAGTCTTTATATGATTCCAGTCTTTGGAGAGTCCGCACAGCAATTTGTTGACCTTCATTGGTTCAGATATTGGATGTCCCTGATACTCTAGACCATTTACAATTTCAGTAAAACGACTAAACATATCACTGATAGATTCTCCTGGTTTCGTCTTGAAGGCTTCATACTGTCCGAGTAGAATATTGATCCTTGTTTCTTTCACTTGATTAGTTCATTCATAGGTGATATGTAGCCTATCCCAGACTTCTTTGGCTATTTCACAAGAAGATATTCTGTTATACTTAGTAAGAGATAACGCACAATATAAAGAGTAAATTGATTTAACATCAAGAGCTTATCTTTTGGTTATTTCTTCTTGAGTCATCTCGCTAGCATCTGTAACTTCTTTTCCTCTTTCTGAAACTGATGTAGCTTTAGAAATGATTCATTTTTCTACCACATCTCATTCTATAGGATCTTTCGATCTTAGAAATGCTTTCATCTTGTTTTTTTCCATATGCTGTATTCCTTTCCATCGAAGTAAGGTGGTCTGGTGTTGCTCTAGCTTTCAACCAAACCTGGAGCCAACATGCTAGCCATAGATCTTTAACTCATAAATAAAAACACTTCAATTAAATGAGTACACAGGCTCTAATACCAATTGATAGTGCTAGTAAGAACATCTAGAGGGGGGTGAATAGGTGTTAAAGAAGTTATTGCAGAACTTAACAACTTAATTCGATCTTTTGAGAATGATAGACTGAAGATGTAAAAGACTATAAACATTTATATAAGACTACGAGTTAAAGTAAAGAGTTTAGGGAAAGAGAATGATAATACAAAGTTTATTGTGGTTCGGCTTAGACCAAGCTTACGTCCACCCTCCCGCATTAATAGCCCATTGGCTGAATTCCACTAAGAACCAAAAGAGAACTTATCTCACAATCTTGATTCCACAGTGTAGAAACTCAACTACACTTCCTCAAGGTCTCACAAGTATTTAATCTCTTTTGAGTACAACTTAAGCTCAGTAAATGAATCAGCAAAGAACTAGGAGTTTCAGACTTTGGAATTGTTCTTTCATACACACACTCGAATAACTTTAGCGTCTTCCTTATATACTCCTCCATGTCATTATATCCGTTGGCACCTTTCAAAGGAGTTCTTCCAATCTTCCCGTTGGACAGAATCAATTAGTGAGATCTCAAGTTAATTAAGGAATGAGATGATAGCCCACCAATTCTGCTCGCCCATATAATCATAATCTAGGTTTTCATAAGTAGAACCTTCCAAGTATATTTCGCCAATCAACAAATCTAATTATCCAAATTGATTTCAATAAGAATAATTGATCACGAGATACTATCTCCAGTCATGAGATCTTCTTCAACCGTACGAATCAAATCCTTAAAGATATACTTGTATCTGGATAAGTCTTCTTCATCGGATAAATATTTTCTTCATCAGTCTGGAAGCTATCAGTGAGAGTAGACTTTAAATCTTGAATCTAGAGGTCTTCAGATTTTGACGATAGAGTCTATAAGTCTTCAGGCTAGACTGATGGAAACGTTTTGTCAACTTCAAAATAAATAAGGAAGTTTTCTCCAATACGTAATACCATTAAATTATAATGGAGTTGAGATGAGAAAAGGTATATACTAACTTAGATAATGCGATTGTGTCCGCTAAAGCCAGCACAACATAATGTTTGAATCAAGCCTAGCAAAATTATAGTTCCAACCATTTACTTTTTTTGAACAAGTAGATCTATTAAAATAACAGAAACCAACAAACAAAAAGAATAACAAGCAAGAGATTTAAATGAAATTTTTATGACTCAATGCCCACACCTTTTCATCAATGTTTATGAGCTCATCTTTCAAATGCTCAAGCAAATACTTAATGTTTCTCATGTCATCTTCAAGGACAGAACCTCCATAATAGAATAAGGAACATCACAAGTACTCTCATTCACTCTGGATGAAGACATTACAGCTGCAAGATAACACTTTTCTTTTTTAAATATCATAAGCAGATTGTTAAGATGAAAATACAAATGAAAATACAAGTACAAATAAGAAATCTTTCAACTAAAAAAATAATGCTCACCGAGTAATACATATTTTTTCTCGGAATCAGATTGTTAAGATGAAAATACAAACATCATCACAATCTCTCTAGAAATACTCTCACTAAATGCTCTAAAAGCTACTAAGCAATACACTGAAAGTAATATGGACAGAATTTCCATTAGAAATGATAACCCATGAATTGAAGACAGCTCCACCACTTGCTGAATCCTTACCATTCAGGATTTAATCAAAGATCAGCTCTGAGATTTTTTTATTTTTTATTTTTAAAGAGCAGACTTGAAATCCTTTCATATGAATTACACAAAATTTACAATGATCAAGTCGAACACATTCCGACTGCACACCGACTAAGGTGGAAACAGCCCATTTACAGTCGAAGGATGCAGTAGCGCATGATTGACGTTCAACAGTTTGCAAGATCATTTTAGCATACGCCTTACTGATTGTATGAGGACTTAATCTCACGATTGAGTTTTCATTTTTGACTCATGTTTATAGCCGTCTATCCAACTTGCCATTCAACAAAAAGTTACCACAAAGTAGAACCCACACAATATCTCTAGAACTTCTCTTAATCAAAATGCATCTCACCCAGACAGCTTCACACCATATGCTTCAACTATACAAACTCTGAGACATGCTAGGTGAGTAAAAATTTCAGTCTGGAGGGTTAAAAAGTTGCTAAGGCCCCAGCTATTATGTGGTCTATTGAGTAGGCCAACTGAGTAAATGTTAAAGTCCCCGCTAGAACAAGCAACTACTTCTATTTCTCAGACCCAAATTCAATCTAGAGGGTTAAAAACTTGCTAAGGGCCCTGCTAATTCGAGCAAGAATTTCTATTTCGCTGACCCAATTCCAATCCAGAGGGTTAATAAGCCAGCTAGAGGATTACAGAACTCGTACTTGGCACGGACAAAATTCCTATATATAAGAAATCTTTGAATTAAAAATGCAATGCCCGCCAAGCAATACTTGTTTTTCTCGGAATGAGATTGTTACTTGGGTAACTTCAAGCTTCAAAATCTTAAGTACTCAATAGTTATGTAATTGGCTGTATCTGTTTAGCATTATTCAGCATTGGACATTCAGTTGTCTACACTGACTTCAGTTACCTTTTAAACTCATTAAAATGTTCCCATTTCAGATGCACGTGCAACAGACTCTGAATTTGACTCCAATAAAGCCACCATCCTCCTCTGTCAATTCTCCGTTTTGAATTTCCATAATCGATTCAAACGCATCGATGTTACATTATTTATCTCAAAGGGGAATGCGCTGAAGCAAGTGGGATGAAAAAGCATACTTTTACAGCAGAAATAACTCAAGACTCGTACATGCAATACAAGTTAAAATATGGAAACTCGGGAGTACCAGAAAACTGACGAAAAACAAAAATCCACTAAATCAGGAATAACGAATTTATCAAGTCGATGCATCTTCTATAACCTTAACGTCCGGCCAGGAAAGAGAGAATCTCCCGGACAACGAATTTCTTCCAAAGAGCCACCAATTCCACCGGTTCCCCACAAAAGTAACCCTCGAGGATATAATCGCGAAAGAGGGAAAAACCCTAACCTGAGCTCGTCGGACGCAGACGACGAACCGGAGCCGCCGGTGGAGCTTCCGGAGACGACGGTGGAGGCGGAGGTGGAGGCAGCGGCGCAGTTCGTCCGAGGAATAGAGAGAAGCCTGGGATTGAGAGGGAAGAGAGCGAGGGAGAGGAGAGAGACGGAATTTCAAAATTTCTTTTAGGTGGGATCCCACGATACACGTGGCGAGATTTGAGTGGAGTATCCCGTTGCTGATTTGGCGAGTCTCACCCACGCATTAATTTCTAGTGGGTCTGGCTTTATAAAGATTCAAGAGAACCGCTCGAGAATGGCCGGGGGAGAGCAAGAATGTTGTAACCTATAATTTATCTAGTAGCATTGGGAATGAGCTGACCCGACGGAGATCCAGGGTGCATGGTACACTGTCAATATGTTGGGGAATGGAAAATTTAAGGCCGGATGCAAAATGTTCTTCATAAACATCTTACCTAAAACTAACGAAATATGTGGTGAAATTCAAAGAATGTGATACTTGTACCAAATGTTACCTACATCATTGAGAGTGAGAAAGCTAGAAAAACTCACTAGCATTGACTCCCAGGGTCGTTTAGCACTTCTCGTGGAGGGCTTTCCCTCCTCTCTGTGCTAGAGGTAGCAAGGCCTTCGGTACTGTAGACCTAGATTGAGAGGAAGAAGATGGCTGGAAGGACCTCAAATATGAGGACGAGGACCGACATGTGCAGAGCGTGATGATTGGGGTCGGGAATCATCTTGAAAAACAACTCAGAACGAAGAATATATAGTGAACGACATATCGTTTGAATAGTTGTTAGGTGGATGGCTGGGCTAAATGTCTCAGAGAAATCAATGCCAGCTTAAAAACCTCGTGCTTCCCAACAAGCTTTGTAATGTTCTTCATACCCATCCGACTTCTGCTTGATTTTGTAAATCCTATACGACAAAAATCATCTTTAGAGGGATCATGAGGCACGAGTCCCATGTTTCAATTTAAGCGCTTGATACATGTATCGCCCGCACGAAGACAAAGTCACCATTGGGTTGGGAGAGTGGCGGAGACGAGTAAATAATTTGCTTCGGAGGCAGTTGGATTGATAGAGGGACTAGGAAAAGATTCATTTAATTGAGCAAATGATTAATTTTCAGCAAGTTTTGATCGTCAACATGACACTGTTTTTAAATACTCACTCAACATCCTTCACATGCATCACTTGATATATTAATCTATTGATCATATTTTAGAATATTCGATGCATGACTCTAATTATTTTCAGTTGATACAAGCCAAACATGGCCCTGTCTCCCCTCATTGTGCAATAGTTGATAATCTGATGAGGTATTCCAACTTTGAAAACATTAATTTCCGAAGTTTAGTTTGATAGAGGGGTGATGTGATTCAAAGACAAAAGCTATCGCAATTAAGCCAAATATTTAACTATTTTCATCATCCGTCAACTATGCTCAATGGTCCATGATAATTGTAAATCACCATGAAAAAATCATACATGTAGCCGGTAGACATACGAATAGCTTTCTTGTCAATCGCAGGAGTGCGGAAAATACCTCTAATTTTTCAGTTAATAATGTTCGTGTGGGTACCAGTGGGTAGTGACCCTTATTAACTCTCCAAGAGCCTCAACTATTCATTTTGAGTTGGACGATCAATATCTTCACAATACGCAGATTTAAAATATGGAACTTTGAGCAATGAAATCTTTTCACACGATTAGCCACCTTAAAACAGCTCTAAGCTCACAATACGCAGAGACAGCCACGGTTTAAGACAAACCCTCCACCGGCCGAATTCACAAGCGAAACTCAAACTTTTGATCTCCACAGGAGCAACGTCAGGCGTGTCTCAAGGGCCAAGGCCCGGGGGCAATACACATTTGGCAACGAATTCTAGTACTTTCATCGCAAGAGATGTATTTTTCGTGAAGAAAATATTTTGTGACAAAACTGTAAAAGATAGACGCTCAATGGCGACGAATTGTGTTCCGTGGCTAAAGGGCCAACCGCTTGCAATGAAAATTTCGTTGGCTATTGTCACTTTGCGATGCGAAATGTCATGGCTAATGATATTGGGGCACGAAAAAGTTCGTGGCCAATGCATCAAATTCAGCAATAATTAAGTCAGCTTTACCAATGAAATTTTCTTAGCTAAAAATTTGCAATGATAAAACATTACATAGCATGTTCTGAAAATTGAATTCCATAAAATTGTATTGAAAATTGATTATATAACATGTATATCTAAGGGTGTGCATAGTTCGGGTGAACGGTTCCTGGCCTAGAATCGGGAACCGCCTGCTAAAGACCGATTCGAAAAATTTTAACTAGGAATCGCCTATTAGTTACATGGATTCATCCTAACCCGATCGGTGATTTAGTTTGGCTCCCGAGGTGAATCAATAGAACCGGTCTCATCAAAAGTTGTTTAATAGTCAATGGAGTTGTATATCCCTTATATTTCATGAATAGAGCATGTCCTAAGTTTTCCTTTTTTGACAACAGAGGGTAATTTCCGGTACAGTTCCAATTTTTTAACCAAACATTGGGAAATATTATCATTTTCTCGATTGACACCTGAATTTTTGCTGATAAACCCAGCACACATTTGTGTAGAAAATATAATTGTAGTTAAGAACAAAATAAAATATATATAATTAAAAATTGATTTTTACCATTTTATTTTCTCTCTTTTTTCATTTGTAATTATATATTTTATTTTGTTCTTAACTCAAGCTCGTCAGATGAAAGTCATCAATCTAGTCGAATCCGCGCAACCGCTTCGGCCCAAAGTCACAAGTCTGAGCTAAGCCCAGAAGGCCCATCAGACCAAAGCCCACAGAAGGAACCAAGCCCACAGAGGATTTGCGTTTTCTCTCTCTAGCGCTCTGGAGCTTCAAACGAAGACGCTCTAGTGGAAACCAGATAGAGAAGAAGGAAGGAAATCTGGAGGAAGTCGAGGTCACGCGGAGGAGGAAAGGGGTAACGGGATCGAGTTTCACAAAGGCCGATTCTAGTATTCTGCCATCTCCGCCGCCTCGCATCGGCTTCTCTGGCCCTCAGACGTAACTCTTCCAGTTCCTCCCCCGGCGAAAAGCTTTCTGAGTCGTGCCGATAGCTCCGCGGTTCCAGCCTCTATTCGTCTTGAATTTACCGCATTCCCTTGAAGCTTCTCAATCTCGCTCGAACTGGAGCCAATCGTAGCCAAGCGCCTCCCTCGCTCGACGACTTCATTATCGTTCGTTTTTGTCACTGCCTCCTCCTTCGGTTTCTATCGTCTTTGTTCCCCGACGGAGGAGAATAGCCGTGACTGAAACTCGATCAGAATTGGATTCTTCACTTCGAGCTCTTCATCATTCGGTTACTGCAACAATTTTGAAGGTAAGTTGTCTCTCATTCTCTGGATTTCATTTTTCAATTCAGTCAATAGCATTCATTCTCGGTCTTTTTCTGAATTTCCAGAGATCTCTTCATCGAAACTTCTTCTCTATTGCCCTCCAGACACTATCAGCCACTGCCAACCGCAACCGATCGTCACCGTTCCCATTTCCACGGCCGCCGTCAGAAGCTCTGTTCGCCTCTGTTCTCCGTCACCATTGCTGAAGTGCTCGGACCACGGTCACCACCGTCTCTCGCGACGGTTCCATTTCACGAAGCCGCTTCTGCGATCATTAATCGTCACAGGTAATCATCCTCTATTCAATCGAATCACGTATGCCGTGTGTCCAGTTGCTCTACGTACAGACTACTGCATGGGTAAAATCTACTAATTGCTTTGTGATCATCTCGTTCACATAACTGAACTGTATTGATATGCATATTTGAGGTTGAGGTGCTTTTCTGTATCTTCATATCAGAATTGTGTAGTGCGTGCTTGAGCCGAGACATTCATCAGTATATTCGTCGACTTACTTTCGTCGATTTGTTCAATGCATGCCCGACCGTTGCTCTCAACACGTTGTGCTGATCAACGATTTATAGAAGTTGCGCTCGGATTTGCTGGAACCAGCTTATCCTCGACTGGTCAAGTTGAGCACTATACTTGCTATTAGCAAAGGTGGTCACTGCAGCAACCATCTAGTTCGTGAATAATTCCCCTAGAAATGAAAACATAGGTGCAATTCTTAAGAGAAACGGCCGCGGTCCATGAAAACAAGATGAGAAAAAGACACAATGTACCCGATAAACCCGTATAGAGGTTTAACGAGCCATGGTAAAGCAGAAAAACCAGATGTCACAGCTGTATAGTCAAGCTCAAACAGATTGTTATGTTAATCCTGCTAAGTATCGGAGCAAACTGAAGCTGTTCAGCTGCTTAGAAAGATACTCCTTTGTATTAAGATGCCACCAAGAAAAGAAAAAACAAGCCCACAACCAGACTTCTTAAGTACGCGCGTTTCTCTCTTCATACTGCTGGAACATACGAATTAAATGTTCTCGAAGGAGTCCAAACCAAGCCCACAACCTGACTTACTGATTGAATGTTCTCTGTTTTACTTTGTGGTGTCCCAGTTTTGTGGGTTTTCGATTGTTGAATTGACTGAATTGACATCCTCTTGTGAGAAATTCTAGTATTGTTAATTTTAAGCAAGACATGTAGCATGTGGAAATTCTACAAGTGGAAAAAGAGACATTGACATAAGGATGGAAGAGGAGGGATGTGAAAAGTGAAGCAACAAAGACAATTTGTGTCCTACAAAATCTTGGTCTTCCTGGCATTGATTAAAGTTTCTTTCCCATCACTGCTTTTTCCCTTTGGCTTCACTTTTTACACAAAAAGCTTGATGAGATCCAGTAAAGTCTTGGTCTTCCTAATATGCCAAGAAGCTTGAGTTAGACGGAAGAGCGTATGTTTTGATGCACCTTCTGTCCTCAAGTTAGATTGTTCTCTTTTTTTTTTTCTTTTGATCAGAGCTCGTGATTTTGTTTTCCTTATCAAACAAACAAACCTAGTGGTCTTTGATGACTTATGGATGCATAACTGAAAATAAGATGTCGTTGTTGGCTATATCCTTAATAATTTAGGTTTCAATGACATCGACAAAGTGGGGATCCTTTGATGCGATTTTGGCCCCATGATGCACGAGGAGCTCTCAATGAGGCATGTTGGAACTATTGTGTTTGGCACTAGTTGTTATCATAAATTTAGCCCATACTATTCTGAATGCTTTCCAACATGGTTCCGAAAGTGCTCAATAAATTTCAAAATTTCATCCCAACCAAACCGTAATCCTAAGTTGACTTCCATAAAATCCCATAGTTTCATGATTCACCAAAGTTTCATTACTATATGATTTCATGGCTCAACAACTTTTATAATCAACCTAGCCACCTAAAATCGGAATGGAATTGAAATTACAGCTTAATCTAGAAAAAGTTCTTCAATGAGGTGAATTAAGTCTTTGAATTCTTATCAAGCACTTCTTGTACGACATTAATCCAACACGTTAAGATGTCCCCAATGAACTTGAACCGAACCCCTTCTCTCTTTAGCGCTCGGTTCACTTCCCTTTTCCAGCTTTCTTGATTCTTTTTTCTCCCTCTTAACTACTCCTCTTTTCTTTGATTAGCCAACCACAACAATTAAACAATTATAACCATTGGGCCAGTGGCCACCCTTCCCACATGAAAGGGGGGGGTGGAGGGTTCAAATCTTCACCTTCTTAGGAGGTTGGAGTGGGGACGATTTAGTTTCAAGTGTGGATTTCGACTTCCACGCTCTACAAGGAGACAAGACAAAAGTCTGAGAGTGAGGGTTAGAGTAGGAGTAGAGTAGGATCGACCCAAAAAACAAAAAAACTACAACAATTATAATTAAACTGAAGGAAGTTAGTCCGTTGTGCTTCAAAGATGCAGCTTCATGGGTGTAATAAATAAGAATTGGGTCTCTTGAGCCTAAGTCCTTTTTATTTTTATCTTTTTTTTTTTTTAAGGAAAGACTCTCGTTGGGGCAGCAACTCTTGTTAATGTCCTAGACACAGGATGGGGGGAAATTTTTGAATGACCCCAAAGCATGTGAGCCAGCTCACATCCACAATTGAATGATGCGAGCTCCACGTTGAACTCAACTTTTCACGGTGCATGTGAGAAATTGTAAATCCTAGAATTTAGTCTTTCCATTGTGAATATATCTATAGATTAAGTTAGTTAAATCATTAGGTAATTTGAGGTAATTGGTTGTGATGGTTAGTCCGGCTAGTAGTGCCAACTGCAATGGTGACGATGGAATGAGTTATCCTACGGAGGTGTTGACGACAGTGGCATGCCATTGGCCGTTGGATGGGTGGCGCTCTCTATGTCGCCCACTCCTTATTATTTTTTTTTTTCATTTTCAGTTTTTTGCTTTTTTTTCTTGCTCGCTTTTCTTTTTGCCATTTTTCTTTTATCAAACTTGAACTTGTAAACATAAAGGAAAGCCTAGAGATAATTCTAATGGACAAGTACAATAAAGATTAATATAATAAAAAAACCCCAATATGATTAAACATGAGAATAGTAAAACGAAAATTGTAGTATTGTTAATTTTGCACATAACACGTGGAAATTTCACTAGTAATGGAGAAAAAAAAGACATTCACATTGCAATGAATGAGAGATGTGAAAAGTGAAGGAACAAAGTCAATTTGCATCCTGCAAAGTCTTGGTCTTCTTGGAAATGATTTAAGTTTTTCTCCTGTTATCACTTTTTTCGCAAAGTCTAGATCTTCCTGATTGATTAAAGTTTTCTCCCATCATCACTTTTTTCGCCTAGAAATGATTAAGGTTTTTCTCCCGTTATCACTTTTTCTTTCCACAAAGTCTTGGTTTTCGTGGAATTGATTATAGTTTCTCTCTCATTGTCACTTTTTTTTTTTTTTTTTGCAAAGTCTTGGTCTATTTTGAATTTATTAAAATTTCTCTCTCACCATCACAAATTTTTATTAAAGTGCTTCACTTTTGCTTTACATGTAATGTGTGGAAATTATCTAATTTTGCTTCACCTTTCCGGGCGCATGATATCGAGCAAAATCTCTAGGAACATCCTCTAAGTATTGCAAAACATGTACTAGTGGACAGAAAGTATTTTATAGCGATTTCTCTAACCTCTATGTGCACTTTTGGAAGTCTTGATCTTCCTGAAGTTTGTTGTTTTTTTCTCTCCATTAGCTTATTATCACTCAACCCATGTTTTTCTTTTTGAAGACTAATTCACCCATAACCATTGGAGAGGTCTTTTTGGGTTCCTTCTTGGCTTCCTTCTTGTACTAATTTCTAGTATTGTTAATTTTAAGCAAGACATGTAGTGTGTGGAAATTCTACTATCAATGGAAAAAAAAAAAGACATTGGCATATGGATGGAAGAGAAAGGATGTGAAAAGTGAAGCAACAAAGCCAATTTGCTTAAATTGTTCTCCTTTTTTTCTTTTAACCAAAGCACGTGATTTTGTTTTCCTTACCAAACAGACAAACCTAGCGGTTTTTGATGACTTGTAGATGAATAACAGAAGATAAGATGCCATTGTTGGCTGCATCCTCAATAATTTAGGTTTCAATTACATCAAAAAAGCGGGGATCCTTTGATGCGATTTTGGCCCCATGATGCACAAGGAGTTGTTGGGGAGGCATATGCTGGCACGAGATGGCTAGCCACAGTCCTAGGACAATACCATGTCATGATGGAGTTTGACATAATTTTGAGCCTTTGGATGTAGATGTCCAGCTTCAAATTCATTATATGGTCTAAATTCAAGTCTCAAATTGTTTGTGTACGGGCTTCTGATATTGCATGATTGTGAATTCTCCAGAATCATTATAATCAGCCTATACACCAATGCATAATACTAATTCACTTCAAGTAATATTAGAGGAAAGGCATAATACTAATTTGTGCGCTCACTCAAAATAAGTTTGTTGAATCGCTCTCAAAATTCTAAATAGATAATCTAGATCTGTTGTCTAGAAAATATTCCATACCAATTAGTTTGTTCTACCCATTGAAAAAAGAAAAACAAATCTTGCTTTAAAAAAGCAAAATTCATGCAAGACATACTAGACTCCAACTTGACGTAATTAGATGGTTCTTTCTCTCTCTCTAATTGGTTAAAACCCTCGAGTCGTTCTATATCCACAAACATTACATGTTTCATTCATGCATATTTAGATTCTCGACTTTTGTTAATTCTTAGAACCTACAATATCTAAAACATGATTAATAAAAGTATTCGAAAAAGTATGCACTAATTCTTGAATGCTCTTCTTTTCGAATGAAAAGTGGTGAACATTTTCATTTTCAGCCTTTAATTATTGGCGGATGAAATACAAATTAGTGGGGCTCAAGCCCTTAATGATATGCTTGATTGGATATGCTAACAAAAAAGGCTAAGGCAGGGCCCTCCCAGTTCCATCATTTTGTTTTAGCATATATGGGACCGATCTTTGGTAACATGATCCAATAATTGTTTTAGCATACTCATAGCCTCCATGATTACTCTCATCCTTGGTAAACTGAAGTCATGGCAAGCATGGATAACAAAAATCATAGAATATATTGAATCATGAAATTTGTTTGGACTCTTGTAAAATCTCTCCATGACTCTTTAAGTCGTACTGACTTGATTTCTACTCTTTACCTTGTATAATGCAGGAGCAATAAACTTCAAATAATTAAAATATGTTTGTTTAATTGAAAACTCAAGATTTAGAAAATAATTTCAAAAAACTGACTAAGTTTTTTGATTTATTGCTCATATTTATTGCTCACAAAAATGAACAAGTTAAATTTTTTCATCATTTATCGAAATAGGTAGGTATAAATTGACGTTGGCAATGAAAGATATCTTGTGTTGGTCAATTTTTTTAAATGGTGTAATTAATTATTTTTCGAAAATTGTTATCCAAATCTTAAGTTTTTTCACACTGCATTTGGTCCTAGGAATACTTATTTATGTTTTTTTATTTTCGGGAATAGAAATGAAATAAAAATGTATTTGGTAAGTTCTTTGTTCCCGAGAATAAATGTATTCTCGGAATAGGTTCGGAGTAGAAATTAGAACAAAAAAAAAAAAGTTACTATTGTTCCGAGAACAAAAATAAAAAATGGAGTTAATTCTCATCCTCTTTAAAACTTCTTGGCAGACGTCTTTTTGTCTCTCACCTTTCTCTCTCGTGAAGTTTGTTTCTCCTCCTCCTCTTCGCATCGTTCGCCGGAGAAGACAGAGTCTTGACACCTTTCCTCCTCCTTTGTTGCCGCAACTAGTCTTGAGAAACGGTAGGCGTCTCTCTCCTTTTGGCAATTCTTGCTCTCTCTCTCTTTGGCGATTCTCGCTTTGTTTTTCATTGCTCCCCTTTGCCTTTTTTTTGTTAGTGTTTGATTTGTCGCTCGATTGAGCGAGAGGGTTAGTCGTAGATCGTTTGCGTTTTGCTGTTCGTTCGATTTCTTCCTGTCGTAGCTCGTCTCGTGTCGTTTTTGGAGGTGCTCTCACTTTCGCCATTGACGTACGGACCACCGCTCGTGCTCTCGCTTCCCGTTCTTCTTAACAACAAATCTGCAATTTGGGGTTCCCTGCAATTCTTCTTTCCTCGTGGGTTTCTCCCCCTTTGCGGTCGATGGTTCGTGTGTTTCACAAGTGTTGTAGAAGCGGTTGCTCGAGAAGATTACCAGTGTCACAAAGCGGTGGGTTCTCAAATAGTGCCGTCAAATCCTCGAACATTCTCGAACTCGCTCGAAATGCTCCCCTTACCTTATCTATGCTTTCATACCTGTCTGTCCCCAGCAGAGTTTTGGCTGGGCTTTTTCTCGAATATACGTTTTCCAGCATCCATTCTTGAATTTTCATGCCTTTCTATTCTCTTGTGCGAGGTTCTTTGAATTGAAAGATTTGAAGCAACGTATTTTTGTTCACGGTTCTCTGGGTTCTAGCAATTTCACGATAAGCTCTTCATTTTTTGATTGTTTTAAATTTGCTTTGAGATTTATTATGTGATGAATAAAAGTTGGGTTTTTTTTTTTTTTTTTTTTTTTTTTTTTTTTTTGGTGTTTTGCTTCTTTTTGTTGGATGGTTGTGTTTCAGAAGCGCACCTGAAGTTCGGATTTTGGAGTCGAAAAAAAGACCAGGAGATAAAGTAGCATTTTTTGACTCAAAGCAGGTATAATCGTGAAAACTTTCACCCGCAATCAGACATGCAAAGTTTCAATTTTTGGAACTGTGTTGGTGGCCTATGTGGAAATGAGCATGTATATGCGTGGAGTGGCCTCTTTTTACAACCTTTTTTTAATTTCTGTCTGTTTCGCTCGCTCGAGGAGGTCAGGAGGTCGGTGGTTTCTATACAGTTTTTCCTTGTTAAGGCTCCATGTGCATTTAGCCTAATCTCTGCCGATTGGCTTTTAGTTCAAAACACTGCAGGAATTATCAATGGCGATAGTTTTCTAGCATTATTAGGCCTCATTCGAGTTTATGATTCCAATTAGCCAATGACGGCATTTTTTTTTTTAGATTTAAAAACACGAGTTTATGATTCCAATTCCACCTTCCTCTTTCAAGAACTTTATATAATCAACTATAATTGACATTTTATAAATTAAATGAAAAAAATTGGGAATAAAATTTTTTGGGAACAGATTTTTATTCTCGTACCAAACGCGTTTTTGTTTTTGTTTTTTTTTGTTCGGGAATATAAATTTTGTACGATTCTAAACGTCTTTTTTGCCCGTAAACTATTCCCGAAACAAAATTGAAAAAATTGTTTCTAAACAGAAATTGTTTCCGGGAACAAAAACGCTATCAAACATACCCTTAAACTACTTTGATGGAGCAAAACGAGAGAGGAATTGACTCGGTTCGATCCAAAAGAGGAACGTAATGGAAAATCTGAAAAGGAGCAGAAGTCAGGTACAAATCCTAGCGTTTGAACCTCCAAAACCATTCCTCTACAAACAGAGGCGAAACGTGAGCAATAAGCAGGCGGTTACAGCCACACCTGGAAAGGATCATCTGACAGCTCCACGCATCCAAAAATTAAGAAATCTCGAGTTACCAAAATAAGTATAAATAGCTCAAAAATAATCATTTAATTGTTAAAACTTGTCGATACCTAACTTCTGCCCAAAAGTGGCTTTCATATATTTTTGGAAAACTGGAACAAATTTTCCTTCCAAAGAAGAAGTTTATTGAAATTAAAGCATTTTATAAGCATAGACCAGAATTTCGACAAATAGGATTAGATTCTTTCGAATTTATTCCCCAAATAAAATAAAAAAAGAAAACGAAAAGAAAAGCAAAGATAAAATGGTAACCCCCGAGAGAAAAACACACACGGCAGAATTCATCTTGGTTCTCCTGCTCCTTTCTTTAAAACCACACCGCCTCACTTTTTCTTCATCCGCCACCACCACCATCATCATCATCATCATCATTAAACTCACGCCCACAGACTCCATTCTCATTCAATTCATCTCTTGCATGCATATCGATTGAAGCCAATCACCACCATCTCTAGACGTCGCTCAATCAATACCATCGTTCGTCGTTGCAAGCAGGGACCACGCATTGCCGTAGCTGAATACGGACGCGTACACAGTGAACTGCCAAACGTAGCGCTCGTGCTTGCTGGATTGCTGTTGTGGATCTTATCCCGTTCGCCTGGTCAGCTCCAGGGAGTCTACTTGGAATAGGTAAAAGACATCTATCTACTTGCTCTCTTTTTACTTGAACTGATGCAGCAAGTTTAATAGCAAAATCGGGGAAAGTTGATGTCATATACTTGCTAGCCAGATTAAAGTTGCAGCTTGATTGCATAATTCATGGAGATTTCTTAATTTTGTTTTAATCAGGTGATACATCTGCACGCATAATTGTTTGAGCCAAAACTCAGACCTCTATTTTATGATTTTTCATTACATATTAGGATAGAATTGCATTATATCCGTATTAGGATAATTATATTAGAAAACTTATTATTTTCATGGACGAGCATTATCATGCGCATCTAGGCTTTTTGGAGTGCATTATTATTAATTCTCTGTTTTGCATGTTTCCTTTCATAAATCACATGCTATAATTTGGAAAATCTAGGAAAATCATATCTTGCATATTAATAAATTTGGATTGCATCTTCATAAAAAAAAAAAAAAACAAAACAAAAATGTGAAGTGGAACTCTCCGCGAGTCGCGAAGAATATTATCGCCCCACTCCTGCATTTTTTTTTCTTTATCAGTTTTTTCCTGTTTTTCTTTTTTCTCTTTTTCCATTTATTCAACTCATAGTTGAAAAGATAAATGGAAATCTAGACATAATTCCAGTAGACAAGTACAATAGAGATTAATGATTAATCACAATATGATTAATCATTCATTAATGTTGGACTAAAATTATAGTTTTATAAATTATGAGCAAGACAACACTAATCAGTGCTAAGTGTCAAATAATATCTCATTCACACACACACACACACACACACACACAAATAACGCCCATATAACACGTGGAAATTCTACTAGTAATGTAAAAAAGACATTCGAATGGGAACGGAAGAGGAGGGATTCGAAAAGTGAAGCAACAAATCCAATTTGCGTCTTCATAAGTCTTGGTCTTCCTAGATTTTATTAAATTTTCTTTCTCATGAGCTCTTTATCAATTTTGCTTCACCTGCATGATAAAAAAGTTCATGATACCCAGTGAAGTCTTGGTCTTCCTGAGTTTATGATTTATTTGCATGAACAAGTATATAATTGTGGAAACTACAAGTGCCTTGAGTTAATCTCCAAGGATTACTAAATAAGCACTTATGAAAAAAAAAAGTTGCAGCAAAAGACGGGCGGCAATATTTGCTGAAAGATGATGATTTGGTAGTCGATGATCGGGAATTGTTTGATGCAAGAATCATGGTCCTTTGAACTCTATTTTCCTATTGATAGGTGTGATGGGTAGAGTATAATTCTCAGTAGATTATACATTGTCATTTCGTGATTTGTGACTTGTTCAATATTAGCATAGTAAAATAAAGCAAGTTGCTTAATGAATTAGTCGGTGCGCTAGATCCTTTTTCTTGTTTAGCCCAAAGCACGTGTTTTCGTTCTCCTGGACAAACAAAGTTAACTGTCGTTGATGACATGTATATATATATATATATATATATAATAGAAAATAAGATGCCATTATTGGGTGGATCCTCAATATGTTATGTTTCAAAAGCATTTATTTTATTGAGTTTGCACAAATATGCTTATTTGCTGATCCTATTAATTTAGTCAACTTCATTCATCGTTAAACAAGAAAAAAAGACACCGAGACTCCTAGAGTGCCAAAAGTTGGCAAAAATGGACACTTAAGTGCCGGCGATGGAGGGGGAGAGGGTCGGCCGGGGTCGCCCCCTCGCCCCGATTTGGGTTGGCGGCCCTTGCCTGGTCGGGCCAAGGGTCGCTGCCCATTGAGGCGACCCTAAGGATTCATGGATTGTACACTAAGTTTAGCAAGTGTGAGTTTTGGTTGACTCTTGTTGCGTTTCTAGGTTATGTGATTTCAGGCGAAGGAATCTCCGTGGACCCGTCCAAGATCGAAGCAGTTATTAGCTGGCTAAGGTCGACAATAGTGACAGGGATCGGAAGCTTTTTGGGTTTGGCAGGTTACTAAATAAGATTCCGATACATCTTCGCACCGCTTGGATGAATGCTGTAATTGCTACGATGAGCTTCTAATAAGATCTCTTCTTTAGGCTCCACATCGTCTCATACACATAATTGTCTTTGGAACCTTAGAGTCCCGTCTTCAGAAATCTGAAAGTTAGCATGTCTTTTATCAGTATCCTCTTGCAAAATCTTATGAATATTTGGGTCTGTCAATTGAAGCATCTTGATTCTAATCTGTACGTTCGGCTCAATTTTGAGAGTGGCCATAAAATTCGAGATGTGACCTACCTCAAATTTAAAAACCGAATCTCGAGTTCTCTCAAGTAAAATCCATTCCTTAACCAGCATTTGTGTGATTGAAGATTTCCGACTCAAGGCGTCAGTGACCCTATTCGCCTTTCCAGGGTGATATAGAATATCACAATTATAGTTCTTCAAAAGTTCCATTCATCGACATTGTCTCATATTCAGCTCATTCTGAGAGAATAGATACTTGAGACTTTGATGGTCTGTAAAGATCTGAAATCTTTCTCCACATAAATAGTGTATCCAAATCTTCAGAGTGAAAATAATCGCTGCAAGTTCTAAGTTGTGCATCGAATAGTTCAGCTCACGAGGTCTCAACTGACGGGATGCGTATGCAACAACCCTACCATGTTGCATCAACACACAACCCAATTCTCTAAACGACGCATCACTATAGATCTCGTATCCTTCAGGGCCAGAAGGTTGGTTAGCACATGTGTGGTAGTCAGCTTCTGCTTAAGCTCTTGGAAACTACGTTCGCAATTGTTTGTCCACACGAACTTCTCTTCCTTTTTCAAGAGTTGAGTCAACGGCGAAGCCAAAGCTGAAAATCCTTCCACGAACCTTCTGTAGTAACCTGTCAAACCCAAAAAGCTTTTGATCCTCGTCTTTGTTGTTGGCCTTGGCCAGCTGATAACTGCTTCGATCTTGGATGGGTCCACGGAGATTCCTTTACTTGAAATCACGTGACCTAAGAACGTAACACGAGTCAACCCAAACTCGCACTTACTAAACTTAGCATACAATCCATCAATCCTTAGGGTCTGAAGTACTTTTCTCAAATGCCTCTCGTGCTCTTCAGCACTTCTCGAATACACAAAAATATTGTTGATGAACACAATCACAAACTGATTCAGATATTCTTTAAACACTCAGTTAATCAAATCCATAAAAGCAGCTGGAGCGTTCATCAAACCAAACGGCATTACAATGAGCTCATAATGGCCGTATTTAGTACGAAATGTTGACTTCGGTATATCCTCATTTATGATCCTCAGCTGATGATACCCTATTTTCAAGTCTATCTTTGAAAATATCGACACTCCTTGCAACTGGTCAAACAAGTCGTTGATCCTCGGGAGTGGATACTTGTTTTTGATCGTCACTTGATTGAGTTGACGATAGTTGATGCACATGCGCAACAAACCATCATTCTTCTTCACGAATAGAACTGGTGTTCCCCAAGGTGATGCATTGGGACGTGTGAATCCCTTATCCAACAATTCCTGCATTTGCACCTTTAGTTCTTTCAACTCAAACAACGCCATCCGATAAAGAGCCTTAGAGATTGGCTCTGTCCCGGGTGCTAACTCGATCACAAACTCGATTTCTTCCTCTGGCGGTAAGCTTAGCAATTCTTTTGGAAATACGTCTAGAAATTCTTAAACTACTGAGATATTCTCGATCTTCAACTCCTCAACTGACGTACCCACAACAATTGCCAAGTAACCTTGACAACCCTCGTCTAACAAACAAGTTGCCTCAAAGAATGAGATTAAGGTAATTGAGGGTTCTTCTCGACTCCCAGTAAACTCGAAACTCTCACCTACTAACTGATTAAACTGGGTTACTTCATGACAACAATTCATTACCACAAGATGCTCCATGAGCCAACTCTTTTCATATATGACGTCAAAGTTATACATAAGCAACTAGTCAAGTACAACTATAGAAAGTGATTCTTCTTTCTACAGCTTTATTACAACAAACTAAAATAGCTTAACCCAAAGCTCCGTTGTGCTACTTTGATAAAATCACCCCAAAAACATTCTTCTCCAAATCAGTGCATGGTTTGGTTAATTCTTGTTCCTTTCGCCATCCTAGTGGTGCCTTAACTGCGGTAACGGTGCTTGTGCTCCCCATGGACCTACATGGACAGTCTCTCACCTGATGGCCGTGCTAGCCACATCCATAGCATGCTCTCGTTATACCCGGACACTAGGTTGGTCCATGCTTCATTCTACAAACTCGGCACCTGTCTGGTGAGTCCTCTGCCTCCTGTCGGGTGACAGCATACACCCGTCTTTATGCTTGAGGTCTATTCATCGTACCCTATGGTGTGTTCTGCGGCGCGTTTCCTCTGTTCTATTTTATTAGTGGTGGTGGCACCTGCAATCCCATTGCCTTCTGGGACAATCTTTGATCAAGTGGTCGTACTGGCGACACCCATAACAAGTCATTTCCTTTTTACAACACGTGGCAGATCCATGTCTTTTCCTATAGACACAACACACATCGTTCGAGTTGAGTGTTGACTTTCCAATCCCATATTTCCGGTTGGGAGGGATGGAACACTTTCCTTTTGACATTGGCCACTTCCCCAACTGGTTGCTATCTTTGTTGGATCCGAACCTCGTCTCAGACGCAACAACTCACTCCCCGATCACATCTCCAGTCTGGACCACAGCAGGTGCGGTAACAACAACAGTTACAGCGTTGGCGGCAGTAGTGACAGGGCAACAACGGCGGCTCAGTCCTATGCTTGCTAGCCCAACAAGTTCCCAAGGGTCACTAGCACCTAAACGATCCCGTCGAACCTAGGATTGCTCAGTGCTACTACACTTTCAGTACCGGCCTACAGCGATACTCTTACACTCGCGCTAGTCTGAGTCGGCGCTCAACCACGATCCTATCGAGTACCAACCCTTGTCAGTGTTCTACCCCGAGTAACTAGTCCAAAGGTTCTCTTTCTAGGAGTCCTCTACTCCTAATCGCTCATTTTGCAGATTCTTTAAAGAAACATGCTTTCCAATTCCACATAGAATTAGAAGCTAAGCAATCCCAAACAAATAATCTACCAAACAACTATCACTGACATGCACCAGCATGAAATAAATGACATTCCTACTAACTATCCCATAAACTTATCGCACTTTATCACTCCAACTATCAACCAACTCTGATACCACTCCGGGCGGGGATGTCACACCCCGATCCTTGAGAGCGTGCCCATCCCTCGGTGGTCGATTAAATTGCAACGTCCCAAGACGCGTCGCCAACCCTTTCATTTTAATGTGCATGCAAAAGCGAATAAATAAATCCCAAAACAACACAAAGATGGGATAGAAAAGCAGGAGCTTATTTTCAAAACCACAACACACCTTTATACACAACTGACTAAGTCATTTACAAAACTAGTCTATATTCACAAGTCTACAAAGGATCGGTCTTCAAAACAAAGCTGTTCTATGACCAGCTAGTCGGACTCATTCGTTGATTCTTTAGTCTCCACAGGCGCTGGGGGCGTCGGGTCCTCCACCACACCATCAGGAGGGTCAGCTAGATCCTTGTCCAAAGTAGCATAAACTATTGCAGCGGAGATATCAAAAGTCTTAAGGGGACCCACCTTGAAACCATTGGGTTCGTAGCAAAACCACATTCTAAATCGATGAGGTATCCTATGAGGTGGATTCTCTTCAACCTAGACAGTGGTCACTACAAGTTCATAGACCTAGTGACTTTCGGGATCGGGATAGCTAGAAACCCGCTTGGTAACCCTCATGGGATGGCCAAAACGCTCAGGAGGATTCGCCATCTAAGGACCTGAAAATGTTAACCCACGATGGGGTGAGACGATGTCTCAGTAAATTCACCCCCTAAAATCCAACTAGGAAGGAAATATGCCTAAAGGCCGTCTAAATACACACAAGATAAATGACTTACCTTTGCCTCAATTCCTTCCCGAAAGTCGGTACAATTCATGAACTCAACTAATCCACTCAATTCAAATCAAACCATCGATCAATCAATTCAATTTGATACCAACCATACTATCTATCCATTCAACACCATATATCGATCCCCTTGATACCACCACTGCTCACACAAGTTGCAATATGTGGTCATAGCTAGCTCAACCTTATAAATATATAGATCGTGCTTGCACAAACTGATAAAATGATCTTAGCTCACACAAGCTGCAATATATGGTCATAGCTCGCTTAAGCTGATAAATATATAGATCGTGCTCACATAAGATGATAAAGTGATCTTAGCTCACTCAAGTTGATAAGGTATATTGTTCTCACAAGCTAATATATCAAGCTCATAGGCTGATATAGTATACTGCCCTCACAAGCTAACGAACAAAGGGGCTCACACAAGCTGACAATTCACCACATTGAAAATACTTGATAAAAATAATTGTGTGTGGGTACACGGTCAGCCTGAGCCAAAAATGCAATATCTTTCTTTTAAAAAATCTCACTAATTATATAGTCCACAAAGACATTTTTGGCGTTAAAAACTGACGCTTGATATTTTCCAATTAAATACCGAAATTACTTAATTTTGGAATAAATACCCAAAATTACACTTTCTACTCAATTTGCATAAATTAGCACTCAATTAAATAAACCAAGCATACCATTGCAATCAACATAAAATTCCGGTCAACGGCTATCCCGGTATAATTTTCGAAAAATAATAAATAATTAAATAAATACAATTAAATGCCATAAATAGAAACTTCAGCCAGAAAAACCTAATTAAATACTGAACGGGCCCAAAAATTTATGAACCTATATAGATAAATAATACAGCTTATCTAGTTGCTAAATAAGCCGATCTAACCACCTAACATGCAATAACGAGTAATTAAATCGCTAATCCATTCTAACTAACCACCTAAACCATACTTAGCCTAAACTAATAAATCCTTAAGCATCATTAACTCCCTAAGTAGAGTTTAGTGAGTAAACTCATTGGTTTAGCGATCCGGTGAGTCCACGATGACAGCAACATGGAGACGGGCGACGAACTCCGGGCGGTGACACCCTACGAGGCTCGGAAAAGGTTCGAAATGGGCCTCGAAGGCCCACGGTTGGCTGTGTTGCTTGGTTTTGTCCAAGAATCGAGCTTGCTACTCCGGGGTTGGAACGGCAAGCGGAGGAGGACCGGCGGCTAGGCGGGCGAGCAGGCAAGTAGGCGGAGCTGAACAGCGGTGATGGCGAGCTTGGACGGCGGCCAGGGCTTCGACGGTGTCTTGAGGAGGCTTAGGACAGGCGAAATGGCAACGGAACTAGCGGGATGATGCAGTAGGGGCGTTGGCTCATGCGGGGGTGTGACGAGTGCGAGTGGCGAGCAGCGGCTGTCCGACGGCCGTGCGACGGCACGGGCTGGCTGGTTTGGTTTTTTTTGCAATTTTGGGAGCTCAAACACTCTGAAAATGGATAAAGCAAGCTGAGGAGGAAGAAGAGACCAGCCACTGAAGAGAGGGGGCCACCAAACCTTCTAGATGGCTTTACTTGTCCCTTTGAGCTCAACCAACATGTCCCACCTCCTCAGCCATGACCAGCAGCCCTTATCCACTCTAAAACTTCCCCAACACAATTGCCAAATGGACCAAATGTTGAGGGGGCCCATGGCCTACGAATTTTAGGACAAATTCTCCCAAATTGAGCCAAGTTCCTTATCAATTGAATTCAATTTGACCCCCATAAATTCTACCATGGTGTCCTCGATCAAATTGACATTTTTTCTCACTAATAAAACTAACTCACATCCTAAAAATACGATAAAAAATGGTCCCTTGAATTTTTTGATAAAAAATGGCCCTATATTGAATTTTCACCAAAAATCTCGATTTGCCGAAAAATCTTCGGAGGATGAGTCGACATTCCTAAAATGAATTGTGACATGACAGAATTTTCAATTTCTGAAATCGGATTCAAATTTGCGGTTAATTTCAATCTGACGTGATTTTAGCGTGACCTAGCCTACCGGTAGCTTTTAGGAATGTTTGGTGTAATTGACCCGTGGTCAATTTATTTTGAGCCACAATATACATCTTCGACACATTGGCGACTCTCGATTGTCGTGAAAATCTTGAGGTTTCAAATACGGGCACAAGGTACAAAAATGACAGAAAAATCGGTCTAGTGCCAATCAACAAGAATTTTGCAATCTGGTGGAATCACCCACATACTAATCACATACCTCTATCGAATCGACCTATCTCCAATCTTTGATCAATTTTGACAGTGCCGTAATGACCCTTGTAGATTAGCACGGTCGAACAGTCGATTCTTGGTCGAATTCTCAAATCTATTGTGTTAAAATCCCTTAACGACTTCACCTGATAGGCTAGTTATCTCATGAGTAGCCAACTCAGAGAAAAGAACTATAGACGCGTCGATGAAAGGCCCAACTTATTCAATCAAAAATAGAGCTTGAAAATTAAGATGTCACAACACCTCTAACAAAGATATGCGTGCACTCTAAGTTGGTCTTATAAAGGCTTTGTTTTCGATGGCCAAAAGTAAAGGTCTAACCAAAAGTCTTGATCCAAAAATATGAGAAGAGCAAATGATGTAATAAGCACTCGTGGATAAAAAAAACTATTTTATTTTGATTTATATAACATTTGACGTGCATCTCTCGAAAGTCTTGGTCTCTTTTTAATCTTTTTGATAGGTGGTTCACTTGTCTTCTTGGACTTTATAGTTTTCTCTCTCCATTAGCTCATTTTCACTTTGCTTCACCATAACACCTTTGTTGTTCTCAACAGTGATTGATTCACACATGGCCATCGGAGAGATTGTTTTGGGTTCCTTCTTGGCTTCCTACTTTCAAGTTCTATTCGATAAGTTGGCTTCTCTTGCACTAGGCTATGCACAACAGGCACCACAGGAAGGAATCAGCACTGCCCTACTTGAGGAGTGGAAGGAGATGCTGGTCACAATCAATGCAGTGTTGGCTGATGCAGAGGACAAACAACTCAATGGTAACCCTCTAGTGAAGTTGTGGCTAGATGATGTTAGGGACTTGGCATATGACATGGAGGATTTATTTGATGAGTTCGAGATCAAAGCCGCTTTGGTTGAGTTGGAGGTAGAATCTAGCCCAAGCAGCGGTCTAGAGAAATGGAAGTTCTCTTTCTTTGACCGAAATAAATCCTCCAGATCAAATCAAAACCTGCGCTTGCTAGTATCTGAAACCATGGTACAAGAGATCAATTGTAGGTTGAAAGCGATTGTCACTAGGAAGGCTCATCTAAGCTTAAGAGAGAATGTTGCGGACATATCCAACTACACTAAAAAAAGGGATCCCACCACTTCTCTGCCAGAGTGTCAATTTTTTGGTAGGGAGAAGGAAGAAGCACAGATTCTTGAACTATTGATTAGTGAGGTCGAAAATTCCAAGGCCACACCAAGCATTATCCCCATAGTTGGGATGGGTGGTGTTGGAAAAACAGCCTTGGCTCAACAGTTGTATAATAATGCTAAACTGAAAAGCAATTTTGAGAGGAGAGCATGGGTTTGTGTGTCAGATATTTTTAATGTTCTGGATATAACAAAGACGATTTTGCGGTCATTCACTGGGTTGTCTGTGAGGGCAAAGATCTAAATGAGCTTCAAGTAAAGTTGAAGGACAATCTATCTGGAAAGAAGTTTTTTGTGGTTTTAGATGATGTATGGAATGAGAAGTACCTTGAATGGACTGCCCTCTTAAAGCCATTTGAAGCAGGGGCCAAGGGAAGTAAGATCATTGTCACCACTCGTAACATTCATGTTGTTTCCATGAGAGGATCTTCACCATATCTCTTGGCAGAGCTGACCCTTGATAATTGTATAGGCTTATTAGCCTTTCATGCTCTTGGAGCAACAAATTTTGAAAGCCACCCAAATCTTGAAATAATAGCCAAGAAATTAGCTGAAAAATGTAAAGGCTTACCTTTGGCAGCAAAGATGTTGGGCGGTGCCCTTTGTAATGAAAGGGATCCGGATAAATGGGAAGCTATCTTAAATAACAAAATATGGGATCTTCCAAAGGGAAAAAAAGATGAGGTTCTCCCAGTTTTGAAATTGAGCTATGTCCATCTTCCTATTTATTTGAAAAGATGTTTTGCTTATTGTGCGGTTTTTCCAAAGGATTATGAAATTGAGAGGGATGAGCTGGTACTCTTATGGATAGCGGAGGGCCTTTTATATGGACAAAAAGTAAAGGAGGATATATTGAGATTGGGACGAGATTACTTCGATGAGTTAATATCAAGATCATTTCTTCAACAATCAAGAGTCGACACATCCAAGTTTTTAATGCATGATCTTCTTAATGACCTAGCAAAGTCAATTGCGGGTAGGACATGCTTTAGCATAGGGGGGTCTCAGTTGACAGGTAATGAAGATGATGCATCTCTTGAGAAAGCTCGTTATGGATCATTCATCAACTCATCATGGTGTGTTACATCAAGATCCTTGAGAGCATATCATGAAATGAAGGCACTAAGAAGTTTAATTCTAGTGCATGTTGGATCTAGTGGAGGCTCAAATAAATTCTCTATTTCCAACAAGGTGCTGCATGACTTGTTAACAAACTTGAAGCACTTGAGGGTGTTCTCATTATCTCATTGTGACATCATAGAGATACCAAATTGTGTTGGTGAATTAAAACATCTTCGATATCTCAATTGCTCGTACACTAATATTGAAAGGCTACCGGAGTCAATTGGTGAATTGTGCAAATTACAAGCTTTGGTTTTAAGAGGTTGTCAAAAGCTTTCAAAGTTGCCTTTGGGTATCACAAAATTGATCAGCTTACAATTTCTTGACATTAGAGATACAAATAGTCTTAAAGAGATGCCATTGGGTATCTATAATTTGAAAAATCTTACTATTTTGTCGAAGTTTGTAGTAGGAATAGAGAAAGGGTCACAGTTAAAGGAGTTAAAGAAATTGCCACATCTTCATGGAGAATTATTCATATCAGAATTGCAAAAGGTGAAAGATGTTAGAGATGCAGTTGATGCCAATTTGTTTGGAAAGCAAGGCCTTAGCACCTTATCCTTACATTGGGGTGAAGATTTTGGACATTTGCGAAATGATAAGCGCGAATCACAAGTGCTTGAATTTCTACAACCTCACACTAGTCTTGAAAGTCTCACTATCTCGTACTATGTTGGAGCAAAATTCCCATCGTGGCTAGATGGTCTATCATATTCTAAAATAGTGTC
The DNA here is from genome assembly GCA_016097485.1 of Eucalyptus sideroxylon x Eucalyptus melliodora. Taxonomy (NCBI): domain Eukaryota; kingdom Viridiplantae; phylum Streptophyta; class Magnoliopsida; order Myrtales; family Myrtaceae; genus Eucalyptus; species Eucalyptus sideroxylon x Eucalyptus melliodora. The sequence continues at coordinate 16,640,925 of CM027825.1, read as the reverse complement.
TTTGCGCTTGTGCCACTGTCCTAATGTTAGATTGCTACCCTCACTTGGACAACTACCTTCACTTAGAGAATTATCTCTTGAAGGTCTACATACAGTGAGCATGATTGGCTCTGAATTATATGGAAGTACAAGGTCGTTTTCATCCTTAACAACTTTGAAGTTTGAAGAGATGTTGGCATGGAAGGATTGGTCTTGGCATGCTAGGGGCCAAGAAGGAGAAGTCCCATTCTCTTGTCTTCAACATCTTGTTGTCCGAAGCTGTCCTTCATTGGTTGGGACATTGCCATGTCAACTTGATAGTCTTGTGAAGCTTGAAATTCATTCATGCCCACAATTGAATAACTCAACTAGTGTGGTTTGTTTTCCATCTCTCCAAGAGTTATGCCTTAAGGAGTGTAAAAAGGAGATCTTGAACATCTTGGTCAACCTAACTTCTTTAACTATTCTCAAAATTGGGAATTTTACTGAGCTTGTTTGCTTTGATCATGGGTTCATAAGTTGCTTGGTCAAGCTGAAGGAGCTTTATATAGAACACTGTAACAAGCTAGAGTACTTGTGGCAACATGGAAATGAAATGCGAAATCTTACTTGCCTCCAGAAATTAGCCATCAAAAGATGTCCTCTATTCACATATTTTGTGAGAGGGAAAGGAGAGATAGAGTTACCCTACAACCTTGAAAGGATCGAATTGGAGGATTGCACAAGTTTAGAAAAGTTTCTAGGCAAGATGCACACACTCAAATATTTGGATATTTGTGAGTGTCCAAAACTCACGGGACTAACCATCCCTTTAGATGACCCTAGCAACAATAGCCTTGTGTCTCAAATGGAAAATCTATCAATATCTGAGCATGATTCTCTAACATCCTTACCATTATCCAAGGGTAGACTTCTTGCTTTGACAGAACTTTGCATTTCAGGATGCAAGAATCTGAGAAGCCTACCACACTGCCTTCATACACTCTCCCATCTCACTGATTTGTCTATAAGGGATTGTCCAACATTGGAGATAGATGACTTTCCTCCCCTTCCCATCACCCTATCATGGCTTATACTTGACAATTGTCCAAAGGTGAAGTCTCTACCAGATCAATGGCATCATCTCACATCCCTCCAAAGGATACATATTTATGATTGCCAAAATATCATATGCTTGCCCAAAGGAGGCTTGCCTCCCAATTTGCAGAACCTTGGAATTAGAGGGTGTGAGAATCTAAAGCAACCGGTGAGAGACTGGGGCTTACACCTACTCAAATCCCTCGAGTCTCTAATAATTGACTTGAGCATGGGAGGGGAGGGAGGGGAGGCATGGTTTCCTTCGGAGGATGAGGATGCATGGAGTCTTCTCTTTCCTTCCTCTCTATCCTATCTTTGGATATGTAATATGAGGAATGTGGAAAGACTATCAATGGGTCTTCGCAACCATCTCTCCTCACTCACACGTTTAAGATTTGAAGTTTGCCCGAAGTTGAGGTACTTGCCAGAGGATGGCCTCCCTCCCTCCCTCCAAATGTTGCTAATATATGGATGTGAGATTCTAAAAGATCGATGCTCAAAACACACTTTGGCGACTATTGGCCCCTCATCCAAGAGATCCCTATAATCGGCATTGAGGGCGTTCGGATCCGCTGAATTGATCAGTCCATGTGCGGCAAGTTTTCTAGGTTTCAAGTAAGTTCTTGGCTTTGAAGGAGTTAATTTTCATTCTGCTTCCACAATTCGATGCGTAATACAAATTGATATTATTTTATGGAGATGTTTCCTCGAAATTTCCAAAAACCACCCATTGAAGGTCATAGACTAACATTAGGTAAGTGTTCTCGTTGGGTTGGATCGGCTCTGTTTCGTTGGTCAATAAAATGTAGGACGAAATGCTCACAGTGCTGCGTCTTGCTATGTTAATGACATATCTTGAACTTTGCTTGATGCACAAAAGGTCTGCCTATCTTTTTGCACTCGAGTGACCCATTAAACAAATTGTGAATGTAAATGCAATATGCTTTGCATGAGAATCACCAAGAATCATAGCGTTCCACAATCATATTCCTCTACATCTTCAGCATTTGCTATGTCTTCTCTTCATAACATGAGAATCACCAAGAATCATAGTTGATTTGCAGGCACCATTGTAATCTGTGTTGGCAAAATCTAATCTCTTGAAAGGTTCACTTGCGAACACTATTGAGGTATGACTAATGTAATGTTGTCAATGTTTTATGTCATTTTTTGCAATTTCACAAAAGAAGAAGAAGAAGCGGTTTAATTCATTTGGCGCACTAATATGTTCTAAATTATGTTCTCCTGAATACGATTTAAATAAGGAAAATCTTTTTCAAAATCTAAAAACACGATTCCTTATGTGGAGGTTGTGATGTGGTTGTGAAGACAAGGGGACCCAGTTTTTTGTTTTAATTTTTTTTTTTTTTTTATGGTTTTCTTTAGAATCAAGAACCTTCTTTTTTGTTGATGATGACGATTCTTCGTAGTATTAAGTAGTCCATCTAGGATAAAATTTTGAGGCAGCTCATGGCTCCAACCTTTTAATACAACTCCTATCCATGACAGAGTTGATATTCCATGAATCATCTTCCATTTGGGTCTTGATCTTCGGTGGTTTAGGAACTATTGCTTACAAAAGGCTAGGAATTTTTAGCCAATGTACTTATGCTTGTTTGGTTGAGATTGTAATAATATGTTTGCCTGCCTCTGGGTTTGCATTATCAGCAGTGACCTCTGGGTTTGCATGTGCATTTACTCCACCACGGAATATGATTTCGTCATACATTATGTCATTTTATATGAAAATACCTTCTTATGTGGCATTCTTCCCTGCAGGGAATTCCAGAACAAAAGCTTCGAGCTCAATTGTGTTACTTTGGCGTAATTGAAAATTTTGCACTTCAACCAATGTATACCTTGTTTGATACATCTCCTACCTATTCACAACTGTTGCATATGTAAATTTTTATTGAAGCAATTTTCTTATGACATTGTGAAGCCCTCGCAGTGGTTTGTTAATTTGTAATCTGAATTGTGGTTCTCACTGTGTACTTTCTCCGAGGCTTTTTGGATATTTTTGCACATAGAGCATGGTGCTTTGTCCATATAAATAGGTGGTCAGAAAAGCAAAGTTGCATTTGCCAAGATAACTTTGAAGAAACCTCACATAGTTTTGCTTGATGAACCATCCAATCATCTGGTAAGTTTACACATATTTGTCCACTTATGACTTTGATTACTTTTTCAGTTAGCTTGTCGTTGTTCTTGCACTAATTGAGCTTATCAAAATATGGTCCTACATTGAAAATACAGGAGAATCAATCAATAATGACAACTATAGAGAGACCCTGTCATTTTATATGTAACTTATAATAGAACAAAACCAATCTAATTGTTTCAACTTGGAAAATATTCAGAAAAGAATAGTTATGCTAGCCTTGTCGGTTTTTTTTTTTTTTTTTTTTTTTCATATTTGAGCAATCTATAATACCAAATAGTCCGATGTCTGTGCCTATAGGTAGTTTTGGGCTCGCACAATGTTAATGTGGACCTCTTTTTGTTTACAATTGTGATCTTTAAGCTCTACTTTAATGACTAGTGAATACGAAGAATTATCTTTGTAAATTGTTACTTTCTTGTCCAAGGACGAGTGAGTGTGATTCTGCTTTTTTGCCTATCCACAACTATAGGATTTGGATACAGCTAAGGCACTCATTCAAGGTCTAGTTGTTTTTCTCTCGAGTTGGTCACTCACGAGATAACTAGACTAGTTAGGTAAGCTATTAAGGACTTTAAGGCGAGATAAACTTGAGAATTCAACTAGGAATCAATTTTTCGATTTGTGCTCATCTTTAGAGATAATTACGGCATAATTAAAAATTGAATTAAGATCGAGATAGGTCGATTCAACTGAGATGAATGACCGATCGTGGGTGACTCCACTAAATTGGAAAACTCTCGTCGACCAAGACTAATTTGATTTTACTTGTCGTTTTGGTACCCCGTAATCCGTATTTGAATCATCGAGATTTTACGACAATCAAGAGTTGCCAATGTGTCGAGTGGGTTCATCGTGACCCGAAGAAAATCGACCACAGGTCATTTATCTTAAAAAGTTCTAAAAAATACCCAGTAGCCTAGGTCACACTATAAATGCGCCCGAGTGAAATTAACCGCGAATTTGAATTCGATTTCAGAAATTGGAAATCTTGTCATGTCATGAGTCATTCTAGGAACGTCGACTCACCTTTTGAAGAATTTTCGATGAGTTTGGGATTTTTACAGAAAATTATTGCGGACGGTTCGGAAAACAAAATGAAATTCGGATTTGAGAGAAATTTGTGGGTTAGAGGGATTGTCTTATTCTGGACTTCAATTGTGCAAATCGAGGTTGAAATTGGTTATGAATGACCAATTATTCTTGTGTTGAAGCTGAACAAAATTATAATTTGATTTTATTTTTGATTTCTCTCCCTTTTTCTTGGACCCACGCCCCCACACGCACACCCATCTCAGCCGACTACCCTGCAGATTTGGTCTCTCTTTGCCTTATTTCATTGACTTTTATTCAACCTTATCTCCCCCTCTTCTCTTCATCCTTATCCGCACGCCCTCCTCATGGCCGACCGTCCCCTGCATTCTTATATCTCTCTCTCTCCCGTTTGTCTCGCACGAAACCCCCTGCAGTTTTCAATTTCTTCTTTTCCTTTAACCGGTCTCCTCTTATCATTTTCTCTATTTCTCTTCTTTCATACGTTGCCCACCGAAGCCTCTGCATCTCTCTCTCCGCTCAGCCCTCATCCCACGAAGCTGCTTCTCCACGCTGCCACTCGGCCGCATCTGCTCTTTGTTTGGTCAATGAAACCAGCCGCTTCACCATCTGGTTGACTGAAGCCAGCGAAGCCGGAGCCGCACGCGTCTTCCCCAGCTCGGCGCTGCTTCCTCTCCATCGCGTGTCTTCAGTCCACGCTCGATCGGCCTTTGCTGCTTTTGCTCGGCCCATCACCCCACGTCCTCTGCCCCTCACGCTGCTGCTCCACTGATCTTTGCCCCCACCGATTTGGCGCCAGCGAAGCTACCCAGGCCAGTCAACCCAGCAGCAAACCGAAGACCGCCCCTGCCATCGGACAGCGAGCTCCCATCTTCGTCCGCTTCTCCTTCCCGTGAAGCAGAATCATCGCCCACCGAAGCCCCACGCTGCCAGCTCACGCCATTCTCCAGCTCAGTCAACCGAAGCTGCTTCCGTTTTCTTCGTTCGTGGCCCATCTCTTCTCCTTCGGCCCAGCTCGCAAGAAGCGAGCCCGTGATTTTCCAGCAGCCCAAAAGTCCAGCAATTCCAACTCAGAAGCCCGCACGCAGTAGCCCATCTTCAGCAGTCTTCAGTCCACAATTTCAGCCCATTCTCAGTCCATTGAAGTTGCATTTCAGCCCACTTGATTCAGCCCATAATCTAGTGAAGTCCAGCAAGTTCTTTTGAAGCCCAAGCCCGCAAGGCAAGGTCTTCGGGCCCGGCCCAAGGGTCCATCGACGCCGCCAAAATTTTGGAATTCAACCGTCGTCGCGTTGTCGTCGCAGTCTTTTGCCCGTTCTTCGCTTTGCCAAGTGAGTTTTACTCACTAATGCCTTCTTAGTTTTTTAATTATACTTAAATGTTGATTAGTGTTAATTAAGTATAATTAGGTGGTTAGATTAGAATTAATTAGCGATTATTACTTAATTGCATTCCATATTAGTTGTTTGGTTAGTGTACTTAGATAGAAAATTGCCTATAATATTTATTGGATGCTTCGTGGGATTTTTCCGACCCTTATCGGGTGTTAATTAGGCGATTCGGGTCTAATGGGAATTTTTACGAATTAAATATTAAATTTTGAAATTAATTATTTAATTATTTATTTTCTGGAAATTCAACTGGCATGGTCAATGATCGGAATTTTATCTGATGATCGTGGCGCAATCCGTTTATTTAATTGAGCTTTATATTGTCTAAATTGAATTTATTGTATTTATTTAATTAATTTACGAAATTAATTATTTAATTATTTATTTTCCAGAAAACCAACCGGGATAGTCGGTGACTGGAATTTCATGCTGATTTTGTGGTGTAGTCTGTTTATTTATTTGAGCTCCATATTGTGATTAATTAAATTGATTGTACAATTTAAGGAATTATTCCTTATTTGATTGAAATTGAGTGGAATTGAATGATTGGTTAGTAGATGGTCGAGTATGGCTATTTAGGATTAACAATGCTTTGATGAGTTGTAAAGCGGAAAGAATTGTGAGAGTGAACTGAGAACTCTATTGGTTGAGACCGATCAGCACGAAGTATAGACAGGCATGGTTCGGTGAGTAAGGAAATCACTGTGCGAAAACGGCGCCTTAAAGAACTCACGTAGATTGTCTATGACTTGTGGCAGGCGTGGTTCGGTAATTAAGGATATCACTGTGTGAAAATGGTGCATTAAAGAACGCACGTAAACTGCCTATGAATTGTGACGGGCGTGGTTTGGTGATGAGGAATATCATTTTGTCGAAAACGGCGCTTAAAGAATGCACGTAGACCGTCTATTACTTATGTCACCTTGGCGAAAGTGATGCCCGAGAGAATTAATGGAGCTCTGTGACTAAGTGTATTATTGGAGGTTTTATGGGATGGAGTGAATGACCTAGAAATGGTCCGATTAACATGTAATCGACTAAGTCGATTGATCTTTGCCTTGATTCGATGTTGTGACTCGATTGATTGAATGAGAATGACTGTGAGTGGTCTTGTTGGCATGTAATTGACTAGATCGATTTGATCAATGCTTCGATCTGTGATGTGATTGCTTGGGTGCCTATTTGATTTGTGCTAATATGCAGGTGGAATTTGAAGCCAAGGTAAGTCCTCTGACTCATGTTGTGTATAGGCAGCTCTAAGATGTATTAGTTTACTTGATCGGGTTTTAGGAGGCGAGAACTTGCTGAGACGTTGTCTCGGTGATTATTGAATAACCATTTTAGGACCCAAATGAGGAGCCTAAGGAGGAGGAATCGACGAGGAGATCCGATGAGGAACTCGAAGAGGAGTACGTGGAGGAGGACCCTGAGGATAATCCCGAGTGCGACTCGGATGAGGATTGAGATCCCGTCCTGTCTTGTCAGACCTTGTCTACATGTGAATAGATGTTAGATCAGACTTACGTCTATATAGTATTGTAGAGTACTATGAGATGCGTGTAAAAAGGTGTGGTTGTGAATTTTCAGTATGAAAAATATGGCTTACTTTTCTATCCCATTGTTTTATTGTTTAGGGATTTATAATTGCTTTTGCATGTGCATATTGAAAATGAAAGGGTCGGCGATACATAGTCCTAAGATATCGCATTTTAAAATCGACCAAAGGTAAGGGATGTCGACGTGCCTGAGAATCAGTGCGTGACAGTGAGGTTGATTTTCTTGTCAATATACTTCAATTTGACCAATGATGGATCATTATCACAGCTAATAGCCCTCTTTTCACATTATTTGCTGGTTAGTCACGGCTGGAAGCTCGAATGAGGACTGGGTGGTTTCTCAAGGCAAGGTGGCATCCTTCGACGGGAATTTCCAATACTAGAGGAAGGTGGTTCAATATTCGTTGAATCGGGTAAATCTAGTTATTGCCATTAATAGAGAGTGGTTCACTTTTTCAAATTACCTCACAATACCAAAAAAATGAGGCTTAGCTACATAGAGAAAGCAAAAAGGATGAAGAGAGGATTGCTTGTTGATATATAGAACGGACTCACAGTTACACCGGCCCTCGGTTATAAGTTATACTTGATAAGGGCTCGTGGAATGATGAGTCTAAGTTTTTGACATTGAGCATGCAGTATCCTTTGCCATAGCTTAAGAGCTATGTTAGGATTGCAGTCCTGGTATAGTTTGTCATTCTTTGCATATTTTGTCCTAGAAATAGGTTCATTTGTTGTGCCCCTGGAAGTTGATACTCTATCATTGCGGAAGTCAGCTTTCCCATGTACAGTAAAATGATTTAATCATTTTCGAAAGAACATTTTGGCAAAGTAAATTATATTGTAAGACAATCTATATTGTGAGAAAGCTGTATGAATATATTTTCCCAATTTTCATTCTCGGCACTGTTTTGGAGAATTAATTATGAAAATATTATCACGATCAACAAAATTTTGTATTCAACTTCAATTACAGAATTGCTTTTACTAACTATAATGTTGGCCTTGCCTAGCCAAAAGATACTATAATGAAATTCCATATAAATAGCTGGATTTGTTAGATAATATCCTTTTAATATGTTGAGGCCAATATTCAAAATAAGAAGCTTTCTCTTTTCCTGCTGCAATGATACTAAAAACAGAGGTTTTGAATATACGAATATGACAACTAAAATTTCGAATGAGCCCTACAGGATTCACAAACTGGTTGCCAGGTCAAAGATTAAAGTGTAGGACGCAAATTGCGCAACTCCAAGATCTCCATAATTAGAACAAGAACATGCATAATTGAGTAAAAAAATTAACGCACATGTTTTGAGATCCATCGTTCTTTAAAGCGAAAGTAGAAAATGGATTATTCATCCATCAAGGGGATTACCCACGCATCAAGTCCTTCTTCTTTACTACTCTACGTATTACTGGCTCAATGAGGTGGCTCCCTCACCTTTAGCGTTAGGTTAACGCTCCTTATGTGAGGATACATGTGAGAATTAGGGTTAGAGAAAAGACTTGAGCATTATTTATAAAGTTTCCAACCAAGCCCCCTCATTACGGGCCAGGCTCAACTCAGCCCATACTAGCCAGCCCCATATTAGACTAATTAATAAACCTTCTATTTTATCTTAGACCAAATCTCGTAAAACGGTAACCGTTAAATGGTAAATTACAATATCAATTAATATAGTCTATATTAGAAAAACTCTTACATTCTCCCACTTAGACTATATTAATTGAAATCGTACTATATGTGTGCACATTGGTCTAGAGATAATTCTTAATAGTCAATCATATCCCATAAAGTCTCAAATACCGAATCATGGTGGTAACTACATGTATACACACAGAGCCTTCCATGGTCACAAGTGCTTTCAACTTTATTAATATGGATTCAATATGGTAATATGTCAAATGGATAACATCTCTCATAAAAGAGATCCCATTTATCAGTCACTATTCACTTACCTTAAGCGTCACAAAAAACTTGTGCCACTAGAGAATGTCCATTCTTTTACCTTAAGCGTCACAAAATACCTGTGTCACTAGAGAATGTTTTTATGGTTCCAATGAACCCACATATGTCTTGTTCTTACGGTTAACCTTTCTTTATGTGTAACAAGGCATATACACAAGGCTAATAATCGGATGTCCCTAGTCTTCACTCAAGGTTTATACAACACCTTGAAAATTTTATTAATATGTATTAAATATAATAATAACATATTCAAAAATATTTCTTGAATACCGTTACTAAATGTAACGAACACAAATGTGAATTTTATCGGAGAAACCAAAATAGCTCCCACTAAACAACAGTATCCCAAGATACTCCTAGTATCATGCTAATGACATGTCGCTCAAATACACATGGGCGTAGGGCTTTAGTTAGTGGATCTGCAACCATATCATCTGTGAAAATATGCTATATTATAACGTCACATTTCTGTACCATTTCTTTATTGTCAAAAATTTGACTATCAAATATATACCCATTGAGACCTTTGTAGTTAATAAAAATACTACAAATTTATTGTCTCAATATAACCGTATGGGTCAATCCATAAAATTAAAAAAAAAAACAATAAACTCCTTAATGAGATTCTAGAGCCTAATAGCCCAAGTAACAATCTAAAAGAATGTTACTAACTCTACTTCCATAGTAAAAGAAGACATAGAACTTTATTTATTGCACTTCCTGATAACATAAATATGTATTTCGTTATTGATATTATATCATCATAACAACCAACAACGTTTACATCTAAATATCTTACTAGCTGTAAGAATTGAACATATCAGTATATTAACATATAGTATCTTGTCCTCTTTAAGTACCTTAAAACCTTTTTAGCAATAACGCAATGATCACGTCTTGAATTTGATTGATGTCTGCTTAGAAGTCTCGTCACAAAGACGATATTTAGTCTAGTGTAAATTTGAGTATACATTATACTTTTAAGTGCACTGACACAAGGTATACCATTTTAATTAGATTTTCTCAATATCTAAATAAGGACAATGTGATAGATTGAGTCCATCACCCTTAACAACAGGAGCAATTCCTAACTTGCAATGATGTATATGGAATGATTCCAAAATACAATCAGCAAATGTCCTTTGAGAAAATCTAATATAAGAATGGCAAAAACAATCCTTACGAACGTCAGTACAAATGATAAAAGATGTCTCAAGGTCACTACTTATAAACAAAATATCATGTATATAGAGTATGAGAAAAATAAATTTCCTCCCACTGACCTTGCAGTATATTGAATTATTTTGTTCTCAATTGAACAAAATAACAACACTATGAAACTTTAATGATATTATCTGGAAATTTGCTTAAAACCATGAATAAGACTTTTCAATCTACACACAAGTTTACTTAAAACACATGTTGCAAAATCCTCCAGTTGCACTTATATAGATTTTGTATCTTTTTGACATAACTCCATATAAAAAAATAATAAACTATTAATACCACATTCACTCTGAAAGAATCTTTAAAAAATACTATAAAGAAATAATTATTTCTTCACTAACTATCCACCCCTCTTTCAGAGTAAAAACTTTAGCTACCAATTTGGTTTTAAATTCCACAATCTTTCTTTGAAATCCTTTTAGTTTTGTACGCCAATTTGCAACTAATGAACTTATGATCTTTAGGCAAATTAGTAAGTTTCCAAACACTATGATATTTCATGGATTGTATATCGCCTTTTTTGACATCTAATCACATACTTGATTGAGAATAAAAAACATTTATTTTTGTCGCTAAATCAACTATGTAATGGATATTGTAGTCATGCTCTCATAAATAGACTATATATAGTCAAATGGAATAACTAATCGTTTTTTCCTAACAAATCTCCCGAGTAAAGTTACAACAACTTCATTCTATACTTGAGAGGTTTGAAAAAATTCTATCATAAACTATATCAAGAATAGTACCTTAAAACTTAATAATTTTAGTATATGGTATAAAAGATTCCATAATTGTCTGTACCACAATTATTGATATAGGCAAATACAAAGACACAATGATTTTCCATCGTGTTATTATTCTTAATAGTCCGAGAGCAGCTATTTTCTACAATTACGTTACCACCCTAGAATTTACCAAGTATTTGACAAATGACCTTTTAAGTTATTTCACATTATCATACTTGTCAAAATACTCACGGTCACTATTAAGTCTGATAACCTTTAAGACTAATTCTAACCGATTTATTATTTACCTTGGTCAATTAATATAAGTCTTTAGATAACCATTAAGAATAGACAAAATATCAATATTATCACATTTTTTACTCTTTCTTTAAACATGTGTGAAATTATTCCTTAAATAGAAAACTTTTGGAAACAACATTTTCAACCATATACAAGACGTATATATCATTAAGACTTAAACACGATCTTTGTAGATATATCATAATTTCGGTATTAGACAAGATATAATTTCAAGCCACTAAGGCTTCCTTCATCTTTTAGCAGTGCAATCCGCAAACAAACCACTTTTCAAGTGTTCTTGAATGGAATGCTTCATGAACAGTAAGCAAATTCAATTGCTATTTTCCCTAGCAGCAAAACATTTGTCCACAACTTAAAATTTGTAGCAGTAAAAACCTAAAAAATAATGAAGTTATTAATTACAGAAAATATGACTGAAAAAACAAGTAATGTATGTGAGCACTGTGTAACTTGACGTACAAGTACACATCCAGAGAGTTACATATATAATCATATAATCATATTTGGGCAGAATACACGATATGCAGTTGTACACTCCCCACATAATAGCGGTTATAAGAATATATTCCAATTTTTGTGAATTCATCACCTTTGGGCATACGAACCACTAGAATCAGTTACTCCTCAACCACACCATCATATATCCCTCCATGAACTAATATATAATCACATCCTTTGGGAGTATGACCACGTATTAGACTAGCAAACATCCCAATTAGCATACGATACCAAAATTTCTCAAATCCAATCAAGCGTGCCACTTTGGTGGTCACTACTTAATTGAATAATTGAAACTCTCTCATACTAGGGATATAAACTTTACTTCTCACATACACCATATACATGTGATTTTAACTTTAGTGATAAGGGCAGTAAATCACTAAAATCACATATCATGCTAATTACAATACTTTATTCATTAATAAAAATTAATCATCCATATATATAAATATATATAGCGAACCTGAAAGACAGATTTCAATGAGATCACCAATCATAAGAACACAAGAAACTTCTCATAACAAAGAAGAAAGCATCTCTTATGCACTCCGATTATAGATTACCAGAACAATATAAAAAGAATGTTGATTTAGAAGATCTCTCACAAATTAACATCAATAGTAATATATGGTACACCAAATCAATAAGCCTGATAGCAATTTCATTATCACTCATGAGTTTCATAAGATAAAAAAAAAAAAAAAAATGACTTTAAGGCCAACAACATTTTTATTAGCCAATTTTTAAGTAACAAATTATTATTGTTATCAACCATGGCTTATTAATTGAGTTAAAATAGATAACCAAATATCTAAACTTTAATAGTAGATACTATTGCTCTGTGTAAATGTTGTTATACTCCTTAACCATAAAAAATATTCAACTTAATGGACATTAACCAGTGACCAGATGAGTTTAGGTACAATATGCAATGACTTAACTGACATGCATTACCCACATTCAACAGATGTGTTAATTAGTATAATCAGTTTAGTCACAGGTTCTTAAAACATCCACTATTCAAAGGTTACTAGCATGTAAAGGAGTATGAATGAGTAACAAAAGTTTCATAACTTTTACCGTGTCTCATCACCACTGTCCCATAATAGTTGTATTTCATTAAGTCAGTTTCGGTTGACAATAAAAATTAATTTTTATTAATGAATTACACCATTATAATGTTTATATGATAACATACTTGTAACCTAACATTTGTATTTCCAAAATCACAGAAAATACAAGGAAAATACGCAAAAATACACTAAAAAAACACGTATTTAGGGTTTTGTATGTATTTTCATATCCATAAAATTATCAAATATGTAAAATAAATACATCACAAGATAGAGGACAATCATACGAGTCCAATGCTGCCGGCCATGCGCCGATCCGATCCTCCACACACCCTCACGCGCCGCCTAAGTGAGCGGCGCGTGGAGCTCACACGCGGGCAATCTTGACCGGTCAAAATCGGTTCGACCGGTAGCGATTCGACTGGTTCCCGGCTCGATTGTCTGGTCCAGCCGCCAGGTCCGGTTAAAGTTGACCTGGTCGGGTCGGTTCTTGGGTCAAGTCGGTCGGGTCGTTTGCCAAATGGGTTGGGTCGAGTCAACAGTCAACAGGTCGGGTCAACGATCAATGGGTCCTGTTGCTAACGTCATAGTGACATCAGCCTCCGTGCGTGGGAGCACGTAAAGGCGCGTGACCACGTGTGGGGCGCATCTCCGACGCCCTAGCGACGCGTGGGGGCATGTGCAGCCTCCCTTGGCGACTCGCCACCAACTGTCTTGCTCGTCTCATTGAGTCCAGTCTGAATTTATGATTTAACTTTATTTTTATTTAATAAAAAATCTCGAAAATCACAAATTAAGACAAAAATTTTATGCGTTCAAGTTCTAGAGTTATGGAGGCTCTAATACCACATGTAGGACGCAAATTACGCAACCCCAAGATCTCCATAATTAGAACAAGAACATGCATAATTGAGTAGAAAGATTAACGCATCTATTTTGGGATCCATCGTTCTTTAAAGCGAAAGCAAAAAATGGATTATTCACGCATCAAGGGGATTATCCATGCATCAAGTCATTTTCCTCTATTACTCTCCGTATCACTGGCTCAATGAGTTGGCCCCATCACCCTTTATCATTAGGTTAACGCTCCTTATGTGAGGATACATGTGAAAATTAGGGTTAGAGGAGAGACTTGAGCACTATTTATAGAGTTTCCAACCAGACCCCCTCATTATGGGCCAGAATTAACTCGGCCCACACTAGCCAGCCTCACATTAGGCTAATTAAGAAACCTTCATCTCATCTTAGATCAAACCCCGTAAAACAGTAACCGTTAAACGGTAAATTACAATATCAATTAATGTAGTCCACATTAAAAAAAAACTTTGCATAAAGTTCATCTTTCTTTTATTCAAATACCCACTCTGTCTCTCGACAACTTTTTTAGCAATCATACATATTATATTTACTGTGCGGGAGGGGGAAGGGGAGGGAAGATCAATAGCTGTGGCTACCCTCATTTTTAGCGGTCCTACATATCCTTCACGTCTCTAAATATTGATAGAAGAAGCATGGGAGGGGAGGAAGAGAAGGTGCGGTTTCCTTCAGAGGACGAGGACAAGGAGGATGCATGGAGTCTTCTCTATCCTTCCTCTTTAACTAGTCTTGTGATATCAGAAATGAGGAACGAGAAAAGATTATCAAGCAGTCTTTGGAACCATCTCTCCTCTCTCCGATATTTATGAATTTTCCCTTGCCCGAAGTTGAGGGACTTGCCAGAGGATGGCCTCCCTCCCTCCCTCCAATATATGTGGATATATGGATGCAAGAATCTAAAAGAGTGATGTTCAAAACTCACTGGCAACTATTGGCCCCTCATCCAAAAGATCCCTTACATCCTCATTGATGGCGTTCGATCCAATAAATTGATTCATCCATGTATAGTCAATTTTCTATGGTTTTGAAGGCATCGATTTCAATTATGCTCCCACAATTCGATGCGTAATACAAATTGATACTTTCCCCTGGAGATGTTTCACATGAATTTCCAAAAACCAACTACTAAAAGTCAACAACCAACATTTGGGTGGGTTTTCTCATTATGTTGTATCGTCTCTCGCTTCACTGGACAACGATATAGTGTAGGACGACATGCTCACGATGCTACTTATTGCCATAGCCATGACATGTCTTCAACTAGGAATCATAGCCTTCCACAATCATATTCCTATGCATTTCAGTGCTTGTTGTGTGTTGTCTTCCCAACATCTTATTCCTATGCCCTTAAGCTCATTCACTTTGATTGTTTTATAGATGCCATTGTCATATGTATTGGCAAAATCTCTTGGAAGAATCACTTACGAAAACTGCTGAGGTAGGGCTAATGCTGTCAATGTTACGTCTCATTGTTTGCAATTTACAAGAAAGAGAAGCGTTTAATTTTATTTGGTGCATTGATCTGTTGCTAAATTTTCCTCTTGTGATTATGATCTAAATAAGAATAATCTCTCTCAAAACCTAAAAACAGGATTAGTTATGTAAAAGCTATGGTATGACTGTGAATAAAGGGATGTGGTTTTTTTTTTTTTAATGGTTTTCTGTAGGATCAAGAACCTTTTTTTTTTTTTTTTTTTTTTTTTTTTTTTTTGGTGATGATCTTTCATAGTATTAAGTAGTCTATCTTGGGTAGCTCATGGCTCCACGCTTTTAATGCAACTCTAGTTCATGAGAGGATCAATATTCATAAACCACCTTCAGTTTGGGTCTTGATCTGTTGGATTAGGAACTATTACTTATAGCTTGCTAGATATTTTTAGCCAATATACTCATGCTTATTTGGTTGAGACAGTGATGATATGCTGCCTGCCTCTAGGTTTGCATGATGTCACGGCCCGATTCTCTGAGGGTGTGCCTATCCCTCTTTGGTCAATTAAATGTGACATCCTAAGACACGTCACCGACCCATTCATTTTAATGCACACGCGAAAACGACAATATAAATCCCCAGACGATTATTAGATGGGATAGAAAAGTAAGACCAATTTTTCAAACCAAACAAACCTTTCTATAAACAACCAGGTTTATTTACAAGACCTGACTATTTACAAAAAGGTCGGCCTGCTCCAAAAGGAACTATCCTATGACCTACTAGTTAGACCCATTCACCGATTCAGGTCTCTCTATTTTTCCAAACTCTAGGGCTTCAAGTCTTCCACGACCACCATCTAGGAACTTGAAAATATTATTCCATAATGAGGTGAGACGACGTCTCAACAAGTTCCACTCTCTAAGCCCCGATTAGGAAGAAAATAGGCCATGAGGGCTGCCTAGGCACAATCACGAGTCAGAAGACTTACCTTAGCCTCGATTTCCTTCTTGCAAGTCAATACAATTCAATTCATCGAATCACCTCATCACATTAAATCATTGAAATAGATCAAATTATCGATCAATCGACTCAGTCGCTTCCATGTCAACATGACAATTCCCCGGTCATCTCAATCAATATTATCTATGAATTTGATCATAGTCCAAGATTACTCACTCGAGTTGATATATAAATAGTATAGCTCACCAGAAGTTGCCTTAATATATTATAGTATACTATTTATGCTCATCAGAAGCTATCGCAATTATACTCATATAGTATATTATTTATGCTCACCATAAGCTGCCGCAATTATACTCATATAGTATATTATTTATGCTCACCAAAAGCTGCCGCAATTATACTCATATAGTATACTATTTATGCTCACTAGAAGCTACCGCAATTATACTCATATAGTATACCATTTATGCTCAAAAGAAGTTGCCACAATTATTGATCTAATCATTTGACCAATTCTCCATTTTTATCGACCCGATAAAAATAACTATGTGTGGATACACGGTAGGCCTTAGCCAAAATACAATAATTTCTTTTCCATAAATCCCACCAATTTAAATGCTCCACCAAAATACTTTTTGGCGTTGTAAACCGACACTGGATTATTTTCCAATTAATTACTGAAATTAATTAAATTTAGGAATAATTTCCTAAAATATAATTCACACCAAATCAACATAAACTAGAGCTCAATTAAATAAAGAGATTACACTACGCAATCAGCATAAAATTCCGGTCATCAGCTATCTCGGTCTAATTTCTGGAAATTAATTACGGAAAATAATTATTAAATGCCAATAAATACCACTTAGGCCTGTAAAGCCTAATTGAACGTCGAGACAGACCTAGAAAATTTCCGAATCACTCTAGATAAATACTAAAGCTTGTCTAGGCCCTAATTGCACTAACTATCCACCTAATATGTATCGGTAATTAACTAAATTCACTAATCAGATCTAACTAACCATCTAATCCTAATTTTATCTAAACTAATCAATCCATAAGCATCATTAACTTATTAAGCGAGAATTAGTGAGTTAAACTCACTTGATTCGTGATTCGCTTGGACCAAAACGACGGGGACGAGACAACGGCCGATAACTTCCAAAGTGGTGGCACCAACGGGGGCCCGGAACAGCCTGAGAATTCTATTTCAGTGGGCTCGGCTGACATGCAAGACGAGTCGTGGACGTGAAGCAGCTAGATCGTGAGGCGTCGACAGAGCTGCTGGACATTGGCGTGCGGTTTGCTACGGTTGCGTGGATGGCTTCAACAGACGCTACTTCGGTTGCTGCTCGTGGTCAACGATGAGGAGGTTGCTTCGTTGGTTGACTAGGGCTGAAACGTGGACGAAGAAGCAAGGAGCAGCTTCGAAGAGATGCTGCTAGGGTGCACGGTTGATGAAGAAGGGGCAGCTGGCAATGAGGGAGAGGAGGAATGGAGGTGGAGTTCGGCAGGGGCAGCTCGATTGAAATTAGAGAAAAGGGGAAAGAAGGTGTGTCGACCAAGAGAGGGGAGGGGGATGCACGAGAGAGAGAGAGAGAGAGAGAGAGAGAGAGAGAGAGAGAGGAGAGAGGATAAGGATGAAAATAAAAGTCAAAGAAGATGAGGCAAATGTAGACTAAGCAGGGGCTGTCGGCTGGGGAAGAAAACGCACGAGAGAGAAAGAGAATAAGAGAGAGAGAAAAGAAGAGATGCGTGGCAAGGGGGAGACCGAAGAGTGGGGGAAAAAGAAATTAAATAAAACATCCTATAAATATCCATTCTTGGTCTCGGGACTTCCATTCGATCTAATTTGGTCCTTAAAAATCCCCATACTAAAATACTTGATCCTCACTTGCTTCCCGCACCAAATTTCCCCCAAACAACAAGTCTTGGACAACAAAAACGGTCATTTTCCTCAATTCCGAATTCTATTATATTTTTCTCAGAATCCGATTTTTGAACGAACCTCTTCGATTGAGGTCTAATTTTGTCAAAGAAAAAATCCTGCACAACTTCCTTTAATCAAGTAGTTCACATAAGAGGCCAAAAATCCCTTCAAATCGGCCAATCTGAATTTCCATTCGTTTTCCGAATCGTTCGAATCAATTTTCCGTAAAAATCCCGAACTCACCGAAAATTCTTCAAAAAGTGAGTCGACGCTCATAAAATGACTCGTAATATGACAGAACTTTCAAAATCTGAAATCGGGTTCAAATTCACAGTTAATTTCAATCTGACGCAATTTTAGCGTGACTTAACCTACCGGTTAGCTTTTAGGAATTTTTAGTACAATTGAACTGTGATTGATTTTCTTCGAGCCACACATACCACTTTGACACATTGGTGACTCTCAGTTATTGCGAAAACCTCAAGGTTTCAAATACGGACACAAGGCATCAAAACGACGAAAAATCGGTTTAGTGACGATCGACGAGAATTTTGCAAATTAGTGGAATCACCCACACTTAGCTATACATCTCGGTCGACCCAACCCATCTCCGATCTCTAATAGGTTTTTGACTGTGCCGTAATGACCCTTGCAAACCAGCACGGTCGAGCAGTCGATTCATGGTCGAATTCTCATGTCTATTGCATTAAAATCCTTTAATGGCTTTACCTGATGGGCCAGTTATCTTGTGAGTGGCCATCTTAGAGAAAAACATTATAGTTGTGTCGATAAGAAGCCCAACTTATCCAATCGAAATAAGAACTTGAAATTCAGAATATCACAATTGTTTCTCTCTTATAAAAATTTCGTCCTCAAAATTTAAACCCTTATCAATCCTTAGAAAAAAAGGTAGGGGTGTCGTCGTCTCATCGAGTCTCACTTTCCTACATTGCTTCTTCGGTCTCGTGGTGTTGTCGACTATCGTGACCAAGGGGATCTTCTTGGTTGGGAAAAAAGAACCAAGTGGACTCAGATCTACCAAGTGCTGTAGCTGCTGCCTTCAAGAATTTCCAGAACTTGTAATTTCCTAATTGCCATCATTCTGAAATTGGGAATCCTCGGATCTAGATCTAATATAGATTCATCCATGGCACTCCATGTAGATGAACTATCTAATTTACGTACACTTTTGCGTGTCTGTCCAAATCAAGATCCTTTCATATTGTACTGAAGTGAGCCGACTTTTTCAATCTATCGACCACTACTCAGAAGGAATCATTGCCTCTCTGATTTCTTGACAAGCTCGTCACAAAGTCCATTGATATATACTTCCATTCCCACTCGGGTCTCTCGAGTGACTGTAAAATTCATCCCAACTTACATTACTAAACTTCCACTTATTAGCACACCTAACACTTGTAACCTGTCCGATGATATCTATCTTTATATCAATTTACCAATCGAGCTGACGCCAATTCTGACCTACTTTATACTGTCTGGTCGAATACTGCAACTGCTACATTGAATATCTGACAATGTCTCTTCCCTAAGTGTTACATCGTTAGGTACACACAATCGTTCTCGAAACCTTCGTGTTCCTTCTTCAGAAACCTGAAAGTTAGCTTTTCTCTTTTCAATATCCTCTTATAGGATCTTTTGAATATCTAGGTCTGCCAATTTAATTATTTTGATTCTAGCCTGAACATCCGACTCAATTCTGACGGTGGTCATAAGATTTGAAATGTGACTTACCTCAAATTTGAAAACCGAATCTCGCGTTCTCTCAAGTAAAACCCATTCTTTAAGCAACATCTGCGCAACTGAAGACTCCTGACTTAGCGCATCTATGACTTAATTTGTCTTTCCAGAGTAATACCAGTTATTACAATTACAATCCTTCCAAAGTTCTAATTCACAACACTATCTCATATTCAACTCATTCTGAAAGAATAAATACTTGAGACTTTGATGGTCAGTGAAGATTTGAAATATTTTTCCACACAAATAATATCTCGATATCTACCACCCGTGGTGGTGGCGTAGGTGGTTGAGCAAGGGAACTTTTCATGAGAGGTCCCGAGTTCGATCCACGGCGTCGTTGTTGCTTAAGTGCTAGCCACGCCTTACCCGGGGCACGTGGGTGGTGGTTTCCCACATGTCTCTCCGTGGTTTGCTCCGCCGCGAAGCGGCGCACGGAGGTTCCCTGGGCCACAAAAAAAAAAAAAATATATATATATATATATATATATATCTCCATATCTTCGAGTGAAATTTATTACTGCGAGTTACAAGTCATGCACCAGGTAATTCAACTCATGAGGTCTCAACTAATGGGACGCATATGCAACACTCTATCATGTTACATCAATATGCAACCCAATCCTCTAAACGACGCATCACTATATATCTCGCTTCCTCCAGAACCATATGGAATGATCAGCACAAGTGCGATAGCCCGCTTCTACTTAAGCGCTTGGAAGCTATCCTCGCACTTATCTATCCATATGTATTTCTCTTCTTTTTTTTACAGGAATCAAGTGAATGGCGTCACCAATGTTAAAAATCCTACTGCGAACCTTCTTTGGTCTAACTTGAACAGCTTCTAATCTATGATATTATTGATGGTCTTGGTTCATTGATATATGCTTTAATCTTGATCGGGTCCACAGAAATTCTTTCACCTGAAATCATGTGACCTATGAATGCTACACAAGTCAACCAACAATCGCATGTGTTAAACTTAGCATACCATCCATGAATCATCAGGGTCTTAAGTAACATTTTCAGATGACTCCCATGCTCCTTGGCATTCTTCGAATACACCAGAATATCATTAAAAGACACGATCACAACTGATCTAGATATTCTTTGAACACTCGGTTTGCCAAATCTAGGACAGTAGCTGGAGCGTTCGTCAGACCTAATGGCATTACAGTATTCTCGTAATAGTTGACTCGAGTATCAAACATTGACTTTAATATATCCTTATCTTCTGGTCCTCAGCTGATGACATCCTATTCTCAAGTTGATCTTTGAAAGTATTAACACTCTTTGTAACTTGTCATACAATTTGTCGATCTTTGACAATGAACACTTGTTCTTGATCATCACATGATCGAGTTGACAATAGTTGATGTATACTCACAACAAACCATATTTCTTTCTCTGACGATAGGTCTGATAATTCCCGAGGAAATACATCTAGAAATTCTTGGACTACTGAGATGTCTTCAATCTTCAGTTCTTCAATCTCTTATTTATGACAACCGCCAAGTAACCTTGGCAACCTCCATCTAACAAATGGGTTGCCTTCAACCGACGAGATTAATGAAATCGAAGATTCTTTTTGACTCCCAATAAACTCGACACTTCCACTTGCTAACGAATTCAACTAGATTATTTCACGTCAATAATCCACCACTATGAGAGGCTCATTGAGCCAACTCTGTTCATCTGTGACGTCAAAGTTATATCTCAGCAACTAGTCGAGTACAACTATAACTAGAGATTCCCCTTTCTTCCGCTTCATTTCAACAAACTAAAATTCAACAAAAATTATTCCAAAACTCTATTATGCTACCTTAATAAAATCTCCTCCAAGAACATTCTTCCTCTGATTGGTGCAGGGTCGATTCTACTCTGGTCCCTTTCGTCAGTGCTGACCTGACTATTCCACTCTTCCTATTGAGTGGAATAGAATACTTTTCTCTCGACATCGGTCTTTTCCTTGACCGATTTCCATTTCCGCCTAAACTAAATCTTAACTTAGATATTGTAGTTTGTTCCCTGATCACCAATCCAGGTTGGACATCAACAGATGTGGCAACAACAGTAGCTTGGTCCTAAGCTTGTTGGCTCAACCAATCCCCAAGGAACACTAGCACCTGAACAATCTTATCGAACCTAGGATCATTCGGTGCTGCTACACTAGTACCAACCTGTGGTGGTACTATTACACTAGTGCTGGTCTGAACCTGCTTTTATCTCGACTACCTCAGGTATCAACCCTAGTCAGCGTTCCACCCAAAGTCACAAAGGCTACTGCCTTCTTACTAGGAGTCCTCAACTCCTAATCACTCATGCTACAGGATCTTTGTAGAAACTTGCTTTCTTATTCCAATACCAGATTAGAATTTGAGTGATCCACTCAAACAAGCTACTAATTAGGTAACACAGACATGCACCAGTATGAAATAAAGGCCAATCCTACTAACTATCCCATAAACTTATCGCACCTTATCACTCAAACTATCGACCTGCTCTAATACCACTTAAATGGGGATGTCACGCCCCGATCCTCCGAGGGTGTGCCCATCCCTCTTTGGTCAATTAAATGTGACGTCTCAGGACACGTCACCGACTTATTCATTTTAATGCACACGCGAAAATGGCAATATAAATCCCCAGACGGTAATCAAATGGGATAGAAAAGTAGGACCAATTTTTCAAACCAAACAAACCTTTTTATAAACAACCAGGTTTATTTACAAGACCAGACTATTTACAAAAAGGTCGGCTTGCTCCAAAAAGAACTATCCTATAACCTATTAGCCGAGACCCGTTCGTCGATTCTGGTCTCTCTATTTTTCCAAACTCGAGGGCTTCAAGTCTTCCACAACCACCATCTAGAGACCTGAAAATATTATCCCACAACAAGGTGAGACGACGTCTCAGCAAGTTCTACTCTCTAAGCCCCGATTAGGAAGAAAATACGCCATGAGGGCTGCCTAGGCACAATCACGAGTTAGAGAACTTACCTTAGCCTTGATTTCCTTCCTGCAAGTCAATACAATTCACAATCCCATCGAGTCACATCAACAAATTAAATCATTCAATTAGATCGAATTATCAATCAATCGACTCAGTAGATTCCATGTCAACATGACCATTCCCCAGTCATCTCAGTCAATACTATATATAAGTCCAATCATAATCCAGGACTGCTCACTCGAGCCGATATATGGAAAGTATAGCTCACGAGAAGCTGCCTCATTACATTATAGTATACTATTTACCTCACCAAAAGCTGCCGCAATTATCAATATAGTATACTATAGCTCACCATAAGCTACCGTAAATACTCATATAGTATACTATTTATGCTCACCAAAAGCTGTTGCAATTATTGGTCTAATCATCTAACCAATTCTCCATTTTTATCAAACCCGATAAAAATACTTATGTGTGGGTACACGGTCAGCCTTCGCCAAAATACCATAATTTCCTTTCCATAAATTCCACCAATTTAAATGGTCCACCAAAATATTTTTGGCATTGTAAACCGACACTCGATTATTTTTCAATTAATTACTGAAATTAATTAAATTTAAGAATAATTTCCTAAAATACAATTCACACCAAATCAGCACAAACTAGAGCTCAATTAAATGAACAAATTACACTACTGCAATCAGCATAAAATTCCAGTAACCTGCTATCCCGATCTAATTTCTGAAAAATAAATAAATCATTAATTACGAAAATTAATTATTAAATGCCAATAAATACCACTTAGGCCCGTAAAGCCTAATTGAAATCCGAGACGGATCCCAAAGATTTCTGAATCACTCTAGATAAATACTAGAGCTTGTCTAGGCCCTAACTGCATTAACTATCCCCCTAACATGCATCGGTAATTAATTAAATTCACTAATCAAATCTAACTAACCACTTAATCTTAGCTTAGTTTAAACTAATCAACCTTTAAGCATCAGTAACTTACTAAGCGAGGATTAGTGAGGTAAACTCACTTGATTTGCGATTTGCTCGGGCCAAAACGACAAGGATGCGACGGCGGCCGATAACTTTCAAAGCGGTGGCACCAATAGGGGCTTGGAATGGCCCGAAAATTGGCTCGCAACTCACGGCCGAGGTCTGGAATTGTGGCTGCTGAGGCTTAGCTTCTCGTGGCTATTTCAGTGGGCTTGACTAACGTGCAGGACGAGTTGTGGACGTGAAGCAGCTGGACCATGAGGTGTCGACGGAGCTGCTGGACGTTGGCATGGACTCGGTTTGCTGTGGTTGCGTGGACGGCTTCAACAAACGCTGCTTCGGTTGCTGCTCGTGGTCAACGATGAGGAGGTTGCTTCGTTGGTTGACCGAGGCTGAAACGTGGATGAAGCAACAACAAGGAGCAGCTTCGAAGAGACGTTGCTAGGGTGCACGGTTAATGAAGAAGGGGCAATTGGCAGTGAGGGAGAGGAGGAATGGAGGTGGAGTTCGGCAGGGGCAGCTCGATTGAAATTAGAGAAAAATGGAAAGGTGTGTCGGCCAAGAGAGGGGAAGGGGATGCACGAGAGAGAGAGAGAGAGAGAGAGAGAGAGAGAGAGAGAGAGAGAGAGAGAGAGAGAAGGAGAGAGGATAAGAATGAAAATAAAAGTCAAAGAAGATGAGGCAAATGAAGACTGAGCAGGGGCTATTGGCTAGGGAAGAAAACGCACGAGAGAGAAAGACAAAAGAGAGAGAGAGAAAAGAAGAGGTGTGGCAAAGGGGGAGACCAAAGAGTGGGGGAAAAAGAAATTAAATAAAACATCCTATATATATATATATATATATATATATATATATATATATATATATATATATATCCATTCCTCACTTGCTTTCTCACACCAAATTTCCCCCAAACAAGTCTTGAGTAACAAAAGTGGCCATTTCACTCAATTCCGAATTCTATTTCATTTTTCTCGGAATCTGATTTCTAAACGAACCTCTTTGATTGAGGTTTAATTTTGTTAAAGAAAAATCCCACACAACTTTCTTTAATTAAGTAGTTCACACAGAGGCCAAAAATCCCTTCAAATTGGTCAATCCGAATTTCCGTTCGTTTTCCGAATCGTCCGAATCGATTTTCCGTAAAAATCCCGAACTCACCGAAAATTCCTTGAAAGGTGAGTCAACGTTTCTAAAATGACTTGTGACATGACAGAACTTTCAATTTCTGAAATTGGGTTTAAATTCGCGATTAATTTCAATCTGATGCAATTTTAGCGTGACCTAACTTACCAGGTAGTTTTTAGGAATTTTTGGTGCAATTGACCGATGGTCAATTTTCTTCGAACCACACGTACCTCATTGACACATTGACGACTCTCGATTGTCATAAAAACCTCAAGGTTTCAAATACGGGCACAATGCGCCAAAATGATAAAAAAAAATTAGTCTAGTGCCAATCGACGAGAATTTTGCAAATTAGTGAAATCACCCACGTATAGTCACACATCTCGGTCGAACCGACCCATCTCTGATCTCTCGATAGGTTTTCGATCGTGCCGTAATGACCCCCGCATACCAACACGGTAGAGCAGTCAATTCCTGGTCGAATTCTCAAGTTTATTGCATTAAGATCCCTTAACAGCTTCATTTGATAGACCAGTTATCTCGTGAGTGGCCAACTCAGAGAAAAGCACTATAGTCATGTTGATGAAAAGCCCAACTTATCCAATCGAAATCAAAATCTGAAAATCAGGATGTCACACATTGTCGAAATGACCTCCGGGAAAATCTGTTCAGTTCTTTAAAGTATCAATTCGTTGCATTTTCTCCACTGCAGAGTATGATTTTGTCATACATCATGTTTTTTTATCTGAAAATCCCTTATTATGTGATATTCTTCCTTCGGGAATTCTAGAACAAAAGCTTTGAGCTTATTTGGGTGGTCCAACTTGAAATCTTGCGCTTTAATGTCTGGAACGTCTCTTCCCTCTCTGCTACTATTGCATATAAAAAATTTTGTTGAAGCGATTTTCATAGGACATTGTGAAGCTCTATCGGAGGTTAGTTAACTTGTAATCTGGATTGTGGTTCACCCCATACTTTTTCCGAGACTTTTTGGATGTGATTGCACATATAACATGGGGTTTTGACTTTATGGATAGGTGGTCGCAAAAGCAAAGTTGTAGTTACCAAAATTACTTTCAAGAAACCTCACATAGTTTTGCTTGAGGAGTCATCCAATTATCTAGTAAGTTTACTCCATTTTCTCCGCTTTATGACTTAGATTACTTTTTCAATTAGCTTGTTATTCTTGCACTAATTGAACTTATCCGAATTTAGTCTTTACATTAAAAATATAGTAGAACCAATCAATGATCACTGCTACAGCCCAGGGAGCATCTGTCATCATACATCTGACTTATAATGGAACAAAAACTCTGTATAAATACCTGAATTTGTTAGATAATGTCCTTTTGACATGTTCACTTGTTCAGGTAAATATTCAAAATAATTCTTCCATAAACAAGGTACAGATGGAAGAGTGCACTGAAAACCGAGATTTTGAAGATACAAATATAACAGCTAAATTCTGAATGAACCTCACAAATCAAAACTCATTTAAAAATTGATTGCTTGATCAATGATTAAAGTTCACCTTTCTTCTATTCAAATACCCATTCCATCTCTTGACAACATTTTGAACGGTCCTACTTATAATTTTTCTTATGCAAGAGAGGGAAGAGGAGAGATGATTAATTGTGGTGCCACTCTCTTAATGTTACTTTGAGGATTCTACAACTATTACAAGATATCCTTACTCTGAGAATGTTATCACTAAGCACCACTCAAGACCCATTCTTTGGAAGTAGGCGAGCTCCACCACCGAAGGTCAAAGACTGACATTTGAGTGGGATTTCTTGTTGGGTTTGATCGGCTTTGTTTCGTTGGACAATAAACCGTAGGTCGAAATTCATTCAGTGCCGCCTCTCGCTATATTTATGGCATATCTTCAACTCTGCTTGATGCTTAAACAAACTGTGAATAAAGATGCAATATCACGAAGAATCATAGCGTTCCACAATCATATGTCTTTGCATTTTCGGGGTTTCTTGTATGTTGTCTTCCTAACATCTTTTTCTTATGTCCTAGCTCATTCATGTTTTTTTTTTCTAATGGTTTTCTTTAAATCAATAACTTTTTTTTTTTTATGATGATCTTTTGTAGTATTAAGCAATCTATTTGGGATACAATTCTGCGGTAGCTCATGGCTCCAAGCTTTTAATACGACTCCATCATGACAGCATTGATATTCCATAGATCACCATTCCGTTTGTGTTCACAGCTTGCTAGAAATTTTTAGCCGATATACCCATGCTTATTTGGTTGAGATTGTAACGATACGATGCCTGTCATGCCCCGATCCTTTGAACACGTGCCCATCCCTCGGTGGTCGATTAAATTGCGATGTCCTAGGATTCATCACCGACCCATTCATTTTAATGTGCACGTGGAAGCGAATAATAAATCCCTGGATAACAACAAGATGGAATAGAAAAGTAGGCCACAAATTTTTCAAACCACAACACACTTATATACACATATCAAATTATGTCATATACAATACTAGCCGACTATATACAAGGTTTGCAAAAGGGGGGGGGGGGGAGTAGAGGCTACAGATCCTCTAATCAGTCGAGTCTTCAAATGAATACTCTGAGGTTCTTGGCTCCGACGGACTCGGGTCCACCACTGAACCACCTGGTGGAACGGCCGTGCCTTTCCCAAAAGCAACCTCCAACACCAACAAAGGGACCTTAAACTTTGATATGGGACCCTCGTTCTGTCCATTTCGCTCATGACGATACCATGATCTGTATTTATGGGGTACCTTATGGGGTAGACCCACATCAACCCAAACCACGAACCTCACGAGTTCATAGACCCATCCCTTAGGTTCCCATGAAGCGGAATATAACACCTCTACTCGATGACCTTCTTCGGTTGGCCAAAATGCTAGGGAGTAGCTGCCATCTAAGGAGCTAAAAATGTTATCCAACAATGGGGTGAGACGACGTCTCAGCAAGTTCACCCCCTAAGTCTCGACTAGGAAGAAAATACGCCCCAAGGGCTACCTAAATATAAGCACGAGTCAAAGAACTTACCTTTGCCTCCATTCTTTCCTACAAGTCAGTATAATTTATAAATTCAACAAATCACTTCAACACATCAAAGCATCAAATCAGATCGAGTCATCGATCAATCGATCCAGTCAATTCTATGCCATCAAGACCATCTCTCGGTCAACTCATTCAATACTATCTATAAAGTCCGATCACATTAAGGATTGCTCATCCTAAGCTGAATAGATAGAAATGCTTGCCATAAGTTGATAACAGCATATACTACTCACCCTAAGCTAACATATCCAAGCCCTCAGGCTGATATAGTATACGGCTAATGCTCACCAAAGCTATGTGGTACTTAATTGCTTACCAAAGCTGTGCGATACTTAATTGCTCTGCGAAACTGTGCAATACTTAAGGTATACTGCTCACTCTAAGCTGATATATCAAAGCCCTCAAGCTGATATAGTATACCATTCTACTCAATCAACAATTTCACCACTTTTATCATATTCAATAAAAATAATCGTATGTGGGTACACAAATCGGCCTCCGCCAAAAATATAATATCTTTACTTTATAAACTCCCACTAATTCCAATATTCCACAAACACATTTTTGGTATTGTAAACCGACGCCCGGTACTTTTCTAATTAAATAGTGAAATTATTAAATTTTGGGATAAATACCCAAAATTACAATCAACATACAAATTGCACAAATTATCATCCAGATAAATAAACCAACCACACCATTGCAATTAGTTTAAAATTCCGGTCACCGGCTATCCCAATCTAATTTTCGGAGAATAATAATTAATTAAATAATTACCAAAAATAATTAATAAATACCAATAAATGTAACTTAGGCTGGAAAAACCTAATTAAATATCAAGACGGGCCTAGAAAATTTTCGAACCTTTCTAACCACCTAACATACAATAACGACTAATTAAATTACTAATCCGTTCTAACTAACCACATAAACCATACTTAGTCTAAACTAATCAACCCTTAAGCATAATTAACTCCCTAAGTAAAGATTAGTGAGTAAACACACCGGTTTTGAATTCGATGAGTTCAAGAGTACGGCGAAGCAGAGAGGAGCAATAAACTCCAAAGCGGTGACATCTTTCGAGGCCAAGAAAGGGTCCAAAGCGGGCCACAAAGCCCATGGTGGTTGCTAGCTTTTAGCTTCTGTGGCTGGGCCGAAGGGGGCTGATCGAGCGGCCGGTTGGGTGAGTAAAGGTTGGCAGAGCTGCTGCGACCTAGGCGAGTGACTCCGGTGGTTGGTTAACGATGGCACAGCTTCGACAATGGCCTAAGGAGGCTCGGGGTGGCAGGGGAAGCGAGTAGGAGGCTCGAACGCCGGTGGAGCAGCGGAATGACGCGCGATGAGCAGGCGAGCTTGCGGCTAGGCACGACGGGGGCGTGACAGCCAACGGTGGCTCCAACGAGGCTTATGATGGCTAAGGAGGAGGGAGGCTCAATTTCTCTGCAAGTTTTGAAGCTCCTCTACTCTGGAAATGGAGAAGTTGACCAAGGGGGAAGAAGAAGAGAGATAGTAGCACATGGAGCGGGCCACATTGACCTTAACTATCTCTTTTGTCCCCTTGACCATGCCCCACCATGGCCAGCTAGTTTCCTCAGCCATTTTCCAGCCCCAAATCTTCCTCTATAAGCCATTGAGATGGTCCAAAGGTTGAGGGCATGGGGGGCTACGAATTTTGCACAATTTCTCTCAAATCCTCTTCCATTTTCACTTGAGTCAATTCAATTCAATCCCCATAAATTCCACCAATGTGGCCTCGATCAAATTGAAATTTTTTCTCACCAATAGAACCAACTTGTATCCCAAAAGTACGATAAAAATCGATCCCCTGAATTTTCCGGACAAAAATGGTCTCACTTTGAAATTTCATCAAAAATCTTGGCTTACGGAAAAATCTTCGAGATGATGAATTGACGGTCCTAAAATGACTCATGACATGACAAATGTTTCAATTTCTAAAATCGGATTTAAATTCACGATTAATTTTAATTTGACGCGATTTTAACGTGACCTAACATACTGGGTAGCTTTTAGAAATTTTTAGTGCAAATGACCCGTGGTCAATTTTCTTCGAGCCACAATGAACCTCTTCGACACATTGGCGACTCTTGGTGGTCGTGAAAATCTCGAGATTTCAAATACGAACACAGGGTACCAAAACGATAGAAAAATCAGTCTAGCACGATCGACGAGAATTTTGTAATTTGGTGGACTCACCCATGTTTAGTCATACATCTCAGTCGAACCGACCTATCTCTAATCTCTAATCAATCTTTACTGTGCCGTAATGATCTTTGTAGATGAGCACGGTTGAGTAATCGATTCCTAGACGAATTCTCAAGTTTATTGCGTTAAAATCCCTTATTGACTTCCCCAGATAATCTAGTTATCTCATAAGTGATTAGCTCGGAGAATAGCACTATAGGCGGATCGATGAAATGTCCGATTTATTCAATTGAAAACATGAATAAAATTTCAGGATGTCACAACTCTTCCCCTCTTAGAAAAATTTCGTCATCGAAATTTAAACTATTACAATACTTTAAACAAAAAGATGGGGGGTACAGTTGTCTCATTGACTCTTCACTCTCCCAAGTTGCTTCTTCAGTGCTGTGGTATTGCCAGACCACTTTGACCAACGGGATGGTCTTAGTACGCAAAATTTATTCTTTCTGATACACAATTTGAACCGGGCTTTTCACGTATGACACTCTGTCATCCACGTCCAATTCCTCAAAATTAAGCATGTGAGTTAGGTCAGGCTCATACTTCTTCAACATCGACATGTGAAAGACATCATGCACTTGTACCAATCTCGGTGGCAATGCAAGACGATACACTAGGATCCCGATTCTTTCAAGAATCTCGAAGGGACCTACATACCTCGGACTCAATTTTCCCTTCTTGCCAAAGCGTGAAGCACCCCTCATTGGTGACACCTTTAGAAAAACGTGATCACCAACTTGAAATTCCAAAGGCCTTCGACGCTTATCTGCGTAGCTTTTCGGTGGCTCTAGGCAGTCTTTAATCTAACTTTGATGACTACAATTGCATCCACTGACTGCTGAACCAACTTTGGGCCTGTGAATCTTTCTTTTCCTGACTTCATCCCAACACACTGGCGTTTTGCACAGTTTGCCATACAATGCTGCAAAATAAGCCATCTGAATACTCTGTTGATAACTGTTGTTGTAGGCAAATATGACAAGATGAAGTTGTTCCTCCCAGCTTCCCTTGAAATCTAGCACGTAAGCTTACTGCATGTCTTTGAGGGTTTGAATCGTCCTCTCAGACTGGCCTTCCATCTAAGGATGATATGTCGTATTGTACTGCAGCTTCGTTCCTAAAGCAACCAACAAACTCTTCAAAAAAGTAGCTATGAATCTCGGATCTCAGTCTGATGTAATTGTCACTTGCACTCCATGTAGACGAACGATTTGACACACGTACAACTCTGTGTGCCTATCTAAATCAAGGTCCTTTCGTACTGCAATGAAATGAGCTGACTTTGTTAGCTTGTCAACCACTACCCAAATAAAATCATTACCTCTCTGACTCCTCGATAAGTCTATCACACTCCCATTTTCACTCAGGAATCTCAAGAGGTTGCAAAAGTCCTCCCGGCTTACAATGTTGTGCCTTCACTTGCTGACATGTCAGACATTTGGCGACATGTTTGGTGATGCCTGCCTTCATACCAGACCACTAATAGTGTTGACACGGATTCTGATACATCTTTGTACTGTCAGGATAAATGTTGTAACTATTACGATGAGCTTTTGATAAGATCTCCTCTTTAAGCTCCGCATCGTCAGGTACACACAATCGTCCCTGGAACCTTAGTGTTCCATCTTCAGAAATCTAAAAGTCAGCCTTCCTCTTACTGGTATCCTCTTGTAGAATTTTCTGAACATCTGGGTCTGTCGGCCGAAGTAGTTTAATCATGATCTGAAGATCCGACTCAATTCTGAGGGTGGCCATAAGGTTCGAAAGGTGGCCTACCTTAAACTTGAAAACTGAATCTCGCGCTCTCTCAAGTAAAACCCACTCTTTAACCATCATCTGTGCAGCTGAAGACTTCCAACTCAAAGCATTAGCGACCTTATTCACTTTTCCATGGTGATATAGAATATCACAATCGTAGTCCTTTAGAAGTTCCATCCATCGACGATGTCTCATATTCAACTCCTTCTGAGAGAATAGATACTTAAGACTTTGATGGTTAGTGAATATCTAAAATATTTCTCTGCACAAATAATCTCTCCAAATCTTTAGAGCAAAAATAATTGTGGCGAGTTCTAAGTCATGCATCAGGTAATTCAGCTCGTGAGGCCTCAACTAACGGGAGGCATATGCAACAACCCTACTATGTTGCATTAGCACGCAACCCAATCCTCTTAATAACGCATCACTATAGATCTCTTATCCTCCATGACCAAATGGAATGGTCAGCACAGGTGTCATAGTTAGCTTCGCTTAAGCTCTTGGAAATTACGCTTGCACTTGTCTGTCCATACAAACTTCTTGTCCTTCTTTAGGAGTTGAGTCAACGGCAACGCCAAAGCTGAAAATCCTTCCACGAACCTTCTATAGTAACCTGCCAAACCTAGAAAACTTATGATCTCTGTCATTGTAGTCGGTCTTGGCTAGTTGATCACTGCTTCAATCTTGGTTTGGTCCACAAAGATTCCTTCGTCTGAAATCACGTGACCTAGGAATGCTACACGAGTCAACCAAAACTCCCACTTGCTAAACTTAGGGTACAACTGATGAATCCTCAGGGTCTGCAGTACCATCCTCAGATAACTCTTGTGCTCCTCAGCACTCCTAGAATATACCAAAATATCATCGATGAATACGATCACGAACTGATCCAAATACCTTTTTGAACACTCAATTCATCAAATCCATAAAAGCAATTGGAGTATTCGTCAAAACAAATAGCATTACATTAAACTTGTAATGGCCGTATTGAGTACAAAATGCTGACTTTGGTATATCCTCCTTCCTGATCCTCAACTGATAATACCCTATCCTCAAGTCAATTTTTGAAAATATCGATGCTCCTTGTAACTGCTCAAACAAGTCATCAATCCTTAATAGTGGATACTTATTCTTGATCGTCACCGGATTGAATTAACGATAGTCAATGCATAGACGCAACAAACCATCTTTCTTCTTCACAAACAGAATCGGTGCTCCCCAAGGTGATGCACTGGGACATATAAATCCCTTGTCCAACAACTCCTGCATTTGCACCTTCAGTTCTTTCAACTCAGATAACGACATCTGGTAAGGAGCCTTAGAGATTGGCTCAATCCCGAGTGCTAATTCAATCACAAACTCGATCTCTCTCTCTAGTAGTAGGCTTGGCAATTCCTTCGAATACATCTGAAAATTCTTGCACCACTGAGATATATTCGATCTTTAACTCCTAAACGTCGTATCCACGACAGTTGCTAGATAACCTTGACAACCCCCGTCTAACAAACGGGTTACCTCAAGTGACAAGATCAAGGTAATCGTGGATCCTCATTGACTTTCAATAAACTCAAAAATTTTACCTTCTGACGGGCTAAACTGAATCGATTTACAATAGCAGTCCATCTTAGCTCGTTGTTTGATGAGCCAGTCTATGTCAATTATCAAATCGAAGTCATACATGGCTAAGACTAACAAGTCTTCTCACTCACCAATCACTAACTTGCAACCATAACACCCCAATGCAACTAACACATTATCCTTTAACGGTGTAGATATGTTAACAATTGACCCCAGCAACTCAGGACTTAATCCTATCAACTTAACATATTACTCGGCAATAAAAGAATGAGTCGCGCCATGGTCGAATAAAGCATAAGAGGCATGGTCGTTCAGCGAAACCGTACCTGTAATCACATTAGGCGCATCCTCTGCCTGACCTCTTATGATGGCATACATTGTCCCTTGAGCTAGGGGTCTGACCTATCCACCCTGCGATGTGTTCTGCTGCGCATACCCTCTTATTTGACCCATCGGTCGCGGCGGCGGTAATTGCTGTTGTCCCCTCGGTCTTCCGGGACAATCTCTGGCTATGTGACTCTATTGGCCACATTCGAAGCAATTGCCCATCCTCCGAGGGCACGGGGCCGAACCGTATCGCCTTCTACAGAAGTGACACATACCATTATGGTTTGGCGCTGACTTTCCAATTCCACCCTTCCTATTGGGCGAAACATGGAACCTTCCTCCGATCATGGGCCTCTTCCCATGTCGGTTCCCATCTCTATTCAAATTTAACCTCGATCCAGACAAGGTGGCTTATTTATTCGACTTCTTTCTAACAGCTAGGCTTGGTTGTAAACTTCGCGATAGTCCTTCAAATCCAACGGTACCAGTGGTTGTTTTAGCTCTAGCCGAAGGCCATTCCTGAACCTTTGAGCTTTATCTTCTGGATCTTCTATCAACCTCAGAGTATACTAAGAAAGCTCCGCAAACTTGACCTCATACTGGTCAACAGTCATTGTCCCTTGGCAGAGGCGCTGAAATTCCTCCATCTTCTGTTCTTGAGGGCTACCCAAAAAGTACTTGTTGTTGAAGGCTCTAAGGAAAGCATCCCACACCAGGATTACTCCTCTCGGGAAAACTGTATCTCTAACAGCCCTCCACCAGATATTCGCATTACCCTGCAGTTCATATACTACCAGGACAACTTTTTCTACCTCTATGCACATTAGCAGTGTAAAGGCCTTCTCTAGATCTTGAATCCAAAGTGATGCAGTCTCTAGATCTCCAGTACCGGTGAACCTTAGAGGGTTCAGCTTTAAGAACTGCTCTACTAACTTATGGATTGGTCTCTCCCTCTCCACAACTATGTTTCTAGTTGGAACTTCAGCAGGTGCATCAACATGGCAGCCTCAGCAACGGTGGCAATGGCAATAGTAGCGACAGCTTGAGCAACAACAACAGTGGTGACGGCTTGGTTTTAAGCCTGCTGCCCCATCAGATCTCTCATCACTTCAAGCACCTGCATGATCCCTTCGAACCTAGGATCACTAGGGGCTGCTACCCCAGCACCAACAGGAGGTGGTGCTACTCTACTAGCACTAGCCTGAGTTGGCGCTCGACCACGGCCTGCTCGGGTACCGACCCTCGTCGGCGTCGTCCCCCAAATAATAGGCTCGATGGTCATCTTCCTAGGAGTCCTCTGCTCCTGATTACTCATTTTGCAAGTTTTCTACTGAAACCTGCTTTCCAATTCCACACAAAATTAAAAGCTGAGCAATCCCAAACAAACAATCTACCAAACAACTAACACAGACATTTACCATCATCAAATAAAGGCAAATCCTACTAACTATCTCATAACTTATCCCACCTTATTACTTCAGCCACTAACCTTGCTCTAATACCATTAAACGGGGATGTCAAGCCCTGATCCTCTGAACACATGTCCATCCCTCAATGGTCGATTAAATTGCAACTTCCCAGGACGCGCTGCTGACCCATTTATTTTAATACGCATGTGTAAGCAAATAATAAATCCCTAGACAACAACAAGATGAGATAGAAAAATAGGGCCACAAATTTTTCAAACCATAATACACTTATATACACATATCAAACTATGTCATATACAATACTAGTCGACTATATACAAGGTCTGCAAAAGGAGGGGAGGAGTAGAGGCTACAGATCCTCTAATTAGTCAAGTCTTCAACTGAATACTCTGAGGTTTCTGGCTCCGACGGACTCGGGTCCACCACTGAACCACCTGGTGAGTCGGCCGTGCCTTTCCCAAAAGCAACCTCCAGCACTGAAAAAGAGACCTCAAACTCCGGTATAGGACCCTTGTTCTGTCCATTTCGCTCATGATGATACCATGATCTGTATTGATGGGGTACCTTATGGGGTAGACCCGCATCAACCTAAACCATGGACCTCATGAGTTCATAGACCCATCCCCTCGGGTTCCCATGAAGCGGAATATAACACCTCTGCTTAGTGACCTTCGATTGAGCAAAATTCTTGGAAAGAGCTGCCATCTAAGGATCTGAAAATGTTATCCCACAACGGGGTGAGACGACGTCTCAGCAAGTTCACCCCCTAAGTCCCGACTAGGAAGAAAATATACCCCAAAGGCTGCCTAAGCACAAGCAAGAATTAGAGGACTTACCTTTGCCTCCATTTCTTCCTGCAAGTCAATATAATTTATAAATTCAACGAATCACTTTAGCACATCAAAGCATCAAATCAGATCGAGTCATCGATCAATCAACCCAGTCAATTCCATACCATCAAGACCATCTCTCGGTCAACTCATTTAGTACTATCTATAAAGTCCGATCACATCAAGGACTACTTACCCTAAGCTGAAGATAGAAATGCTCGCCAAAAGCTTATAACAGCATATACTGCTTACCCTAAGCTGATATATCCAAGCCCTCAGGCTGATATAATATATGGCTAATACTCACCAAAGTTGTGTGGTACTTAATTGCTCACTAAAGCTGTGCGATACTTAAGGTATACCGCTCACTCTAAGTTAATACATCAAAGCCCTCAGGTTGATATATTATACCATTCTACCCAACCAACCATTTCACCACTTTTATCATACCCAATAAAAATAATCGTGTGTGGGTACATGGTCAGCCTCCG
This sequence comes from Eucalyptus sideroxylon x Eucalyptus melliodora, assembly GCA_016097485.1. Classification (NCBI taxonomy): domain Eukaryota; kingdom Viridiplantae; phylum Streptophyta; class Magnoliopsida; order Myrtales; family Myrtaceae; genus Eucalyptus; species Eucalyptus sideroxylon x Eucalyptus melliodora. Next base: position 16,604,155 of record CM027825.1, on the reverse strand, counting down.
CCAAAAATATAATATCTTTACTTTATAAACTCCCACTAATGCAAATAATTCACAAACAAATTTTTGGCATTTTAAACCGACGCCCGATACTTTTCTAATTAAATAGTGAAATTATTAAATTTTGGGATAAATACCCAAAATTACTATCAACACGCAAATTGCACAAATTATCATCCGAGATAAATAGACCAACCACACCATTGCGATCAGTATAAAATTCCAGTCACCAGCTATCCCGATCTAATTTTCGAAAAATAATAATTAATTACATGATTACCAAAATTAATTGATAAATACCAATAAATGCAACTTAGGCTAGAAAAACTAAATTAAATGTTGAGACAGGCCAGAAAATTTCCGAACCTATCTAGATAAATACTATAGCTTATCTAGTCTTTAATTACACTACTCTAACCTCCTAACATGCAATAACGAGTAATTAAATTGTTAATCCGTTCTAACTAATCACCTAAATCATACTTAGTCTAAACTAATCAACCTTTAAGCATAATTAACTCTCTAAGCGGAGATTAGTGAGTAAATTCACTAGTTTTGAATTTCGATGAGTTCACGAGGACAGCGAGGCAGAGAGGAGCAATAAACTCCGAAGTGGCGACACCTTTCGAGGTCGGGAAAAGGGTCCAAAGTGGGCCTCGAAGCCCACGGTGGTTGCTAGGTTTCAGCTTCTATGGCTGGGCCAAAGGGGGCTGATCAAGCGGCTAGTTGGGCGAGCAAGGGTCGGCGGAGCTACTGTGGCCTAGGTGAGTGACTCCAATGGTTGGATGGCGGTGGCACAACTCCAACGATGGCCTAAAGAGGCTCGGGCTGGCAGGGGATGCAAGGAGGAGGCTTGAACGCCGGCAAGGCAGCAGAATGATGTGCAACAAGCAGGCGAGCTCGTAGCTGGGCGCGACGGGGGTGCGACGGCCTGCAGTGGCTCCAGTGAGGCTGGCAATGGCTAGGGAGGAGGGAGTCTGTTTCTCTGCAAGTTTTGAAGCTCCTCTGCTATGGAAATGGAGAAGTCGACCAATGGTGTGGCACCCCACGAACGGCCCCCGAACCGTTAGGGTCGCCACAACTCACTTACCTTTCACTTGACTTGGTAATATTCACTCTGATACCATATAGTTGTAATGGGCCCATATATCCTGAGGGTTTATATTATCTCAATCGATCCCAACACAGTTTATATAACGGAAGCACATTCGACATCTCCCTAACCTATGCTCAAAATAAATAATACAATGGAATGCAATGCACACCAACTACACATTTCATATATATATAAGTTAGAGCCGAACCACTTTTATTTACATAATTTGATCAAACATCAAGAGTCGGTACATCAAAAGGCCAAGGCTTTACTAAGCTCAGCTACAACCAAAAGTACCCGACCCCATAGCAGTCATGTACATCGATCCATCATCCAGTGTCAGCTATCCAAAAAGTGTCATTTGCTACCCATCACACGCATAATCACACCCAGCCCGTTCTATTGGTTGGCAACGGCGACAGCATCCCCATCATGATCCCGTCGTGACGAACATGCACTGACATGAACTCCTGGACTACAGGACCATCAGGTAGACTCACGTCATACATAACTAAAACTCGAACACGGATGAATACCAATCCACAAACACCAACACAGGTGTGCTCCGAACACTCAACCTCAACGTCAGATGGTAAGCCATAAAAAGTACCACGTGTGATAGGTAATAGAGGCATCTCTTAATCTGAAATGTTAGTCCCCAAAAGGGGTGAATACAACCACTCGGCAATAAAATATTCATCATGTTATATTGAGCATTACTATTAATATCCATATTCAAGTATGGTAGACAAAACAAGAAATTTGAGAATAAGTATGTATCAAAATCATGAAATCCTTCAATGTAATAACAATGTAGTCCTAACGTGTAGTGCAACATATCCAAGATAGACAACTCTCAATCATAGGGCCAAACTAAAATATCACGTCTCGTTACATGCCATACACTCGTCTTATATCAAGACCCCACACGGTTATAGTAGAATCATTCATTTTATCATTTAAAAGGGTTTCATACCTGGAGGACCAATGTTTGCATCTCTCCAGCATTCACATCCCTCCAGGCATCACAAAAGCCTCCGGCATTCAGCCACTTAGGGCCACCGAGCATCTAGAGCGAATCACGCCTCCAGGCATCTTGTACCCCACCTGGCATCACGAGGAACCTCGATGGCCTCCCATGAAAATGGTTACCCTGGTCATTCAGAATTACGTACCGACAAGCATACCATCGGGCATCCCAACACTCTCAGGGAAAAACCTTCGGCATTCAGCCATTTAAGGCCACCGGGCATCCACAAGGCATTGACTCACTTGATCCTTTGGGCATCCCGACTCCCGGGGCATCGTTGACCCAAGGGTCCAATGGCAACAATTTAACATTTTAAATTTTCAAGAATCCTTTCAAATGCCAAGAACAATCCATTTCATGCATTCACTATCCAATCTGCACAAATGTCCACAACTAGTACCATCATATCACATAACCATTACAAAAAATATTCGCTTTTGGGACATTTTGTGAAAATTCGAAAGTAGAGCAACTCAATTTTACCATGCACAGTTCTGGTAATTATTTCGAAATAAATACTAAATGCGCTCAAAAAATAGTGAAATTTTAACATGTTATCAATGAGACTTTAAGGAAAAAATTTTGTGAAGAACACCGGGTCAAATTCCTTATGTATCAAGAGTAAAAATTCCGGTATTCCTTATTGATGTTCTGTAAAATTTTCAGATTTAACATTTCCATGTAAAAAACATTTCGTCGATCAAATCTCGTCCATTTATGCTAAAGTTTTTATATGTTACTCATAAAGATGTTCTCTCCAACTTTCATTAAGGATTAAAAGTCAAATTTTAGATAGAAAATTCCTGAAAAATCAAGAAATCACCGGAGGTCATGCTGTTCTTGCGAAAACAGTTTACTAGCCTAAAGAGAACTATTCCTACACTTTGAGTCTCGGTATCTAATGTCCACAGTCAAGATTTACAAACATATCACACCATAATAGAGCCTCCTTACTTCCCAAAAATCCACCATAGCCAAATCCTTGAGTTCTCATTTCAATTCAAAAGCGAAATCCACCAAAACTTGCTCTATGTTTGCTCCATTACCTCGGCCAGCTTCATCTCCTTCATCAAAAATAACATGCAGCTCCAAATTCCACATTTCCTCACATCTACCAACTTCTTACTAGATAAAACAGCAAGCAAAACATAGATTGAAGAACTTCTGCTTGCCTCAAGTCCAAAGCAACCACAACAAGCAAATTGGCAACTTAGGGCTCTAGGCACGGCTCGATCGACAACGGAACTAGGCGGCGTCAATGGCGGCAGCTAGGACACGGTGGAAGACAATCTTCTTCTTCCCCCTCGCAGCCTGCACTCGCGCCCTCTCTCTCTCACTCTCTCTCTCTCTCTCTCTCTCTCTCAGTTGTTCCGCCCCCTTCCCCTTTTACTTTTATTCTCTTAATTGCTTGTAATAATTAGGTTTGCATGGAGGTTTATGGTGAAGCAATAGGGACAGCGACACTTATAGAATTCCTCTCGCCACTTGTCAAATTTCATGCATGGAGGTGGTCTTATTTGGGCCGGGCTTTGGTCGACCGAATAAGGGAATGGTGGGCTGCTGCTTGGGCTGTTTCAGGCCTTAAGTGTCCAACCCACACTTGCTCCTATTTTTCCACTTTAATCACCACTTATAACTACATAATCACAAGTATTCACATGGCCATAAAATATTACAACATTAGTCAAAGGAAATTCAATCAATAGGGTACACGGCCCAAGTATAGAAAATTTCTTATCAATTTATCCTTTAGTACGATCCTTGATCATATATGGACATAGGATACATTTCCAGCAAAACAATTGTCCATTAAATGCTCGGCCTTGTTTAATTGTAATCCCTTGGTCTAATGGCTATAATATAGTCTGATGGTGCTTCCATCACCTATTTATGGATCGTAGTGCATCTAAAGATTGCTATGAAATTTTTTGGATGCCACAAAGGGGGAAGAAAAAGAGAGATAACAGCACATGGAAGGGACCACCTTGACCTCAACTATCTCCTTTGTCCCCTTGACCATGCCCCACCATGGCCAGCTAGTTTCCTCAGCAATTTTCTAGCCCCAAATATTCCTCTAGAAGCCATTGAGATGGTCCAAAGGTTGAGGGCATAGGGGGCTACGAATTTTGCATAATTTCTCTCAAATCATCTTCCATTCTCACTTGAGTCAATTCAATTCGATCCCCATAAATTCCACCAGCATGTCATCATTCAAATTGACATTTTTACTCGCCAATAGAACCAACTTGTATCCCAAAAACATGATCAAAAACAGTTCCCTGAATTTTCCGGACAAAAACGGCGTCACTTTGAAATTTCACCAAAAATCTCGGTTTGCAGAAAAATCTTCGGAGGATGAATCGACATTCCTAAAATGACTCGTGACATGACATAACTTTCAATTTCTGAAATTGGATTTAAATTCACGATTAATTTCAATCTGGCGCGATTTTAGCATGACCTAGCCCTCTTTGGATCGATTTTCTTTGAGCCACAATGAACCTTTTCGACACATTGGCGACTCTCGGTGGTCGTGAAAATCTCAAGATTTCAAATATGGACACAGGGTACCAAAACAACAGAAAAATCAGTCTAGTGCCGATCAACAAGAATTTTGCAAGTTGATGAAATCACCCACATTTAGCCACACATCTCGGTCGAACCGGCCTATCTTTGATCTCTAATTGATCTTTACTAAGCTGTAATGATCTCTATAGATGAGCACAATCAAGTAGTCGATTCCTAGTCGAATTCTCAAGTCTATTGTATTAAAATCCCTTAATGACTTCCTAGATAGTCTAGTTATCTCAGGAGTGATCAGCTCAGAAAATAGCACTATAGGCATGTCGATGAAATGCCTGATTTATTCAACTGAAAACGGGACTGAAATTTCAAGATGTCACAATGCCTACCTTTGCGTTTGCATTGTCAGTAGTGACCTCTCAGGTAAATCTATTTGGGTCTTTAAAGTATCGATTGTTTGCATTTACTCCATTGCAGAATATGATTTTGTCATACATCATGTTGTTTTATTCGCAAATACCTTCTTATGTGGCATTCTTCTTGCAGGGATTTTGAAACCAAAGCTTTGAGCTCACTTGTGTTCCTTTGGTCTAACTAGAAATCTTCCACTTCAACCAATGTATACCTTTTAAGATACATTGCCTCCCTCTCCACTACCATTGCATATGCAAAATTTGCTTGAAGCAATTGTCATATGACATTGTGAAGCCCTAGTAGAGGTTAGTCAATTTGCAATCTCAAGTGTAGTTCACTGTGTACTACTCGAGGCTTTTTGGATGTTATTGCACATGTAACATGGTGCTTTGACCATATAAATAGGTGCTTAGAAAAGTAGAGTTGCATTTACGAAGATTAATTTGAAAAAACCTCACATAGTTTTGCTTGATGAGCCATCCAATCATCTGGTAAGTTTGCTCTTTTTGTCCAACTTATGACTTCAAATACTTTTTTAGTTAGCTTGTTGTTGTTCTTGCACTAATTGAACTTATTGTAATCTGATGTTACATTGAAAATATAGGAGAATCAATCGGTGATAACAACTACAAAGAGCCTTTGTTCTGTTATCATTTATCTAACTTATAATGGACCATAAACCCATCTAATAATTTCAACTTGGAAAATATTTAGAATAGAACAGTTAGCTTTGATCAGTTTCTTCGAATTGGAGTAATCTGTAATACCAAACAGCTCTAATATTTGTGCTTGTAGGTAGTATTGGGCTCTTTTATCAATGTGATCTTTAAGCTCTACTTTAATGAGTAGTGACTAATGAAAAATTATCTTTGTAAATTGTTAGTTTCTTGTCCATGGATGAGTGAATGCGACTCTGCTGTTTTGCCTATCCACAACTGGATGATTTGGATGTGGCTGAGGTGCTCATTCAAGGTCTAGTCTTGTTCTAAGGAGCAATTGAGATGGTGAGATTGATTTTGTTATCAAAATACTTACAATTTGACCAACCATGGATCATTTTCACAGCTAATAGCCCTCTTTTCACCTTGATTGGCAGCTTAGTCACGATAAGCATCTAATAGCTAGAAGCTCGAGATGAGGTCTAGGTGATTCCACAAAGCAAGGTGGCGCCTATCCATGGGAATTTTCAGGACTATAGGAAGGTACTCCAGTTTTTTGTTATATCGGTGAATCTAGTTATTACCTATGTAGCACGGACACGGCGACATGGACACGCGATACGACACGAAACAACACGTGACACGTCAGTTTTCAAAAAATAGAGAATTTCGACACGTTCCGACACGTTAAATATTAAATAATTTATTTATTTTTAATAAATTTAATTCAAATTCACAAATAAATAAATAAATAGTTTACAATGAATTTATACTAATAATATTAATAAATCTTACACTTTTTTTTATTTCATTATCCCAAATTTATATTTATTTTTCGAAATCCCCCTCCCCCCAAATTTACTTTTATTGTTTAATCTCATTTATTTATTTTTCTAATTAAAAAAAATTCCCCCACTCTCTTCTTTTCCTTATCCATTTTCCCCCACTCCCAAATTTATTTTCCTTTCCCTCTCCAGTCCCCACCATCGTCCATTCCCCCCACCCAATTTTTTTTTTTTTTTTTTTTCCTTTCCCTCCCACAATCGTCCATTTCCCCCCATCTGTCCATCACTTTCCCTCCCCCCAAAATAGGTACCCAAAGACTTCCATTTTTTTAATTACTTTTGAGTTTCTCGAAACCCTAGCTCCTTTACTCCACCTCCTCGCCGCTCGCCACCCTTCCTCTTCTCCTCCTCCCTCCTTGCCGCTCGCCGTACGACCTCCTTCCTCGCTGGTTGCCGCTCCTCGCCACACGCATGACCCCCTTCCTCGCCGCTCGCCGCTCCTCACCGCACGCACGACCCCCTTCCTCGCCGCACGACCGCCTTCCTCTCCTCTTCCTCTCACCTTTGGTCCTTTCTCCCTCGCAGCTGCAGCCTCGTCGGATCCATCGCAGCATCACAGGATCGGCCCTCACCTCAGTCTAAGCTTGGCCGTCTCTCGCCGTCGCTCGTGGTCTGCTCCCTCCCGGACACGCGTGTTGAAACGTGTCGGGAAAAGGTTGACCACGTGTCGAAAAATCCGACACGCGTTGACCGCGTGTTCGAGCGTGTCCGAGCGTGTCAAGGTGTCCGACACGCTCCGACACGTGTCGGACACGATACGCGAGCACGGACAGCGTGTCTGTGCTTCATAGGTTATTATCATCAACGAGAGTGGTTCACCGGGTTCCCATTACCTTACAAAACTGAAAATGAGGCTTAGCTACATAGAGAAAGCCAAAAAAGTTGAAGAGGGGATTGCTGCTGATGTACAGGATAGACTCTCTATTTCCCTAGCCCTCGTTTGTCATACATGCTTGATAAGGACTCGTGGAAGGATGAATCGAAGTTTTGACATTGAGTGTGCAGCATCATTTGCAATAGCTTAAGAATTGAGTTGGGATTGTATTCCTGGTATAATTTATGCTTTCTTGCACATTTTGTTCTAGCGATAGGTTTATTTGTCGTGCCCCTAGAAGTTTAATACTCTATCGCCGTGGAAGTTAGCTTTCCCATACATAGTAAAATGATTTAATCATTTGTAAAAGAATCTTTTTAGCACAGTAAATTATTTTGTAAGACGATCTATTTTTGTATGAATATTTTTTTCCCTATTTTCATTCTTTGCACTATTCAAGAGAATTAATTATGAAAATATTATCACGATCAACAAAAATTTATATTCAACTCTAAGTACAGAATTGCATTGAGTAACTATAATGCAGGCCTTGCGTAGTAAAAAAAAAAAATACTATAATGAAATTCCATATAAATACCTGAGTTTATTAGATAATATCCTTGTAACATGTTCAGGTCATCATTGAAAATAAGAAGCTTTCTTTCTTCCAACTGCTACGATGCAGATGGACGAACGGAACTGAAAACAGAGATTTGAGTAAGCAAATGTGACAGCAACATTCTAAATGAGCCCTGCAGGTCAAAACATGTTAGTAAACCGGTTGCCTGGTCAAAGATTAAATTTCATTTTTCTTTTATTCAAATACCCACTCCACTCCCATCTCTATACAACATTTTTAGCGGTCCTACATATTGTATTTCCTGTGCAGGATGGGGAATGGGAGGGAGGATCAATAGCCATGACTACCCTCTGGATGTTTCTTTCAGGACTTACGTCAGCTATGAGATATTCTGATTCCGAGAAGATCGTCACTTAGCATCACTCATGATTAACTTTTTGAAGTGGGCAAGTCCCAACACATTTACCCCCATCGAGGTGCTGAAGGTCCAGAACCATTCAGACGTGGCAAGATACACGCACTATCATCGCAAACGATTTCAATCTCGTGAGCTCACATGTTGAAAATATACCTTGAATTCAGGCAAATGAAGGGAATTTGATCCAAAAAGGAAATGTGCTACAATGGCTTCCAGGATATACAATAGTGAGGAATACTGTTACATGAGTTCTATTAGTGGACACCTCTGTTACATTATAAAGTTATTGCCTGCTATATGAGATTTGTGCCATAACTATCATTTCCATGTTGAGGAGCGAAACTGTTTTGTACTTCTTCATCGTCAGTCCCTGCTTGAGACATTGTTTCACGAACTACTTTTAGCAGACTTCTGATCTGGAGCTGCTGCAAGTTGAGCTTCATGTTGACCTTGGTTGAGAAAAATTGTTGTTCTGATGGTCGTGATTTTGGCCGGTAGGATTTGCAGCCAAGCATAGCGGCTTCTTCATTTGCAAATTGAGGGGCAAATTTTGCCCACCATTTAATTTTTTAATTGTCTTTCGAGAATAGAAAATGTCACGGTCTACTATACAAGATCTAACATGCGAACAATCATCTTCATATCTGAAAAATATCTAACATGTGAAGATGAAGAGATTCTTGAAGAGGCTTAATAATTGCAGAAAATCTTTTCTCCATGAAGGGAGCTTGATTCTACTCTCTTAGGGACACGACATTTACACTTTATTATTTTATTAGGATTCTTGAAGACATTGATTTTGAATAACTTCCACAAAGTCCATATCAATGAGAATGAATACATAAAAAGTTTAGGTTCTAGGATGATGATTTGCAATATAATGAAAATCCGGGGATGTGACCCTGCATTATTTTATGATTGAGCTTTGAAAAAGTCTTTTGTATTCCATTTGTTTTGAGAGAAATATGTTAATAAAAACAGGTTATTTTCAATTTTCACTATTTAGAATGGTAAAAAGAGCTGGTCAAGGGAAATTAATTTAGTCGATCAAAAATTAAATAAATAGAAGGAAACAATTTAAAAAAAAAAATTAAAGGTGGAATTACAAAAATAGTACGAATGAATATCTACATGGGAAAAGAGCATGCGACGATGCTATTCGATCGCGGTCCTTCCTAGTAATTTGGAGATGGACCGCATATGACAAGCTAATTACGGTCTGCAGAACATGAAAATTAGTAAGATATGGGAAAAGGACACGAAAAAATATCCTTCGTCGGCCTAATTCACAAGCGAAACTCAACTTCGATCTCCTCAGGAGCAATGTCAGGGGTGTCCCACCGACGAATTCTAGTAATTTTATAGCAAAAAATTTACATTTCGTCACAAAAATATTTTGTGGCAAAACTGTTGAAATAGACGCCCAATATTACGAATTTAATTTAGTCGTTAAAGGACCAACCTCTTGCAACGAGAATTTGGTCGGTTTTTGCAGATTTGGTGATGCAAAATTTCATGGTTAGTACCTGTGGCCGAAGCGTCAAATTTAGTATTGATTAAATCATCTTTACCAATGCAATTTTCATAACTGAAAAATCGTGGCAATGAAACATTTCATAGCTAAAAATGTACACAATCTTTTTTGGCCACCATTGTAGCCACGAAAGTTTTTGATTCTATTTCAGAGAAATTTGGTTAGGATCACCTAGTTGAGTTGACGAATTTGTGCTAATTCAGTCCTAAACCTTTTAAATGTGCTAATTTAATCATAAACCTTTTGAATTGATGTTAATTTTGTCTTACACTTTTTGAACTAGTGCCAATTTAATCCTAAACATTTTGACTTGATGTTAATTCAGTTCTTCTAGTTAATTTTGATTGTATATTGCTGACAAGAATGCTGGCCAGCTTATATGGCACTGTCGGTGCTTATGTAAATAGTTTTTAATAATATTTCAATATTTTCCAATATTTTATTCCTTTTTACGATTTTTTTCTTTTTCTTTTTTTTCTCTCCTTCCTTCTTCTTCCTTTTGTCAACTAGCCACAGTTGAACAGGCTAGCCTCACCTAGCCATGGCGAGGCCAAGCCTCGACAAGGGTTGATCTCACTGGATCTGACTTAGGCAAGGCCGACCTTCACTGAGCGTCACCTTCACCCGTGTTTTCTTCTAGAAGATTATCAGCATGATGTGCACCTATTTGAGACTAAGGGATAAGCTGGCCATTCTTCTATTGAATGGCAAAAATTGATCTTTCTTGCATAATGAGATGAGAAAATTGTTACCACAGATTACTCTAGCACCGATCGGCGAGCTCCTTCGGTTTTGTATTGCTAAAATAATTGATTGGAGAACGATTTTCCCTTTCAAAGTCATCATGGTTGTTAGAGAAATTAACTCGATTCCGTGATTTTTGATTTTCTGATGTTAGGGGCGATTTAAATTGTTTTGAGATTGATTCTATGAAGATGGCAAGAATCGCAGTTATATGTATTCGTAGTAGTTGCTATAATTAGCCTGGTAGGTGTTCGTTAAAATTTCCTGGGGAAATTTGAGTTGATTGTCACACTGGACAATCATCTTTTGTGAATGATAAATGTCTTCACTTTTGTGCAACGTGCAGGTGTGAGATTTTATCTCTTCATTTTCAATAGTCCTCTGCTCAAGTTATTTTGGGCGGTTCCAATAATCAGCTTAAGTATCTTTGTCATTGTGTTTGGTAAGCTTTCCTAGTATTGCTTACAAATTTGGTACCTTACAGCATGTTATGAAAATTGAATTCCATAAAATTATATTTAAAGTTGATTATATAACATGTATATCCCTTATATTGCACGGATAGAGAATGTCCTAAATTTTCCTTTTTTGACAATGGAGAATAATTTCTAGTACGGTTCCAAGTTTTAGCCAAATATCATGAAATATTATCATTTTCTCAATTGACACCTGAATTTTCACTGATAAATCCAGCACACATTTGTGTAGAAAATATAGTTGTAATTAAGAAAAAAATAAAATATATAATTACAAATGAAAAGAGAGAAGATAAAATGGAAAAACTCAAGCTCGCCAGATGAAAGTCATCAATCTAGTCGAATCCGTGCAACCATCCGGCCCGCTCACCAGACCCGTGACGCACAGGCCCAGAGTCACAAGTCTGAGCTGAGCCCAGAAGGCCCATCAGACCAAAGCCCACAGAGGATTTGCGTTTTATCTCTCGGGCGCTCTAGAGCTTCAAACGAAGACGCTCCAGTGGAAACCGGACAGAGAAGAAGGAAGGAAATCTGGAGAAAGTCGAGGTCACGCGGAGGAGGAAAGGGGTAACGGGATCGATTCTCCCTCTCTCGCCGGAAGCTCCATCTCCGCGATTCGAGTTTCACAGGAGATTATTCATGGCCGATTCCAGTATTATGCCCTCTCCGCCGCCTCGCATCGGCTTGTCCGGCCTTCAGACGTAACTCTTCCAGTTCCTTCCTCGGCGAAAAGCTTTCTGAGTCGCGCCGATAGCTCTGCGGTTCCAGCCTCGATCCGTCTTAAATTTACTGCATTCCCTTGAAGTTTCTCAATCTCACTCGAACTGGAGCCCATCGTAGCCAAGCGCCTCCCTCGGTCGACGACTTCATTATCGTTCGTTTTTGTCACTGCCTCCTCCTTCGGTTTCTGTCATCTTCGTTCTCCGACGGAAGAGAATAGCCGTGACTGAAACTCGATCAGAATTGGATTCTTCACTTCGAGCTCTTCATCATTCGGTTGCTGCAACGATTTTGAAGGTAAGTTCTCTCTCATTCTATGGATTTCATTATTCAATTCAGTCGATAGCATCGATTCTCGGTCCTTTTCTGAATTTCCAGAGACCTCTTCATCGAAACTTCTTCTCTATTGCCCTCCGGACACTGTCAGCCACTGCCAACCGCAACCAACCGTCACCGTTCCCATTTCCACGGCCGCCGTTGGAAGCTCTGTTCGCCTCTGTTCTCCGTCACCATTGCTGAAGTGCTCAGACTGCGGTCACCACCGTCTCTCGTGACGGTTCCATTTCACGAAGCCGCTTCTGCGATCACCTTACTAAGGTCCGATCATTAATCGCCACAGGTAATCATCCTTTATTCAATCGAATCACATATGCTGTTTGTCCAGTTGCTCTACGTACAGACTACTGCAAGGGTAAAATCTACTCATTGCTTTGTGATCATCTCGTTCACATAACTCAACTGTATTGATATGCATATTTGAGGTTGAGGTGCTTTTCTGTATCTTCATATCAGAATTGTGCAGTGCGTGCTTGAGCCGAGACATTCATCAGTATATTTGTCTGACTTACTTTCGTCGATTTATTCAATGCATGCCCGACCGTTGCTCTCAACACGTTGTGCTGATCAACGCTTTATAGAAGTTGCGCTTGTATTTGCTGGAACCAGCTTATACTCGACTGGTCAAGTTGAGCACCATACTTGCTATTAGCAAAGGTGGTCACTGCAGCAACCATCTAGTTCGTGAATAATTCCCCTAGAAATGAAAAAATAGGTGCAATTCTTAAGAGAAACGGCCGCGGTCCATGAAAACAAGATGAGAAAAAGAGACAAATGTACCCGATAAACCCGTATAGAGGTTTAACGAGCCATGGTAAAAAGCAGAAAAACCAGATGTCACAGCTGTATAGTCAAGCGCAAACAGATTGTTATGTTTTTTCTCTTTTTTTTGGTAAAAACAGATTGTTATGTTAATCCTGGTAAGTATTGGAGCAAACTGAAGCTGTTCAGCTGCTTAGAAAGATACTCATTTGTATTAAGATGCCAAAAAAAGAAAACCAAGCTGACAACCAGACTTCTTAAGTACGCGCGTTTCTCTCTTCATACTGCTGGAACATACGAATCAAATGTTCTCGAAGGAGTCCTAACCAAACCCACAACATAGATAAAATTCTACTGGAGAATTATAATAGAGATTAATATAATGAAAAACCCCAATATGATTAAACATGAAAATAGTACAATGAAAATTATAGTATTATTAATTTCACATGTAACACATGTAAATTTCACTGGCAATGGAAAAAAAAAAAAGACATTCACATTGTGATGTGAACGAGAGATGTGAAAAGTGGAGGAACTAAGCCAATTTGCATCCTGCAAAGTCTTAGTCTTCTTGGAAATGATTTTTCTCCCATTATCACTTCTTTTTCTGCAAAGTCTAGGTCTTCGTGGTTGATTAAATTTTTTCTCCCATTATCACTATTTTTGCAAAGTCTTGGTCTTTCTAGAAATGGTTAAAGTTTTTCTCCGATCACTTTTATTTTTTCGCAAAGTCTTGGTCTTCGTGCAATTGATTAAAGTTTCTCTCTAATTGTCACTTTTTGTCCAGCAAAGTCTTGGTCTATTTGGAATTTATAAAAACCTCCCACCATCACGAATTTTTATTAAAGTGCTTCACTTTTGCTTTACATGTGTGAGTGAAAATTATGTAATTTTGCTTCAACTTTCCCAAAAAATGCACATGATATCGAGCAAAATCTTTGGTCATATTCTCTAAATATTGTGAAAAATGCACTTGTGGACAAAAAGTATTTTATATCGATTTCTCTAACCTTTACGTGCATTTTTGAAAGTCTTGGTCTCCCTATAGTTTGTAGTTTTCTCTTTCCATTAGCTCATTATCACTCAACCCATGTTTTTCTCTTTAGTGACTGATTCACCCATGACCATTGGAGAGCTCTTTTTGAGTTCCTTCTTGGCTTCCTTCTTGTACTAATTTCTAGTATTGTTAATTTTAAGCAAGACATGTAGCATGTGGAAATTCTACCAGTAATGGAAAAAGAGACATTGTCATAGGGATGGAAGAGGAGGGATGTGAAAAGTGAAGCAACAAGGACAATTTGCGTCCTACAAAGTCTTGGTCTTCCTAGCATTGATTAAAGTTTCTTTCCCATTACCGCTTTTTCTCTTTGGCTTCACTTTTTACACAAAAAACTTGATGAGATTCTGATCCAGTAAAGTCTTGGTCTTCCTAATACGCCAAGAAGCTTGAGTTAGATGGAAGTGTATGTTTTGATGCACATTATGTCCTCGAGTTAGATTGTTCCCCTTTTTTTTTCTTTTGACCAAAGCTCGTGATTTATATTTCCTTATCAAACAAACAAACATAACGGTCTTTGATGACTTATGGATGCATAGCAGAAAATAAGATGCCATTGTTGGCTTTATCCTCAATAATTTAGGTTTTAATTCATCGACAAAGTAGGGATCCTTTGATGTAGGGGTGAGCATGGTCCGGGTTGGTCCGGGCCACCCCCTAACCCTAGGACCAACCAGTATAGTGTCGGTCCTCAATTTTTAGGACCGAGGACCGACCCTATTGAGCCTGGGACCAAGGACCGGACCGACCCAATGGGTTCGATCCGGTTCCAGGGTCAACCCGGGACCGATCGATAATTTTTTTCATCTTATTTTTTATACTCCCTAAAAAAGCAAACCTACAAATTCAAATTACACATCCATTGACAATGCGACATTGTGCAACTAAATTATAAATACCAATACATATTTAGCAAATTTAAGATGACACAATAAAAATTTCGTACTTGCTAACCGCTTATCGAGATATGGGACAAAATGGAAAGTTCTTGTAATCATCTATCTTTAATATTTATAACATCATATGCAAAAGCATTTTCCTGCATTTGATCATGTAGAGTCCACTCAACCAAAAAATGAGCTTCACACCACTTGACTAGCAAATCACCGTAACAACTGCAATACTACTCTACAATTCACAACCTTCTACCATTTGACACAAATTGAAAAGCAAAGTGCAGCTGAAATTTATTAGTAAAATACAACTAAACTATAAAAAGTTCAAAATATTTAATATAAATCATGAATATATAACTTCACATCTTGTTAATTCACTTGAACTTCTAAACACCTAAAAACAAAACAAACGACATATAATTAATACTCAACAAAAGTTTTAAATTGAAATTACTATTAGTATTATTGATAGAACATTTTAATATAATATAATATAACAGACACTTTACTTAGGTTTGAATATATAAAAGAATTATACATAATATAATATAATATATAGGGTTGGTCCAGGGTTGGACCGACCCAAAACTCTTAGGACCTAGGACCAACCCGCACGCATTGGTCCTGGAATTTCAGGACCGAGGACCAACCCGGGCCCTTGGGAACCGGACCCGACCGGCAGGGTTGGGCCGGTCCAGGGTTGGTCTAGGGTCAACCCTAGACCGCTGCTCACCCCTACTTTGATGCGATTTTGGCCCCATGATGCATGAGAAACTGTCGGGGAGGCATGTGTTGGCACGAGATGGCTAGCCACAAAGTCCTTGCGACAAGTACCATGTCATGATGGAGTTTGACATAATTTTGAGCCTTTGGATGTAGATGTCCAGCTTCAAATTCATTATATGGTCTTAATTCAAGTCTCAAATTGTTTGTGTACGGGCTCTTGATAGTGCATGATTGTAAATTCTCCAGAATCATTATACTCGACCTATACACCAATGCATAATACTAATTCGCTTTAAGTAATATTAGAGGAAAGGCATAATACTAATTTGTATGCTCACTCAAAATAAGTTGGTTGAATTGCTCTCAAAATTCTAAAATCATAGATAATCTAGATCAGTTGTCTAGAAAATATTCCATACCAAATGGTTTGTTCTCCCCATTGAAAAAAGAAAAACCAATTTTGCTTTAAGAAAGCAAAATTCATGCAAGACATGCTAGACTCCAACTTGACGTGATTCTAGGGCTCTTATTCCATACCAAATGGTTTGTTCTCCCCATTGAAAAAAGAAAAACCAATCTTGCTTTAAGAAAGCAAAATTCATGCAAGACATGCTAGACTCCAACTTGACGTGATTCTAGGGCTCTCTCTCTCTCTCTCTCTCTCTCTCTCTCTCTCTCTCTCTCTCTCTCTCTCTCTCTCTCACTGGTTAAACCCCTTGAGTCGTTCCATATCCACACACATTACATGTTCCGTTCATGCATATTTAGATTCTCGACTTTTGTTAATTCTTAGAACCTACAATATCTAAAACATGATTGAGGAAAGCATTCGAAATAGTATGGACTTAATTTATGATAACAACCAGTGCCAAACACAATAGTTCGAACATGATTCCGATAGTACACAATAAGCTTTGAAATTTCATCCCAACCAAACCATAATCCTAAGTTGACTTTCATAAAATCCCATAGTTTCGTGATACACCAAAGTTTCATTACTACACGATTTCATAGCTCAACAACCTTTATAATCAACCTAGCCACCTAAAACCAAAATGGAATTGAAATTACAGCTTAATCTAGAAAAATTTCTTCAATTAGGTGAATTAAGTCTTTGAATTCTTATCAAGCACTTCTTATACGACATTAATCCAACGCGTTAAGATGTCCCCAACGAACTTGAACCGAACCCCTTTTCTCTCTAGCGCACTATTCACTTCCCTTTTCTAGCTTCTTGATTCTTCTTTCTCCCTCTTTAACTATTCCTCTTTTCTCTGATTAGCCAACTACTACAATTATAATTAAGCTGAAGGAAGTTAGTCCGTTGTGCTTCAAAGATGCAGCTTCATGGGTGTAATAAATAAGAATTGGGCCTCTTGAGCCTAAGTCCTTTTTTATTTTTATTTTTAAATCTTTCGTTGGGGTAGCAACTCTTGTTAAAGTCTTCAACACAGGATGGTGGAAAATTTTTGAATGATCCCGGAGCATGTGAACCCAACTCACATCCACTATTGAATGATGCGAGCTCCACGTTGAACTCAACTTTTCATGGTGCATGTGAGAAATTGTAAATCCTAGAATTCATTCTTTCCATTATAGATTAAGTTAGTTTAGTCATTAGGTAATTTAAGTTAATTGGTTGTGATGGTTAGTCTGGCTAGTAGTGCCAACTACAACAATGACGATGGAATGAGTTATCCTACGGAGGTGCTGACGACAGCGGCATGCCATTGGCCGTTAGATGGGTGGCGCTCTCTATGTCGCCACATTCCTTATTTTTTTAATTTTCAGTTTTTTTGCTGTTTTTGTCTTGTTCGCTTTTCTTTTTGCCCTTTTTCTTTTATCAAACTTAAACTTGTAAACATAAAGGAAAACCTAGAGATAATTCTAATGGAGAAGTACGACAAAGATTAATATAATGAAAAACCCCAATATGATTAAACATGAAAATAGTGAAATGAAAATTTTAGTATTGTTAATTTTAAACATAATACATGGAAATTTCACTAGTAATGGAAAAAACACATTCACATTGCAATGAACGAGAGATGTGCAAAGTGAAGGAACAAAGCCAATTTGCGTCCTTGCCAAGTCTTGGTCTTCTTGGAAATGATTTAAGTTTTTCTCCCATTATCACTTTTTTTTGCAAAGTCTAGATCTTCCTAGTTGATTAAAGTTTTTCTCATTATCACTTTTTTCGCACAGTCTTAGTCTTCCTAGAAATGATTAAGGTTTTTCCCCCATTATCACTTTTTCTTTCCGCAAAGTCTTGGTCTTCATGGAATTGATTAAAGTTTCTCTCTCATCGTCACTTTTTTTCGCAAATTCTTGGTCTATTTGGAATTTGTTAAAATTTCTCTCCCACCATCACAAATTTTTATTAAAGTGCTTCACTTGTAATGTGTGCAAATTATCTAATTTTGCTTCACCTTTCCGAGCGCATGATATCCAGCAAAATCTTTGGGAATATTCTCTAAATATTGCGAAACAAGTACTTGTGCATAGAAAGTATTTTATATTGATTTCTCTAACCTCTATGTGCATTTTTGAAAGTCTTGGTCTTCCTAAAGTTTGTAGTTTTCTCTCTCCATTAGCTCATTATCATTCAACCGGTGTTTTTCTCTTTGAAGACCGATTCACCCATGACCATTGGAGAGGTCTTTTTGGGTTCCTTCTTGGCTTCCTTCTTATACTAATTTCTAGTATTGTTAATTTTAAGCAAGACATGTAGTGTGTAGAAATTCTACTAGTAGTGGAAAAAGAGACATTGACATATGGATGGAAGAGAAGAGATGTGAAAAGTGAAGCAACAAAGCCAATTTGCGTCCTGCAAAGTCCTGGTCTTCTTGGCACTGATTAAAGTTTCTTTCCCATTACCACTTTTTACACAAAAAAGTTGATGAGTTCCAATAAAGTCTTGGTCTTCCTAATACGCCAAGAAGTTTGAGCCAGACAGAAGAGCGTATGTTTTGATGCACATTTTGTCCTTGAGTTAGATTGTTCTCCTTTATTTTTATTTTTTACCAAAGCACGTGATTTTGTTTTCCTTATCAAACAGACAAACCTAGCGGTCTTTGATGACTTGTGGTTGCATAACAAAAAATAAGATGTCATTGTTGGCTGTATACTCAACAATTCAGGTTTCAATTACATCGACAAAGTAGGGATCCTTTGATGCGATTTTGGCCCCATGA
This sequence comes from Eucalyptus sideroxylon x Eucalyptus melliodora, assembly GCA_016097485.1. NCBI lineage: Eukaryota > Viridiplantae > Streptophyta > Magnoliopsida > Myrtales > Myrtaceae > Eucalyptus > Eucalyptus sideroxylon x Eucalyptus melliodora. Next base: position 16,585,331 of record CM027825.1, on the reverse strand, counting down.
TGCACGAGGAGCTGTCGAGGAGGCATATGTCTGCACGAGCGGGCTAGCTGCAGAGTCCTTCCGATGAACACCATGTCATGATGGAGTTCGACATAATTTCGAGCCTTCGGATGTAGATTTCCAGCTTCAAATTCATTATATGGTCTAAATTCAAGTCTCAAATTGTTTGTGTACAGACTGCTGTTGGTGCATGAATGTGAATTCTCCGGAATGATTATAATCAGCCTATACACCAATGCATAATACTAATTCACTTCAGGTAATATTTGAGGAGAGGCATAATACTAATTTGTGCGCTTACTCAGAATAAGTAGATGGAATCATTCTCAAAATTCTAAGATTATAGATAATTAAGATCCATTGTCTAGAAAATATTCCATACCAATTGGTTTGTTCTTCCCATTGAAAAAAGAAAAACGAATCTTGCCTTAAGAAAGCAAAATTCATGCAAGACATGCTAGACCCCAACTTGGTGTAATTCGATGGCCCTCTTTCTATCTCTCTAGTTGGTTACCCCTCAAGTCGTTCCATGTCCACACGCGCCACATGTTCCACTCGTGCATATTTAGATACTCGACTTTCGTTAATTTTTAGAACCTACAATATCTAAAACATGATTGAGGAAAGCATTCGAAATAGTATGGACTAAATTTATAGTAACCAACCAGTGCCAAACACAATAGTTCGAATATGGTTCCGACAGTGCGCAATAAACTTCAAAATTTCACCCCAACCAAACCGTAATCCTAAGTTGACTTCCATAAAATCTCATAGCTTCATGACCCCAAAATTTCATTACTACATGATTTCATAGCTCAACAACCTCTATAATCAACCTAGCAACTTCAAACCCGAATGGAATTGAAATTACACCTTAATCTAGAAAAAATTTCTTCCATTAGGGCTCCGTTCGTTTCGTGGAAAATAACTTTCAGGAAAATATTTTCCAAAATTTCCGGTGTTCGGGTGGGCGGAAAATCACGGTCAAGGAAAACATTTTCCGGTCAACGGAAAATTCCTTCTTGACATCTTAGAAAATTATTTCCTCCTTTGAAAAGAGGAAATCATTTTCCATGCCTCTCGCCTCTCGCACAAGCTCTCTTCCTTCGCGTTCTCTATCTCTCTCTCTCTTGCTCTCCCTGCTGCGAAGCCAGCTTTGACGACGTCCTTCTTCGGATCGCCTCCGCCCTCCCCGGCTGCTCCCCGCTCGCCGCTCCGGCCGGGGCGCGCCACCGCGCTCCGCTTCCCCGACGGCTCGAAGCCGCTCGGGAGGATCCGGCTCAAGAGGGAGCACTGCGGCGGCGCCGGGAGGCTCGCGGGGAGCCCGCTGTCCAAGCCGCTCGTTGTGCGATGGCGAGCCGTGAACTCATCGGATCTGGCGGCGGAGCTCGCGGCTTGCCGGATCTAGCGGTAGAGCTCGGGCTCCCGATCCGGGCGAGCTCGATCTCTCGCCGCGATTCGGCAAGCTCGGGTGAGATCGGCCGAGCCTCAAGCTCGCCGGATCGGCGGCGAAGCTCGCGGCTCGCCGGATCCGAGCAAGCTCGAGCTTTGTCGCCGGATCCGACGAGCTCGGTGAGATTGGCCGAGCCTCGAGCTCGCCGGATTTGGCCACCGGGTCTTGGTTGACCGGCCGGGTAGCCGGCCATCGTTAGGCAGGAAGGAGGTGGTGGCGGCGGAAGGAGGAGGAAGAAGGAGGAGGAAGGAGGCGACGACGGAGGAAGGAGGAGGAAGAAGGAGGAGGAAAAGAAAAAGAAATAATAAATAATAAATAATATTTCGATTTTTAAAAATATAAATAATTAAAAATTCATTTTTAAAAAAATATAAATAAATAAAATAATTTTTTTTGTCAATTAAAAATATTAAAAATTAATTTTTGATAATTTTTTCTAAACAATTAAATGAGCTAACGAACGGCGGAAATATTTTTCACTCAAATTTTAGATTTTAGTTGAACACCGGAAAATAGAGTCATTTTCCAAGAAAATGACTTCCAAGAAAATATTTTCCGGAAACATGATATTTTCCGCGAAACGAACGGAGCATAGGTGTATTAAGTCTTTGGATTCTTATCAAGCGCTTCTTGTACGACATTAATCCAACGCATTAAGATGTACCCAGCGAACTTGAACCGAACCCTTTCTCTCTCTAGCGCGCAGTTCACTTCACTTTTCCAGCTTTCTTGATTCTTCTCTCTCTCTTAACTATTCCTCTTTTCTCTGATATGCCAACTACAACAATTATAACTTTCTTTGGAGCAACTTGCTTTTGCTGCGGGTTTGAGGGTTTAACGTCGTTGGGGGCTGGTCTATTCAATGGTTGCCGCTTTTGTTGCTATTGCTGCTGTGTGGAATGCCGCCGGTTGCTGCTGCCCCTCATTGTCCCTTTTTCCATTCCTTTTTTGCCATTGTTTTGGCTGCCTTCTTATTGCTGGTTGGCTGTTTCGCTACCTTTGTTGGGCTATTGTGGCTCTTTTTCTTGGCACCCTTCCACTTGTCTTGACATGTAAGTCTTTATGAGTGTAAGTTCTTTGGTGCCGAGATCCACCGGTTGTACATTTTGTGGTTAAAAGTCAATATAATTCTTACCTTACCAAAAGAAAAAAACGATTATAACTAAGCTGAAGGAAGTCAGTCTGTCAGGCTTCAAAGGTGCAGCTCCATGGGCGTAATAAACGAGAATTAGGTCTCTTGAGCCTAATTTCTTTAAAAAAAGAAAAAAAGAAAAAAAAAAATAAAGACTCTTTCGTTGCAGTAGCAACTATTGTTAAAGTCTTAGATATAGGATGAGGGAAATTTTTTGAATGAACTCAAAGCATGTGAGCCTATCTCACATCCACTATCGAATGATATGATTTCCACATTGAACTCAATTTTTTACGAGGCACCTGAGAAATTGTAAACCCTAGAAATCATTCTTTCCATTGTGAGTAAACATATAAATTAAGTAAGTTCAGTCATTAGGTAATTAAATATAATTGGTTGTGATGGTTAGTCCGGCTAGTAGCGCCAACTGCAACAGTGGCAATAGGGTTGGAATGAGTCATCCTACGGAGGTGCTGACGGCAATAGCATGCCAATGGCCGTTGGATGGGTGGCGCTCTCTATGTGGCCCTACTCGTCATTTTTCTTTTCTTTTTCATTTTTTTTGTTTTTTTTGCCTCTTTTCTTTTATCAAACTTTCATGGATGAAAGCCTAGAGATAAAGCTGATAGACAAGTACAATAGAGATTAATGAATGAAAACCCCAATATGATTAAACATGAAAATAATTAACTGAAAATTATAGTATTGTTAATTTTACATGTAACACATGAAAATTTCACTAGCAATGGAAAAAGAGACATTCACATGGCAATGAATGAGAAATGTGAAAAGTGAAGGAACAAAGCCAATTTGAGTCCTACAAATTCTTGGTCTTCCTCGAAATGATTAAAGTTTCTCTCCCATCATCACTTTTTTGGCAAAATCTTGGTCTTTGTGGAATCGATTAAAGTTTCTCTTCCACCATCACTTTTTTTTGCAAAGTCTCGATCTATCTAGAATTGATTAAAGTTTCTCTCCCATTGTAGCTTTTTCTTAAAAAGCTTCACTATTGCTTCCTAAGTAGAATCGACACGGATACGTGATACACGACACGATACGTCGACACGTCATTTTTCAAAAACAAAAAAATCGATATGTTGAGATACGTTGTATATTAAACAAATATTATATATATATAATAAATTATTATTTTTATGATAAATTTACAAATAGATAAATAATAGAAAAAAAGAGCCTAAAATGAGCTTAAGAGTCCTATATCCCGCCTTGGCTACCGCGCCTTTTTGGCAATTCATTTGAACACACGTTCTCAGAACAAGATAGAAATTCTTTTACCTTTTCTTTTGAAGATAATTGATATAATAATATATTAATCTAATGATTAATAAAAATTAAAAATCTACTCTGACCATCTCTCTCGCTCTCTTCTTGGGGTTTTCCAGACCAAGAAGCTTGCCCTCAACAAATAACTGTGGACTTTAACCGTCAAGCGTTGCTTGACGGGGGCCCCAATTGAAAGCAAGGGATGCCGTTCGTGGAAGCTCACCATGGTCACGATGGGCGAGGTCGAGATTCCGACAACGGACTTCCAGATCTGGAGGCGAGATCGAGATAAGGTTGTGATTGGGCTCCATCTTCCCCGTTGTTGCCATGGTTGCTGCAAATCTAACTGTTTAGATCGGATCTGCAGTGGCGGAGGCATTGGGTGGGGACTCACTATTGGGCGCGGCGGCCATGTGAGTCCTCCACCTCCCGCTTCTCCGCCTCCCTTAAGAACACCAACCCCCACCTCCCCTATGGTGGCACATGGCGGAAACATAATTACTCGAATGCCCCTGTGCGTGTTGGAATCGCATATCGAAATTTTGGACTCGCATGTTGGAGTATATCGGGAGTAGTTGACCATTTGTCAAATTTTCTGACACTTATTGATAATGTGTCAGAACATGTCGAACACATGTTAGAGTGTCCGATACGACACAAAAGCTTCCGAAAAGTGTCGGTATTTCTTAAGTTACTTCACATGTAATGCGTGGAAATTATCTACTTTTGCTTCAGCTTTCCATAAAAAAATGCACATGATATCCAGCAAAGTCTCTGGAAATATTCTCCAGATATTGCGAAACAAGTACTTGTAGACAAAAAGTCTATGGAAATATTCTCCGGATATTGTGAAACAAGTACTTGTAGACAAAAAGTCTATGGAAATAAACAAGCACTTGTAGACAAAAAGTATATTTCATCTATTTTCTCTAACCTGTGATGCGCATCTTTGAAAGTCTTGGTCTTGCTAAAGCTTATAGTCTTCTCTCTCTACTAGATCCTTGTCACTCAAACCTTGTTTTTTCTTCAGTGATTCATTCACCCATGACCATTGGAGAGATCTTGTTGGGTTCCTTCTTGGCTTCCTTCTTATACTAATTTCTAGTATTGTTAATTTTAAGAAGGGTTAATACCTTGAAAAATTTCAAACTGGTACACATGTGATAAATTTACCCAAAACTATTTTTTTAACCACCAAAAACCTTAAACTTGTATACTTTTGACAAATTTACCCCAAACTGGTATACTTGTGACAATTTTACCATCTATTAGTTTTCGTTAAATTTTACTATCAAATTATTAAGTTAAATAATATGTGACAGTTGACTGGTATATCAATTTGAGATTTTACGTTCCGTTTGTCACAGTTTACAAATTTTGTGATTTTTTTTTTGTGGTATTAATCTAATTTAGCGAAGGGTATGTTTGTCACAAATTTACTAATTTTGGGTTTTTTACGGTCGAATAAATTAGTTTGGGATAAATTTTTCATAAATGTACCGGTTCAAAGTTTGTTATGATTAGTTGTGATAAATTTGTCACAAGTGTACCAGTTTGAGGTTTTTCATAGTAAAAAAAGTAGTTTTAGGTAAATTTGTCGAAGATGTACTGGTTGGAATTTTTTAATGTATTAACCCTTTTAAGAAAGACATGTAACGTGTGGAAATTCTATTAGTAATGAAAAAAGCAACATTCACATAGGGATGGGAGAGGAGGGATGTGAAAAATGAAGCAACAAAGCCAACTTGCATCCAACTTGCATCCTTCTTGGAATTGACTAAAGTTTCTATCCCATTGTCACTTTTCCCCTCTTGCCTCACTTTTTACACAAAAAAGTTGATTCTCCAAATCAAGACTTTTGGATGTCGTCTGAAACAGAGGACCATTTCTTTTGGCCAAAGCACATGACTTCGTTTTCTTTGTCAGACGTATAAACTTACCCATCTTTGGTGACTTGTAGATGTATACAAAAAAACATAAGATGCCATTGTTGTTGTATTCTCAATAATTTAGGTTTCAAAAACATTGATGTCGAACTGACTTGATTTCTACTCTTTACCTTGTATAATGCAGGAACAATAAACTTCAAATAATTAAAATATATTTGTTTAATTGAAAACTCAAGATTTAGAAAAACTGATTGAGTTTTTAGATTTATTGCTCACAAAAATGAGCAAATCAAATTTTTTCACCATTAACCGAAATAGGTAGGTATAAATTGATATTGGCAAAGACAGATATCTTGTGTTGGTCAATTTTTTTAAATGATGTAACTAATTATTTTTCGGAAAATGTTATCCAAATTTTAAGTTTTTTTACACTCTTAGGGTGTATTTGGTAATGCTCCCGGGAACACTTATTTAGGTTTTTTTTGTTTTCGAAAATAAAAATAGAATAAAAATGTATTTGGTAAATTTTTTATTCCTGAGAATAAATGTGTTCTCATAACAGCTTTGAAATAGAAATCAGAACCAAAAAAAAAAAGTAATTATTGTTCTGAAAACAAAAATAAAAAACGGAGTTAATTCTCATTCTTTTTAAAAATTCTTGGCAGACGTCTTTTGGTCTCTCTCACCTTTCTCTCTCGTGAAGTTTGTTTCTCCTCCTCCTCCTCTTCGCATCGTTCGCCGGAGAAGACACAGTCGCGACACCTTTCCTCCTCCGTTGTTGCCGCAACTAGTCTTGAGAAACGGTAGGCGTCTCTCTCCTTGGCAATTCTTGCTCTCTCTCTCTCTCTCTCTCTTTGGCGATTCTCGCTTTGTTTTTCATTGCTCCCCTTTGCCTTTTTTTTGTTAGTGTTTGATTTGTCGCTCGATTGAGCGAGAGGGTTAGTCGTAGATCGTTTGCGTTTTGCTGTTCGTTCGATTTCTTCCTGTCGTAGCTCGTCTCGTGTCGTTTTTGGAGGTGCTCTCACTTTCGCCATTGACGTACGGACCACCGCTCGTGCTCTCGCTTCCCGTTCTTCTTAACAACAAATCTGCAATTTGGGGTTCCCTGCAATTCTTCTTTCCTCGTGGGTTTCTCCCCCTTTGCGGTCGATGGTTCGTGTGTTTCACAAGTGTTGTAGAAGCGGTTGCTCGAGAAGATTACCAGTGTCACAAAGCGGTGGGTTCTCAAATTGGCCGTCAAATCCTCGAACATTCTCGAACTCGCTCGAAATGCTCCCCTTACCTTATCTATGCTTTCATACCTGTCTGTCCCCAGCAGAGTTTTGGCTGGGCTTTTTCTCGAATATACGTTTTCCAGCATCCATTCTTGAATTTTCATGCCTTTCTATTCTCTTGTGCGAGGTTCTTTGAATTGAAAGATTTGAAGCAACGTACTTTTGTTCACGGTTCTCTGGGTTCTAGCAATTTCACGATAAGCTCTTCATTTTTTGATTGTTTTAAATTTGCTTTGAGATTTATTATGTGATGAATAAAAGTTGGGTTTTTTTTTTTTTTTTTTTTTTTTTTTTTTTTTTTTTTTTTTTTTTTTTGGTGTTTTGCTTCTTTTTGTTGGATGGTTGTGTTTCAGAAGCGCACCTGAAGTTCGGATTTTGGAGTCGAAAAAAAGACCAGGAGATAAAGTAGCATTTTTTGACTCAAAGCAGGTATAATCGTGAAAACTTTCACCCGCAATCAGACATGCAAAGTTTCAATTTTTGGAACTGTGTTGGTGGCTTATGTGGAAATGAGCATGTATATGCGTGAAGTGGCCTCTTTTTACAACCTTTTTTAATTTCTGTCTGTTTCGCTCGCTCGAGGAGGTCAGGAGGTCGGTGGTTTCTATACAGTTTTTCCTTGTTAAGGCTCCATGTGCATTTAGCCTAATCTCTGCCGATTGGCTTTAGTTCAAAACACTGCAGGAATTATCAATGCCGATAGTTTTCTAGCATATTAGGCCTCATTCGAGTTTATGATTCCAGTTAGCCAATCACGGCATTTTTTTTTTTTAAATTTCAAAAACACGAGTTTATGATTCCAATTCCACCTTCCTCTTTCAAGAACTTTATATAATCAACTATAATTGACATTTTATAAATTAAATGAACAAAATTGGGAATAAAAATTTTTTGGGAACAAATTTTTATTTTCGTACCAAACGCGTTTTTTTTTTTTTTTTTTTTCTGGGAATAGAAATTTTGTGCGATTCTTAAACGTGTTTTTTTGCCCGTAAACTATTCCCGAGAACAGAAATTGAAAAAATTGTTTCGAACAGAAATTGTTTTAAAACGTGAAAAACGCTATCAAACACACCCTTAAACTATTTTGATGGAGCAAAACGAGAGGAATTGACTCGGTTTGATCCAAAAGAGGAACGTAATGGAAAATCTGAAAAGGAGCAGAAGTCAGGTACAAATCCTAGCGTTTGAACCTCCAAAACCATTCCTCTACAAAGAGAGGCGAAACGTGAGCAATAAGCAGGCGGTTACAGCCACACCTGGAAAGGATCATCTGACAGCTCCACGCATCCAAAAATTAAGAAATCTCGAGTTACCAAAATAAGTATAAATGACTCAAAAATAATCATTTAATTGTTAAAACTTGTCGATACCTAACTTCTGCCCAAAAGTGGCTTTCATATATTTTTGGAAAACTAGAACAGATGTTCCTCCCAAAGAAGAAGTTTATTGGAATTAAAGCATTTTATATGCGTATGCCAGAATTTCGAAAAATAGGATTAGGTTCTTTCGAATTTATTCCCCAAAAGAAAAAAAGAAAAAAAAAAAGAAAAGCAAAGATAAAATAGGAACCTCCGAGAGAAAAACACACGCGGCAGAATCCATCTTGGTTCTCCTGCTCCTTTCCTTAAAACCACACCGCCTCACTTTTTCTTCATCCACCAGCACCACCACCATCATCATCAAACTCACGCCCATAGGCTCCACTCTCATTCAATTCATTTCTTGCATGCATATCGATTGTCGCCAATCACCACCATCTCCAGTCGTCGCTCAATCAATACCATCGTTCGTCGTTGCAAGCAGGGACCACGCATTGCCGAAGCTGAATACGCACGCGTACACAGTGAACTGCCAAACCTAGCGCTCGTGCTTGCTGGATTGCTGTTGTGGATCTAATCCCGTTCGCCTGGTCAGCTCCAGGAAGTCTACTTGGAATAGGTAAAAGACATCTATCTACTTGCTCTCTTTTTACCTTGAACTGATGCAACAAGTTTAATAGCAAAATTGGGGAAAGTTGATGCCATATACTTGCTGGGCAGGCTAAAGTTGCAGCTTGATTGCATAATTCATGGTGATTTGTTAATTTTGTTTTAATCAGGTGATACATCTGCACGCATAATTGTTTGAGCCAAAAGTTAGACCTCTATTTTATGATTTTTCATTACATATTAGGATAGAATTGCATTATAACCGTATCAGGACAATTATATTAGAAAACTTAGAATTTTCATGGATAGGCATTATCATGCGCATCTAGGCTTTTCGGAGTGCATTATTATTAATTCTCTTTTTTGCACGTTTCCTTTCATAAATCACATGCTATAATTTGGGGAATCTAGGAAAATCATATCTTGCATATTAATAAATTTAGATTGCATCTTCATAAAAAAACAAAACAAAACAAAAATGTGAAGTGGAACTCTCCGCAAGTCACGAAGAGTATTATCGCCCCATTCCTGCATTTTTTTTTTTCATCAGTTTTTTTTCTGTTTTTCTTATTTAGTTTTTCTTCTTGCTCTTTTTCCATTTATTAGACTTATATTTGAAAAGATAAATGGAAATCTAGACATAATGCCAATAGACAAGTACAATAGAGATTAATGAATGATTAATCACAATATGATTAAAAATGACAAAAGTGGGACTAAAATTATAGTTTTGTCAATTTGAGCAAGAGAACAATAATCACTGCTAATTGTCAATAACACACACATTAAAAAAAAAAAAAAATTGGCATCCATGTAACGCGTGGAAAACTACTAGTAATGTAAAAAAGACATTCACATGGGAACGGAAGAGGAGGGATTTGAAAAGTGAAGCGACAAATCCAATTTGCGTCCCCATAAGCTCTTTATCAATTGTACTTCACTTTCACAACAAAAAAGTTCATGATACCTAGTGAAGTTTTGGTCTTCCCGAGTTTATGATTTATTTATATGAACAAGTATATGATCATGGAAACTACATATGTATGGGGATAATCTCTAAATATTACAGAACAAGCACTTACTTGTGAAAAAAAAAAAAAAAAGAAGAAGGAGAAAAAGTTGCAGCAAGATGGGCGGTAATATCTGCTGAAAGGTGATGGGTTAGTAGTTGATGACGGGTAATCGCTTGAAGCGAGAATCATGGTCCTTTGAACTCGATTTTCCTGTTCATTGGTGTGATGGGTAGAGTATAATTTTCAGTAGATTATACATTGTCATTTGGTGATTTGTGACTTGTTCACTATTTGCATAGTAAAATAAAGTAAGTTGCTTAATGAATTAGTTGGTGTGCTTGACCCTTTTCCTTGTTTAGCCCAAAGCACGTGTTTCTGTTCTCCTTAGTGGACAGACAAAGTTAATTGTCTTTGATAACATGTATATGTATAAGAGAAAATAAGATGCCATTATTGGGTGAATCCTCAATATGTTATGTTTCAAAAGCATTTATTTTACTAAGTTGCACAGATATGCTTGTTTGCCGATCCTATTAATTTGGTCAACTTCATACATCGCTAAACGAGAAAAAAGGGATAAGCACACCAACTAATCCATCAAGCAAGTTGCTTTCTCTGAAATGGTACACAAGTCCAGTATTAACAACATATAATCTATTGGATGTCACACTCTACCCATTACACTAATGAACTTGATTATCGTGTTCAAAGAACCGCGATTCTCCTATCAAGGTGATTCTCGATTATCAACCACTACCTCAGCACCCTTCAAAAAATCATTGTCGCCCATCTTGCATGAATCTTTAGCACATAAACTCCCATGTAAAAGACTTCATTAATCTCACATTCACCAATAAAGCAGAAAACAAAGACATTGAAATCATGAGGTTACTAAGAATATACAAAGGCTAAAAAAGCCAACAAAACACTTGTGAGTGATAACACTTATGATGAAAATATGCACACACTCTAAGTTGGTAATATTAAGACTCTGTTTTGGATGGCCAAAAGTAAGGGTCCATCAACCAAAAAGTCTTGATCCGAAGAATAAGGAGAGCAATTGATGTAACTAGCACTTGTAGACAAATAGTATTTTATTTTGATTTGTCTAACCTTTGATGTGCATCCCTTGAAAGTCTTGGTCTTTTTTTTAAAATCTTTTTCCTAGGTCATCATCTTGATCTTCCTAGGACTTCATAGTTTTCTCTCTCCATTAGTTCATTTTTACTTTACTTCACCATAACACCTTTGTTGTTCATTACAGTGACTGATTCACCTATGGACATTGGAGGGATCGTGTTGGGTTCCTTTTTGGCTTCATTCTTTCAGGTCTTGTTCGACAAGTTGGCTTCTCCCGCATTGGGTTATGCACAACGTAAAGGAATCAGCACTGCCTTGCCTAAGGAGTGGAAGGAGAAGCTAGTCATAATCAATGCAGTGTTGGCTGATGCAGAGGACAAGGAACTTAGTGGTAACCATCAAGTGAAGTTGTGGCTAGACAAGGTTAAGGAATTGGCCTATGACATGGAAGACTTGCTTGATGAGTTTGAGATCAAAGCTGCTCAAGTTGAGTCAGAGGTAGATTCCAGCACAAGCAAAGGTTTGGGGAAATGGAAGTTCTCTGTCTTTGGCCGACCACCCTCACTCATGTCTGAAACCAAGGTACAAGAGATCAATGGCCGATTGGAAGTGATTGTCATTGGAAAGGTTCATCTAAACTTGAGAGAGAATGTTGTGGACAAATCCAACTACACCAGCAAAAGGATAACCACTTCTCTATCGGAGCCTCAGTTTTTTGGCAGGGAGAAGGAAGTAGAACAAATACTCGAACTATTGATCAATGAGGTCAAAAATTCTAATGCCACGCTGGGCATAGTCCCCATAGTTGGGATGGGCGGTATTGGAAAGACCGCCTTGGCTCAACAACTGTATAATGATGCCGAGTGAATAGATGTTTTGAGATGAGAGCATGGGTTTGTGTTTCAGATGTTTTTGATGTTCTCAACATAACAAAGACTATTTTACGGTCAATCACTAGGTTGCCCTGTGAGGGCAAAGATCTAAACGAGTTTCAAGTTAAGTTGAGGGACAATCTTTTTGGAAAGAAGTTTCTTGTGGTTCTAGACGATATTTGGAATGAGAAGTATGAAAAATGGTCTGACCTCTTAAAGCCATTTGTAGTGGGTGCTAGGGGAAGCAAGATTATTATTACGACTCGCAACCTTGCTGTTGTTTCAATAACAAAAGCGCCACCATATCTTTTGAAGGACTTGTCCCTCGATGGTTGTACAAGCTTATTAGCCTTTCATGCTCTTGAAGAAACAAATTTTAAGAGCCACCGGGAATTTGAAACAATAGGCAAGAAAATAGCTGAAAGATGTAAAGGTTTACCTTTGGCAGCGAAGATGTTTGGCGGTGCCCTACGTAATAAAATGAATCCCGGTGAATGGGAAGATACCTTAAATAACATAATATGGGATCTTCCAACGACAAAGAATGATGAGGTTCTCCCTATTTTGAAATTGAGCTACGTCCATCTTCCTTCCTATTTGAAGAGATGTTATTCTTATTGTGCGGTATTTCCTAAGGATTACGAGATTGAGAGGGATGAGCTAGTACTCTTATGGATAGCGGAGGGATTTTTAGATGGACAAAAAACAAAGAAAAATAAGTTGGAACTAGGATGGAATTACTTCGATGAATTAGTATCTAGATCATTTCTTCAAAAATCCAGTGTTGACACATCTAAGTTTTCAATGCATGATCTTTTGAATGATCTAGCAAAGTCAATTGAGTGTGGGATATGCTTTAGCTTTGGGGAGTCTCAGCTAGCAATTAATGAAAATTATGCATCTCTTGAGAGAGCTCGTTATGCATCATTCATATGGTCGCGGCTTGTTACGTCAAAAAGCTTGAGGGCATATCATGATATGAAGGTATTAAGAAGTTTAATTCTAGTGCGTATTGGATCTAGTGGGAACTCTCTCCTTATATCCGACAAGGTGCTACATGACTTGCCGACAAACTTGAAGTTTCGAGGGTGTTTTCATTATGTCATTGTAACATCGTAGAGGTCCCGAATTGTGTTGGTGAATTAAAGCATCTTCGATATCTCAATTTCTCGAACACTTATATCAAAAGGCTACCTGAGTCAATTGGCGGCTTGTGCAAATTACAAGCTTTGATCTTAAGAGGTTGTCATAAACTTCCAAAGTTGCCTCACGGTATCACAAAGTTGGTCAGCTTACAGTTTCTTGATATTAGAGATACAGAAAGTCTAAAAGAGATGCCACTGGGTATCAGTAATTTGAAGAATCTTACTATCTTGTCCAAGTTTGTGGTAGGAACAGAGAAAGGGCTACAGTTAAAAGAGTTAAAGACCTTGTCGCATCTTCAAGGAGAATTATTCATATCAAAATTACAAAAGGTGGAAGATGTTAGAGATGTTGTTGATGCTAATATGTTAGGAAAGCAAGGCCTAAGAAAATTATTCTTGCATTGGGATAAAGATTTTGGAATTCTTCGGAATGATAAGTGCGAATCACGGGTGCTTGAGTCTTTGCGACCTCCCATTGATATTGAAAATCTCACTATTTTGAACTATGGCGGTGCAATATTCCCATCATGGTTAGATGGTTCATCATATTCTCGAATAGTGTCTTTGAGCTTGTGGGATTGTCCTTATGTCACATCGTTGCCTTCACTTGGACAACTACCTTCATTGAGAGAATTATCTCTTAAAGGTCTAAATGCAGTAAGAATAATAGGCTTTAATTTTTATGGAGGTGATAGGCCTTTTTCGTCCTTAATTACTTTGCAGTTCGAAGAGATGTTGGCATGGAAGGATTGGTCTCCTTATGTAGGTGGCCCAAAAGAAGAAGTCCCATTCTCCTGTCTTGAGCATCTTGTTGTCCGGAGTTGTCCTTCGTTAGTCGGGACATTGCCTTGTCAACTTAATCATCTTATAAAGCTTGAAATTCATTCATGCCGACAATTGAATAACTCAACTACTGAGTTATGTCTTCCATCTCTCGATGAGTTATACCTTGAGGATTGTAGTAAGGAGATCTTAAAGAGCTTGTTCAAGCTAACTTCTTTGACTGTTCTTAAAATTAACAAACTCATAGAGCTTGTTTCCTTTGATCATCGGTTTATGAGTTGGTTGGGCAAGCTAAGGAAGCTTCATATAGGATTGTGTGACAAGCTAACATGCTTGTGCCAAGATGGAAATGAAATGCAAAATCTCACTTGCCTCCAGGAATTAACCATTAAAAGATGTGCTCGATTCGCATCTTTTGTGGCAGGAGACAAAGAGATAGAGCTACCTTGTAATCTTGAAAGGATGGAATTGGTGGATTGTACAAGTTTAGAAAAGCTTCCAAGCAAGATGCATGCACTTAGACATTTGGTGATTGAGAATTGTCCAAAAATCATGGCTCTAAACATTCCTCAAGGTGACCCCAGTAGCAATAATTCGATTTCTCAACTTGAATCTCTTAAGATACATCACTATGATTCTTCGATATCCTTTTCATTTGCCAGGGGTAGACTTGCTCCTCTGAAGGCACTTCATATATACAAATGCAAGGGAGTGGAGTCATTGGAAGGGATTACCGTAGAATTGCTTGAAACAATGACAATTAACGATTGTCAAAATATGGGAAGCTTACCACAATGCCTTCACACGCTCTCCCATCTCACTCAATTGCATATTTATAATTGTCCAGCATTGGAGATAGAGGACTTCCCTCCCCTTCCCGTCACCCTCTCGAGTCTTGATCTTAGTTATTGTTCCAAGATAAAGTCTATTGCCAATTGTAACATTGCCAACTGTAACAATCTCACTAAATTGGAATTATGGGAATGTTCGGCATTGGAGATAGAGGACTTCCCACCCCTTCCCATCACCCTCCAGAGTCTTATACTTTGCAGATGTCCGATGATAAAGTCCCTACCAAATCAGTGGCATCATCTTACATCCCTCCAAAAGCTAACAATTATCGATTGCCGAAATATCAAATACTTCCCCAAAGGAGGTTTGCCTCCCCATTTGCGAGACCTTAAAATTTGGGGGCTCGTGGATCTGAAGCAGCCAGTGAGAGAGTGGGGCTTACACCTGCTCACATCTCTTCAGAGACTAAACGTTAATTTTGACATGGGAGGGGAGAGAGAGAAGGAGTGGTTTCCTTCGGAGGATGAGGATGCTTGGAGTCTCTTTCCTTCCTCTCTAACCTCTCTTGATATATGTGTGTTGAGAAATGCGGAAAGACTATCGAGCGGTCTCTGCAACCATCTCCCCTCTCTCCGATGGTTATGGATTGGAGATTGCCCCAAGTTGAGGTACTTGCCAGAGGATGGCTTCCCTCCCTCCCTCCAACAATTGCGCATATTTGATTGTGAGATTCTGAACGAGCGATGCACAAAACTCATTGGCGACTATTGGCGCCTTATCCAAGAGATCCCTGAGATCTGGATTGATGGCGTTCGGATCCAGTGAATCGATTTGTGCATCTACACTACAGTCAGTTTTCTTAGGGTTCGGGTAAGTTATCTTTGGTTTTGAAGGCATCCTTTTCCATTCTACTTTCTTAATTCGATGCTCAATACAAACTGATGTTTGGGTGGGGGATCTCGTTGGGTTGGATTGGCTCTGTTTCGTTGGACGATAAACTGTAGGATGAAATGCTCACAGTGCTGCCTCTTGCTATGTTCATGACATATCCTCATTTCTGCTTGATAACCAAACCATTTGTGAAGGAAATCGCACCATCACGAAGAATCGGAGCATTCCGCAATCATAGTCCTCTGCATTTTCAGCGTCTATTGTATGTTCTCTTTCCAACATGTTTTTTCTTGGGCCCTTAAGCTCATTCACTTTGGTTGTCTTGCAGATACCATTGTGATCTTGCATTGGCGGAATCTCTTGGAAGGATCATGTGCGAACGCTGCTAAGGTAGGGCTAATGCTGTTAATGTCAATGTCTTGCTTCATTTTTTATTTTTATTTTGCAATTTATCAAAAAAGGAAGAAGCAATTAAATATATTTGTTGCACTGCTATGTTTTGAATTTTCCTTCTGGTGAATATGATCTAAATAAGAACAAATCTTTTTCAAAATCTAAAAGGATGATTAGTTTTGTGGAAGCTATGATGTGATTGTGAAGAAAATGGATGCGGTTTTTTCTTTTTATGGTTTTCTTAAGAATTGGGAACCTTCTTCTTCTTTTTTTATGATGATTCTTCATAGCATTAAGCGGTCAATCTGGGATAAAATTCTGAGGCAGCTCATGGCTCTAAGCTTTCGCGTGACAGCATTGATATTCCATAAATCGCTTTACGGTTGGGTCTTGAATTCTGGAGGTTTAGGAACTGTTGCTCACAGCTTGCTAGAAATTTTTAACAAATATACTTATGCATGTTTGGTTGAGATTGTAATGATAGGCTGCTTGCCTCTGGGTTTGCATTATTAGCAGTGACCTCTGGGTTGGCATTTCCATTTACTCAACCGCGTAATATGATTTTATCATACATTGTGCCATTGTATCTTAAAATACCTTCTCATGTGGCATTCTTCCCAAAAGGAGTTCCAGAACAAAATGTTTGAGTTGACATGGGTTCCTTTGGAGTAACTGAAATCTTGCGAGTCAACCAATTTGTATCTTGCCTGGTATATCTCCTCTCTCTGTGCTAGTGTTGCATGCATAAATTTTTTGTTGAAGCAATGTTCTTATGACATTGTGAAGCTCTATTAAAAGTTAGATAATTTGTAATCTGAATTGTGGTTCACTGTGTACTTTCTCCAAGGCTTTTTGGATGTTATTGCACATATAACATGGTGCTTTTACCATTTAATAAGGTGGTTAGAAAAGCAAAATTGCATTTGCCAAGATAACTTTCAAGCAACCTCACATAGTTTTGCTTGACGACCCATCCTATCATTTGGTAAGTTCTACTCATATTTCTCCATTTTATGACTTTGATTACTTTTTTAGTTAGCTTGTTATTGTTCTTGCACTAATTGAACTTGTCGGAATCTGGTTTTTACATTAAAAATATAGTAGAACCAAATGGTGGTCACGGCTGCTGGTAGCCCTTGTCATCATACATCTAACAAATAATGGAACAGAAACTAGTCTAATTGTTCCAATGTGGAAAATATTCTGAATAGAGCAATCTACAATACCAAATGGTACCGTGCCTATAGGCGTATTGGGCTTTACATACAAATATGTGGACCCCTTTTTGTTTGTAAATCCGGTCTTTAAGTTTTGCTTAAATGACCAGTGACTAAAGAATTATCTTTGTAAATTGTTAGTTTCTTGTCTAATAATTAGTGTTTTTGTTCTTTCTGCCTATCCACACCTGTAGGATTTGGATGTGGCTGAGGCGCTCATTCAAGGTTTGGTCTTGTTCGAAGGATTAATTGTGATGGTGAGATTGATTTTCTTGTCAAAATACTTCAATTTGACCAATGATGGATCATTTCACAGCTAATAGCCCCCTTTTCACCTTGATTTGCAGGTTGGTCACGATGAGCATCTAATAGCTAGAAGCTTGGATGAGGTTTGGGTGGTTTCACAAGGCAAGGTGGCACCTCTCCATGGGAATTTCTAGGACTATAGGAATGTACTCCTATTTTTATTGAATCAAGTGAATCTAGTTATTGCCATCGACTAAGAGTGGTTTAGTGGGTTCACATTACCTCACAAAACAGAAAATGAGGCTTAGGTACATAGAGAAAGGCAAAAAGGATGAAGAGAGAATTTCTGCTGATATACAGGACAAGCTCACAGTTTCACCAGCCCTTATTTGTCATTTATACTTGACAAGGGCTCGTGGAACAATGAGTCTAAGTTTTTGACATCAAGCATACAGTATCATTTGCAATAGCTTAAGAACTGAGTTGGGATTGCAGTCTTGGTATAGTTTATGATTCTTTGCACATTTTGTTCCAGCAATAGGTTCATTTGTTGTGCCCTAGAAGTTTGATACTCTATCGCCGCCAAAGTTAGTTTTCTCATGCACACTAAAATGATTTAATCATTTGCAAAAGAATATCTTAGCACAGTAAATTATTTTGTAAGGCAAATCTATTTTGTGAGAAAGCTATATTAATATATTTTCCCCATTTTCACTATTTGGCACGATTTTGGAGAATTAATTATGAAAATATTATCATGGCCAACAAAACCCATTCTTGTTGGGTTGGATCGGCTCTGTTTCGTTGGACAATAAACTGTAGGTTGAAATTTACTCAGTGCTGCCTCTTGCTATATTGATGGCATATCTTCAACTCTACTTGATGCTTAAACAAACTGTGAAGAAAGATGCACTATCACGAAGAATTATAGCGTTCCACAATCATATGTCTTTGCATTTTCAGCGTTTCTTGTATGTTCTCTTCCCACCGTCTTTTTCTTGTGTCCTAGCTCATTCATTGTTTTTTTTAATGGTTTTCTTTAGAGTCAAGAACTAATTTTATTTTATTTTTATTTTTATTGATGATGATCCTTTGTAGTATTAAGCAATCTATTTGGGACACATTTCTGGGGCACCTTATTGCTCCAAGCTTTTAATACAACTCCATCATGATAGCATTGATATTCCATAGATCACCATTCTGTTTGTGTTTATAGCTTGCTAGAAATTTTTAGCCTATATACTCGTGCTTATTTGGTTGAGATTGTAACGATATGTTGCCTGCCTTTGTGTTTGCATTTACTCCACTGCGGAATATGATTTTGTTACACATCATGTCGTTTTATCTGCAAATACCTTCTTATGTGGCATTCTTCTTGCAGGGATTTTCGATCGAAAAGCTTCGAGCTCACTTGTGTTCCTTTGGTGTAATTGGAAATCTTGCACTTCAACCAATGTATACCTTTTATGATACATTGCCTCCCTCTCCGCTACCGTTGCATATGTAAAATTTTTTTGAAGCAATTGTTTTATGACATTGTGAAGCCCTAATAGAGGTTAGTCAATTTGCAATCTCAAGTGTAGTTCACTGTGTACTACTCTGAGGCTTTTTGGATGTTATTGTTGTTGGGGTTTCATGAATCATGTATAAGAAAAATTAAAGAAATGAACGCAGCGGCAACATTTTTAGCGGTCCTAACTATTGTATTTCCTGTGCAGGATGGGGAATGGGAGGGAGGATCAATAGCCGTGGCTACCCTCTGGATGTTTCTTTGAGGACTTACGTCTGCTAGGAGATATTCTGATTCCGAGAAGATCGTCACTTAGCATCACTGATGATTAACTCCTTGAAGTGGCCAAGTCCCAACACATTTACCCCCATCGAGGTGCTGAAGGTCCAGAACCAGTCAGACGTGACAAGATACACGCACTACCATTGCAAATGGTTTCAATGTCATGAGCTCACATGTTGAAGATGTACCTTGAATTCAGGCAAATGAAGGGAATTTGATCCAAAAAGGAAATGTGCTCCTATGGCTTCCATGATATACAATATTGAGAAATACTGTTACATGAGTTCTGTTATTGGACAGTCCTGTTACATTGTAAAGTTATTGCCTGCTATATGAGATTTATGCCATAACAAACATTCCCATGTTGGGGAGCGAAACTGTTTTATACTTCTTCATCGTCAGACCCTGCTTGAGACATTGTCTCACGAACTACTTTTAGCAGAGACTTCTGATCTGGAGCTGCTGCGAGTTGAGCTTAATGTTGACCCTTGTTGAGGAAAAATTGAGTTTGTTCTGATGGTCGTGATTTTGACCGGTAGGATTTGCAGCGAACCATAACCGCTTCTTCATTTGCAAATTGAGGGGTAAATTTTGCCCACCATTTAATTTTTTAATTGTCTTTCAAGAATAGAATATGTCACGGTCTACTATACAAGATCTAACATGCGAACAATCATCTTCATATCTGAAAAATATCTAACATATGAAGATGAAGAGGTTCTTGAAGAGGCTTAATTATTGCAGAAAATATTTTCTCCATGAAGGGAGCTTGATTCTACTCTCTTAGGCCTTGTTTGGTAACCATCCAAACATGGCCAAATTCTGATTTTTTGTTCCCAGAATCAGTTTGGGCTCAGAATTGCGTTTGGTAAAATTTTTGTTCTCCGAACAAATTGGGAGTGGAATCAAGAATAAAAAAAAAAAAAAAAAGTTGATTCTTGTTCCAGAATCAGAATTGAGAATCAAAACCAACAATTCTTCTTCTTTCCTTTGGCCATCTCGTGACCGCCGTCCACCACCTCCCACCACTGTCCGCCGCCGCCATCCGCCGTTTGCTGCCACCGCCAATCGCCGTCTCCGCGGTCCGGGCGAGCTCGGCTGAAGGCAAGCCCGGCCACCGAGGAGGCCGGGCAAGCCTTGCGACGCCCGCCCCGCCGATGGCCGGGCGAGCCTCGCCCGGCCCCCAACGAGGCTTGCCGAGCCCCGCCGGTGGCCGGGCGAGGCCTCACCCAGCCCTTGGCGAGGCCGGCCTCGCCAAGGGCCGGTGACGCTTCGGTGAGGTCGCCAGCCCTCGTCTGTCGGTTGCCGGTCCGACGATCGGCCACAATAAGAAGAATAAGAAGAATAAGAGAAAAAGGAAAATAAAAAAGGAAAAAAGAAAAGAAAAAAAGTAAAAAAATTATTTAAAAATTAAAATAAATTGATTTTGAACAGAATTAATGAGCACGGTACTAAACGTAATTCGATTTCATAATCAAAAAATTTGGACAGTTACCAAACGGCTTAAAATGCTTAGAATCGGTTCCAAAAAACAAAATAAAAAATAATCATTTCGATCGAATCTACTCTCGGGAATATAATCGTTACCAAACGCGCTCTTAGGGACTCGACATTTTTGTTTTATTATTTTATTAGGATTCTTGACGACATTGATTTTGAGTAACTTCCACAAAGTCTTTATCAACGGGAATGAATACATAAAAAGTTTTGGTTCTAGGATGATGATTTGCAATATAATGAAAATCCCGAGGGACGTGACCCTACATTATTTTATGATTGAGCTTTGAAAAAGCCTTCTAGTATTCTGTTTGTTTTGAGAGAAATATGTTAATAAAAAAAATGTTATTTTCATTTTTCACTATTTAGCATGGTAAAAAGAGCTGGTCAAAGGAAATTAATTTAGTCAATCAAAAAATAAATAGATAATCATTTTTTTTAAATTTAAAAGGTGGAAGTACAAAAATACTACGGATGAATATCTACATGGGAAAAGGTCGTGCAACGATGCTATTATATCGCGGTCCTTCCTAGTAATGTGGAGATGGACCGCATATGACAAGCTAATTACGGTCTGCAAAACATGAAAAATAGTAAGATATGGGAAAAGGGTATGCAAAAATATCCTTCGTCGGCCTAATTCACAAGCGAAACTCAATTTCGATCTCCTCAGGGGCAAACGTTTCGATAGCGTGAACAAGCGATGAGCCCAATTCCCCCAAAAAAGAAAAGAAAAGAAAGGAAATCTCCGTCGTCACCATTGGAGGCACAGGTGAGTCGGTGACAGATGACCCTTCTTGGGTCCGAAATTTCAAGCACATCCGCCGTTGGCTCTAATGGGGTAACTTCTCTAGATGAGTACCTTCGGGGAAACAACCATCATAGATTGAAACTGGATCGACGCGTCATGTAATTGTATATTCTGCACCTTAGGATTCTATCCAGCGCCCGCTTTGCAATTCTTCTCGGTGGGTCCTCCTTTCTACGTCGCCGCAATCGTGGAAAGAAACGACGTTGGACATCCTTCCCCGGCCGCTTTACTTTGACCCTTTCGCGCTAATTTGTAGCTTCTTTCCAGTTTCTTAATCTTGACACTGATGCCGGCACGACTAATTTCCGGATGAGCGGCCCCAATTACTTAGCCGACAACTACTTCGAAGGAAGACCGTATAAAAAGCTTCATCCACTCTCAATTTTCAGACCGAAATACCAGAGGGTGCTCTTAGGTTAGGAAACCCAACTTCACCCTGTCGTATGCAGAACAAAGAACAAGCCAGTCATGCAGCAACCCGCGTCCTCCATTCCCGTGATCGAGCAAGAGACCCACCGTCGCGGTTCTCGTTGGTGTCGCAAGGTGATCCAACCGTGCCTCGTGACTGCAGTATTGTCAAAGCCACGCAGGCTCTTGCCGTTGCTTGCCGACCATAGGTGCCGCAGCTGGAAAACTCCGTCCTCGGATGAAGCTGACGCCAACTATTGTCCAAGCCCAAGCCATCGTCGCCTGAAGTTCTGCTGCCGAACAGGAACCATTTGACTAGAGAGAACCCTATCCTAACAACAGCGCAGGCAAAGATATCGAGATGAAGGAGGCGGCGATGGTGAAAGGAGAAACCGAGAAGGAGCAGGAGGTCATGAGGTGATTTTCGCAGGCGAAAAGGCCCCGAACGAAGGCTCAAACTTCTCTTATGCACTAACGGTAAAACAGGGCAAGACAGAGGACTTCTCGCCATCGGTGGGGAGGTGATCGCTGGTGACGATGGAGGACGTCCGACAACGAAAGAGAAGGAAAGGGATTTTTCCTAGATTCAGTCTTATGAGATTTTTCCTTTTGCGTTTTTGTTTGATCACTAGTGGGGGTGAGTTTAAGTAACTCAAATCTTAAGGTGCCAAGTGTCATGCTCTAAATGATTGACCGGTTTCATAGATTAAAATTTCTTTAATTGAATCCAATGTCTCTTTCACCGTCTCTAAATCAAATGCCTAAAAAAATTTAGAAACTAAGGAAATTCCAATTTCTATTTTGAGTCCGGTTAAATTCTTCCATTTAACCGAAAACTCGACCTTCGGCCATTTGTATGAAAATTTGAAATTTAAAGGACTAATATCTTTAAGGATTTGTCAAAATTCTTATTCATAATCTCATAAAATTACTAATTTTTTTTTTCTTCTGCACCACGTGTATAACATAAAAGTTGGTGTTATTAAGCATCTACACGCTATGGTAATATAAGTCACGTATGGATTGATACAATTAGGTGAGATATGGATCGTTGAATTTGTACTGCATACAAATAAGTAGATAGATCATTTTAGCGTAAGCGCGTGCACGGAAGGTTCAAACTCGAGCTCGCTGGGCCCAGACGGCGGATTGGAGCCGCCGATGGGCTACGGTACGTGACGGGCGGAGGCGGGGGCGGAGGCGGCGGTGCACTTCGTCCGACGAATGGAGAGAAGGCTGGGATTGAGAGGGAAGAGAGCGAGGGAGAGGAGAGAGAGGAAATTTCAAAATTTCTTTTCGGTGGGACCCTACTGTACACGTGGCGAGATTTTAGTGGAGCATCCTGTTGCTGATTTGGCGACTCTCACCCACGCAATATTTTCTGGTGGGTCTGGCTTTGTTATAAAGATCCAAGAAAATCGAAATCGTCTCCGTGTGAATGTCCGACATCTTTTCCTGATCACACAATTAAAGTTTGAGAAAAAAAATCAGAAATATAAAATACCACAATAAAAGCATGATTAAGGATCTTACACACATAATTCGGCCTTGCTCACCCATCAACCCAATTCCCATTATTTTTCGAGTAGAATATCTGGTACCCATCAATCTTGTTAAGTTTACAAAAAAAAAAAAAAAAGAGAAGGAATACTAGTAATTAGCATTATTTAAAGATGAACAATAGCATTGTCAAATTTAAAAGTGACGGTCAAATCATAAACACCAAAACCGATGCTCTTGGTCATAAGCAAAGCCCCTCTCTCCTCGTGCCAATGCCTATAAATAACATTCACTCAACTATAATATTCCAAAAAGGACCACTTTTTATATGCCGGCAATAAAAAAGATCTCAAATTCTCCTCAAACTACTCATATTTCCTAAGTCATTATTCCAAAACCTACAAAGTAATTTAATGCATATCTTGATAAATAAATAAATAAATAAATAAATAAATAAATAAATAAATAAATAAATAAATAAATAAATAAATAAATAAACAAAAGACATGGCAACTTAGTATGAATTGGAGCGAATGATTGGTAACCTCACATGTGGATTACGGTTAGCTTTATTGGTTCTTTGTATTTGCCTCTATTGACACATGAATTTTCTCCAAAAAATCAAGTATTGCATTTTTTAAAATAGATAAATAAAAGTAAAAAGAACACAAAATAGATAAACAAATTAACAAATAACAAAAGAAGAAGAAGATGCAGGAGGAGAAGGAGGAGGAGGAGAATAAAATAATAAAGCCTCGGCCCTATTTAGTCCAGTCCAGTCCACAAAGCCCATTCAAATCCACGGCCTCAATCCATCAGCCTATTCGTTGATTGAAAATGTCCTGAACTGATTTTGTACGACTTTGGTCTCTAATCCGAGTTCAGCGATGCCCCCTTTAAATCCTCAGTCGATGCACGTAAACTGTTTGATGAAATGTCGCTGAGACAGGGTTGTGTAATAGTTCTTCCAAAATTGTCTAATCTTAAGGCAAATTGACATAGTTTACATGATATTTTTTGTTTTTTTTTTTAGCTAATAGGCATATTTGTTAGACACGTAACCTGCGTTTCATTTGTTCTGCGTTTCGCATGTTCGTTTGGCGATTTGCGGTGGACACCGGAGATATAAAATCGTTTGGAGTCGATTTCTAGTGGTGGTTGTGTGAATCTCTTTGTTGCGTTCCTATTTTCCCATCCATGCTCTGTGTTACTCAGGAAAGCCGTGGTCGTGCGTCTGGTGGCCGTACATGAAGTTGGTGGAGAGGGACCGAGAACGAGAAGAAAACAAAAAAAATAAAAAATATATATATAATAAATTAAAAAAACGACGACGACGACGAGATGATGATGATGAAAAATTCTTACTTGCTTTTACGTTATTATTACTTTAGTTCGTTTACGTTCTTGTCATTATTGAAACTGTAGGCAATTATCCTTTGCCAAAATTAGACTTTGACTTGATTTTGAAAATTAGCTCACTGGTTTATGTCCCAAAACTTAATAATAAAGCAATGTATACTTTGCTCATTTCAAATTTACATTCCACACTTTATTTTTACTCGTCCTTTAGTATCATTTTGATGTGTCATTATATTGATTTCGTGATTTGATTTCTTTAGATTCATTCAACGAGTATATTACACTTTAGAGTCAATCTCGATCAAACAAGCATGCATGGACACGTAGTGGAGAATACTACTACGTGTAATCATATCTTTGAATTCTCTAGCTTATATAAAGTAATGTGTTCTCCCGTTAGCTCCTAACCGGTTCCAATAGGCTAGTAATTAGTACATTTCTCAAAGTTATGTGCGGTTAGGATTTCAATGAGCCCACACCGAAGGAGAGGGATCACACGTTCCCGTTCAATAAGCTATTAAACCCACTCATCCCGCTTGGGAGCATCGCAATATCTTCTGACTGCCTTTGCACTTACTATCGGCATTTCAATTTTTACCAAAATATTATGAAGGCAATTTAAATTCAGCATCTTATCAACTCGATTGAATCTGTCTCAGTATTGTGTTGATCTTGAATCACTTGAGCCAGTTGGAATGTTCTGCCCTCTGGGAACCAGATCGTCTTCTCTGCCTGCTGTTCCTCTCTGCAACTTTGACCTTCATGGTCGTATCTGTTGCTCTAGTCATCCACTTAGCGGTGATCCTTTGACGCGGTTTTGGCTCCCGATGCTGATGGAGCTGCTGGGGAGACATATGTTGGCACAAGATCGCTAGTAGCAGGATCCTCTGCCACGATTACCATGTAAGAAGGAGTTAACATAATTTCGATCCTTTGGATATAGACATCCAGCTTCAAATTCATTTATATAGTTTAAATTCAAGTCACGAATCATTTGGTTATAAGCTTCCAATAGTACATGATTGTGACTTCTCCTGAATAACAATAATTAGCATGTACACATTGCATTTTCAACGAGGCATAACGCAATTTCGCTTTTAGTAATAATAGAGGAAGGGTTTGGCAAGGAAACGTTTGGCTGAGGCAAGTCGACTTGTCAACTTGTTTTCTAGAAGTGACGGCTTGGAACCTCAACTTAAGATTCACGGCTAGTTTCTCTTCCTTCTTTGATTTTTCTTCTTGACGGCCAATGTAGGATGTTGATTATTCAACACCACCCTCTTTTGATCTGCCCAGTCCCCTACAAACCTGTCCTAGTCGCAGCTCCGTCGATATTATCTTCTATCGTTGCAAGCCGTGGCCACCCATTGCCGTAGCAGAGTTCACACGCATACACCGTGAATTGTCGAACCTAGCGCTCGTCCCCCCTGCTCAGCAGTTTTCTCTTCCTGCTCGTCCAAACCTGGCGCTCGTCCTTGCTGGATTGCTGTTGTTGATCTAATCTTGTTCACCGGTCAGCTCCAGAAAGTCTACTCGGAATAGGTAAATCTCTTTTCCCCTCAAACTGATTCATCCAGAACCTCACTGCTAAAGTATTCGGTAGGCCTTCATTGCACGAGATCAGCCACCAGTCAGTTCTGAAATCTTTCTATATATTTGAAGCAAAAGAAGAGGTGGCAGCAGCAACAATATTTTCGTTCTTAAACTGACTTCATGCCTGTCTATAATCCGGATTGCAAGTTTAATAACAAAATTTTAGGAGAAGTTGATGTCAAATACTTGCTGTCCCAATTAAAGTTGCGTCATGGTGATTTGTTGAATATTTTTGCCATCCGTGTTTATGAAATCGCATAAGGCTAGGTCACTCTCGATCACGTCTTCACGTGTAATTTTATGAATTTACGTGTGCCAAACTTCATAAAAGTTATCCACGGCATGTTATATATATTTGTTGCATTCTAGATTGTATATTAGGGGGGGGGGGGTTTAATAAAACCACGTGGAGAGTTATTAGGTGTTGCGAATTTAGAAAATTGCATATCATACATTTATATATTTAGGGAAATTCATATTCACATTTTTAAGTGTGTTCATATTTGCTGATTTCGACAGACTTAGGATTTTTCATTACATATTAGGATGGAATTTCATCATATTCGTGTCAGGATAATTATATTTGAAAAATTACAATTTTCATGGACAAGCATTATCATATGCACATTTAGGCCATTTGGAGTGCATTATTATTAATTGTCATATTTGCACGTTTTCTTTTATACGTCACATGTTGTCAATTGGAAAATGTAGGAAAATCATATCTTGCATGTTAGTAATAACAAAGAAACAATGTATAGTGGAGCTCTTCGCAAGTCATGAAGAGTATTATCGTCGATTTCCAGCATTTTTATTTATTTATTTATCAGTTTTTGGCTTTTTTTTCTTTTTTAGTTTTTCTTTCTAAAAAGTGAAGCACCAAACCAATTTGCGTCCTACAAAGTCTTAGTCTTCCTAAATTGTATTGAACTTTCCTTCCCATTAGCTCCTTTTCACTTTTGCTTCACTTTCTACACCAAAAAGCACGTTGATGTCTAGTAAAGTTTTGGTCTTCCCAAGTTTATGGTTTATTTATATGAACAAATATATGATCATGGAAACTGCAAATATCTAGGATAATATCTAAATATTACGAAACAAGGACTTGTCAATAGAAAGCATCCTCGAAAGTCTTGGTGTTCGCTTCATCTCTTTGGTAGGTGAAAGTATTGGTCTTCCTAGACTTCATAGTTTTCTTTCTCCATTAGCTCATTATCGCTTTGCTTCACTAGAACCTTTGTTGTTGTCTACAGTGACCAATTCACCCATGGCTATTGGAGAGATCATTTTGGGTTCGATCTTGACTTCCTTCTTTCAAGTCCTATTCGACAAATTGGCTTCTCTTGGATTGAACTATGTGCAAGGGGAAGGAGCACCACCCTTCTCTGGAATCAGCATAGACCAGCTCAATAAATGGAAGAAGACGCTGGACATAATCGATGCAGTGCTGGATGATGCAGAGGATAGGCAATGGACTGGTAATCGTCTAGTGAAGCTATGGTTGGATGATGTTAGGGACTTGGCCTATGATATGGAAGACTTGCTCGATAAGTTCACAATCGAAGCCACTCAAGCTAATTCAAAGGTGGAATCCCACACAAGCAAAGGTGAGGTGAAGTTCTATTTCTTTAGCCAACATAAATCTTCTTGATCAAATCCTAACCTATGCTCACTTATGTTTGAAACAGCGGTACAAAAGATTGATGATAGGTTGGAGGATATTGTTGCCAGGATGGGTTATCTAAGCTTGACAGCAAACACTATGTGCAAAACTAACTACACCAACAAAAGGCTCCCTAGCACTTCTCTACCGGAGCCTCAGTTTTTAGGTAGGGAGAAGGAAGAAGTGGAGATACTCAAACTACTAATTAATGAAGCCAAAAATGCCGATAGTGCATTGAGCATAGTCCCCATAGTTGGGATGGGCGGTATTGGAAAGACGGCCATGGCTCAAAGAACGTATAATGATGCCAATGTGAGCAGCTACTTTGAGAGGAGAGCATGGGTTTGTGTTTCGGATGTTTTTGATGTTCTTGACATAACAAAGACTATTTTGCAGTCGATCACTGAGTTGTCATGTGAGGAGAAAGATCTTAATTGGCTTCAAGTTAAGTTGAAGGGCTGTCTATCGGGAAAAAAGTTTCTTGTGGTTTTAGACGATGTCTGGAATGAAAAGTATGGAGAATGGATTGCCCTCTTAAAGCCATTTGAAGTGGCGGCTAAGGGAAGCAAGATCATTGTCACAACTCGCAACCGTTCAGTTGTTTCCTTGACAGGAGCTTCGCCGTACTCTTTGGAGGAGTTGTCTATTGATAATTGCACAAGATTATTAGCCTTTCATACTCTTGGAGCAACAAATTTTGAGAGACACCCACATCTTGAAAGAATAGGCAAGAAAATAGCTGAAAAATGTAAAGGTTCACCTTTGGCGGTGAAGGTATTGGGCGGCCTCTTGCGTAATAAAGGGAATCACGATGAATGGGAAGCTATCCTAAATAATAGAATGTGGGATCTTCCGACGGGAAAATATGATGAGGTTCTCCCAGTTTTGAAATTGAGCTATATCCATCTTCCTTCTTATTTGAAGAGGTGTTTTGCTTATTGTGCGGTGTTTCCCAAGGATTACGAAATTGAGAGGGATGAGCTAGTACTCTTATGGATGGCAGAGGGCTTTTTAGATGGACGTAAAGCAAAGGAAAATAAGTTGAGATTAGGATGTAATTACTTCAATGAGTTAGTATCTAGATCATTTTTTCAACAATCAAGTGTCATCGCAACTAAATTTTCAATGCATGATCTTTTGAATGATCTAGCAAAATCAATTGCAGGTGGGACATGCTTTAGCTCAGGGGAGTATCAACTGCTTGATAATGAAGATGAAGCATCTCTTAAGAAAGCTCGTTATGCATCATTCATCTCGCAACGATTTGCTACATCAAAAGGCTTGAAAGCATATGAGGGCATGAAGGTACTAAGAAATTTTATGCTACTACATGATAGATTTAGTTGGGAGGAAAAATTCCACATTTCCAACAAAGTGCTACATGATTTGATAACAAAATTGAAGTACTTGAGAGTGTTCTCGTTATGTTATTGTTCCATGACGGAGGTGCCAAATTGTGTTGGTGATTTAAAACATCTTCGATATCTCAATTTCTCATACACTGATATCGAACAATTACCTGTGTTGATTGGCACCTTGTGCAAATTACAAGCTTTGATTTTGAGAGGCTGTCAAAAGCTTTCTAAATTGCCTCTAGGTATCACAAAATTGGTTAGCTTAGAGTTTCTTGACATAAGAGATACAAGGAGGCTAAAAGAGATGCCATCGGCATTAGTAATTTGAAAAATCTTACAATCTTGTCCAAGTTTGTGGTAGGACTAGAGAAAGGATCACGATTAAAGGAGTTAAAGAACTTGCCAAATCTTCAAGGAGAATTATTTATATCAGAATTGCAAAAGGTGGAAGAAGTTAGAGATGCTATTGATGCTAAAATGTTTAGAAAGCAAGGCCTTAGCAACTTACATTTGCATTGGAGTGAAGATTTTGGAAATCTACGAAAAACTAACCATGAAGCACGGGTGCTTCACTCTCTACAACCTCACACTAATCTTGAAGATCTCACTATCTTGTATTATGGTGGTACAATATTCCCATCATGGTTTGGTAGTCGATCCTATTCTAACTTAGTGTCTTTGCGCTTGGGGGACTGTCCTAATGTTATATCATTGCCCCCACTTGGACAATTACCTTCACTTAAGGAATTATCTCTTAAAGGTCTAAATGCAGTAAGAGTGATAGGTTCTGAATTTTACGGAGGTAAAAGGCCTTTTTCATCCTTAACAAATTTGAAGTTTGAAGAGATGTTGGCATGGAAAGATTGGTCTCATTATGCCGGGTGCCCAAAAGAAGAAGTCCCATTCTCTTGTCTTCAACATCTTGTTGTCCGAAGTTGTCCTTCATTGGTTGGAACATTGCCTTGTCAACTTGATCGTCTCATAAAGCTAGAAATACATTCATGCCCGTGTTTGAACAACTCAACTAGTGTGGTTCATCTTCCATCTCTCTGCGAGTTATACCTTGAGGATTGTAACAAGGAGATCTTACAGTACTTGATCAACCTAACTTCTTTAATCGTTCTCAAAGTTCAAAATCTTGCAGAGCTTGTTTGCTTTAATCATGAGTTTAGGAGCTCTTGGGTCAAGCTAAAGGAGCTTCATATAGGAGAGTGTGACAAGCTAACATACTTATGGCTAGATGGAAATGAAACACGAAATCTCACTTGCCTCCGGGAATTAGCCATCCAAAGTTGTCCCCAATTCACGTCTTTTGTGGCGGGAGAAGGAGATATAGAGTTGCCTTCCAACCTTGAAACGATGGAACTAAGGGAATGCATGAGTTTAGAAAAGCTTCCAAGCAAGATGCTCACCCTCAGAGATTTATTAATTGAAAAGTGTCCAAAACTCATGGAATTAACCATCGCTGTAGATGATCCCACTAGCAATAACCCCATGTCTCAACTTGCTACTCTAAAGACACTTCTAATTAGAGAATGCAATGGAGTGAAGTCATTGGAAGAGATCACCGTAGAATCGTTGCAACTTTTGACAATTGACAGCTGTATGAATTTGGAAAGCCTACCACGGTGCTTTCATACACTCTCCCATCTCACTCGTTTGGATATATCGTTGTGTCCAGCATTGAAGATAAATGAATTCCCTCCCCTTCCCATTACCCTGTCGTGGCTTATAATTGATAATTGTCCAAAGATAAAGTCTCTACCAAATCAATGGCATAATCTTACATCTCTCCAGAAGCTACAAATTAGGGATTGTGAAAATATCAAATGCTTACACAAGCGAGGTTTGCCTCCCAATTTGCAATGGCTTTCAATCAAAAAATGTGAGAATATGAAGCAGCCAGTGAGAGAATGGGGTTTACACATGCTCACATCCCTCGGGCATCTAACAATTGACTTAAGCATAGGGGAGGGAGAAAAGGTGTGGTTTCCTTCGGAGGAGGATGAGGATGCTTGGAGTCTTCTTTTTCCGTCCTCTCTAATCAATCTTTCGATAGGAAATATGAAGAATGTGGAAAGACTATCTAGTGGTCTTCACAACCATCTCTCCTCTCTCCAACAATTATGGATTGAAGATTGCCCAAAGTTGAAGTACTTACCAGAGGATGGCCTCCTCCCTCCCTTCAAGGATTGTATTTATACAATTGCGAGATTCTAAAAGATCGATGCTCAAAACTCATTGGTGACTATTGGCCGCTCATCCAAGAAATCCCTCTCATCCGCATTGATTGGCTTCAGATACAATGAAGTAAAGTCAATCCACTTTCGCTTTCATTTGTTACTCGTCATGATTCATTGTTCGATGTACAGTGAGTTTTCCAGGGTTTTGGAATTATTTTGGTTTTGAAGGCATCAATTTTGGTTCTACAGGCCGGTTGTTAGCTTCTATGATGAGGTACTTCAAGTTGGGACCCCAAGTGGCATGAGTACTTGGTTGGTTATTTTGTGGGGAAAAAAATTCCTTTTCAGCTCACTGAGCAAGCCTTGAAGAACACTTGAGGCCCTAAGCTTGTGGAAGTGTTGACCAATGACCAAGGCTTCTTTTTTTCATGTCCCAAATTCCTTGTTCCGTAGGAAGATCTTGGAAGAGGGGCCCCTAATGGTGGTAAGGGTTCCCCTCATTTTATAGCAATTGAAGCCTCTTATGGAGCTAAACAAAGATAAGCAATCTTTTGTCCCAGTCCCAGTGTGGATTGGACTCAAGAATCTTCCTTTTGACCTTTGGTCGGCGTCGGCGATAAGCGCCATAGCTAGTACCATTGGTAAACCCCTTTATGTGGATCAACGCACAGAGACAATGAGGATGATTTCTTATGTGGATCAACGCACAGTGCGAGTAGAAATCTAGGCAAATCAATTGAGGTGTTCATCAGTTGAAGTGGTTGTAAATGGAGTGTTGCGGTCGATAGCCATAGATTACGAATGGAGGCCTGTTCAGGCCTTAAGTATGGCATTTTTGGCCACAAGTGTGAGGTTTCCCCTAGCCCCACCAACCCGGAGTTGAGGTCAATGTAGACCTAAGCACCCCTGCATCTTTGGTCCCTATCCAACTTCCTGCCCCTGCTTCAGAAGGCCTTGTAGATCCGGAGCAAGCTTGGAAGCTGGTTGAGGGAAAGAAAAAGAAGCCTCCTCCTCTAGTAGAAGCAAGCTCGACATTCCCAGTTAGTTCGAGTGATGAGGGGCGATCTATGAAGCTGAAGGCTGCTACATTGGAGAAAGGGCTGGCCTTTACCTCAACTCGCAAATCTTAGAGAGGTCCCATAATTGCTTTGAAGTAGGATGATGCTGCTCTCATCTTTGCGGATGATGTGCCAAGCCATACCGAACCCCTCATGCCTGAGTTGCCTTACCTTGGGAAGGAGCTAGAGGGCTCGGATAACCTGCTCTCCAATTTAGATGATGACTCGCTTTCCTCGTGTCCCTCGCCGAAGGCTTCCGCTGCCAGTAGAAGGATCGAGACCATGCATGACAAGCTACTCACTCTGGCTCCTAACCCGCCACCTTCAGTGGCCCGTGCTGCTCTTCCCTCCACTCGGCGTGGCTCCTCTAAAAGGAGGTAACCCTCCTTCTTCCTTACTTCTTTATTTGTATATATGTACATAGGTTGCTAGAATATTAGGGACATTGTTAGCCCTTCTAGACAAGCGAAGGTTCGGAATATGGTTTTGTCGAATAATTTGGTTTTGGTTGGTTTAGTGGAGACGAAAGTCCCGCACAATCACCACTGGCTGTGGTGGCTCTGGTGGGTAGGCTCCTGCCTTTGAAGGGAAAGGTCAGGTGTTCGAAGCCCCTACAACACAAGTTGCAGAGACGCTGGCAGACCATTAGGTGTATTACGCGTGGCGCCCTGGTGGTGGGTCCTGGGCTAGCATCACCTGGGGGTTTACGTGGCGGCCGTCAGCCAAAGCGGTTCCTCCAGCAAAAAAAAAAAAAAAAAAAGTCCCGCACAATCTGTTCAGTTCTATTTTTGGGAGTTTGTTGACAACCTGGTGCTGGTTGGCTAATTATGAGCACTCCCATTGGGGAAGGATTGTGTTGGTTGGGATCATAACAGTGTTTTTTTCGAAGCTTACTCTATAACAAACTAGGTGGTTCATGGGAATCTTAGGTGTTTGGTTTCGGGGGCTGTTTGCTATGTTTCAATAGTTTATGCTGAGCACTCTTTCACTTCTCGGAGATCTCTTTGGGAGGACCTTATGCTTAAGAGTTCTACTCTTCAAAATATGGCTTGGCTAGTTATAGGGTTCTTTAATGCTATTAAGGACCCCTCAGACAAGTTTGGTGGTTCGGACAATTGGTTACCGTACTTTGATGAGTTCGGCCAGTGCCTAGATCATGCTGAGCTAAAGGACCTTAGGTATGTGGGCTTTCGGTACAGTTGCTCTGCGTCTTCTGGAACTTCTCACAAGGTAACGAAAATAGAAAAGGTCCTAGTGAACTCCTATTGGAGCCATGTTTTTTCCCTTTTGGAAGCATCTTTCCTTGCTTCAGGGATCTTTGATCACTCGCTTAAGGTGGTCAAGGTAGTAAATCCGGTGCTTTGAAGGAAACCATTCAATTTTTATTTTTATTTTTGAATGAAGCATCTGGACTTTGAGGCAATTGTAAAGCAAATCTGGGATGTCCTAGGGGAAGGTGTTCCCATGTATAGGCTTGTTTGCAAGCTTAAGGCTCTTAAAAGTCGGCTCAAGCAATTAAATAGAGAGTCATTCTCCAATATCTCCGCCAAGACTTCAGAAGCGATGGATGCTTTAAAGGTGACACAGGTTGGCCTTCTTCAGGACCCTATTAGTGTTGAGCTTGCTAAGTTGGAGAAGAATCAGCGCCATACCTTCTTGGACCTTCGCTCTAAGGAGGAGTCTCTTTTTAGACAAAAAGCTAGAATCAAATGACTTAAAGAGGGGGACAGTAATACAAAGTTCTTCCACCACTATGTCAACAAGAGACAGATGAGAAACAAAATCCTCTCTGTTATGGATACCCTAGGTAACCAAATTACTAATCCGCAGCTAGTCCAACAGCACTTTGTAGAGTATTTCCAGGTAACCATGAGGTGAAGCTGTGGCTGGATAGTGTTAAGGACTTGGCCTATGACATGGATGACTTGCTCGATGAGTTTGAGATCAAAGTCGCTCAAGTTGAGTTAGGGGTAGAAACCAGCACAAACAGAGGTTTAGAGAAATGGAAGTTCTCTCTCTTTGGCCAACCACGCTCGCTTGTGTTTGAAACCAAGATACAAGAGATCATTGACATATTGGCAAAGATTGTCACTGGAACGGGTAGTCTAAACTTGAGAAAGAATGTTGAGGACATATCCAACTACACCAGCAAAAGGGATTCAACCACTTATGTGCCGGAGCTTGGATTTTTAGGCAAGGAGAAGGAAGAAGCAGATATACTTGAACTATTGATCAATGACATAAAAAATTCTGATGCATCGCTAAGAATAGTCCCCCTAGTTGGGATGGGCGGTATTGGAAAGACGGCTTTGGCTTGGCGACTATATAATAATGTCAAAGTAAATAGATGTTTCAAGAGGAAAGCATGGGTTTGTGTTTCCGATGTTTTTAATATTTTCAACATAACAAAGAATATTTTGCACTTGATCACCGAGAAGTCCTCGAAGGACGAAGATCTTGCCGGGCTTCAAGGTAAGTTGAGGAATAGTCTATCGGGAAGAAGTTTCTTGTGGTTTTAGATGATATCTGGAATGACAACTACGAAAGATGGACTACACTCTTAAGGCCATTTGAAGCGGGGGCTAGGGGAAGCAAGATCATTGTCACGACTCGCAACCTTCCTACCGTTTTCAAAAAAGGAGCTTCGGCGTATTTTTTAAAGTTGTCCCCCAATAATTGTGTAAGCTTATTAGCCTTTCATGCTTTTGAAGAAGCAAACTTTGAGAACCACTCGGAATTGGAAACAATAGGCAGGAAATAGCTGAAAAATCTAAAGGTTTACCTTTGGCAGCGAAGATGTTAGGCGGTGCCCTATGTAATAAAGAGAAACCTGACGAATGGGAAGATACCTTAAAAAAAATAACAGGGGGTCTTCTGACGATAGAGAATGATGTTCTCCCTATTTTGAAATTGAGCTACATCCATCTTCCTCCCCCTTTGAACAGATGTTTTTCTTATTGTGCGGTATTTCCTAAGGATTACGAAATTGAGAGGGATGAGTTGGTGCTCTTATGGATAGTGGAGGGATTTTTAGATCAGCAGAAAAAAGAGGAGAATAAATTGAGATTAGGACGGAATTACTTCAATGAGTTAGTATCTAGATCATTTCTTCAACAATCAAGTGTTGATGCATCTAAGTTTTCAATGCATGATCTTTTGAATGATCTAGCAAAGTCAATTGAGGGTGGGACATGCTTTAGCTCTGGAGAGTCTCAACTGGTAGTTAGTGAAGATGAAATTGAGAAAGCTCGTTATGCATCATTCTTCTCGTCGCGGTTTGTGACATCAAAGTGCTTGACAACATATCACAAAATGAAGGTACTAAGAAGTTTAATTTTAGTGCGTGTTGGATCTAGTGAGGAT
Organism: Eucalyptus sideroxylon x Eucalyptus melliodora; assembly: GCA_016097485.1. Lineage (NCBI taxonomy): Eukaryota > Viridiplantae > Streptophyta > Magnoliopsida > Myrtales > Myrtaceae > Eucalyptus > Eucalyptus sideroxylon x Eucalyptus melliodora. The sequence goes on along the minus strand of CM027825.1, from coordinate 16,549,354 downwards.
CTCTCTCTATTTCCAACAAGGTGTTGCACGACTTGCTATCAAACTTGAAGTACTTAAGGGTGCTCTCATTATGTCATTGTGGCATCATTGAGGTACCGAATTGTGTTGGTGAACTAAAACATCTTCGATGTCTCAATTTCTCATACACTTATATTAAGAGGTTACCTGAGTCAATTGTGGGCTTGTGCAAATTACAAGCTTTGATCTTAAGAGGTTGTCATAAACTTTCAATGCTGCCTCAAGGTATCATAAAGTTGATCAGCTTACAATTTCTTAATATTAGAGATACAAAAAATCTAAAAGAGATGCCATTGGGTATTAGTAATTTGAAGAATCTTACTATATTGTCCAAGTTTGTGGTAGGAACAGAGAAAGGGCTACAGTTAAAGGAGCTAGAGAACTTGTCGCATCTTCAAGGAGAATTGTTCATATCAGAATTGCAAAATGTGAAAGATGTCAAAGATTGTGTTGATGCTAAGTTGTTAAGAAAGGAAGGCCTAAGCAACTTATTCTTGCAATGGGATAAAGATTTTAGAAATCTCTAGAATGATAAGCACTATTTCCAGGTGCTTGATTTTTTGCAACCTCACACAAATCTTGAAAATCTCACTATCTCTTACTATGGTGGTGCAAAATTCCCACCATGGTTAAATTGTCCCTCCTATTCAAAGATAGTGTCTTTGTGCTTCCTGAGTTGTCCTAATGTCACATCGTTGCCCTCACTTGGACAGCTACCTTCACTGAGAGAATTATCTTTTGAAGGTCTCGATGTAGTAACAATAATAGGTTCTGAATTTTATGGAGGTAAAAAGCCTTTTTCGTCCTTAATCACTTTGAAGTTCAAAGAGATGCTGGCATGGAAGGATTGGCCTCCTTATTCTAGGGCCCCAAAAGAAGAAGTCCCATTCTCCTATCTTCAGCATCTTGTTGTCCGAAAGTGTCCTTCATTGGTCGGGACATTGCTTTATCAACTTAATCGTCTTATAAAGCTTGAAATTCATTCATGCCTACAATTCAATAACCCACTTGGTGAGGTTTATCTTCCATCTCTCAATGAGTTATACATTAAGGATTGTAGCAAGGAGATTTTCAAGAGATTGGCCAACCTGACTTCTTTGACCATTCTTAGAATTAAGAGTATTATAGAGCTTGTTAGCTTTGATCATGGCTTTATGAGCTACATGGGCAACCTAAAGAAGCTTCATATAGGACAGTGTGACAAGCTAACATGCTTGTGGCAAGATGGAAATGAAATGCAAAATCTCACTTGCCTCCAGGAATTAACCATTAAAAGCTATGCTCAATTCACATCTTTTGTGGCAGGAGACGGAGAGATAGAGCTACCCTGTAATCTTGAAAGGATGGAATTGGTGGATTGCACAAGTTTAGAAAAACTTCCAAGCAAGATGCACGCACTTAGACATTTGGTGATTGAGAATTGTCCAAAAATCATGGCTCTAAACATTCCTCAAGGTGACCCGAGCAGTAATAATTCGATTTCTCAACTTGAATCTCTTAAGATACATCACTATGATTCTCCGATATCCTTTTCATTTGCCAAGGGTAGACTTGCTCCTTTGAAGGCACTTCATCTATACAATTGTGAGGGAGTGGAGTTGTTGGAAGGGATTGCCATAGAATCGCTTGAAACAATGACAATTACCGATTGTCAAAATATGGGAAGCTTACCATAGTGCCTTCACGCGCTCTCCCATCTCACTCAATTGAATATTTATAATTGTCCAACATTGAAGATAGAGGACTTCCCTCCCCTTCCCGTAACCCTCTCGAGTCTTGTTCTTAATGGTTGTTCTAAGATAAAGTCTATTGCCAAGTGTAACATTGCCAAGTGTAACAATCTCACTTAATTGAGAATATGGTGGTGTCCGGTATTAGAGATAGAGGACTTCCCACTCCTTCCCATCACCTTGCAGAGTCTTTCACTCTGGAGTTGTCCGATGATAAAGTCCATACCAAATCAGTGGCATCATCTTACGTCCCTCCAAGATCTAGAAATTCATGATTGCGAAAATATCACACGCTTCCCCAAAGGAGGTCTGCCTCCCTATTTGCGAGACCTTGCAATTCTGGGGCTTGTGGATCTAAAACAGCCAGTGAGAGAGTGGGGCTTACACCTACTCACATCTCTCGAGATACTGATCGTTGAGTTTAACATGGGAGGGGAGGGAGAGAAGGAGTGGTTTCCTTCAGAGGATGAGGATGCCTGGAGTCTCTTTCCTTCCTCTCTAACCGGTCTTGATACATGTGAGTTGAGAAACGCGGAAAGACTATCGAGCGGTCTCCGCAACCATCTCTCCTCTCTCCAATTTTTATGGATTACAGATTGCCCCAAGTTGAGGTACTTCCCGAGGATGGGTTCCCTCCCTCCCTCCAACGATTGGGCATATATGGATGCGAGATTTTGAAAGAGAGATGCGCAAAATTCACGGCGACTATTGGCCCCTCATTGAAGAGATCCTTGACATTCACATCCGATGAATTGATTTGTGCATCTACACTACAGTCAGTTTTCTTAGGGTTCGGGTAAGTTATTTTAGGTTTTGAAGGCATCCCTTTCCATTCTACTTTCTCAATTCGATGCTCTATACGAACTGATGTTTGGGTGGGGGATCTCGTTGGGTTGGATTGGCACTATTTTGTTGGACGATGAACTGTAGATGAAATGCTCGCAGTGCTGCCTCTTGCTATGTTGATGACATATCCTCATTTTTGCTTGATGCGCAAATCAATTGTGAATGAAATCGCACCATCACGGAGAATCGTAGCATTCCACAATCATAGTCCTCTGCATTTTCAGCGTCTATTGTCTGTTCTCTTTCCAACATTTTTTTCTTGGGCCCTTAAGCTCATTCACTTTGGTTGTTTTGCAGATACCATTGTGATCTTGCATGGGCAGAATCTCTTGGAAGGATCACGTGCGAACGCTGCTAAGGTAGGGCTAATGCTATTGGTGTCATTGTCTTCATTCTTTTTTTTTTTTTTTTTTGCAATTTATCAATAAAGGAAGAAGCAATTAAATATATTTGTTGCACTGCTATGTTCTGAATTTTCCTTCTAGTGAATATGATCTAAATAAGAACAAATCTTTTTCAAAATCTAAAAGGATGATAAGTTTTGTGGAAGCTATGATGTGATTGTGAAGAAAGGGGATGCGGTTTTTTCTTTTTATGGTTTTCTTAAGAATTGGTAACCTTCTATTTTTTATTTTTTTAGGATGATTCTTCATAGTATTAAGCAGTCACTTTGAGATAAAGTTATGAGGCAGCTCATGGCTCCAAGCTTTTGCATGATAGCATTAATATTCCATAAATCGCTTTCTGGTTAGGTCTTGAACTCTGGCACTTTAGGAACTGTTGCTCATAGCTTGCTAGAAATTTTTAGCAAATATACTTATGCTTGTTTGGTTGAGATTGTAATGATAGGCTGCTGCCTTTCGGTTTGCATCGTCAACGGTGACCTCTGAGTTGGCATTTCAGTTTGCTCGACTACGAAATGTGATTTCATCATACATTATGCCATTTTATCTTAAAATACCTTCTCATGTGGCATTCTTTCCATAGGGAGTTCCGGAACAAAATGTTCGAGTTAAGATGGGCTCCTTTGGAGTAACTGTTGCGATTCAACCAATTTGTATCTTGCTTGGTATATCTCCTCTCTCTATGCTAGTGTTGCATGTATAAATTTTTTGTTGAAGCAATGTTCTCATGACATTATGAAGCTCTATTAAAAGTTAGATAATTTGTAATCTGAATTGTGGTTCACTGTGCATTTCTCCAAGGCTTTTTGGATGTTATTGCACCTATAACATGGTGCTTTGACCATATAAATAGGTGGTTAGAAAAGCAAAGTTGCATTTGGCAAGATAACTTTCAAGAAACCTCACATAGTTTTGCTTGACAACCCATCCTATCATCTAGTAAGTTCTACTCATATTACTCCATTTTATGACTTTGATTACCTTTTCGGTTAGCTTGTTATTTTTCTTGCACTAATTGAACTTGTCGGAATCTTATTTTTACATTAAAAATATAGTAGAACCAAATGGTGGTCACGGCTGCTGGTAGCCCTTGTCATCATACATCTAGCAAATAATGGAACATAAACCAATCTAATTGTTCCAATGTTGAAAATATTCAGAATAGAGCAATCTACAATACTAAATGGCACTGATCTTTGTGCCTATAGGCGATATTGGGCTTTACATACAAATATGTGGACCCCTTTTTGTTTGTAAATCCGGTCTTTGAGTTTTGCTTTAATGACCGGTGACTAAAGAATTATCTTTGTAAATTGTTAGTTTCTTGTCTAATGATTAGCGTTTTTGGTTTTTTTGGCCTATCCACACCTATAGGATTAAGATGTGGCTGAGGTGCTCATTCAAGGTTTGGTCTTGTTCCAAGGATTAATTCTGATGGTGAGATTGATTTTCTTGTCAAAATACTTCAATTTGACCAGTGATGGCTCATTTCACAGCTAATACCCTCTTTTCACCTTGATTTGCAGGTTGGTCACGATGAGCATCTAATAGCTAGAAGCTTGGATGAGGTCTGGGTGGTTTCACAAGGCAAGGTGGCACCTCTCCATGGGAATTTCTAGGACTATAGGAATGTACTCCTATTTTTATTGAATCAGGAGAATCTAGTTATTGCCATCGACTAAGAGTGGTTCGGTGGGTTCACATTACCTCACAAAATAAAAAATGAGGCTTAGCTACATAGAGAAAGCAAAAAGGGATGAAGAGAGGATTGTTGCTGATATACAGGACAGACTCACAGTTACACCAGCCCTCATTTGTCATTTATACTTGACAAGGGCTTGTGGAACAATGAGTCTAAGTTTTTGACATCGAGCATACAGTATCATTTGCAATAGCTTAAGAACTGAGTTGTGATTGCAGTCTTGGTATAACTTATGATTCTTTGCACATTTTGTTCTAGCAATAGGTTCATTTGTTGTGCCCCTGGAAGTTTGATACTCTATTGCCGCCGAAGTCGGTTTTCTCATGCACACTAAAATGATTTAATAATTTGCAAAAGAATATTTTAGCACAGTAAATTATTTTGTAAGACAAATCTATTTTGTGAGAAAGCTATATTAATATATTTTCCCCATTTTCACTATTTGGCACTATTTTGGAGAATTAATTATGAAAATATTATCATGGTCAACAAAACCCATTCTTAGAAAGTAGGCGAGCTCTACCACTGAAAGTCAAAGACTAACATTTGAGCAGGATTTCTTGTTGGGTTGGATCGGCTCTGTTTCGTTGGACAATAAACCGTAGGTCGAAATTCACTCAGTGCTGCCTCTTGCTATAGTAATGGCATATCTTCAACTCGCTTGATGCTTAAACAAACTGTGAAGAAAGATGCACTATCACGAAGAATTATAGCGTTCCACAATCATATGTCTTTGCATTTTCAGCGTTTCTTGTATGTTCTCTTCCCACCATATTTTTCCTGTGTCCTAACTCATTCATTGTTTTTTTTTTAATGGTTTTCTTGAGAATCGAGAACCTTTTTTTTTTTTTTTGATGATGATCCTTTGTAGTATTAAGCAATCTATTTGGGACACATTTAAGGGGCAGCTTATTGCTCCAAGCTTTTAATACAACTCCATCATGATAGCATTGATATTCCATAGATCACCATTCCGTTTGTGTTTACAGCTTGCTAGAAATTTTTAGCCTATATACTCGTGCTTATTTGGTTGAGATTGTAATGATATGTTGACTGCCTTTGTGTTTGCATTATTAACAGTGACTTCTGGGGCAAATCTATTCAGGTCTTTAAAGTATCGGTTGTTTGCATTTACTCCACTATAGAATATGATTTTGTTATACATCATGTCGTTTTATCTGCAAATACCTTCTTATGTGGCATTCTTCTTGCAGGGATTCTTGATCGAAAAGCTTCGAGCTCACTTGTGTTCCTTTGGTGTAATTGGACATCTTGCACTTCAACCAATGTATACCTTTTACGATACATTGCCTCCCTCTCCGCTACCGTTGCATATGTAAAAAAAAATTGAAGCAATTGTTTTATGACATTGTGAAGCCCTAATAGAGGTTAGTCAATTTGCAATCTCAAGTGTAGTTCACTGAGGCTTTTTGGATGTTATTGCACATGTAACATGGTGCTTTGACCATATAAATAGGTGCTCAAAAAGGCAGAGTTGCATTTGCCAAGATAACTTTGAAAAAGCCTCACATAATTTTGCTTGATGAGCCATCCAATCATCTGGTAAGTCTGCTCTTTTTGTCCACCTTATGACTTAAAATACTTTTCGGTTAGCCTTTGTTGTTGTTCTTGCACTAATTGAACTTATCAGAATCTGATGTTACATTGAAAATACAGGAGAATCAATAAGTGATAACAGCTATAGAGAGTCTCTGTTCTGTCATCATATATCTAACTTATAATGGAACAGAAACCAATCTAATCATTTCAACTTGGAAAATATTTGGAATAGAATAGTTAGCCTGATCAGTTTTTTCGTATTGGAGTAATCTGTAATACCAAAGAGTTATGATATCTGTGCCTGTAGGTAGTATTGGGCTCTGTTTATAAATGTGGTCTTTAAGCTCTGTTTTAATTGTTGGAGAAATCCTCTTGAAGTATTTTGAAGCTGACAAAAACTTTTCTATCAGTCTAGTCTGAAGGCTTGCAGACTCTAATATTTAAAGTCTGAAGACTTCCGGACAGCCAGACTCAAGACTCAAAGTCTATCCTCATTGACAGTCTCTAATCCGTTGAAGAAAGGTTATCCAGAATTGGATGTTCCGTTAAGGATTTAGCCTTATCATCTGGAGAAGATCTCGTGGCTGGAAAAGACGTAACAGAATCCTTTGATTGATCAAGATTGATTCAATGATTGAAGATTCGAAGATTGTCTAAATATTATTGGAAGGTTCTACTTATGGAAACCGAGATCTTAATTGTATGGGCGAACAGGATTGATGGGCTATCAACACGTTCCTTTAATAGCTCGAACAATCTTCCTAATTGATTCCGTCCAACGGGTAGATTGGAGGAATTCCTTTGGTAAGTGCCAACGGGTATGATGGCATAAAGGAGTATATAAGGAAGACGGTCTTAGTTGTTCGAGGTGTGCGTGATAGAAGAATTCCAAAGTCTGAAGCTCCGTTTTGTTTAGACAATTCCTTTGAGTGAATACTTGTATACAAAAGAGAGTCTATATTTGTGAGAAACCTTGAGAATGTGTGGTAGAACATCTACACTGTGGAATCAAGGCAAAGTTGTGCTGTAACTTCTCTTTTGATCATAGTGAAATCCAGCCAGTGGGCTGTCAGTGCGGAAGAGTGGACGTAGGCTTGGAATAAGCCGAACCACTATAAATCCTGTGTTCAATTTTCTCTCTCTCTACCTCGATCGTATTTCATTTTGTTAAGAATTGCTTCCGTATTTTGACAAATTGTTTGTGCGCCTATTCACCCCCCCTCTAGGTGTTTATACTAGCTATCTCAATTGGTATCAGAGCTTGTGTACTCACTTTGTTTGAAGTGTTTTACTTCAGAGTTAAAGATCCATGGCTAGTATGCTAGCACCAGGGCTGATGGAAGGGCAAAGCAATACCAGACCACCCTACTTTGATGGAAAGGACTACAACATCTGGAAAAACAAGATGAAAGCTTTCCTACCATCAAAGGATCCTCTGAATGGGACGTTGTAGAAAAATGAATTACTCCTACAGCTGCATTAGTCTCTGAAAAAGGGAAAGAAACTGTTGAGACCAGCGGAATGACTTAGGAAGAGATTAACAAGAGACAAGCACTCGATGCAAAAGCAATTTACTCTTTATATTGTGCTTTGTCACCAACTGAATATAATAGAATATCTTCTTGTGTTACGCAAAAGAAAGTCTCGGGACATATTACATATCACCTATGAAGGAACGGATCGAGTGAAGGAAACCAGAATTAACATTCTTCTCGGTCAATATGAAGCCTTCAAAATGAAACCAAGAGAATCTATAACGACATGTTTAGCCGTTTTTACGAGATATTGTCAATGGTCTTGAGAATCAAGGACAAAAAATTTCTGATGCCATGAAGGTAAACAAGCTACTGCGTGGACTCTCCAGGGATTGGAATCACATAAAGACTTCGATAAAAGAGACGCAGAGAATTATGCCACTATCTGTCGACGAGCTAATTGGAACTCTTCAATCTTATGAAGTGGAACGGATCAATGAAGATGAAGATCCAAAAGGTAAGAAATCCATTGCATTAAAATCAAATGATGATTCTGATGATACAGATTCTGAAGAAGATATGGACGATGAGGAGCTTGCTCTCATGATAAGGAGATTCAGAAAACTGAATAGAAAAGGAAGAAGGTTCAACTCAAAAAAACAAAGCTTTCAAAGATAGCAGACCAAGTCTGTTGATGATGAGGAACCAAATAAAGATGTAGTCTGCTTTGAATGCAAGAAAAAGGGACACATCAGACCCAACTGTCCTCTTCTGAAGAAGAAGAGAGGAAAAGCTGAAAAATTCCGAAAAGCTCTCAAAGCTGAAACCTGGAGTGATACTGAGTGTGAAGAAAGTGATAATGAATATGCCAATCTATGTCGATGGCACAATCGACTCGAGACTTTGGATCGGACTCTGGATCAGACTCAAACAATGAATTTGAGACAAGTAATTTTAAAATTCCTATCAAAGTTTCTAAATACATTAATGAACTGTGTTTTAGTCTTAAGACTTCTCTTAAAAGAATTTTCGAACGAAAAAGGAAAACTCAGCTCTAAAACAAAAGGAAAATGTTTTAGTAGAAAGAGTTAAAAGTCTAGACTTGACTTTGTTTCCACTCTAAAAGAAAATGAAGATAATCTTTTAAAAGAAAATGCTCTTTTAAAAACAGACTTATCAAATATTTCAAAGAAATTTTCAATAGGGTCTGAGAAACTTGAAAAAATTCTTTCAGCTCAAAGACCTTACTTCAATAAGTCTGGTCTAGGTATGTCAGCGGAAACAGTTCCCTTGATTGATTTTCCTAAAGTAAAAGAAAGAATTAAGAAAAGACCCTCGAAAGAGGCTTACAAAAATCATTTCAAGAAAGTTTTTGTAAAACTCCGTAGGTAGAAATGCTCTCGGATGTTCAAAGTGCAACGTCCGGATCATTTTGAAAAAGAGTGTCCTATGGTATGGAAACCTGTTAAGAAGGTATGGGCTAATCTTTTTATATTACTAACACCAAAGGACCCAAGAAAATTTGGGTACCAAAGAAAGCTTGAGACTTTATTTTAAATGCAAGTCTCGAGTCAAGAAACAGGTAAAGTGGTATCTTGACGGATGCTCAAGACACATGACGGGAGACTCAAATTGTTTTATAAAGCTTGCTCAAGTAAATGGTGTAAAAGTTTCATTTGGAGGAAACAACAAAGGAAGTATTGTGGGATTTGGAACTGTGAAAATTGGAAGTCTCACAATAAGTAATGTTTCCTTAGTGGAAGGACTCAATTACAATCTTCTCGCATTAGTCAACCATGTGATACTGGTTTCAAGATCTTCTTTCAAGAAGGAACATGTTCTGGAATCAGTAAAGACTCTACTCAGTCTTTCATGGGTCGAAGACATGGAAATATCTATCTTCTGGATGTGAAACCAAATGAATCGCAATGTCTTATCTCAATTCAAGACGAAGCAAGCTTATGGCACAAAAAGCTTGGTCATGTCAACATGAAGCAATTAGCCAAAATCTCATTAAAGCAGCTTGTTCGAGGTCTACCCAAATTGCCATACCAAAAGACTGATTCATGCACTCCATGTATTTTGGGAAAGCATGTAAGAAATTCATTTAAACCAATAAATCATGTCTCTACTAATCATGTACTACAGTTGTTGCATATGGATCTCTTCGGACCAACCAAAACTCAGAGTATTGGGGGTAAGAAGTATTGCCTAGTAATTGTTGATGATTACTCCCGTTTTACTTGGGTATATTTCCTTGCAAGTAAGTCCGAAACCTTTTCATATTTTGAAAAATTTGCTAAAAAGGTTCAAAATGAAAAAGGATGTGTTATCTCTAGTATAAGAACAGATCATGGAGGTGAATTTGAAAATCAAGATTTTACAAAATTCCGTGATGAATCTGGCTTTAAGCATGTGTTCTCCTCTCCATATACTCCTCAGCAAAATGGAGTTGTGGAAAGAAAGAACAGATCTCTTCAAGAAATGGCTAGAACTCTTTTAATTGAAAGTAAAATTACTTCTCAATTTTGGGCTGAAGCTGTTTCAACAGCTTGCTATATCATCAATAGAGTTTTCTTAAGACCTATTCTTCGAAAACCCCTTATGAGTTATTCAAAGATAAGAAGCCTATTGTTTCATACTTTCATGTATTTGGTTGCAAATGTTTTATATTGAAAAATGCAAAAGATCGAGTTGGTAAGTTTGAAGAAAGATCAGATGAAGGTATATTCCTTGGATATTCTACATCAAGCAAAGCCTACAGAGTCTATAACAAGAAGAGCCAGTCTGTGGAGGAGTCAATGAATGTCAAATTTCAAGACTCAACGCAAGATGAATCAAGTCAGACTCATCAAGAAGAGTCTGAACCTGCTCTAGACCCTCAAAAGTCTACAACTCAAGAAGCATCTCAGACTCTGGAAAACCAGCATCAGGTTGTTAGTGAAGATCCAAATAAAGAAAGAGATCATCAACCAGACAAATCAACAAGTAACTGGAAGCATAAGTCCAGTCATCCCAAAGATCTTATAATTGGCGAAATTAATGAAGGAATTCGCACCAGATCCAAAAGGCGAGAAGAGTCTAGTGCTGTGGCACTCGTTTCTGAAATTGAACCAAAGAGCATAGAAGAAGCTTTATCTGATGAAAGCTGGATTGAAGCTATGCAAGAAGAGCTCAGACAGTTCAACATTAATGATGTCTGGGAATTGACATCCAAACCAAAAGGTAAAGCTGTTGTTGGAGCTAAATGGGTGTTCAGAAACAAAATGAACGAGAAAGGAAAAGTCGTACGAAATAAAGCAAGACTCGTGGCCAAGGGATATACGCAAGAAGAAGGAATAGACTATGATGAGACTTACGCTCCAGTGACAAGGTTAGAAGCTATTTGACTATTACTTGCGTTTGCTTGTTATAAGAATTTCAGGTTATTCTAAATGGACGTCAAAAGCGCCTTTCTAAATGGATTTATCCATGAGGAAGTTTATGTGGAACAACCACCAGGGTTTGAAGACCCAAAGAAGCCAGACTCAGTCTTCAGACTGAAAAAGGCTTTGTATGGTTTAAAGCAAGCACCTCGGGCTTGGTACGACAGATTAAGTAAGTTCCTAATACAAAATGGTTTTGTCAAAGGTAAAGTAGATACGACTTTATTTATCAAGAAGGAAAACAAAAGTTTCTTACTTGTTCAAATATATGTGGATGATATTATTTTTGGATCCTCTAATGAAAGTCTGTGCAAGAAATTTTCTAAGTCTATGTAGGATGAGTTTGAAATGAGTATGATGGCAGAATTAACATTCTTTCTTGGTCTTCAAGTAAAACAATTGAAGGAAGGAACTTTTATTTATCAAGAAAAATATGTTAATGATCTTGTCAAAAGGTTTGGACTGGAAAAGTGCAAAAAGACCGACATACCAATGTCAAGTTCTTTAAAGATAGACAAAGATGATGAAGGGAAGAAAGTTGATCAAAAGCTGTATAGGAGCATCATTGGATCACTTCTTTATCTTACTGCTTCTAGACCTGACATTTTGTTGAGTGTTTGCATCTGTGCTAGGTTTCAATCAGATCCTAGAGAATCTCATCTCAGTGCTGCAAAACGCATCATTAAATACGTTGCTTCATCATCAAGCATCAGTCTTTGGTATCCTAAGAAGGGAGACTTTAATCTTCTGGGATATTCAGACGTAGATCTAGCCGGTTGCAGAATTGATAGAAAGAGCACTTCGGGAACTTGCCAGTTGCTTGGAAGCAGGACAGTGTCTTGGTTTTCAAGGAAACAAAGCACTGTGTCTCTTTCAACAACAAAAGCAGAGTATGTAGCTCTTGGAAGTTGCTGTTCGCAAATTCTATGGATAAAACAACAGCTAAGAGACTTTGAAATTGAAGACTCATGCACGAAGATTAATTGCGACAACACCAGCGCTATCAACCTCACCAAAAATCCAATTCTCCATTCAAGAGCAAAGCATATAGAAATTCGACATCACTTTATTAGAGACCATGTTCAAAATGGAGATGTTTCAATTCAGTTTGTTGACTCAAAGGATCAACTGGCGGATATATTCACAAAGCCTTTGGAGAAAAATCAATTTGAATTTATACGCTCCAGACTCAACATTCTGAGGTATGAGGATATCAAAGTCTAAAGACTTTCAGACTCAGACTTACAAGACTTTATCTGAAAGACAGTCTTGGCACGACCGTCAGACTGTAAGTCTTTATCTCTCTAATTTAATCTTGAAAAGGTACGATCGACAGACTGTGTTTTTATTGCTATATTTAATCGACGTAAATATTGCATCGTTTCATTTTCAAAAAGGAAGTTATTTTTGAAATGGCTATTTTTGCGGAAGAAGACAGTTATTTTGAAAAGGCATTTTTTTTATTTCCTTTGTGACGGTTCGTTTATTTCTCTTTTTAACCGATCGTGCACTGTCGATTCCTCTTCACTTCACTCTTGAAAACCCTAGAAAGCATCGATCCTCCATTTCCATTTGTCTTCTTTGATTAATCTTCAAAAAGTTGTCATCTTTCCTGGGAAAATCAAGCAAGGAATCTTCCAAAACGAGAAAGATGTCATCTTCAAGAAAGTCTTCGAGAATCGCAAGCAGGGGACCACAACGAATGAGTGAGGGGCCTACACACTTCGATCTTACTGAGGAAGAAGTGAATCCAGAACAGCAAGCGAGCCCACAACATTCTCAGCAACGTCATTCTCCTCCATCTAGTCCTCAAGGCGTTGATCATCAACAACACGGAGAAATCATCGAGGATGCAGACCCCGTAAGAGTTCAAAAGCCCGCTTTTATTTACAAGCTATATCGTGCCTTAAAAGGAATTCATACTCCTTTGAACTATGTTGATGACTTCCTTAAAGACAAAGGATATAGGAACGAATATATTTTTCTGCGGAAAATGGAAAGTTTGGGAATTGCTCGTAAAGGGGTGGGCGAGGAAACCCTTGCAAATATCCCAAGTGATCCTCGTGACTCGGAGCTGAATCCCGTAGATGGAAATGATGATGACAATTTGTACGGCCTATTTCAACCGAAAATGGGTATTGTGGCTGAATCTCAAGGAAAAATGGGAGATTTGTTCGGATCAAAGGAACAAAAGGATCTATACTCGAAATTGCTGAAGCGTGGGGTAATAAACCCTAGGAGTGTTGATTTTGATTTTCTGGATGCTTTGTGAGTGTGAACTTGAGGGAAAAGTTCAATCATCTTCAACTTGAAAAGTTACGTTCGACAATACGGAGGCTTATCTTGAATTGACTGCATATTTCTATTCAAATCTTAGCTTTTTGGATGCGAATAGATTCTCCTTCAGCGTTAAAGAACAAGACTATGTTGTGGATATGAATATGCTAGCAGATGTGTTAGAAGTTGAGAGAGACAGATATCAACCAATCAAAGTTTCCATTGCTCGGGCCACACTTGAACTGGTGAAGGACAGGAGAACAGATGAGAAGATCACCTACTCAAGGATGAATGCATTCAACATCTTGCTTCACAAGATTGTGATCAATTGCCTTCGGCCGAAATCAACTTCCAAAACTGATGTTTCAAGCTCTGAGGCAAAGTTGATGTATGCCATCCTCTGTGGAAAGAAGTTTTCTCTCCCTCATACTGTTATGTTTCACATGTATAGAGCAGTGATGAAGGACATAGGTCAACTCCCTTACCCAAGCCTTGTTACGAAGTTATTCAGACATCTGAATATTCAGCCTCCGCAAATCTTTTGTGTTCGATCATGCGATCATATGGTGGTAGGACTGAAAATGGTGACCAAAATGTGTCTGAAGGAACTGAGTAAGGAATTGGAGAAATTCAAGGAAAAGACTCCTGCCAAATCTCATCAAGTCTCTTCTACTGCTAAGAGAAAAGGGAAGGAACCTCCATCAAAGAGAAGAAGAGCTCTCCTCGTTGAGGATGAAGATGATGACGAAGACATCACCATCTCTGCAATGGCTTTGAAAAATTTAAGTCGTCCTGTTCCACAGAAAGAATCGGAACAAATGACGAAAGGAGCAGAGGAGAAGGAAGAAGAAGAAAGAGAAGCAGAGCAAGAAGCAGAGGAAGAAAGACCTGAAGAAGAAAGAAGAGAAGAAGGAGAACCTAAGGAAATCTCTTCTCCACCTGTAGGCATGGAAACAGGGGGAGATCAGGAGAAAGGAGTGACGTCTTCATATCCTGATGCTAGTGAAGGAGTCAGTCGCTCGCCTGCAGACCCAGATGACGTTTATGCATCTCAATTTCCAGAAGAAGGTCATGAAGCTTCATCACCAAACCTGTGAGATTATGCTGATCTACCATCGTCTGCATTTACTCCATCAGATCGAGCCGAAGCAAGTACTTAGACTGATAATGGAGCAGATTTTCGCAGAATTATGGATATTCTCTTGGAAATGTGAGGTCAAATTTATGCCTTGGGATGCGAAGTCCAAAGCTTGAAGAATGAAAGTCAAGCTTCTTCTTGTTCATTGAATGATAAGATGCAAGCCCTCTCTATTCAGAATCAGGCCAATGCCAAGAGTGAGGAGATTGCACAACTAAAGGAAGACTTTAAAAGGCTGGAAGGCATCGTTCAGTCTATGGAAGATTTCCAGCTTGTCCGCGTTCCCAAGCAATCTTGACTTCATCTCATTCTTTTTAATGATGACAAAAAGGGGGAGAGATGCAAGATTTGAATCAAACTTTATCATTAAACTTTTAACTGTGTTGGATTGTTTGTTGTTTTAACTCTGTTTGACTTTGTTTTATGTCTGGATGAGAACTGAACTAGACTTAGACTTGACTGCTTCTAGTAACTAGTATTGATATCTTATGGATGGCTTTATTATATACTAGACTAACCTATTTTCTGTGGTTGCAGATTCTAGTGTTATTCTTTTAGCCATTTATCTCTATAAGATATGCACATGTGTTTGAGAAATGTTTTGCAGGTCAAAGTTATCCAAATCTTCAGGAAAGTTTTGTCACCATCAAAAATGGGGAGATTGTTGGAGAAATCCTCTTGAAGTATTTTGAAGCTGACAAAAACTTTTCTATCAGTCTAGTCTGAAGGCTTGCAAACTCTAATATTTAAAGTCTGAAGACTTCCGGACAGCCAGACTCAAGACTCAAAGTCTATCCTCATTGACAGTCTCTAATCCGTTGAAGAAAGGTTATCCAAAACTGGATGTTCCGTTAAGGATTTAACCTTATCATCTGGAGAAGATCTCGTGGCTGGAAAAGACGTAACAGAATCCTTTGATTGATCAAGATTGATTCAATGATTGAAGATTTGAAGATTGTCTAAATATTATTGGAAGGTTCTACTTATGGAAACCGAGATCCCGATTGTATGGGCGAACGATTGATGGGCTATCAACACGTTCCTTTAATAGCTCGAACAATCTTCCTAATTGATTCCGTCCAACGGGTAGATTGGAGGAATTCCTTTGGTAAGTGCCAACGGGTATGATGGCATAAAGGAGTATATAAGGAAGACGGTCTTAGTTGTTCGAGGTGTGCGTGATAGAAGAATTCCAAAGTCGAAGGTCCGTTTTGTTTAGACAATTCCTTTGAGCGAATACTTGTATACAAAAGAGAGTCTATATTTGTGAGAAACCTTGAGAAGGTGTGGTAGAACATCTACACTGTGGAATCAAGGCAAATTTGTGCTGTAACTTCTCTTTTGATCATAGTGAAATCCAGCCGGTGGGCTGTCAGTGCGGAAGAGTGGACATAGGCTTGGAATAAGCCGAACCACTATAAATCCTATGTTCAATTTTCTCTCTCTCTACCTCGATCGTATTTCATTTTGTTAAGAATTGCTTCCGTATTTTGACAAATTGTTTGTGTGCCTATTCACCCCCCTCTAGGTGTTTATACTAGCTATCTCATTAATGAGTAGTGACTACTGAAGAATTATCTTTGTAAATTGTTAGTTTCTTGTCCAAGGATGAGTGAGTGCGACTCTGCTGTTTTGCCTATCCACAACTGGAGGATTTGGATGTGGCTGAGGTGCTCATTCAAGGTCTGGTCTTGTTCTAAAGAGCAATTGAGATGTGGGGCCTATCCATGGAAATTTTCAGGACTATAGGAAGGTACTCCAGTTTTTGTTATATCAGGTGAATCTAGTTATTAGCATCAACTGAGAGTGGTTCATTGGGTTCCCATTACCTTACAAAACTGAAAATGAGGCTTAGCTACATAGAGAAAGCCAAAAAAGATGAAGAGAGGATTGCTGCTGATGTACAAGATAGACTCACTATTACCCTGGCCCTCGGTTGTCATACATACTTGATAAGGACTCGTGGAAGGATGAATTAAGTTGGGATTGTATTCCTGGTATAATTTATGCTTTCTTGCACATTTTGTTCTAGCAATAGGCTCATTTGTTTTGCCCCTAGAAGCTTGATGCTCTATCGCCATGGAAGTCAGCTTTCCCATACGTAGTAAAATGATTTTATCATTTGCAAAAGAATCTTTTTAGCACAGTAAATTATTTTGTAAGACAATCTATTTTTGTATGAATATATTTTCCCTATTTTCATTCTTTGCACTGTTCAGGAGAATTAATTATGAAAATATTATCACGGTCAACAAAACTTTATATTCAACTCTAAGTACAGAATTGCGTTGACTAATTATAATGTAGGCCTTGCGTAGCAAAAAAAAATACCATAATGATATTCCATATAAATATCTGGATTTGTTAGATAATATCCTTCTACCATGTTCAGATCATCATTGAAAATAAGAAACTTTCTTTCTCCCAACTACTACGGTGCAGATGGACAAACGGAACTGAAAACAGAGGTTTGAGTAAGCGAATGTGACAGCTAAATGCTGAATGAGCCCTGCAGGTCCAAACATGTTAGTAAACTGGTTGCCTGGTCAAAGATTGAATTTCAATTTTCTTTTATTCAAATACCCACTCCACTCCCATCTCTTGACAACATTTTTAGCGGTCCTACATATTATACTTCCTGTGCAGGATAGGGAACGGGAGGGAGGATCAATAGCCGTGGCTACTCTCTGGATGTTTCTTTGAGGACTTGTGTCTGCTATGAGATATTCTGATTCTGAGAAAATCGTCACTTAGCATCACTCATGATTAACTCCTTGAAGGGAGCAAGCCCCACCACATTTACCCCCATCGAGGTGTAAAGATCCAGGGTTATTCACACGTGACAAGATACACAAAATAACATTGCGAATGGTTTCAATCTCGTGAGCTCACATGTTGAAGATATACCTTGAATTCAGGCAAGGCTTCCTTGATATACAATATTGAGGAATACTGTCATATGAGTTCTATAATTGGACACTTCTGTTACATTATAAAGTTATTGCCTGCAATATGAGGTTTTTGCCATGACAATCATTTCCATGACGAGGAGCGAAACTGTTTTTCTACTTCTTCATCGTCAGACCCTGCTTGAGACACTGTCTCACGAACTACTTTTAGCAGAGACTTTTGATCTGGAGCTGCTGCGAATTGAGCTTGATGTTGACATTTGTGGAGGAAAATTTGAGGTTGTCCTGTTTGTCTGTGGCTTTGACCGAGTAGGATCTGCAGCGAACCATAACCGCTTCTTCATTTGCGAATTGAGGGGTAAATTTTGCCCACCATTTAATTTTTTAGTTGTCTTTCGGGAATAGGACACTCACGGTCTACTGGACAAGATCTAACATGCGAACAATTATTTTCAGGTCTGAAAATATCTGACATGTGAAGATGAAGAGGTTCTTGAAGAGGCTTAATTGTTACAGAAAATCATTTCTCCGTGTATGGAGCTTGATTATCTTAATTGTTACAGAAAATCTTTTCTCCGTGTATGGAGCTTGATTCTTCTCTTTTAGAGACTTGACATTTTTGGCTCGGTATTTTATTAGGATCCTTGACATTGGTTATGAGTAATTTCGATAGAGTCTATATCAAGGAGAATGAATTCTTAAAAAAGTTTTGGTTATAAGATGATGATCTGCAATATAATGAATATCCGGAGGGATGTCACCCTGCATTATTTTATGATTGATCTTTGAAAAGGTCTTCTTCTAGTATGCTGTTTGTTTTGAGAGAAACATTTCAATAAAAAAAAATGTTATTTTCATTTTTTGCTATTTAGTGTTATATAAAATCCGGTCAAAGGAAATTACTTTAGTCAATCAGAAAATCAGATAAAAAAGAAAATAAATATTTAAAAAGTTGAGTACGGAAATAGTATGGAGGAATATCTACACGGGAAAAAAGGCACGACAGTGTCGTTCTGTTGCGGTCCTTCATCCACCACATATTTCAAAAAATGCACAACCAAGAAACTCTAGCAGCTAGCAATAGGTTTTATGATATATTCAGAAAGTTTTGCACAAGATTGTAAGGCGAACTATTTGAGGGGGAAAAAAGAGTAGTCCCTCTAATTTGCCGGTACAATATAGTGGTGTTTTCTTGATTTACATTGTTGGGATCACCACTCAAATGATTTTCATTTTAGTTATTAGACAGATTTTCTTTTGATTGATTACTTTGACTTTGACGCCATTTTATTTTTCAGTCGAAAGTTTGATGCCATATTGATTTGGGTTCCTTTGGTGTAACTGGAAATTTTGCGGTTCAACCAATGCATACCTTGTCTCGTATATCTCCTCCCTTTCTACTACCGTTACATATAATTTTGTTTGTCTGGTCACTCTTATAGCTGTTTATTATGTATGAAAGATAATTTTAATTGATTGTTCCTTTTTGGACTTTTAAAATTTTCTTATGTTCATCTCGCCTCATGTTGTTCTTCTTGTTGAAGAGTCTTCAATACAAATGACGTCATTATTCCAATTGTGTTGGTTGATGATGATGGCAATTAGCAAAAGCCAGGGAATTAAAGAAAAATCTGGGGCTTTTACTTTCTTTTTCAATACATATTTTATATTTTATTTTTGTGACTGAATAATTTTGGAGTTGGTTATTAATTGAAGCAAGAAATTCTCATCTAGCACCAAGATGAAAAAAAAATGCCAACTTCCTCGCATTTTCTATGATATGATAAAAAATTCTCTTATCTGGAAAAAAAAAAAAAAGACGAGGAGGAAGTATAGATTGTCCATTGAAAATGTCTTTTCAATTGATTGGCTTCTTGAAATTTATTTTATGTCATTATGCCGTACACTTTAATAGGCATCATTTTACCCAAACTCCTTTGGAATGGTGTCTTTATGGATTTAGAATGTTGTATGATACGATATGTGGATCGCAAGCCCGATAGAATTAGACCTGAATAAAGTATTTTGTATCATAAGCGTACAAAGATAGCACAAAAACAATGTGCAGCCTAGCAGAAAACTCTCAACGTGTAATATCACGCTGAGTCACGAGTTTAAGCTGAGCCCAAAAGGCCCATCAGCCCAAAGCCCGCGAAAAGAACCAAGCCCAGCCACATCTTGGGTTTATCCTCTCTCTTTCTCTCTCTTCCGTTTTCCCGCCCGAGAAGCTCCATCTCCGCGGTTCGAGTTTCGCCGGAGCTTATTCATGGCCGATTCTAGTATTCTGCCATCTCCGCCGCCTCGCATCGGCTTCTCCGGCCTTCAGACGTAACTCTTCCAGTTACTTCCATGGCGAAAATCTTTCTGGTTCGCGCCGAAAGCTCTGCAGTTCCGGTCTCGATTCGTCTTGAATTTACTGCATTCACTTGAAGCTTCTCCATCTCACTTAAACGATAGCCAATCGTAGCCAAGCACCTTTCTCGCTGGACGACTTCATTATCTTTCGTTTTTGTCACTGCCTCCTCCTTCGGTTTCCATACAGGGGAGAATAGCCATGACTGAAACTCTACTGAACTTGGATTCTTCACTTCGAGCTCTTCATCATCATTCGGTTACTGCAACGATTTTGAAGGTAAGTTCCCTCTCATTCTCTGGATTTCATTTTTCAATTCAGTTGATAGCATTCATTCTCGCTCTTTCTCTGAATTTCCAGAGACCTCTTCATCGAAATTTCTTCTCTATTGCCCTCCGGACACTGTTAGCCACCACCAGCCACCACCGGTCGTCACCATTCCCATTTCCACGGCCAACAGCCGAAGTTCTGTGCGCCCCTGTTCTCGGTCACCATTGCTGAAGTGCTCGGACTGCGGTCACCACCGTCTCTCACGACGGTTCCAGTTCATGAAGCTGCTTCTATAATCACCTTATTGAGGTCCGATCATTAATCGTCACAGGTAATCATCCTTTATTCAATCGAATCACATATGCTCTGTTTCCAGTTGCTCTACGTACAGACTACTGCATGGGTAAAAACTACTAATTGCTTTCTGATGATCTCGTCCACATAACTGAACTGTATCGATGTGCATATTTGAGGTTGAGGTGTTTTTCTGTATTTTCATAGCTGAATTGTGTAGTGCATGCTTGAGCCGAGACATTCTTCAGTATATTTGTCGACTTACTTTCGACGATTTCTTCAATGCATGTACGACCGTCAGTCTCAACACGTTGTGCTGATGGAGCCAAGCTTATACTCGACTGGTAATGTTTAGCACTACACTTGCTATCACCGAAGGTGGCCATTCGGTTCCATGTCGGAGCAAACCGAAGCTGTTCGGCTGCTTAGAAAGATATTCCTTGTAATTGAATGTTCTCAAAGGAGTCCCAATATTTTTGTAAAGAAATCCTCAGGAAGCAATGACATACCTACAGGATGTAGACGCATACTATCTAAGTTTAATATAAAGAGTTAGAAACTATCAAAATATATCAGGAATAGGACATGTGCTTACAATCCGCAAAAGTGAAAGGAATTAGAAGATATTGTTACTTGTAATGATCCGTTAGAATTACTTTAACGTTACTAGCTAAACTTCATCAATGAAGATCATGTCATTTAATTATAAACTAAAATGTGTGGAAATGGTGTAATTTCGCTTATCAAATAGAGTTGTGTTTGGCACCGCTCTTTCTCTACAAGGTTTCCTTTCTTTTCCCTTGAAGCCGCCTCCTATCTGCAGTGTTGTCCTTGAGGGGGAGAGGTCCCTCCCTCCCTTCTTCCCTTTTTTGAAGTTTTCCATCTTTCTTTTTCTCCCAATCTGTTCTAGGAGTTTGTGCATGATTATATTTTTGCAGCCGATCTTGGATGAATGTGGAGACCAGCTTGGCCATCCGTCTAGTCGACAACCACCGAGGATGGTGTTCGTAATGTGGCTCCACAACCTCTTCAAGGTTATGCCGTTTTCTTCTCTCGATTTGGACTTAGGTGAAGCTTTGGGTTTTACTCTCTCAAACTCAATCAAAATATAGATTTGTGAGCTCCTTATAAGTACTTGATCTGTGTTCTTTCAACAATTTGATGCTGGTGTCTTTGCAAGATAATTTTACAAGATAATGGTGATGAAGACATTGGACTTAGATGCGCACCGCAAGCCTTTGCAAATAGAGTGAGAGATTTCGGCATGTACTCATGATTGAATCTAGTGACCATCCATCAATCGTTTATGGCATCAAAGTTGTTATTAAGCTATAAACTATAATTTGTTATTTGCTTTCTGACTTTTGATTTGTTCTACAATTATTTGAGATTTATTAAGCTTGAAAGCCTTCTATGTACTCGGTAAGTTTCATCACAACATGATTTTATAGCTCAACAACTTCTATAATCAACTCACCAACCTAAATCCCAAATTGAGTTGAAATTATAGCTTATCCAAGAAAATTTTTTTTTTTTCAATTAGATAAATTAAGTCCTTGAATTTTTATCGAGTGGTTCGCAATGATGCTTAAGATGACCTAAACCCTCTCTCTCTCTCTCTCTCTCTCTCTCGCGCGCGCGCGGGGTTTACTTCCCTTTTCCAGTTTTCTGGATTCTTCTTTCTCTCTCATAACTATTCTACTTTCTCCTGTTAAGCTAGCTCCAACATTTATAAATAAGCTGAAGGAAGTTAGTCCGTTGGACTTCTAAGATGGAGCTTCATGGGATGAAATGAGAATTGGGTCTCTTGGGCCGAAACCCATTTTTTTTAATGGTGGCGGCCTGTAAAGTCTTAGACAGTCTTAGACACAGGATGAGGGGAAAATAATGAATGAACCCTGAGCATTTGAGCTCGGCTCAAATCGACCATCGAATGGTGTGGGCTCCTTGTGAAAGCTAACTTTTCACAGTGCACCTGAAAAATTATGAAACCAAAATTCATTATTTACAATGCAAAATTTCCCTATAGATAGAGCTAGGTTAGTAATTGGGTAATTAAATGTGAGATGATTAGTCTAGCTAGTAGCGCCAGCAGTGATGGCATTGGAATAAGTTGTCCTGGCGGTGGTGTTGATGACCACAGCGTGGCAATGGCCGTGGGATTGGTGGTGCTCTCTTAGTCGCCCCATTCCTAATTTTTTTTTCAATTTTTTTGCTGTTTTGTCTTCTTCATTTCTCTTTATGCCATTTTTATTTTATCTAACTTTAACTTGTAAACATAAATGGAAAACTAGACATAATTTTAATAGACACACGCAATAGAGAGTAATGAATGAAAAAACCCAACATGATTAAACATGAAAAGAGTTGAATGAAAATAGTATTGTTAATTATATATAATACGTGAAAATTCTGCTAGTATTGGAAAAAGAGTCAAATAGAAATGGTAGAGGAGGGATGCGAAAGTAAAGCAGCAAAGCCAATTTGCGTCATGCAATCTCTTGATCTTTGTGGAATCGATTAAAGTTTCTTTTCCATTGGTAGTTTTTCTTTAAGTGCTTCACTTTTGCTTCACATGTTAGACATAGAAATCTCCAGACAAGATAGGACAGGATATTTAATAAAGTCTTTGGGGGATATTCCCCGAATATTACAAAACAAACAGTTGTGCACAAAAAAGTACTTTATTTTGTTTACTATAACCTCTAATAGGCATCTTTGAAAGTCTTGGTCTTTATTTAATCTATGGTCGTTTGGTGTGGCAAGTATATTATATGTGTGTGATGTGTAGTGTAATTTTCTATACATTATATTAATTGGTGATTTTTGACTCATTCAGTATTGCAAAGCAAGTTGCTCAATGGACTAGTTGGTGGGGGAAAACTATTCAAAATTCCTAAATTATTGCACTTTTTACCAATTCAATCATAAATCTTTTAATTAAGTCAATTTTTTTGGTCAAAATTGTGTCAATTAAATCATTAACCTTTTCATATTTTGTTAATTAAATCCATTTGCCCAATTTTATTTGGAAATCACCGATATTGACACCAGCTATCTTATGTAGCAAGATAACTAGCATTGATGTGGACAATTTTAATATTATTTTAATATATATTTGGGAAAATTCTAACTATGATGACTTGTTGATGTATAACAAAAACTAAGCTGCCATTGCTTGGTGTATCTTTCAAAATGTTTATCTGAAGATTCAGTCAGTGCAAGCTGTACAAAGATGCTCATTTGCTAGTCCCAATTATGATGGTTAGCTTCATTTATCGCTATACTATTTGCTAATCTTTTGGCAAGAACTTTACATTCGTCCACATTAAAGGACTAATGGAGCACCTTCTATTTATCCATAATATACTCAAGGTAATTGTTTTTGTTGGAAGATATGCAATATCTTCTGGATACTATTAGGATCAATTAATATTAGATTAATTCATAGATTATTTAGTTGCATTTTCTTGTACATGACTTGTACTATAATATCACCCTTGTACATTGAGATGAATATACAGAAATATAGAAAATTTTCTCTCTTTTCCTTGTCTTCGTCCTCTTTCATGGTATCATAGCACAATCGTGCTTCTGTATTTCATTTCCGCTCTCTCTCTCTCTCTCTCTCTCTCTCTCTCTCTCAACTTTTCTTGTACATGACTTGTACTATAATATCACCCTTGTACATTGAAATGAATATACAGAAATATAGAAAATTTTCCCAACGTTCTCCTCTCTTTTTCCCTTGCCTTCGTCCTCTTTCATGGTATCAGAGCACAGCCGTGCTTCTATATTTTGTTTCCCCCTTCTCTCTCTCTCTCACCTACCTCGGAGGTGCAGGACCTCATGTGGAATACAGCTGGTGGAGTCCAAAGTTAGCCCATTACAGGGCCATTAATCCAGTGGCAGCCCAATCCGAGGCAGCCCACTTTGGGCTTTCCATACTAGTGGGTGTCAATGCCGATGTATTATGGGCCCAACTCGATTTTTTCTTTTCCAAGATCCTAGATGCAAAGAGATGACGGCCCACCAACCACAAGTGGGGCTGGCGCAACAGAAGGATCCGGGTCATCTTATTCAGGTACAGACCCCAATAGGGCAGGCGAATCAAATACAGGAGTGTTGGGCGGGTCACATCCAGGCCAAAATTCTAATCCTTATTAGGAGTTCCACCCAGTTTCTTGCTGTTCCCTTTTGCGACTGCCATGGGTCGCCCAGAACTTAGCGACGCGCAGTACATCTCCACCACCAATGGACCAGAGTTGCGGCTCATTAGCCACCTTCTCATGAGACAAAAAAATTACTCAAACTAGGCATGGGATTTTCGGCAAGCCTTTGTCACAAAGGACAAGGACGGCTTCATCGATAGAAGCATCCCCATTCCAACTGACGAAAAATTGGCATAGCAATGGAAAAAATGTAACCAGTTAGTGAGAACTTGAGTAGGAAACTGTATAAGCCTCGAGATTGCTGCCGGTCTACCCCCCACACTCGAAGACCATTTGGGAAAGCATTTAAGAAGTGTACGGGAAGTTAGACCGGGCGAAGATCTTCTCACTACACCAAGCCCTCACAAAACTGAAGCAAGGAAAGATGACCATAACAACATGCTTCAACAAGCTTTAAGCTCTGTGGAATGAGCTGGAAGCGGCCAAGGAGAAGTTAGAAGGGCTAGAGGCGATGCTTAGACAGTATAAAGCCATGGAAGACCGAGAAAAGGCCACTCGGTTTCTCTTAATTTTGAACGATTCTTACCTCAATTTCAAATTGCAAATCTTAGCAATGGAGCCTGCACCTTCTCTTGGTCGGATCTTTCAATTGGCGGTGCAGGAAGAAATCCAATGCCTTACCTCATCGGAAACAAAGGGAGCCGAGAGTATAGCACTGGCGGTAAGAGGAGAAAGAGGGCTGAAAACCCTAGACAAAGAGGAAAGACGTGCAGCGCTAGGGTTTCTAGTAGGTTGGCAAGCCTTTAAGGGCTCTGGGTTCGACGACCAAGATCATTTGCCATCATCTAACGACTCCAAGAGTGCCCGCGATCTTCAGACCTTGAACGGCAGAGATGGCTCCACATCAAAGGGATCCAACGATGGTTATTTTTCAAAGAATTATGGACAGAATTCAAGAAATAAATGGAAATTATACTGTGAATTTTGTAAGTGGCCCCATCACATAATCGAAAATTGCTAGAAATTACACGGTCGACTTGGAGAAAAAGAAAAAAAAGAGGAAAAGAAACATCAATAGCAGCTGCTTATCAAATTACTGGTTAGTAGATGTAAATCAACCCATCAATTAGGCAATATCAATAATTGTTGCAGGCCCTACAAAAGTTGGAGACTCCTAACAAAGGAAGTAGTTTCACAGGTATTTCTCATAGCCTGATAAATACAATATTGAGAAATGCTTGGATTGTTGATTCGGGAGCCAGTGATCATATTGCATGTGATAAAAGTCTATTTTCCATTATTCATGAAAAATTGGATAATCCCATTATTGTCCAATTGCCAAATGGAAACACCACCCATGTCACCATAACAGGAACAGTCAATCTTAACCCTGAGATTATCCTCACGAATGTTCTTTATGTCCTGGGTTTTCAATTTAACCTCATTTCTGTGTCTAGAGCCTATGAGGAAAATTCATGTCGTGTTCTTTTCAATGCTGATACCTATCTCTTTCAGGCACATTCGACTGGCAAATCGATGGGCTTGGGTAACCTCTCTGAAGGTTTATTTTTTTGGAATAGTTCATCCAAGGAACTTAGTTTTTCCGATATTCCTTGTAATAAGAAATCATTGTGTAATTTGACAACTAATGATGAAAATTGTCTTATGCATTCTAGAATGGGCCATAGTTCTTCATTTCCTTATCCTTAATGTCATATCTATCCACTTGCAAAGCAATCACGTGTTCCCTTTCTAATAAGCAAAAATCGTGCAAATAGAATTTTCTCATTACTTCATATTGATGTGTGGGGACCATATCATATTCCGAACCATGATGGGTCTTGGTTCTTCCTCACAATTGTGGATGATCATTCTAGAGCCACATGGATTTTCCTCATGCAATCTAAGAGTCAAGTTTCATTGAACTTGAAAACTTTTCTTTCTCTGTTAAAGACTCAATTTGGAAAATCTGTGCAACGAATTCGGATAGACAATGAAGAGAGTTTTTTAATCATGATAGTGCTACACTATTCTCTTCTCAAGGGATATTACATGAAAGTTCATGTGCTTATACACAACAACAGAATGGAGTGGTGGAACGGAAGCATTGCCACCTGTTGGAAGTTGCATGGGCCTTGAAATTTTAAGCCTCCATTCCAGAAAAATTTTGGGGTGATTATGTATTGACCGCAGCTTACTTGATCAACCGCACACCAACTAAGGTACTTAACGGATGAACTCCTTTTGAGTTACTTTTTGGCAAGAAACCAGAGTTGAGCCATTTGAAGGTTTGTGTATGTTTATGCTATGCCACAATAGTAGGACCTAGAGATAAGATGGGTTCTCGTGCTCGCCGCTGCATATTCATGGGATATCCTACTCTTCAAAAGGGATATCGAGTATTTGATCCATTCACAGAAGAGTTTTCTGTTAGCAGAGATGTCGTGTTCTAGGAAAATGTTTTCCCATTTGCTACACAAGAACCAACCGTGGATAAGGGGCATTCTTCTGCTTCTCATACTGAGGAAGTCTTCAACTATCTGGAATATGCTTTCTTTCATTCCTTAGAAAGCACAAGTAATTCTCTGGGATTTAAGTCCACTGCGGAAGTGACTTCTCTTATGGAAGTGATAGATCACGACTCTAATGACGGGGATACAAATGACTTATCTCAGTCAGAGACTCAAGAAGACCACTCACCTCCAAAGAATGATCAACCGCAACGTTCTAGACGAGCTACGCGCCCGCTGACTTGGACTCGGGATTACATATGTGGTGCATGGAACCCACCAGGTACTCGATTTCTAATTTCTTCATATGTCTCTTTTGATCAATTATCTCCAGAACATAGATGTTGCATCACTCGCATATTTGAAGAGCGAGAACCATCCACCTATAATGAAGCATGCACTGATCCACAATGGCAGAAAGCTATGGAGGCAGAACTCTAAGCTTTAGTGCATAACCAGACATGGGAAATTGTCTCATTACCACCTCATCGCAAGGCAATTGGCTGCAAGTGGGTATACAAGAGTATTGAGCAGATGGATTGATAGAAAGATACAAAGCACGATTGGTTGTAAAGGGTTTTACGTAATGAGAGGGCTTCGACTATCATGAAACCTTCTCCCCTGTGGCCAAAGATGTTACAGCTCATTCTTTTCTTTCAATAGCAGCATTTCAGGACTGGCGCTTGCACCAAATGGATGTCATCAATGCTTTTCTGCATGGAGACTTAAATGAAGAAATTTACATTGACATGCCATAGGGATTACGGAGACATGGGGAGAATGAGGTATGTCGTCTTTGCAAATCCCTGTATAGCCTTAAATAAGCCTCCAAACAGTGGTACGCCAAGTTTGCAAACTCTCTAAATATGACTATGATGTTTTTACATGGACCGAAGGTGACATCCTCGCACATAGGTCGATTTTGAAATGCGATATCCCAGGACAATATATCGCCGACCCTTTCAATTATTATGCACATGGGAGAATAAATCCCGGACAATAAAACAATGGGATAGAAAAGCAGGGCCATATTTTTCATATTGAAACTTATAACCAAACTTTTATACAAAACACAAACCACTTCATATCTATTCATATCAAAAAGAAGATCTCAAAAGAAGATAAATTCTCAACCCATCCAAGCCATACTCAAGGCCTCTCTCGGGATTATCTTCTTTTCCCAAAAATCCTTCTCCGACTCTTCCTCCTCGGCTCCTTAGCAAGGTCCTTATTTTTCCCCAAACTATGAGACTACTCTAAATATGCCCGATTAGTAAACCATTATATAAAGGTTTTGGGTCACGTACCTTGCATCGATCCCACCTGCAAGTCAGTACAATTCACAATAGGCACTCAAGCAATCATGTCACCGATCGAAGCATCAATCAAATCGACCTAGTCGATTATATGCCGGAAGACCATTCATGATCATCTCCATTCAATCATTCAATTCACAACATTCAACCAAGGCAATGAATCACATCAAGTCACACTCAGATCGAATCATCGATCAATCGACCTAGTCGATTACAAGTCAATCATACCATCTCATGGTCATTCTCAATCAGTCAATCAATTCACGACGTCAAATCAAAGCAACGATCAATCGACCTAGTCGATTACATGACAGCCTTACCATTTCCCGGTCATTCTAGCTATTGCTATTCAGTCATAACTAATAGAATAAATCACCGAGCCACGTGCATTCTCCGAGGCGATATTCCTTATCACCGAGCCACGTGCATTCTCCGAGGCGATATTCCTCATCACCGAGCCACGTGCATTCTCCGAGGCGATATTTCTTATCACCGAGCCACGTGCATTCTCCGAGGTGATGGAACCGATCATCGAGCCACGTGCATTCTCCGAGGTAATGCATTAATTTACCGAGCCCACGTGCCCTTTAAAATGCCAAATATACTCATTGGGACCACGTGCCTTCTCCGAGGTAATGCATCAAATTACCGAGCCCACGTGCCCTTTTAGATGCCAAATATACTCATTGGGACCACGTGCCTTCTCCGAGGTAATGCATCAAATTACCGAGCCCACGTGTCCTTTTAGATGCCACACTTAATCACCGAGCCACATGCATTCTCCGAGGCAACATACTTCGTCACCGAGCCATGTGCATTCTCCGAGGTGATTTACTATTCACTGGGCCACGTGCCTTTCATGATAATTCATCCCATTTCTAAAGTAATTAACCATAACCATAATTCGTACTCGATTCACCCAAATAATCAATTTAGGACCATATCCTAAAAATCCACAATTAAATCAATTTGGCACAATTCAAAGCCCAAATAAATAAACGAACTGGGCCACGACAAACAGCACGAGATTTCGATCGTCGGCCATCTCAATCTTAATTTCTGAAAATTATTTAATTATTTAATTAATTTCGAAAATTAATTATTAAATATTAAAAATTCCGTTTAGCTCCAAATAAGGCCCAATTAAATAAACGAACTTCACCACGGTCATCAGCATAATTTTCCGGTCATGGGCCATCCCAATTAAATTTTCAGGAAATAAATAATTATTTAATTAATTTCGAAAATTAATTAATATTAAAAATTCAATTCAGCTCAAAATAAAGCCCGATTAAATAAACAGACTTCACCACAGTCATCAGCATAATTTTCCGGTTCCAAACCATCTCCCTTGAATTTTCGGAAAATAAACAATTATTTAATTTAATTCCGAAAATTAATATTTAAATGCCAAAAATCTCACTTAGGCCCGAATCGCCAAATTGAAGCCCGATTAGGGGTCCGAAAATTCCCGAGGTACTTCTAATAAATAGTAGACCACGTCTACTTGCTAATTGCGCAATCAATTTATTTAAATCACATCACAATTGACTAATAATTGCTAATTAATTCTAATCTAACAACCTAAACATAATTAATTAAAACTAAACCAACCTAAAGCATAATTAGTCAACTAATCAAGGATTAGTGAGATTACTCACCAAATCGCGCGCAAATCGGATCAATCCGACGGCGGCGACGCGAGGAACGATTCTTCCCAAAGCGGGCCTCGGGTTCGGGGCCGGGAAACGGCCCAAAATGGGCCTAAAGCCGCTGGAAACCCATTTCGTGGGTTGCTGTTCGGGGCTGAACGGGGCTACTCCGGCGGCCAAAACGGCGAGGGAAGGCCGGCGGAGGGACGAGGGGACGCGGGGGAGGCTCGGCGGTGACCGGACGAGGTTGGGCGGTGGCCGGAGGTGGCCTAACGGAAGCTGGACAGAGGCGAACAGCAGCTGGGTAGAGCTGGATCGCGAGGGGGAGAGACGGCCATGAGCGACGGATGCGGGGCGGAGCGCGCGGCGTTGCGCGGGCGGGCGGCTGTTGCGGCCGTGCGAGCGGCGGTGCGGCGGCGGGACGGCGAGCTGCTGTCTTCGATCCTGCTTCTGCTCGTTCGGCACACGGAGAGGGAGAAGAAGAGATGTCGAGAGAGTGAGGGAGTCCAGAGAGAGAGAGTTAGAGATAAGAGAGAGTTAGGGTTTGAAAAGTCAAAAAGGTGGGGGAAGGGGAAATCGCACGGATGGGGGAAAGGGGAGAGGAGAGAGAAGAGAGAGAGAGAGAAAAGGGAGAGAGAGAAAAGAATTTAAATAATGAACTTATTCTTTTTCTTTTCTTTTCTCTTTTCCTTTCCTTTTCTATTTTCTTTTGCCTTCAATTATCTTCCGATAATTTCTTTCTTGAAATTTCGGACCCGTCAATAAATTGACGAGCGATGAGAGGGGATCCTATTTATCCAGTCGAAATTAGAACTCAAAAATCTGGATGTCACAACTCTTCCCCTCTTATAAAAATTTCGTCCTCGAAATTTAAACCTTTACCAATCCATAAACGAAAGGTGGAGGTATTGCCGTCTCATCGAGTCTCACATTTCCACGCTGATCATTCGGTCTCGTGGCGTTGTCTAACCACTTTGACCAAGGAGATCATCTTTGTACACAAAATCTGCTCTTTCTAAACCAACAACCGAACCGAGCTTCTCATAAGACATTCTTATCCACATCGATCTCTTTTTCTCGACTCCTTAATAAACCTTCGAACCTCGACGATTCAAAATTTCTGACAATTCTGAGCAATCTTTACTCTGACACTGATCTGACAATTGCAAATACTGATCACTGAGCTGACTCTGGACTTGCGATTTTCTAATTTCTGATCTCATCTCAACCGACTAAAATCCTGTACACTCTGCTTTGCACTGATTAAAAAGAAATTATCTTACTGATTTAGATTCGAGGTATAATTCATCCTCAACACTCCATGTCGGCGAACTATCTGAGACACACACACTTCGATATACCCACTTTGTGGCAAGATAGGATCTTCAATTTCTGAAATCGAATTTAGATTTGCGGTTAATTTCACTCCGACACGCTAGTGTGACCTAAACCGGGTAACTTTCAGAACTTTTCGGTCAAATGACCCGTGGTCGATTTTCTTCGAGCCACAATGAACCCACTCGACTCAATGACGACTTTCGATTGTCGTGAAAATCCCGATGATCCAAATACGGACACAGGGTACCAAAACAATAAGAAAATCAGTCTAGTGTTGGTCGATGAGAATATTCCAATTTAGTGGTGTCACCCACGATTAGCCACACATCTCAGTCGAGCCAACCTATATCTGATCTCAAATCGATTTATATCTGTGCCGTAATGATCTCGACAGATAAGCACAGTCGAGAAGTCAATCCCTGGTCGAATTCTCAAGTCTATTTGCCTTAAGGTCCCTAATAACTCACCCAGCTAGTCTAGTTATCTCAGGAGTGGCCAACTCAGAGAAAAACACTGTAATCGCGTCGATGAAATGCCCAATTTATCTAATCGAATTCAGAGCCCGCAATTTGAATGTTACACACTCAAAACAAGATCTATTCGTACTGTACCAAAGTGGACCAACTCCATCTATCGATTGACCACTATCCTCAAATGGTATCAGTAATCCCCTGAATCCTTAGTAAACCATATATTTCCATCTCCACTTGGGATTCTCAAGTGATGGTAAAATCTTCCGGATTTGCATTACTGAAATTCCACTTATTGACACTTTTGACACTTGCAACCTGCTTAGCAATATCTATCTTCATATCGGTCTACCAATTTAGCTGATGTCAATTCTGATTACTTGCCCCATCTGGTCAAAACTGTGATACTATAGCGAACTTCTGACAAGATCTTTTCCCTAAGTGCTACACTGTCAAGTGCACTCAATTCCTCATGGAACCCGAACGTTCCATCCTCAGAAGTTTCAAAGTTAGATTCTTTCTTGCCAGTATCATCTTATAAGATTTTCTGAACATCTCTGTCTGTCAACTAGGCACTGATTCCAACTTGAACATTTGGCTCAATTTTGAGGGCGGCTATAAAATTTAAAAGGTAGCCTACCTCAGATTTGAAAACCAAATTTCGAATCCTTTTTAAGTAAAGTTTATACCTTAGCTAGCCTATGTATAATCGAAGACTCTCGGCTCAACACATTAATTACTTCCTTCATTCTCCCAAGATAATACCAGATAACATCATTATAGTTCTGCCAAAACTCGATTCACGACTGTTTCATGTTCAACTTGTTGGGTCTCAACTGGCGGGACGGTTATACAACAATCTTCTCATGTTGTATCAATACATACCCAGCCGTTGGCAAGACACATCACTAAAGGTTTCATGCTTTCCAGAGCCAAATGAAAAGTTTAGCACAAGTGCGATAGCCTGATCTTACTGAAGCTCTGGAAACTATCCTCGTACTTGTCTATGCCAATGAATTTCTCTTCTTTCTCAAGAGGTCAAGCCCACGATGATACTGATGCTGAAAATTCTTTCACAAACCTTCCGTAGTAATCTGTCCGATCCCCACAACTTCTGATCTCTGACATTGATGTCGGTCTCGGTCCATTAACAACTGATTCAATCTTGGCTGGGTCCATGAAGATTCCTTTGCCTGTAACCACACGACCATTCTTAGGGGCATCTCGTGATTCTCAACACTTAATGAACACCCTATAATGTCGCTACACCACACGATCACCATCGATCTAGATATTCCTTGAACATTCTGTTTGTCAAATCCATGATAGCAACTGGAGGGTTCGTTAAATCAAATGGCTTTACATTATTCTCACAATGACAAAATCAAGTGCGAAATGCTGTCTTCAGTATAACCTCCTTCCTGGTTCTCAACTGACAATAACCTGTCCTCAAGTCGATCCTTGAAGACATCTACACTCTTTATAACAAGTCGCCCAATTCGTCGATCTTTGACAATGAACACTTATCCTTGATCGTCACTTAATTGAGTCGACTATAGTTGATGCATAATTGCAACGAACCATCTTTCTTTCTCTTTTCACAAAACTGATGATCCCTAAAGTGATGCACTGATACGCATGAATTCCTCATTCATCAATCCTCACATCTGCACCATTGGTTCTATCAATTCACACAACAATAACCGGTAAGAACTTTTAGAGAATGGTTCTGTTCCAGATGTTAATTCTTTCCACACTTAACGATAGAGTTGTACACCAACAGCCAATCAAGTACAACGCTAGTCAATGGTTCTTTTCCTACAGTCTTAACAAACAACTGAAATTCCACACTTGCAATCCCAACATTCTCTGGCACTATATTGGTAGTAGCAGTGTTGGTGTTCTTCCTGAACTCCAACTGATAGTCCCTCACCTGATGATCGTGCTCACTACCATCAAAGCACGTTCTAGTCATTCTCGAACACAGGATTAATCCATGCATTCCTTCCATACTTTCGGCACTCATCAGGTGAGCCTTCTATCTCCTGCCAAGTGACAGTACACACTCTTTCTGGTTGTCCCATCAGTCTGCTAGAACCGCTCTCGACTTCGATCTTTTCCCTGACCGATTTCCATTTCTGTCTGAATTGGATCTGTACCTTGACTTGGAAGCGATGGCTCGATCCTAGATCATATCTCCGCTCTGGATCTCAACAGGTGTAGCAACAAAGGCGCTTGCAACACTAACGGCATTAGAGATAGCGACAACGATAACGGCTTGATCCTGAGCTTACTGGCTCGTCCAGTTCCCAAGGAACACTTGCATCAAAACGATCCTATCGAACTTAGGATCATTCGACGCTGCTACACTAGTACCAACCTGCAGTGGTACTCTTACACTCGAGCTGGCCAGAGCCGACACTCTGCCACAACCACCTCGGGTACCGACCTTTGTCAGTGCATTAACCCGAGTCACAGAGGACATTGTCCTCTTACTCGGGAGTTCTCCGCTCCCCGTCGCTCATGGTTCGGTCTTTACATCAAACCGCCTTCCACATCCATACTTGGATTAGAAGGTGAGCGATCAACACACAACAAACAGTTCTAGCATTCAGCTAACACGTACATGCACCAGCATGAATTTAAAGGCATTTCCTACTAACTATCCCATGGTCAACGCTCCTTATCACTCCAATCTTCAACCTCGCTCGATACCACTTAAACGGGATGATTTGATGATATATGTATCCTAAAAATCCACAATTAAATCAATTTGGCACAATTCAAAGCCCAAATAAATAAACGGCAGATCGATCTCAATCTTAATTTCTGAAAATTATTTAATTATTTAATTAATTTCGAAAATTAATTATTAAATATTAAAAATTCGATATACTTATTATTCAGCTCAAAATAAAGGATTAAATAAACAGCAAATGATGAAGTAGCTGTCAAAAAATTCAATGAATATTTGCATTCTACCTTTCATATAAAGGATTTGGGTTCACCCAAATATTTCCTTGGAATTGAGATTGCACGATCAAACCAAGGGATTTCTCTCAGCCAAAGAAAATTTACCTTGGAAATCATATCAAAAACAGATTTATTAGGATGCAAGCCAGCTCTATCCCAATTGAGCAAAATGTCAAATTAACTACAGCATATTATGATACTGGAGTATCTCAAGAAGACAATCCTATACTCAAAGATCCTTTGAGTTATTAGAAGCTCGTTAGGAAACTCATATATCTAACTATGACCAGACCATATATAAGTTATGCAGTGCAAACGCTCAGTCAATTCATGCACAAGCCACATCAGTCTCATATGAATGCAGCACTGAAGATAGTGAAATATTTGAAGAAGTGTTCTAGACTTGGGATTCTCCTTTCCAGAAAGTGTGATATGAGTATGATTGCATATTGTGATGCAGATTATGCGACTTGTTCGATGAGCAAAAGGTCTATTATCGGTTTCTATAATAAATTGGGGGATTATTTACTTTCATGGAAGACAAAGAAGCAACCAACCGTCTCATTGTCTTCATCAGAAGCAGAATATCGAACCATGGCAAAGACCACATGAGAAATAGTTTGGTTGTGAGGCCTACTTCAAGACCTTGGGGTATGAGTTAGAGGACCTACTAAATTATTCTGCGACAATGATGCAGCTCTCAAACTTGCGTTAAATCCCATTGTTCATGAGAGGACAAAGCATATAGAAGTGGATTGTCATTTCACTCAAGAGAAAATCCAACAAGGAGTGATTGAGACACAAGGAATTGGGACAAAAGAATAATTAGCAGATATCTTCACCAAACCCTTATGTTAGAGACAACATACGTATCTTTTAAGCAAGCTAGGTGTCTTGGATATCTACAAGCCACCAACTTGAGGGGGAGTGTTGGAAGATACGCAATATCTTCTAGATACTATTAGGATCAATTAATATTAGATCTGATTCATAGATTATCTAGTTGCCTTTTCTTGTACATGACTTGTACTATAATATCACCCTTGTACATTGAGATGAATATACAGAAATATAGAAAATTTCCCCAACGTTCTCCTCTCTTTTTTCCTTGCCTTCGTCCTCTTTCAGTTTTCCTAAACATTCGAGAATTTTTAGGGCTGTAACGTTCACGAAAAAGCCCACGTTGATTGCATATTCAACGATATGTAGAAATCATTAGGATACTAGAAATTTAAAGATGCATTCAAAGCCAAAAAGCAAACAAAACACAGGTAAGGAAAGAAAAGATGCATGGACTTGGTCATATTAAAAAAAATAAAAATTCTTTTGTCCTCTATTCTGGATGCCCAAAAGAAAAAAGGTCCTCTGTATCAAACGACAGCGAAAAATCTTAATATGAAGAAAAAAGGCTAACAATTCACGAAATAAGCACACTTGTGGAGAGAAAATATTTTACTTTGATTTGTCTAACCTCTTATGTACGTCCTTGAGAGTCTTGGTCTCTGTTTAATCTTTTTGGTTGGTGAAAGTTTTGGTCATCTTGAACTCTATAGTTTTCTCTCTCCATAGGCTCATTATCACCTACCTACAAATATCCTTTGTCGTTTTCCACAGTGACCAATTCAACATATAAAGAGATCGTTCCGGGTTCTTTCATGGCTTCCTTCTCATGCTAATTTATAGTATTGTTAACTTAAGAAAGACATATAATACGTGAAAGTGCTATTTGTACTGGAAAAAGAGACATTCACTTAGGGATAGAAGACGAGGGATGTGAAAAGTGAAGCAATAATGCCAATTTGCGTCCTCCAAATTCTTGATCTTCTTGGAATTGATTAAAATTTCTTTCTGATCAACACTTTCTGATTTTTGCTTCACTTTCTAAACAAATACATGATATCCAATCAAAGTCTAGGTCTTCCTGATGAAAAGTATTTTAATGGAGCATATTATCACGACAAGCTGTTTGAGTTAGACCGAAGAGAGGACCTTGATGCACATTCTGTCCTTGAGTTAGATAAATCAATTGTTGTCCTTTTTCTCTATATCAAGACTTTTGGCTGTCGTTTGTAAGAGAGGGCCCTCTCTTTTGGCATCCAAAACAGAGGATAAAAGATGATTTTTCTTCATATGACGAACTTAGGGTGCATGCATATCTACATCTAGAATTTATAACTTCTAAGTGTGTTGTTATTTATTATTATTATTATTATTATTATTATTATTATTATTATTATTATTATTATTATTATTATTATTATTATTATTATTATTATTATTATTATTATTATTATTATTATGTAGTTATAGGCTTTTACACGTCAGCTAACAAAGCTACAAAAATTGCAGAAAGATCGGCGGCTATGATCCGTTGCAGGGTGCTAAAGAAATTGATAATCATGAATTGCTTAAGAGAATTGTGGTCCTTTGAACAGAGAAAGTTAGCCCAAAGCAACTTGCTTAATGGATTAGTTGGTGATTTATGACTTGTTCACTTGGATTAGTTGGTGATTTATGACTTGTTCACTATTTCAGGATTAAAATAAAGCAACTTGATGGATTAGGTGGCTGTCATTATCTTAGGACTAAAATAAAGTAATTTTCTTAATGGATTAGTTGGTGATTTATGACTTGTTCCCTTTTTGTTTAGCCCAAAACACGTGTTTCTGTTCTCCTCATTGAACAGGCAAAATTAGCTGTTTTTGATAATTTGCAGACTTATAATAAAGAGTAAAATGTCATTGTTGTGTGGATCCTTAATATTTTATCTTTCAAAAATATTTATTTTAGTCCTTGTAAGTTGCACAAAGATGCTTATTTGCTGATCCTTTAAACATCGGTCTGCTTTATTCATTGCTAAATAAAAAAAGGGTCAAGCATTGCCAACTAACAAGGTATAATCTACTAGAAATTATACTCTATGCATCACACTTATGACCAGGAAAATCATGTGAAGGATCACGATTGTCTTATCAAGCGGTTCCCTATCGTCAACTACTGGCTTATCACCCTTTAGCCGATCCTTGCTGCTCATCTTGCCGCAAATTTTCAGCGCGTAACTGCCACGTAAAGACCTATATTGATCGCCTATCCACCAATAGCGCAAAAAACAAAGACATTAAAACATACGGTCATTGAGAATGTATAGATGAAAAAAAAAAAAAAAAAAAGCCAATGAGACACTTGTAATAAATGTTTAACGATAATCTGCATGCACTCTAAGTTGGTTATGTGAAGAAAAATCACATTTTCTCCTCTTCTTTGGATCAAGACTCTTGGCTTGTGTTTGAAATAGGGGATCTTTTCTTGTGGCCATGCAAAACAGAAAATAAGAGGTGATTGTTTTCCATATGACCAACTTATAGTGCACGTGTATTTTCTCCAAAAATCTGTTGATTACTATTGGCTTTCTGGCTCTTTTAACAGTATCCTTGTGATTCCAATATCTTTTATTTCATGCTTTATTGGTGAATATGCGATCAATGCAAGCTTTCACATGGTAGTTACAGTATAAAGAATTTGCCTACGTTTGAGAAAATAATACACTCAAATAAGTTGAGTATGTTATGGAAATATAAGAAGTTCCTCGGTTCCTCAAATGGGCGCAAACATACAAAATTACCTTTTCCTTATTCAACGGACAAAGGTAACAAATGTTAACCTGGAGGTGAACCTGGAGTATGTGAGCCCAATTCACATTCACTGTTGAAAGATGTGAGCTCCACGTGGAACCCAATTTTTCACTATGCACGTGAGAAACTGATAACCCTAGAATTAATCCTTTACATTATGAAATCACCTCTAGATCAATTTAGGTTAGTTATTAGGTAATCAGAGGCAATTGCCTGTGATGGTTGCTCCGCTTAGAAGCGCCAGCAAGGACAGTAGTGGCGGCATTGGATGAGTTGCCCAGGCAGTGGTGCTAACACGACGGTGCGGCCGTGACAATGGGATTGATGGCGCGCTCTCTCGCCCCATTCTTGCATTTTTTTTTTTTTTTTGTGGGTTTTTCAGGTTTTTCAGGTTTTTCTTTTATTAAACTTTAACTTGGAAAGATAAACGAAAATGTAGACATAACTATAAAGACAGGTACAATAGAGATTAAGGAATGGAAAACAACAGTGACTAAAAATGAAAAAAGTTCGACAATAATTGTAGTATGGTAAATTTTAAGCAAGAGAAAAACAATCAATACTAATTGTCAAATAATATTTCATTCAAAAAAAAAAAACACTTAGAATCCATGTAATGATTGGAAATTCTACTGGTAATGGAAAAAAAGAAAAGAAAAAGACATTCACATAGGATGGAAGAAGCGAGGTGTGGAAAGCCAATCAACAAATCCAATTTGCATCCTGCAAAGTCTTGGACTTCCTGGGTTTCATTATAGTTTCCTTCCCACATAGGGATTGACCACGATTTTCCAGTTCATTAATGTAATGCTTAAAGAGTCATTTTCAGTAGATTATAAGTATTTGTTGGTGGCGTTTCGTTGGTGGCTTTCTTAACTTTTTTTTTTTTTTTTGGTAAGTGTGGCTTTCTTAACTTGTTTACTCTTTTCAGACCAAAATAAACCAAGTTGCTTTATGGATTAGTTAGTGTGCCTGACTTGTAGATGTTTAGGTGCAAAGAACGTTCTTTTGTTTTCCTTGTTGATCAGACAAAATTAGCTGTCTTTGATGACTTGTAGATGTGTAACAAAAAGTCTTGGTCTTCACTTAAGATATCTTGGGATAATCTCTAAACATGAGGAGACAAGTTATTTTTATTCCTCTAACTATTGGCGTGCACCCTTCAAAGTCCTGGTCTTTTTTTAATGTTTTTGGTAGGTGAAAGTTTTGGCCTTCCTAGACTTTATAATATTCTCTCTCAACTAGTTTATTATCACTTTGCTTCACCATAATCCATGCCCATTCCCTTGCTCAACAGTGTTCTCCTCCAACTCGTCTGAACCTAGCTCTCGTGCTTCCCGGATTGCTGTTGTTGATCTAATCCAGTTCGCCAATCTGCTCCAGGAAGTCCATTTGGAATAGGTAAGAGATATCCATCTACTTGCTTTCTTTTCCCTCAAACTGATGCAGCAAGTTTAACAACAAAATCGAGGGATTTTGATGTCAAATACTTGCTGGCCAGATTAAAGTTGCCGCTTGATTGTTGATATGGCTTAGTTGTTTTAATAAGGTGATGCCTCTACACGCATACTTGTTTGAGCCCAAACTTGGACCTCTATTTTATGATTTTTCATTACATATTAGAATAGAATTGCATTATATTAGTATCAGGACAATTATATTAGAAAACTCAGAATTTTCATGGACAAGCATTATCATGCACATCTAGGCCATTTAGAGTGCATTATTATTAATTGTCATATTTGCATGTTTCCTCTCATAAGTCACGAAGAGTATTATCGCCTCATTCCTGCAATTTTTTTTTTTTTTATCAGTTATTTATTTTTGCTCTTTTTTCTTAAAATTAAATTTGAAAATATAGATGAAAATCTAGAAATAATTCCAATAGACAAGTAAGACAGAGATTAATGAATGAAAAATCACAATATGATTAAAAATGACAAAAGTTGGATGAAATTTTTCGCTTTTGTTAGTTTTGAGCGAGAGAACAATAATTAATGCTAATCGTCCAATAATATCTCTCATGCACAAAAAAAATAAAAATAAATAAACACCCATGTAATGCGTGGAAATTTTACTAGCAATGGAAAAAAGACATTGACATAGGGATGGAAGAGGAGGGATGGGAAAAGTGAAGCAACAATGCCACTCTGCGTCTCCATAAGTCTTGGTCTTCACGGATATCATTAAAGTTTCTTTCCCATCAGCTCTCTCTCAATTTTCCTTCCCTTTCGCGACAAAGAAGTTCATGATATCTAGTAAAGTCTTGTTCTTCCTAAATATATGGTTTGCTTACATGAACAAGTATATGATTGTGGAAACCACAAATACCTTGGGATAATCTATCAATATTACAAAACAAGCACTTGCAGACAAAAATTCCCAGCAAGATGGATGGCAATATCTGCTGAAGGGTGATGAATTAGCAGTTGATGATCGAGAATCGCTTGATGGGAGAATCATGATCCTTCGAACATGATTTTCCTATTCACTTGGGTGATCGGTAGAGTATAATTTTCAATAGATTATACGTTGTTAGTTTTGACTCGTTCACTATTTGCAGAGTAAAATAAAGCAACTTACTTGCTTAATGGATTGATTGGTGTGCCTAATTCTTTTTCTTGTTCAGCTCAAAGCAAGTGTTTTGTTCTCCTTATCGATTAGACAAAGTTAGCTGCCTTTTATGCCATTGTTGAGTGGATCCTCAATATTTTATATTTCAAAAACATTTATTTTGGTCTATGAAAGTTGCACAAAGATGCTTATTTGTTAGTCCTATTAATTGTGGTTGACTTCATTCATCACTAAACAAGCAAAGGGGTTGGATATGCCAACTAATCCATTAAACAAGTTACTTTATTTTACTTTGTAAATAGTGAATGAGTAAAAAAGCATCAACTAACAATGTATAATTTGCTAGAAATTATACTCTATGCATCACACTAACTATGCAAAGGACCATATCAATCAAACGGTTCTTGATTATCAACTACTGCCTCAACACTCTTCAGTAGATCATTGCTGCCCATCTTGCTGCTAATTTTCAGCACTTCAACTGCCATGTAAAAGCCTACATTGATGGCATATTCACCAATAAAGCAGAAAGCAAAGACATTGAAATCATAA
The DNA here is from genome assembly GCA_016097485.1 of Eucalyptus sideroxylon x Eucalyptus melliodora. Taxonomy (NCBI): domain Eukaryota; kingdom Viridiplantae; phylum Streptophyta; class Magnoliopsida; order Myrtales; family Myrtaceae; genus Eucalyptus; species Eucalyptus sideroxylon x Eucalyptus melliodora. The sequence goes on along the minus strand of CM027825.1, from coordinate 16,507,764 downwards.
AGATACTGAGAATATACAAATGCAAAAAAAAAAACCGACAAAACACTCATAAGTAGGAAATTTTAAAGATAATGGACATACACTCTTAAGTGATTTTCCTCTAAAAATTTATTACTTTGTTTAGTTGGCTTCTTTTTCTTCTTTTTTTCCCATCCGTATATTCTCAATATCTTTATGTTTCAATGTCTTTGCTTTCTGTTCTATTGATGAATATGCAATCAATGTAGGCTTTTACATGGTTGTTATTGTGCTAAAAATTCGCATATGTTTAAGAAAAATAATATACTGACTATATTATGGAAATATAAGATATTCCTCAACTCCTCCTTCAAAGTGGACGAATAGACAAAGTTACCTTTTAAAAGTTAGCTGTTGTAGATGTATAACAAAAAGGCTGGACTTCCCGAGTTTATGCTTTTTTTCATATTAACAAATATATAATTGTAGAAACTACAAAAATCTGGGGATAATCTCTAAATATTACAAGAAAAGCAAAATGGTTTTTTTTTTTAATTCCTCTAACCACTAATATGCATCCTTGAAAGTCCTAGTCTTTGCTTAATGTTTTTGGTAGGTTAGAATATGGTCTTCTTGGACTTTATCATTTTCCCTCTCCATTAGCTCATTGTCACTTTGCTTCACCATAACCCTTGTTAAATGATTAACCCATTTTCTTTCTCCATCAACTCATCATCACTTTGCTTCACCATAATCCTTTTTGTTCTCTATAGTTGACTCATTCACCCATGGCCATCGGAGAGATCCTTTTGAGTGCATTCCTTCAGGTCTTATTCGAAAAGTTGACTTCCCTCGGATTGGACTATGCGCAAAGGGAAGGAGCACCGCCCTTCTTTGGAATCAGCACTGACCTACTCAATAAGTGGAGGAAGATGCTAAACACAATCTATGTAGTGCTGGATGATGCGGAGGACAAGCAACTAAGTGGTAAATGTCTAGTGAAACTATGGCTGGATGATGTTAGGGACTTGGCCTATGACATGGAAGACTTTCTTGATGAATTTGAGATCGAAGCTACTCAGGCCAAGTCAAAGGCAAAATCTACATAATTACAAATTGTGTGAAGTTTTGTTTCTTTAACCAACATAAATCCTCTGAGTCGAATGCAAACCCATGCTCGTTAATGTTTGAAACAATGGTACAAAAGATCAATGATAGGTTGGAAGAGATTGTCACTAGGAAGGCTGATTTAAGTTTGAGAGAGAATTCTATGGATAGATCTGACTACACCATCAAAAGGCTACCAAGCACATCTCTACCCGAGCCTCGATTTTTTGGCAGGAAGAAGGAAGAAGCGGATATACTTGAACTATTGATTGGTGATGCCAAAAATGATGATACCACCATGAGCATCATCCCCATAGTTGGGATGGGTGGTGTTGGAAAGACGGCCTTGGCTCAACGGTTGTATAATGATACAAGAGTGAGTAGCTATTTTGAGAGGAAAGCATGGGTTTGTGTTTCAGATGTTTTTGATGTTCTTGACATAACAAAGACTATTATGCGGTCGATTATGGGGTTGTCCTACGAGGGAGAAGATCTTAATGGGCTTCAAGTTAAGTTGAAGGACAGTCTAACTGGGAAGAAGTTTCTTATAGTTTTAGATGATGTCTGGAATGAGAACTACGGAGAATGGACTACCCTCTTAAAGCCATTTGAAGTGGGGGCTAAGGGAAGCAAGATCCTTGTTACGACTCGCAATCGTACCGTTGTTTCCATTATAGGAGCTTTGCCATATCCATTGGATGAGTTGTCCCTTGATAATTGTATAAGCTTGTTAGCCTTTCATGCTCTTGGAGAAACAAATTTTGAGAGGCACCCAAATCTTGAAATAATTGGCAAGAAAATAGCTGAAAAATGTAAAGGTTCACCTTTGGCCGCAAAGGTTTTGGGGGGTCTCCTACGTAGTAAAAGGAATTCTGATGAATGGGAAGCTATCTTAAATAACAAAATGTGGGATCTTCCAATTGGAGAATATGATGAGGTTCTTCGAGTTTTGAAAATGAGCTATGTCCATCTTCCCTCTTATTTGAAGAGATGTTTTACTTTTTGTGCAATATTTCCCAAGGATTACGAAATTGAGAGGGATGAGTTGGTATTCTTGTGGATTGTAGAGGGATTTTTAGATGGACTAAAAGGAAAGGAGAATATCTTGAAATTGGGACGAACTCAATTCGATGAGTTAGTTTCTAGATCATTTATTCAACAATCAAGTGTAAATGCATCCAAGTTTTCAATGCATGATCTTTTGAATGATTTAGCAAAGTCAATTGCAGGTGGAATGTCCTTTAGCTCTGGGGAGTTTCAGCTAGTAGGTAATGAAGATGATACATCTCTTGAGAAAGCTCGTTATGCATCATTTGTTTCCTGGTGTGCTACATCAAAGTGTATGAGAGTGTATCACCGGATGAAGGTACTAAGAAGTTTAATGTTTCTGCATATTGGATTTAATTGGTATGACAAGTTCCACATTTCCAACAAGGTGCTGCACGACTTGCTAACAGAATTGAAGTACTTGAGGGTGTTCTTGTTATGTCATTGTTCCATTGTAGAGGTACCAAATTGTGTTGGTGATTTAAAACATCTTCGATACCTCAATTTCTCGTACACAGACATTGAAAGTTTGCCAGAGTCAATTGTTGGCTTGTGCAAATTACGAGCTTTGATCTTAAGAGGTTGTCAGAAGCTTTCTATAGTGCCTTCAGGTATCACAAAATTGGTCAGCTTACAGGTTCTTGACATTAGAGATACAAAGAGTCTAAAAGAGATTCCATTGGGTATTAGTAATTTGAAAAATCTTACTATATTGTCCAAGTTTGTAGTAGGACCAGAGAAAGGGTCACTATTAAAGGAGTTAAAGAACTTGCCACATCTTCAAGGAGAATTATTCATATCAGAATTGCAAAAGGTGGAAGAAGTTAGAGATGCGGTTGATGCTAATTTGTTTGGAAAGCAAGGCCTTAGCAACTTATTCTTGCATTGGGATGAAGGTTTTGGAATTCTCAAGAATGATAAGCACGAAGCACAGACGCTTCACTCTTTGCGACCTCATACTAATCTTGAAAATCTCACTATCTCCAACTATGGTGGTGCAATATTCCCATCATGGTTAAATAGTCCATCTTATTCTAAGATAGTGTCTTTGTGCTTGCGAGGCTGTCCTCATGTTGGATCGCTACCCTCACTTGGAGAACTCCCTTCACTTAGAGAATTATATCTTGAAGGTCTACATGCAATAAGCATGATCGGCTCTGAATTTTATGGAAGTAAAAGGCCTTTTTTATCCTTAAAAACTTTAAAGTTCGAAGAGATGTTGGCATTGAAGGATTGGTCTCGTTATTCCAACAACCAAGAAGTCCCATTCTCCTGTCTTGAGCATCTTGTAATCCGGAGCTGTCCTTCATTGATTGGGACATTGCCTTGTCAACTGGATCATCTCAAAAAGCTTGAAATTCATTCATGCCCACTATTGAATATCTCAACAAATGTGATTTGTCTTCCATCTCTCCGTGAGTTATGCATTGAGGATTGTAGCAAGGAAATCTTAAAGTGCTCAGTCAACCTAACTTCTTTAACCACTCTCAAAATTGTTAACCTTGCAGAGTTTGTTTGCTTTGATAATGGGTCTATGAGTTGCTTGGTCAAGCTAAAGGAGCTCCATATAGCACGATGTGACAAGCTAACATACTTGTGGCAAGATGGAAATGAAACACGAAATCTTACTTGCCTTCAAAGGGTGGTCATCAAAAGCTGTCCTCAATTCACATCTTTTGTGGCAAGAGAAGAAGAGATAGAGCTACCCTCCCTAGAAAAAATGCAATTGGAGGATTGCACAAGTTTAGAAAGGCTTCCAAACAAGGTGCATAATACACTCAAACTTCTATGGATTATTAATTGTCCCAACATCATTAGAATAACCAATCCTCTGGATGACCTTAATAGCAATAACCCAATGTCTCAATTGAAGGTTTTGCATTTTTTCAAATGTACAAATCTAAGAAGCCTAACACAGTGCCTTGATAGGCTAGGCCATCTCACCGATTTAGATATAAGATTCTGTCCGGCATTGGAGATAGAGTACTTCCCTCCTCTTCCCATCTCCCTGTCACGTTTCCAGCTTATTGGCTGCCCGAAGATAAAGTCTCTACCAAAGCAATGGCATCATCTTACATCCCTTGATCAGATATACATTCGTGATTGCCAAAATATTAAATGCTTGCCCGAAGGAGGTTTGCCTCCTAATTTGCGCGGCCTTTCAATTACGGGGTGCGAGAATCTGAAGCAGCCAATGAGAGAATGGTGCTTACCCCTACTCACATCCCTCACGTATCTAAATATTGACGAAAGAAGCATGGGAGGGGAGGGAGAGGAGGCATGGTTTCCTTTAGAGGACGAGGATGCGTGGAGTATTCTCTTTCCTTCCTCTCTAACCGATCTTAACTTGAGTCATATGAGGAAGGTGGAAAAACTATCAAGCGGTCTTCGCAACCATCTCTCCTCTCTCACTAAATTATGGATTATAGATTGCCCGAAGTTGAGGCACTTGCCAGATGATGGCCTCCCTCCCTCCCTCCTGCAATTGTACATTCAAGAATGCGAGATTCTGAAAGATCAATGCTCAAAGCTCACTGGCGACTATTGGCCCCTCATCCAAGAAATCCCTCTCATCATCATTGATGGCATTCAAATCCATTGAATTGATTCTTCTATGTACAGTTAGTTTTCTAGGGTTCAGGTAAGCTTTTGGTTTTGAAGGCATCAATTTCCGTTCTGCTTACTCAATTTGTTGCTTAATACGAACTCATTTTTCCCATTACTTTTTAGATTAATCTATGTAAACCAGCCATTGGAGGTCAAAGACTGACATTTGGGTGGGTGTTCTCGTTGGATTGGATCGGCTCTGTTTCGTTGAATAATAACGTACACGACAAAATGCTTATGGTGCTGCCTCTTGCTATATAAACAACGTATATTTAATTCAGCTTGATGACCATAAAGTTTGCTTATTCTGCACTCGAAAGACCCACCAAACAAATTGTGAATGAAAGTGCACTATGCTTTGCATGAAAATCACCAAGAATCATAACGTTCCACAATCATATTCCCCTGCATTTTCAGCATTTGTTGTGTGTTCTCTTCCCAACATCTTCTTTTGCTCTAGCTCATTCACTGTGGTTGTTTTGCAGATACCATTATGATCTGTGTTGGCAAAATCTCTTGGAAGGATCACTTGCAAATGTTGTTGAGGTAGGACTAATGCTGTCAATCTTATGTGCCACATTTTGCAATTCGCAAAAAGAAAAGAAGTGTTAGATTTTATTTGGTGCGCTGATATGTTCTTTATTTTCTTCTAGTGAAAACTAAAAGGATGATTGGTTATGGGAGGCTGTGATCTGATTGTAAAGAAAGGAAATGCAGTTTCTTTTTTTCTTAATGGTTTTCTTTAGAATTGAGAACCTTCTTTTTGTCAATAATTATGCTTTGCAGTATCAGGCAGTCGATCTGGAATAAAATTCTGGGGTAGCCCATTGCTCGAAGCTTTCAACACAACTCCACTTCACGGCAGCATTGATATTCCATAAATCTCCTTCTGTTTGGGTCTTCATCTTCGGTGGGTTAGCAACTATTACTTACAGCTTGCTAGAAATTTTTAGTCAATATACTTGTGCTTGTTTGGTTGAGATTGTAATGATATGCTGCTTGCCTCTGTGTTTGCATTGTCAGCAGTGACTTTTGGGGCAAATCTATTCGGTTCTTCAAAGTATCAATTGTTTTCTCTTACTCCACCACAGAGTATGAATTCATCGAAAATTATGTCATTTTATCTGAAAATAACTTCGTATGGCATTCTTCCTGTGGAGAGTTCCCGAGCAAAAGCTTCGAGCTCACTTGGGTTCCTTTGGTGTAACTAGAAATCTTGTGCTTCAACCAATTTATACCTTGTTTGATGGATCTCCTCCTCTCTCGCCACTATGGCATATGCCGAAACATTTGTTGAAGCAATTTTAGCATGACATTGTGAAGCTCTAATAGAGGTTAGTCAATTTGTAATATGAATTGTAGTTCACTTTGTACTTTCTCCGAGGCCTTTTGGATGTTATTGCATGTATAACATGGTGCTTTGACCATATGAATAGGTGGTCAGAAAATTAGAGTTGCATTTGCTAGGATAACTTTCGAGAAACCTCACATACTTTTGCTTGACAAGCCATCCAATTATCTGGTAAGTTTTACTCATTTTTCTCTGCCTTATGATTTTGATTAGTTTTTCAGTTAGTTGTTAATGTTCTTGCACTAATTGAACTTATTGGAATGTGGTCTTTACATTGAAAATAAGTTAGAACCAATCAGTGCTCATAGCTTCCGACTTGGAAAAATATTGGGAGCCTCTGTCATCATAAATCTAAGTCATAATGTGTGCCTCTTTTTTTTATAAATGTGGTCTTCAAGTTCTGCTTCAATGATCAATGATTGCTACAGTATAATCTTTGTAAAGTTGTTTGTTTCTTCTCTAAGGATGAGTGAGTATGATTCTGCATTGTTGCACATCAACAACTGTAGGATTTGGATGCGGTTGAGGCATTCATTCAAGGTCTGGTCTGTTCCAAGGAGGAATTCTGATGGTGAGATTGATATTCTTGTCAAAATACTTCAATTTGACCAATGATGGATCATTTTCACAGCTAATAGCCCCCCTCTTTGCACCTTGATATGCAGGTTAGTCACAATGAGCATCTAATAACTGGAAGCTCAGATGATGTCTGGATGGTTTCTCAAGGCAAGGTAGCGCCTTTCCATCGGAATTTGGGGGACTATAGGAAGATACTTTAGTTTTGGTCGAATCAGATGAATCTGGTTATCGTTATCAACTAAGAATGGTTCACCAGGTTTACATTACCTTACAAACTGAAAATGAGGCTTAGCTATAGAGAGAAAGGGAAAAAAGATGAAAAGAGGATTGCTGCTGATATACAGGAAGGATTCATACTTGATTAGGACTCATGGAGGGATGAATCTGAGTTTTTGACTTTGAGCATGCGGCATCATCTGGCAATAGCTCAAGAACTGAGTTGGGATTGCAGTCGTGGTATGACTTACGACCCTTTGCGCATTTTTCCCTAGCAATGGATCATTTGTTGTGCCCCTGGAAGTTTGATACTCTGTCACTGCAGAAGGCAGCTTTCTATACCCAGTAGAATGATTTAAACATTTGCAAAAGAACCATGTTAGCACAGTACATTATTTTGTAGGAGAGTGAGATTATTTTCCAAGAAATTAGTTGTATTAATATATTTTGTTGTTCAGCACTATTTAGGAAAATTAATTACGAAAATATAATCATGGTCAACAAAAACTTGTATTCAACTCTAAGTACAGAATTGCTTTTAGTGACAATAACGTTGGCCTTGCCTAGGCAGAAAATGCTATAATGAAACTCTGTACAAATACCTGAATTTGTTAGATAACGTTCTGGTCAATATTCCAAATAAGAAGTTTTCTTTCTTCCAACTGCTACGATGCACATGGAAGAACGGCACCGAAAACAGAGGTTTTGAATATGCTAATGTAACAACTAAATTCTGAATGAGCCGTGCAGGTCAAAACCTATTCACAAACTGGTTGCCTGATCAAAGATTAAAGTTCATCTTTCTTTTATTTAAATACCCACTCCATCTCTTGACAACATTTTTAGCAGTCCTACATCTTATATTTCCTGTGCAGGAAGGGAAACGGGAGGGAGATCAATAGGTGTGGCTACACTCTGGATTTTACTTCGAGGATTTGCTTCCGCTATGAGATAATCTTATTCCAAGAAGATCGTCACATAGCACCAGTAATTACCAATTCCCTGAAGTAGGCAAGCCCCATTACGATTTCCCTCATTAAGGTGCCAAAGGTCCAGAACCGTTCACATGCAAAGAGATACGCGCACTACCATTGCAAATGGTTTCAATCTCGTGCGCTCCCATGTTGAACTTATATCTTGAGTTGGAGCAGATGAAGGAAATTTGATCCGGAAAGGAAGTGTGCTTCTATGGCTTCATGATCTACAACATTGAGGAATGTTGTTACATGAGTTCTATTATTGGACACTTCTGTTACATGATAAAAGTTATTGCCAGCTACATGACCTTTGTGCCATAACAATCATTTTCATGTCAAGGAGCAAAAACTGTTTTCTACCTCTTCATCATCGGAACCTGCTTGAGATATTGTCTCACAAACTATTTTCAGCAGTCTTTTGATCTGAAGCTGCTGCAAGTTGAGCTTGATGTTGACTTTTGTTGAGGAAAAATTGAGTTTGCTCTGGTAGTCTGCGACTTTGACTGAGTAGGATTTGCAGCGAACCATAAACGCTTCTTCGTTTGCAAATTAAGGGGCAAATTTTGCCCACCATTTAATTTTTCAATTGTCTTTTAAGCGTAGAGAATGTCACGGTCTATTGAACATTATCTAACATGTGAACATTCATTTTCATCTCTTAAACGTATCTAACATGTAAAGATGAGGAGGTTCTTGAATATTTCAAGAGAAGTAATTGTTACACCATGCTCGCATAAAATATGAGAACCTTTGGAGGTAAAATATGAGAACCTGGACCAAATTAGAGTAAACCAGTCTTCGAACCAAATAGAACTCGTTTCCAGAATTATTTTTATCGAAGAAGAAACATGAATGATCAAAAAAATTTCTGATTTGAAAAGTTATACTATGCTTGCATATAATCATAGTAACTATATGATTGAGGCTTATATGAATTCATAAAAAGTTCTGATTTTAAGAGGATGATCTGTAATATAATGAAAATCTGGAGGGATGTGACCCTACATTATTTTTATGACCGAGTTTTGAAAAGTTCATCTAGGATTTTGTTTGTTTGGAGAAAAATATTTTAATCGAAAATGATTATATTCATCTTTCACTATTTAGAGGGGTAAAAAATGCTTGTCAAAGGAAATTACTTCGGTCAATCAGAAAATCGAATTATATAAATAAAGAAAAAAACAACCTTTTTATTTTAAAAGTCGAAGTACAAAAATAGCATGGACACAAGAATCTAAGCCTAACTATTTTAGGCAAAAATAAATAAATAATGGAGTTCCTCTGGTTTGCTGTTACAAGAAGTTGCCGCCGGATATAGTGGTGATTCCTTGATTTACATGAGTGGGATCACCACTCAAATAATTTTCTTTTTTGTTATTATGTATAAAATATTTTGATTGATTAGTTTGAGGCGATATTGAACTCATTAAATTAAGACAAACTTGACCATAAATAAACCCATGTCAACTTGTTTAAGATTAGTAGGGGATAAGCATGTCGAATGAAAGAAAAATCAACGTCAGTTCAGTTAACTTGAGAAAAGTGAGAACGTCGGTTCAAGCTGTATGTCTACGAGACTCAGAGTATGTTTTCTTTGCAAAAGATAGTATAAAAATTTGCTCCGAACTTTGCTCGTTTGAATCAATTTTTTACATGACTTCCAGATGATTTTACCATTTATGGTTAAGTAACTTGTTCATCCTGAATTTGTTACACCATAGGTGATAAATCGATGAAGTCCCACTACTACCTAATATCAGTTCATTTGTTTCTTAAAATGGACTCCTTTGATTTAGTCGAGTCTAAATAATATTTTCTGATTCTTTTAATAAACAAAGTACGTATCTTTTCATGATTTACTACTTAGTTATTCAGAAAGGGACGGACTGAATGTTTCGCTATTTAGCTTCTTTCACCCTTTTTCTTGATTAGTAATGGATCAGGTGCTGCTCCATTTAGTTTTTCTTTTGGCCTTACTGACCCAGCCGGTTGCCTTATCTTGGTGTAAGATAATTGCGGTCGAGAGGTTCAATCCAATCTAGATGCTGCAAATTCCGATTGCACACTGTCGATTCTCGAGGTATCACGATGTCTTTTCGTCAAATTTTTGTTGGTGATATTACTTGTTTGTCGATTGGCTGCTGTTTTTGTGTCGATAAATGAGTCGAAGAAGGACTAGTTTGAGAGATAAGTCCTCGTTTTAGCTATTAGCATCCTAGATTTTGGAGCAAGTTGGTTAGGATCACCGAGTTTTTTTTATGAGTGGAGATAAAGCTGATTTATGCCTGCTTTAACATCGTCTGCTTAGTTGGCCAAGCCCCTTTCGTCGTGCTTTTTGAGTCGTTCAACGGAATTTCAAAGGGTTCGCTGGATTTTTTTATTTCGACACCCGTTTCTTTTCACGCCCCAATCCTCGGACGTGTGCACATCCTTCTACTTGGTCGATTTTAGAATGCGATATCCCAAGACTATGTATCGTTGACCCTTTCTTTTTATTAAGCACATGCGAAAGCGCTTAAAATCCCCAGCACAATAATACAATGGGATAGGAAAGCAGGCCATATTTTTCATATTGAAATTCACAACCACACTTTCATTAACAGCGCAACTCATAGTATATTTACAATACTATTCACAACATACTTGTCTCACACGTATCTACGCTAAGACAAATGTTTACAAAAGGGATGGGATCTCGCCTACATCCGAGTTATACTCAAGATCCCTCTCTGGATTATCCTTTTCTTCAAAGTCTTTCTTCCCTTCAAGTTCCTCCTCCTCAGCTTCTCCTCAGGGTCCTGAAATGGTTATTCAATAACCAATAAGACCACGTCTCAGCGAGTCTTACCCCCTAAGACTCGATTAGTAAGCCAATACACTATAGGCTGCCTAAACACGGCACGAGTTGGAGGACTTATCTTGGCCTCGATTCCATCTCGCATATTAGTACAGCTTTAATGGTATTCAAACAAGCACATCACCGATCGAAGATCAATCAAATCGACTTAGTCGATTTCATGTCGGGCCGACCATTTCTAGGTCATTCATCCTACATCAAGCAATTCCTTAGATTTAGTGGCTTTACGGTCCTCACCCGACCTCTCAAGATCTAGCTTTTATGGCCCCACCCGACCCTCTCAAGATCTAATGACTTTACGGTCCCCACCCGACCCTCTCAATATTTAGTGGCTTTACGGTCCCACCCGACCCTCTCAACATTTAGTGGCTTTATGGTCCCACCCGACTCTCTCAACATTTAGTGGCTTTACTGGTCCCACCCGACCCTTCACGATTTAATTTAGGAATAATTCATAAATTCACTCCTAAATTACTTTAGCATCAAATAAAGCTCAAATAAATAAACGAACTGCACCACGACAATTAGCACGAAATTCCGATCACCGGCCATCCTGGTTGAATTTTCAAAAAAATAAATAATTAAATAATTAACTTCGAAAATTAAATAAATAATTATATAAAATCCAATTTAGGCTCGTAATGCCGAATTGGACGCTGAGACGAGCCCGGAAAATTACCGAGACTCATTCCATAAATAACATGGCATGTTTACTTGCTAATGTCTATTTCTAACCACCTAACATGCATCATTAAGTCTCTAATTTAATTGATCTAAACTAATCTAACCACCTAGTTGCGTTTAATTAAATCTAACCAACCTTAAGTATAATTAGCAAATTAAGAAAGCTTTAGTGAGTAAAACTCACTTGACAAAAGCGGAGATGGAATCACCATGACGGCGACGAACAACGGCGGCCGAAATTGACTTTCGACAACACCGGCGGCTTGGACCTATGCCGGATTTTCACCCAACAAATCTCAATTGAAATGAGATTTGTTCTTGCACTGGAATGGGCTTGCTCTTGGACTTGAGCCTAGCTACGATTGGGCTTCAAAAACTGGGCTTGAAGACTACAATTGCTGAAAATGGGCTGCTCTCTTTGGGCTGAAATGAGCCAAAATCTTGTGAACTATTGAACTTTAAATGGCCTGAAGTGCTGCTGAGAGATGGGCTGAGTTGGCTGCTGATTTGCAAGGTCTACATGAGCAAGATGCTGGCCCGAATTCCAGCAACTGCTGCGCTGAAATTACTGGCTTTTTGGGCCCAAGGGCTGCTGGATCTCATGGCCTGCTTCATGGATCTTGCTGGCCACGGATTGAACCAAACGGAGAGGAAGAGATGCAGCTTCGGCGTCGTTCGGTTGAAGACACGGGCTGGAGGACACGCGGGTGAGGGGCAGCACCGAGTGGAGAAGCAGCTGCTGGCGTCGGTCTGCACGTGGCTTCAAATCAAGACTCCGCGGGCTTCGCTGGGCCAACGAACAGGCAAAAGAAGCAGCTTCGGCGTCCTGATTCGTGGAGATGGGCAAGCTGAAGGAGTCCGCACGGCTGAAGACTGAGCAGACGTGAGAGATGTGCTGGCCGAGAGAAGCAAGGGGGTTGCGTGGCGTCTGCTGGCTTTGGTCTTCAGTTGCTCCGTGGGATTTTGGGGCTGCTTCAGTCAACAGAAGAGGAGAAGCTGCTGGTTCCGTTGACTCCGTTGAAGACAAGCCGAAGTGGAGAATTCTTCGTGGCAGTGGAACGCGTGCGGCTTCGGCTTTGCTGGCCGCGAGAGAGAGAGAAGACACGAAGTAGTGGAGCTGCACGCGGTCAACAATCTTGCTGAGACTGACCAAAATCTCGGTGGATTGGTCTTCGGTGTAGCTGGCGGACGAAGGAAAATTTTCGAAGGAAGCAGCTTGGTCTTCTTCAGTTGCTGTTGGAGGTGTCGCACGCAAGAAAAAGATGAAAAGGGGAGAGAAGCAGCTCACGGCAGCAAGATGGAGAGGATGAGGAAGAGGTGGGGGCCCTTTGGCATGATATTTTACAAAATATCTCCCACAAACCATTCTTAGCCATGTATAATTTACTTACTTCACAATGACCTCTCATGCGACTTTCTTGTCAAAAAATGGTCCAAATGTTGTGTTTAGGTGGAGACACGAATTTGGGGGAGATGGCTTAAATCGCTTGAACCATTCTCTCTTGATTCCATCTCAATTTGATTCTCACAAATTCAATTGATCATTCATTGATCGTCTCTCGCATTTTTCCTCATTCAATAATCCACAAAAAATCCAAATTGATACCAATGTTGCACACCCCCATCTTAAGATTCGATTTTAACTAAGTTTGAACTAAATTTCAATTCCAATCTCTCCAAATTGAGGTCAAATTTTAACGTAGAAAAATCCCAAGAAATTTTCTATAAATCTCTCGACACACACAGCTCAACCCGAAAGTCAAATTTCCCATTAATTTAGCCAATCTGAGCTTCGCCAAATTTTCGTGACGTCCGAACCCAATTTCGTAAAGTTTCCCGAATCTCCGAAAATCTTCTCGAGACCGAGTCGATACTCCTAAAATTTATTGTGACATGGCCAAAACTTCAATTTCTGAAATCGGACTCGAATTGGCGGTTAATTTTCATTCAACATAGCGTTTTAGCGTGACCTAGACTATCGTGTAGTTTTCGAACTTTTTTAAGGCAAATGACCCGTGGTTGATTTTCTTCAAGCCACTATGAACCCACTCGACTCAATGGCGACTCTTGATTGTCGTGAAAATCTTGAGGATTCAATTACGGACACGGGTACCAAAACAATAAGAAAATTAGTCTAGGGTCGGCCGACGAGAATTTTCTAATTCAAATATGTCACCCACGATTAGTCACATATCTCTATCGATCCAGTCTATCTCCCGATTTCAAATCGATTTTTAACTGTGCCGTAATGGCCTCTAAAGATGGACACGGTCGAGAAGCCGATTCCCGATCGAGTTCTCAAGTTTATTGCCTTGAAATTCCTTAATCATTTCCCCATATGGTCTAGTTATCTCGAGAGTGATCGGCTCTGAGAATAACCCTATAGGCGCGTTAATGAAATGCCCGATTTATTCAGTAGAAGACAGGGTTGAAGAATCTGGATGTCACATTTCTAGCTGGATACTGCTCAACCAATTCTGTCCAAAGGAGCAAAATTAGCATTCGCAGAGTGACTTGGGAATTGGTTTTAGCATATATCTCTCTCATTTTCATCGATTTGAAGTTCCCCTCTTTTCGAACTTGCCTATTCTAGCTAGCTTGACTCTGATGGGATTTTGTTATCTTTAACACGAAAGCTGCTAGTGGTTCATCATACGCTAAATCATTTGTAAACATAGGAAGCACGATGAAGATAATTCGACAATACAATACAATGTCTTTGAAGTTTTTCTAGTTTCTTTAGCTATATGGCTCTATGTTTTGTTTGTTTACCGACTAAGACGAATCTTAATTTTATTTTTTTTTGTCGGTCTTACTCTATTTCTATTCTAACGCTCACTCTTAGACTTTTGTCCTACCTCATTACATGGCGTGAAAGTCGAAACCCACTCCTAAAATTAATGCGTCCCCACCCCAATCCCCCTGAAAATATGGGGATTTGAATCTCCCACTTTCTCCTTCTAGGTTGGAAGGGTGGTTACTGGGGTAAATCCCAGTGGTTAGACGGATCATAAATTGGCGGTTGACACCTCTCACTGAGAATCCAAATCATATGCTAATTAAGGGCATTTAAATCATTTTGTTTGCTTGATCTAGGCGTGGATGGTGAGGACAACCAATTTTGACTGTGTTTTCGTCCAGAAGATTATCAGCATGATGTTCACCTACTTGAGACTAAGGGATAAGGTGGTCCTTCTTTTATTGAGTGGCAAAGATTGATCTTTCTTGCATAATGAGATTATATAAATGTCACCACAGATTGCTCTTGCGCCAATGGTCGAGCCCCTTCGGCTTTGTATTGCTAAAAGAAATGACTGGATAATGATTTTCCTTTTTGGAGTCATCATGGCTGTTAAAGAAGTTAACTCTAATTTTGTGATCTTTTATTTTCTGATGTTAGGAGTGATTCTATTTATTTTATGAGATTGGTTAGAAGCGCAGCTGTATGTATTTGTAGTAGTTACTATAATTAGCTCGACAGGTGTTCGTTAGAATGTCCTAGAAAAACTTAAGTTGAATAGCTTTTGGGATAATCATTTTATACACTCACACTTTTGTACAAAGTGGAGGTGTGAGATTTTATCTCTTTATTTTTTCTATAATTCTTTGCTTATTTAAGTTCCTCACTACGTTCATCTTGAGTATAATATATATCATTTCAACTTGCTTAAAAAAAAAAAAAAACTTGCTCAATATCTTTTTTGAGTAATTCTAATAATCGGCTATCTTAGTGCTTAAAAAAAAAAAAAACAAGCTTTCTTAATCTTTGCTTACAAATTTAGGACCTTATAGATTCTCCTTGGAAATTGAATTCAATAAAAATGCATTTAAAATTTGATAATATAGCATGGAAATTCCTTATATGACGCGAATATAGTATGTCTCTTTAGGCAAAATTTTCTTTTCAAATGATGAAAAATAATTTTCAGTTCGTTTTCATTGGAAAATGTTGCCATTTTCCCGGCTGACATCTGAATTTTCTCCAATAAATTTAACATAAATTCGTCAAAAAAATTCAAATATATAAATAGAGTAAAAGAAAAAAATAAGTGCAAATAAAAAAAAAACAAGAGAGAGAAAATAAAATGGTAAAAACTCAAGCTCACCAGAGGAGGTTCATAAATCTTGTCCAATTCGCGCAACCCAATTCGGCCCAAAACTCATCAAATACGTAAAGCCCGCTCCTTGGCTTCTCCGGTCTTCATTTCTGGAAAATCTACTATGTGCTCGTTCATACACCTGAACTGAATTGCAACACGTTCTAAAATTGCGGTGGAAGTGAGCTACGTGAGGTTTTTCTTTCTTTTCTTGGTTTTTTTTTTTTTTTTTGGAAACAATCATGCTACACCCTACAACTCAAGTTTTGGTATAGATACGATGAGAGTTCAATTTAATTTTTTTGCTCAATAGCCCATAATTATTGTCTATGCTTAACCAGGGTCCTCCGGGTGGTGTTGTGACTCTATGCAGCTAATGTCTCTTGTGTTGGATATAACTCATGCGTTTATGTACTAATATTATTGAATTGCAGCGGTAAGCTAGAAGGGACAAGAAATAAAAACCTAGACGAGGCAGTTTCCTAGTAACGATTATGAAGGTCTTACGACCATGAAAATGTGTCCAATATATATATTAGGAAACATTGTCGTGTGCCTTTGGAAGAGAAATCAAAAACGACAAGTGGGCTCTTCATCCTTGGAATATGCAACGCAATTACCCTCGACGACTTGGGCCTGACTTGGGAAATCGTGCACAGAAGCATCCACCATGTTTTAGCCGACATCCAATAATGTTTGGCTGCTATTGTATGGTTCAATTTTTCGTGTTCTTGCTGTCCAGTCGGATGATTCGCTTGTGATTCCTTAAGATTCTTGAGCCACACAAAAAATAACAAATCGTGTAATTTGAGTTCCGTTAATTAGCTGCGAGTTCTCCTGTCCCATCCATTCACACTAGAAATTTTTCTTTTTTCTTTTATCAAGAAATTGCTTGAAAAGTTTGATCATTTGGCAAAGTCAATTTTCACAGTTATCCAATTGATTAGACAACGTGCCTCGTTTCCTAGTAACGATTTTCAAGGTATTGCGACCATGAAAATGTGTCCAATATATATATTGGGAAACATTGCCGTGTGCCTTTGGAAGAGAAATCAAAAACGACAAGTGGTCCCTTCATCCTTGGAAATATGCAACGCAATTACTCCCGACGACTTGGGACTGACTTGTGCATGGAAGCACCTACCATGGGAGAGTCGGCACAACCGGCCCAATCAGCATAAGTTAATGTTACCAAGGAGCAGTCAAATCATGGCTTCGATAAAAGTCCACGGTCAATGGACACATTCAAATAATTCGTCCACACTTTTGAAACTAATTCGTCCCCATCCCAACCTTCTAAAAATGCGGAGATTCGAACCCCTCACCTCCCCATTTCACGTTGGAATGATGGCCCACGCTTAAACCTAAGCAGTGGTTGTCAATGGGTCCATTCAAATATCTAAAAATGCACTTGATTATTTGAAAGTGGGCAGGATAATACTAGAAATATCAAAAATTATGTACGGTCCTTTTTAGTGCCAAAAATATATTCTACTTCATTTTTAACTATTAAATTAGAGAAAAAATAATCATTTAAATATTAACCGAGAGAAATTCTTGTTACATGGCATTTATAATTAAAATTATAATATGACCTAACAACTTTTTGTTTAAAACTCCAATCCATGTGGCATTTTTGTGTGGTGTGCTGGACAATAAAACGATGACTTTTAAACAATGACTAACATTCAAGTGATTGATTTTTAACAAAATTTGACATTCAAATGATTACTATTTATAACTTTTAGACAATACTGTTTAGAGGTTATATGCTGACTAAGTATGCCAGTGAGCCACATAAGATTGAGAAATTAATATAAAAAAAAAGCCATGTCAGATTTCCAGTGACCCACATTAGCACTTAAGTAAAAAAAATGTGGCACTTAAATAAACCGGAAAAATTTTGGCACTAAAGTGAGTACTATACACAACTGTTGACACTCTTAATATCCTTCTCTCCTTCTAAGTGAGATGTCCAAGAGCAGTGCACAAGAAATGTCAGGTTTAGTCATTGATGGATATGCTTTTATATTCGGTAGGATCCATCAGTAACTCCCCATCATGTAAAGAAGGTGGAGATTTAACTGGGATAGTAATAGCGAGTGGCTTGGAGCTAATCATACTAAGATGCTGAAGAAGATTCCTAGTGTAACGTGTTTGAGACTAATAAATTTTGTGATCGTTTTTCAAGATATATCCAGATTTTTCTGGATTGATCGCCAAATCTAGAAGCTGGATCAATCTTGTTCAAATGTCAAAAGTTGAGCGAACAAGATCAAAAATGAGTTATTTTGCTTCAACAAAAATGTTATAAATACTATAAGTATTCATTCAATTAATGATATCAAAACCCACATCAATTGTCCATATTATTGATCAAAATGCTCAATATCAAATTATGGCCATGCTTAATGCTCCTTGATAAGGCCTAGCAAGATTCCCTTTTAACATAGGTCTCCATCTTATTATCAGTCGATGTCTTGATCTGTGTAGGACGTCTTAAGAACAATATACATACTCACAAACCTTCAGTGGGTTCAGATCATAGCTGCAAAGAATGAAACCATCAATACCATCCTCCAAGCAGTCAGAATATTTTAGAATTTATTTCATAAATTAGTTTACCAATCAGTATACGTATCCTTTTACAATTCCTCCGTCAAGAAGGATACATTTCACGTAGCATTTCTTGAATCATTTCACATATAATCAACTCTTAGACTATTTTGCGATATACTTTGCTGTCATTTGAAGTAACAAAAGGATAATCAATGTCCATTCTTACTTCATACAACAAATATGCTCTAAACATTGTGCAATATATCTTTCGTAACTAATAAAATAATTTATGATATTTTCAAGACGTGTTCAAAAATCATAGAAGAGACGAGCATCATCCACCTAAAAATGCGAACCAAACAATGAAAGCTACCTCAAATGGAGAAACACAGAATCCAGTCAACTAAGTGAGAAATGGATATCAAAATCAAGTAGATAAGTACCTTAACTAATACCCAACTAAACTAAGCTTTCGATAACAAAACAACTCTGATGCGCCAATGAAAAATTCGCCCAAAGTAGAACAACTATTGCGGTCCCCTGTACTGTGGCATTTCACGTGCAAAATGTAAAAAAAAAAAAAAAAAAAAAAAAAAAAAAAAAAAAAAAAAAAAAACGAACACTTATGTGCCTGTTTTGAAGTAGGTCAAAGTCATAGGAAAATTAACTCGACATGCTTAAAAGGAGAACTCCCCTTCCACCTAAAAGAGGTCCGTAAACGGGTGAAAAGCAGCGCCAAACACAATAGTTCAAATCCGGTTCCCATAGTGCATAATAATTTTCAAAATTTCACCCCAACCAAACCGTTATCCCAAATTGACTTCCATAAAATCCCAAGCTTTCATGACACACTAAAATTTCATTATAACATGATTTCACAGCTCGACATCCTTTAGAATCAATCTAGCAACCTAAAACCCGAATGGAATTGAAATTACAGGTTAACCTAGAAAAATTTCTTCAGTTTGGCAAATTAAGTCATTGAGTTCTTATCAAGCTCTTTGCGTATGATATTAATCCAACGTGTTAAGATGTTCCGCACAAACTTAAACTGAACCCTTTCTCTCTCAATCAACTATTCATTAAGCCAACTACACCAATTGTAACTAAGCTGAAGGTTGTTAACCTGTTGGGCATTAAAATGCAACTCCATGGGAGTAATAAATGGAATTTGGGTCTCTTGAGTGCGTATATATATACATACTATTAGTAAAGTCCTTAGGCCCAAATGAATTTGGAGACTATTGAATGATTTGAACTCCACGTTAAACCTAACTTTTCACGGTGCACGTGATAAATTGTAAATTCCAGAATTCATTCTTTCCATTGTGATTATACCTATAAAGTAAGTTAGGTTAGTCAATAGGTAATTGAAAGAGTTTAGTTGTGATGGTTAGTCCGGCTAGCAGAGCCAACTGTGACGGGGATGGCAAGTTTGGAATGAGTCCTCTTGCGGTGGTGCTGAGGACAACAGCATGGCAGTGGCTGTGAGATGGGTGCTGCGCTCTATGTCAGGCCATTCATGTTTTTTTTTTTCCTTTTTTTATTTTATTAAACTGTAACTTGTAAACATAAATGAAAATCTAAGTAATTCTAATAGACACGTGCAATTAAGATTAATGAATGAAAAACCTCAATACGATTAAACCTGAAAAGAGTTGAACGAAGATAGTATTTTTGATTATATGTAAAGCGTGGATATTCTACTTGCGTTGGGAAAAGAGACGTTCACATGGGGACGGTAGAGGGACGCGAAAAGTCTAAACAACAAAGTCAATTTTCCTTCTGCAAAGTCTTGGTCTACTTGGAATTGATTGAAGTTTCTTTCGAGAGAGCACTTTCTCTCAAGGTGCTTCACTCTTTCTTAACACATCACGCGTGAAAATTCTCCACTTTTGCTTCACTTTCCAGACGAAAGAGCGCATGAAGTCTCTGGGAATATTCTCAAAATATTATAAAACAAGCACTTGTGGAGAAAAAAGCATTTTAAATCAGTATCTCTAACTTGCGATACGCATCTTTAAAAGTCTTAGTCTTTGTTTGATTTTTTTGTTAGACGAAAGTCTTGGTCTTCCAATACTTTTCTAGTTCACTTTTCATTAACTCATTATCACTTTGCTTCACCATTATCCATGTTGTTCTCTACGGTGACCCGATTCACCCATGGCCATCTTTTATGTTCCTTCTTGGCTTTCTTCTAATATTATTTCTAGTATTGTTAATTTAAGCAAGACACGTAGCACGTGGAAATACTACTAGTAATGAAAAAAAGAGATATTCACATAAGGATGGAGGAGGAGGGATGTGAAAAGTGAAGCAATCAAACCAAATTGCATCCTGGAAAGTCTTGGTCTTCCTGCATTTTATTACAGTTCCTTTCCCTTTAGCTATTCTTCACTTTTTGCTTCACTCTTAGACAAAAGAGGTACATGATATCTAGTAAAGTTTGGGTCTTCCTAATGAAAAGTATTTAAGTTGAGTATATTCTTACGACAAGCCGTTTGAGTTAGACTGAAGAGCATATGTTTTGCTCCACATTATGTCCTTGAGTCAGATAAATCTCCTCTTACTCCAAAACAAGAATTTTGGTCGTCGTTTGAAAGAGAAGACCTTTTCTTGCGGCCATCCAAAACAGAAACTGAAACGTGATTTTCTTATTTTTTTTTTCACATGACCAACTTCGAATGCACGCCTATTTTCATAAAAAATTTATTGCTTGCGAGTATTTTTGTTGCCTTTTTATGCATCCATATAGTCTTAGTATCCTTATAATTACAGTGCTAAAAATTCAAAGCAAGATGAGGAGCAAAGATCTGCTGAAAGGTGCTAAGGTAGTTGTTGATGATAGTGAATCACTTGATGGGAGAATTGGGTTCAAAGAACGGAAAAAAGCTAATCCAAAGCATCTTGCTTAATGAATTAGTTGGTGATTTGTGACTCGTTTAATATTTCCAGAGTAAAGTGAAGCAACTTGCTTAGGGATTAGTTGGTGTGGCTGACCCTTTTTCTTGTTTAGCCAAAAGCACATGTTTCTATTTTCCTCATTGAGAAGACAAAGATAGGCGTCTTTAATGACTTGAAGATCTACAACAGAAAATAAGATGCCGTTGTTGGGTGTGTCCTCTGTATCTTGGGTTCCAAATTGTTTGTTTTAGTCGGTGCAAGTTGCATGAAGATGCTTATATGCCAATCCGCATACTGCGGTCAGCTTTATTCATTGTAAACAAGAAAAAAGGGTTAGCAGACCAACTAACAACAACCGAGTTGCTTTAATTTACTTTATGAAAATGGTAAACGAGTCACAAATCAACTTACAATTTATAATCTAGGAAAAATGACACAAATTATACTTTACATGTTACACTAATGAACATGAAAATCATGTTCACGGACCATAATTCTCCTATCAAGTTATTCCAGGTCATCAACTACTCCCTTAGCACCCTTCAGCAGATCATTTCCACCATCTTGCTACGAATTTTTAGTATTGTAACTATCACATAAAAGCATACACGGATTGTGTATTCACCAATAAAGCTAAAAACAAAGACATTGGAATCATAAAGATACTAAGAACATTCTGATGCTACAACAGCCCACGAAACAGTCGTAGTGATAACACTTTCGACGAAAATATGCGTGCACTTTAAGTTGCTCATGTGAAGACTCTACTCTGGATGGCCAAAAGTAAACGTCCGACGGCTAAAGGTCATCATATGAAAATAAAAGAGAGCAATTAAAGAAACGAGCATTTGAGGACAAGAACCTTCGATGCGCATCCCTTAAAAGTCTTGGTCTTTCTTTAATGTTTTTGGTAATTGAACGTTTTGGTCTTCCTAGAATTCATGGTTGTCTCTCTCCATAAGCTTATTTTCTCCTTGCTTCACCATAACACCCTTTGTTACTTTCAACACTGACAATTTCACCATGGCCATCGGAGAGATAGTTTTGGGTTCCTTCTTGGCTTCCTTTTTTCAGGTCCTATTTGACAAGTTGACTTCTCTAGCATTGGGCTATGCGCAGCAGGAAGGAATCAGCACTGCCCTGCTTGAGGAGTGGAAGGACATGCTGGTCACAATCGATGCCGTGCTGGTTGATGCAGAGGAAAGGCAGCTTGACGGTAACCATCTAGTTAAGCTGTGGCTGGATGATGTTAGGGACTTGATTTACGACATGGAAGACTTGCTCGATGAGTTTGCAATCAAAGCTGCTCAAGATAAGTTGGGGGCAGAATCCAGCGCAAGCATAGGTTGGGTGAAATCTTGCTTTGGTCGACATAAATCCTCTAAGTCAAATCTGATCCAATGCTCCCTTGTGTTTGAAACCAAGGTCCAAGAGATCAATGGCAGGTTGGAGGCAATTGTCGTAGGGAAGGCTCGTCTAAGCTTAAGAGAGAATGTTGCAAACAAATCCAACTACACCAACAAAAGGGATCCCACCTCTTCTTTACCGGAGGCTCAATTTTTCGGTAGGGAGAAGGAAGAAGCGCATATTCTCAAACTATTGACTAGTGACGTCAAAAATTCTAATGCCACGCTAAGCATAGTCCCCATAGTTGGAATGGGTGGTGTTGGGAAGACAGCCTTGGCTCAACGGCTGTATAATGATTCTAGAGTGAAAAGTTGTTTTGAGAGGAGGGCATGGGTTTCTGTGTCAGATGTTTTTAATGTTCTTGATATAACAAAGACTATCTTGCAGTCGATCACTGGATTGTCTTGCGAAGGCGAAGATCTTGATGGGCTTCAAGTTAAATTGAAGGACAATCTATCTGGAAAAAAGTTTCTTGTGGTTTTAGACGATGTTTGGAATGAGAACTATGGAAAATGGACTGACCTCTTAAAGCCATTTGAATCGGGGGCCAAGGCAAGGAAAATAATCGTCACAACTCGCAACCTTCCCGTTGCTTCCATAAGAGGAGCTTTGCCATATCCTTTGGAGGAGCTGTCCCTTGATAATTGTACAAGCTTATTAGCCTTTCATGCTCTTGGAGTAACAAATTTTGAGAGCCACCGATATCTTGAAGCAATAGGCAGGGAATTAGCTAAAAAATGTAGAGGCTTACCTTTGGCAGCAAAGATGCTGGGCGGTGCTCTATGTAATGAAAGGAATCTAGATAAATGGAAAGCTATCTTAAATAATAGAATATGGGATCTTCCGAATGGAAAAAAAGATGAGGTTCTCCCAATTTTGAAATTGAGTTATGTCCATCTTCCTTCTTACTTGAAGAGATGTTTTGCTTATTGTGCAGTGTTTCCCAAGGATTACGAAATTGAAAAGGATGAGCTAGTACTCTTATGGATAGCAGAGGGGTTTCTGGATGGACAGAAATCAAATGGGAATATCTTGAGATTGGGACGGGATCACTTCGATGAGTTAGTATCAAGATCATTTCTTCAACAATCAAGGGTCAATGCATCTAATTTTTCAATGCATGATCTTTTGAATGATCTAGCAAAGTCAATTGCGGGTGGGACATGATTTAGCTCAGGGGAGTCTTTGCTAGCAGCTGATGAAGATGAGGCATCTCTTGAAAAAACTCGGTATGCATCATTCATCTCAACATTGTTTGTTACATCACAAGGCTTGAGAGCATACAAACGCATGAAGGTCCTAAGAAGTTTAAGCCTGTTACATGATAGATTTAGTTGGCAAGATAAATTTCACATATCCAATAAAGTGCTACATGACTTGCTAAGAAAATTGAAATACTTGAGAGTGTTCTCGTTATGTCATTGTTCCATCACAGAGGTACCGAATTGTGTTGGCGATTTAAAACATCTTCGATATCTCAATTTCTCATACACGGATATTGAAAGGCTACCGGAGTCCATTGTTGCCTTGTGCAAATTACAAGCTTTGATCTTAAAAGGTTACCACAAGCTTTCTATATTGCCTCCAGGGATCACAAAAATGGTCAACTTACAATTTCTTGACATTAGAGATACAAAAAGTCTAAAAGAGATGCCATCGTATATTAGTAATTTGAAGAATCTTACTATTTTATCCAAGTTTATGGTAGGACAAGAGAAAGGATCACGGATAAAGGAGTTAAAGAACTTGTCACATCTTCAAGGAGAATTGTTCATATTAGAATTGCAAAAGGTAGAAGAAGTTAGAGATGCAATTGATGCTAATTTGATTAAAAAACAAGGCCTTAACAAATTGTTCTTGCATTGGGGTGACAATTTTGGAAACATTCGGAATGATGAGCACGAAGCACTGGTGCTTCGCTCTCTACGACCTCACACTAATCTTGCAATTCTCACTATCTCTGACTATGGTGGTGCGATACTCCCGACATGGTTAGATGATCCATCCTATTCTAGCATGGTGTCTTTGTGCTTGCGGGGTTGTCCTAAAGTTACATTCCTGCCTTCACTTGGACAACTACCTTCACTTAGAGAATTATCTCTTGAAGGTTTAAATGCAATAAGCATGATAAGCTCTGAATTTTACGGAGGTAAAAGGCCTTTTCCATCCTTAACATCTTTGAAGTTTGAAGAGATGAGGGAATGGAAGGATTGGCATGCTGAGGGCTCAGAAGAAGTCACATTCTCATGTCTTGAGCATCTTGTTGTCCGGAGTTGTCTTTCGTTGGTAGGGACATTGCCTCGTCGACTTGATCATCTCACAAAGCTTGAAATTCATTCATGCCCATATTTGAATAACTTAACCGGTGTGGTTTGTGTTCCATCTCTCCGTGAGTTATACCTTCAGGATTGTAACAAGGAGATCTTAAAGAGTTTTGCAAACCTAATTTCTTTAACCATTCTCAAAATTAGGAATCTTGTAGAGCTTGTTTGCTTTGACCATGGGTTTATGAGCGGCTTGATCAAGTTAAATGAGCTTCATGTAGGACAATGTCACAAGCTAACACACTTGTGGCCAAATAGAAATGAAGTGCAAAATCTTACTTGCCTTCAGAGTTTAGTCATCGATAGTTGTCTTCAATTAACATCTTTTGTGGCTGAAGAAGGAGAAACAGAGCTACCCTGCAACCTTGAAAGGATGGAATTGAGGCATTGCACGAATTTAGAAAAGCTTCCAAGCAAGATACACACACTCAGACATTTGGTCATTTGGAGTTGTCCTAAACTTGTAGGACTAACCATTCCTCTAGATGACTCTAGCAATAATAACTCGATATCTCAACTTGAATATTTGAAGATAGATGAATGTGATTCTCTGACAGCCTTTTCCTTTGCTAAGGGTTCACTTCCTACTTTGAAGAC
Source organism: Eucalyptus sideroxylon x Eucalyptus melliodora (assembly GCA_016097485.1). NCBI lineage: Eukaryota > Viridiplantae > Streptophyta > Magnoliopsida > Myrtales > Myrtaceae > Eucalyptus > Eucalyptus sideroxylon x Eucalyptus melliodora. The sequence goes on along the minus strand of CM027825.1, from coordinate 16,482,493 downwards.
ACTTTATATTAGCGGGTGCAATGGAGTGGAGTTGTTGGAAGAGATCACCATAGAATCACTGGATATTTTGGGTATTGCCAGCTGTAAGAATTTGGGAAGCCTACCACAATGTCTTCATATGCTCTCCCATCTCACTCATATAGAAATATTTAATTGTCCAGCTTTGGAGATAGAGGACTTCCCTCCCATTCCCATCACTTTGTCACTTTTATCTCTTATTGAATGTCCGAAAATAAAGTCTCTGCCAAATCAGTGGCATCATCTTACATTACTCCAGGAGCTATACATTAGCGATTGTAAAAATATCAAATGCCTCCCTGAAGGAGGTTTGCCTCCCAATTTGCAGCGGCTTATAGTTTTGGGGTGCGAGAATCTAAAGCAGCCAATGAGAGAATGGGGCTTACCCCTGCTTACATCCCTGGCGGCTTTGTCAATTGACGAAAGAAGCATGGGAGAGGAGGGAGAGGAGGTGTGGTTTCCTTCGGAGGCTGAGGATGCATGGAGTCTTTTCTTTCCTTCCTCTCTAAAGTATCTTTCCTTTTACAATATGAGGAACATGGAAAGGCTATCAAGTGGCCTTCACAACCATCTCTCCTCTCTCAAATGGTTGAGCTTTATAATTTGCCCGAAGTTGAGGTACTTACCAATGGATGGTCTTCCTCCCTCCCTCCAAGTATTGGGGATACAAGAGTGTGAGATTCTAAAACATCGATGCTCAAAACTCACTGGTGACTATTGGCCCCTCATTCAAGAGATCCCTGTCATCGACATTGATCAAGTTCGAATCCAATGAATTGCGGTCGATTACACCTAAACCATTGAAGGCTGAAAAGATTTGTCTCCGTTGATTACAGTCTGGTTTTCCAAGGTTCGGGTATGTTTTTGGCTTTGAAGGCATCAATTTCAATTCTCCTTCCTCAATTCGATGCATGATACAAACTTATTTTTCCCATGGAGATGTTTCACAAAAATTTCTAAAACCAACCACTAAGGTCAAAGACTGACATTTGGGTGGGGTGTTCCCATCAGGTTGGATCTACTTGTTTTGAAGATAATATTGTGATCTGTATTGACAAAATCTCTTGGAAGGATCGCTCGCAAATGCTATTGAGGTACGGCTAATGCTTTCAATGTTATGTGTCGTTTTCTGCAACCTAAGGCCCCAACCAGGAAAAAAAAAAAAGAAGAGAGAACAAGAAGAAGAAACGTTTAATTTTACTGGTGCACTGATATGTTCTAAATTTTCTTCTAGTAAATTTAACCTATATAAGAATAATCTTCTTTCAAAATCTAATATGGAAGCTGTGATATGATTGTGAAGGAAGGGGATGCAATATTTTATTTTATTTTTTTGGTGATTTTCTTTAGAAATGAGAACCTTCTTTTTGTTGATGATGATCCTTCGTCGTATTACGCAGAGGAGCTAGGATAAAATTTTTGGGTAGGTCATGGCTTAAAGCTTTCAATGGAACTTCAATCCATGACAACATTGATATTCTATCAATCACCTTCTGTTTGGGTGTTGATGTTTGGTGGGCTAGGGACTAGACTTACAGCTTGCTTGAAATTTTAGCTAATATACTTATGCTTGTTTGATTGAGATTGTAACGCTAGGCTGCCTGCCTCTGTGTTTGCAGTCAGCAGTGACCTCTGGGCATATCAATTAAGTTCTTTAAAGTATCAGTTGTTTGCATTTTCTCCACCGTGGAATATAATAAGGTCATGCATCATGTCATTGTATCTAAAAATACCTTCTTGTGTGACATTCTTCCTAAGTTCCGAAACAAAAGCTTCTAGCTCACTTTCTTTGGTGTAACTGGAAATCTTGCGATTCAACCAATGTGTAACTTGTCGGGTACATCTCCTCCCTCTCTACAACAGTTGCATATGTAAATTTTTTGTTGAAGTAATTTTCTTATGACATTGTGAAGCTATATTAGAGGGCAGTTAATTTGTAATCTGAATTGTGGTTTACTATCTACTTTATCTGAGGCTATTTGAATGTTATTGCTCATATAGCATGGTGCTTTGATGGTACAATTAGGTGGTTAGAAAAAGCAAAGTTGCATTTGCCAATATTACTTTCGAGAAACCTCATCCAATCATCTGGTAAGTTTAACCTTATGATTTCAATTACTTTTTCAGTTAACTTGCTATTGTTCTTGCACTGAATGAACTTATCGGAACCTGTTCTTTATACTGAAAATACAGTGCAACCAATTAGTGATCACAGCTACAGGGAGCCTCTGCCATCTTACATCTAATTTATATGGGAACCGAAACAAATATAATTGTTCCTACGTGCAAAATATTGGGAACATAACATTTATGCTAGCCTGATTAGTGTTTTTGTATTACAGTAATCTTTAATACCAAGTAGTTCGGGTATCTGTGCCTATTGGCAGTATGGGCCTTGCACATGATTAATGTGGAAATTTCTTTCTTTATAAATGTGGACTTTAAGTTCTGCTTTAATGACCAGTGACTGCAAAAGTGTAAATTGTAAATTGTAAGTCTCTTGTCTAATGATAGATAGAGTATGACTATGCATTTTTCACTATCCCCAACTATAGGATTTGGATGCAGTTGAGGTGCTCAGTCTAGGTATTGTTCCAAGGAGGAATTCTGGTGGTGAAATTGATTTCCTTGCCAAAATACTTCAATTTGACGAACAATGGATCGTCTTCACAGCTAATTGCCTTCTTTTCACCTTGATTTGCAGGTTAGTCAAGACGAGCATCTAATATCTGTGAGCGTGGACGAGCTCTGGGTGGTTCCTCGAGGCAAGGTGGCGCCTTCCCATGGGGATTTCCAGGATTTATAAGAAGATACTTCTGCTCCCATGGAAACAGATGAGTTTAGTTCTTGTCATCAGCAGAGTGTGGTTCACCGGGGTGACGTTTCCTTACAATACAGAAATTGAGTCTTAGCTACAGAGAGAAAGCGAAAAAGGACAGAGGATGGCTGCTGGTATGCTGGACATACTTAAAATTACATCAGCCCTTGTTTATCATTTAAACTTGATTAGGGCTCGTGGAACTCAAGTATTTTACATTGAGCATGCAGTGCCATTTGCCAGTAGTTTCAGAGGCAACTAAGGGTATGTTTTACGAGAAGTCAATTGTAGAGAAATATTTTCCCCATTTTCATTGTTTGGCACTGCTTAGGAGAATTATATGGAAAATATTTTCATAGTCAACAAAAAATTTCTACTTTCTTGCAATAACAACTACTGTAGAGATGGAAGAACGGATTGAAAACAGAGGTTTTGAATACGTGAATATAACAGCAAAATTCTGAATCACATAAAAACCCATATTCAAACTATTGCCTAGATCATCTTTCTTATATTCAAATACCCATTCCATCTCTTGACAACATTTGACGCGATCCTATATTTTTCCTATGCAGGAGGGGAGAAGGAGGAAGGATCAATTGCCATAGCTACTCTTGGATGTTAGTTTGAGGATTCTGCATTTGCTATGAGATGCTTTTATTCTGAGAAGGTCATCACCCAGCGACATCCATGACCCACTCTTTGGAAGTAGGCGGGCCCGTCACCATTAATCCCGTCAAGTTGCCAATGGTTCAGAATTAATCACCACGTAGTGAGATGCACGCGCTACCATCACAAGTGGTTTCGATCTCGTGACCTCACTTTTGTAGAATAGCGGCCCATACCAATGAGTCACAGTCATTGGGGATTAGGGGTCTCCCATTATTGTGGGTTAACATAATCATTAGAGTTATACAGCGGGGGAAAAAATCATAAAAAAGGGTCACTAATTTCTAAGAGTAGGAAAGTTAAGCATCTCGGTTCTTGTCTTGTTTGTTCATTTTTGTTGTTGTTGTCGGGTGGGTATGCATATAATTTTGTTTGTCTGATCACTGTTATAGTTGTTTATTATGCATGAAAGATAGTTTTTATTCAGGACTAACTAATCGTCCCATTCCAGATCTTTTAATTTTCTTATTTTCTACTCATACTTATGCTAATCGTCAGGTTGAAGAGTTTCCGATTGAACTACAGCATGGTTAAAATTTTATTGATGAAAGGCTATGGCGATTGGAGAAAGCCAGGAAATTAAAGAAAAAATCTGGGACTTTTACTTTGCTTTTCAATACATAATTTTTTATTTTTGTGAACCAATCATTTTGAAGTTGGTTATTACTTGAAGCAAGAAATTCTCAACTGGCACCCAGATCAAAAAAGATACCAACTTTTTTTATTTTTGGTAAAGCAAAAAAAAAAAAAAAAAAGATACCAACTTTCTCACATCCTATATGATATGAAAAGCTTATTTGGAAATAAAGACAAGAGGAAGAAATATAGATTCCCTTTAGATGTTAGTCTTTTCAATTGATTAACTTCTCGAAGTTTATTTCGTGTCGTTGCACCGTAAAGTTTCACAATACACACTAGTTTGCCAAAAGTAGCGTCTTTATCGATTGGAATGTTGTAAGGTACAATATATCTATCTCAAGGGTGATAGAATTATATCTGAACAAAGCATTTTGTATCAAACACATAAAAAGTGACGGAGGTATAGAATCGCAAGTGCTAGAAACTTGATATGGGGAGACACTTAAGCATTAAAAGTTCCAAAAGGTACACTTAAATGTCAAAAGCAGAAAAGAATGGAACACTTAGGGCATGTTTGATAACACTCCCGGGAACAACTAATTATATTCTTTTGTTTTTGAAAAAAAAAACAAAAATCCGTTTGATAAATATTTTATTCTCAGGAGCAAAAGTCCAGTTTTTTGCTTTTGGGAATAGATTTGGAACATAATCAAAAGGTAGAAAAAAAATTGCTTCTTGCTTTTAGGAACAATTTTTAGAATCAAATATATTTTTTTCTTTTATCTTATCTTTTTTTTTCCTATTTTCTCTTTCCTTTTCTTTTTCCTCTTTTGGGCCAGTCGTCAGCCTGACAACTGGTCGATGAGGGCCGGCAACCTTGTCGGAGTATCGTCAATCCTCGACTACCTTGAGCCACGATGAAGCTTGTCAGCCCGAGCCCCGTCGTGACCAAGCAAGGCTCGGCCTCACCTTGATTAGGCGAGCTTAAGCTCACCTAGATCTGGTGAGGCCAGGCCGAACCTCACCTAGCCACTACGAGGTCGACCTCACCAGTCAGTGCGAGGCTAGGCATCACCAAGCTAGGGCGAGGCTGACCTCACATCGCCTAGGCAAGGTCAAGCCTCACCGGTGGCTAGGCGAGAGGCTAGGCCTCATCGAGCCAAGGTGAGGTCAACCTCATGCCACCTAGGCGAGGCCGAGCCTCCGATGAGCTTGTTGGTGCTCACCCAACCTCACCCGGCCGATTGCCCACCACGGCGGTGGCGAGCGGCCGGTCACAAAGGAGGAGGAAGAATAAGAGAAAGGAAAAAGGAAAAATAAAAAATAACCAGAAAATTTAATCTTACCAATCACATTTCTATCCCAAGAATATAAATTTTGTATACTTACCAAAAGCTTTTTTTGCTCAGAAATTATTATTGTGACTGATATTATTACCAAACGTGTCCTTAAGTGTCAACAGCAGCAAATTTTGCCAAAATACTAGCATGGCATTTTTCTGACGACTTTTTTTTATTTATTGATGTGGCAATTTTTTTGAAAAAAAACAATTATCCACATGGCAATTTTTTTTTTTAAAAAGGAATAAGTGTATTAGAAGTCCTAAAAATTGTCTCAAAAGTGCAATTGTGTCTTAAAATTTTGAAAATGTGCAATTAAATCTTAAAACTCTTTACGAAAGTGCAGTTGAGTTTTAAAACTTTCGAAAAGTACAACAAACTACTAAAAATATCACAAAAGCACAATTGAGTCCTAAAACTTATCGCGAAAATGCAATTGAACCCTAAAATTTTTCAAAAAGTATAAACAACCTAAGGATTCAATTGAACCATTTTGATAAGTTTTAAGACTTGTTTGCACTTTTTGAAAATTTTAGGACTTAACTACATTTTCGTGATAAGTTTTAAGATTTTTAATACACTTATCCCTCAAAAAAAATTATCCGCGTGACAATTCAAAAAAAAAAAAAAAAAAAAAAAAGGTATTCATAGCTTCGGCGAGGGCCTCCACAACCTTAGTTGGCGGTTGGCCAAGGTCATTGACCACTAGTCGAGGCCCAACAACTTCAGCTGATCCTCACCCCACCGTCGCCAACCCTTTCCAACAATGGTGTGGCGATGTGAGCAGCAAGGACTGTAGAGGCTCTTGTCGATTTGCTGCCGCTCCTCCTCTTTTTGTTTTTTTTTTTCATATAGTTTTTTAGTTTAATTTAATTAATACTTATATTTAAAATCAATTTTGGGCAAAGCAACGTCGTTTTGCACATTCATTGTTGAGTAGGCAACTTTAAGAACTACATAAACAAATGTATTATTAAAATCATGCCACGTCGGATTTTCGGTTGCTCTCGTTGGAATTGGTACTTAAGGGTGCGTTTGTTAATGTTCTTGTTTCTCTATTTTTTATTTTATTTTTTGCTTTTTTGTTTCCCAAGAACATAAATCCATTTGTGTGGATTGTTATTCCTTGGAATAAATTTATTCTCGGGAATAGATTGGAATAAAAAAAAGAAATAAAAAAAAAATTGCTTCTATGTTTACAAAAACAAGTCAAGAAACAAGTTTTTTCTCTTCTTTTCTTCCTTTTCTTTCTTTTTCTCTTCCTCTCTTCTTCCCCTTAACCAATCGCCAGCCAGCCATAGCTAAGGCTAACAACCAGCGAGAGGAAGGAAAAGAAAAAAAGGAAAAAAAGTAATAAAATTATTAATAAATTAAAAGAAATTTTAAGTAACAAAAATATTTGGGGTCGTATCAAACGCATTTCTATTTTAGGAATAAAAATTTTGTGTAGTTATAAAATACCTTCAAATGCTTATAAACTTATTCAATGAACAAAAACTAAAAAAAAAAAAAAAAGTTTATGAATAGAAATTATCCTTGGGAATAAAAATATTACCATACGCACCTTAAATGTCTCAATTTAAAAAAAAAGATACTTAAGTGTATCTTTTATATTTTTTTATACTTAAATATCTACTTGTGTCAAGTTTTGGCACTTGCAATGTACTTTTCCTCAAAATAATGGCACAAAACAATATGCAGCCAAATCAGGGGTGGTGGGTCCTCCTGCTTAAGTGTCACCTGGGGGTTTACGGCGCGGCTATCGGCTGCAAGCCGGTTCCTCCAGCACCAAAAAAAAAAAAAAAACAATATGCAGCCAAGCAAGAGGACATTTGTCTTTGTTACATTAACCATTTGGATTTTCCGTTTCCATCCTCTCTAAAATCTGCTTGGACGTAAAATAAGAGGCACGTGAAAAGGCTATCAAGTAGTCTTTGCATCCATCTTCTCTCTCAAACAATTATATTTCATAGGCTTGCTAGAAGTTGAGGTACTTACAAGAGGATGGCTTGCCTCCCCCTCAATGTGAGATTATGAAAGATTGATACTCGAAACTCACTAGCGACAATTAGCACCTAATCCAAGAGATTCTGCTTATCGTAATTAATCAAGTTCGGATCCAATAAACTGAAATAGATTGAAGCCTAGCGGCAATCAAAAGATTTCTATCCAGTGTCTAATTATTGTAGCTTCAAATTGCAGGATCAATTCTATCGATTGCAGCTACCAAGTCATCATTTCAAACATGGCTAAACATCCATGTCTCGATAGTTTTTTTTTCCCCCTTTTCATTTCTTTCTTCTCTTCAAAAAAAACAAACATATGCACTGCCCATTAGGCACTTGAACGGTCTCTCTCTTTTTTTTTTTTTTGTCTTAAGGGGTGTTTGGTTCAGCTTTTCCAAGGGGCTTTCAGCCCCAAAAACTTACTGAGGAAAATATTTTGTGTTTGGTTTACACTTTTGAGTTTGCATTTGCCAAATGCCAGCATTCGGAATGCTAGTTTAGGGTTTAATGAATTTTTTTCTTTCCAATATTGCCCTTACTGATAATTGTATTTTTCCATTTTGCCCTCCAAAACACTGTTCATCTTCTTCCTTGGACTTTCGTGGACTTGCTTTGCTCAGTCAAGCTTCGTGGTGGTGGGCGGCGCTCTTCCTTGGACTTCCGTGGACTTGTTGCTCAGCGAAGCTTCGTGGTGGGCGGCGCTTAGCCGCAAGGGGCCAGATCTGGCCGTTGGAAAGCCTCGCCTAAGGTCACGCGACCTCGGGCGTCGCCGGGTCGACCACGGGTCGCTCGACCTTAGGCGTGACCCGCGGCGTCGCACGGGTTGTCGCCCGAGGCCGGGTCACCGCCTAAGGTCGCATGGCCTTTGGCGGCTGGGTTGCGCGACACATGAGGTCGCGCCTCCCTCCCCCCCACCATCGTCATCGCCGCCAGCCGCCTCCTCACCACCACCAACTACTCCCCCACAATTTCCCCCTAACCACGCGATCTCCTCCTCCCTTTTCTTTTCTTTTTTTCATTTTTCTTTTTACTTTGAAATAGCTTTGCAAAACATGCACAAAAAATTGGTTTCCAAACACACCTCCGTTCCCAAAATGCTCATTCTCTCAAAGGTACTTGGGGAAATGGCTTTACATTTCCCAAAATTGAACCAAACGGAGCAATCACAAATGAAGAAGAAGAAGAACCAAGGGATTGCGAGAATAAATTTTGAACCTCGTACGTCATACTTCTTCAAGTATGTAAGTTCAATCGGCTCATCAAGCCAGATTCTCATAAGGAGAAACTCTTACAAATGAATCTTGCATTAAGAGATACTTCTCCAATCGGCTCCTCAATCCGGATAATATTCTTATTATTATAAAGAGAGACTTATGCAAATGATTCTTTCATTAAAGGTCCGTTTGTTTTGCGAAAAATATTTTTCAAAAAAATATTTTTCTCATTTTCCAGCGTTTGGTTTGCTTGATAAAATGAGTCAACAGAAATTTTTTTCCTAATCAATTGAAAAGGTTTTCATTCCAAAGTTTAAATTCAAGAAAATGATTTCCTCTTTGAAAAAACTGGTTTTCCAAAATTTTGTAAGGTCCTTGGTTAATGAAAAAATTATTCTTAAAAAAATTATAATTAAAATTTTAAATTTGTTAATATTATATCTTTTCTTTTCTTTTTTTTTTTCTTTATTTTTTCTTTTATTTTTTCTTGTTTTCTCTTTTCTTTCTTTGCCTATGATCATAAACCCTAACTCTCCTTCTCCTTCGCCCCCCTTTTCGTCATCGTCGTCACCTCCAACCCTAACTCCTCTTGTGCTCCTGTTGGCTTCGCTCCCTCCTTTTCCTCTTTGTGACTCTTCTCCTTCATTCTCCAATGGATTTGGCTCCACACCGACAACTTCGGCACCGACGCTCTTCAGTACACCGTTGTCGGCTGCATCTAGAGGATCGTCGCCCTTCTCAGCCTGCCACAAGCTCTGGTCTATCGCAATTCACGTTGAGTTCCCCTTCACCATTGTTTGCCTCGTTTGGGAGCTCTGCTGCTTCTCTATTCGGTACGCCTTTGCCTTCTTCTAGTGCGATCACAGGTTCGTCCTTGTTTGCGACGCGTGTGCTTGGGCCTCGGGCACAATCGAGGCTTGACAGCTTGTGTTGACAGCTCGTGCCTATGCTTCAAGCTCGGCCAAGCTTTGGTGGACAAAGTTGCCGTAGAGGGAGGCGAGGTCGTCGAAGATGTTGGTGATGGCGATGGACTGGAGGAAGGGTATGGGTGAGGTGGAGAGGCAAGGGGGAGAGAAGGAAAAAAATAAAAATAAAGACAAATATTGATTAAAATTTTGATTTTTTTATCTGAGAAAAAGAATTTTTCAATTTCAATGAGGCCCAAACATCAAAAAGCATTTGCAATCATATATACCAAATAAAGGGAAACTAGTCGTACTCCTCGAAAGTATTTTCCAAGGAAATATTTTCCTTATTCATTGAGTTTCCCGTAAAACAAACGCATCCTAAGATTCCGTTCATTTTACAAAAAGCAATTTCCAGAATAATGTTTTTCGAATTTTCCAGCGTTAATTTTATGGAAAGTGAATTGGTTAGGGAAAATATTTTCCTTACTTACTCTCTCTTATCTCATACTCCTACTAGCCCTCACTTCTTTATTTTTATTTATTTTTTTTTTGTTGACACCTAAAAATATCTCTACAATCACATGCTAGACCTTTAAAATCACCATCGTTTCAGCATATGGGCTGTGATTTATATAAGTCCAGCCCAACCCAACCTATGGTGGCCATGAAAATGAAGGTTGGCCTAGAAATTCGAGAACCCTTGGGCTAGATTTTGATGAACCTATAAGCAAAGATACATAATTCGATAATGAAGTAGTTGATTCCCACATGTCCAAGCCAAGAGATGCTGTTGAATACATAACGTTGATGGCAATTTTGGGCGGGAACAGTTAATACTTAAAATGGCGCCAAACTCAAGAGGAGCCGTTAATACTTAGAAGCCATGATAACATCGTCAAACTAATCAGAAAGTAACTAGATATGGATAAGGCAGTTTAGCATAAAAGGTGGAGCGACTCTTGAGAAGGAAGCAACCAACCATCGACATTTATTAAATTGGCCTATAAATACCGAAGGCAATTCAACAGAGAAGACCCTTCCGAACAACACACAAGACTACTTTATCTTATCTTTTATCTTTGCTTAGTTTAGTTTAGCTATAGTTTACGATTCCCATCGTAGATTTAATTCTGGCGAGTGTCTATATATCGGGCAATGCCATTGATTAGATTCCAATGTTAATCTATCATCCAACATCGTCAATTAGATTCCAATATTGTATCATCATACTTATCTAAGAGTAGTGTTTACTAGGCGTTATCACCACTGTCCAGCATCGTCAATTAGATTCCCACGTTGTGTCATTATATCCATCTAGGAGCAATGTCTACTAGATGTTATCCTCATTGTCCAACGTCGTCGATTGGATTCCGTTGTTGTGTTCTCATGTCCACCTAGGAGTAGTTTCTACTAGGTGTCATTGTAGTTGTCCAGCATCATTGATTGGGTTCCAACATTGTGTCCTCGAACTTATTTAAAAGCAGTGCTTTCCAAGCGCTTTTGTCAATACCTAGTATTGTCGAATCATATTCGATATTCTATAAACAACTTTTATTTTAATGGGCTTTTATTATTATGTTAGAGTGAGTTTAGATCGAACCGTTGATTATATTTTGACATTAATTGTCATTGGTTTTGAACTTGTGTTAAGCGTGTTACATGACTCCTTTAGATTCAGGATTATATAATATCCATCTCTATCCAAAACTGATACAGAACCTGAGTCTCTTTTAATAAAAAATCAAAATATAACATTTGACAAAAGATATTTCGTTGTGAGATCCAAAACCAACGAAACAATTTTTCTTTACTTTTCTTTACTTTTCTTTTTTTTTTTTGTTTTCTTATTCTTCTTACTTGGCTAGTCGCCAGCGATAGCAATGGCTAGCAACCGGCTACAGGGAGCTTAGGCTAGCTACTTGCCAGATTGGCGAGAGTGAGCGTCAAGCTCGAGAGTGACCAATCTAGTGAGGCTCAAGTCCAATGAGCGAGAGCCTCTAGCTCGCTGACCTTGGGCCTTGCCAAATTGACAAGCCAGAGGCTCTTGCTCGCTAATCGGTTAAGCCTCGAGCTCGACATTCATGCTCGTCGATTTGGTGAGCGGCAAGCCTAAGCTAACCTAAGTTGGGTGAGCCTCGAGCTTGCTTGTGGCTGATCGCCAGCCACAATGACTAGCCAAGAAAGAAGAAGAGGAGAAAAACAAAGAAAAGAAAAATAAAAAATAATTTAATAATCGATTTTAAAAAATAATAATCAATTTTTAAAATAAAATAATAATAAAATTATTGAAAAAGAGTACATATAGGAAAAAGATTTTCCGTACCAAGCAACGGAAAATATTTTCCATTTCAATTTCAGATTTTATACGAACACAAGAAAATAATTATATTTTCTTAAAAAATGACTTCTTAGAAAATATTTTCCAAAAAAACCACATTTTTCGCGAAACGAAGGAAGACTAAAATATTTTAAATATTCTATGACATTCCTATGAGGCCAAGCCTTTTGGTCAAAATAATTTCTCCCTCGGCGTTCTTCACCTCTCCGAGGTCTCATGTGACAAGAAACTCAATCATAGTGCAAGGGTTGGTCTCCCATCGATGCCACAAATAAGATTAAAGGTTGCTGAGGTCTTTAGGGATTTCTTGCAGGTGTCATGACCTGCTGAGCTGAAATCCTAAGGGAGCTAGTCAGATTGTCAAGCGGGCACGAAAAATCCCTCTCGTGGATGGGGCTTGCACTTGGCACGAGTCCTCCCAAGCTCTAAGAATAGCATATGAGTTTCTCATTTGAATGTGACATTTGTTTTTGCTCTGGGAGTCCCCACTAGATTGTTAGACCCTGTTTGGTAATCATACACGCAATAGCTATTTCTATTATTTTGTTCCCCAAAATGAAAAAAAGAACATAAATATATTTTTTTTATTCTCGGGAATAAATTTGAAACGGAATCAAGAAATAGAAAAAAGTTACTTTTTACTCCTGAGAACAATTTCGAGAATCAAGCCTAACTTTTTTTTCTTTTGTTTCTTTTCTTTTCTTTTCTTTTCTTTCTTTCCCCCTTCTCTCTTCTTCTTCTTCTTCTTCTTCTTCTTCTTCTTCTTCTTCTTCTTCTTCTTCTTACTTCCAATCCCAACTGGTCATCGGCCATTGCTGGCCACCATCGCCACCGTTGGTGGTGGTTGGTGACCAACTAGGCAAGCTTTGGCGAGCTCGCCATAGGCTCATCTAACCACGGCGAGCCTCAGCCTTGCTCTAGCTTGGTGAGTCTCCTTGCTCAAATCTAGCAAGGCCAAGGCTTGCCCTGACTCAGCAAGGCTCCGACAAGCTCACTGGACCTCACCTAGTCGGTTGCTAATCACGACAGCCGGCCACAAAAGAGGAAGAAGAAGAAAAAAGGGAGAAGAAAAAAAAAGAAAAAAATATAGAAAAAGTATTAAAAAATTTTAAGAATCCTACTAAATACATTTCTATCCCGAGAATAAAAATTTGTATAGTTACCAAACGCGTTAATTTGTTCAGAAATTGTTCCCGAGAACAGAATAAAAAAATCATTTCTGATAAAAAATTATTCCTGAAATAGAATAGTTACCAAACGTGCTCTTATTGGTCGATTAGAGGATTAGTAAGAAGTGGGAGCTTGTCTTATTTCCATGAAATAAAGATGAACTATTGGGACGAGCTTGTCTTATTTCCAGGAAACAAAGATTAACTCTTGGGATGTCCGGCACCATTATTGGTGCACTTTTCTCTTTATTTGAAAATAATTATTCATGCGACCTTATCATTCTGTACCATTTTTATTTTACAATATGGTAGGCAATCAAGCTTAGGTACTCACTCAAGTTAATATATATATATATATATATATATATATACATATATAAAGCAAATAAAGTGAGGAAAAAGGAAAATAACTCCCGTCGGGAAAAAGCAAACAAGACTTTATTATTAAGGCCCGAAGCAGGACCCGTGAGCTGTGCAAAAATGTGCAATAACCTAATGAATGTAAAATTCTGCTAGAGTGGTGAAAATGGAATAAAACTAAATTTAAATCAAACTTTCTTTATGATGCAATTCCCATGCGATTCTGATGCTCTTTTATACCTTTTCATTTATTTTAAGCGAAAACCAATTAAAATCTACATGCTAAATCAATCTTGCAAAACAGCTCCAAAAATTTGCACCGATGGACAACTGACATTCACTGGGGCTTTCGGTTTTAAACTTCCTGCAAGCACGGAGTCCTTGCACTCTTGAAAGTAATGGAAACAAATGCGATGCAAACTCTAGAAATCGAAACAAAAACCAAATTAATCAATGCCAGGGACCAACGAATCTCCCCGACACACCTATGGGCCATGAGGACCGATGAAGGCCGGCCCAAGATATATCGAGTGCTATAACAGGGCCGAATTCCAAGTATCCATAGATTGGATAGAGGCATTCGGCACATAATCACAAAAACAAGCTTGCGATTCGAGCCAGTGCGATGGCGAAAGGATGTAGAATTGATCAAAACATGCCGACTACATCGATTACTAACATGACCCATAATAAATTCAAAACAACCCCTGTTCAGACCATGGATTATTCTGAACTGGGGTATGAACGTTGCGTAGGTTGGATTAACTGATGCAGATTCTTTCTTTACTGCGTGGTTATGCTTACTGAAACACAAGGAAATATCACCGCAAGCCAACACCAAGCGAAAGACTCACTGTGCCGAAATTGAACACAAGGCATTATTGCCCAAAACTCTTAACGTAAACTTTAGTTTTCCTGAAAGAAATTGATGCTGTCGAAATGCCAAATGACTATTGACCAAAAAAATTGTCACATGACTATATCTTTGGAAATTCTTTAAAACTTGTTCTATCTAAATCCCACAAGAGTCTCTTTAATTGAGCAGCCCCCCTGGACCTCCGAAACATAAGTGCATGCTATTCTTCAAAGGGCTCAATAAGCTTTTGAGCGACACCAAGTATATATGATGATTGATTTATAAATTGAGGGAAAATTACCTAATCAGTCCCAAACCTATTGTACGGTATTGTCAATTCTATCATAAACTTTCCTATTTCATCAATTTAGTCTTAAATTTTAGCGTGAAATTGCAATATAATCTTTCTGGCTAATTTTTACAGGAAATTGATGATATGGTGATTTAGTCCTTGTCGGCCATCCTATGTGGTACATTATCCACGTTAGTAATTTTCGATAAAAATTGACAGACATAATTATATTGAGATTTCTTGCAAAAATTATGGACTATTAAATTAGCAAAATCGAAAAGTACATTTGGGCTTGATTGGACAATTTCAACTATGAATTGATGTACTAATTTTCAACAAGTTATAATTGTGAAAATGACTCTTTTCAAAACTCGTTTGCTATCCATCACATGCATCTCTTAACATATCAATTTGTCAGTGACATGTTTTAGCATATTCAGCAGTACTCTAATTTTTTTTAGTTGATACGAGCCAAACACGGCCCCCTCTCCCCCTAACCGTGCGATAGCGAACAATTTGATGAGGTATCCGAACTATGACAATATTAATTTCCATAATTTCCTTTTATAGAGAGGGAATGTGATTCAAAGACAAAGTTTATCACAATTAAGCTGAACATTTAACTATTTGTATCATCTGTCGACTATACTTAATGACCCCTTGATAAGTGTCACCATGAAAAAGTTCTTACATGTATCCAATTCACATAAGAATAGCTTGCTCGTCAATTGTGGGATTGTCGAAAGGAACTTGTAATTTTCATTTAGTAATATTCGTGTGACCGGGGAAATCATCCAATTTGTTCACCAAAGAGTGACCCCAATTAACTATCCAGGGATCTCAGCTATTCATTTTAAGTTGGACGATGAATATCTTCACAATTCCCAAATTTAAATACGAAACTTTGGGTAACGAAGATTTTTTAGACAAAGTGGCCACGCAAGTGTCAATTCAATGCCTTGAACAGCTCTAGACTCACAAGGCAACAGGGATAGGCACGGTTTTAGAGAATTCCTTTACCGGCCATATTCACTAGCCAAACTCTACTAAAAGTCCGTTTGAATATATTTATAGCTTTTCACCATGAAAATTAAGCCGCCAATAGGATGATTTTTTTCACGTCATTTATTCGTGGCTAAAAGAGCGTGTATTTGCGACGAAATAAATTGGTAACTGCCCTTCGCAAATTTCAATTTTGTATTCTAGGTTTCATTTGCAAATCTAGATAATTTTTTAACTCTATTTTTGTAGCTATCTATACACAGATAAGACTAACCATCACATCTATAATGGAGCAATCCATCATATAGTGGTGCAAGCTCCTCAATGATATATTAAAAAGAAAAAAAAAACCAAACAACAACAACAACAAGATCATGTTAACACATGAACGGGGTCCAACCTCCCCCAAGACAAACCCGAATTCCAAAAAAGCAAAACAAAACAAAATTAAATCAGCATAAGAATGACGGTCCATGCTCCTTGACAATCAACCAAAAAGAATCAACCTCTAATCTATTTCTTCCTGAATAACCTATGATGCCTCCCCTCGGTCTCTGGTGTCGAACCCAAAATCTGTCTTTGGGTGCGTCTCTGACAACTTTTCCTAGTCATATAATGAAGGGTTGATACTGTGAAAAAACTCTCAAATTGGTACAATTATAACAAATTTACCCCAGAATAATTTTTTGACAACAAAAAATTCCAAACTGATACACCTTTTATAAATTTACCCCAAACTGGTTACTTGTAATAAATTTACTCTATATTAGTTTCCATTAAATTTTACTGTTAGATTACTGAGTTGACATGTGACAGTTGATTAGTATACCAATTTGAGATTTTACTCTATGTTTGTTACAGTTGTGTCGGTTTTTATTATTATTATTATTATTTTTGGTATTGATCCAATTTAACAAGGAGTATTACTGTAAAAAAAAATTAAGATAAATTTGGCATAAGTGTACCAGTTTGAGATTTTTATGGCCATTTGGGATAAATTTATTATATGTGTATTAGTTTGAGGTTTTTCATAATAAAAAAATTAGTTTAATGTACTAATTTAAGGTTTTTCATGGTATTAACCTTACAACCATTGGAGTTTACCCCAGTGGCCACCCTTCCAACATGGAAGAGGAGAGTGGGGAGTTCGAATCCCCATCTTCTCAAATGGGGTTGGGGTGGGAACGAATTAGTTTCAAGAGTGAGTTTTGACTCCCACGCCCTGCAATAAGGCAAAACAAAAGTTTGCGAGCGAGAGTTAGATTATGAGTAAAGTAGGACCGACAAAAAAAAAAATGGTATTAATCTTACAACTAAAGTTAGAAAAAAAATTAGAAATATCAAATACCACATTAAAAAGAATGGATTGAGGATATTACACTAACATAATGCAACCTTGCACTTACCATCGACTTTTACATTTTACCAAAATATTACGAAGGCAATAAAAATTCAACATCTTATCAAATCAGTTGAATTCATCTCGGTATTGTGTTGATCTTGAAATCACTTGAGCTAGTTGGATTGATCTGCCTTATGGGAACCATATTGTCTTCTCTAGCACTTTTCTTCCTCTCTACAACATTGACCTTCATGGTCATTTCTGTTGCTCTAGTCTTCCACTTAGCGGTGATCCTTCGACACAATTTTGGCCCCAATGCTCGAGGAGTTGCCAGAGAGGCATATGTTGGTACGAGATTTCTAGCTGCAGAATCCTCTGTGACATGTGCCATGTCATAATGGAGTCCAAAATACTTGCAAGCCTTTGGATATAGATGTCCAGATTTAATTTCATTATGAAGTTTAAATTCAAATAACATATTGTTTGTATACAAGCTTCCAATAGTGCATGATTGTGAATTCTCCTTAATTAAGTTATGGAGTCCGATAGAGAAAAATAATATTTAAGCACAAAAATAGTTTGTCATGGATAAGCACTTTCCATTAGGTCATTTATCATGCTAGTTAAAGCCAATAATAGAGTTTTTGTTACTATTAATGGCATACATATAATTTCCATCATATTTGGGATTTGGTTGATTTGCCTCCTGAAAAGTCGATTATAAGTTGTAAATGGGTGTACAAAATCAAAACTAAGGCAGATGGTACAGTGGAACGCTATAAAGCTCGACTTGTAGCAAAAGGCTTTACCCAGGAGTATGGCATTGACTATGATGAGACATTTGCTCCAGTTACACGTCTTACTTTTGTTCGTAGCCTCTTTGTTATCGCTGCTATTAAGCAATGGCCTCTATTTCAATGGATGTCAAAAATGCATTCCTTAATAGAGATCTCACCGAAGAAGTGTATACAAAGCCACCTCCTGGATATACTCATACTCTTAGTAAAGTGTGTCATCTACAATGAGCATTATATGGACTAAAACGGGCTCCTTGTAATTTGTCTTTCAATTCATTTATTTTTTAATATTTGTGACTGAATCATTTTGGAGTTGGTTATTACTTAAAGCAAGAAACCCTCAAATAGCACCTAATGGGGCAAAAAAAGAAAAAAAGAGTTACATACACTACAAGCCTCAAAACTTATCGCGAAAGTGTAATTGAATCTTAAAACTTATAAAAAAAATGCAATCAAATCCTAAAATTTGTCAAATTAGTCTAATAAAGTCTTTCTATTAAAACCATTAACTTGTTTAACAGAAAATGTTAATATGAAATTTTA